>JASDDO010000031.1:570071982-572471982 GCA_030015575.1 Agapanthus africanus
AAATCCTTCACAAAATCCATGCCGACGCTGAGTTCGAAGAAGGAGGACGGAAAGTGCTACACTTGTTGACATGCGGGACACTCTCAACACTTCTGCCCGTTAGGGAAATTATGCTATAATTATCAAAGCGTCAGCTATGAAGTGGCAGAGTGTAAGGCCCCTAGAAGGTAAAGGAGTCGACAAAGGGCAAGAACCATATTCAGATAAGATAATCTAATGCATATACCTTATGACGATGAGATGGAGAGGAGGCGGACGGGGTTGGCGGAGACTTTAGGGGTGATCAAACTTGTTCGAGTGCCGAGGTCATCGCCAACGTCGAGTCAAGTTAGAGCTATGTTGCATAACATCTCCAATAAGTTTAGAGATCATACTTGGATTCTTACATTGCACCTATGGGGCTTCATGGTTACCTTCCCAACGGTGGAATCATTGACGATGTTGTTAAGGCGAAACGTTATCAACGACGATGCTTAAGGTTTTTCTTTTTGCATACTCTGCTGGACTGGGTACGAATGTTCGAAACCATATAGGCACTGTTGGGTTACGGCAGCACCCTGGCCATCAATCCGCGGCCAAATGCGGAACAAAAACTTTTAAAACCCGGCGCTAACTGAACCCTAATCTACGGATCGTACCATTAATCCTATACTAGTTCTATAAAAGGACTTTAGAGAGGTTATACCGATCGATCCGTGTCCTTCGGTCTTCAACCACTGTCCCAAGCTTCTCGCGGCTTCCTTGATCATGTTGGATCTCCGGTCTCCCTACATCGAAGAAGATCCACGTCGAGGGTTAGTATAACAGGCTCCCACCTCAAAACCGAAGCAACTCGGGTATTTAGTTTGCTAGCCTAGATAGCCAAGATGAAGTAGAGATAGTTTGTGATTACTTTGTCTCAATACACCAAATGATTCTCAACTCATGAGAGGGTTGTAGGGTTGCTATGCACGCGCACAAGGGTCTACGGGGCATCAACCATGCCCGATTAAAAAATTAGCCGTGCCGAACAACCCGAATACGGATCTTTAAACTAGAGATTAGGCGAAAACTAACATGCTAAACACTTTAACACTTAGTGAGAGGGATTACAACCTTTGTAGATCAGGTCCTTCACTTCATATGCTCCGTGTTGTGGTCCCTTCACTGCGATCATCGGGTTCCGGACTCTCGAGAGGTTCCACGAAGAGAAAGATGCAACCTTTGCTTCCGATCTTCGATACTAAGATGATCTACCTTGAAGTTCCGTTAACACAAGATAACACTCATGAAATGATGTGAACACCCTCATCTAAATGGCAAGGGAAGATGAGGATGATGAAGTAGGATTTTTTCTCTCTTTATTTATCTTTTTCTCACATATTTTCATCACAAATATCAAAGCAAGAAAGCTTTGTAAGCCAAGAAGAAGAAGGAAGAAGATGAACAATATTATTTGTGATGAATAATCAAATGTTATCATAATCATTTATGCAACCATGGTTGTAGTAACCAATGTAGAGAGTTTACTAGGGTTAGGGTTTGGGTTGGGTTAAAGGGTGAGTCACAAAGAAATATCTATCATAATATCTTAACAAATGACAAAGTATAAACATCTAGAAACATCTAGAATGCATTAACCCAAATCAAACCCTAAACTTGTTTAAACTCCTCTAAACATGTTGCATTAATAATTATAATATGTTACAATATTATATATCACATATACAATATTTATTGTAAAAATAAAATAATACATTTAACATATATCGCATATATATCAATGTATTACCCGAGTGAGAAAAAGAATCTTTTAGAGAGCTAATATTAGTTAATGTAATTTAATATATCATATATATTATTATACATTAAATTATCGAATCAACACTTGATCCGACAATCCGGCTATATCGCATATAACCGACTAATATTTATCCGTACCGATTCATCGAATCAACTCTTGATCCGATGACCCGGCTGATATCAAATATCGCGAGAATACAATACGATATCTCATATCGCATTATCCTCGGTCCCGCACATATCACATATGTGCTCCTACTCCATTTTGCCTGAGCCAAGAAACCTCTGTGTAGTACTCTAAAGAATCGTCAATACGCCGGCAGTAGGTGATGATCATATCAAACACCCACAAGCTGCAAGCGGTCAGCTAAACGTAACAGCCACCCAGGTATTGAGCGCTCAGAAGATCAACAAGCAAGCCTGTACATTCTCCTGTGAATCCAAACAGTAACACTCCCGTACAGTCCGGTCTCGTCGTCTGATATGTTGCATATCTCGCCTAGGGGTGGTAAACGTCAGACCCCAGTAGCTCGATAAGTCGTGTCGATATGAGGTCTATAACAGATCGAGAAACTACTGATAACACTTACCAGTAAATCTCAGCAACCCTGGCCAGGGATTTCCGGTTATAGCCAATCGAACACAGCACAACATCAACTCCCCTATACCGGGAGAGACGAATCCCCTCCTATCGCTCATTGCCTCCATGTGATTCGGGACTGTACCCAAAAGCCACCTTTTTGCACGCCCTCTTGGACGTGGTATGATGGAAATCAAAGCACAGTAGGAATCACACAAGACTCTATGACGATCTCGGGTCAACAGACTACTCTGTACCTGTGTCACCGGAGAACTGCCATCTGAAGTGAGGTATAATACCATCTGGGAGTTCTCGGCGAGTCCGTCCAGTGTACCCAGTCTCCACTGAGCACCCGTACACCATCCTTGATGTCAAACACCGATGGATATGGGATCATCCATCGCCCATCATATGGGTCAAGATGCGTATATGCTAGTCTACTCTGGTGTATCGATGCCCTGTCTCGATACACCCTCGACTAGGAACAGTTATAGAATGTACTCGTCGACTACCGTGGCCCCACTAGTATGATCTCATCATAGTCCCAGTAGTTGAGTACACATCCTAAGGGCTTTATCAACATGTAATAGAGACAATCAGAGTACATGTTAAGATAAAATACAACCAGATAGCGTACTATCATGTCGAGCAAGAAAGTCCTCCCTATATATGTCCAAGCATCCATTACAATATACATCGTATGTACAGTAATGGCCTCTAGGGCATACATATAACTAACAATCTCCCATTTGCACTAGGGCCATCTGTTGTGGTATCACATACCCAACAATTAGCTGCGGTTGAAGTATCTCATACTCAACCATCCCATAATAGTCTCTACTGGGAAAAAGTTCTTTGTGAGTGGATCCGCGCTGTTGTCCTCTGCGTCTACTCTCCTAACCTCGATCTCCATGGAGATCAACCATTTCCATGATCAGGTGATACTTCCTAAGAATTATATCTGGATTTCTGATGGGACGGTAGTTCCTTGGCTAAAGCCACAACTCCATTGTCACACAATGGTAGGAACGAAGTTCATCTCATGAACTTATAAATCCAGACTGCCTCTTTAGTAGTATCCTTGGTAACGATGTATCTTGCCTTTAATCATCTAGTATGTCACGGTATCTAGCTTGGAACTCTTCCAACATACCGTCCCTCCACTGAGGGTGTAGACAATGCCTGCGACTGACATTCAGTCGTCCTTATCACTCTGGAACCTTTCCAGTGATTCTCCCCAGGATCAATTGATACCATCTCACTACAACTAGTGAGAATCCTAACATCCAATTAGATCTATCTCATAATCCAAAAACCCAGGATTTAGGAGGTATCACTTTGATCCTATATGGAGAATCCTTGTGATAAGCGGAGATTGACCGAGCGTAGCATAGGAAACTCCTTCCCTATCAAGAATATGTCATCCACGTACTCTACGAGGATCTCCACCATACTCTCTACTACCTTTTTGTATATACAAGGTTCATCTACCATTTTGATGAAGTCAAACTCTTTGACTACCATATCAAAACAGATGTTCCAACTCCGCGATGCCTATTTTATCACATAAAACATCTTGCACACGTTTCCGCTGCTCCCACTGTCTACGAAGCCCTCTGGCTGTGTACTTATAGACGCTCTTTTCTAAAACATCATTTAGAAAAGCATTCATGACACCCAACCACCAGATATCGTAGTCATGGTATGTAGCCGTGGCAAGTAGGATCTGGATGGACCTAAGCTTAGCTTTGAAAGTCTCAACTTTTCCATGTACACCAAGTAATCTTCTCAAGATATACTCGCTCCTGATGGGGATTTAACCCTTCAGATAAAGCAACCAAAGTCCATACTTTGTTGGTGTATAAGGATTCCATCTCAGATCGATAAGCATCCAGCCATTCTTACAGAGTCCCACTCCTGATGGCCATCTCGAAACTACTTGGGTCATCATCTCATGATGCAATCCTCGCTCCCACTGTCATAGAGAAACCGAAGCACCTCTCAGGTGGGTGAGGAACCCTACTAGATCGGCGGAGAGGCTGAGGTTCGTTGGAAACTATTGAATCCTTTGGTTCTACCAAATCATCAGCTGCAGTTTGTATAGCTGGAACCTTTCCAGTTCTACATAACAGACCTTGCCTCGAGCTTGTCCGGATTTTGCTTTTAGGCATAGGCCGGACAACCCCAAATCTTAACCAACTTAAGATATGGGCTCTTCCCTTTCCATATCACATATGAAGTGGTAGGCAACTGATTTGATTGGAACCCTATTCAATAGGTATGCAGCTTCTCAAGCGCATAACACCCAAAAGGAAATAAGAAACTCAGTAGTACTCATCATAGAGCACACCATATCACATAGGGTGCTATTGCCCCGCCCCGATACACCGACGTGCTGTGGTGTATACAGAGGAGTAATGCTGAGAGAGAATCTCATTCTCCTTTAGAATAGTCCAGGAATTCCGTGCTCAAGTATTCTCCTCCTTGATCGCATCAAAGGACATAATACTTTTACCCCTATTTTCAGTTCTCTACTTCTAACTCATATTCTGTGAATATCTCAAAAGGTTCGGACTTGTGTTTCAACAGGAACATATGTCTGAATCTTGAGAGATTATCAGAGAATGTAATGAAGTAAAAAGAACCGGTCTTGGCATATGTAGACAGGAGACTTTCATACATCAGCATGTATCAATCCCAAGAGTTCACTAACTCTTTCTCTGTTTCCAATAAACAGAGCTATGGTCATCTTATCTTTGTGACATGACCGGCAAGTTTCACAAGATGTAAATTCAAACTAATTTAAATATGCATCTAAATGTAACTTCAGCCAGTCGGGTCGCACTGATATGACCTGGTCTACAATGCCTCAAGAAGGATTCGTTCATTTCTGAACTCTTCCTCTTGTGTGTGTTCTATATACTAAGAACTGTGGTTTGATTTAGAACGTCAATGCTTTTAGATAACGTGCCTGAACCGATCAACTCTTGATATAGGAAATGTTCAAAACATTATCCCACAATACAAAATTATATCCTTCTTTACTAATAAAGAGACCGATATGATTTTGTATATCAGGTTCGGTATCTAATAACATTTGTTCAGAATCAATGTATTCTGGTAATACAAGGTGATAGTGACCAACAGACTTGGCTGCAACACTTGCACCGTTTTCTGTCTCATGAAACTTATCACCCGTTCTCAGTTCTCTACGTATCTGTAGCCCATGTAACAGATTACATATGCGGGATCCTGATCCGGTATCACATACCCAGGACGTAAAGGATACTGAGAAACAGTTCTCTGTAATGAACACACCCGAAGATGATGCATCAACATGCACTTTCTTCGTTTGGGCGGCACGGGAATTCTGGTAATCCCCAATTTCCTGCTCTGTCCTATAACAATTATAAGTTAGAGCGGGACCAACGTTCCCCAGCTCAGTATAACAAGCGGGTTCGATCAATATATCCGTTTTATTATCTTGATTAAGGCGTGATATGGTCGCTACCTGGAGAGAGAGAGAAGAAAACACTCAGCGTATGCTCTTGCAAGATTAGATTGGTTATCTAATATATCTAATCAGGATGTCTCCCACTGTTTTAATCAAATCTTCCTTCAAACCCTAAAAGGAAAGACTAGCCGGGATTAATTACACGCTACAAGTTTGCCAATCTTTCAGCCAGGCCAGTGTCGGTACTTTGAGGGAGGCCCCCCGTGCTTTCGCACGAACCTAATTAAAGTAAACCTCGTTTTCCCAGAGGCGTAACCCCGTTAACACCTTTCTAGACACCTACTTGATCGACTAATTGTAATGTGTAAAACTCTCCCAGGAGTAACTCTTACTCGCAGCGGGTATCAGGATCCAACTATCTCATAGAAGGTATGCAATCTCATTGCAAATTTCAACACTTGAAATTCCCAATAATATTTTACTCCTAGCGTGCTATGACCTTGACGCATGCCAAACAACTCATAGTCCGCTAGTCAAGTTCAACACGTACATTTCTTGATTGAATTAAACCCACCCGCACGACCCTTGACGCATGCCAAACAACGCCGTACGAATACCCTAATCCAATCGCATCGTATGCTAGCAGATAAGCACTAGTTAGCTACCGTACACTACGCCTTGACGCATGCCAAACTACCGCAGCACGAATACTAAGTAGTACTTATCTGAAATGACGAAGGGCTACGACAGGTTTTTAAGAAAACCCTTTGCGTAATGAACTTGATATCGTTGTAGAATCGAGTGATTTTAAATGGAATGTTTTTGAGGCCTTTATAGTTTTGCTAAAGGGGTCACTCCCGGTGAAGGGATCGTCGGCCCTTTCCTCATCGAATAAGGTGCAGGATATTTCACAAATACCACTATGCAAAGCAAAACTCTAAAAGCAATCAAAAGACAAACCGAGTTTGTAGCATCTGCCAGTTATCGCTAAAGGAGTCACTCCCGGTGAAAGGATCTCGGTCCTTTCCCTATCGAATAAGGTGCAGGATGTTCTACAAGGAACACCGCGATGCAAAGCAAGAACTAGAGCTACCAGTTTTTTTAATTTAAACAAGTTTCTACAACATCTTAGGTTTCTTTTATTTCATTAATCTCATTAATGAAGTCCCATTTTAATTATGCTTCGCAAGCATCCCCTTTTGAAACGAAATCTGCAATATAACATATATCTCATATATATAATATAAACATTCGTCTCAGGCAGTAATATGATCTCATCACAGAACATTGCAGCAGAAGAACATATATGAAATATTGGATATACTAGGACGTCCGTGTTTTCAATACGAGCCTGTATAAAACACGGATTCCACGGTCGCGATGAATAGCCAAACCCACATCCCTAGACCCCTACGAGAGCGGCAAGCAACACTGCCAATTCTAGGGTTAGGAGACTCGGTCTCGACTCCTCGAGATGGTCTCCCACTGTACCCTAAAACCCGGTTACTTGTGCTCCCCGCCTTGGGTCTACCTAATGCGGAAAAGTAAATAATATACAACGGTGACATCTTCCGCAACCTGGAAGTGCCCCAATAAAAGAATATTACATACAAATGAATTTTACATGAATGAAAAAGAAAAACTCTCATCTCACATAAAACCCCCGGCTATTCAAAACGCGACGATCCAATATAACATATCACAGCAACACATAATATCTCATATCATCAACGTAAGCAAGTATGCGTATCCCGATTGTCGTTGATGTATAGCAACGAAGCCGGCGATACACCACATACTACGCTTACGGTCACAGAAAAGAAAGTGTAAAACTACAACAGTTGGAATCCGCAACTTCTTTAGACATCGCATGCCTAACCAAATGAATTCCTTAGACATCGCATGCCTAACAATTATAAACCCCGTATTTTAGTCTCATTTATCGAAAACTCTTTTCAATATCAAGTCGGGCAATTCAACAAGAGTCCCGAAAAACTGATCGAATGCTCGTCGCAAACTTTAGTAAACGGCCGCACCCCCAGATGCCATCGACGAAGTGCACTAAGGCGGAACACCGCTGCCGCGAGCACCCGAACGGATGCTTTCGGTGACGGGGTTCTCCTACAGTCACTTGGTCGGGGCTATGGGGCGTAGCTGTCTATTAAGTTTACCCGGCGAGTATCCGCGTACACTACGTGATTGCGACGGACTTTTGATCATATCAAAATTCCGTGGCAACCGATCAAGTGAGACTAAAGTGCTATGTTTATAACATTCATTCAGTTATCTCATAACTACTTGTGAATTCCAATTATTGTATCACATTCCGGATAAATAGACAAAGTTAAACTTTCCGATCGAATCATCAAATACCCAAGATTTCCCCAATATATCTCAACACTTGAAATCAGTTTAAAAACATCCATCACATGCCACAGTACCAATGGTCCAGCCGTAGAAGGGTCAAGCCAACGCCTCACATGTGGCACGCCGTACTGCCCCAAACCTTAAGGTTCTAAAGGCAGTTCAAGACGGTCACATAATCGAGTTAAGGTTTGTTGTCTTCTAGAGGGTCCACCGCGTTACTTGCACGACTTAGAACATTCTTAAACACGAGGAAAAATCCAACTTTTGAAAAATTTTCCGACAGGGGAAAAAGTGAGTTATTGATATCCGTTCGAACTTTTTAACAGTTTCTAAAAGTTATCCGGACAAAACACAAAGACGCAGTTAAAGTTACCGATCGAATCATCGAATCCCCAATACAACCCAGAAAATTCAACAGTTGAATAAATATTAAAAATTCCCAGAAAATACAGCACTAAAAGACAAGAATTACTGTGCAAATTTCAAACAGTGAAGTGACTAAAGTGCCGCGAAACCGCCGCACATGCCATGCATGTGCCGCGGTTCCGCCGCGCTTTGGTGGAATCAGGCGCACGTGCTTCACAGTAACTCTTGTATTTCCCTGCTGATTTTTTTGAGCATTTTTAATTTGGAAAAAATCACAGTTTTAAAAAATTTCCAGAAACTAGGGTATATCGGGTTTTCCGGGTTCGATCGGACTTTAAACTTCGTCTAGACTTCGTCTAAAGCTCTAGCTTGTCTCTGATACCACTGTAGGGTTGCTATACACGCGCACAAGGGTCTACGAGGCATCAACCATGCCCGATTAAAAAATTAGCCTTGCCGAACAACCCGAATACGGATCTTTAAACTAGAGATTAGGCGAAAACTAACATGCTAAACACTTTAACACTTAGTGAGAGGGATTACAACCTTTGTAGATCCGGTCCTTCACTTCATATGCTCCGTGTTGTGGTCCCTTCGCTGCGATCATCGGGTTCCGGACTCTCGAGAGGTTCCACGAAAAGAAAGATGCAACCTTTGCTTCCGATCTTCGATACTAAGATGATCTACCTTGAAGTTCCGTTAACACAAGATAACACTCATGAAATGATGTGAACACCCTCATCTAAATGGCAAGGGAAGATGAGGATGATGAAGTAGGATTTTTGCTCTCTTTATTTATCTTTTTCTCACATATTTTCATCACAAATATCAAAACAAGAAAGCTTTGTAAGCCAAGAAGAAGAAGGAAGAAGATGAACAATATTATTTGTGATGAATAATCAAATGTTATCATAATCATTTATGCAACCATGGTTGTAGTAACCAATGTAGAGAGTTTACTAGGGTTAGGGTTTGGGTTGGGTTAAAGGGTGAGTCACAAAGAAATATCTATCATAATATCTTAACAAATGACAAAGTATAAACATCTAGAAACATCTAGAATGCATTAACCCAAATCAAACCCTAAACTTGTTTAAACTCCTCTAAACATGTTGCATTAATAATTATAATATGTTACAATATTATATATCACATATACAATATTTATTGTAACAAAATAAAATAATACATTTAACATATATCGCATATATATCAATGTATTACCCGAGTGAGAAAAAGAATTTTTTAGTGAGCTAATATTAGTTAATGTAATTTAATATATCATATATATTATTATACATTAAATTATCGAATCAACACTTGATCCGACAATCCGGCTATATCGCATATAACCGACTAATATTTATCCGTACCGATTCATCGAATCAACTCTTGATCCGATGACCCGGCTGATATCAAATATCGCGAGAATACAATACGATATCTCATACCGCATTATCCTCGGTCCCTCACATATCACATATGTGCTCCTACTCCATTTTGCCTGAGCCAAGAAACCTCTGTGTAGGACTCTAAAGAATCGTCAATACGCCGGCAGTAGGTGATGATCATATCAAACACCCACAAGCTGCAAGCGGTCAGCTAAACGTAACAGCCACCCATGTATTGAGCGCTCAGAAGATCAACAAGCAAGCCTGTACATTCTCCTGTGAATCCAAACAGTAACACTCCCGTACAGTCCGGTCTCGTCGTCTGATATGTTGCATATCTCGCCTAGGGGTGGTAAACGTCAGACCCCAGTAGCTCGATAAGTCGTGTCGATATGAGGTCTATAACAGATCGAGAAACTACTGATAACACTTACCAGTAAATCTCAGCAACCCTGGCCAGGGATTTCCGGTTATAGCCAATCGAACACAGCACAACATCAACTCCCTATACCGGGAGAGACGAATCCCCTCCTATCGCTCATTGCCTCCATGTGATTCGGGACTGTACCCAAAAGCCGCCTTTTTGCACGCCCTCTTGGACGTGGTATGATGGAAATCAAAGCACAGTGGGAATCACACAAGACTCTATGACGATCTCGGGTCAACAGACTACTCTGTACCAGTGTCACCGAAGAACTGCCATCTGACGTGAGATATAATACCATCTGGGAGTTCTCGGCGAGTCCGTCCAGTGTACCCAGTCTCCACTGAGCACCCGTACACCATCCTTGATGTCAAACACCGATGGATATGGGATCATCCATCGCCCATCATATGGGTCAAGATGCGTATACGCTAGTCTACTCTGGTGTATCGATGCCCTGTCTCGATACACCCTCGACTAGGAACAGTTATAGGATGTACTCGTCGACTACCGTGGCCCCACTAGTATGATCTCATCATAGTCCCAGTAGTCGAGTACACATCCTAAGGGCTTTATCAACATGTAATATATAGACAATCAGAGTGCATGTTAAGATAAAATACAACCAGATAGCGTACTATCATGTCGAGCAAGAAAGTCCTCCCTATATATGTCCAAGCATCCATTACAATATACATCGTATGTACAGTAATGGCCTCTAGGGCATACATATAACTAACAAGGGTTTGGGTGGAGGTTGAAGAAGATGCCAAGTGAGGAAAGTGTGAAGCTCAAAGAAAAAGCAAGTGAAGAAAAGTGTCTGCTCTATTTTCTTGTGTTAGTTTGGCGTAGTGTTTTGTGTTATATTTTGTGAGCAAAGTAAGCAACTCAAGAAAAGCCCACCATTAAAAAGATCTGCCTTTGCTCTCAATAATTTCTCACAAATATCTTAGCCAAAACAAAACCCCCATGTCACCATGAATCACACCCATGTGGCACAATGAATCACCAAGTGAGCATGCTAGATAATGAATGCAAACAATGAGTCACAATTTCCACATAAATAAACATTTAAAACCTAAATGTTTATAGCAAAAAGAAAAAGCATCTTCTAAAGAAATCTTGTAACGAATTACAAGAATACCCTTCATCCGTATATACAAACCCGCATCCGTATTCCGACTGAATACGAATACAATGAGACAAAAATAATCCAACATTATAATACTAGGATCCGGCTTAAACCAAAGCCCACTAGTATTATCCATCCGATCATGATCCTTGCACAAGTGCACGTATATGATCGAACCCTGGCATAAAACCATACGAACTCTACACATTTCACCCGACACAGTGAAATCCTCTGTGTGGGACTCTAAAGACTCTTCAATACGCCGACAGTGGGTTTAACCAAGCACGTTAGTGGCACTAGTTGTACGTAACGGCTGCCCAGGTATTGAGCGAAAGGGAGGCCGACGAGCAAACTCATCCTGAAACCCTACTGAGCCTGACAGTGATAATATCCGTACAGTCTGGTCCGTTCGTCTATGAGTATCGCATATCGATTCTAGGGGGGTGGATAAAGTCAGAACCTTAATAACTTGATATTTAGTGTCGGTATGAAGCCTATCGCCACCTAAGAAACTGCTGATCCGAATCAGTAATTCTTGACTACCTTGGCCAAGGATTTTTGGTGATGTCCACCCGTGCACACCGCGACATCAACCCCCAATACCGGGAAAGACAAACCCCCTCACGATCTGCTCACTGCCTCCATTTGGCTCGGGACTGTACCCAACTAAAACCTGTTTGCACGACTCCTTTGAGCCGTGGTAGGGTAGTAATCAAAACAAAGTGGGAACTCACATGAGACAAATGCCGATCTCAGGTCGATAGACTAACCTGTACACATGTCAACTAGGAACTGCTATCTAACAATAGGTATAATACCAACTAGCATGTTCCCGGCGAGTCTGTCCGGTGTACTTATAACCTAATGAGCACCTGTATACATCTTAGGTGAATCAACTGACACCAATGGCTTGCGAGACCGGCCACCGCCCTTCGTCAGGGTCTCGATCTGTATACACTAGTCTACTCTTGGAGTATTGATGCCCAGTATCGAAACTCCCACGACTAGGGACACTTTAAGGATGTGCTTATAGACCACCTAACTCTCACGTATATGATCGCCAGCATACTGCTGGTAGTCAAGCAAGAATCTTATGGGCTTTATCAACATATAATAGTAATCTGTAATGTCACATGAAGCATGCACACGATGATAAAGACAAACCAGATAGCAAAATATTATCTTGAGTAAGACTGTTCTACCGGTATAGGTCCTCCCTCAATTATTGCTATTGCATGCCTTCGATCCAATAATTGACTTGAGGGCACTATAGCCAATAATCTCCCACTTGCACTTAAGCCTAATTATTGCGGTGTCGCATACCCACAGCCCGTGTGATACCGAATACCCAACTTCTCTACTTATCAGTTTCATAAAGCTCGTTTGTAAAACTATTGCATTCGAGAAATAGCCTCAGTGAGTAGATCCGCTCCAATGTTTCTTTCTATGTCTCTCTTTATCTAAAGTTCGCAGAGAAAGCCATCTTCTAACATGAGCAATACCTGTCTTTGAATATGTCTGGATATCTAATGGGATCCAGTTCACAAATGAACTCCAAATCCAGCAAAACTTCTTACACTGTATCGTCAACTGAATTTAATCAGTATCCTGCGCCATACCTCCCTCAGTATCCGCTTGGACCACCTGTCCAAACTACAGTCCCCCGTCAAGAGAGAAAACTGTAACTCTGACAGTCACTCTGTCATCCAGGTCATCTTGGAAGCCTGGAATGATAACCGTCTCCCGAAAGAGGCTGCCGTAACCAAATCCCCAGAACATCCACTTATGTTCATCCACTGCTTCCAAACGTTTCTCCAAGATTGGATTAATATATAAACTTATTGCAGCTAGTGTAAAAACCACATCTGGTGTGGTACTTGACATCTCATGATTGACTCAATTGCCTAAACAAGTGATATGCCAATCATGCACATCCCTCTCCCCTTTAGTCTGTAAGACACCTTTAGAGAGGGTGACTCCAGCACCTACAGGTACACCACCATGCCAGGAGTCTTCCATTCTAAAACACCTTTAGAATATTGTCTAAGTACCCAGATTAGAAAACTACCTAAATCTAGATCTAAAACCATAGATCTAGTAACCAGAATGCCTGATATAATATCCATATCCTATGTGGAGAAACCACTATATGACAATCACAGTATAACCAATCGTAGTATAAGAATTTCACTTCCTATAAAGT
The DNA here is from genome assembly GCA_030015575.1 of Agapanthus africanus. Taxonomy (NCBI): domain Eukaryota; kingdom Viridiplantae; phylum Streptophyta; class Magnoliopsida; order Asparagales; family Amaryllidaceae; genus Agapanthus; species Agapanthus africanus. The sequence continues at coordinate 570,085,682 of JASDDO010000031.1, forward strand.
GCATGTCATCCAAATACCAGGACATCACACCTTACTACCTTCTTAACATATCCATCTCCTATTCTGATGAAGTCAAGGCCCATGACTCTCACATCAAAAATAGATGATCCATCTCCGCTATACTTGCTTCAGTCTATAAATAGACACAAGCTACTTGTCCACTATGCTTCCGCTGCTCCCACTGACTACAACAACCCTCTGGCAGAGTCATATGCACGTGCACTTCTAAAGCCATTTTAGAACGACGCTATACTCATCCTTCTGCCGGGTCTCATAGTCTAGAACAGCAGTAATGGTAAGTCTGGGGAAACAAGAACCTCTATTTCACCGTCTTTGAGGATACCGAAGCACCTCTCGGGTGCCTGAGGTTACCCACCATCTCTGCGGAGTGGCTAATGGAATGTCAAACCCGATTGAATCTTTAGGTTCCATTAAATTTTCAGTAATCGTTTGTGGTTTTGGAATCACTTCCAGTTCTACCATACTTCCACTACTGTTTTCTGAAAAATTTCATTTTTCTAAAACTGTGGCGAGTCAAGAACAATATCACTATTGATCTTCTAGATGGTAGAAAGTTAACCCTTTTCATAGCTCGGGATAACCCACAAACTGCTATTACAGAAACGTGCCTTGAGTATGTCCAGAGTCTGGTTTTAAGAATAAGCCGGACAACTCTATATACCTCAACATCGTTAAGATATGAACCATTCTATATACAATATAGGAACAGAGGCACTGATTTAATTGGAACCAGATTCAAATCATGCAGCTGTCTCCAGTGCATGTTAACTAAATGGAGAGAGGCCGATCAACATTACTCAACTTAGGAGTGCATCCAGATATGAGTAACTTGAAAGAGAAGTAAGTTCTCAAAACCATTACTATCAACTGAAAACCATACACAAGTATCTACATCTTCGATCACCTTGAAGAATCCTGATACTTGCAACACATGGTTCTCTATTTTATTCTTGTACCTATAACTTCTCAAAACTTGGATCTTGTATTTCTACAAAACACTTGTCTAAAACTGGAGAAGTCACAAGTAAATAGAATATAGAACGAGCACCAACCCCTTTGTCCTAATGGACACTGGACAACAAACAATACTTTGTATAAGTCCCCTGAGTCGAATAACTTAAACTCTGTGCGTCGTAGATCGAAAACTGTACTATGTTTAAGAAGAATTACACCGTTGTTTAATGCTCCTTACCCAATCATCAACTGATATAGGTAAATGCCATGGACATAAATTAAAAAAGTTATATCATTGTTTATAAAATAAACGTACAGATATGTCAGTTTGAAATTGGTGCATAATAACGGATATTCAAAACCAAATATTTTCCATCAGGCAAAACCCAGGCGATTTCCTCAAATATCACCAATTACAACGAATTATGATATAATGAGGATATAATCACCTAATTCCCAATAACTTGCTCCTCCTCATCATCTGTAAAACCATACAGATGTGAGAATCAAACCTGATAAATACATACCCTGGAGCAACGATCTAATTGGAAAATCAGTTTTCAATTAACAATGCACAGTGAAACTGAAACATGAAAATATTTCGAAGGGGTATCCGGGTATTCCTAGTAATGCCTCTTCCATTATCCAGATTCATGACTATAACCGTATATTTCCTTGCCACCTTTCCAAATCCCTTTATTTGTCTTTACTCATTAGCTTCTGTACACCATCCTTAGGCTAATTGGTTTTCTTCCTTTCTTAGCGTTCGGCACCAGCCTATGGTTTGGAAGAAGACTACCCAATATGTGTAATAGGTGTACTCTCCTAATCGTAGGAGTACTCGCAACCTGAGAGAAGGTAAAGATAAAAGACAACTGAATAATCCTTATTCTATTTCTCCTGAACCAGAATCCATTCTCGAACTGGAACAAGTTCCTTTGAGTTCGTATGTAACTATACGATGGATTATCCAATAAATGTGGATCTTCGTAGTGATACGGGGTGTTCTGGAGAAATTCAAAGGTGAAGTAGGAGTGGCTATGATATACGCGGTTTTGTCGTGAATGATAGCAGTCGCAATTTACTTTACCCTCTTTCTAATCTCTTTATTTGTCTTTACTTATTACCTTCTGTACACCACACTTAGGCCAATTTGTTTTCTTCCTTCCCTACCGTTCGGCACCTGCCTATGGTTTTGAAGAAGACAATCCAATAAGCGTAATAGGTGTACCCTCTCCTAATCCTAGGAGCCCTCACAACCTGAGAGAAGGTAGAAGGAAAAGATAACTGAATAGTCATATTCAATTTCTTCAGAACCGGAAATCGTCCTCGAATCTGAAACAAGTTTCTTCGAGTTCATATGTAACTATACGATGGTCATATCCAATAACTGTGGATCTTCTTAGTGATACAGAATGTTCCGAAGAAATGCAAAGGGTAAAAGTAGGAGTGGCAATGAAGTATGCAAATCTGACAATCCAAAAGCCAGTGTGTTTTAAGAAGGTCCGGTTATCTTGGTTACCGAGTTATAGTCTAGGGTCGGGCTATGGTCGCTGCCAAAGAGAGAGAGAGAAAAGAAACACTCAGCGTTCACTCTAACTTAGATCAGAATGGTTAATCACTTTATCTAATCAGGATGTCTCCCACTGTATCCTTAAATTCTCCTCCAAAACCAAAGGAAGAATTAGTCGGGATCACCTAAAATCACCCGAGGAGTAAACCAACTCATCAGGGGGTATCAGGATCCAACTATCATAGCATGATAAACTGATAGAATCCACTCAAGTTATCACACTCCAGAAGGTATGTGCATATCTGGCAAGTTTCCTGTATGTTTGAAACTCCCGATATGATTTTTACCTCATGCTCTTATGAACTTGACTAAGATCAACAAATCATAAGTCACATGTCAAGTTCTACCCGTCATTGTCCAAGTTAATTTGAACCTACCCGTACTCGCCCTTGACTAAGGCCAACAAGGATGTACGACTGTCCTAAACCAACGCATCTATCTACGCAACAGAAAAGTAACAAATAGCTACCATACACTATGCCTTGACAAAGGCCAACAAACATAGCATGAATACTAAGTGCTACCCGTCTGAAATGACGGAGGGCTACGAATGGTTTTTGGTGAAAAATCTTTAACGTAATGAACTTGATATCGTTGAAGGAACCGGATAGCTTTTTACAAATATATAGTGGTGAAAACCTTCGCTAAAGAGGTCACTCCCGGTGAAGGGATCTCGGCTCTTTCCTCGTCGAATGAGGTGCAGGATATTCCCACTGAATAACACGATGCAAAGCAAAAAGTAATCGATTATTGTGAAGTTATTACCCTGATGCAAACTTCTGCCCAAGAGGTCACTCCCGGTGAAGGGATCTCGGCTCTTGCCTCGTCGAATGAGGTGCTGAATATTCATAACCGAATACCGCTGTGCAAAACAAAAGAAAACATCTTTGTAATAAAAACATTTTGAAAATTGTTCCAACAACATCGAATAGGTTTGTTTTCCTTGCATTGATCAAAATCAACGCAGTTCCATCAATTAATCACACCAGAAAAGAACGAAAATATGATGTACGTATATACCATCCACATTCGCCACTGGGCCCCATCATCACCCGTTAGGTTACTTAACTAACGACAGAGCGGGGGCTGGACTAACGCGGGTGTAAAACATATATAAAATCTACTAGTATATATATATATAACAATATATAATAATCGCTCCAGGCGTAATAAATGCATCATCACAGATAAGCGATAATCATCACAAAAAAATACAGATAATCTGGGAGCCCCGGGTTTCCTTTGAGCCGCAAGTGAAACCCGACATTCCCCTGGTCGTGTGGATAGCCTGTGCAATAAAAACCTAGACCCCTACAAGTGCAGCAAGTAACCCGCCAAAACTAGAAGTGAGGCGACCCCCTTCATCAAAGTGAATGGGCCACCCGACACTTCACGGAATCCGGTAACTTGAGCACCCCTCCTTGGGTCAACCTGTACCCTTTACGAGTGCGGCGAACAACCCGCCAATTCTAGAGTGAGGCCCCCTCCGTCTTAACGCCATAAGATGCGGACCCATTGCCCTCAAAAACCTGGCTATCCGTGCACTCTATCGCGGGTAATCCTAGTACAGAAAAGAAAATATGTACAATGGTGACATCGACCTCAACCCGGTCGTTCCTTAAACAAATAATATACAAACAGGCAGTAACGACAGTCCACATGTCGCATGTCGGATGCTCTCCCCGCGATATAAAATGTACAAATAAAAATAAACTGTACTAATATTGCACCCAAGTTATCCACCACGACAATCCAGCCAACAAACACAGCACACCACAGAACATCAACGTGAATGTCACGTTCGCAAACCCGTCTAAAAGAACTATAGCAATTAGACAAGTTGTACCGCTCTAATGACATTCACGATCGCAGATAGTAATATAAGTACTGTAAACTTTAAACAGTGTTAGAAATATCGACATCAAAATAACCCGAATAGCCCTAAACTTATAGATAAAACTATATCCAAACTGGGCTAAACTAGCAATACCACTGAACCAATATTCCATAGACTAAACAACACCCAAAATTTCAAACCCAGAAGCCACTACAAAACCGGCCACCTCGGATTTTTTAGGCATCTGGCTGGCTAATTTTTGAATCTGGGGTTCGCTTTTGGGGTATGTTCTAGTGGTCACCTGAGTGGTCTTCTGCAGTTGCTTAAATATTTTTAGAAGACCATTTAAAATTCGACAGAGAATGGAATAAATCGAGTGATATTTCGTAGTTGTTTCGGTTTCGATACTTTAACATCATCTAAAAAAACTATTATACGGTTAATGGGTTAGCTCTGATACCATGTTGGATTACGTCAGCGCCCCGGCCATCAATCCATGGCCAAATACGGAACAAAAACTTTTAAAACCCAGCGCTAACGGAACCCTAATCTACGGATCGTACCATTAACCCTATACTAGTTCTATAAAAGGAGTTTAGAGAGGTTATACCGATCGATCCGTGTCCTTCGGTCTTCAACCTCTATCCCAAGCTCCTCGCAGCTTCCTTGATCATATTTGATCTCCGGTCTCCCCACATTGAAGAAGATCCACTTCGAGGGTTAGTAAAACGGGCTCCCGCCTCAAAACCGAAGCAACTCGGGTATCTAGTTTTCTAGCGTAGATAGCCAAGATGAAGTAGAGATAGTTTGTGATTACTTTGTCTCAATACACCAAAGGATTCTCAACTCATGAGAGGGTTTGGGTGGAGGTTGAAGAAGATGCCAAGTGAGGAAAATGTGAAGCTCAAAGAAAAAGCAAGTGAAGAAAAGTGTCTGCTCTATTTTCTTGTGTTGTTTTGGCTTAGTGTTTTGTGTTATATATTTTGTGAGCAAAGTAAGCAACTCAAGAAAAGCCCCACCATCAAAAAGATCTGCCTTTGCTCCTAATAATATCTCACAAATATCTTAGCCAAAACAAAACCCCCATGTCACCATGAATCACACCCATATGGCACAATGAATCACCAAGTGAGCATGCTAGATAATGAATGCAAACAATGAGTCACAATTTCCACACAAATAAACATTTAAACCCTAAATGTTTATAGCAAAAAGAAAAAGTATCTTCTAAAGAAATCTTGTAACGAATTACAAGAATACTCCTCATCCGTATATACATACCCGCATTTGTATTCCGACTGAATACGAATACAACGAGACGAAAATAATCTAATAATATAATACTAGGATCCGGCTTAAACCAAAATCCACCAGTATTATCCGTCTGATCATGATCCATGCACAAGTGCACGTATATGATCGAACCCTGCCATAAAACCATACGGCCTCTACAACATTTCGCCTGAAGCAGTGAAACCCTCTGTGTGGGACTCTAAAGACTCGTCAATACGCCGACAGCAGGTTTAACCCCAAGCACGTTAGTGGCACTAGCTCTACGTAACGGCTGCCTAGGTATTGAGCGAAAGGGAGGCCGACGAGCAAACTTATTATGAAACCCTACTGAGCCTGACAGTGACATTATCCGTACAATCCGGTCTAGGGGGTGGATAAAGTTAGACCCCTAATAACTTGATATTTAGTGTCGGTATGAAGCCCATCGCCACCTGAGAAACTACTGATCCGAATCAGTAATTCTCGACTACCTTGGCCAAGGATTTCTGGTGATGGCCACCCGTGCACACCGCGACATCAATCCCAATACCAGGAGAGACGAATTCCCTGACGATCTGCTCACTGCCTCCATGTGGCTCGGGACTATACCCAACTAAAACCTGTTTGCACGACTCCTTTGAGCCGTGGTAGGGTAGTAATCAAAACATAGCAAGAACTCACACGAGACAAATGCCGATCTTAGGTCGATAGACTAACCTGTACACATGTCACCTGGGAACTGCTATCTAACAATAGGTATACTACCAACTAGTATGTTGCCGGCGAGTTAGTCCGATGTACTCATAACCTAATGAGCTCCTGTATACATCTTAGGTGAACCAACTGACACTAATGGCTTGTGAGACCGGCCACCGCCCTTCGTCGGGGTCTTGATCCGTATACACTAGTCTACTCTTGGAGTATCGATGCCCAGTTTCAAAACTCCCACGACTAGGGACACTTTAAGGATGTGCTTATAGACCACCCAATTCTCACGTATATGATCGCCATTATACTGCTGGTAGTGAAACAAGAATCCTATGGGCTTTATCAACATGTAATAGTGATCTGTAATGTCACCTGAAGCATGTACACGATGATAAAGACAAACCAGATAGCATACTATTATCTCAAGTAAGACTGTTCTACCGGTATAGGTCCTCCCCCAATCATTGCAATGACGTGCCTGTGAACCAATAATTGACTTGAGAGCACTATAGACAACATGCACAAGGCAGAAGTATGTCTGCGCGTAGAGAACGTCCCGATACACAGTTGGGCTTAGAAGACCTTTGAAATCACCGTCCAGGAATTTGGGCATCATGTTGGAACTTTAACCCAAAACAGAGGCAACAACATTTGACATTGATGGAATAGCCAGAATTCATGTGGGTGTCATGGGAGTGTGACGATCCCCGAGTCAAGGAAGGTAGTCGTCGCTGGGAAAGTTCTCGAAGCGTTCATATCGGTCGAGGGAGGCAGATCGATGCAGAAAGTGGCTGTGTTAGGTTTCAAATATCAAAGGGGGAAAGGCAAGGAATTAGCGTTGCCGACGAGGGAGCTTTTTTTGGAAGACCGTGACACAAAACTAGATGATGAAGGCGATGTTTTTAGTGCCTGTATGCTTCACTTGAGTGATGTGGACCAACCAGCGATTGGCTCTTCGCTAGCAACTATACCAAGGAGAAGCTGCGATCTCGTGAGGACCCCCTCAAGTGACAGAGTGGTTGGAAACCTAACAAAGAGCAGCCGCGGCTATGCATATGAAGTACTGTACCATACATCTGCACATAATGGAGGAAGACGTGGGCAGTACGTTGCCAAGCACACCTATGAGAAAGCAACCGAACGTTCTAGGAAAAAAGGACAGATTATAAGATGGGTACGCACCAACAAAAGGGTTATGTTTTGAGGAAGAAGACAATGAGCAAAACGAGGGAGAAGAAGAGCGTGGCATGAAAAGGAGTGGGGAAAGAGACGTGACCAAAGGTAAGGGCTTTGATTCGTTGAAGGTACTTATGAATGGGCCTACGATGGCGACAGGAACAGCACAGAACCTACAACACAGACTCATGGCGGGCCCATTAGCTCGATGGAAATGAGGAACGATCAAAAGAAAACATAGGAACCAGCTGTTCAATCCAACGAGGATGCCCCCAAGCGTCTGGAAGAACTCTCTAGACCGGAATGTGGACCATATTCTTTTGGTGAGAGAGACAACAATTTAAACTCCAAAATCTTGGGCCTAGGCCAGAGTCTGGGCCAACAAAGGGGAAAGATTGATTTGATGCTAAAAAGTGTGTTGTAAATAACCGTAATCAAGACGGTGTGGCTAGTAGCTAGCCGCGATGAGTACGGGTCGTCCGCAGGGAAACGTGAACCTTTTTCTTGTTTTAGACGAGTTGATTGAAGAAGGGTGATTGTTTGTCGTTACGGATATACTACAGATATAAGATTTATAAAGAAGAGGCTTGTAGAGTTCATAGGACTTAGTAGTAATGGATGAATAATTAAAAATGACACATTTTATCTTTTAATAGTTTAAAACTAGATCGATAGTGATGAATGCAGATTATGGTTTTTGGAAGAAACTAGGGTTTCCTCATTCTTAACCCTTATCCTTACATTGATCTCCATTCATTTCTAGCCCTTAACAAAATAAGTGTTAAACCAATCTCAAATCACAGTCATGACTAGCAATAAATTGGTAGCGCACCCGATAAGGAAGTTACAATTTATTTTGCTAAAATTTATAGTCTTGAAAATGTATAAAAGAGGTTAAGAGATTTTATCATCCATTGATCTTGCTGGGTTCGCTTAGCACCCCCGCTATATTTCGGCACGCATCAAGTATGCTATTTCAATAAATCTAGGGTGCCGAGCGAGTCCGACCAAGGATCGATCTAGAGAATTAGGGTTTATATAGCATGTAAACTAACTTTACACTAAATGAAATATGAATACAACCATTGTAGACCGGTCCTTCACTTCTAAAGCTCCGTGTAGTAGTCCCTTAGCTCCAAGTAGTGGTGTCCCGGACTCTCCTTAGGCTCCACTAGGCAAAAGGAACGAGCTTGCTCAAAGATCTTCGAGGCCGAAGATGATCTATGTCGAAGAATCGCTAACTCAAGCCACCTCTTAACTAATTGATCAATTAGTGAAGTAAACAATCTATACTAAATGACTATTTTGGTATAGATTGATGAAGTATGAATTTTTCTCACTTTAGAACTATTTTTCTCTTTTTCTTTTTCACCTCACTAGAAAGTTAGAAATCAAAGAAGGAGATGAAGAAGAAACTCAAGTGATCAAGTTATGAACCATGGGTGAGAAAAAATATCTCATATCATCTCTTGTAGAGACTTAACCATGGCTAAAAATAATGGTTAGGTTAATAAATATCTAGAGTAAAACAAAATTAGTGGACTAGGTCAAGATTTCAACATGCTTCCACAAGTATCTTAAACCATGCCAATTTCCACCTAATTTTGATTTATCTCTTAATAATTAATCACCCAAATTATCTTTAGTTAGGTATGAGTCTCATACACCCAAGTCCAATGTATCATCTAGCATGACACAAAAAGAATACATTAATATATATCACACATATATTTAAATGTATTTAGAGAAATGAAATTCTTAAGTGGGCTAATATTAGTTAATATATATTAATATATCAAATATATAATTATATATCAAATTATTAAATCAACACTTGATTTAATAATTCGGCTATATCACATACAACCGACTAATATCATTTATATGTATATTAAATATACATATAACAAATTATTGAATCAACACTTGATTCAATAATCCGGTTATATCACATATAACTTATATCGCAAGATTAGAATACTGTAACACATACAAGTATCAATCTCGGTCCCGCACATATCATATATGTGCCCTACTTCGTTTCGCTTGAGTCAGGAAACCTCTGTGTAGCACTCTAAAGACTCGTCAATACGCCAGCAGTAGGTGATGATCATATCAGTCACCCACAAGCCGTCAGTGGTACTAGCTGGACGTAACGGCTACTCAGGTATTGAGCGATCAGAAGATCAACAAGCAAGCTTGTTCATACTCCCGTGAATCCAATAAGTAACACTACCATACAGTCCAGTTTTTTCGTCTAATATGTCTCATATCGAGTCTGGGGGGTAGTAAACGTCATACCCCAATAACTTGATAAGTCATGCCGATGTGAGAATTATAACGGGTCGAGAAACTACCGATAAGACTTACCAGTAAATCTCAGTATCAGTCCTGGCCAGGGACTTCTTATTATGGCCAATCGAGCATAGCGCAACATCAACCCCCAATACCGAGAGAGACGAAACCCCTCCTATCGCTCATTGCCTCAATATGACTTGGGACTGTACCCAAAATCCACCTGTTTGCATGCTCTCTTGAACGTGGTAGGGAGGAAATTAAAGAACAGTGGGAACCACACAAGACTCTATGACGATCTCGGGTCTACAGACTAACCTGTACCAGTGTCACCAATGAACTGCTATCTAACGTTAGGTATAATACCATCTAGGAGTTCTCGGCGAGTCCTGTTCGGTGTACCCATTCTCCAATGAGCACCTGTGTACAATCTTTGATGTCAAACACCAATGGATGTGAGATCATCCATCGCCCCATACAGGGTCAAGAAACGTACACACTAGTCTACTCTGGAATATCGATGCCCTGTCTCGATACTCCCTAGACTAGGAACAATTAAAGGATGAACTTGTGGACTACCCTGGCCCCACTAGTATGATCTGCATCATAGTCCTGGTAGTTAAGTACACATTAAACATGCGAGAGCAAGACAGTATCACAATACTAGTCTACATGTTAAGATAAAGAGCAACTAGATAGCTTACTATCATATCGAGCACGAAAGTCCTCTTTATATATGTCCAAGCATCCATTACAATATACATTCATGTACAATAATGGCCTCTAGGGCATACATATAACTAATAATCTCCCACTTGCACTAAGGCCAGTTGTTGTAGTATCTCATACCTAACATCCCAAAATCTTTCAAATTGTATCTGGGTATGGCCTTTTTGAGTGGATCCATTGTGTTATTTTTCGTGTTAACTCACCTGACCTCGATCGCCCGGAGATCAACTATCTCCCTGATCAGGTGATACTGCCTAAGAATATGTCTGGATCACTGATGAGATCGGGGTTTCTAGGCCGAAGCCACAACTCCATTGTTATCACAATACACAAGTATTGGATGCTCAATGGTAGGAACCTTACCAAGTTCATCTCATGAACTTCTTTATCCAGATAGCCTCTTTGGCAGCATCGTTGGTAGTGATGTATTCAACTTTTATCGTCGAGTCTGCTTTGGTATCTAGCTTGGAACTCTTCCAACATACCGTCCCTCCACTGAGGGTAAAGACAAAACCCGAGACTATCTTACAGTCATCCTTATCACTCTAGAAGCTCGAATCGGTAAAGGACTCGATCTGGAGTTCACCGTTACCATACACCAAGAACATTTCTTTAGTCCTTCTTAAGTACTTAAGAATGTTCTTCACAGCTGTCCGGTAATTCTTCCCAGGATGTAAGAGGAATCACCTAGATCCTTTATGGAGAAACATTTTGATAAGAAGAGTTTGACCGAGTGCAGCATAGGAATATCATTTCCTATCAAAAGTATGTCATCCACGTACAATACGAGGAAGACAACCTTACTCTCTACAACCTTCTTGTATATACAAGGTTCATCTATGTTTTTGATGAAGTCAAACTCTTTGACTACCACATAAAAACAGATGTTCTAACTCCGCGATGCCTGCTTTAATCCATAGATTAATGTAAGCAGCTTGCACATCTTTCCGCTGCTCCCACTATCTACGAAGCCCTCTGGCTGTGTCATGTACACGCTCTCATCTAAATCACCATTTAGAAAAACGGTCTTGACGTACAACTGCCAGATTTCGTAGTCATGGTATGCAGCAATGGAATGTATGATCCTGATGGACTTAAGCATAGCTAATGAAGAAAAGTTTTCATCATAATCCACACCTGGTCATTGACGAAAACCTTTTGCTACAAGTCTAGCTTTAAAAGTATCAACTTTTCCATCTACACCAAGAATCTTCTCAAGATCCACTTGCTCCCGATGGATTTTACCCCTTTAGTTGTAACTTCTAAAGTCCATACTTTGTTGGTGTACTGATTAGTCCAAAAATTTATGTTAACCGTAATCAGAAACGGCGTCGCTTTGCAGCTAGCCGGTGAATACGGTTCGATCCACAGAGATGTGTAATTTTCTGATTTTGTGTTTTTACGAGTTGATTCCGATGGTGGTTTGGTTTTTGTTGATTGATTTAAAAACTAACTTATACGATATTAAAGAACTTGTTAGGATTAGGTCTAAGGTAGGGTTGATGAGATTTATATCGTCACCTCTTTCAATGCCGTTTGATTAAAGCTTTTTAGAAATCGTAACAATTATTAGCAAAGGGGATTAGGATGATTGGGAAGAAACAAAGTTTCTTCCTCTAGATCCTTGTCCGTCCTTTCCTATTAATTGCTACAACCTTCATGGACGTCATGTATGTCCGGCCCTTTATACTACAGTTCACCGTTACCTCGTGGGTAGGGTGCCGTAGGGAGCGGATCATGCATGCGTGCATGAAGTTCTACTTATGAAATTGTGTTGGCATTGAAGGAGGTGAGAGATATTCATCTCTCACTCCCTCTCTTGTTCCTAACCCTAACAAGCGAGGATTTTACTCGCTCATTAGGGAATCTTCTAAAAATGACATTTTTTTGTTATTTTTGATGTGTTTTGTTTATATCTAAAGAAGTACTTATCTACTGCAGATTCAAAGAACTACACTAAATTAACTAGGGCAAGCAATGAATTATCTATGGCAAGAATAGAATTATAGATCTAGGGCAAATAATGAAATTATACTAAGACAGGAAAAAATAAAAACTTACAAAAATGATGCTCTAGATCTCCCAACAATTCTGAATTTTATTGATAGAAAAGAGGCATCCCTTTTACAGCTTTGTGAGTACAATTTATAAGAAAACAGGGAAGCTAGGGTTACAAATTCTCGCACACATGATTTTACAGATATGCCCACGGAAAATCCCAACACCCGCACCGACGCACCGACACAAGAAGTCGGCGCCGACACGGGCATTAAATGGCCGCGGAACCGCGGCATAGGGGGGTTTGGGCGGCGGTTCCGCGGCCCTTTGGTGGGATCACTCCACCATCTTTTCTGGGCTTCATTTTGGTTGTGTGGGCTTGTTATTTATTCATCCCATTTCTCTGTTTGGCTTCTTGTTCTTCTCCAGATCTTCAGTGAAATTTTGTATTGGTATTTAAACCATTTCGCTTTGACATGCTGCGTTGCCTTGAACTGTTATTAGTCTGGGCTTGTCTAGGATCCGTTTACTTGTTGGTCGAAAGTCCCTTTCCTGTATCAACTTTCGTCTTTTTCACTGTATTCACTCCAAGAACCTGTAACCTGTAACATGTAACAGACATGGGTCAAAAGCACCTGTTTTTATTCTTAAATGCATAAGAATGGGGAATATAAAATGCAATATTATGTTATAAACAAATATCCCCAAACTTATCTTTTACTCGTCCTCAAGCAACTTATTATTTTAATTATTCTTGATAAAAATCTAACCTAACCGCACTTTCGCAGGGAAACGCGATTGCACTGAGCACGTGCAACAAGCCGTTAAATCTCTAGGTGTTCCTAGTAGGAGGAGTGTTGTCTCCTGAGGGTTTTCAGCGGATTACACCCATAAAATCCTATCAAATCGGTTTCTCGACTTTTGTTCTCCAATTTGGTTTTCTAACAAGGAATTCTATTATCGTCGACCTGCAAATTATCTACCCATATTCTTCACACTTCCTCATTATTTAACTTAAGAATATATATGTTCTATAGAATTACTTAGCTTTCGGCATTTCTTAAGTTTTCCTTCTAGGGTTTCATCTCTGCTTAGGAATTTCTTATCAACTCTACTAAAGATACAAGTTCTATTCATCATTCCTTTCTCTTATCTAAACTCTAATCACATATCCCCACGTGTGTGTAAATATCACCCCTGCACTTGGAAATTCAAATCAAGCAATCGTACTCTCGTCCACTGTCCAAAGCACTTATTAATTGGTGAATTTTCGCTTACACATCCTTCATGCGACCGTTAATACTTCTTGAGGTACCAACAACCGATTATAAGATGCGTTAGCATTTTAAAGCGTACTTCCTAGTTTTGTAACACCTAAGGCTTTAGCAGTGACTCCCAAACCAGTTGGTTTAAGGCACTAGGTGATGAAGCACCCTCGCTAAATAATTTTCTATGTTTTAGCCTTAAGTAATCACAAAACCAGTGTCCATTTTTTTTCCTCTATTCACCCTTTTTTTTTATTTTCTTCGTACTAAGGACTTTAGACAAGAGCAATTCAAGGTCTCTTCTACTATTCCAAGTTTCAAGGTGCGTGATTGTGCAAATTGTAGGGTATATGTTTTCAGACTCTAGACTTAAGTTAGGAATTATTTTTCAAACTTATACTCTAATAAAAGTTTCAATACTCTTCCTTCGTTTCGACTTAGCCCAAGAAGTGAACCCAAAATTTACCTATTTCTAAATAACCTACAAAGACATATAATTTCTACCGTTAAACTCTAAGGAAGGTTATTTTTAGGGTTTTTAATTTGCTAAGTCTAAGATCTAGTTTTTCCTAGCCAGTTAACCTATTTATCAAACTCAAGTCAATTAACCAGAATTGAATACATTAATTTTTATAATTTTTGAAAATTTTCAATTTTTATGGGTTTTTCTTTTTCTAAATTTTTTTATATTTTCAAATGTTTCAAATTTTTATGATTTTTATATAAAGATGCAATGCAGAAATTAAATATGCAAAAAGAATATATACAAAATGAAAATATGCAATGCAAAAGATAACTATATACACTACCTTCTTCCCCAAACTTGAGCAAAGCAGTGCCCTCACTGCCCGGCCCCACGTCTCGCTCGTGAGCGTGAACGTGATCGTTCCCCTCTATCTAAAAGGGTTTGAATACCCCTCTCAATTTCCGTCAACCGACGGTCGTGATCTCGTGCTGTCGCCCGAAACTCATCCCTCAAAGAATCAATTCTTCTTACCGTTCTCCGCATCAATCGTACATGCTCTTGAGGGGTCAGTTCTTCCCCGCTCGATATCGAGCTAGAGCTAGGGGTGCGTGCGGGAATATTCTCTGCCGGTTCCGTTCATGACCAAATATCAGTAAGTCTAGAGTAGGACGAAGTAACGCCCTCAACGAGTGGTCGAACCGGAACTCCGTCTATCATGTATGAATCAAATTTCTCGACGGGGAGGAAATAACGGCAGAGTTGGGTGACTAGCATGGGACATGGGTAGATGGCACCTCTTTTCCCCGCACCTATAGAATGGAGCAATACGGTGCACATGTCGAACCGTGGATTTTTCATCATTAGTGTGTGTACGACATGTAATGAGGGGGTGAAAAAAGTCGTGTTGTGCGAGCTGCCAAAGATGTTGTTTTGTGCCCACCGGCACACAGTAAAAACGTTCGCGAAAAGGGTCCGTGCTTGGATACCCTTACGCGGCTCTCGTGCACAGTCATTCCCCATCAAGGGCATATAATCCTCAAAGTGCAAAGGGTGGTCATGTGCGGGTACACGTGGTATGAGTGTGACCTCGTGGATCATGTCCCTATCGATGTGAATTACGCGATCTCCCCAATTTATTTTAATGTAGCCTAAGTTGTCAAGACTATTATCCTCCATTGATTCATAAAATAGGGCAACTAGTTCAGGTAGGGCAAACGCAGAGGAGTGATTATAGGTCAGGAAATTCCAGCCCCTCTGCTCGATTTCATGTGCAAAATATCTACCGTACACTTCGTGTGTGAAAACTGGGGTAAAATCTCTTTCAAACTGCATTTTATGTGCCATATAGATTTTTTCAGAAAAAATGTGCTAACAACAGAGAGTAATATGACAGAGTTACCTCCCCTAAAAATTTCAGGGGGCGAAGACACCAGACGGCGGCGGAAGCGCGGCGTAAGGAGGCTACCGCGGCGGGATCGCGGCGGATTGGCGGCAGCACGGCGAGATTTTTCTGGAGCAGGTTGGTGGCGGCGGCTAGGGTTTTTGGGAGAGAAAATATTAGGGTTATGAGGACAGGAGGCTCGGGTCTCTTTAAATAGAGGGGAAAGAGGGTTATTTGAAGAAAACACCCTCAAAAATGAGGATTTTATTTGCAAATTTAAAAAGTGTCAGCTCTTAATTCTGAAAATTTGCAATTAGGTCCAAAATTATATATATATTTTTATTTATTATTTTTTTAATTATTTTTTTATGGTATTTTGGGATTATATATTTACAAATTATATACACACCCCCAAACTTATTTGAAATAATGTTTTGGAAAAGGAAATTTGGGGGTGAAAGTGGAGGAAAATCACTCAGAATAGATTGGCTTCTGCAAGAACAGGAGCTCCTCCGAAGGGTCCGCTGTGAAGAACGGTTTCAGTCGATGCCCATTCACTTTGAATAAGGTACCGTCTTCAGGATTTTCAAGATCAACCGCACCGTGCGGATAAACTGTGCGGACTACAAAAGGTCCTTTCCATCTGGAACGGAGCTTGCCGGAATGATAATGTAACCGAGTGTCATAAAGTAAAACCTGTTGACCAAGTTCAAAAGTTTTTCGTAAAAGGTGTTTATCATGGAACACCTTAGCTCGGTTTTTAGTAATTAGGGCATTATCATATACCTCATCCCTCAGCTCTTCTAGTTCATTCAACTGCAGCTTTCGATTGCTGCCCGCATCTCCTAAAGATAAATTCAGCTCTTTGATAGCCCAAAAAGCTTTATGCTCAATCTCCACTGGGAGGTGGCAAGCCTTCCCGTAAACAAGCCGGTATGGAGACATATCAAGATCGGTCTTATATGCAGTACAAAAAGCCCATAGTACATCAATCAGTTTAAGTGACCAATCTTTACGGTTTTTAGAAACCGTTTTCTCCAGGATTTGCTTTATTTGCCGATTTGAAACCTCGGCTTGCCCACATGTTTGGGGGTGATATGGCGTTGACAGTTTGTGGGTGATAGAGTTGTAAGTCTACGCTAGCGCCCCGGCAGTCTACAGACGCCAAATGCGGAACAAAAAACTTTTTAACTGGCGCTATCGTATACTTTAACCCAGATCTGCCATTATTGCTAAACTAACAAACTGTAAAGAGTGTAGAATGGTTATACCGAACGATCCGAGTCCTTCGTTCTTCAACCATCATCCCACGCTCCGTTGCGGCTGCTCCGATCTCGTCGATCTCCGATCTCCTCGTCGAGGTGGCACCACATGATCGGTTCTTTAAACGGGCTCCCGCCTCTGACTCGAGGCAACTCGATCGTCAAGTTTGCTAAAAGAGACGACCAAGATTGATGTAGAGAATGAGTAGATGACTTTGTCTCACTTCGTCCAAATCCGTGGACGATCGGTTAATGAAGTTGCCGTGGAAATCGGGTGATGGAATGAAATGGACTGTGAAATTCCATACACCGATAAAACCTATCATAATCTTTTCTCTCTAAAATGAAACATCAAGTGAGAGTGTAATGAGAGAGAGAGGAGGCTTATCATATATATAGAATGAGGAGGGTGAGTGTAGGAGCAAAGGTGGTGACTATAAGAGAAAAGCTTCTCACAAAAGATCTTAACCAAAACAAGAATCATTAAAGAAAACAATGACTCACTAATAACACCTCATCAAGTAATAAATGCAACCAATTAGAACACAACACCAATTAGCCTCATCATCACTTCTAGAAGCTTCTAGAATGATGACTCACTCATATCAGAAGAAAAGATAAATCCGTCTTTAACCGAATGTTAAAAGACGGCTGATAGAAAACTGGAAACTGGCAACTTCCAAAAGTGATCCCGAAACAACTTTCAGGATAACCCCGAAACTGTATAAATATACCCGCATTTGTATTACGACCGAATACAAATGCAACTGAGACAAAGATATTATACCTACTTAATATAATACTCGGATCCGGCTTAAACCAAAGCCGACCAGTATCATCTGCCCGAAAACTGACACGTGCGTAAACGCATGTGCATTTTCCGAACCCTGCCATAAAACCATACGGCCTCTACAACGTTTCGCCCGAACTTGGGAAACTGTCTGTGGGGGACTCTAATGACTCGTCAGTACCCTGGCAGTGGGTTTAACCACAAACCGTCAGCGGCACTAGCAATGCGTAACGGCTGCCCATGGACTGACCTCAAGGGATGCCGATGAGCGCACTCATCCGGAAAACCCTACTGAGCCTAACAGTGACAATGTATATACAGTCCGGTCCGTTCGTCAATGAGTATCGCATATCCGCCTAGGGGGCTAGTAACGTCAGACCCCCAAAAGCAGTATAAATCGTGTCGGAGTATAGCCCAATCACACCCTGAGATACTACTGGAGTACCTACCAGTAAATCTCCTGCCATGGCCATGGACTTTGTGTAATGGCTCTCCTAGACACAGCACGACCTCGCCCCCAATACCGGGAGAGACGAATCCCCTGCCGATCCGCTCACGTGCCTCCATATGGCTCGGGACTGTACCCAAAAGCTACCTGTTTGCACGACTCCTTTGAGCCGTGGTAGGGTAGAAATAAAAGCACAGTGGGAACTCACACGAGACAAATGACGACCTCAGGTCGATGAACTAACCTGTACACTTGTCACCAGGGAACTGCTATCTGACGGTAGATATAATACTAACTAGCAGATTCCCGGCGAGTCCTGTCCGGTGTACTCATAACCCAATGAGCACCTGTATACATCTTAGGTGATCCAACTGACACCAGTGGCTTGTGAGACCGGCCACCGCCCCTCGTCGGGGTCTCGACTGTACACACTAGTCTACTCCGGAGTATCGATGCCCTGTCTCAAAACTCCCACGACTAGGGACCACAATTAAGGATATGCATATAAACTACCCAACTCTCACGTATATGATCGCCATCATACTGTTGGTAGTAAAGCAAGATCCTAAGGGCTCTATCAAAGTGTAACATGCAATCAGTCACCTGAACATGTACACGACTGATAAAGGCAAACCAGATAGCATACTATCATCTCGAGTAAGACTGTGCTACCGGGATAGGTCCTCCGCAATCATTGCAATCACGTACCTGCGATCCAATAATTGACTATGAGGGCACTATCTCCACCAATCTCCCACTTGCACTCAAGGCTAATATTGCGATGTCGCGTACTCACAGCCCGTGTGAAACCAACACCCAACTCCTCTACTAATCAGTATCACAAAGCCCGTTTGTAAAACTATTGTGTTCGAGAAATAGCCTCGGTGAGTGGATCCGCCTAGAAGTATCTTTCTGTATCTTTCTTAATCTCAAGTTCGCGGAGAAAACCATCTCCCGAATTGAGTAATACCTGTCTTAGAACATGTCTGGATATCTGATGGGACCTTAGTTCATAAATGAACTCCATATCCAAACTTCTTAGACTGAATCGATCACTGAACCTAATCAGTATCGGGCACCTTGCTTCCCACAGTATCCTCTTGGACCA
The DNA here is from genome assembly GCA_030015575.1 of Agapanthus africanus. NCBI lineage: Eukaryota > Viridiplantae > Streptophyta > Magnoliopsida > Asparagales > Amaryllidaceae > Agapanthus > Agapanthus africanus. The sequence goes on from JASDDO010000031.1 coordinate 570,104,965, forward strand.
CCTGTCCATAATACTGTCCCTCTTCGTCAGAGGGAAAAACTAAAACTCTGACAGTCACTCCGTCATCCATGTCACCTTTGAAGCCTGGAATGATAATCGTCTCCCGAAGGAGGCTGCCGTCATCAAATCCGTAGAACATGTACCAATGTTCTAAAACTTCTTCCTTATGTTTCTCCAGGATTGGATTAATACAAACTTATTGCATCTAGTGCAAAACCAACATTTGGTGTGGTACTTGACATCTCATGATTGACTCAATTGCCTAAGCAAGTGATCTGCCAATCATGCACATCCCTCTCCCCTTTAGTCTGTAAGACACCTTTAGAGAGGGTGACTCCATCACCTGCAGGTACACCACCATGCTAGGAGTCAACTATTCCAAAAACCATTAGAATATCTGTCAAAGTACCCACATTGGAAAACTACCCAAATCCAGATCTAAAACCATAGATCTAGAAACCAGAATGTCAAATATTATATCCATATCCTGTCTGGAGAAACAACTGTGTGACGACCACAGTACAACCGATCGTAGTATAGGAATTTTACTTCCTACTCTGTGTATGTCATCCAGATACCATGACATCACACCCTACTACCTTCTTAAATGATCCATCCCCTATTCTGATTGAAGTCAAACTCATGACTGTCACATCAAAATTAGATGATCTATCTCCGCTATAACTGCTCAAGTCTATAAATAGACATAAGCTACTTGCCCACTATGCTTCTGCTGCTCCCACTGACTACGACAACCCTCCTACCGGGTCTCATATCCTGGAACAACAGTAGTGTCAAGTTTGGGTAGATAAGAACCTCCCTGTCACCGTCCTTGAGTCTACCGAAGTACCTCTCGGGTGTCTGCGGTTACCTACCATACCTGCGGAGTGGCTATTGGAATGTCAAACCTGATTGAATATATAGGTCCTATTAAATTTTCCGTAATCGTTTGCGGTTCTGGAATCACTTCCAGTTCTACCATACTCCCACTACTGTTTTCTGAAAAAGATCCATTTTTACTAAAACTGTGGCGAGTCAAGAACAATATCACTATTGATCTTCCAAATGGTAGAATATCAACCCTCGTCATAGCCAGGGTCAACCCACAAACAGCCATTACAGAATCGTGCCCTGAGTTATCCAGTGTCTGGTTTTAATCATAAGCTGGACAACTCCCCGTACCTTAATTTCTTTTAAGGTACGAACCATTCTATATCCAATACAGAAACTTTGACACTTATTTAATTGGAACCATATTCAAACCATGCATCTGTCTCCAGTGCGTATCATCTTAATGGAAAGAGGCTAATCAGCATTGCTCAACTTAGGAATCCACCCAATCATGAGTAACCTGAAAGAGAAAACTCGTTTCTCAAAACCATCACTATCATCTGAATACCAATCACAAGAATCTACATCTTCGATCTCTTTGAAGAATCCCGATACTTGTGACACCTGGTTCTCTACTTTATTCTTATACCCACAACTTCTCAAAACTTAGACCTTGTATTTCTACGAAACACTCGTCTAAATACTAGAGAAGTTATAAGTAAACAGAACATAGTACGAGGACCTACCCCTTTGTCCTGAAGGACACTTGGACAACATACAATACTCTGTATAAGTCCGCTGAGTTAAACAACTTAAAACCTGTGCGTCGTAGGTAGAAAACTGTACCCTGGCGATTTCCTCAAATATCACCAATTACAACGAATTCCGATATAATGAGGATGATCACCTAATTCCCAATATCTTACTCCCACTCATCATCTGTAAAACCATACAGATATGAGAATGAAATCTGGTAAATACATACCCTTGGAGTAAGTGTCTAATCGGGAAAACAGTTTTTCCTTTAACAATGCACTGAAACATGAAAATGTTTCGTAGGGGTATCCTGGTATTCATAGTAATGCCTCTTCCATAATCCAATTCATGACTTCAACCGTATATTTTATTGCCATCTCTCCAAATCCCTTTATTTGTCTTTAGTCGTTACCTTCTGTACACCATCGTTAGGCTAAATGGTTTTCTTCCTTCCCTACCGTTCGGCACCAGCCTATGGTTTGGAAGAAGACTATCCAGTAAGCATAATAGGTGTACCCTCCTAAACCAAGGAGTACTCGCAACTGAGAGAAGGTGATGATAAAAGACAACTGAATAATACCTTATTCTTTTTAAAGGTGAAATAGGAGCGGCGATGAAGTACGCGGTTTTGGTCGTGAATGATATCAGTCGCAATTTACTTTGCCCTCTTTCTAATCCCTTTATTTGTCTTTACATATTACCTTCTGCACACCCTACTTAGGCTAATTGGTTTTCTTCATTCCCTACCTTTCGGCACCAGCCTATGGTTTGGAATAAGACTATCCAATAAGCGTAATAGGTGTACTCTCCTAAACCAAGGAGCTCTCGCAACCTGAGAGAAGGTGATAATAAAAGTCAACTGAATAAACCAATTCTATTTCTCCTGAACCTGGATCCATCCCCGAAGAAGTCCCTTCGAGTTCGTATATAACCATACGATGGATCTATCCAATGGAAGTGGATATCCGTAGTAATACGGGTGTTCTGAGAAATGCAAAGGGTAAAAGAAGGAGTGGCAATGACTTATGCAACTCAGACAATCCAAAAGCCAATATTTTAAGAAGGTTCGGTCAACCTGGTCACTGAGTCATAGTCTAGGGTCGGTCAAAGGTCGCTGCCAAAGAGAGAGAGAGAAAAGAAACACTCTGCGTGCACTCTAACCTAGATCAGAATGGTCATCATTTTATCTAATCCGGAAACCTCCCACTGTCCTGTCAAATTCTCCTCCAAACCTAAAGAAGAATCAATCGGGATCGCCCGAAAAGTAAACCAACTCATCAGTGGGAATCAGGATCCAACTCTCATCGCATGATAACGTGATGGAATGCATCCACGTTACTCATACTCCAGAAGGTATGCGCATACTCGGCAAGTTTCAGTTTCTTTAGAAACTCCTGATATTGTTTTTGCCCCATGCTCTTATAACCTTGGCGTTAGGTCAAAATGTCATAAGTCACATGCCAAGTTCTACCCATCACTATCTTGTTAATTTGAACCCACCCGCACATGCCCTTGGCGTTAGGTCAAAATGGCAGAACGGCTGTCCCAAACCAACTCATCTATCTATGCAACAATTGAATACCCAGCAGCTACCAAACACTATGCCTTGGCGCTAGGTCAAAATACATAGCTTGAATACTACTGAATACCCAAAAGAAGTGACGGAGGGCTACGGCTGGTTTTTGGCGAAAAACCTTTAGCGTAGTGAACTTGATATCGCTGAAGGAACCTGATAGCTTTTTAAAATATAGTGGCGAAAACCTTTTGCTAAAGAGGTCACTCCCGGTAAAGGGATCTCGGCTCTTTCCTCGTGGAATGAGGTGCAGGATATTCCACTGAATACCGCTATGCAAAGCAACATGTAATCGACTATAGTGAAGTTATTACCCCGACGCAAACTTCTGTCCAAGGGGTCGGTCCCGGTGAAGGGATATCAGCCCTTGCCTCGTCGAATGAGGTGCAGGATATTCCACTGAATACCGCTATGCATAACAAAAGGAAACGTCTTTGTAACAACACTTTTTAAAATTGTTCCAACAACTCAAACATGTTTGTTTTAGTTTGCGTTGATCAGAATCAACGCAGTCCCATCAATCAATCACACCAGAAAAGAACGAAAATAAAATGTACGTATATGCCATCCGCATTCGTCACTGGGTCCCGTCATCACTCGTTAGGTTACTTAACTAACGACAGAGCGGGGGCTGGACTAGCGCGGGTGTAAAACATATATAACATCTAATAGTATATACATAATCGCTCCAGGCGTGATAATATGCAACATTACAGAAAAGTAATAAGCATCACAGAACAATACAGATAATCTGGGATCCCCGGGTTTCACAGAGCCGCTGCTGAAACCCGACGTTCCCCGGTCGTGTGGATAGCCTGTGCAATGAAACCTAGACCCCTACGGGTGCGGCAAGTTACCCGCCAAAACCTGAAGCGAGGCAGTCCCCCACAGCATAGTGAATGGAACACCCGGCACTTCACGGAATCCGGTAAATTGAGCACCCCTCCTTGGGTCAACCTGTACCCCCTACGAGTGCGGCGAATAGTCTGCCAATTCTGAAGTGGGACCCCTCTGCCTCTCAAAGCCATGAGATGCGGACCCGTTGCCCTCCCGAACCCGGCTATCCGTGCACTCCGTCTCGGGGCAAAATCTAGTACAGTAATGAAAAATAGTACAATAGGTACATCGACCGCAACCTGGTCGTGCCCCAAAATAATATTATACAACAGGCAGTGACGGCTGTCCACAAGTTGGACGCTCGCCCCGCAATATCAAATGTACAAATAAACTCAAACTGTACTACCATTGCACACTGCTATCCACCACGACAAATCCGCAACAATACAGCACAACACAGAACATCAACGCGAATGTCACGTTCGCAAACCCGTCTAAAAGAACTATAGCAATCAGACGCGGTTTACCGATCAAATGACATTCCCGGTCGGAGATATAATGTAAGCACTGTAAACTAACGCGTTTAAATTTCGATCGACCAAATATCAAAAAGTGGGCCCCACGACTTACTGGTGAACAGTAACAAAATCTGGGCCAAAACGATATATATCAAAAACCCCAAAATCCCACAGAGAACCAACTGACAAAATTTAGGAGCACGTGCTCCCCACGTGGCCGCGGTTGCGCGGCCAAACCATGGGTTTGGCCGCGCTTCCGCGGCAGCTTGGAGGGATCACGACCCCAAATTTCGTCGTAGTTCTTAGAAAACCCTGCTCTGATTTTTAAGACATCCAGAAATAATTTTTGAGACCGTTTAAAATCAACAGAAACTGTCGGGCATGGATTTTGTGTTTTTCGATTTTCGGTCGGATCGATGTTTTGAACGCGTTAGCACAAGTTAGTATAGCAAAATGGTGAGGCTTTGATACCACTGTAAGTCTACGCTAGCGCCCCGGCAGTCTACAGACGCCAAATGCGGAACAAAAAACTTTTTAACTGGCGCTATCGTATACTTTAACCCGGATCTGCCATTATTGCTAAACTAACAAACTGTAAAGAGTGTAGAATGGTTATACCGAACGATCCGAGTCCTTCGTTCTTCAACCATCATCCCACGCTCCGTTGCGGCTGCTCCGATCTCGTCGATCTCCGATCTCCTCGTCGAGGTGGCACCACATGATCGGTTCTTTAAACGGGCTCCCGCCTCTGACTCGAGGCAACTCGATCGTCAAGTTTGCTAAAAGAGACGACCAAGATTGATGTAGAGAATGAGTAGATGACTTTGTCTCACTTCGTCCAAATCCGTGGACGATCGGTTAATGAAGTTGCCGTGGAAATCGGGTGATGGAATGAAATGGACTGTGAAATTCCATACACCGATAAAACCTATCATAATCTTTTCTCTCTAAAATGAAACATCAAGTGAGAGTGTAATGAGAGAGAGAGGAGGCTTATCATATATATAGAATGAGGAGGGTGAGTGTAGGAGCAAAGGTGGTGACTATAAGAGAAAAGCTTCTCACAAAAGATCTTAACCAAAACAAGAATCATTAAAGAAAACAATGACTCACTAATAACACCTCATCAAGTAATAAATGCAACCAATTAGAACACAACACCAATTAGCCTCATCATCACTTCTAGAAGCTTCTAGAATGATGACTCACTCATATCAGAAGAAAAGATAAATCCGTCTTTAACCGAATGTTAAAAGACGGCTGATAGAAAACTGGAAACTGGCAACTTCCAAAAGTGATCCCGAAACAACTTTCAGGATAACCCCGAAACTGTATAAATATACCCGCATTTGTATTACGACCGAATACAAATGCAACTGAGACAAAGATATTATACCTACTCAATATAATACTCGGATCCGGCTTAAACCAAAGCCGACCAGTATCATCTGCCCGAAAACTGACACGTGCGTAAATGGACGTGCATTTTCCGAACCCTGCCATAAAACCATACGGCCTCTACAACGTTTCGCCCGAACTTGGGAAACTGTCTGTGGGGGACTCTAATGACTCGTCAGTACCCTGGCAGTGGGTTTAACCACAAACCGTCAGCGGCACTAGCAATGCGTAACGGCTGCCCATGGACTGACCTCAAGGGATGCCGATGAGCGCACTCATCCGGAAAACCCTACTGAGCCTAACAGTGACAATGTATATACAGTCCGGTCCGTTCGTCAATGAGTATCGCATATCCGCCTAGGGGGCTAGTAACGTCAGACCCCCAAAAGCAGTATAAATCGTGTCGGAGTATAGCCCAATCACACCCTGAGATACTACTGGAGTACCTACCAGTAAATCTCCTGCCATGGCCATGGACTTTGTGTAATGGCTCTCCTAGACACAGCACGACCTCGCCCCCAATACCGGGAGAGACGAATCCCCTGCCGATCCGCTCACGTGCCTCCATATAGCTCGGGACTGTACCCAAAAGCTACCTGTTTGCACGACTCCTTTGAGCCGTGGTAGGGTAGAAATCAAAGCACAGTGGGAACTCACACGAGACAAATGACGACCTCAGGTCGATGAACTAACCTGTACACATGTCACCAGGGAACTGCTATCTGACGGTAGATATAATACTAACTAGCAGATTCCCGGCGAGTCCTGTCCGGTGTACTCATAACCCAATGAGCACCTGTATACATCTTAGGTGATCCAACTGACACCAGTGGCTTGTGAGACCGGCCACCGCCCCTCGTCGGGGTCTCGACTGTACACACTAGTCTACTCCGGAGTATCGATGCCCTGTCTCGAAACTCCCACGACTAGGGACCACAATTAAGGATATGCATATAAACTACCCAACTCTCACGTATATGATCGCCATCATACTGTTGGTAGTAAAGCAAGATCCTAAGGGCTCTATCAAAGTGTAACATGCAATCAGTCACCTGAACATGTACACGACTGATAAAGGCAAACCAGATAGCATACTATCATCTCGAGTAAGACTGTGCTACCGGGATAGGTCCTCCGCAATCATTGCAATCACGTACCTGCGATCCAATAATTGACTATGAGGGCACTATCTCCAACAAGAGTATTTGCGCATTAAGGACTCGAAAGTCCTATTGCAAAAGTGAGAACCATTATCACTTATTATCGCCCGAGGGTGCCCAAATCGAGAGAAGATGTGTTCTTTAAGAAATCGAACGACAACCTTGTTATCGTTCGTTCAGCTGGGCACAACCTCTACCCACTTTGAAACGTAGTCAACGGCCAAAAGAATATACACATTTCCAAAAGAGTTAGGAAATGGTCCCATGAAATCTATACCCCAAACATCAAAAATGTCCACAACCAAAATTGGTTGGAGCGACATTTCGTTTCTCCGCGATATCCAGCCCAAGTGTTGGCACCGGGAGAAAGTTTTGCAGTATTCAAATGCATCCTTGAAGAGTCGTGGCCAATAGAAATCACACTGCAAAACTTTTTCGGCTGTCTTCTTTGGGCCAAAGTGCCCGCCACATGCTTGATCGTGGCAAAAAGACAGCACACTCTTGACCTCACTTTCAGGTACACACCGACGAATGATTTGGTCGGAACAGTATTTAAAAAGAAAGGGTTCATCCCAGTAAAAATGCTTTACTTAGGACAAAAATCGAAGTTTATCCTGTTTTGACCAATCTTTAGGTATCAGGCCGGTGGCTAAGTAGTTTACAATATCGGTGAACCATGGTTCGCAAGAAACGGTCAAGAGTTGCTCATCGGGGAAAACATCAGTGATTGGGAGATCAAGCGTAGGCGAAGAAGGGAGTCGTGATAGGTGATCAGCTACTACGTTTTCATATCCTTTTTTGTCCTTTATGACAAGGTCAAATTCTTGTAGTAAAAGGATCCAACGTATTAGCCTTGACTTAGCATACTTCTTCGCAAAAAGGTGGCGAAGAGCTGAATGATCAGTATATACAACGACTGGGGAGCTAATTAAATAAGGCCGAAATTTTTCAAGTGCAAACACAACAGCTAAAAACTCTTTCTCTGTTGTTGTGTAGTTTAGTTGGGCCTCATTTAGTGTTCGGCTCGCATAATAAATCACATGCCGCATTTTATTAATGTGCTGTCCAAGGACAGCGCCAATGGCAAAATCTGATGCGTCGCACATGATTTCGAAAGGGTGCGTCCAGTCCGGAGATGAAAGGATGGGCGCAGAGATGAGAGAATGTTTCAAAGACTCGAATGCTTCAATGCATGTGGAGTCGAAAGCAAATGATGTGTCCTTTGCCAATAAGAGAGTCAAGGGTCTAGCAATCTTGCTAAAGTCCTTGATGAACCGTCTATAAAATCCGGCGTGGCCATGGAAGGCTCTAATATCTTTGACGCATTTAGGGGGAGGGAGATTAGAAATCACTTCGATTTTAGCTCTATCAACCTCGATGCCGTTTTGCGAGATGACATGTCCTAAGACAATGCCTTCTCGCACCATGAAATGGCACTTCTCCCAATTCAACGTTAGGTTCTTATCCCTACAGCGGGTAAGAACAGCGTCAAGATGCGGTAAACACTCGTCGAAGGAGTTTCCAAAGATGGAGAAATCATCCATAAAGATCTCCAAGAACTTTTCAACCATGTCTGAAAAGATCCCCATCATACACCGCTGAAATGTCGCGGGTGCATTGCATAACCCAAAGGGCATGCGACGATAAGCAAAAGTGCCAAAGGGACAAGTGAATGTTGTCTTGTCTTGATCCTCTTTGGCGATGGGGACTTGGTTGTAACCGGAATAGCCATCCAGAAAGCAATAGAACTCGTGCCCTGCCAATCGCTCGAGCATTTGGTCAATGAAAGGTAAAGGAAAGTGGTCTTTCCTTGTCGCAGCATTGAGTTTCCTAAAGTCTATGCAGACTCGCCACCCAGTTTGGGTGCGAGTGGAAATTAACTCATTTGCCTCGTTGGTAATGACCGTAATGCCCGATTTCTTTGGCACGACGTGGATTGGACTAACCCATTGGCTATCCGAGATAGGGTAAATGATACCACTATCCAGACACTTAACAATCTCCTTCTTAACAGCCTCTTTCATAATGGGGTTGAGGCGTCTTTGAGGATCCTTTGCCGGCTTGGCATCATCCATCAAGTGTATATGATGTTCGACTATGAGGGGACTAATCCCCTTAATGTCCGCCATAGACCAGCCGAAAGATTGCCGATTATTATGTAAGACCATCAAAAGAGCCTTCTCTTGCTCAAGAGCTAGAGAGGCCGATATAATGACGGGTAAGGTCTCATTATCACTTAGATAGGCATATTTTAGGTGCGACGGCAAAAGCTTCAATTCGAGTTTAGCAGGTGAAACAATAGATGGTAACAATGGGGTAACTGTTTCAAACTCGAAGGATTCCATCAAAGGTTCGAATCGAGTGTATGCAACAGAGTCGGATGGTTCAGTTAACTCATTCGAAAAAGCAAAAGACTCCAATTCAGGTGATGAGTCTTCAAGGTCGTCAACGAAGGTAAAACACTCAAAATCATTATCCACCGTGAAAGCTGTGTCGGATTCTAGGAGGAACGCACTAGTGGCGTTAACATTGCTGTGATCGAACAAAAAATTCTCGAACTCACAGTCCTCCTCCGCGATCTCATTGATCGAGCAAACATCGAGTACGCTAGCATTAGGCTCAGCAGGCTGACTTCCCAACTTGAAAATATTGAGCTCAATTGTCATATTGCCGAAAGATAGGTTCATTGAACCATTGCGACAATTGATCACTGCGTTGGAAGTTGCCAGAAATGGTCGACCAAGTATTACCGGAATTTGGTTCCGGGGGTTAGCGACAGGTTGTGTATCTATCACGATAAAGTCAACGGGGAAAATAAAATCCCCTACTCTAATTAACACATCCTCCAGCTCTCCCCTAGGATGGGTTATTGACCGGTCGGTCATTTGGAGAGTACAGTGAGTGGGCTTAAGCTCTCCAACGCCCAATTGCTCGTACACAGAATAAGGTAGCAAATTGACACTCGCGCCAAGATCTAATAGTGCTCTATTGATGTTCTTGTCCCCAATTGTTATCGAAATGGTCGGACACCCGGGGTCCTTTTGCTTTGGGGGTAAGGAATTTACAAGAGCATCACTAATAGCACTAGCCACAAAAACTTTCTTTGGCACTTGCGACTTCCTCTTTTTGGTGCATAAGTCCTTTAAAATTTTTGCATATGAAGGAACTTGTTGGATTGCATCCAAAAGAGGGATATTTATGCTAACCTGTTTGAACAACTCTACAATCTTTTCCATCCGTGGAGTTGGTTTATTAGACCTCAACTGATTAGGAAAAGGAACATTTTGAAAGGTGGTTGAGTCCGATTTTTGCGGATCAGATTGTCGAGTCCCGTGTAGATGTGTTCGTGTTGTGAGAAATGGGTCCGTTCGAGCTAGAAGAAGTAGAGCCGTGTGAAGGGTGGAGAATAGCTCTACAGAAAAAGGTGAAGAAGATGAAGAAGATGAAGAAGGGCCACCGGCAGGGGTGTCATTGTCAATACCCACGTTGTTTTGCAACACTTTTCCCGATCTCAACGTGGTCACAGCATTTAAGTTATGATTCTGCTGTTGATTTGCAGCATGTGCGTGACCGGGGTTGGGCAGTGGTTGAGACGGGAGCTTTCCTTTTTCGCGCTCGCTCAAAGCTGCATTGAGTTGTGCAATTTGTGCCTCAATAGATTTGATGCTTTGATCGTGTGAGACACTGTTTTGCACCAAAGATTGAATAGAAGTCTCTAGTCTTGCTGTAGACTGTGTAGATTGCTTAAGGAACGCATCTAAACTTCTTTCGAGCGAGCTAACCTTATCATTATTAGGTTGAACATAATTGTTTGGCTGGTTAGCAGTGTTAGGCACAAAATTGTTCACCTGATTAGGGTAAGGTTGCTGTTGAAAAGGTTGCTGTTGAAATTGAGTTTGTGAAGGTGCTTGTTGTTGTTGTGGAGGAGGAGGTATTTGAAAATTGTTATTTCCTTGGAATTGTTGATTTTGGTTCCAAGCGAAATTTGGGTGACTCCTCCACCCCGGATTGTATGTCGAAGAGTACGGATCGTTCCTTTGTCGTTGCTGAAATGCAGCATTGACTTGATCCTGTCCTTGAGTGGATGCATTATAAGGACACTCTTTGGTTAGGTGCGACGGATCCGCACAACAAGCACAAACAGTTCATGGAGGCATAACAGGGGCAGGAGAAGACGACGAGATTTTGGTCTCAATCGCTTCTAGCTTTTTCGTAAGAGCGGTCATTTCGGCCTTCATAGCAATCGACATTTCTACTTGATGTACGCCTGCCCTAGATTGACCACTAGAAGAAGATGATGTGGTCTTGGTACTCTCCCACTGAATTGTTTCCTCACTAAGATCCTCAAGAAACTGCCATGCTTCGTCACTAGACTTGGAGAGAAAATGACCTTGACTTATGGTTTCTAGCAACTGCTTCGTTGCCGAGTTCAATCCCTCGTATAATGTTTGGCAAAGTTGCCAACTTTCAATCCCATGATGAGGGCATTGAACGAGTAGGTCTTTAAATCTCTCGAAGCACTTCCAAAATGGTTCGGAAGGAAGTTGTGAAAATTGAATTATTTCATTGCGGATTCTAACAGTTTTGTGATGAGGATAGAACTTTTTCAGAAAAGCTTTCACAAACTCGTCCCAATTTCTTATGGAATGTGATGCGGTGCTGTATAGCCACTTCTCGGCTAGGTCACATAAGGTGAAAGGAATGACCCTTAGCCTTATCGCGTCATCACTTAATTGGGTTGTTTTCATCATAGCGCACACATTTTGGAATTTATTGATAAAGATATATGCATCTTCAGATTCCAATCCATGAAACTTTGGCAGCATATTGATGAAATGTGGTTTAATTTCAAAATTGTCCCCATTTGCCGGTGGGGGTGAAAGACAGGTAGGTAAAGAAGTGCGGACGGGGTAGAAGAGATCCTGGAGCGCAACTCGTGCGGGCGCTTCAACAGGCGGTTGAATCGGGTTATTCGCACCTGGCGGAGGTGGAATCATTCCCGTCGGTAAGGTATTGTTGGGGTTGAATCCCGACATGCCTTCGGTGGAAGAATATGAAGGTGTAGGTAAGAAAGTGGACGGAATGTCGACTTCGGTGTCGAAGGGTTCGTCGGTCGGTACCAACGAAACACGGACTAATCAGGCGTTAGTATCCCTAGTCCAAAGTGACATACACTAAAAGGGGTAGTGTAGTCAGAAAAAAGAAAGACAGAATATGGAGGTAAGATAACGTCAGTGAAGGGAAGTGGTGGAAGTGAGTTGCAAGTTTTCTTAGCGACAAGTTGCAAGTTTTGAAAAGATTTTTCCTTCTTTTTTTTTATGTGAGAATTTTGCAAGGAAGTTTTTGAAAAGGGACTCGGGACACAATTGCTATCAACCACACATGCATAATCAGGCCTAGATCTAGGGTCACCTAGGTCTGCTAGATAGCTCCTAACTAGGGCTAGAAATAGGACCTCAAACCGTCTCTTCACCGACAAGTACGGCCAGGTAAGTGCCAGGTAAGTGGGAAGGAACCACAATAGTGGGCCTAATTAATAACCACTAGCCTAGACGCACTTGCCTAGACACCGCAAGGTCAGTTAGGATAAACGATCGATGCCTATACTAGTCCTTTTCCTATTGAGCTCGATGTCCTTAGATCTGAGTCTAGTATTTTTTAATTAATTGTGGTCAATGCACATGCTTTTAAGTGTTTTCTGGGGTCCTGGGAAGGGTGATGAAATCCCCACCCAATCTGAGTTTTGTCAAATAGCCCCTTAAAGTCCGATTAAATTATGCAAAACAATAAAATTCATTTGCGATCAATTTTTTAGCGCGGCACAAAGAAACCTGCAGAAAATCTGTTATTTAGAAGGGGGAAGAAGAAATTTTTTTTTTAGCGCAAAGAAACCCTGCAGAAAGTTTTTACAGAGAGATATATGGAGGTTGACAGAGGGGAGAAGGAGATATCTTACCATGAAATTTTCACGCACAGAAGAGGTAAGAGCGCCGCGGTTCCGCGGTTTTAGCGCCCAATGGCCGCGGTTTCGCGGTCAGGTGGTGGGATCAATTCCTGAAAAAAATTCTACTGCTCTGTTGTGAACTTCCTCCTTTGTTCTGATGTGCACTTTTCTGTTCAGCCTTCTGCAAATTTCCAGATTCGCAATTCTTCGCTGTTCCTGCAAGATTCAAACCATAAAACCCTTCAAACAGATAAAAATCGATAAAATGTTTTTGTATTTTTTTCTATTTTCAGATTTTTATGATTTTTTTAAAAATATTATATTAACCCGAAATTACACAAAAAAAATATTACGCCATCCCCGGCAACGGCGCCATTTGATTAGTCCAAAATTTATGTTAACCGTAATCAGAAACGGCGTCGCTTTGCAGCTAGCCGGTGAATACGGGTCGATCCACAGAGATGTGTAATTTTCTGATTTTGTGTTTTTACGAGTTGATTCCGATGGTGGTTTGGTTTTTGTTAATTGATTTAAAAACTAACTTATACGATATTAAAGAACTTGTTAGGATTAGGTCTAAGGTAGGGTTGATGAGATTTATATCGTCACCTCTGTCAATGCCGTTTGATTAAAGCTTTTTAGAAATCGTAACAATTATTAGCAAAGGGGATTAGGATGATTGGGAAGAAACAAAGTTTCTTCCTCTAGATCCTTGTCCGTCCTTTCCTATTATTTGCTACAACCTTCATGGACGTCATGTATGTCCGGCCCTTTATACTATAGTTCACTGTTACCTCATGGGTAGGGTGCCGTAGGGAGCGGATCATACATGCGTTCATGAAGTTCTACTTATGAAATTGTGTTGGCATTGAAGGAGGTGAGAGATATTCATCTCTCACTCCCTCTCTTGTTCCTAACCCTAACAAGCGAGGATTTTACTCGCTCATTAGGGAATCTTCTAAAAATGACATTTTAAAGTTATTTTTGATGTGTTTTGTTTATATCTAAAGAAGTATTTATCTACTGCAGATTAAAAGAACTACACTAAATTAACTAGGGCAAGCAATGAATTATCTATGGAAAGAATAGAATTATAGATCTAGGGCAAATAATGAAATTATACTAAGACAGGAAAAAATAGAAACTTACAAAAATGATGCTCTAGATCTCCCAATAATTCTGAATTTTATTGATAGAAAAGAGGCATCCCTTTTACAGCTTTGTGAGTACAATTTATAAGAAAACAGGGAAGCTAGGGTTACAAATTCTCGCACACATGATTTTACAGATATGCCCACGGAAAATCCCAACACCCGCACCGACGCACCGACACAAGAAGTCGGCGCCGACACGGGCATTAAATGGCCGCGGAACCGCGGCATAGGGGGGGTTTGGGCCGCGGTTCCGCGGCCCTTTGGTGGGATCACTCCACCATCTTTTCTGGGCTTCATTTTGGTTGTGTGGGCTTGTTATTTATTCATCCCATTTCTTTGTTTGGCTTCTTGTTCTTCTCCAGATCTTCAGTGAAATTTTGTATTGGTCTTTAAACCATTTCGCTTTGACATGCTGCGTTGCCTTGAACTGTTATTAGTCTGGGCTTGTCTAGGATCCGTTTACTTGTTGGTCGAAAGTCCCTTTCCTGTATCAACTTTCGTCTTTTTCACTGTATTCGCTCCAAGAACCTGTAACCTGTAACATGTAACAGATATGGGTCAAAAGCACCTGTTTTTATTCTTAAATGCATAAGAATGGGGAATATAAAATGCAATATTATGTTATGAACATGTACATGGATTCCATCTCATATCACATTGCATCCAGCCATTTCACAGAGTCCCCACTCATGATGGCCTGCTTGAAGCTAGTTGGGTCATCATCTTCCATGACGCAATCCTCGCTTCCACCATCAATGAGAAAATCGAAGTATCTCTCAGGTGGATGAGGAACCCTACTAGATCGGCGGACAGGCTGAGGTTCGTCGGTGACTACCGAATCCTCCGGTTCCACCAAATCTTCAGCTGTAGTTTGTGTCGTTGGAACTTCTTCCAGTTCTATCTCATGACCACTAATTTCTTTCATAAGAAATTCCTTTTCTAAAAAGGTGGCATTCCGAGAAACAAACACCTTTTGCTCCTCAGTGTGGTAGAAGATATACCCTTGCGAATGCTTGGGATATCCTACAAACTTGCAAAGAACTGACCTTGCCTCAAGCTTGTCCAGATTTTTCTTTTTAACATAGGTCGGACAACCCCATATTTTAACTCGTTTAAGAGACGGTCACTTCCTATTCCATATCTCATATGAAGTGGTAGGCATTGATTTGGTTGGAACTTTATTCAATAGGTATGCGTCTGTCTCAAGCGCATAACCCCAAAAGGAAACAAGTAACTTAGCGTTACTCATCATAGAGCGCATTATATCTAATAGGGTGCGATTCCTCCGTTCCAACATACCGTTGTGCTGTGGTGTATACGGAGGAGCAAGCTGAGAGAGAATCCCATTCTCTTTTAGATAGTCACGGAATTCCGTGCTCAAGTATTCTCCTCCCCGATCAAATCGAAAGATTTTAATACTTTTACCCGTTTGGTTCTCTACTTCGTACATATATTCCTTGAATTTCTCAAAAACTTCAGACTTATGTTTCAACAGGAACATATGTCCGAACCTTGAAAGATTATCGGTGAATGTAATGAAGTACGAGGAACCATTCCTGGCATGTGTATACATAGGACCGCATACATCACTATGTATTAGTCCCAACAGTTCAGTAGCTTTTTCTCCATGTCCAGTAAACGGAGTTTTGGTCATTTTGCTTTTGAGACATGACTGGCAAGTTTCATAAGATGTAAATTCGAACGGGTTCAAATATCCATCCTTATGTAACTTAGCTAGTCATGTCGCATTGATATGACCTAGTCTACAATGCCACAAGAAAGATTCGTTCATTTCTGAACTTTTCCTCTTGTGTGTGTTCTGTACGTTAAGAACTGTGGTTCAATTTAGAACGTATATGCTATTACATAACGTGCCTGATCCAATCAACTTTTGATTCAGGAAAATGTTCATAAAATTATCTTGCAATATAAAATTATACCCTTCTTTACTTAATAAAGAGACTGATATAATATTGCATATCGGGTTCGATATGTAATAATATTCGTTTAGAATCAATGTATTACTACTTGGTAATACAAGGTGATATTCACCAACTGCTTTGGCCGCAACATTTGCACCATTCCCTACTTTTAGAGAATGATCACCTTTTCCCAGTTTTCTACCTTTCTTTAGCCCATGTAACGTATTACAAATATGGGATCCTGATCCAGTATCTAATACCCAGGACGTAGAGTGTACTGAGAAACGGTTCTCGATAATGAACACACCGGAAGAAGATACATCAACATGCTCATTCCTTGTTCGGGTCGCATGGGAATCCGGATATTCTCCTATTTCCTGCTTAGACTTATAACAATTATAAGGTAGAGCGGAGCCAACGTTCCCCAGCTCAGTATAACAAGCGGGTTCGGTCAATACATCTATATTATTATCTTGATTAAAGATAGAGAAGAAAACACTTTAGCGTATACTCTTGCAAGATTAGATTGGTTATTATCTTATCTAATCAGGATGGCTCCCACTGTTTGTATCAAATCTTCTTTCAAACCCTAAAAGGTAAGACTAGCCAGGTTAATTACACCCTACAAGTTCGCCAATCGTTCAGCCATGCCAATGTCGGTACTTTGAAGGAGGTTCCCCGTGCTTTCGCATGGACCTAATTAAAATAAACCTCGTTTTCCCAGAGGTATAACCCCGTTGACATCTTTCTAGAAACCTACTGAATTAGCTAATTGTAAAGTGCAAAATTCTCCCAGGAGTAACTCTTACTCGCAGTGGGTATCGGGATCCAACTATCTTATAGAAGGTATGCAATCTCATTGCAAATTTCATCACTTGAAATTCCCGATAATGTTTTGCCCATAGCGTCCTATGACCTTGACGCAGGCCAACAAACCATAGTCCGCTAGTCAAGTTCAGCCCGTACATTTCGTAATTGAATTAAACCCATCCGCACGACCCTTGACGCAGGCCAACAAAGTCGCACGACTATCCTAATACAATCGCATCATATGCTGCAGATAAGCACTAGTTAGCTACCGCACACTACGCCTTGACGGAGGCCAACAAACGTAGCACGAATACTAAGTAGTACTTATCTGAAATGATGGAGGGCTACGACAGGTTTTTAAGAAAATCTTTTGCGTAATGAACTTGATATCGTTGTAGAATCGAGTGATTTGAAAATGAGTGGTTTAAGCTCCGCTTTTTAAAATCGATTTTTTCAAAATAAACCGAGTGGGTGTAGTATCTGCTAGCTTTGGTTAAGAGGTCACTCCCGGTGAAGGGATCTAGTCTCTTTCCTCATCGAATGAGGTGCTGGATATTCATCAAGGAATACCACTATGCAAAGCAAGAACTAGAGCTACCATTTTTGAAAATTTTATTCCACAGCATCATTAGGTTTCTTTCCTTTTCATTAATCTCATTAATGAAGTCCCATCATTTATGCTTCCTAAGCATTATAGATAAAGAAACGAAAATACAACGTACGCATATGCCATCCGCATTCGCCACAGGATCCCGTCATGCACCATTAGGTTAGTTAACTAACGGCAGAGCGGGGGCAGGACTAGCGCAGATGCAAAACATAAGCAACACTTATTATATATCATATATATAATATAAAGCATTCGTCTCATGCAGTTATATGATCTCATCACAGAACATTGCAACAGAAGTCAACATATGAAATATAGGATATACTAGGAGGTCTGTGTTTTAAATCAAGCCAGTAAAAAACACGGATTCTACGGTCATGATGAATATCCAAACCCACATCCCTAGACCCCTACGAGAGCGGCAAGAAACCTTACTAATTCTAGAGTTAGGAGATCCGGTCTCGACTCCTCGAGATGATCTCCCACTGTACTCTAGAACCCGGTTACTTGTGCTCCCTGCCTTGGGTCTATCCTAATGCGGAAAAGCAAATAATATACATCAATAGTGATATCATCCTCAACCCGGAAGTGTCCCAAGAAAAGAATATTACATACAAGTTTTTACATGAATGAAAATGAAAAAACTCTCATCTCACGCAAAAAAAACCCTGGCTATTCAAACACGACGATCCAATATAACATATCACAGCAACACGTAACTTCACATGTCATCAACGTAAGTAAATATGCGTATCCGAATTTTCGTTGACGTATAGCAACGAAACCGGCGATACAGCACATATTACACTTACCCCAGAAGGATACGACTCTGCTGTTACGCGCCTGGATTCTAAAGAAATAGAATTTTAAAGATAAGGAATAAACCATGGATAAATCCAAGCAGATTTTTCGTAAATCCAAGCGATACTTTCGTAGGCGTTTTCCCCCAATTGAATTGGGGGATTGAATTGATTAGAGAAACATGAGTTTAATTAGTCGATTTATTAGTGAACAAGGAAAAATATTATCTAGACGGGTGAATAGATTGACCTTGAAATAACAACGATTAATTACTATTGCTATAAAACAAGCTCGTATTTTATCTTTGTTACCTTTTCTTAATAATGAAAAACAGTTTGAGAGAGCCGAGTCGATCCCTAGAACTACTGGTCCTAGAACCAAAAATAAATAAATATACTTTTCCTTTGATTCAAAACTCCAATCGAAACTCAAGCTCAAATTGATGTTTTGTTCGAAAAAGCCTAAAATCAAAAGAAAATGAAAACTACAATAATTGGAATCCGCAACCACCTTAGACATCATAAACCCGAAATATCACGTACTTCAGATTTCATGCCTAACCGTATAAATTTCTTAGACATCATAAACCTGGAATATCACATATTCCAAATTTCATGCTTAACATTATCAACCCGGCATTTTAGTCTCAAATTGAAAACACTTTTCAATAACCAGTCGGACAATTCAACAAAATTCTCGAAAACTGATCGAATGCTCGTTGGAAACATTAGTAGATAGCTACACCCCTGATGCCGTCGATGAAGTGCACTTAGGCGGAACACCGTGGCCGTGAGCATCCGAACGGATGCTTTTGGAAACGGGGTTCTGCTACAGTCACTTGGTCAGGGTTATAGGGCGTGGCTATCTAGTAATGTTATCCGGCGAGTGTTCGCGTACTATACGAGATTGCGATGAAGTTTTGATCCGAATCAAAACCCCCCGAAATTCGATCAAAAGAGACTAAATTGCTAGATTTACAAAGTTCTAATTAGTTTTCACAAAACTAATTATTGTGGATTCCAAATATTGTATCACAAATCACAGATATCTAGATGATGTTAAATATTTCAATCTATTTATCAAACACCTAAAATTCCTAGAGACCTCAACACTTGAGTCACAGTTAAAAATACCCAGAGAGTGCCCCAAGTACCTTTGGACCAACACAAGAAGGCACGCTCCCTGCCTTACAAACGGCGCCGCGGAACCGCCGCCAAAAGCATGTTTTGGCTGCGCTTCCGCGGTCGCTTGGTCTAGTTAGGCCGTCATTTTTCTTGGGGATCCATAGAAAACCTTGCACAATTTTCTAAATATTTTTAATTTGAAAAATTCAAACTTTTTAAAAAATTTCCAGAGAGGGTATTTCGGGTTTCGCAAAGTCAATCAAACACTTTAACTTCGCCTAGACTACTCCTAATACTCTAGCTTGGCTCTGATACCACTGCTGGGTTCACTTAGCACCCCCGCTATGTTTCAGCACGCATCAAGTATGCTATTTCAATAAATCTAGGATGCCGAGCGAGCCCGACCAAGGATCTAACTAGAGAATCAGGGTTTATATAACATGTAAACCAACTTTACACTAAGTGAAATAGAAATACAACCTTTGTAGACCGGTCCTTCACTTCTAAAGCACCGTGTAGTAGTCCCTTAGCTCCAAGTAGTGGTGTCCGGGACTCTCCTTAGGCTCCACTAGGCGAAAGGAACGGGCTTGCTCAAAGATCTTCGAGGCCGAAGATGATCTATATCGAAGAATCGCTAACTCAAGCTACCTCTTCACTAATTGATGAATTAGTGAAGTAAAAAACCTATACTAAATAGCTAGTTTGGTATAGATTGATGACGTAGGAATTTTGCTCACTTTAAAACTATTTTTCTCCTTTTCTTTTTCACCTCACTAGACAGATAGAAAGCAAAGAAGGAGATGAAGAAGAAACTCAAGTGATCAAGTTATGAACCATAGGTGAGAAAAAATTTCTCATATTATCTCTTGTAGAGACTTAACCATGGCTAAAAATAATGGTTAGGTTAATAAATATCTAGAGTAAAACAAAATTAGTGGACTAAGTCAAGATTTCTACATGCTTCCACAAGTATCTTAAACTATGCCAATTTCCACCTAATTTTGATATATCTCTTAATAATTAATCACGCAACTTATCTTTAGTTAGGTATGAGTCTCACACACCTAAGTCCAATGTATCATCTAGCATGACACAAAAAGAATACATTAATATATATCACATATATATTTAATGTATTTAGAGAAAAGAAATTCTTAAGTGAGCTAATATTAGTTATTATATATTAATATATCAAATGTATAATTATATATCAAATTATTAAATCAACACTTGATTTAATAATCCGGCTATATCACATACAATCGACTAATATCATTTAAATGTATATCAAATATACATATAACAAATTATTAAATCAACACTTACTTCAATAATCCGGTTATATTATATATAACC
Organism: Agapanthus africanus; assembly: GCA_030015575.1. Classification (NCBI taxonomy): domain Eukaryota; kingdom Viridiplantae; phylum Streptophyta; class Magnoliopsida; order Asparagales; family Amaryllidaceae; genus Agapanthus; species Agapanthus africanus. The sequence goes on from JASDDO010000031.1 coordinate 570,125,759, forward strand.
TATATTGCGAGATTAAAATACTGTAACACCTATAAGTATCAATCTCGGTCCCGCACATATCAAATATGTGCCCTACTTCGTTTCATTTGAGCCAGGAAACCTCTGTGTGGGACTTTAAAGACTCGTCAATACGACAGCAGTAGGTGATGATCATATCAGTCACCTACAAGCCGTCAGCGGTACTAGCTAGACTTAACAGCTACCCAGATATTGAGCAATCAGAAGATCAACAAGCATGCTTGTTCATACTTCCGTGAATCCAGTAAGTAACACTACCGTACAGTCCAGTCTCTTCGTCTTATATGTCGCATATCGAGTCTAGGGGGTGGTAAACGTCAGACCCTAATAACTTGATAAGTCAAGCCGATGTGAGGCTCATAACGGGTCGAGAAACTATTGATAATACTTACCAGTAAATCTCAGTATCAGCCCTGGCTAGGGACTTCCTGTTATGGCCAATCGAGCATAGCGCAACATCAACCCCCAATACCGGGAGAGACGAAACCCCTCCTATCGCTCATTGCCTCCATGTGACTTGGGACTGTACCTAAAATCCACTTGTTTGCATGCTCTCTTGAACAGGGTAGGGAGGAAATCAAAGCACAGTGGGAATCACACAAGACTCTATGACGATCTCGGGTCTACAGACTAACTTGTACCAGTGTCACTAGAGAACTGCTATCTGACGTTAGGTATAATACCATCTAGGAGTTCGCGGCGAGTCCTGTTCGGTGTACCCATTCTCCAATGAGCACCTGTGTACAATCTTTTATGTCAAACACCAATGGATGTGGGATCATCCATCGCCCCATACAGGGTTAAGAAATGTACACACTAGTCTAATTTGGAATATCGATGCCCTGTCTTGATACTCCCTCGACTAGGAACAATCAAAGGATGAACTTGTAGACTACCCTGGACCCACTAGTATGATCTGCATCATAGTCCTGGTAGTCAAGTACACATCCTAAGGGCTTTATCAACATGTGAAAGCAAGACAGTATCACAATACTTGTCTACATGTTAAGATAAAGAGCAACCCGATAGCATACTATCATGTCGAGCAAGAAAGTTCTCTCTATATATGTCCAAGCATCCATTATAATATATAATCATATACAATAATGGCCTCTAGGGAATACATATAACTGACAGATCTACCCTATCCTATGAACCCTAGCAAGCTAGGAATTACTCGCTCATGGTTAAAGATTTAGAAGAAAGGATGATGTGTGAAAACATGATTAAGATGCAGAAAGAAAAACATGATTAAGATGCGGAAATTAAGTGCAGAAAGAATAATAAAAACACTATCTTTATTAATCAAGTATATCATTTACAAATTCTTTGAAAGTAGAATACAAGAACCCTAGTTGCTCTAGATCTTTTTCTTGTTGGAAGTAGATAAATAGCTGATGATCACTCGGATGCGTGAATCTCTTCATCTCTTCGATGATGATTTTTAATGTGAAGCTCTCGGTCCCTTATATAGTCACAGAAACTAGAAACCCTAGATACCATATATGAAAATATGCCGTTACAATAAAATCACCAAAATCTCTCATCAGATGGCCCTAGAACCGTCGCGGAACCGCCGCATATAGGTCTGTTTGGCCGCGGTTCTGCCGCGGTTTGGTTGCTTCAATTTTTTGGATTTTTGTGCTATTTTATCTTGATTTTTGGAGATCCTTTCGATATCTAGGTTCTGAAAATAATGCTCTGAGTCTCTGCCGTTGCTAGATCTCTCGATTTGCTTCTATATTCTGGCAGATTTGATTTTGACATCCCAATTTAGTTCGGATCTCTTGGATTCTAGACCCGAGCTAATATCTGTACAATATCTCAAGTCATAGTGTTAGTAGTATTTGGTATTTTTGAGGTATTATCCGAACCATTTTATATGATATTATATATTAAGAATATTGATTAGAAATATTTGATATGATATGCATATTTTAATTCCAATATTTCACATAAATATTATATGCATGTATTTTCCCTCATTATGTTAATTATAATGTAGAAACATATGATAATAAACTTTTTACACATAAACCATCATATGTTCTATAATTACAATAAACACCTTTTAGTACTTAACAATATTAGGGAAAATATTCATTCAAATGTGTAATATTTTAGACTGATCAAATACCCCAAACTTAATTTTGATCGTCTCGAGCAAACTAGTTATTAAAGAGAAGAAGAAGAAAAAGAAAAAAGAAAAATCTAGCATACTTTCATAGGCAACACGATTGCACTGAGTACGTGCAACAAGCCTTTAAACCTCTAGGTGTACCTATTAGGAGGAGTGTTGTCTCCTGAGGGTTTTCAGCGGATTACACTTACAAAATCCCATAATAAAAGAAAGATGATGAAAGTTACATACAAAGGTAAATAACATATAAAAGAAAGAACTTGAAAATAAGAGTTTCAAACTACACTAGCTTTTTAGTAGCCATGAGCCCTATCTTAATAGTCATGAAAAGATGTCAGAAATCACATCATCCCTCAATAAAATATCGCCTTTAGTCTTCCTCCCTTCCTTTCTTCCAAACATAAATCATATACCCCTACTTGTATGTAAAAAACATCCATACACTTAGAGAATTCAATTCAAGCTATCATACTCTTGTCCATCTTCCTTAGCACTTTTTAGTCGGTGAATATTTTAGATGGAATTGCTCACACATTCTTCATGCGACCATTAATACTTTTTGAGGTACTAACCAACTGATTACCAAATGTGCTCACTCATGTAGACGTAATTATCAATATTCTAGTCTTACAACACCTAAGGCTTAGCAGTGACTCCCAAACCAGTTTGTCTAAGGCACTATGTGATAAGGCACCCTCGCTATATTTTTTTTATGCTGCCTTAAGTAATTACAAAACCAGTGTTCATTTTTCTTCATTTAAATTTTTGTTGATTTATATCTTTTCCTTTATACTAAGGCTTTTAGACAAGAGCATTTCAAGGTATCCTCTACAATCCCAAGTTTCAAGATGTGTGCAAGTGCGTATAGTAGGGTATCAATGTTCAGATGTTTGGATTCAATAATAGGGACTATTTTTCAGATTTATCTCTATCCTCATATTAATGATTTTCTTCATCTTACTAACCCTTAGGACAACAGCTCATAACTATCTATTATATTTTTTATAATGCAAAATGATGTGTGAATAAGCACAAACCTCCCCCAAACCTATTTGCAGCAGTGTCTTCACTGATGTCATCTGTTAAGCTCAAAACTTGTAGACTTGGGAGGAAAAGTTAGTAAAGGGGATAAAAATTAATGACAGTGAAATCCTCCTACAAAATTATTTTTGGCTAACAATTTTGTAAAAAAATTGTTTTTCTTTCAAGAGCTAAAATATTTTCTCCCCCCAAACTTGAGTAAAACAGTATTAAGCATTTAAAATTATAAGGGGGGGTAAAGTTATTGGTCTATGCAAATATTTACAAAGACTAAAATTCAATACCAACCATTCGAATATTTTATCGATATAACAATATAGTTGGTCGAAGATCATAGATGTGAAGAAGTGGGGAGATAAGAGGCGTAATCAATCGGGTTTACATCTCGGTTGGTAGAGACGAAACAGTGATGGTGCACTACTCGCATTCTCGTTCTTGATAAGAAGAAGGGGTGGTGGTTCGATTTCTTTGGGTAGGGGTTGATTCATCACAACTCCCATATCTTCTAGGAATGCGAGTTCTTCGGCAAAAATTTCTTCAAAACTTTTATCAATATTCCGAATGATAATCTCAGCGGAAAGGAAGTTATGATACTCGGATATCCCAACTAAATCGTTTGACAAGTCAAAGGGTTCGGACTTAGATGTGGACTTGTCGACAGAAGGGTCTTCACGTGTATAATAAATAGTAGGATCAAACCATAACGCACTAGTGGCGTCGATATCGGTATCGTGATGCTCCCCAAATTCGCAACTGTCGGATTTTATCTTTTCGACAGAACATACATCAACTATATGAGCATAGGGTTCGGATGGTTGACTTCCTAACTTGTAGATATTAAGCTCAACTGTCATCTTCCTAAAGGATAGGTTCATTGAACCGTTACGACAATTGATTATTGCATTTGAAGTTGCTAGAAAAGGTCGACCTAGAATCATCGGAATTTAGTTCTGTGGGTTTGCCACAGGCTGTTTATCTATAACTATAAAGTCCATAGGGAATATAAATTCCCTAACTCTGATTAACACATTCTCTAGCTCACCCCTAGGTTGGGTGATAGATCGATCGACCATCTGGAGAGTGCAATGCGCATGTTTCAACTCTCCTGTACCTAATTGCTTATAAACCGAATATGGAAGTAAGTTAACACTGGCACCTAAATCGAGTAGAGCACGACTGATATTTTTACCCACAATAGTTATAGATATTGTAGGACAACCGGGGTCCTTACATTTTGTGGGAACCAATTGGGTAAGAGAATTTTTCATATTACTCGCTAAGAAAACTTTTTTAGGCACTTGAATTTTTCTTTTTCTAGTGCACAAGTCCTTTAAAATTTTCGCATAGGAAGGAACTTATTCGATAGCATTTAGGAGAGGAATATTTATGATAACTTGTTTAAAAAAGTCCACAATCTTCTCCATTTATGGACTTGGTCTGTTGGCCCTTAAATTGTTTGGAAAAGGAACTTTATCAATAAGGGTTGAGTCCAACTTTTGAGGAGAAGTTTGTGGTGATGGAATGGATCCCAAAATTGGATTTGGGATGGTCGTAGATAGTAATTCCTTCAAGGAAATGGGCTGAGGGTTCATGTAAGTCTACGCTAGCGCCCCGGCAGTCTACAGACGCCAAATGCGGAACAAAACCTTTTTAACTGGCGCTATCGTATACTTTAACCCGGATCTGCCATTATTGCTAAACTAACAAACTGTAAAGAGTGTAGAAAGGTTGTACCGAACGATCCGAGTCCTTCGTTCTTCAACCATCATCCCACGCTCCGTTGCGGCTGCTCCGATCTCGTCGATCTCCGATTCCTTCGTCGAGGTGGCACCACATCACCGATTCTTTAAACGGGCTCCCGCCTCTGACTCGAGGCAACTCGATCGCCAAGTTTGCTAGAAGAGACGACCAAGAATGATGTAGAGAATGAGTAGATGACTTTGTCTCACTTCGTCCAAATCCGTGGACGATCGGTTAATGAATTTGCCGAGTGAATCGGGTGATGGAATGAACTGTAAAATTCCATGCACCCCAAATACTATCATAATCTTTTCACAAATGAATCAAGTAACCAAATGAGAGAGGGGAGGGGCCTTTCTTATAAAGAGAAGGAGGAGGGTGAGTGTAGGAGCAAGAGAGTAACCTTAAGCACAAAATATCATATGTGAACACATAATAATATCTTAAGGAAAACAAGAAAGGTTTGAAATCAAAGCATGAGTCATTATTGCATTAATGACACCATTAATGCACTAATGACTCACAAGCCTCATCATCACTTCTAGAAGCTTCTAGAATGATGACTCACCCTAACAGAAGAAAAGATAAACCCGTCTTTAACCGAATGTTAAAAGACGGCTGATAGAAAACTGGAAACTGGCAACTTCCAAAAGTGATCCTGAAACGACTTTCAGGATAACCCCGAAACTGTATAAATATACCCGCATTTGTATTACGACAGAATACAAATGCAACTGAGACAAAGATATTATACCTACTCAATATAATACTCGGATCCGGCTTAAACCAAAGCCGACCAGTATTATCTGCCCGAAAAATAACACGTGCGTAAACGCACGTGCATTTTCCGAACCCTGCCATAAAACCATACGGCCTCTACAACGTTTCGCCCGAACTTGGGAAACTGTCTGTGGGGGACTCTAATGACTCGTCAGTACCCTGGCAGTGGGTTTAACCACAAACCGTCAGCGGCACTAGCAATGCGTAACGGCTGCCCACGGACTGACCTTAAGGGTGGCCGAGGAGCGAACTCAAGGGAGACCGATGAGCGAACTCCTCCGAAAACCCTACTGAGCCTAACAGTGACAATGTATATACAGTCCGGTCCGTTCGTCAATGAGTATCGCATATCCGCCTAGGGGGCTAGTAACGTCAGACCCCCAATAGAAGTATAAGTCGTGTCGGAGTGAAGCCCAATAACACCCTGAGATACTACTGGAGTACCTACCAGTAAATCTCCTGCCATGGCCATGGACTTTGTGTAATGGCTCTCCTAGACACAGCACGACCTCGCCCCCAATACCGGGAGAGATGAATCCCCTGCCGATCCGCTCACGTGCCTCCATATGGCTCGGGACTGTACCCAAAAACTACCTGTTTGCACGACTCCTTTGAGCCGTGGTAGGGTAGAAATCAAAGCACAGTGGGAACTCACACGAGACAAATGACGACCTCAGGTCGATGAACTAACCTGTACACATGTTACCAGGGAACTGCTATCTGACGATAGATATAATACTAACTAGCAGATTCCCGGCGAGTCCTGTCCGGTGTACTCATAACCCAATGAGCACCTGTATACATCTTAGGTGATCCAACTGACACCAGTGGCTTGTGAGACCGGCCACCGCCCCTCGTCGGGGTCTCGACTGTACACACTAGTCTACTCCGGAGTATCGATGCCCTGTCTCGAAACTCCCACGACTAGGGACCACAATTAAGGATATGCATATAAACTACCCAACTCTCACGTATATGATCGCCATCATACTGTTGGTAGTAAAGAAAGATCCTAAGGGCTCTATCAAAGTGTAACATGCAATCAGTCACCTGAACATGTACACGACTGATAAAGGCAAACCAGATAGCATACTATCATCTCGAGTAAGACTGTCCTACCGGGATAGGTCCTCCGCAATCATTGCAATCACGTACCTGCGATCCAATAATTGACTATGAGGGCACTATCTCCAACAGTTCGAGCCTAGTGTAAAACAGAGAATAGGCTCGGAAGAAGATGTTAGACTAGACGAAGTAGGAGTAGAAATAGCAGCCGGAGTTTCATCAATGTCATCAACTTCAACTTGTTCACCAATATTGTTATTCAGCACTCTTCCTGATCTCACCGTATTTAGGACACTCACATTATGATTTTGAAGGATGAGATACGTACTTTGTGAGTGGCCGGGATTTGGTAGAGGTTGAGATGAAAGTCTTCCTTTCTCTCTCTCACTCATCACAGCATTTAACTGTGCAAGTTGTGCTTCTATCGATTTTATGCTTTCACCGTGGGAAGCAGTGTGTTGCACTAACATTTGGATAGAAATCGTTAAATTAGTCTTCATTTGTGTAGATTGTTTAATGGACGTTTCTAAGTTACGTTCGAGTATAGAGGTTTTATCGGTACCGGTTGTTGGGAAAGAATTATTATAAGGTGCAAAGTTGTTGGCCGGATTTTGAAAAGATTGTGGTTGAAAGGGGTGCTAACTTTGTTGTGGTGGCTACTGTTGCTGTGGGGGAGGCCTTTGATAGTTATTTTGGCTTGGGAACGAATTTTGAGTTTGAGTTTGGTTTTGGTTCCAAGCAAAATTAGGGTGATTCCTCCATCACTGATTGTATGTGGAAGAATAAGGATTGTTTCTAAGTCGTTGCTGAAAAGCAGTATTAGTTTGTTCTTGACCTTGAAATGTGGGATTCAAAGGACATTCTTTTGTTAAATGTGATGGGTCAGAACAACATCCATACACGGTTTTGGGGAGCGTAACTTTGTTTAGGGAGGTTGGCGAGACTTTTTTTTCGATAGCTTCGAGTTTCTTTTGCATCGCGGCCATTTTGGCTTTCACTGCGATGGAAACGTCGAGCTGATGGATACCTGCCTTAGATGAAGATGATGTTGGTCTAGCGCTCTCCCATTGTGAGGTTTGTTCGGTGAGATCTTCCAGAAATTGCCAAGCTTCGCCATCGTCTTTAGACATGAAATGGCATTGTCAAATGGTTTCAAGCATTTTTTTCATGGCAGGATTAACACCCTTGTATATAATTTGGCAAAGTTGTCATCTATCAATTTCGTGATGGGGGCATTGTACAAGAAGATCCTTAAACCGTTCGAAGCATTTCCAGAATGGTTCGTTGGGAAGTTGGATAAACTGGTTAATCTCGCTTCGAACACGGACGGTTTTGTGATTAGGATAAAATTTCTTAAGGAATGCTATAACGAATCCATCCCACTTAGCGATAAAATGTGCGGCAGTGCTATAAAGCCATTTCTGCTAGATCGCACAAGGTAAAAGGGAGAAGACGTAATCGCATAGTATCCCCTGAAAGTTGGGTTGTGCTCATCATTGCACATATGTTCTTGAATTTGGTTATGAAAACGTATGCGTTTTCAGATTCAAGCCTGTGGAATTTGGGCAACAAATTGATGAAGTGGGGTTTAATTTCAAAATTACCCCCATTGGCCGGTGGAAGAGACAGACAAGTAGAAAGGGGTCTACGTATGGGGTAACATCTTTCTTGGAGAAAGATGCGCGGTGGAATCTACGTACCTATGGGTGGTGGCAGGGTGGTGTTATTAAAACCTGATGGAGATCCAACCATCTCAGAAGATATGGTAGGTGGAGGGAAAATAGAAGATGAAGAAGCACCGATTTCGGAGTCGCTAGAAAAAATGCGGACAAGATGGGCACTAGAATTCCGTGTCCAGCTGACCATGCACTAAGTGGGTTTAGTGCACGTGGCAGCGTGTGATATGTGAGAACTCTTTTAAGACGGTTTGTTTTGAAAAATAATCGGACTTAAGGCTTGACTCAACAAATCACAAAATGCACAATCAGATCCTAGAACTAGGGTCACCTAGGTCAAGTCACTAGACCGCTCATAGACTTCCAAAGGAAAAGTCGCAGGATCAATCCTCTACCACCTATTTATCATTCTTGTGGCCAGGTAAGTGCCAGGTAAATCGGAGGTATCCGTTATACGAATCACCAAAATAGCGGGCCTAATTAAGTAACCACTTTCCTAAGTCACATGCGTAGACAACACAAGAGAAATGCGGATAAGCGATAGATTACCTACGACCTTCCTCTGTCCTAATTGAGCGTGATAGTCCTTAGAGGTTTGGTCTAGATATTTTTTAATTAATGTAGGGTGAGAGTGTGCTCGTTTTTTATTTGTGGGGCCTAGGAAGGGTGATGAAATCCCCACCTAATCTGGATTTGGGTTATTGTCCCTTGATATCCGGGTTAGATATGCACAAACAAACAGATATCAAAACACAGAAAAATATTTTTAAGTGGTGATATTTGCAAAGAATCCAGCAGGAAAGATCAGATTATTGGATCTTAGAGGAGAGAGAAAGATATTAGGAAATTACCTGAAAATTTTTGTGCCGCAATTCCTACAAGGCGCCGCTGTTCCGTCGCAAGTTAGTAGGGTCGGTTGCCAAATTTTCTTCAGTGCTCCCCTCTGCTCCTCTGGGCTATATTGAAAGTCTCTGAATCTATGTTTCCTTGCTCCAGTTACTCCAGATTCCCTTGAAAAAATTGCACAATAATTGTTAATATATAAGATGCGGTTTTGGTTCTCGTTTATAATATGTTTGCTAGATTTTATAAGAAATCAACCCGAATAACAAGAAAAAATTACAGCCGTTTCCCCGGTAATGGCGCCATTTGATTGATCTGATGCTGAAAAGTGTGTTGTAAATAACCGTAATCAAGACGGTGTCACTAGTAGCTAGCCGCGATGAGTACGGGTCATCTGCAGGAAAACGTGAACCTTTTTTTTGCTTTAGACGAGTTGATTGAAGAAGGGTGATTGTTTGTCGTTACAGATATATTACGGATATAAGATTTATAAAGAAGAGGCTTGTAGAGTTCATAGGATTTAGTAGTAATGGATGAATAATTAAAAATGACTCATTTTATCTTTTAATAGTTTAAAACTAGATCGATAGTGATGAATGTAGATTAGGTTTCTTGGAAGAAACTAGGGTTTCCCCATTCTTAACCTTTGTCCTTGCATTGATCTCTATTAATATTTAGCCCTTAACAAAACTAGTGTTAAACCAATCTCAAATTGCGGTCGTGACTAGCAATAAATTGGTAGTGCACCCGATAAGAAGGTTAACATTTATTTTGCTAAAGTTTATAAATTTTAAAATGTATAAAAGAGGTTAAGAGATTTTATCATCCATTGATCTACCCTATTCTACGAACTCTAGCAAGCTAGGAATTACTCCCTCATGGTTAAAGATATAGAAAAAAGGATGAAGAGTGAAAACATGATTAAGATGCAGAAAGTAAGTGCAGAAAATAAGTGCGGATATTAATTGCAAAAAGAATAATAAAAACACTATCTTTATTAATCAACTATAGCATTTACAAATCCTTTGAAAGTAGAATACAAGAACCCTAGTTGCTCTAGATCTCTTTCTTATTGGAAGTAGATGAATAGAAGATGATCACTCGGATGCGTGGATCTCTTGATCTTTTCGATGATGATTTTTAATATGAAGCTCTCGGTCTCTGAAACCTTAGATACCATCTATGAAAATATGCTGTTACAATAAAATCACCAAAATCTCTCATCAGATGGCCTTAGAACCGTTGCGGAACCTCCGCATATAGGCCTGTTTGGCCGCAGTTCCGCCGTGGTTTGGTGGCTTCAATTTTTGGGATTTTTGTTTTATTTTATCTTGATTTTTGGAGATCCTTTCGATGTCTAGATTATGAAAATAATGCTCCGAGTCTCTGCCGTTGCTAGATCTCTCGATTTGCTTCCTATTCTGGCAGATTTGATTCCGACATCCCGATTTAATTCGGATCTCTTGGATTCCAGACCCGAGCTAATATCTGCACAATATCTCAAGTCATAGTGTTAGTAGTATTTGGTATTTTTGAGATATTATCCTAACCATTTTATATGATATTATATGTTAAGAATATTGATTAGAAATATTTGATATGATATGCATATTTTAATTTCAATATTTCATATAAATATTATATGCATGTATTTCCCCTCATTATGTTAATTATAATGTAGAAACATATGATAATAAAGCTTTTACACATAAACCCTCATATGTTCTATAATTACAATAAACACCTTTTAATACTTAACAATAGTGGGGAAAATATTCATTCAAATGTGCAATATTTTAGATTAATCAGGAAACGACGGGAATTGAAGAGGCGGGCCGCAATAATTTGAATAATTAAGTGATTTATGAAGGGTAGCCTAGTTCCAAGTCTTTAGACTTATCTAGTGATAGAGTAAGAAATTATATTAGCCAACCGACTTTTGATAGGACCTACGGATGGCTGGGAGAGATCCAAAAGGAAAAATGGAACAACGTCGACCTAATTGTCAAAGAAATTTTGGCTCAGCAACCATACGACTCTTTTCTTTATGGGACCGAATCAGAATTCCATGAGTCAGACCTTGCTTCTTATGAAGAAGAATCTCCGACTCACTATTATGGTTGTAATGAGGTGGAATGAGAAGAACCTGTAACTATGCATTCTTCGGAGCAGGGGAAAGAGAGGAGCACAAATAACAATGGAGGTTTTGATTCCAAATTTGAAGAACGGATTGGGGATCTAATATCCAAAATGAAGGAAAATTTGCTCGATGTGATGCGGATTATGCTTCCTTCTAATATCAATGAAAATGGTATGGGTTTGCATATTGTGGATGACATAAATAAGTCTTATCTAGGTGATATGACTAATAGAACATCGGGTTTGTCGTCAGGAATGATCGCCATGGGGGATAAGAGGAAAGTTGGGCGATCACCTAGGAAGAAAACTGTCAAATGCAAAGTGGCCAGGTGCAGGAAATGAGTTGATGAGTTGACTGAAAATGGAGAGTCATTAGCAGGACCGTCAGGTATGAGTGAAATCCCATCGCGTTTCCTTTCCAATAACTCCTTGCTAGAATTAGCTAAGGACACTGGTATAACCTTACATCAAATATCAAAACATATACTTAATAACCTCAATATAGTTAGAAACCTAAAAATTTTAAGAAGGGGGGTCCTTTTTCCTACTCTTCTGAAGAAGTCGGTGGCAAGCCTGTAAAATGGTCATAGTGGGTGTTAGTTACGCCAGGTGACAATCTGGTTTACTATTGTGTTTTTATGAATTGTTTATTCTGGAATGTTAGAGGGCTAGGAAGTATAGATAAGAGAAAGATGGTTCAAGAAGCAGTCTTTAAAAGTAAAGCGCCGAAATTTGTTTGGAAGAAACGAAATTGGCAGCCCCAACGAGACGAATGTTGCAGCGACTAGGTAGTGGTAGAACCTTTGATTAGAAAATACTTGCGGTAAATGGGGCCCGTAGGGGTATAATCGTTGGAGTCAACTTGGAGAACCTACAGATCATCAACGAGCACATTAAAAAGTTCTCCATTTCGGTAGTAATCACGGATCTCTCGAATTACTGGACTCAAACTGTTACGGCGGTGTATGGACCATATCGACCGAATGGACGGGATATTTTTGGGCTGAAATACTTGGATTCAAACTTTCATTGGGTTATTAGCGGTGATTTTACGTCATTAGATTTTCTAGTGAAAGACATGAGAAATTCAATGATAAGATAGATAGTCATAAATTTAATGGCCTTATTTGTTACGACTCGGAAATGGCACGTGATCGGCACTTGAAACTCGTGAAGTCTATAGGACCCCACCATAACCCAAGTAAGCAAAAATTCAGAAATCTAAACCATTTATAAGAAAATAATGGAGGTGTAGTTTTGAAATAGGTTTATTAAAATGAAATCAAGTTTGTTTTTAAATATAAATAAGTTTGATTGAAAACAATTTTGTTGTTTAAAATCGGGTAGCATCTCCTTTGTAAACTTAAAAAACCTTCTACAATGCATAATACATACAAAAGTATCCCCAACAGGAGCTAGTCTCCATGCTTAAACGGCAGAGCAACCACGCAGTTCATATACGACGCTCGAGGTGAAGGATAACAAGAGAAACCATCACATAATATAACAACACCAAGTTGACTTCATTCGAGCACGACACCCAAAACACATAAACATTTAAGTCTCGCTTCCAAGTCACTGAATATACAAGTGGTTGATGGAGTTTTTAATTAGATCCAAGAAAAAAATATATATACATATACAAGAGGCGGTTATGATATAACTGTATAACCTACCTAGCAAAAGCCATCACCCGAAGAAAAGAAATATGCTAGCAAGCCACTACTGATCCGAGCGGTCGATCCAACAAGAAATTATGGCACAACGGGGGTGAGTTGCCAACTCGTGAGTAAAAAGATATCACAAAATAGAAATCGTATAAATAACGACCTATCAAAGTCATAAAGTATAGTACTAATATAATATGTACTAACACACACACACACACACACACACACACTACATAAATACTATAAGCGCATTCTAATGGATTGCTTAAACATCTCATAAATAGCATGCATCCAAGTAAGCATATAAAGTAGCCGAAAGATATAAGTATGTAAAATCCTTTTAAAATAGCCATATGATGTGTATATCACGGCACAATTAGCGGACGCTGATTTGTGAAGCAATATATGCTATTTTATTTAAAGTATACGTCACACCTTTTGAAAATGATTTTAAGAGGGTTTTCTTTTGAAGGTTTCTTATGTCGTCATAGACACGTGGAAAATAGTGAAACTATAGCTCATTTGAAAACCTTTTTAATATACATTGATATATGAAAATAATATTTCAAGTATTGTCTCTTGGACTAGTCCTATTCAGCTACTATATAGCATAAACCTTTTCAATCTGTGTAGGGCATCTATATTGATCCCTCATATATCATAAAATATCAAATCCGTGTTAATCACCAACACCTGAAATCAAAATCTCATGAGGCACTGTCTCCCGGACTAGCCCTCATCTCAATCTCAACATTGAATATCGGCCACATCCACTGTGTTCAAGACTATCGCTGGTTGGTATCCTCCGGATATCCACCGTGACCAGTCATGTATCTGTAATCATCGACATCCCCAACTCGTTTACCGGATTCAACTAAAAACTCGTCCACCTGATATCCATAATCGTCTACATCCCTAACTCGATTACCGGATATCATCAAAACACAAATACAAGGAAAACTTAGGGTGGACATATTATCATCATCAAATCAAGAGAAAATTGCACTTTGAAAACATACTCAATTTTTTATAAATCACACTGCGGCTTCTTAAATTCATGAAAAATATCAAGTCCATAAGGACACAATCTATAATTCATCTTTGCCGCAGTCGGCAACAATCATATATGAATATTCATGGTAATGGTATTTGTATATCACAATCATCAAATATCATGCATACTAGCATGGATAACTGAATATAAACAAGCATGGCAATTCTACAGTGTCATGGCAGTATCAATGATGTGTAGTGTAATATGCGAGTCTGTGATAGCTATATACTAATCATTGGTAGTTATGCGGTGTTCTATAAGTGTTCATATAAGCATGGTATCGTAAACTAATTATACAAAGCATATAAGAACAAATAATATAAGCGTAGTGTAACTTAACAAATTAAACGAAACGCGAGCGTATAACGAGGAAAAGAAACGTAACGTGAACAAGCGTTATAAATACAAGTATACAGTTTTAAAATAGAACGTAACGTTGTTTGGTAAAGAGGAGGCTGTGATATTTTTAATATAGATATTTATTTGAAATTAGCAGCACATTCTCGATATTAGAGTTTAAAATTGGAAACGAATTGTTAGTTTTACAAATAGTATAATCTTAGCATTTATAGTTTTCCTAATCGAGATATATAGAAAGATTTCACGAGTCATATAAATATCGTCCGCATTCGGCAATCTATCATCATTTCATCAAGTAAGGAATCTCACCTCGCACGATCTCAATCCAAATATCCAATCTCAATCAGTACGGACCTCAAGTCGTGTACGCAAATACATAGCTCATATAGTACGGACATCTAGTTGCGTACGACACATATCATTAATCATATATACTTATATAGATAACCTATTAGTTATGAATTATACACAAATTATATAGTCTACGAACTAATTATACATGTTGTGGCGCCAATGCAACCCTAGGTGTCTCATGCGCCAAAATCTTGGAGCGCATGATTCATTATAACTTAAGTTATATTTAAGAAAATATTTCCCTATCTTTTTTAAACAGAAAGATTTTTCTTGTTAACAAGAAATAATGTTTTTTATATTTCAAAATTAGAAAGATATTAACTGTGTTAACTGAGGACTTTTGGATCAATGATCCAACGATGCTTAAACATTCAGGTTGATCTTAAAATCAATTAGAGAGATCTCAAGTGAGAAATATTCTCTGCTTGCCCAACAATCTCATCGCCTATATAAAGAACACTTGAAAATAACTTCAATATAGAAAAAACTCCCCATAAGCTTTGAGAGAAAAACCTCAATTCAGAACTTAAGTTCTTACTCCGCCATCCAGAATCCTCATCTTCTTCCTCCTTCAAAAACAAAAACCTAGGTTAAGGAGATTAATCTCTATTAAAAAAAAGAAGGTTAACCTTCATACAGAACTTAAGTTCTTCTTCCGGATCTTAAGATCTTTAAGTTGAAACCCTTCTTGTTGAAAACTTAAGCTCTTACACAGCGATTATTCGATCATAAGATCTACGGTTTGGGGGAAGAATTTAAGAGACCCCTTTGACCATAACGATGGAAAGACATCAAGATCTTTAGATCATTATAAAAATGAAAATGAATGATGACGATGATAAAGTCCAATATCCAAGACACCCAAGCTCTCACCTTGAGACATGAACAAATCCAAGATCACGAAAAAAGAAAAAAATTTATCTTGATATTGTTAATGGTGAAAAGACCATTAACAGAAATTTAAGCTTCATAAAATTTAAGTTTCAAAATGTAAGAGATTAATCTTTGGAAAAAACCTAAGTTGTGCCCTACGTACTATACATGTGGCGCCAACGACAGAAGGGGATGTGCCAATGCTTCCATGCGCCACGTGGAAGTCACGTGGGCATGCACCCATATAGCATGTGCCAGATATAGCATGCCTCCATATGGCATGCGTCCATATGTCATGTGTCCGACCATGTTACACAGACAATTCCTACCCTCAAATTGGCTAAGTCCCTGAAGTTAAAGTTTTTTTGATCTTAAGATCAATTCAGGCCATATGCTGGAAACTCTAAGTTGATATTAGTCCCAAACATGACTAACGATCATTAGCTAAGCTTCTAAGTTGATCTTAGTCTAAAATAAGACTAGCGATCCTTAAATAAACTTAAGTATATTTTGAACTGACGAACCTCATCGATATGAGAAATGCATCCTAAGTTCATTTCCGTTAATAAATCAAGATATCAATATGGACCCTGTCAAACAAGTGCTTGATGTCATGACCCAAATTGTCACGTGACCGGCACTTAGGTCATATGATTTCTAGAGATGTCGACACGACCCAAGTAAGCCAAATCCAAGATCTAAACTATTTAATTTTTTTATAAAGAAGGTGAAGTTTTCAAAAGGTATTTATTATGAAACCTAAATTAGTTAAAAAGATTGTTTATTTAAAAAAAATATGTTAAGTGTTTTGAAATAGGGTTAAAAAGTTTTCGTTATTTGAAATTTCGACAGCACCTATTTTGTAATTACTGATAAAAACAGGTATATATACATATAATTATAATGCATCCCTACTTGGGAGCTATCTCAACGCTCAACGGCGGAATAATAACCACGCAGTTATATACGACGCTCGAAGGCGAAGAATTACAAGTAAATATAAAATGAACCGCATAATAAAGCTAACTAGTCGACTCTATCCGAGTTCGACTCAAAAGAATATACATAAAGTCACAAACTAAATCTAAGTCAAAAGAATATATATGTGGTCTGATGGAGTGACACAAGATACAAGATACAATATCAACAAAAGAGGCGATTACTATACGTGTAACCCACCCTGCAAAATCTTCGATGCACTCCAAAGTATGAATCTACAACGCTGCTATGCATTCGTGCGGTCTATCCTGTAAGGAGCTAAGGCACAACGGGAGTGAGTTGTCAACTCAGTAAATAAAAATATACATCACAAGATATAATATGACATGCATAGTATTGAAAGCAAGTGCGATATAAATGAAGTCGCATAAGAATAGTATACATCATTATTAAATCCTCATCAAACTCATGTCTATCATCGGCACCAATAAAAATCTGGATATCATAGGCACCGTCTAATCGGTCGGTCCTCTCCTGATATCAACTAAGCCATGGTCGGACATCCTCCGGATATCCGCCGCGCTCCAATGTCATCTCCGGTATCAATCATCCTCGTTAGGCTCTCCGTACCTCCCTATGGTCTTTCTGCCCTTTGGAGTCGTACCGGGTCCACCATGTATCCATAATCGGTTAATCCCTCTCTCGATTCGGATATCTCATCATGAAAACAAAAATTCATGGTGGACACCAAATCATCATATCACGAGAAAACCACACTTTTAAAAACATAATCCATTTTATAAAAGATATCCGCGGTTTCTCAAATCCATAGAAATATCAAATCTATGATATCAATAATGAACAGTTCAATTTTGCAACAGTAGGCAACTACAACACATGAATATATATGACAATAATATTCAAACATTTAAATTGTAGGATACAATCATTTCGAATAGCATGTATGTCGTTAAAATACTAATAGCATAGCAGTTTCTAAGTGTCATGGCAGTACCAACAATGTGTAGTGTAGCATATGTGTACATGATTGTGTAACATGGCAATCATTGGATTTGTGATTATGTTCTATTCAATATATATATTCTAGCAAGTATGATATACAATAAAGATGGTATGGTACTCAATATAATGCATATGACATAAATATGATTACGTATCGCTAATAGTGTTTAGAAATTGATACGGGGTTTTATAATTCTTCTGGAAGTCGGGGGTGCTATACGCCATTCGTTCGAGTTCCTACTTGTAAATGTCCCCCTACTCACGTAATATCAGTACGCATTAAACGAAGCTCGCGAATGCCTTGCCCTTTCTCGCCTTGTCGGACGTCTTCGCGACTGAGCCTATATATTAATCCAAGCGTATATATATAAGAATCGAATGCAAACATTACTACACTTCTAATGCAACAAGACCAGAACGTACGATCAACATATTTTACCGTGTGTTATCAGTATCGAACTACCCCCCGGCGATTATGAAAATTAAAACTTAAGATGTCATGAAAATACTGTAAAGATTTCACACCCTGACTCAAACCCCCAGCCGCAAATTGTGGCCAATATCAATAAATTGGTGGTCAAAGTGTCCAAATGGGTACGAGCTTGGGGTATGGTCTTTAGTTGTTCTCACCATCTTAGAATATTCTCAAAATATTTTTCAGAGTTCATTTGTTATACCAGATACCAATTTAATATCAAAAATCCTACAAAACTTAGCTTTTTATGATATCATACCAAAACATTGAAACTTAAAGCACTTAAAAACTAGTAAAAGATGAATTTTTTACCTAATTAAAGAGAGGTTACAGAACTTCCAAGCTCATGGGTTGCAACTTGGATCATCTTGGAATTGATATTAGCTATAGCCATAAGAATTATGAGGGAAAAAGTGAGGGAGGAGGTGTGTAGGGTGTGCATGAGATGGAGTGATGAGAGGGTGTATGGGTGTTATGGTGTGTATGTGTGTGTTCCACTCTTAATATATACCACTCCTCTCATAATTATTAAAAACTCTTTTGCAAATAGAAATCTTTGATAAAAAGTTACCATTACACTTAACTACTATAATCTTTAATAAACCCCTTTTTATCATCATATAAAATTCTATGACTATTTAAAATTCTAAAATAACATTTAAAATTTTTCTGAAATGTTATAATATTCCCCCCTTAAGAAAATGCGGTCCCTAAATTTAAAATTTAAATACACGTACCTTTGAAGAGATGGGGAAATTTTTTCCTCATCTCCACCTCGACTTTCCATGTGACCTCTTCGCTAGACGGTCCACGCTATTGAATCTTAATAGAAGGGAGAAGCCTAAATCTCAGTTTCTTCACCTGCCGGTCAAGAATGATCATCGGCTGCTCAATGTAAGATAAATCATGCTCTAACTGTATAGTCGGATGCTGAATAGTGTGAGAAGGATCATAAATCTACTTAAGAACTATGGACACATGGAACACATGGTGCACATCTGGAAAGCTGGACGAGAGCGCTAACTGATACGTTACGGCACCCACTCTCTCTAGAATCTTGTAATAACTGTATCCATTTGTGTGTGTGTGTGTGTGTGTATATAATAAAATTATATTTTCCTAAAATTATTCCTAAATATTCTTTTAATAATTTTTAAAATATTTTTCCGAGTTTATTCTCCAAATTAAAATCAAAATTTTCCTTTACATTTTTGCCTAAAACCTTAACTCTACCCAAAACCAAACCCTAACCCATTCTTTCCCCAGCTTGAGCTCGGCACAAACCCACACACCCGACCCGACCCATTCCCCATCTCCTCCTTCTTCTTCTCTTCTTCTTCTTCTTCCTCCTTTTCCCCCCGACGTTCCTTCCCCCTTCCTTGCAACCGCCACCTCGTGACACGCGCTCGCCCATGTCCTCGCTTCGTTACCAACGAACTCTTGAGATCCCCTCCTTCTAATCCTTCTATCTCCTTCTCTTTCTCCTTCAACGACTCCCCACCTCTCTCGCACTCACCCCCGCAAGACCAGCTCATTGTCAATTCCACCCACGACCCAACCTTCGATCCGAACCCTTCCTTCGATCCCCGCATCTGCCTCCCTATCTCGCAATGTCTTCCCTAATGCACCTTTCTTTTATCAAATCTTAGGGACATGGTCTAATCATGAGGGTAGTATTTTATAAGAATGGTTCCGCCTACTCAAAACTTGGAGGGGGTGCCGCCTACTACTCAAATCCCGATTTTTGCAAGAGTTGCATTCTTTTATGCAAGAAGAAGACTTAGAATGAACAAAGAAGTTTGGATCCACAAAAGTATGCTTAGGCAGTTCCTTCGCTGAACACAACAGAATGAAGATGAATTTGTTTCATTTCTTTTCCTCTCTCTAAATGTTTCTCCCCCTACCTTTCTCTTTCTATCTCCCTACCTCCTGCTCTCCTCCATTAAAAAGAAAGAAAAAAAATCCCCAAGCTCCCCTCGTCGACGACCCATTGCCACCATCCAGCAACTCCACTGACGAGCACCTTCATCGCATCAGCAACCTCCCGCCTCAACTTCTTTCCCCCTCGAAAACCCAACTAGAACCCGCACCACCACCACGGCTGCCACTACATCCCTGGAACTGCTCACCTCCACTCCCCTTGCCAACGACCCCTTCTGACACCCTCTGCCTCTCCTCCCCTCGAACGCGACCCTCCTCACTCTAGGAACCATCACCACTCTGCGCACACCCCGAGCTCCTCTGCAACCCACAGCTGGCGCTCATCGCCCGAGCACCGCTGCTGCTGCCACTAGCGTTAGCTCCTCCGGAGTTGTTGCCTGGTCGGGCCCAAGCTCAGCTACAGCCGACCATCGAACCGAGCAAACCCAAAGCCGAAGCTTGTTGCATGATGTCGTTGCCGTATCTTCGCCGTTGCTGCCCGTGAACATGCTATACTCTTACTATTCATCGCCACGATCATCACCAAGAAGGTGAAACCTCACTTGCTTTAACATGCTATGTACATATTTCTATAAATTCATGTTAATTTTATAATAGATAGATTATTACGATTCCGTGTTACTTAGTTTACTATCATATATAATTCGTAAGTCATCATCGTACCTCCATGAAAACCATAGTAATTCTGGGACGATTAGTTTTAGCATAATTGGATCTAAACATCACGTTAATATCATGTGGAATTGCAAGCATTTGATACCATTTTTTTTCATGTGTTAGGCAAAACCAACCTTAATTCGATAGTTCTCGATATTGTATGCTAATAGTGCGACGTGGTGAACTAAACCAAAACCCCATAGATCATGCTCAAAGCATTTACCAATATCCTCTTTTGCTACTTACGAATATCATGTAGAAAACTGAACTCAAAATAACGAAGTATCGCACATGTAATGGCGTCCCGAAGTAGCAATGTCAAATCTGTTTTGCTGTACGCGTCGTGGTGTTAAATTGATATTAATTTTGATACATACTAGAATATAATGCTATATGGCTCATATTGAAAGTGACTCGATAAGATAGGAGCCTCTGTTATTTACTATTCAGTACTGATATATATCAATGATGAAAACTGACTTGGAATGCGTCTCTGGACTGCAGTCCAGAGTAGCATCCCATATTAACACCTGACTTTAAATAAATGTGTAGTGCTGTATGAAAGTGAAATTATGCAGAATACTATACCGTTGTGAAGATAATCTTTTTAGCTAACTATAGGTGGTAGTTTCGTTCGATTTTACTGTCGTTTGTTATTTTATTTATATATTAAACAGTCCAGGTGTACTACAGTTTAGTACAGGGACAAATTGTATACCCTAACCTTAAACCGGACATATCTCCTAGCACACAGTGGTTATTTTCGATCCGTCTCGTGCGTTGGAAACATAATTGATAGATATACATTTTACTTAACTATAGTTTTGCCTAATTATGATTCCAACAGGGATGAAAATGTATTACGAAATGGACTTTTAATTCAGGAAATGAATTTCCAGCGATGAACACTTAAAATTAAATGGCTGTAACTCGCAAACCTGAAACCGGAATGACCTGAAACCAATTTTTTTGGATCACTGTTTGAGTTTACTTATATCCTATTTTGTAGCATTTTATCTAATTACGATCATACGAATCAATATGTTTTTCTGAACTTGTAATGTACATTGTGTTTTATATCGTACATGACTTACTCTGTTGCATCATTCTCGTATTTTATCCGACCGTGATACCTTTAGTGATAGAAAACGTTCATAGTGATTTATCATGAATTTTGCATTGTCGAACGTGAGTGATATTGGATTAGTTGTGTCAAGTACGTCGGTGATAAGTGATTGATTCGTGAAAATGAACAGTGCAGTGGAAAGTGAATAAGACCGTGATTGTGGCACATGCTTGTATACAACTAGTTCTATACATATAGTTATTGTTACTTGGGGAAAATGGGGAAATCAAGGTGGAATCGAACTCGTATTTAGTGAGGTACAGTGACTTAGAGGATGATCATTTGATATTTTATATATATATATATATATATGTATGTATGTATGTATTAGGTCGTGGGCCTAGTGGCACGGCTGCAGGGTTATGTCTCGGGTAACAGTGGATCGTAGTCTCGGGCATGCATGAGACCCTTGTTAAACATGAACATCCATTTCCACCGATTGATTTCATTTGACTTAGCGACTGATAGGTAATGACATACAAATTGCGTGGATTACTGATTGGTCGTGAAAGTGTATCTATATGTGTTCTAATTACCGCAATCAATAACGGTGTCGCAATAGCTAGCCGCTAGCGAGTACTGGTCGTCCACAGAGAAACAGTGAACTGTTTTTCTTATTTTAGACGAGTTAATAGAAGAAAAGTGGAATTGTTATCGTTTATTACTAAGAAAATTAAAAAAGTTTATAATAGAAGTGCTTATAGGGTTTATAGGATTTAGTAGTTAATAAAATAATTCTTTTTATCTTTTAATTATTTATTACTAGAGAAACAACCATGAATTAGGGTTTCTCTCTACTGACCCTTGTCTTTCCATTGATCTTTATTTGTCTCAAGCCCTTAACAAAGCGAGTATTAAAGAATCTCAAATTGTGGTCATGACTATCATGAATTGACAGCACGCCCGATAAGAGGGTTAATATTAATTTTGCTAAAGTTTATAAAATTTAAAACTTTAAAAAGAATTTAAGAGATATTTTCATCCATTTTTCTACCCTATCCTACAAACCTTAGCAAGCGAGAATTTACTCGCTCAGAGACCAACGAAGTAAATAAGGAAAGATAGAAGGTTAATGAACCTATAAGAAATAATAGAATTAAAATTGCGAAAACTAAATGCAGAAAGTAATTGCGGAAAGTAATTGTAGAAAGTAATTACGGAAAGTAATTGCAGAAAGTAAATGAGGAACGTAAATGTGACAAAAATTAAAAGAAATAACTACCTTTTATTGAATAACTATTGCATTACAAAAGTTGCTCGCTGAAATACCAAATTAGAAAACCATAGTTTTCTCTAGATTGCTTGATTGGTAGATCAGTCGACTCTTCGATGGATTCCCCAATTATATTAATTATAAATTAAGAAACATATGACAATAATCTTTTTACAAATAAACCCACATATTTTCTTACTTTACAATTAACACCATTTATTAACTAATAATAGTAGGGAAAATGTCCATACAAATATGCAATAAATTTAACTGATCAAATACCCCCAAAGTTATTTTTGATCGCCCCGAGCAAACTACTTATTAAAAAGAAAAAGAAAAAACCTAGCACACTTTCGTAGGCAACACGATTGCACTTAGCTCTTGCAACAAGCCGTAAATCTGTAGGTGTCCTTAGTAAGAGGAGTGTTGTTTCCTGAGGATTTTCAGTGGATTACACCCACAAAATCCTAAAATTTAGAAAATAAAAGAAAGCAGACGAAAATTACAAAAGATAAGAACATATAAAAGAAAAAACTTGAAAATAAGAGTTTCAAAGCACACTAGCTTTTTAGTTGTCATGAGCCTTATCTTAATGGTCTTAAAAAGATGTCGGAAATCACATCCTCCCTCAATAAAACATCGTCTTTAGTTTTCCTCCCTACCTTTTCTTGAAACATCGATCATATATCCCTACGTGTGTGTACAAGTCATCCCTACACTTAGAAAATTCAATTTAAGCCATCATATCCTTTATCTTTATTCCTTAGTACTTTTTCGTCGGTGATATTTTAGATGGATTTGCTCACACATTCTGCATCCGACCGTTAATACTTCTTGAGGCACTAACCAACCGATTACTGAATGTACTCACTTATTAAGTCCTAATTAGAAATATCCCGGTCTTGCAATATCTAAGCCTTCGCAGTGACTCCCTAACCAGTTGGTTTAAGGCACTAGGTGATAAGGCACCCTCGCTATATTTTTTTTATGCTGCCTTAAGTAATTACAAAACCAGTGTTCATTTTTCTGCACCATTTATATTTTATTGAATTTTTTTCATACTAAGGATTTTAGACAAGAGTATTTCAAGGTATCCTCTACTATCCTAAGTTTCAGGATGTGTAAAAGTGCGTATAGTAGGGTATCAATGCTCAGAAGATTGGACTCAAGGATAGAGACTATTTTCAGACTTATCTCTATCTGCAGGCTAGTGATTTCTTCATCTTACTAACCCTTGGGACAACAACTCATGAATACATATTACTAGCTTCATTTTAAAATATCTAATTTTCTTGCATTTCTTAATTCTCTTCCTTTCTTTTATAAGTATTTTTCACTTTCTAACTTTTATTTTTTTAAAATTTATGCAATGCAAAATTTACATATAATGCGTACAAACCATCCATACAAACCATCCTCCTAAACATGTTTGCAGCAGCGTCCTCACCGATGTTGTCCTGTAAGCTCAAAACCTGAAGGCTAGGAGGAACAGTTCAAGAAGATGGTATAAAGAATGGGTCAAGAGTGAATGATAGTGAAATCCTCTCTTAAACTTGTTCATGGTTTACAATTGTGCAAAAATTTCTTTTCTTTCAAGAGCCCTTTTAAAAATATTTTTCTTCTTCTTTCTTCCCTCCAAACTTGAGAAAACAGTGTTTTCCTTACTAAGCATTGAAATTCATCATAAGAGGAGAGGAGAAATATTATCGGTCTACACAAAATTTTACAAAGACCAAAAATTGAAACCAACCATTCAAATATTTTATCAAGGTAACATCATGGTTGGTAGAAGAATACAAAACGAATAGACATGAAGAAGATTCGAGACTGTATAAGAAAGAAAGTTGTATCATGTCTCGAGTAGAAGAAACATAAATGAGAGTTATGATAAGAGATGAAGGGGGAAGATAAGAAATGTAATCGAAAGGTTTTACGTCTCGGTTGGTGGAGAAGAAAAAGTGAGTGTGAATAAAAACGAGAATGTGAAAGATAAGGAATGAGTGGAATAATCGCATTCTCGTATTTGATAAGAAGAAGGGGTGGCGGTTCAACTTCTTCGGCCTCAAATAGAGGCGCACAAATATCCGGTGGAGGTTGATTCATCATAACATCCAAGTCTTTAAGGAACGCGAGTTCTTCGATGAAAATACTTTTGAAACATTCATCGATGTTCCACTTGATGATCTCATCGGAAAGAAAAGAATTAATGGAATAGACAGAGCCATTAGAAAGGTTGAAAGTTTCATTGTCAACGTGTTGCGCACCAGAATTCAAAACACTCAATTTGGCAGAAATTATGGAGGTAGGAGACTCGAAAAGATCGTTTACTTTAAAAGAGTTTAAATCAAGTGGTATTTCAAGAATCATAGAACTCAAAATATCGGAATGTAGTTCATCAAATCTCGGTGGAAGTGAAAGAAGATGGTAAGAACCAAGAAAAGTATGTAATGCAATAGGTAAACGAACTTGGGTGTTGAGCAATATTGAACCAGATATGGGAGATGAAGGCTGAATATCATTTTGCATATCAGATAGGTTGGTGGTAAAAATTGGATCAGTTAAATGCACAGAAACATGTTCACATTCAACTGAAGGGACATGATGAGTCGTGGAATCCAGCTCATCCAATATAGCGGATTCATCTTCAAAGATATTCTCAACACCGATCTCACTAGCACCTTCAGTCAAATTAAACGAATAGTTGTTTAAAAATTCATTAATTATATTATTCTCAATCGATGGATCACTAGGTTCACTTGATGGAATTGGAAGGTTTGAAATGTCAAGTTTAGTCGAATAAGGATCGGTTTGATTTGGAATGGTGTAAGGCTATCTTTCACACTCATGATTGGAAAAGTCAAACATGTTATTCCCGAGTACCTCATCAATTAGATTATTAAGCGGTTGATCATCATATACATTCGGTTGGGGTTCAGGATGCAAGGTGTTGAAATCAAAAGAATTGGTTCTGGTTTGACTTTGAGGGATCCCTGGTTCATTCTCACTACTCAATTCTAACTCTACTTCAAGACTAGACATGGTTTGTGAAGAAGTTTCAATGAAAGATTCTATTTGAACCGTGAAACTTCATAATTGATGTTTAGAAGCACTGTCTAGATAAGGTGCAAAAGTTGAGTATGGTTCGAATGTGTTTAATTATTGGCTACGGGCGAGTTCAATGTATTCCGCAATAGAAACGAGTTTATGAATTGCTATATTAGCCTTAAGAGAAGTATCAAAATGAGAGTGTGTGAAAGTTTGGTACTGTTGATAAGAGTTAGAAGGGTGTATCCAATTTTCATAAATAGGATTATGATGAACATTGTGATATGAGAAGATTGATATTGGTTGAATTGTTGGCGACTGACTTTTTCTATTAGCTCAGTAATGGTCATGGGTGTAAAAGTTGCCTTATTCACCTCAAAAGAAGTATCACCATTTCCATATTAAAATGATTATAATTGTTGTCCTAAGCGTTTTGAGAAGTGAAATGTATGAAAGTTTGGCTACAGGCCTTCGTAATATGCTCAATAATGGACATAGGTTTAAAAATTTCCTCATTAGCCTTAAAAGGATTATCAACAAAAAAGCAGTTGAATTTTGACACGGTTGATAGGAATTTGTGTGAGACGTCCAACTGTTATTTCTAGAGCGTTCTATCCTAATCCTTAAAGAAATGGTGGGGTTGGAAGTTCTATCAAAGCAATAATGATATAAAGAAATATCTGGTTGTGTGTAGCAAAGCTCACCAAGAGTTAGTCGGTTTGGATTACCCATCATAAGAGAATGAAAAGAATTTGAGATGAAGGTAAAAGAGGGTGAAATGGTAATTTTTGTTTTTTAAGTTTTTTTTGGATTTTTGAAATTGGTTTGCTTGGAAAGAGAGACTCGACTTAACTAGTTCCACACGTGCACAAACAATCCCTAGAGTTAGGGTCACCTAGGTCAAATCACTAGACCGCTCCTAGACTTCCAAAGGACAAGACGTAGGATAAATCCTTTATCACCTCGTTATCAATCTTGCAGTCAGGTAAGTGCCAGGTAAATGGAAGGTATCTGCTATACGAATCACCGAAATAGCAGGCCTATTTAAGTAAACCACTTTTCTTAGTCACACTTGCCTTAGACAGCACATGAGAAATGCAGATAAGCAATAGATTATCCATGACCCTCCTTTGTCATAATTGAGCGCAATTGTCTTTAGAGGCTTGGTCTAGATATTTTTTATTAATGTAGGGTTGTGCATATACTTATTTGTGATTTATGGGGCCTAAGAAGGGTGATGAAATCCCCACCTAATCTAAATTTGTGTTTCTTACCCCTTAATTTCCTTTTTAAATATGCAAAACAAACCAAAATATAAAACATGCAAAAAGATTTTTTTTACCGGTGATGTTTGTAAAGAATCCTGCAAGTAAAAACAGTTTATTGGAATTTTAGAGGATAGAAGAAGACGATAGGATAATACTAAAAAATTTAGGGGCTTAACTTCCTAAGGTAGCCGCGCTTCCACCGCCAAAAGCTCCTTTGGGCCGCGATTCCACCGCCTGTTAATGAGATTTCCCCTATAAAATTTGTCACTTAACTCCAATACTCCTCTACTCCTACTTGAAAATCTCTTAATATCTGTTGGTTCTCCCCAAATGCTCCAGATTTCTCGCAAAACTCGTACAAAAATCATTAAAAATATAAAATACGGTTTTTTTATTTCTATTACTATTTTAATTTTTTCTGCTTTTTTAAAAAATCAACCCGAATAACAAGAAAAATAATATTATCGTTTTCCCGGCAACAGCGCCATTTGATTGGTCGTGAAAATGTGTCTATATGTGTTCTAATTCCCGCAATCAATAACGGTGTTACAATATCTAGCCGCTAGTGAGTACGGGTCGACCACAAGAAAACGGTGAACTGCTTTTCTTATTTTAGACGAGTTAATAGAAAAAAGGTGAAATTGTTATCGTTTATTACTAAGAAAGTTAGAAAAGTTTATAATAGAAGGGCTTGTAGGGTTTATAGAATTTAGTAGTTAATGGATGGAGTTTTAAAAATAATTCTTTTTTATCTTTTAATTATTTATTACTAGAGAAATAGCGATAAATGTAGATTAGGGTTCTTGTAGGGAATCAGGGTTTCTCTCTACTGACCCTTGTCCTTCCATTGATCTCTATTTGTTTCAAGCCCTTAACAAAGCGAGTATTAACAAATCTCAAATCATGGTTGTAACTATCATGAATTGATAGCACGCTCGATAAGAGGGTTAATATTCATTTTGCTAAAATTTATATAAACTTTAAAAATAATTTAAAAGATATTGTTCATCCATTTTTCTACCCTATCCTACACTAGCAAACGAGAATTTACTTGCTTATGGAGATCAACGAAGTAAATAAGGAAAGATAGAAGGTTAATGAACCCATAAGAAATAACAGAATTAAAATTGCGGAAAGCAAATGCAGAAAGTAATTGCAGAAAGTAAATGCGACAAAAATTAAAAGAAGAAACTATCTTTTATTAAATAACTATTGCATTACAAAAGTTGCTCGCTGAAAAACCAAATTACAAAACCCTAGTTTTCTCTAGATTGCTTGATTGGTAGATCAGTCGATTTTTCGATGGATTCCCCAATTATATTAATTATAAATTAAGAAACATATGAAAATAATCTTTTTACAAATAAACCCACATATGTTCTTACTTTAAAATTAACACCATTTATTAATTAATAATAGTAGGAAAAATGTCCATACAAATATGCAATAAATTTAATTGATCAAATACCCCCAAACTTATCTTTGATCGTCCCGAGCAAACTACTTATTAAAAAGCGAAAGAAAAAAACTTAGCACACTTTCGTAGTGCTTCCCTATGGGGTGCTCCTATGTTACCGGTGAAGAAGAAAGACGGTTCTTTGCGCATATGCATCGACTACCGTGAGTTGAACAGGGTGACTGTGAAGAACAAGTATCCTATTCCCCGCATCGATGACTTGTTTAATCAGCTGGGTGGTGCTCAGGTATTTTCTAAGCTGCACCTTCGGTCAGGGTATCACCAAATCAGGGTTAATGCAGAGGATGTATGCAAGACGACTTTTCGGACCCGATATGGCCACTATGTGTTTCTTGTGATGCCATTCGGTGTTACCAATACACCTTCCATATTTATGGACTTGATGAACACGATCTTCTCCAAATACTTGGACCAGTTTGTTGTTGTATTCATCGCCGAAATTCTAGTCTATTTCCGGAGTCGAGAGGAGCATGCTGAGCATCTACAAATTGTATTGCATATTCTACGGGAGGAAAAGCTCTATGATAAATTAAGAAAGTGAGATTTTTGGCTCGACAAGCTGGAATTTTTGGGGCATGAGGTTTCGAGTGACGACATTTCAGTGGATCCGGTGAAAATTGAATCTATTAAAGACCAGCCGACCCCGAAATCAATAGTTAAGATAAGGAGCTTTCTGTGATTGGCTGGGTATTATCGGCGGTCTGTTCAAGATTTTGCCACAGTAGTAGAACCCTTGACGAAGCTTACGCGGAAGGAGTTACCTTATGTTTGGTCGGAGGAGTGCACCCAGGCATTCGAGCTATTAAAGCTGAAGTTGACCACGGCCCCAATTCTTACTTTGCCAGATGACTCCAGTGGCTTGGTCGTTCATAGTGATGCGTCAGGAAGGGGTTTAGGCTGTGTTTTGATGTAGCACGGTCGAGTAGTGGCTTACGCCTCTCATCAATTGAAGACATATGAGAAGAACTACCCTACACATGACTTGGAGTTAGCGACCGTTGTATTCTCCTTAAAGATATGGAAGCATTACTTACTGGGAGAAAGGGTGGAGGTGTACATGGATCACAAGAGTTTGAAATACGTGTTCATTCAGAGGGAGTTGAATATGAGGCAACACAGATGGTTGGAGCTGATGGCAGACTATGATATTGGTTTGCAGGATCACCCGGCGAAGGTGAACATCGTTCATGATGCTCTCAGTCCCAGGCCATCAGCTATGTTGCTTACTTGTCAGAAGGGGATTCTCGAAGATCTTCAGAGGCTCGAGTTGGAGGTAGTTACACCGGGCATGCCCGGACAGCTCTGGCAGTTGCAGGTTCAGTCATCGCTTATAGATTGCATCAAAGCTGCACAAGCTGGAGACCCTTAGCTGCAGAAGTTCAATGGGTTAGTTGAGGATGGTTTGAGGACAGACTTGCCGATTCACGAAGATGGTTCCCTGAGATTTGTCAGTCGGCTGTGTGCTCCAAAGGGGGGGCATTCGAGATGAAGTTCTAGCTGAGGCACACAGTTCCGCTTACTCGGTGCACTCAGGAGGCACCAAGATGTACATAGATCTGAGGCAACACTTCTGTTGGAATGGAATGAAGAGGGAGATTGCTCACTTTATCTCCAAATGTCTGTTAAACCAACAGATGAAAGCCGACCATCAGAGAGTAGCTGGGTTGTTGCAATCGCTTCCAGTACCAAAGTGGAAATGGGAGCACATCACCATGGATTTTGTGATGGCACTACCTCGAAGTTTAAGGGGCAAATACTGTCTGGGTTATTGTTGATTGTCTCACGAAGGCAGCACATTTCATACCTTTCCGAGTGGGACAATTGACGGAGTCGCTTGCAGAAAGGTATATGTAGAAGATTGTGAGGCTGCATGGAGTGCCAGTTAGCATTGTGTCTGATCAAGACACCGGGTTCATTTCCGACTTCTAGAGGAGCTTGCAGGAGAGTTTGGACACTCGTCTCAAGTTAAGCACGATCTATCATCCGCAGATAGACTGGCAATCCGAGCGTACTATCCAGACGCTCGACGATAAGTGAGAGCGTACATGTTGGATTTTCAGGGCTCTTGGGATGATCACCTTCATATGGTGGAGTTTTCGTATAACAACAGCTATCAGGCTAGCATCCAGATGGCACCGTTCAAAACTCTTTACGGACGAAAGTGTCGGTCCCCTCTTTGTTGGGATGATGTAGGTGAGCGGAGGCTGCTGGGCCTTAAACTTATAGTTCTGACAGTGAGCAAGGTTTAGATGATCAGACAACGTATCAAAGCAGCCCAGGACCGACAGAGGAGTTAGGAAGATGCCGGAAGAAGGTCGTTTGAATTTGGTGTGGGTGATCACGTATTTCTGAAGATATCACCTACTCAGGGAGTGATCAGGTTTGGTAGTCGTGGGATGCTCAGTCCACGATTCATCGGACTTTTTAAGATGCTAGAGTGAGTACGAGAGGTGGCTTATCGACTTGCCTTTCCTCCTTCATTAGATGGTATGCACAATACTTTCCATGTATCTCAGTTGAGACACTACGTTCATGATGACAACCATATCTTAGACCATTCAGAGTTAACGTTGGGCACCGATCTGTTTTACGAAGAGTAGCCTACCACTATTCTCGATCGCAGGAAGAGAGTGCTAAAGAAAAGGTCATTCCCTTGGTTCGAATTTCTTAGGGTGGTCGTTCTCCAGGGGAGTCTACCTTGGAACGTGAAGATGATATCCGTTCACGATTTTCGTACCTATTTGAGTAGTTGTTTGTTTGTTTGTTTGTTCCGTTGTTTTCGTTTTTTAATTTCGAGGACGAAATTTTTGTAAGAGGGTATGATGTAATAACCGGATCCGTTTGTACTTCCGTGTATATATATATATATACATATATATATATATATATATATATATTTAATAAAATTATATTTTCCCAAAATTATTCCCAAATATTATTTTAAAAAATTTTCAAATATTTTTCCTAGTTTATTCTCCAAATTGAAATCATATTTTTCCTTTATATTTTTCCCTAAAACCTTAACTCTACCTAAAACCAAACCCTGACCCATTCTTTCCCTAACCCAAGCCCGGCCCAAACCCATGCACACGACCCGACCCGTTCCCCATCTCCCCCTCCTTCTCTTCTTCTTCTTTTCTTTTCCCTCCTTTTCACCTCGACGTTCCTTCCCCCTTCCTCGCAACCATCGTCTTGTGACACGCGCTCGCTCAAGTCCTCATTTCATCGCCAACAAACTCTTGAGATCCCCTCCTATAAATCCTTCCCTCTCCTTCTCTATCTCCCTCTTCTCCAATGCTCCCTTCCTCTCTCAAACTCACCCCCGCGAGACCAACTCGTCGTTGACGCCACCCACGACCCAACCTTCGATCCTAACCCCTCCCGAGATCCCCGCACCTGCCTGCCCTATCTCGTAACTGTTCACCGCCGAAAGAAAGGGACCGAGACGTTGGGACATCTAGCCTGAATTTGGGGGCAGATACTATTTGTACTTATCCATCCACCTCTCCGAAGATACCAAGTTGATTTATGGCACCATATATCAAGGTTTGGATAGACGCGGCCGTTGTAGTGTGACTTCATCAGATTCTCCCTCATTTGCAAGGGTTTTTGATTGTGGAGAACGCTCTTCCCTGCAGGAGCAAGCCCCTGCAAATAATTATGTTACCGCATGCGATAACCACTTTCTCCTTCTTCAGCAATTCACTTCGTGTCGTATCGTGTATGTTTTTATGAGGTTGCCCTTGGGTTGTATATGGAGACTAATTTATGCCGTCGCCTGTAGGGTGCGGATTAGTCCAAATCCGTATATTTTTAGATTTGGGTTTTGGGTCAAGGATTTGCTTGAGGGGATCCACATTGGTAGCTTGGTTTTCCAACGGGAGTGAACTTAGGATGCAGATCTCATATAAATGAAGTCCATCGGTTCACGAGATATTTGAGTTTGATCTAAGGATCGTTAGTCATATTTGAGACTAAAATCAACTTAGAAGCAAATGAGCATATGGGCTTAATTATTTTAGTTTAAGGACATCACGATCTAACATTCCCTATTTGGTACGAATGTTAGTTTAAGGTCGTTTCGGTCCATTATTCCCATTTTGGGGACGAATGTTAGTTTCAGGACATTTCGGTTCAACATTCCCATTTTGAGGACGAATGTTAGTTTAAGGACGTTTAGGTCCAATATTCCTATTTTAGGGACGAATGTTAATTTAAGAATGTTTTGGTCCATTATCGCCGTATTTGGGGCGAAGATTAGTTTAAGGACATTTCAGTCCATTATTCATCTTGCGCGCACGTGTATTTGTTATGTGGCGGAGAAAACGATAGTGACATAGAATTTGCCCAATTTAGGACGCGATCCAATTTGAGATGTGCATGTCAATTTGGAAGTGCATCAATGTGTGATGAAAGGAGTTGTTGGTTGTCAGGACACGCTACCTCTTTGAAGACATTTAGAAATTACAACGACATATATCAGAGGTGTGGAAAGATATTTGAACCAAATCCCATATTTGATGGAAGAAGGGATCATGGTGAACCTAAAAATCGTTAGTCATATTTGAAACTAAGATTACCTTAGGAAATATGGGATGAATATCATTTTGGATATCATCAATGAGAGATCATTAGTTATGTTTGAGACTAAGATCAGTTTGGAAATCACGAGCATATAGGCTCGGTTGATTTAAAATCAAAAAGGTTTAACCTCAGGAAACTTAGCCAATTCGGGCTGAGATTGGTTTTCTATACTCCCCAGCAGTGCTAAGCATTAAGATATACAGCGCTCACGTGTGTTTCACGTGGGACGCTAGAATAGTGCTAAACACTAATCTTTTCTGGCTCTCACGCGCTTTTCACGTGAGGCGCTGATTTTTTTTAATCTTGGACGCTCTCGTGCTTTTCACATGAGGCGCTGAGTTTTTAGCCTTGGGTGCTTACGTCCTTTTCACGTGAGGTGCTGAGTTTTTAGCCTTTGGCACTCACGTGCTTTTCACGTGAGGTTATGAGTTTTTAGCCTTGGGCGCTCACATACTTTTCACGTGAGGCGCTATAATAGTGCTAAGCACTAATTTTCTCTGGTGCTCACGTGTGCTTCGTGTGAGGCGCTATATTTTTTGGAGATTTAATCCCTGTTGATGTTTTTTTAGAGAACTTAAATCTCTGTTAATGGTATTTTGACCATTAACGATTACCAATATCACTATTTTGAGGATCTGTGATTAGATTCTTTAAGAACTAAGTTCTTGTTTTGAAGGAACTAAATTCCCGGAGTATTATGGACTCCATTTTCTCTACGTTCTTTTATCCCTATTCTCTTGTTCATGTTTTCAGAGAGGTTAAACCTTTGTTAATGGTATTTTAACCATTAACGATCACCAAGATCATTATTTTGAGGATCTTGGATCGGGTTCTTTAAGAACTAAGTTCTTGATTTGAAGGAACTAAGTTCCTGAAGTATTATGGATTCCATCTTCTTTCTTTTCAACTTTGTTCTTCTCTAAATTTTTGATTTTCAAGAACAAGATCTTCCCGATGAGAATTAAATTCTCAACTTGTGGGAGACTTGTTTTGTGGATTTCAGATCCAGTAAAAGAACTAAGTTCTTGAGAAGAGTTATACCCTTAGATATGCTATGATAGGTAAAGGAAATGTTTTGATCTCTGTAGTTTCTTTACCTAGGGTTTGAGAGGAGGAAGATCTTCTTCTTTATTGAGAATTAAATTCTCTGTTGTTTTGAGAGCTTTCTGTATTTTTACAGAATCTTATGGGGTGGTCTCTTCCTTATTTAGAAAGAGGGATCATTGGTCGTTGGGACCCACCACCTCTCCGACGACGCAGAGGGATTACAGCTCCACATATCGAAGTGTGGAGAGATGTACCCTTTGAACCATGTCCCATTCATCAGGAGGAAGAACATGCTAGAGCTTAAACCTCTAGCTGCTTGAAAAAGGTTTTTTTGCGTCGCTCACGTGTGTCGCACGTGTTGGGTGCACGTACGTTGTACGTGGCGGATGCACGGCCTGGGAGCACGTGGCGGACGCACGCGCGTCGTACGTGGCGTTTGCACATCACGGGAGGGAGGGGGCAGCTAAGGCCTTAACTTGGAGAATTAAGCTCCTATAAGTATCGAATCCTATTTTTTTCTAAGAGATATCCCCTCTTATTTATAGGAGAGTGGTAGAGAAGGGATCTCTCTTTTTCTCGATGTGAGACTAAAAATGTATCCCTAATGTGGTAGAGAATTATTTAGACTATACGCGCATAATACATTTGCTCATAACTTTTGATTCTGGAAGAGTTATGAGGCCCGTAATATATTAAATTGAATGATTTTTCGAGATGCTTTCGAGCCATCAGAATTTACCTGATTCTCATTCGGAAGTTTAGCAAAATACAGCCCGGAAAATACCGGTTTGCATTTTCTTAAACGTATTACTGCTATTTGATACCTTGGACTCTTTTGCGCAGAAATTTTTGGCGGGACAACGTCTTTCTCTTCCTTTTTATAAATCTCTCACTCTCTATCTCCCTACCTCCTGCTCTTCGCCGTTCCAAAAAAAAAAAAACCCTAAGCTCCCCTTGCCGACGACCTATTTCCACCCTCCAGTAACTCCGCCGATGAATCCCTTCATCACATCGGCAACCTCCCGCCTCAACTCCTTTCCCCCTCGAAAACCTAACCCTAAGCTGCACTACCACCACGGCTGCCACCATATCCCTTCCACTGCTCACCTCCACTCCCCTCGCCGACTACCCCCTCTGACACCCCCTGCCTCTCTTCCCCTCGAGAGCGACCCTCCTCACTCCAGGACACATCACTACTCCGCGCACACCCTGATCTCCTCTAAAGCCCACAGCCAGCGCTCATCGCTTGAGCACTATTGCTACCGCCACCAGCGTCACCTTCTCGGAGTTGTCGCCTATTCGGGCCCAAGCTCCGCTACAGCCGACCACCAAACCATAGCCGAGCAAACCTTAAGCCGAAGCTTGTTGCGTGATGCCGTCGCCGTATCTTCGCCGTTGTTGCCCATGAACGTGCCATACTCTCGCTATTCATCGCTATGATCATCACCAGGCAAATGAAACCTCACTTTCTTTAACATGCTACGTACATATATCTATAGATTCGTGTTAACCTTATACTAGATAGATTATTACGATTCCATGTTAGTTAGTTTACTATCACATATAATTCGTAAGTCATCATCATACCTCTAAAGAAACCATAGTATTTCCAGGACGATTAGTTTGAGAGTGTCACGACCCGAAAGAGCACGTGACTGGCCCTCGAACCATATGAAGTCTATAGGACCCCATCTGATCCAAGTAAGCCAAAAGCCCAGAAATCTAAAACCATTTAAAGAGTAAATAAGGAAAACTGGTTTTGAAAAGTAAAGAAATCACGTTTTCGAAGATCATGTTTTTAAATAACTAAGCCGAATATGCATTTTTAAAATGTGTAACCTTTCCTGAAAATTTCGGCAGAGTTTCCTTTGTAAAAACTGGCCCCGAACGGGGTACAATAAGAATAATATATATGAAATGATAAAAGGCATCCCCAAGCGGGAGCTAGCTCTTCGTCAATCGACGGTCACAAACACGCAAGAAATAATAATATACAACGCCAAAGGGCGAGGATCAAAACCCAAAAAGAAACTCAAAACAGCCAGAAAACCGTAATACTACAAGCGCGACTCTAAGGTCGAATTAATACAACACTGTTTTCTAATTTTGAAACAATATACAAGTTTTGGTTGATGGAATTACAAGATACAATGAATAATACAGGAGCAATGGCGGTTCTGATACAAAGAACCCATCTACCAACGCAAGTCACCCATATGGAAGCAGTGTGCCAGAAATGCCGCTATGGAATCTGTACGGCAAAAACCTGCAAGGACTGTGGCACAACGGGGGTGAGTTGCCAACCCGTGAATAGAAATATCTACAAGCAGAAACCGAATGCAAGACATAAACCTAGGTCAACAATCAGTAATATAAACCACAAGAGTACGTCTGAAGCATGATAAAGTGGCAACGTAACATCTAAGCATGTATGTAGTGCCAAGTACTCAGGTAATAACATGTCATCAGTATAAGGTATGTCTGCATGAAGTAAATTTGATGAAGTATCAAAAGGATATCAATACACATATATTAGCGTCCCATACCACTAATATTGGTGTAAGGGTATATATAACAGCGCCCTCGTACCCTGTTATATATACAAATGAAGTATGATCGGTGTAAATTCAGTCTGTATATGATCCATGTCTGTAAAAACGTGGAACCCGTCCACCCGTCACCCAATGACAATAAGTATCATGCATGTAAATGTCATAAAGCATATGCATGGAAAATATGAGGATATAACCAAAAGCATGGAACCTGAGTGCCTAGCATCGACACTCGAAAACATCATGAAAACCTGTGCCTAGCATCGGCACGTAAATCCTCACATACCGGGCATCCGTCAGTCCGGGTCAGCCCACTCTCAATATATATCGGGCATCCGTCAGTCCGGGTCAGCCCTCTCTCAATATATCGGGGCATCCGTCAGTCCGGGTCAGCCCTCTCTCAATATATCGGGCATCCGTCAGTCCGGGTCAGCCCTCTCTCAATATATCGGGCATCCGTCAGTCCGGGTCAGCCCTCTCTCAAAACCAGAAATGTCATAGAAACAAACTATCTCAATGCGCAAATCAGAAAGCAAGATAAATGTGACAATATAAGTGAAATGCAAGTAACAATATATCCTGCAGCATGGAATAATAGTATGCGCATATAAACATATGCAAGCAATGCGAATAGCATGAATATGCGGAAATCAATTAATCAACACCACAGTGAAGAATCTACTATGCAAACTACAGATCTAAGTATCAAGTAAATCGGGAGGGGTATGGAAACCACCTAAATCTGAGTCGATATATATAGATATACTAGTCGGTGATCCCGCTTCAATAATATCGCGTACGATACAGTATATCGTAAGACATCCTCGTGTCATGAGCGCGGATCTATCATCAATATAGGCTCGTACGGTAAATCATCGTACGACATCCCAATAGCTGGGTACGGGTCAATATCACACTATCTCATCACATCTCAGGTATCACTAACATCATATCACATAATCTGGGGTACTGATATAAGTCTAGTACAACTGATACCATCAATATACTGCGTGTGCAAGCACACGTCCCAAGGCCCGCTAAAGATCACGTATCGTATCCCAAATACGAATCACATCAAATCACCGATCTCGCGGCACAAGGCCCAACATGATCGACTCATCTCCAAAGTCATCCAATATCATCAACACAGTGCAAGTATAAGGAATATGCAAGGGTGTGCGTGTAGGTGTAATTCTATTCTAGGGTTCGCGACTATGAACTACACTAGTCACTTCTAACCCTACACTATCCATAATACACCTAACTATCATATATAATATACCAACTACGGACTGCGGGGGTGCTATAAGCCATCCACCCGACTTTCCCCTGTAGATATAATCTACTCACATTGCTTTTCGTGTATCGGTGCCGATGTCGCCATCTTCATCTTCTTTGCCTCAACATCTCGTAGGGTACCTACAAGTATATCACAACGCTAAAGTACATGAAAATCACATCGGAAACCAAAATAGCATACGCTACCCGCATAGGTAAAATCCTATCGACTCGCATGTAAACACGTTCAATATCCACTTGTCGTTGACGTCCAAACGCCACCCGACAGGAATGAATCACCAAATACCAAAATCCATGCTAAATCAAGTCGTAAACCATGCACCAACATAGGAAAATCAACCCAGATTTTACCCTAGATGGAATCAGTCAAAACTAGACATACCCAGGGTCAAGAATAGAGGAAATAGGGCCATGCACAAAATTCGAGACAGATCCCCCCTGCTCTGGCCGCAAATTGCGGCCAGAAGGGAATAATTGGCGGCCTCACCTTGGAGTTGGGGGCTAGGGTTTGGTGTGGTGGTTCTATGGTGCCTGCACATCTCACTGTCAACTCAGTTTTATTTTTGGGGTCTCGGGTTGATAGCAGATTCCACAAAACACTTCCAGATTTACAGTTTTCCCCGATATCGATTCCGTAATTCCGTATTCTGGTTTCAAGTTCAGGTTTGGGTCCAAATTAGCATCACACAAGGGATTCTAAGGTCACCACAATCCTCAATTCCATCTTTGATTTCAGTTTTACCCTAAACCCTAACTAGAAATCTCTAAAGTCCACAAACAACACATTATCGATATGAAACTAGAATAGATGCACAAGGAAATGAAATACTACTCTAATAGGTGCAGAAATTACCTCCTTTGGCAACTCAAGAAAATTCTTGAGTTGCTCTAAGTCCTCCAAATCCAATCTTGCTAGGTTCAATGTGTAGCTAGTGAGCTTGGGAGTAAGTTTTGTGAAGTGGGAATGGGGTTTTGGCTTTATTTTCATGGTGGATCTAGGGTTTGTGTGAAAAAGGTGAGAGAGGGAGAGAGAGCAGCAGCATCTCAATGGGAGAGGGGAGAGAAAATGAGAAGGGAAATGATAGGGGGGCATGGGTCAAAAGAGGTTGACCTAGACATTCTCTCTCATCATCACTTACTTTTTCGTTTTCTTTTCCTTTCCTTCTCACTCCAATAGTGAACCCAAAAGAACCATGGCAAAAGAAATGCAACACAAGTGTAACAAGTGTGGAAAATGATATATGCACATTTTTGCACAAAAATGCTAAAAATCCAATTAGCGATTCTTAATCGCGATTAGCACTAAATTAGCATATAACTAATCTTAAAAACTTTAAAATGGCATAATTCCATAAAATACCTTATTTTAGAATTTTCCATAATTTTTCCCATTTATTTGTATTTAATTATACCAGAATATTAAAATATTCATTAAAATAATATTAAATTATAAAATTTCCCAAAAATCATATTTTATTATTTTGAAAACGTTACAATCTACCCCCCTTAAAGAAATTCGGTCCCCGAATTTAAATTTAAACCCCCAAATACTAAAATATGCAATACAAATTCCAAGTCATCGGGGCTCCGAAATCGTCTATACATAAAACATCATAGCGCAATGCATGCGCATGAGTACTGAGCAGATAACTCAAAAGCAACACTCCATCAAACATCCGCAATCATCGGAGTCATGGTAAAGTCACGAATGTCAAATCCAATACAAAATCAATATGATATAAATCAGAACTATACATGTAGACATCCAATCTATACATGTGAATAGCTGATGTAAATGCATGCCAAATCTTTTTAAGTTGCTGTGCGATGCGCGTAACACTGCACAGTGGCGGACTTTTTTCACAAGAAAATAACTATATATGTATATATATATATATATATATATATATATATATATATATATATCCTTTGTTTTAATAGGTACGTTCCGCCTTTTTGAAAACAATTTAGAAAGGTTTCCTTGTTTTTAAACGTTTCGTGTCATATCGGACACGTAGGTATATATATATCGAGACCATAGCTCGCTCTTTGGAAATCCCTTCGAACTATCAATGCATGCAAAATATATCTAGGTACTGTCCTCTGACTGGTCCTGCTCGGTACAAAACGAATATCAAATATCATAAAAATGTACTGCTCCAAAAGGAATAAATCCCAAAAATGCACATAACATTACCCTGTGCGTCTGGTGCGCACGGAAATCAAAATCCATATATGTGCCATACAGGTGCACAAAACAACATCTAGGTGCAACGGGTGTGCACGAAACATCTGTCATAGGCAACGTGTGTGCCTGACAGCCAAAACAGGTGCATCTGACATGCACGAAGAATCTCGATTTAGTGCATCTGGTGTGCACCAAAATCGTATCTAAAAACATGCGCCCAACATGCGCGAAAATCCAAATCGGTTCATCCATCGTGCACGAATGAAAATCTAAACCCTGCGCACTCAACATGCACGGAATCATAAAATCCAATAGCAACGCCGAACATGCGTAAGTCCAGTCAAAAGCACGGAGTGCAAGAATCCACATCAATATCACAATCAAAATCGACATACCGAAAGGCATCAAATCGAAGTCAGGTGCAACCGTAATGCACAAAATATAAATCCGGTGCAACAAAGGCACGAAATATAAATCTGATGCGATAAACGCAAGAAACATAAAACTGGTGCGACAAACGCACGAAGTATAGAACTGGTGCATCCCATGCACAAATACCAGCAATAACTCAAATGCGTAAGAAGCAACACTAAGTGTACCCAGATATAAAGAAAATCATAAACGTGTGCAACTGCGTGCACAAAACACATATCAATGCACTACAAGCACATATAAGCTATACCGAGTGCAAAAATCAAATCGTGTGCGTAACATATGCACAACATCAAATCAACCGGCATAAATAGGCATGAAATCGCAATCAACACCTCAAGAGTAATAACTATGTGCAAGGTATAAATACCCAGTAGGTGCAACCATGGTGCACAAAATCAAATATCATGAAACTCAGTCATCAAGACTAAATCATGCGAATAGATCGCCCAAAATACCGAAATCCAAAGCGACGGATACGTGATAATCAAATCACAAAATCACAAATCATAAATACCGTCGTCGGTATATCCTTCTTCAGGGTCGAGAAGGTACCGGTACATCCGATTCTAGTGGCGCAAGATATCTACTTGCCTCTTGCTCGCGGCTGGCGTCCTCTGCCTCTGGTTCCTTATCTTTCCTGTGGATTACCAATCTCGCAATCCATCAGCTCATCGGCCCGGTCAGGTGTGCTGACAGGAACGATTCCGTTCTGGCACTTCCCTGGTCATCTCTCGGTCAATCCTCACGACCGCTAGTAAAGCAGCACATCTCTGGCGCCGACCTTGGGTCCTCTGAATACCCATCACACATCCGATCCTGGGTGCAACTCTTATTGCAGCAGTGTACTGGAAGGAATCATACTCAAGGTCCCTTCTGATCTTGCCTGAGCCAAACTGTACGGAGGCTGGTACTCTGGCGTAATCTTTCCTCAGTTTCTGAACATCTCCACCCTTAGTACAACATCTCCTCGGAAGCTGGTCGCATCCCTGCGCCTCTGTATGCATGTCCGGCCTTTAATCTTAACGGGGTGTAGTAATAGCTCGTCTGCCTCTCGCACGAACTTCTTGTCCCACTTGTCTGTATCATCGACAATTCGACGTCGTGTCTTATCTGCGCACTGCAATGTCCTCGGCTATGGTCCATCCGAAGTCTCTAACACGGACTCGAAATCACGAACTCGGTATCTTCATCACTCAGTAGAAGATATCTAGCCGAACACGTCCTCAGCGTGCATATCGCATCTCTGATGTCAGCGGAGTGAAACGTCATCTCGTCGAAATATCGTGCAAACTCTTTACTCCACCTTGCTCCAATATCGACTGATTCGGACTCACCTCATTATGGCTACACGGACTGCGCTCCGACGACTATGCTCGTATCTGGAGTCTCCCAAGCAGTGTCCCATCACATGATATCCGAATGATGTCGAATCGTCCGATCGGCTCGTCAGAACCTCACAATCCCCCAAGAGCTCAACATCTCGGGTACAGTTTAATAGTATCGAGTACATACCACAGCATCGGTGGTCCAGCCGTAGAAGGGCAAACCCAAGCCTCACTAATGGCGCCGAGGAATTGCCGCAAACCCTAAGGTTCAAAGGCTTTCACATGGTCATTATGTCGAGTTAGGGTTTCATTCTTCTAGAGGGTCCATAGAATCGCTTGCATGTCTTTCCGAATACTTTAAACTTGGAAAA
Source organism: Agapanthus africanus (assembly GCA_030015575.1). NCBI lineage: Eukaryota > Viridiplantae > Streptophyta > Magnoliopsida > Asparagales > Amaryllidaceae > Agapanthus > Agapanthus africanus. The sequence continues at coordinate 570,168,477 of JASDDO010000031.1, forward strand.
TGGGTTCCTGACATTCGATCGTCCCAATCGACTCTCAACGAACCTGCGTGAAGTCGTCTCTAGCTGGAATCAAACTACCTAATGACCTCGCATCGGGGTAAGCGAACGAACCACATGTCCTAGTCATTCATCCTCGGTGACTAGCGACTCACCGTCATATATCTAAGAATATGCTCATGCTGCAGTAGCTCCAATCATCTGGGCGATATCTCATCATTCGCAGCAACAACTGGATCATCCGTCCGTACGCTGAACAGCGCCTCAACCATCATGAATAAGCGATATACCAACGGTCATCACATCCTGGCTGGCCTCTATCAGTGGCTCAATCCTCTGGACCGACCGGTACATCCGAAAAATCTCGCAACAGCGATCTGTCAAACGCTCACAGTGCGGAAACACAAAATACGAAGCCTCAAAGCAACCGTATGTCTCTGGAATCACGCCCCGGTCAGCCCTCGTCCACGACGAGCTCATGCTGACGCAACTCGAGCCGTAGCTCACTCTGCCCGTGCAATCGCGGCAGCAAAACCATAACCAGTATCGATGAAGGTAGATCATAGGAAGGAATATAATACTGTTCAAGGAAATGTACAACCTAAGGTTTCTTAAGCGGAGTGGCGTGTCGTAAGTATGCCGCGGAACATACCCACGGTACATCACTATACTTTAGTCACCTATTCCATCAACCAAGGGTCATCCTACACGACGAAAGTTCGGGTCTAATACCCCCTCGACTAAGTCTAAGTTCCGTAAGGTCAAGCCTAAGTTCCGTATATAAATAACGCCCTAGGCTCCACATAGTCAAACTCAGACTCGAACCATGGTCAACCTAGCGCTCTGATACCAACTTTGTCATGACCCGAAAGAGCACGTGACTGGCCCTCGAACCATATGAAGTCTATAGGACCCCATCTGATCCAAGTAAGCCAAAAGCCTAGAAATCTAAAACCATTTAAAGAGTAAATAAGGAAAACTGGTTTTGAAAAGTAAAGAAATCACGTTTTCGAAGATCAAGTTTTTAAATAACTAAGCCGAATATGCATTTTTAAAATGTGTAACCTTTCCTGAAAATTTCGGCAGAGTTTCCTTTGTAAAAACTAGCCCCGAACAGGGTACAACAAGAATAATATATATGAAGTGATAAAAGGCATCCCCAAGCGGGAGCTACCTCTTCGTCAATCGACGGTCACAACCACACAAGCAATAATAATATACAACGCCAAAGGGCAAGGATCAAAACCCAAAAAGAAACTCAAAACAGCCAGAAAACCGTAATACTACAAGCGCGACTCTAAGGTCGAATTAATACAACACTGTTTTCTAAGTCTGAAATAATATACAAGTTTTGGTTGATGGAATTACTAGATATAATGAATAATACAGGAGCAATGGCGGTTCTGATACAAAGAACCCACCTACCAACGCAAGTCACCCATATGGAAGCAGTGTGCCAGAAATGCCGCTATGGAATCTGTACGGCAAAAACCTGCAAGGACTGTGGCACAACGGGGGTGAGTTGCCAACTCGTGAATAGAAATATCTACAAGCAGAAACCGAATGCAAGACATAAACCTAGGTTAACAATCAGTAATATAAATCACAAGAGTACGTCTGAAGCATGATAAAGTGGCAACGTAACATCTAAGCATGTATGTAGTGCCAAGTACTCAGGTAATAACATGTCATCAGTATAAGGTATGTCTGTATGAAGTAAATATGATGAAGTATCAAAAGGATATCAATACACATATATTAGCGTCCCATACCACTAATATTGGTGTAAGGGTATATATAACAGCGCCCTCGTACCCTGTTATATATACAAATGAAGTTGATCGGTGTAAATCCAGTCTGTATATGATCCATGTCTGTAAAAACGTGGAACCCGTCCACCCGTCACCCAATGACAAGAAGTATTATGCATGTAAATGTCATAAAGCATATGCATAGAAAATATGAGGATATAACCAAAAGCATGGAACCTGAGTGCCTAGCATCGACACTCGAAAACATCATGAAAACCTGTGCCTAGCATCGGCACGTAAATCCTCACATACCGGGCATCCGTCAGTCCAGGTCAGCCCACTCTCAATATATGTCGGGCATCCGTCAGTCCGGGTCAGCCCTCTCTCAATATATCGGGCATCCGTCAGTCCGGGTCAGCCCTCTCTCAATATATCGGGCATCCGTCAGTCCGGGTCAGCCCTCTCTCAATATATCGGGCATCCGTCAGTCCGGGTGAGCCCTCTCTCAATATATCGGGCATCCGTCAGTCCGGGTCAGCCCTCTCTCAAAACCAGAAATATCATAGAAAAAAACTATCTCAACGCGCAAATCAGAAAGCAAGATGAATGTGACAATATATGTGAAATGCATGTAACAATATATCCTGCAGCATGGAATAATAGTATGCGCATATAAACATATGCAAGCAATGCGAATAGCATGAATATGCGGAAATCAATTAATCAACACCACAGTGAAGAATCTACTATGCAAACTACAGATCTAAGTATCAAGTAAATCGGGAGGGGTATGGAAACCACCTAAATCTGAGTCGTTATATATAGATATACTAGTCGGTGATCCCGCCTCAATAATATCGCGTACGATACAGTATATCGTAAGACATCCTCGTGTCATGAGCGCGAATCTATCATCAATATAGGCTCGTACGGTAAATCATCGTACGGTATCCCAATAGTTGGGTACGGGTCAATATCACACTATCTCATCACATCTCAGGTATCACTAACATCATATCACATAATCTGGGGTACTGATCTAAGTCTAGTACAACTGATACCATCAATATACTGCGTGTGCAAGAACACGTCCCAAGGCCCGCTAAAGATCACATATCGTATCCCAAATACGAATCACATCAAATCACCGATCTCGCGGCACAAGGCCCAACATGATCGACTCATCTCCAAAGTCATCCAATAGCATCAACACAGTGCAAGTATAAGGAATATGCAAGGGTGTGCGTGTAGGTGTAATTCTATTCTAGGGTTCGCGACTATGAACTACACTAGTCACTTCTAACCCTACACTATCCATAATACACCTAACTATCATATATAATATAACAACTACGGACTGTGGGGGTGCTATACGCCATCCACCCGACTTCCCCCTGTAGATATAATCTACTCACATTGCTTTTCGTGTATCGGTGCCGATGTCGCCATCTTCATCTTCCTTGCCTCAACATCTCGTAGGGTACCTACAAGTATATCACAACGCTAAAGCACATGAAAATCACATCGGAAACAAAAATAGCACACGCTACCCGCATAGGTAAAATCCTATCGACTCACATGTAAACACGTTCAATATCCACTTGTCGTTGACGTCCAAACGCCACCCGACAGGAATGAATCACCAAATACCAAAATCCATGCTAAATCAAGTCGTAAACCATGCACCAACATAGGAAAATCAACCCAGATTTTACCCTAGATGGAATCAGTCAAAACTAGACATACCCAGGGTCAAGAATAGAGGAAATGGGGCCATGCACAAAATTCGAGACAGATCCCCCCTGCTCTAGCTGCAAATTGCGGACAGAAGGGAATAATTGGCGGCCTCACCTTGGAGTTGGGGGCTAGGGTTTGGTGTGGTGGTTCTATGGTGCCTGCACATCTCACTGTCAACTCAGTTTTATTTTTGCGGTCTCGGGGTGATAGCAGATTCCACAAAACACTTGCAGATTTACAGTTTTCCCCGATATCGATTCTGTAATTCCGTATTCTGGTTTCAAGTTCAGGTTTGGGTCCAAATTAGCATCACACAAGGGATTCTAAGGTCACCACAATCCTCAATTCCATCTTTGATTTCAGTTTTACCCTAAACCCTAACTAGAAATCTCTAAAGTCCACAAACAACACATTATCGATATGAAACTAGAATAGATGCACAAGGAAATGAAATACTACTCTAATAGGTGCAGAAATTACCTACTTTGGCAACTCAAGAAAATTCTTGAGTTGCTCAAAGTCCTCCAAATCCAATCTTGCTAGGTTCAATGTGTAGCTAGTGAGCTTGGGAGTAAGTTTTGTGAAGTAGGAATGGGGTTTTGGCTTTATTTTCATGGTGGATCTAGGGTTTGTGTGAAGAGGGTGAGAGAGGGAGAGAGAGCAGCAGCATCTCAATGGGAGAGGGGAGAGAAAATGAGAAGGGAAATGATGGGGGGGGGAATGGGTCAAAAGAGGTTGACCTAGACATTCTCTCTCATCATCACTTACTTTTTCCTTTTCTTTTCTTTTCCTTCTCACTCCAATAGTGAACCCTAAAAAACCATGGCAAAAGAAATGTAACACAAGTATAACAAGTATGGAAAATGATATGTGCACATTTTTGCACAAAAATGCTAAAAATCCAATTAGCGATTCTTAATCGCGATTAGCACTAAATTAGCATATAACTAATCTTAAAAATTTTAAAATGGCATAATTCCATAAAATAACTTATTTTAGAATTTTCCATAATTTTCCCATTTATTTGTATTTAATTATACCAGAATATTAAAATATTCATTAAAATAATATTAAATTATAAAATTTCCCAAAAATCATATTTTATTATTTTGAAAACGTTACAGAGAGTAATTGGATCTAAACATCACGTTAATGTCATGTTGAATTGCAAGCATTTGATACCATTTTTTTCACGTGTTAGGCAAAACCAACCTTAATTCGATAGTTCTCGATATTGTATGCTAATAGTGCGACATGGTGAACTGAACCAAAACCCCATAGATCATGCTCAAATCTTTTACCAATATTCTATTTTTTACGAATATCATGTAGAAAACTGAACTCAAAATAACGAAGTATCACACGTGTAATAACATCCTAAAGAGGCAACGTCAAATCTGTTTTGCTGTACGCGTCATGTTGTTAAATTGATATTAATTTTGATACATACTGGAATGTAAAATTATATAGCTCATATCGAAGCAGAATCGATAAGTTAGGACACCCTGTTATTTACTTTTCGATACTGATATATATCAACTAAGAAAACTGACTTGGAATGCGGCTTTGGACTGTAGTCCAAAGCAGCATCCCATATTGATACCAGACTTTAAATCATTGTGTAGCGCTGTATGAAAGTGAAATTTTATGGAAGCATATACTGTTGTGAAGATAATCTTGTTATATAACTATAGGTGGTAGTTTAGTTCGATTTTACTGTCGTTTGGTATTTTATTTATATTTTAAACAGTCGATGTGTACTGCAGTTTAGTACAGGGACAGATTGTATACTCTAACCTTAAACCGGACATATCTCCCAGTACACAGAGGATATTGTCAATCCATCTAGTGCGTTAGAAACTTAATTGATAGATATAAATTTTACTTAACTGTAGCATCACCTAATTATGATCGCAACAGGGATGAAAATGTGTTACGAAATGGACTTTCAGTTCAGGAACTGAATTTCCAGCGATGAACACTTAAAATGAAATGACCGTAACTTGCAAACCTGAAACCGGATTGACCTGGAACCAATTTTGTTGGATCTTTATTTGAGTTTACATATAGCCTTTTTGTATCCTTTTGTCTAATTACGATCATACGAATCAATATGTTTTTCTGAACCCGTAATGTAAATTTTGTTTCTTATCGTACATGACTTGCTATGTTGCATCATTCTCGTATTTTATCCAACCGTGATACCTTTAGTGATAGCGAACGTTCATAGTGATTTATAGTGAACTTTGTATTATCGAATGTGAGTAGTATTGGATTAGTTGTGTGAAGTATGCCGGTGATAAGTGATTGATTCGTGAAAGTGAACAGTGCAGTAGAAAGTGAATAAGACCGTGATTGTGGCGTGTGCTTGTATACAACTAGTCCTATATATATAGTTATTGTAACCTAGGGGAAATAGGGAAATCAAGGTGGAATTGAACTTGTATTTAGCGATGTACAGTGAATTAGAGGATGATCATTTGATATTAGCGATATGTGTATGTGTATGTATTAGGTCATGAGCTTACCGGTAAGGTTGCATGGTTATATCCTGGGAAACAGTGGACCGTAGTTTCGGGCATGCACGAGAACCTTGTTAAACATGAGCATCCATTTCCACCGATTGATTTCATTTGACTTAGCGAATGATAGTTAATGACATGTATATTGTGTGGATTACTGACATGATACATATACCGTACTGTTCATATTCACCTGATATTCTTTATTCTTATGTTACTGTATTCTGCCGTCCATTTCATTTTTAATATCATGGTACACACACTATATATATGTTTCTATATGTGTTGTCCTGACAACCTGAGTGTGCATGCTCAGAGGAAGAAGTGGACCCAGCTCAGGAGCAGGATCAGTCATTCGAGGTCTCGGAGATTTAGACCGCGACATCAGCGCTATCGCTTTCTGGTTACTATAAGAACATTGTTATTTCTTTGGTTAGTTATTTTTTTCATGCAAATAAATGTATCCTGAATTCTGTTATTTTAATGTTATAAAGTTGTGAGCTGTGATTTACTTTATTCTAGTACTATGTTTACTGATTACCATGTAATACTATAAGCCGAAGTGTGACTACGGCAGGATTATTCCTTGACAGTAGGAGTATGGGTGGTCTAGTCATCCATCGTATTCTATATATTAGGAAGCGGGGCATGAAAAATCTCGAAGGGTTCGACATATCTAGGACCGAGCTTCCCTCTTTTCCCAAATTGCATCACACCCTTCATCGGAGAAACCCGATGAAACACATGGTCACCCCACAGCGAGCTCAAGTCTGCAGCGATGGCGACCACCATAAGATTTCTGCCTACTCTGGGCGGTCTTCATCCTATCACGAATCAATTGGATCTTCTCGTTAGTCTCTTGAACCAACTGAGATCCTAGGAAGCTGCTCTCGCTAAGCTCGGTCCAACAAATCGGTGATCAACACTTTCTCCTATATAACGCCTTGAAAAGTTCCATCTGAACCATCTCCTGAAAGCTATTATTATAGGAGAACTCAATCAAGGGTAAGTGACGATCAAAACTGTCACCCAAATCTGGCGTACATGCTCGGAGCATATCCTTAAGAGTTTGAATAGTACGCTCTGACTGGCAATCGGTCTATGGATAGAAGGCAATACTGAAACTCAAGCGAGTGCCTAAAGCATCCTGAAGCTTCTTCCAGAAATGACTGGTAAAATGTGTGCCTCTATAAGAAACTATACAGGTCGGAGCCGTGCAACCGTACAATCTCATCAATGTAAATCTAGGCATATTGAGTATATCCGAAAGTGGTCATTACCGGAAGGAAGTGAGCCACTTTCATTAACCGATCTACAATCACCCAAATAGAGTCATACACTCTACTGAACCTAGGTCATAATGAAATCCATAGAAATATGCTTCCATTTCCACTCCGGAACGGGTAAAGGCTGCAACTTTCATGTCGGTCTTTGATGCTCGGCTATGACTTGCTGACAAGTTAAGCATCTCAAAACAAAGTTAGACAAATCCTGTGTCTTCCCATCTTACCAGTGATGCTTTTCGGACACGTTATGGACATAGACGGGTCCCAAACCGCAACGCTCCCTCACTGTCAATCACAAACTCAAAATCTGACCCTTGTTAGAGCTGCTCCATAATCTCAGATATACAGGCATCCCCGGACCATGCCTTTTTAATAAGAACTATCAGAAATGGATAAGCACGAACATGAGCGAACGGTCTACCTATGGATGTAAACTCAAACCGTATGCCACTGTCATAAAAAATCTGCCAATCAGCAGTCGACACTCTTAGAACTGTGCCCAAAGAAGACAAGCTACCTCTAGGCTTTCGGCTCAACACATCAGCTACTACATTCGTCTTGCCTGGATGATAAAGAATCTCACAATCATATTCTTTCAAAAGCTCCATCCAATGATGCTTCCTCAAGTTCAAATCCCGCTGCTGAAATATATACTTCAGACTTTTATGGTCAGTATAGATCTGGCAAGACTCTATATATAAGTAATGTCTCCATCTTTTAAGCGCGAAGACCACTGCGGCCATCTTTAGATCATGGATAGGATAGTTCTGCTCGTGTTTCTTCAGCTTTCGGGAAGCATAAGCAATAACTCTGCTGTGCTACATCAATACGCAACCTAAGCCCACACGAGACGCATCATAATACACAATGAAACCGCCTGAGCCTGAAGGTAAGGATAAAACTGACGCAGTTGTCAGACGAGTCTTCAACTGCTAGAAACTTTGTTCACACACATCAGTCCACAGAAATGGAACTCTTTTCCGGGTCAAACCGGTCATAGGTGCCGCAATACGAGAGAAATCCTGCACAAAGAGATGGTAATATCCTCCTAAGCCGAAAAAGCTACGAATCTCATGTTGGAGATAGTGCCCTCAGAGTCAATTATTGGATCACAGGCACGTGATTGCAATGATTGAGGGAGGACCTATCCCGGGAGGACAGTCTTACTCAAGATGATAGTATGCTATCTGGTTTACCTTTATCATCGTGCACTGCTTTAGGTGACCGGACATGTCGCTATTGCACGTTGATAGAGCCCCTAGGATTCTTGCTTGACTACCGGCAGTATGAGGGCGATCATATACGTGGGAGCTGGTAGTCTATAAGCACATCCTTAAAAGGTCCCTAGTCGTAGGAGTTTCGAGACAGGGCATCGATACTCCAGAGTAGACTAGTGTATACAGTCGAGACCCTGACGAGGGGCGGTGGCCGGTCTCACAAGCCACTGGTGTCAGTTGGTTCACCTAAGATGTATACAGATGCTCATTGGGTTATGAGTACACCGGACAGGACTCGCCGGGAACATGCTAGTTGGTCTTATACCTGACGTCAGATAGCAGTTCCCTGGTGACATGTGTACAGGTTAGTTCATCGACCTGGGGATCGTCATTTGTCTCGTGTGAGTTCCCACTGTGCTTTGATTACTACCCTACCACGGCTCAAAGGAGTCATGCAAACAGGTTTTAGTTGGGTACAGTCCCGAGCCACATGGAGGCAGTGAGCGGATCTTCGGGGGTTCGTCTCTCCCGGTATTGGGGGTGAGGTCGCGCTGTGTCTAGGAGAGCCATTACACAAAGACCTTGGCCAAGGCAGGAGATTTACTGGTAGGTATTCCAGTAGTATCTCAGGGTGTTCTGGGCTACACTCCGACACGACTTGTACCGCTTTTGGGGGTCTGACTTTTACCAACCCCCTAGGCCCGCCATGCGATGCTCATAGACGAACGGACCGGACTGTACGGATATTGTCACTGACATGCTCAGTTGGGTGTCGGGGTGAGCTTCCTCATCGACGTCCCTTTTGGTCAATAGCTGGTGGCCCGTCACGTATTGGCTTATACCTCTGACGTGCTAGTGGTTAAATCCACAGCCATAGTATTGACGAGTCTTTAGAGTCCACCACACTTTCAGTTACTCAAGCTTTCGGGCGAAACGCTGTAGAGGCCGTATGGATATATGGCAGGGTCCGATCAGATACGTGCGGTATTGCACGGATCAGGATCGGACGGTTTGTACTAGTGGCCGTATAGTTATATGGCAGGGTTCGATCAGATACGTGCGGTATTGTACGGATCAGGATCGGACGGATATTACTAGCCGGCTTTGGTTTAAGTCGGTCCTAGTTTAGTACAGTGTAGATTTTGTCTCTTTGCATTTGTATCCGGACGGAATACAGATGCGGGTGTGTATGCACAGTATGGGGGTTTTTCTGTAATTTATTACGGGACCAGTTTTCTGGAGTTGCCAGTTTGCATTCTGTTCCGGCCGGTTTTCCTTTGTTCTTTCCCGGCCGGACTTTTCTGATGGAGGGGGTTATTTGCAGTTTTGCAAATAACACATTGTGGGGGGTTTTATTGCATAAGGTTTGACATGATAAGCATCTTTGCTTTTCATGCATTTATGTGATTAGATTAGATTTGATATGAAGTGAGGTTTGATTTGAGTTTAGTGATGATTATGTTTGGATGTGGTCACCCTCCTCCTTTTACTACACTCACCTCCCTCTTGCTTCATATTGTTATCCTCCACCATTTCTAAAGAAGAGTGAGATTATTATCATGGTTGAAAAAAAAGAAAGAGAGAAGAAGAAAAGAGAAGAGAGGAAGAAAAATGAGAGTGATTCATTTTTGTGCATATCATTCTTCATCTCATTCCATTGCTAGAAAATTGAAAGCACCAATTTTCTATACACCATTCCTCCATCTATGGCAACCAACCCCAAAGTGAGACATACACTCTACACTATATTCCTACAGCAAATCTTGGACGCGTCGATTCGCCAGCTTCGCGCCCGAGTTGCCTCGGTATTGAGGTGGGAGCCCGTAAAAGTACCCGGCTACGTGGTGCCCTTTCCGACGAGGAGGAGACGACCGGAGATCCCGCGAGGAGATTGGAGTGGAGATGAAGACCGGAGGACTCGGATCAGTCGGTACATCTCTAACCTATCTTGTTACTTAGCTTAGACTAGTTTAATGGCACGATCCGGGGTTTAGTGCGCGGTGGTGCCGGTTTGCTAAGTCCGCAAAATTTAAAGTTTACCATCGTTTCCGCGTTTGGCCGTCGGATTGACGGCCGGGGCGCCGCCGTGCACTTACAGTGGTATCAGAGCCTCGCCATTAACATAGTCTAGCTTTGTGTAATGTGTTTATCAGTTCCGATCGATCGAAATGTCTAAAAACCCGTATTTTGTCACGACAGTTTTCTGTTGAAATTTTTTGGTCTCTAAAAATTTTTCAGGTTGTATATTATTGATGTACTGGAAAATCTAAGACCTCTGTAAAATTTCGACGAAGTAACTCCACAGTGGGAGCGCGGAACCGCCGCGAAATCCCCCATTCCGCCGCCCTTCCGCCGCGCACTGTAGGGTTTACTGGACCATTTTTTACAGAGGCCTTCTGGGCTTAAAATATGGGTTTTGGAATGTTAAAGTTGGGCCAATTATTTCTGTGAGTGCTACAGTTTTCTTTGGGGCCCACTTGTTAACTGTTTGATCAATCGGAAAATTTTAAACACATTTTTCACAGTATTTACATTATATCTGCGACCGTGAATGTCACTCGATCGGTAAATCCGGTCTAACTGCTATAGCCCGGTTAGACGGATTTGCGAACGTGATTTTCACGTTGATGTTCTATGTTTATGCTGTGATGTTGCGGATCGGTCGTGGGGGATAGCCTGGATGCAATGCTAGTACAGTGCTGTTGTATTATGTACATTTGATATTGCGGGGCGAGCGTCCGACATGTGGACTGCCGTCACTGCCTGTTTGTATTATTCTTTTGGGGCACGACCTGGTTGCGGTCGATGTACCCGGTGTATGTATATTTTACTTTCTGTACTAGGATTACCCCGCGGTGGGGTGCACGGATGGCCGGGTTCTAGAGGGCAACAAGCCCGCATCTCATGGCATTGAGACGGAGGGGGCTTCACTCTGGGATTGGCGGGCTATTCGCCGCACTCGTAGGGGGTACAGGTTGACCCAGGAGGGGTGCCCAAGTTGCTGGATTCCGTGAAGTGCTGGGTGGTCCATTCACGTAGCTGAAGGGGGCTGCCTCGCTTCAGGTTTTGGCGGGTGACTTGCCGTGCCCGTAGGGGTCTAGGATTTCATTGCACAGGCTATCCACATGACCAGGGGAACGTCGGGTTTCAGTAGTGGCTCTGTGAAACCCGGGGATCCCAGATATCTGTATTGTTCTGTGATGCTGTACATTTCTGTGATGTTGCATTTCTTTTCACGCCTTGAGCGAAATATAATATATTGGTATATATATTAGTAGATGTTGTATATGTTTTTCATCCGCGCTAGTCCAGTCCCCGCTCTGCCGTTAGTTAGCTAACCTAACGGGTGATAACGGGACCCAGTGGCGAATGCGGATGGCATATACGTACGTCAGTATATTTTCGTTCATTGTGGTGTGATCAATTGATGGGACTGCGTTGATTCGGATCAATGCAAGTTAAACAAACCTATTCTGATGTTGTTGGAACACTTTTCAAAAAGCTGTTATTGCAAGGACGTTCACTTTTGTTTTGCATCGTGGTATTCATTTGGAATATCCTGCTCCTCAGTCGACGAGGCAAGGGCCGAGATCCCTTCACCGGGAGTGACCCCTTGGACAGAAGTTTGCGTCAGGGCATTAACTTCACTATAGCCGATTACTTTTGCTTTGCATCGTGGTATTCATTTGGAATATCCTGCACCCCATTCTACGGGGAAAGAGCCGAGATCCCTTCACCGGGAGTGACCTCTTTAGTAAAAGGTTTTCGTCACTATATTTTCTAAAAAGCTATCCGTTCCTTCGACGATATCAAGTTCTTTACGTTAAAGGTTTTCGCCAGAAACCATTCGTAGCCCTCCGTCGTTTCATATGGGTGGTCAATAGTATTCAAGCTGTGTATGTTGGCCAAAGTCAAGGCACAGTGATTGGTAGCTATTGGGGCATTCATATGCAGCATAGATAGATGCGTTGGTTTGGGACAGTCGTACTGCCATTTTGGCCAAAGTCAAGGGTATGTACGGGTGGGTTCAAATTAACCTGGAGAATGACGGGTAGAACTTGACATGTGACTTATGATATGTTGGCCAAAGTCAAGGTCATAAGAGCATGGGGCAGAAATCACATCGGGAGTTTCAAAAGAACTGAAACTTGCCAGATATGCGCATACCTTCTGGAGTGTGACACCGTGAGTGGATTCCGTCACGTTATCATGCAATGATAGTTGGATCCCGATTCCCACTGATGAGTTGGTTTACTCCTCGGGTGACCCCGACTAATTCTTCTTTCAGGTTTGGAGGAGAATTTGAGGTACAGTGGGAGGTTTCCAGATTAGATAAATTGGTAACCATTCTGATCTTAGTTAGAGTGCACGCTGAGCGTTTCTTTTCTCTCTCTGGCAGCGACCATTGACCCGACCCTAGACTATGACTCAGTGACCAAGTTGACCGAACCTACTTAACACTGGCTTTTGGATTGTCAGAGTTGCAGACCTCATTGCCACTCCTACTTTTACCCTTTTCTCCAGGACACCCCGTATTACTACGAACGTCCACTTCCATTGGACAAAACCATCGTATGGTTAGATACGAACTCGAAGGAATTCGAGGATGGTTTCCGGTTCTGGAGAAAACGGATAGGACTATTCAGTTGTCTTTTCTTTTCACCTTCTCTCAGGTTGCGAGTACTCCTTAGTTTAGGAGTAGTACACCTATTATGCAAATTGGATAGTCTTCTTCCAAACCATAGGCTGGTGCCGACCGGTAGGGAATGAAGAAAACCAGTTAGCCTAAAACGGTGTACAGAAGGTATTAAGTTCAGACAAAGCAAGGGATTAGTAAGAGGGCAAAGTAAATTGCGACTGCTATTCACGACCAAACCAAGTATTTCTTCACCAATCCTAAATCACCTTTGTATTTCTCCAGGACACTCCGTATCACTACGAAGATCCCATTTTATTGGATAATCCATCGTATGGTTATATACGAACTCGAAAGGAACTCGTTCCAGTTCGGGGATGGATCCTGGTTCAGGAGAAATAGGAATAAAGTACATTCAGCTGTCTTTTATCTTCACCTTCTCTCGCGTTGCGAGTGCTCCTAGGATTAGGACAGTACACCCTTTATGCTTTTTGGATAGTCTTCTTCCAAACCATAGGCTGGTGCCGAACGGTAGGGAAGGAAGAAAACCATTTGGCCTAAAGGGGTGTACAGAAGGTAATGACTAAAAACATATGAAGGGATTTGGAGAGGTGGCAAAGAATTATACGGTTACAGTTGTGAATCTGGATTATGGATGAGGCATTACTAGGAATGCCAGGATACCCCAACGAAACATTTCAATATTTCAGTTTCACTGTGTAATGTTATAAGAGAACTGATTTCCCGATTAGATACTTACTCCAGGGTATGTATTTACCTGGTTTGATTCTCACATCTGTATGGTTTTACAGATGATGAGTGGGAGTAAGTTATTGGGAATTAGGTGATCATCCTCATTATATCGGGATTCGTTGTAATTGGTGATATTTGAGGATGCCACCTGGGTTGTTTGCCGGTCGGCAAATATTTGGTTTTGAATATCCGCTGTTGTGCACCAATTTCAAATTGATATATCTGTACGTCTATTTTCATAGAGTGAGATATACCTTTTGATATTATGTCGATGACATTTACCTATATCAGTGGATGGTTAGGTAAGGAGCATTGAACAGCGGTGTAATTCTTCTTAACCAAAAGTACAGTTTTCAACCTACGACACACAGTAAATGAGTCACTAGACTCAAGGGACTTATACAGAGTATTGTATGTTGTCCAGGGTCCATCAGGACAGAGGGGTTGGTCCTCGTACTGTATTCTGTTTACTTATGACTTCTCTAGTTCTTAGACAGGTGTTTCGTAGAAACATAGGGTCGAAGTTTTGAGAAGTGATAGGTATAAGAATAAAGTAGAGAACCAGGTATTGCAAGTATCGGGATTCTTCAAAGTGATCGAAGATGTAGATACTTGTGTATGGTGTTCAGTTGATAGTAATGATTAAGAGAAATTGCTTCTTTTTCAGGTTACTCATAATTGGAAGCATTCCTAAGTTGAGTAACGCTGATCGGCCTCCTTCCATTTAGTTGACATGCACTGGAGATAGCTGCATGATTTGAATCTGGTTCAATTAAATCAGTGCCTCTGGTTCTATATTGGATATAGTACAGTTCGTATCTTAACATTGTTAAGGTACGGGGAGTTGTCCGGCTTATGATTAAAACCAGACTCTGGATAACTCAAGGCACGTTTCTATAATGGCTGTTTGTGGGTTGACCCAGGCTATGACGAGGGTTGATTTTCTACCATCTGGCAGATCAATAGAAATATTGTTCTAGACTCGCCACAGTTTTATTAAAAATGGATTTTTTCAAAAAACAGTAGTGGGAGAATGGTAGAACTGGAAGTGATTCCAGAACCGCAAACGATGATTTGATAAGGAACCTAAAGATTCAATCTGGTTTGACATTCCATTGGCCACTCCGCAGATAAGGTGGGTAACTTCAGGCACCCGAGAGGTACTCCGGTAGCCTCAAGGACGGTGACAGGGAAGTTCTTGTTTACCCACACTTACCATTGTTGTTGTTCCAGGCTGCGAGACTCGGCAGGAGGATGAGTATAGCGTCGTTCTAAACTTGCTTTAGAAGTGCACGTCTATATTACTCTGCCAGAGGGTTGTCGTAGTCAGTGGGAGCAGCGGAAGCATTGGTGGACATCAGGCTTATGTCTATTTATAGACTAAAGCAGATGTAGCGGAGATAGATCATCTATTTCTGATGTGACAGTCATAGGTTTGACGTCATCAGAATAGAGGATGGATCTGTTGAGAAGATAGTAGGAAGTGATATTCCTATACTACGATCGGTTATACTTTGGTCGTCACACAGTGGTTTCTCCACATAGGACTTGGACATTATATCAGACATACTGGTTACTAGATCTATGGTTTTAGATCTAGATTTGGGTGGTTTCCCAATCTGGGTAGTTAGACAGCATTCTAAGAGTATTTAGAATGGATGACTCCTGGCATGGTAGTGTACCTGCAGGTAATGGAGTCACCCTCTCTAAAGGTGTCTTATAGACTAAAGTAGAGAGAGATGTGCATAATTGGCAGATCACTTGCTTAGGCAATTGAGTCAATCATGAGATGTCAAGTACCACACCAGATGTTGTTCTTGCACTAGATGCAATAAGTTGATATTGATCCAGTCCTGGAGAAACAGTCGGAAGCAGTTTTAGAACATAAGTGGATGTTCTAGGGATATGATAACGACACCCTCGTTTGGGAGACAATTATCATTCCAGGCTTCCAAGGTGACATGGACGACAAAGAGGTCGTCAAAGTTATATTTTTCCCTCTGACGAGGGGCAGTATTTTGGACAGGAGGTCCAAGGAAATACTGAGGGTGGCATGGCGCAGGATACTGATTAAGTTCAGTTGACGATACAGTCTAAGAAGTTTGGATTTGGAGTTCATTTATGAGCTATGTCCCATCAGACATCCAGACACATTCTAAGACAGGTATTGCTCATTTCGGGAGATGGGTTTCTCCGCGAACTTGAGATATAGAGAGACATAGAAAGAGACATCCAGGGGGATCCACTCACTGAGGCTATTCCTCGACCGCAATAGTTTCACAAACGGGATTTGTGAGACTGACTAGTAGAGGAGTTGGATGTTCGATATCACACAGGCTGTGAGTATGCGACATCGTAATAATTAGCCTTGAGTGCAAGTGGGAGATTGTTGGAGATAGTGCCCTCAGAGTCAATTATTAGATCACAGGCACGTGATTGCAATGATTGAGGGAGGACCTATCCCGGGAGGACAGTCTTACTCAAGATGATAGTATGCTATCTGGTTTACCTTTATCATCGTGCACTGCTTTAGGTGACCGGACATGTCGCTATTGCACGTTGATAGAGCCCCTAGGATTCTTGCTTGACTACCGGCAGTATGAGGGCGATCATATACGTGGGAGCTGGTAGTCTATAAGCACATCCTTAAAAGGTCCCTAGTCGTAGGAGTTTCGAGACAGGGCATCGATACTCCAGAGTAGACTAGTGTATACAGTCGAGACCCCGACGAGGGGCGGTGGCCGGTCTCACAAGCCACTGGTGTCAGTTGGTTCACCTAAGATGTATATAGATGCTCATTGGGTTATGAGTACACCGGACAGGACTCGCCGGGAACATGCTAGTTGGTCTTATACCTGACGTCAGATAGCAGTTCCCTGGTGACATGTGTACAGGTTAGTTCATCGACCTGGGGATCGTCATTTGTCTCGTGTGAGTTCCCACTGTGCTTTGATTACTACCCTACCACGGCTCAAAGGAGTCGTGCAAACAGGTTTTAGTTGGGTACAGTCCCGAGCCACATGGAGGCAGTGAGCGGATCTTCGGGGGTTCGTCTCTCCCGGTATTGGGGGTGAGGTCGCGCTGTGTCTAGGAGAGCCATTACACAAAGACCTTGGCCAAGGCAGGAGATTTACTGGTAGGTATTCCAGTAGTATCTCAGGGTATTCTGGGCTACACTCCGACACGACTTGTACCGCTTTTGGGGGTCTGACTTTTACCAACCCCCTAGGCCCGCCATGCGATGCTCATAGACGAACGGACCGGACTGTACGGATATTGTCACTGACAGGCTCAGTTGGGTGTCGGGGTGAGCTTCCTCATCGATGTCCCTTTTGGTCAATAGCTGGTGGCCCGTCACGTATTGGCTTATACCTCTGACGTGCTAGTGGTTAAATCCACAGCCATAGTATTGACGAGTCTTTAGAGTCCACCACACTTTCAGTTACTCAAGCTTTCGGGCGAAACGCTGTAGAGGCCGTATGGAGATATGGCAGGGTCCGATCAGATACGTGCGGTATTGCACGGATCAGGATCGGACGGTTTATACTAGTGGCCATATAGTTATATGGCAGGGTTCGATCAGATACGTGCGGTATTGTACGGATCAGGATCGGACGGATATTACTAGCCGGCTTTGGTTTAAGTCGGTCCTAGTTTAGTACAGTGTAGATTTTGTCTCTTTGCATTTGTATCCGGACGGAATACAGATGCGGGTGTGTATGCACAGTATGGGGGTTTTTCTGTAATTTATTACGGGACCAATTTTCTGGAGTTGGCAGTTTGCATTCCGTTCCGGCCGGTTTTCCTTTGTTCTTTCCCGGCCGGACTTTTCTGATGGAGGGGGTTATTTGCAGTTTTGCAAATAACACATTGTGGGGGGTTTTATTGCATAAGGTTTGACATGATAAGCATCTTTGCTTTTCATGCATTTATGTGATTAGATTAGATTTGATATGAAGTGAGGTTTGATTTGAGTTTAGTGATGATTATGTTTGGATGTGGTCACCCTCCTCCTTTTACTACACTCACCTCCCTCTTGCTTCATATTGTTATCCTCCACCATTTCTAAAGAAGAGTGAGATTATTATCATGGTTGAAAAAAAAAGAAAGAGAGAAGAAGAAAAGAGAAGAGAGGAAGAAAAATGAGAGTGATTCATTTTTGTGCATATCATTCTTCATCTCATTCCATTGCTAGAAAATTGAAAGCACCAATTTTCTATACACCATTCCTCCATCTATGGCAACCAACCCCAAAGTGAGACATACACTCTACACTATATTCCTACAGCAAATCTTGGACGCGTCGATTCGCCAGCTTCGCGCCCGAGTTGCCTCGGTATTGAGGTGGGAGCCCGTAAAAGTACCCGGCTTCGTGGTGCCCTTTCCGATGAGGAGGAGACGACCGGAGATCCCGCGAGGAGATCGGAGTGGAGATGAAGACCGGAGGACTCGGATCAGTCGGTACATCTCTAACCTATCTTGTTACTTAGCTTAGACTAGTTTAATGGCACGATCCGGGGTTTAGTGCGCGGTGGTGCCGGTTTGCTAAGTCCGCAAAATTTAAAGTTTACCACCGTTTCCGCGTTTGGCCGTCGGATTGACGGCCGGGGCGCCGCCGTGCACTTACATCTCAGTCACAGAAATAGGTCTGGGCAAATACTGTACCGCCTCAATCTTCTTCGAATCAACCTGCATCCCGTCTCTCGTAACGATATGACCTAAGAATTCCACATTGTCAAGCCAGAAAGCGCACTTTGAGAATTTTGCAAACCATTGATTATCTCGCAAAGTCTGCAATGCAATCCTCAAATGCTGCTTGTGATCCTCTCGACTCCTAGAGTAGATCAATATATCGTCAATGAATACGATAATAAACTGATCAAGAAATGGCTTGAAGATCCTGTTCATCAGATCCATGAATGCTGCTGGGGCATTGATGAGCCCGAACGACATCACCAAGAACTCATAATGTCCGTAACATGTCCGAAAAGCATCTTTCGGAATGTCATCATTACGAACTCATAACTAGTGATACCCGGACCACAAATCAATCTTCAAGAAGTATCCTGCTCCCTGTATCTGATCGAACAAATCGTCAATACGAGGTAATGGATACCTATTCCGCACCGTAACGCAGTTCAACCGACCATAATCAAACACAATCTCATGTTGCTGTCCTTCTTTTTAACGAACATGACATGAGCCCCCCAGGGTGATACACTAGGACGAACAAGTCCTCTATCAAGAAACTCCTGCAACTGATTCTTAATCTCCTTGAGCTCTGTTAGGGACATTAGATAGGGTGGTATAGAAATAGGCCCCGCAACGGGAATCAGGTCGATGCAGAACTTAATATCGCGCTCCGGCGGCAATCCTAGTAGCTCATTAGGGAACACGTCAGGAAACTTTCACACGAGTGGAACTTGGTCCAACAAACCCTCTGTTGCTCCAATATCCTGAATAAACGTTAAGAACCCACAACATCCCTTCTTCAAAAGCCGATTATCACAAAGTGCAGAAATCACATTGGCAGGAGCAACACTGCGATACCCTGCACCCTAAAAACTGGCTCACCAGGAAAACAGAATCTTACCGACTTCCTGTGGCAATCAACATACACATGACAAGCAGACAGCCAATCCATACCGAGAAATACGTCGAAATCTAACATATCAAGAAGAATCAAATCAACTAACGACTCCCTGACACCAAACTGTACGGAGCATGAACTGAATATATGTCGGGCTACGAAAGAATCTCCTATTAGAGTAACCATAATTAGTGGTATGTCTAACAATGACGAATCTCTACCCAGTGTAGGTGAAAAATGTGAAGATACATATGAATGCGTAGAACCGGGATCAAACCAAATATGCACATCAAAGGAACACACTGGAAGAGTACATATAACATATATATTGGATACCTAGGAATCCTGAGGTGTCAAGGCGAAAACCCTAACCTGACCCTCACTTCTTCCCTGGGGTCCTCTGTCTCTGCCTCTATGTCTTCTTTATGCATGACCACCACTACTGCGGCCTCTCGGAGCGAATGTCTGGCGTGGAGTAGTGTCAAGCGGAGTAAGTAAGGCTATCTGAGGATAGGGTGGAGGGGGTAAAGAGGTCTGAAAGCTCTCAGTCCTGCCCTGACATCTCGTGGGACAGTCCCTGTAGAAACGATCTGGGCTCCCGCAGCTAAAACATGTCGACGGTGACCTCTGGCCCTCAGGATACTTGCCATACATCTGACCCTGAGTCTAACCTCTGTCGCCACCATATTTAGGAATGAATCCACCACGGCCTCTCTGTCTGGATGCTGGAATACTGGGACGGACCCTCTTCGGTTCCGGAACAACCGTGGTCTTATTCAGACGCTCTTCTACTCGTATCGCTGCATCTATGGCCTCGGCATATGTAGCGATGTGTTGGGCACTAGGAGCAAGGAACAACTGGGTGTCAAGGCTCCTCACATATCTCTTCACCCTAAGCACCTTGGTAAGAACCAAGTACGAATCATAACATGACAGCTGGGTAAACTCCAAATCATAGTCGGCTACCGACATACTCTCAGGTTTTCGCAATGCTTCAAAACTGTGAGCTTTGGCGTCTATCACACTCTGCGGAAGAAATCGTGCTAGAAAAAATTTAGAAAACCCTGCCCAAGTCATCAAAGGAAGATCAGTTGCTCGACCACTCTCTATCGACTCGCACCAAGTCTGAGAAAGTTCTTCCAACCGAAAACTAATCAGCTCCACCGACCTCTCATCTGAACACCTCAAGGACCTACTGATCCTGGCTATCCTGTGAGGAGTGACTGAGGATCCTATGCTGCATCTGTCCCTATAAACACTTGAGTCATTAGCCTCATAAACTCCAAAAGCAATCCCTGTGACAATTGGTGCAACTGTCCAAACTGGCTATACAACAGGATCTAGAATAGATGATGCATGATCCTGCCTCTGAATCCTGGTGGTTCAGCCAACTGTCCCATCATTTGCTATAAGCCTAACATGCTCTCCTCTAATCTAGTCATCTGGTCAGGGATATGAGGATCGAATCATCCCTGTGCCATTTATTTTCCGCGTTTTTATGCACTACGCTAAGCTTTCTATATGTCCTACTTACCGCAATCAAGATGGTGTCGCTTTGTAGCTAGCCGGTTGAGTACGAGTCTTCCACTGGAAGATGGTGCGTTTTCGTTCTTATTTTAGACGAGTCAATTAAAGAATGTATATATTTGTTCAATTCTATCCTAAGTGTTTGTGTTTTATATTCAAGCAAATATGTTAGGGTTAGGGTTGGTTAGTAGAGTTAGGATTAGTCTTGTGCTTTTCTTTTGTCATTCATAAAATGATGTTGGGATAATCGGAAGTAGCGGGGATTACGAGGGCATAGAAATGGGATTTGCGAGTTTAAGTAAGCTTTCCAATGCTAAATCCATTCCTAGTGCTCATTGTCCGTCCGCTACATACTCTTATTTCCAACTCTAGACCAAACATACGCAACCATGTCTCTAATTAGGTCACAATTACATGTCATGCTGTAGTGCGCCCAAAAGAATTCTCGAGATAGGTTGCGGCTATATGTCACTTATAGCGCGCCTAAGTGAGGGGTTTGCATTTGTTTGGTTTAGATGCATTTTAAGATGTTCGGCGAAGAGAAGCACAAGAGATTTTTCCATCCCTCATACTAACCTTTCTTAACCTAAACAAGTGTGTAAATTATTCACCATTTAAAAGAAAAATAAAACAAGAAAGAAGAGAAGAGGGAATGAAAAATACGGTTTTACAAAGATAACAAACTAACTATTCGGTCCCTCACATAAGCAAATGATTCCATTGAATATCATGGCTTGAAAATAAGATTAGAAAGGAAGAAAAAAGAAACAATAAAAGAAAACCAACAACCACTTTAACAAAAAAATAATAAAAATTACACTAGGAATTAAAATTACAATGCACGAAATTAAAAATATAATATATAACAAAAGAAACCCTCATCTTCATTAATTTCCACTCAAAAGCTCTCACTACAATTTCATTGAGAATAGATGAAGAAGAAGAAGAAACTATAAACTAAACTACACTAAATCTAAGTAAAGAAAAAGCATTACTGGTTTGGCTCAAAACTGGAGAATTTATAGGCAGAGGAGTAAAACCCTAGGGTCATATTCTGAGCCTATATAAACTTACAAAACTACCCCTGAAAAACGGTCGCAAGACGCCACGTGGCGGCCGTGGTTCTGCTGCCTAACCCCCCTTTTAACCACGGTTCCGGCGCCACTTTAGGGAGTTAGTGCATCCTTTTTCTTATGCCTCCTCGTGTTACTTTCTTCTTCTGTTTGACAGGTTCAAAATTGCAAAATGGTTCCAAAATATTTTCAGATTTTCAACAGTCCAAAATAGCCACTCTTTTAATCTTTTTGTCCTTGAACTCCCTCGAGCTCCATGCACCCCTTGATCTTTGTGCTACCTTCCTTGTACTCTGTGCTTGTCCGAGACATGAATGAATGCTAATATTTGTCTTGTCTCTTGAACTGTCACGATCCGAAATTTGGCACGTGACGGCCCTTAAACCACGCAACGTCCACAGGCGTAACGCAATCAAAGTAAGACGAAAACCAAGCAATCTAAACCATCAAAAGTAGTAAGTGATAAGAACATTATTGAAACTTTTGAAATCTTAAGTAAAAATCTTTAAAGTCCAAATTTACTTCTTTTAAAAATTTGGCAGCACCTCCTTTGTAAAACAAGCCCCCAAAAAGGGTACAACATAAATATAAGTAAAAGCATCCCCTACGGGAGCGAATCCATGCCCAAAGGCGGAAAACAACCCCCACAATAGATATATGACGCCGTAGCGAAGAAAAAGACGATATAAAGTGAAACATCATAAAAGACATCCAAAGTCACAAATAATATACAATATCGTCCTCACAACTCGTCTCTAAGTCAATACATGAAGTAGTAGATGGAGAGTACTGGATACAACAAATATACAATGAGCAACATCGGATAACCGTAAAACCCATCTATAGCAAAACTGCACCCAATTAGCCGTAGCGGTATCCGCTGCAAAAGATAATACGATAGATGAAAGCCCTGCCGCGACTGCTCTGAGGGACTACTTGCAAAACACTGTGGCACAACGGGGGTGAGTTTCCAACTCGTGAATAGTAAATAACATATGCAGGTAATCGCAAGTATGCACGTACTGCGATGGTTTATCACATGCAAGCAGATAGAAATAAATGGCAATATTTAAATGCAACAGTCATGAAAGGTACTCTATCAGGTACTACTAAAACATGAAGCAATGCATATCCAATAAAATGCGGAGTATGGAATAGAACACATCCTGTAAGTCTCAAGAAACCTGAGTGTCTAATATCGACACCCGAAAATATCATGAAAACTAGTGTCTAGCATCGACACATAAATACTCCTCTATCAGGAGCCGTCATCTCGACTGGCCATGATAGGTACGTATCATACGTCTCTTGGAAATCCAAGTGCCCAGCTTCGACACTCGAAATTCCACGTATCCATACATACATAATTCCGGTCGGTATCACCACGATAACCGCCGAGTCTAAAATACTATCACCGGTAGATACTTGCCCGCCTGCCAGGCTCATCGGCTAAAATCATCGACATACCTTTCTTACCCCGGGGAACCATACCGGGCTCCACCATGTACCCGCACACGGCCCACTCCACTCCTCGCATAGGATATATATATATATATATATATCACAAAACTCAGAACCGAGAAATCTCATAGTGGGCGCATCGAAATACCATATCAAGAGAAACCGGGTTTTTCAAATAATGCATAATTTCGTCAAACTACCACGGTCCTCAAATCCAGAAAATATCAAGTAATGAATAAGAATATTTGCATAGATCATTATGATGAAATATTATATAGGTGTACATATATAACAGCGTCCCATACCACTGATATATATATACATGTATAAATATCAGCGTTCCATACCACTGATATATATACCCAGGAGTAAAACATCCTATGAAATCCATATATAAATGCGAAATCCATGAAATATAATATATGCAACATGAAACAATAATATGAGCATATAAAGGAAAAACCGCTATTTAACTGCAACAAGTTATTAAATATATCATGCGGTTTCTAAGTTCTCCAAAATCCATACAACATCATATAAAGGTGAACATGTAGCTATAGCCAGGTATGTGTAACCATGTCAGTATAGCAAGGTATGTGTATCTATATGTAAGCATGTATGTATGATGCATCTCATATGCGCAATAGCATAAGAATCAATGTCTCCATGTCGGTAACAAAACAATACCGCATAGGGGTATATGTACCTCTAGTCAGGTAAAAGGGTGTACATGTAAGTATGTGTGCATATGTACATGTAGCTGTAGCCAGGTATGTGTCTATACCTGTCAATAATGATGTAATACCATATGGGTGTATGTAACTATGTATGCAAGATGTACATGTAGCTAAGTCTCATATGTGTATATACCTATCTCTAATGGTAAAATACCATATAGGTATATGGGTAGCTAGCATGTAGGTATGGAAAGTCATATGTGTGAGTATGTAGGTATACATGTATGCTATATGTCATATGCACGAAAGAATATGAATCAATGTCCCTAACCAATACAATATCATATATGTATAGGTGTCAACTATATCTCGTATGTATATGGGTTGTGTGTGTCATGACAATTATCGACGGTGTGTGTGGCATACAATCAGTGCTCGTGCAACATGAGCCGTCAATAATAGTGCGGTGTCCAATGGGTACAAGTCCAAGCACAACAAGTAATAATATGCAATGATGTTTATGCACAAACTCTATATGTGCAATATAAACATGCGGCTAATATCATATCATATCTATCCAAGATGCATAACGCCATGCGAGCGATTCCCCTGTAGATGTTAAATCTACTCACAGATGATCTTGGGCTAAGTAAAGCCAACCACTCGCTTTCCCTTCTTCGTAGCGTCCGAAGTCCTCGCCTGCGTCCCTAAGATCATAAAACAACAATATAACAAATTCAAATTAGCAACCGACCAATAATACGTATCAAATGCGTTTGACCGACGCACCAACTCCAAACATACTCTCAAGTGTTCGCTTAGTAGCTAATGTGCGTAGCGACACTACGAAACTAATCCAAGAGCAACAGACACACAAAGACACGAACCGTATCGGATAACGTAACGCGCGTAATCGAAACACTAGAAACAAGCGAAATGTTCCCAGATTTTCCTACACAAACCATTTGTAAAAGTTGCAAGTACCACGAGACCACACATAACCCCAGAGACCCCTACCCCAAAACACAACCTCCCAGCCCCTACTCTGGCCGCAAATTGCGGCCAGAACCAATAAATCTACGGCCTGTTAGTGAGGGAATGGGCTCAGATTTTATGGTGGGTTCTAGGTCACTACACAAGGTCACTGTGATGGGAACTTTTCCAACAAATACCTGGTATGATAGCAGATCATCCGAGACCCAAAACTACACTAAAAATACGATATTTGCACGAAACAAAACTTTACGCGTTCTAAACTAAAACTAACAAGCTACGCAACATTAAAAAGGCTTACTTAATAGAAAGAGATCATTACCTACTCCCACAAGCTCAAAGATCCTAGCTTTCCAAGCTCCAAGAGATCCTAGAGGCAAAACAAGGTTAAGGATGTGATTTGTGAAGATTTTTGTGAAGTTTTGTGTAGATTTATTGAAGATTAGTGAAGGAAAGGGTAAGTGTTCTGTTGAGAGTGAGAGGAGTATGGGAAATAATGAGAGAGATAGAAGAAATGAGAGGATGAAAGGATAAAGAGAGAGTGAGAAAGGTGAGAATAATGAGAGAGAGAGAGAGAGGGGTGAGTGCACCCTTACATTAACCCACACATTAATGCAAGCCATGCCTCTCATGACTCACCATGCCACCTCCTCCCAAATCCAAAACAAAACAAGGAAAATATCTTTCTCACACAAAATCAAGGGTTTAGGGTTAAGCAAGGATGGGATTTGGATTAGGTCAAGTTGTCATGGTTGCTAAACTAGACTAACCCAAAAAAACCCTCACATTAACATGCACATGTGTGTGCAAGACATAACAAATAATAATAAAATATTAATTAAATGTTATAAAATATGAGGAAACCGATTTGGTAAATTTTTTACAGAAAACCCGCATTATCTTCTAATTAACACCAATCGCAAACCTATGGCGTTACAATCTCCCCCCTTAAAAAAATTCGTCCCCGAATTAAAATTCTTACTATGCGTACCTCCAAAGAGATGAGCACAAACTTCCACATCTCGCTCGCTCCCTCCCAAGTGATCTCCTCACTAGACGGCTACGCTAAAGAAAAACCTCCACTGATGGCAAGACCCTTGACCGAAATTTCTCCACTTGCCGATCCACTATAACCATAGGCTGCTGGTGAGCGAAAGATCACGTCCCAATTAAATGGTCTGGTGCTAAATCATGTGAAAAGATCATGAAGGTAATTCTGAAGTATCGACACAAGGAAAACGGGGTGAATACTCAAAAATCTGGGCGGAAGTGCAAAATTATAGGCAACGGTACTAACTCGCTTCAAGGATCTCAAAAGGACGCACAATTTTGGGACTAAGCTTCCCAAAACTCAACACACCATTCATCGGAAAAATCCGTAGGAATACATGATCTCCGACCGCGAACTCAAGTCTGCGACCACCACGGTCGGCATAAGACTTCTGTCTGCACTGGGCTGCTCTCATCCTGACCTGAATCAACTGGATCTTCTCCGAAGCCTCTCGACTAGCCGAGGTTCAAATATCCTACTCTCGCGGAGTCAGTAAAATGGACTGACGATCGACACAACCTACACACAAGGCCAGAAAGTTGCCATTTGAAATGTCTCCTGATAACTGTTATCGTAGAAGGACTCCATCAATGGCAAGTGACGATCCCACAGCCAACAAACAATTAGTACGTATGCACAAGCATATCCTCCAGAGTCTGTATAGTCCGCTCTGTCTGACCATCGGCCTACAGATGGAAAAGTGGAGCTAAAGCTCAACCAGTACCCAAGGTTTCCTGAAGCTTCTGCTAAAGACGGCTAGCGAACTGGGTGCCTCTATTAGATACAACGCATGAAGGAACTCCGTGCAAACGCACAAACTTAACGAAGAACAACTGAGCAAACTGAGCATAATCGGACAAAAAACACCCAAATGGAGTCAC
Organism: Agapanthus africanus; assembly: GCA_030015575.1. NCBI lineage: Eukaryota > Viridiplantae > Streptophyta > Magnoliopsida > Asparagales > Amaryllidaceae > Agapanthus > Agapanthus africanus. Next base: position 570,195,629 of record JASDDO010000031.1, read on the forward strand.
GCCCTGTCTAGACCTGGGTAGACACCACACAAAATTCATGGAGATCTGATCCCATTCCCACTCTGGAACGGTTAAAGGTTGCAACTCTCCAGCCGGTCTCAAATGCTCAACCTTAGCTCACCAACTAGCTAAACATTTCGAAACGAAAACTGAAACTTCACTCTTCATCCATGCCCACCCATAACTAACTCTCAAGTCACGTTACATCTTGGTGGCACTTGGATGAACACAGAAAGCTGACTGATGTGACTGCTTTAGGACCTTGCGTCTCTACCCATCAGTATCAGGTACACACAAACGCGTCCCTAAACGTAGCACACCCTGGTCACAAATCAAGAACTCCAAATCTTTACCCTGCCGAATATGCTCAGAATCTCAAACAAACGAGCATCGGCGGGCTGTGCCTCATGAAAACGATTTAGTAAAAGTGGATGGGCGCGGACATGAGCAAGTTGTCCCCTCAGTAGAGGCAAACTTAAGCTGTACTCAACGGTTGCACAAGAACTGTAAATCTGCATAAAACTGTCTTTAAACTGCGCACAACTGGAACAAGCTACCGCCGGGCCTACGACTCAAAGCATCAGCTACCACAATCGCCTTGCCCTGGGCAATAAAGGATTTCACAATCACAATCTTTCACAAGCTAAGGACAGAGACACTTCCCAACCAGAAAGCAAAGCCATCCAACGGCGCTGTCTCAAACTCAGGTCCCATTGCAGGAAGATGAACATTAAGCTCTGGTGGTCCATGAAAATCTGACACGACTCTCCGCACAAGTAGTGTCTCCAAATCTCCAGCGCAAGACCACCGTGGTCATCTCCAGATCATGAGTGGGATAAATCCTACTCGTACTACTTCCAACTGTCGGGAAGCATAAGCGATGACTCTATCATGCTACATCAGTACACAATCGAGCCCCACTCGCGAAACATCACTGTAAACAACAAAGTCGCCCGATCCAGAAAGCAAAGAAAGAACTGGTGCAATCGTTAACCGAGTCTTCTACTGCTGAAAACTCAGCACGCATGCCTCAGTCTAATGAAAAGGAACTCCCTTCCTTGTCAGTACGGTCAACGGTGCAGCGATACACAAAAATCTTGCATGAAACGGTGGTAAAATACCGGCTAAGCCCAAAAATCTGAGGACCTCTGTCCCTCATACAAGTCTGGGCCAAAGCTGTACGGCCTCGATCTTCCTCGGGTCCATACGAATACCGTCTCCCATAACCACACGACCTAGGAAGTCAACATGATCAAGCCTGAAGGAACACTCCGAGAATTTAGCAAACAGCTGGTACTCTCCCAATGTCTGCAAAGCAATTCTCAAGTGCTGCTCATGTTCCTCACGACTTTTGGAAAATACTAGAATGTCATCAATAACACAATAATACACTGGTCGAGGAACGGCCTGAAGAATCTGGTTCATCACATCCATGAATGCTGCTAGGGCATTGGTGAGTCCAACGACACCACCAAAAACTCATAAATCCCATAGCGCGTACAAAAGCAGTCTTCGGAATGTCATCACTCTGAACCCGTAACAAATGATGACATGATCCCAAAACAAACTTAGAAAAATGTCTCGCACACTGGAGCTAAGCAAAGAAATCATTAAAGCGAAGTAAAGGATACTTATCCGCGCCGTAACTCAGTTCAATTGAAGATCAATCAATGCACAACCTCAAACTGCCGTCCTTGTTCTTGATGAACAGAATAGGAGCTCCCCAAAGCGAAACACTTGAACGTACAAGTCCCCTTATCTAGCAACTCTGCAGCTGATGCTTAAGCTCCCTAAGCTCCGCCGGTTCATCTAGAACAACGTCGGAAAACTCTCGCACGATAGGAACCCGGTCCAACGAATCCACTGTGGCTCCGGTATCACCAATAAAAGCCAAGAATTCTCGACATCTTCTCCTCAAAAGCCGACTAGCGAAAAAGGCTGAAATCAAGCTGTGAGGGGCTACACCACTGTCCTCCTGCACAACAAGAACTGACTCACCGGGAAAACAAAACCTGGCTGTTTTCTTACGGCAGTCCACAGACGCATAGCACGTAGCTAACCAGTCCGTGCCCAGGAAAACGTCAAAGTCCAACATCCCTAGAAGGATCAAATCGACGGACGAATCTCTATCTCCTAACCAATAGGCACACGACCGAAACACGTGTTGCGCAACAAAAGAATCGCTAACCTGAGTAAACACAACAAACGGCTGATCTAGCAAACACAACTCTCGGCCCAACCACGGCACGAAGTGTGTAGAACAAACGAGTGCATAGATCCCGAATTAAACAAACATGTGCATCAAAATACATACGAATTAAAACTACTGGAAAACTCTGCATTGGACGCCCATGCTTCCCGATGAGTAGAAGCAAACGCTCGGGTCTGCCCTCTACCCGCAACTGGCTGTCTTCCTCCTCTACCAAACTGTACTCTCAGAACAAATCCTCCGCGACCACGACCTCTCTGAACATAAGTCTGACGCGGATCAACAACAGACGCAACAGGCGACTCTCCTGAGATGAAGGTGGTAAAGTAACATATGGTACTTCTTCCCTCCTCTGGCGTACCAAAGTACAATCTCTTACGAGGTGATGGAAACTCCCACACCAGAAACATCCATGCGATGGCTGCTGATCCTCCTGGGGATAAGAGCTAGACAACTGTCCTCATCCCAAGCCTCTGCTACTCACGCGACGTGCACGAAACCTGTCACGGCAATTGAACCTATGTCTCTGGGCTGGTACACCTGCACGAGCCTTCCTCTGTCCTCGAACTCCCAAAGTCTCGGAAAGACGATCCTCATCTAAATGGGCTGCACCCACTGCTGCTGTATACGTGACACAATGTTGTGTGCTGATAGTAAGGAATAACTGGGTAACAGGGGTGGAAACCTCCTGTCGCTGCGCTTGACTGGCCTCAACCAACGACCTCATCATCTGGCGCAAGTCCTGCATATCTGCCTCAAGCCTAGCGATACGATCTATCGAAGGCGAATCAATCTGCTCTTGTGCAACGAGTGTACCGTCCTGGTCAGTCCTCGTACCAAACGAGTCAACTCTGACCTCGGCTCCCCCAGCCTCTCTCTGAGCCCTTATAGTCATCGGCGGCAAAAGGCTATAAATGGAAATAGGATTCGATAAGAACACGGAAGTCGAATCATAAGAATATGTATCATCAAGCAAGGAATTTCAAGCAATTAGTACTTAGGTCACTTAGGCGGAGTACCGTGTTGTAAGTATGCTATGGACATACACATGCTACATTACTCTGCTTGAGCTACCCACTCCATCATACCAAGGTCATCCTACACTCCGAAAGGTAAAACCTAGCGCTCTGATACCAACTTTGTCACGACCTGAAATTTGGCACGTGACGGCCCTTAAACCACGCAACATCCACAGGCATAACGCAATCTAAGTAAGCCGAAAACCTAGCAATCTAAACCATCAAAAGTAGTAAGTGATAAGAACATTATTGAAACTTTTGAAATCTCAAGTAAAAATCTTTAAATTCCAAATTTACTTCCTTTAAAAATTTGACAGCACCACCTTTGTAAAACAAGCCTCCCAAAAGGGTACAACATAAATATAAGTAAAATCATCCCCAAAGGTAGCAAATCCACGCCCAAAGGCGGAAAACAACCACCAAAACAAATATACGACGCCGTAGCGAAGAAAAAGACGATATAAAGTGAAACATCATAAAAGAACTCCAAAGTCACAAATAATATACAATATCGTCCTCACAACTCGTCTCTAAGTCAATACATGAAGTGGTAGATGGAGAGTACTGGATACAACGAATATACAATGAGCAATATCGGATAACCGCAAAACCCACCTATAGCAAAACTGCACCCAGTCAGCCGTAGCGGTATTCGCTGCAAAAGATGATATGATAGATGAAAGCCCTGCCGTGACTGCCCTGAGGGACTACCTGCAAAACACTGTGGCACAACGGGGGTGAGTTGCCAACTCGTGAATAGTAAATAACATATGCAGGTAATCGCAAGTATGCACGTACTGCGATGGTTTATCACATGCAAGCGGATAGCAATATGTAAACGCAACAGTCATGAAAGGTACTCTATCAGGTACTACTAATACATGAAGCAATGCATATCAAATAAAATGCGGAGTGTGGAATAGAACACATCCTGTAAGTCTCATGAAACCCGAGTGTCTAACATCGACACCCGAAAACATCATGAAAACTAGTGTCTAACATCGACACATAAATACTCCTCTATCAGGTGCCGTCACCACGACTGGCCCTGATAGGTACATATCATACGTCACTCGGAAATCAGAGTGCCCAGTTTTGACACTCGAAATTCCACGTATCCATACGTACATAACTCCGCTCGGTATCACCACGATAATCGTCGAGTCTAAAATACTATCACCGGTAGATACTTTCCCGCTTGCCAGGCTCATCGGCTAAAACCATCGACATACCTTTCTTACCCCGAGGAACCATACCGACTTCACCATGTACCCGCACACGGCCCACTCCACTCCTTGCATCGGGTATATATCAAAAATCTCAGAACCGAGAAATCTTTTGGTGGACACATCGAAATATCATATCAAGAGAAACCGGGTTTTTCAAATAATGCATAATTTCGTCAAACTACCACGGTCCTCAAATCCAGAAAATATCAAGTAATGAATAAGAATATTTGCGTAGATCATTATGATGATATATATTATATAGGTGTACATATATAACAGCGTCCCATACCACTTATATATATATACATGTATATATATCAGCGTTAAATACCACTGATATATATACCCAGGAGTAAAACATCCTATGAAATCCATATATAAATGCGAAATCCACGAAATATAATATATGCAACATGAAACAGTAATATGAGTATATAAAGGAAAAACCGCTATTTAACTACAACAAGTTATTAAATATATCATGCGGTTTCTAAGTTCTCCAAAATCCATACAACATCATATAAAGGTGAACATGTAGCTATAGCCAGGTATGCGTAACCATGTCGGTATAGCAAGATATGTGTATTTATATGTAAGCATGTATGTATGATGCATCTCATATGCGCAATAGCATAAGAATCAATGTCTCCATGTAGGTGACAAAACAATACCGCATAGGGGTATATGTAGCTCTAGTCAGGTAAAAAGGGTGTACATGTAAGTATGTGTGCATGATGTACATGTAGCTGTAGCCAGGTATGTGTCTATACCTGTCAATAATGATGATATACCTATCTCTAATGGTACAATACCATATAGGTATATGGGTAGCTAGCTTGTAGGCATGACAAAGCATATATGTGAGTATGTAGGTATACAGGTATACTATATGTCATATGCACGAAGGAATATGAATCAATGTCTCAATGTTCCTAACCAATACAATATCACATATGTATAGGTGTCAACTATATCTCGTATGTATATGGGTTGTGTGTGTCATAGCAATTATCGACGGTGTGTGTGTCATACAATCAGTGCTTGTGCAACATGAGCCGTCAATAATAGTGCGGTGTCCAATGGGTACAAGTCCAAGCACAACAAGTAATAATATGCAATGAAGTTTATGTGCAAACTCTATATGTGCAATATAAACATGCAGCTAATATCATATCATATCTAGCGCAGACGCATAACGCCATGCTGGTGATTCCCCTGTAGATGTTAAATCTACTCATAGATGATCTTGGGCTAAGTAAAGCCAAGCACTTGCTTTCCCTTCTTCGCAGCGTCCGAAGTCCTCGCCTGCGTCTGTATGATCATAAAAAAATAAGTTCAAATTAGCAATCGACCAATAATACGTATCAATTACGTTTGACCGACGCACCAACTCCAAACATACTCTCAAGTGTTCGCTTAGTAGCTAACGTGCGTAGGGACACTACGAAACTAACCCAAGAGCAACAGACACACAAAGACACGAACCGTATCGGATAACATAACGCGCGTAATCGAAACACTAGAAACAAGCGAAGTGTTCCCAGATTTTCCGACATAAACAATTTGTAAAAGTTGCAAGTACCACGAGACCACACATAACCCCAGAGACCCCTACCCCAAAACACAACCTCCCAGCCTCTACTCTGGCAGCAAATTGCGGGGAGAACCAATAAATCTATGGCCTGTTAGAGAGGGAATGGGCTCAGGTTTTTATGGTTGGTTCTAGGTCACTACACAAGTTCACTGTGATGGGAACTTTTACAACAAATACCTGGTTTGATAGCAGATCATCCGAGACCCAAAACTACACTAAAAATATGATATTTGCACGAAACGAAACTTTATACGTTCTAAACTGAAACTAACAAGCTACGCAACATTAAAAATGTTTACTTAATAGAAAGAGATCATTACCTACTGGCACAAGCTCAAAGATCCTAGCTTTCCAAGCTCCAAGGGATCCTAGAGGCAAAACAAGGTTAATGATGTGATTTGTGAAGATTTTTGTGAAGTTTTGTGTGGGTTTAGTGAAGATTAGTGAAGGATATGTAAGTGCACGGCAGCGCCCCGGCCGTCTGAACGAAGCCAAAATACGGAAACGATACTTTTCTTTAACTTTTAAAACTGGCGCTACCGCGTACTAAAAACCCGGATCGGGCCATTAACCTACTCCTAGCTAACTAGAGAAGGGGTAGAGAGATATACCGAGCGATCCGTGTCCTTCGGTCTTCTCGTTGTCATCCCGATCTCCCCGCGGAATCTCCGGTCTTCATCTCCTCGTCGGAAGGGCACCACATCGCCGAGTTCTTTTACGGGCTCCCACCTCTGGATCGAGGCAACTCGGGCACGAAGTTGGCGAGTCGACATGTCCAAGAATGCTGTAGGATAGTGTAGAACTCTTTTGTCTCAATGGGGTTAAGGAAGTTTCCATATTGATGTGGAGGAAGAGTAGTAAGCCTTTTTAGATGAACTAGAGAATTTTGTGGCAAGCAAAAGAGATCAATTTCACTTCTCAAATTTTTGGACAGCCCCTATCTTTGGCCGGCCCCTTTCAACAAAAGAATGAGAGAGAGGAGAAAAGTCAAGGAGGGGGAGCAAAAATGTAAGCAAGAGAAAAAAATGTGATGATGAGGAATAATCATCACAACTAAAGCTCACTCCAAAACCCATCACTCTTCTCATCATACATCTCATCACAGAAGTCAAGCAATGATTAATCAAGTAAGTCAAAGGATGGTGGAACCATCATGAACCACCCTCTTACAAGAAACACCCTCCACATTGCTAATTTGCACATTTGCAAATAAGCCATCCTCCACCAATTTTCAGCAAAGGAAAGAAACAAAAGAAAATGGCCGAAACGGAAAGTAAACTGGCAACTTCAGAAAACTGATCCCGTAATAAATTACAGGTAAACCCCGCGACTGTATATACATACCCGCATTTGTATTCCGACCGAATACAAATGCAATGAGACAAAATCTACACTGTACAATACTAGGATCCGGTTTAAACCAAAGCCCGCTAGTATTAACCGTCCGATCATGATCCGTGCAATACCGCACGTATATGATCGAACCCTGCCATATCTCCATACGGCATTTACAGAGTTTCGCCCGATACTTGAGAAACGGTCTGTGGGGGACTCTAAAGACTCGTCAATCCCTTGGGTGTGGATTTAACCACTAGCACGTCAGAGGTATTAGCCATACGTAACGGGCTACCAGGTATTGACCAAAAGGGACGTCGATGAGCAAACTCATCCTGACACCCTACTGAGCCTGTCAGTGACAATATTCGTACAGCCCGGTCCGTTCGTCTATGAGCATCACATGGCGGGCCTAGGGGGTTGGTAAAAGTCAGACCCCCAAAAGCGTTACAAGTCGTGTCGGAGTGTAGCCCAGAACACCCTGAGATACTACTGGAATACCTACCAGTAAATCTCCTGCCTTGGCCAAGGACTTCGTGTAATGGCTCTCCTAGACACAACGCGACCTCACCCCCAATACCGGGAGAGACGAACCCCTGCAGATCCACTCACTGCCTCCATGTGGCTCGGGACTGTACCCAACTAAAACCTGTTTGCACGACTCCTTTGAGCCGTGGTAGGGTAGTAATCAAAATACAGTGGGAACTCACACGAGACAAATGACGATCTTAGGTCGATGAACTAACCTGTACACATGTCACCAGGGAACTACTATCTGACGTCAGGTATAAGACCAACTAGCATATTCCCGGCGAGTCCTGTCCGGTGTACTCATAACTCAATGAGCACCTGTATACATCTTAGGTGAACCAACTTACACCAGTAGCTTGTGAGACCGGCCACTGCCCCTCGTCGGGGTCTCGACTGTATACACTAGTCTACTCTGGAGTATCGATGCCCTGTCTCGAAAACTCCCACGACTAGGGACCTTTTAAGGATGTGCTTATAGACCCCAGCTCCCACGTATATGATCGCCCTCATACCGCTGGCAGTCAGGCAAGAATCCTAGGGGCTCTATCAACGTGCAATAGTGATCAGTAATATCACCTAAAGCAGTACACGATGATAAAGATAAACCAGATAGCATACTATCATCTTGAGTAAGACTGTCCTACCGGCATAGGTCCTCCCTCAATCATTGCAATCACGTGCCTGTGATCCAATAATTGACTCTGAGGGCACTATATCCAACAATCTTCCACTTGCACTCAAGGCTAATTATTGCGATGTCGCATACTCACAGCCCGTGTGATACCGAACACCCAACTCCTCTACTAATCAGTCTCACAAAACCCGTTTGCGAAACTATTGCGTTCGAGGAATAGCCTCAGTGAGTGGATCCGCTCTAATTTTTCTTTCTATGTCTCTCTTTATCCCAAGTTCGCGGAGAAAGCCATCTCCCGAAATGAGCAATACCTGTCTTAGAATATGTCTGGATATCTGATGGGACCTAGCTCATAAATGAACTCCAAATCCAAACTTCTTAGACTGTATCGTCAACTGAACTCAATCAGTATCCTGCGTAATGCCTCTCTCAGTGTCTGCTTGGATCACCTGTCCAAAACACTGCCCCTCGTCAGAGGGAAAACTATAACTCTGACAGTTACTCTGTCATCCAGGTCACCTTGGAAGCCTGGAATGATAACTGTCTCCCGAATGAGGCTGTCGTTATCATATCCCTAGAACATCCACTTATGTTCTAAAACTGCTTCCGAATGTTTCTCCAAGATTGGATTAATATCTGAACTTATTGTATCTCGTGCAAAACAACATCTGGTGTGGTACTTGACATCTCATGATCAACTCAATTGCCCAAGCAAGTGATCTGCCAATCATGCACATCCCTCTCTCCTTTAGTCTGTAAGACACCTTTAGAGTGGGTGATTCCATTACCTGTAGGTACACCACCATGCCAGGAGTCGTCCATTCTAAAACACCTTTAGAATGCTGTCTAAGTACCCAGATTGGGACACTTCCCAAATCTAGATCTAAAACCATAGATCTAGTAACCAGAATATCTGATATAATATCCAAGTCCTATGTGGAGAAACCACTGTGTGACAACCAAAATATAACCGATCGTAGTATAGGAATTTCACTTCCTACTCTGTGTATGTCATCCAAATACCAGGACATCACACCCTACTACCTTCTTAACAGATCCATCCCCTATTCTGATGAAATCAAACCTATGACCGTCACATCAGAAATAGATGATCTATCTCTTCTTTAGTCTATAAATAGACATAAGCCACTTGTCCACCATGCTTCCGCTGCTCCCACTGACTACGACAACCTTCTGGCAGAGTCATATACACGTGCACTTCTAAAGCCAGTTCATAACGACGCTATACTCATCCTTCTGCCGGGTCTCACAGTCTGGAACAACAGCAATGGCATGTCTGGGTAAACAAGAACCTCCCTGTCACCGTCCTTGAGGCTACCGGAGTACCTCTCGGGTGCCTGAGGTTACCCACCATATCTGCGGAGTGGCCAATGGAATTTCAATCTAGATTGAATCTTTAGGTCCTTATCAAATTTTCAGTAATCGTTTGCGGTTCTGGAATCACTTCCAATACTACCATACTCCCACTACTGTTTTCTGAAAACAAATCCATTTTTGTTAAAACTGTGGCGAGTCAAGAACAATATCACTATTGATCTTCCAGATGGTAGAAAGTCAACCCTCGTCATAGCCAGGGTCAACCCACAAACAACCATTACAGAAACGTGCCTTGAGTTGTCCAGAGTCTGGTTTTAAGCATAAGCTGGACAACTCTCCGTACCTTAACAATGTCAAGATATGAACTGTTCTATATCCAATACAAAAATAGAGGCACTGATTTAATTGAACCAGATTCAAATCATGCAGCTGTCTCCAGTGCATGTCAACTAAATGGAGAGAGGCTGATCAACATTACTCAACTTAGGAGTGCTTCCAATTATGAGTAACCTGAAAGAGAAACAAGTTCTTCTAAAACCATTACTATCAACTGAATACTTTACACAAGTATCTACATCTTCGATCACCTTGAAGAATCCCGATACTTGCAATACCTGGTTCTCTACTTTAATCTTATACCTATAATTTCTCAAAACTTGGACCTTGTGTTTCTACGAAACACCTGTCTAAAAACTTGAGAAGTCATAAGTTAACCGAATATAGTATGAGGACCAACCCCTCTGCCCTAATAGACACTGGACATCATTCAATACTCTGTATAAGTCCCTTGAGTCTAATAACTCATTTGCTGTGTGTCGTAGGTTGAAAACTGTACTTATGGTTAAGAAGAATTACACCGCTGTTTAATGCTCCTTACCTAACCATCCACTGATATAGGTAAATGTCATCGACATAATTTCAAAAAGTTATATCTCACTCTTTAAAAATAGACGTACAGATATATCAATTTGAAATTGGTGCATAACAGCGGATATTCAAAACCAAATATTTGCCGTCTGGCAAACAACCCGGGTGGTTTCCTCAAATATCACCAATTACAACGAATTCCGATATAATGAGGACAATCACCCAATTCCCAATAACTTACTCCCACTCATCATCTGTAAAACCATACAGATGTGAGAATCAAACCTGGTAAATACATACCCTGGAGCAAGGAATAATTGGGAAATCAGTTTTTTTTAACAGTTTACAGTGAAACTGAAACATTGAAATATTTCGTAGGGGTATCCCGGTATTCCTAGTAATGTCTCTTCCATTATCCAGATTCACAACTGTAACCATATATTTCTTTGCCATATCTCCAAATCCCTTCATATGTCTTTAGTCATTACCTTCTGTATACCCTCTTAGGCTAAATGGTTTTCTTCCTTCCATACCGTTCGGCACCAGCCTATGGTTTGAAAGAAGACTATCTAATAAGCATAATGGGTGTACTGTCCTAATCCTAGGAGCACTCGCAATGCGAGAGAAGGTGAAAATAAAAGATAACCGAATAAAACCTTATTCTTATTTCTCCTGAACCAGAATCCATCCCCGAATTGGAACAAGTTCCTTTCGAGTTCGTATATAACCATACGATGGAGTATCCAAATAACTATGGATCTTCGTAGTGATATAGAGTGTTCTGGAGAAATACAAAGGTGATGTAGGATTGGCGAAGAAATACTTGGTTTGGTCGTGAATAGCAGTCGCAGTTTACTTTGCCCTCTTACTAATCCCTTTACTTGTCTTTACTTAATACCTTTTGTATACCTTTTAGGCTAAATGGTTTTCTTCATTCCCTACCGTTCGGCACCAGCCTATGGTTTAGAAGAAGACTATCCAATAAGCGTAATAGGTGTACCGTCCTAATCCAAGGAACACTCGCAACCTGAGAGAAGGTAAAAGGAAGAGACAACTGAATAGTCCTATCCGTTTTCTCCAGAACCGGAAACCATCCTCGAATAAATTCCTTCGAGTTCATATATAACCATACGATGGTTTTATCCAATGGAAGTGGACGTTCGTAGTAATACGGGGTGTCCTGGAGAAAAGGGTAAAAGTAGGAGTGGCAATGATGTTTGCAACTCTGACAATCCAAAAGCCAGGGTTTAAGAAGGTTCGGTCAATTTTGGTCACTGAGTCATAGTCTAGGGTCGGGCCATGGTCGCTGCCAAAGAGAGAGAGAAAAGAAACACTCAGCGTGCATTCTAACCTAGATCAGAATGGTTACCAATTTATCTAATCAGGAAACCTCCCACTGTAACCTCAAATTCTCCTCCAAACCTGAAAGAAGATTTAGTTGGGATCACCCGGGGAGTAAGCCAACTCATCAGTGGGAATCGAGATCCAACTATCATCGCATGATAACGTGATGGAATCCACTCACGTTATCACACTCCAGAAGGTATGTGCATATCTGGTAAGTTTCAGTTTCTTTAGAAACTCCTGATGTGATTTTTACCCCATGCTCTTATGACCTTGACGAAGGTTAACAAATCATAAGTCACATATCAAGTTCTACCCGTCATTGTCCAGGTTAATTTGAACCCACCCGTACAAGCCCTTGACGAAGGTCAACAAGGCTATACGACTGTCCCAAACCAACGCATCTATCTATGCAGCAGAAAGGTAACAAGCAGCTATCATTCACTATGCCTTGACGAAGGTCAACAAACATAGCATGAATACTACGTGCTACCCGTCTGAAATGACGGAGGGCTACGAATAGTTTTTGGCGAAAAACCTTTAACGTAATGAAATTGATATCGTTGAAGGAACCAGATAGCTTTTTATAAAAATATAGTGACGAAAACCTTTGCTAAAGAGGTCACTCCCGGTGAAGGGATCTCGGCTCTTTCCCCGTAGAATGAGGTGCAGGATATTCCAACTGAATACCACGATGCAAAGCAAAATGCAATTGGCTATAGTGAAGTTATTACCCTGACGCAAACTTCTGTCCAGGGGGTCACTCCCGGTGAAGGGATCACGGCCCTTGCCTCGTCGACTGAGGTGCAGGATATTCAAACTGAATACCACTGTGCAAAACAAAAATGAACGTCCTTGCAATAACAGCTTTTTGAAAAATTGTTCCAACAACATCAGAATAGGTTTGTTTAGCTTGTATTGATCCGAATCAATGCAGTCCCATCAATTGATCACACCAATAAAGAATGAAAATAATAATGTACGTATATGCCATCCGCATTCGCCACTAGGTCCCGTCATTACCCGTTAGGTTACTTAACTAACGACAAATCGGGGACTGGACTAGCGCGGATGCAAAACATATACTACATCTACTAGTATATATATATCAATATATAATATTCACTCAAGGCGTGACAAAATGCAACATCACAGAAATGTAATAAGCATCACAGAACAATACAGATATCTGGGATCCCCAGGTTTCATAGAGCCGCTACTGAAACCCGACGTTCCCCTGGTCGTTTGGATAGCCTGTGCAATGAAATCCTAGACCCCTACGGGTGTGGCAAGTTACCCGCCAAAACCTGAAGCGAGGCAGCCCCCTTCAGCAACGTGAATGGACCATCCAGCACTTCACGGAATTCGGTAACTTGGGCACCCCTCCTTGGGTCAAAATGTACCCCCTACGAGTGCGGCGAATAGCCCGCCAATTCTAGAGTAAAGCCCCCTCCATCTCAAAGCCATGAGATGCGGGCCCGTTTCCTTCTAGAACCCGGCTATCCGTGCACCCCACCGTTGGGTAATCCTAGTACAGAAAGTTAAATATACAACGGGTACATCGACCTCAGCCCGGTCGTGCCCCAAAAGAATAATATACAAACAAGCAGTGACGGCAGTCCACATGTCGGACGCTCGCCCCGCAATATCAAATGTACATATACAACCAAACTGTACTAACATTGGATCCAGGCTATCCACCACGGCAAATCCGCAACATCACAGCACAACACAGAACATCAACGTGAATGTCACGTTCGCAAATCGGTATCAGAGCCAGGCCCTTTAAGACTGATTTGCCGATCAAATGACATTCACGGTCACAGATATAATGTAAATACTATGAACTAACATGTTTAAAATTTTCGATCGACTAAATTTCTCGAAGTGGGCCCCAAGCACTACTGTAGCACTCAAAATAAATCTGGGCCCAAAAAGAATATACCAGAAACCCTATTTCCATGTCATAAAACCACTGTAGAAATTTGGTGCAGTTTGGTCACACAACGGCGGCGGATCCGCGGCCAAAACATGATTTTGGCCGCTGATCCGCCGCGCTACAGTAATATCAGCTGACCAAATTTTCACAGAATTCTTATAAAACCCTGCATGTATTTTTGCAATGCACTAAATAATTTTTTGACCACTGCAAAAATTCGACAGAAACTGATGCATGGAAACGCAGTTTTTGGAAAATCCGTTCGATCGAACTTGTAAACATGTTAGAGCAAACAAGACTAGGTTAATGGCCTGGCTCTGATACCAGTGTAAGTGAACGGCAGCACCCTGGCCGTCTGAACGAGGCCAAAATGCGGAAATGATACTTTTCTTTAGCTTTTAAAACGGGCGCTACCATGTGCTAAAAACCCGGATCGGGCCATTAACCTACTCCTAGCTAACTAGAGAAGGGGTAGAGATATATACCGAGCGATCCGTGTCCTTCGGTCTTCTCGTCGTCATCCCGATCTCCCCGCGGAATCTCCGGTCTTCGTCTCCTCGTCGGAAGGGCACCACATCGCCGGGTTCTTTTACGGGTTCCCACCTCTGAACCGAGGCAACTCGGACACGAAGTTGGCGAGTCGACGTGTCCAAGAATGTTGTAGGATAGTGTAGAACTCTTTTTCTCAATGGGGTTAAGGAAGTTGCCATATTGATGTGGAGGAAGAGTAGTAAGCCTTTTTAGATGAACTAGAGAATTTTGTGGCAAGCAAAAGAGATCAATTTCACTTCTCAAATTTTGGACAGCCCCTATCTTTGGCCGGCCCCTTGCAACAAAAGAATGAGAGAGAGGAGAAAAGTCAAGGAGGGGGAGCAAAAATGTAAGCAAGAGAAAAAATGTGATGATGAGCAATAATCATCACAACTAAAGCCCACTCCAAAACCCATCACTCTTCTCATCATACATCTCATCACAAAAGTCGAGCAATGATTAATCAAGGAAGTCAAAGGATAGTGGAACCATCATGAACCATCCTCTTACAAGAAACCCCCTCCACATTGCTAATTTGCACATTTGCAAATAAGCCCTCCTGCACCAATTTTCAGCCAAGGAAAGAAACAAAAGAAAATGGCCGAAACGGAAAGCAAACTGGCAACTTTAGAAAACTGATCCCGTAATAAATTACAGGTAAACCCCGCGACTGTATATACATACCCGCATTTGTATTCCGACCGAATACAAATGCAATGAGACAAAATATACACTGTACAATACTAGGATCCGGCTTAAACCAAAGCCCGCTAGTATTAACCGTCCGATCATGATCCGTGCAATACCGCACGTATATGATCGAACCCTGCCATATCTCCATACGGTCTCTACAGCGTTTCGCCCGAAACTTGAGAAACGGTCTGTGGGGGACTCTAAAGACTCGTCAATCCCTTGGCTGTGGATTTAACCACTAGCACGTCAGGGGTATTAGCCATACGTAACTGGCTACCAGGTATTGAACAAAAGGGACGTCGATGAGCGAACTCATCCTGACACCCTACTGAGCCTGTCAGTGACAATATCCGTACAGTCCGGTCCGTTCGTCTATGAGCATCGCATGGCGGGCCTAGGAGGTTGGTAAAAGTCAGATCACCAAAAGCGGTACAAGTCGTGTCGGAGTGTAGCCCAGAACACCCTGAGATACTACTGGAATACCTACCAGTATATCTCCTGCCTTGGCCAAGGACTTCGTGTAATGGCTCTCCTACACACAGCGCGACCTCACCCCTAATACCGGGAGAGACGAACCCTGCAGATCCGCTCACTGCCTCCATGTGGCTCGGGACTGTACCAAACTAAAACCTGTTTGCACGACTCCTTTGAACCGTGGTAGGGTAGTAATCAAAGTACAGTGGGAACTCACACGAGACAAATGACGATCTCAGGTCGATGAACTAACCTGTACACATGTCACCAGGGAACTGCTATCTGACGTCAGGTATTAGACCAACTAGCATATTCCCGGCGAGTCCTGTCCGGTGTACTCATAACCCAATGAGCACATGTATACATATTAAGTGAACCAACTGACACCAGTGGCTTGTGAGACCGGCCACCGCCCCTCGTCGGGGTCTCGACTGTATACACTAGTCTACTCTGGAGTATCGATGCCCTGTCTCGAAAACTCCTACGACTAGGGACCTTTTAAGGATGTGCTTATAGACCCCAGCTCCCACGTATATGATCGCCCTCATACTGCTGGAAGTCAAGCAAGAATCTTAGGGGCTCTATCAACGTGCAATAGTGATCAGTAATGTCACCAAAAGCGGTACACGGTGATAAAGATAAACCAGATAGCATATTATCATCTTGAGTAAGACTGTCCTACCGGCATAGGTCCTCCCTCAATCATTGCAATCATGTGCCTGTGATCCAATAATTGACTCTGAGGCCATTATCTCCAATAGGATAGGGTAAGTGTTTAGTTGAGAGTGAGAGGAGTATGGGAAATAATGAGAGAGATAGAAGAAATGAGTGGATGAAAGGATAGAGAGAGAGAGAGAGGTGAGAATAATGAGTGAGAGGTGAGTGCATCCTTGCATTAAATCATACATTAATGCAAGCCATGCCTTTCATGACTCACCATGCCACCTCCACCCAAATCCAAAACAAAACAAAGGAAATATATTTCTCACACAAATATATCAAGGGTTTAAGGTTAAGCAAGGATAGAATTAGGATTATGTCAAGTTGTCATGGTTGCTAAACTAGATTAACACAAACAAACGCTCACATTAACATGCACATGTGTGTGCAAGCCATAACAAATAATAATAAAATATTAATTAAATGTTATAAAATGTGAGAAAACCGATTTGGTAAACTTTTTACTGAAAACCCGCATTATCGTCTAATTAACACTAATCGCAAACCTAAGGCTTTACATAAACTGGTAAGCGGCACTTGACGGGTGTGGATGACCGGAACCCGGATTTTATAAATTTGTGGCAGATGTTCTAGATTTTGGCATTACTGTAGAGATTTTGCATGATTTGCGTTATTTTGGACTGGAAACCTATAATCTATAATCATGTAGCAAACACGGACCAAAAACACTTACCTATAAACAAACGAGTAGAAGAATGGGCGGTATTAAATGCAATATTCTGGTGTGAACAAATACCCCCAAACTTATCTTTTGCTCGTCCAGAGCAAAACCATTATTTTCAAAAAGTTATAAGCTCACTTTCATAGGCATCACAGTTGCACTTAGCGTGTACAATAAGCTGTTAAATCTCTAGGTGTCCATAGTAGGAGGAGTGTTGTCTCCTGAGGGTTTGCAGCGGATACTATCCACAAAATCCCATCAAACTAGTTTCATAAGTTAACCTTTATTCTAATCCTACGGTTTAGCATCTAAGTTAGAAATTTTATCATCCTAAATTAGAAATATAAATCCCTTATTTTTCACACCTCCTATTTATTTAACCTAAGATTCTGTACATTTTGACAGTTTAGAAAGATCTCAGTTTCTCTTAAGTTTCCCTTCTAAAGTGCGTTCTTTAATCCGGAATTTTATTATCTTTACGGAAAATATAAGACTTATTCTTTATCCCTATCTTTCCTCCAAATATCGATCATATACCCCTACGTGTGTGTGAATTTTACCCTTACACTCAATAATTCAATGCAAGCTATAATACCCTTGCCTTAATATCTAATACTACTTCTTTTCATTAATCATGGACGGATTTGCTCACACACCTTTCATGTAACTATTACTGCTTCCTGAGGCACTAATCAGTCGATTACTGAATGTGTGAGCTTATTAAAGTATAAATAGTTGTTTCCAGGTCTTGTAATTTATTTTTTTCTTCTTTCTTTTCTTTTTCTTTTCAAGATCGGATATATTTTTCAATGATGCTCTTTTGGTGGTTAGCTTTAAATACCGTTTTTTCTTTCGTACTAGGTTTTTAGGCAAGAGTATTTCTAGGTATCCTCTACTATCCCAAATTTCAAGGTGCGTGTAAGTGAGATTTGTAGGATATATACTTTCTGAATTTGGACTCAAGAATAAAAACTATTTTTTAGATTTATCCTTCAATAAAGCTTTCAATACTTTCTCTTCATCTTGACTTAACTTAAGAACTGAACTCAAGATTACTTAGTTATAAAAAAACTGTAATGACGTATATTTACCAAGGTTAAACTGAAGAAGGGTTATTTTTAGGGTTTTCAATTCCTAAGCCTAGAATTTAGTTATTTCTAACCTATCAAACTAATTTTTCAGAATAAAAATTTAAGTTGCCCTACTAGCTAACTTGACGACAAAGTTTTTCTTTTATATTTTGGAAAAAAAATTAGTTTTTTTTGGGATTTAAATAAGTATGCAAATGCAAAGTATACACATGAATGCGAAGATAGAAGGCTTACCGAGCCCACCTCCAAACTTAAACTTGACAGTGTCCTTACTGTCATGCAACACAAAGAGGGTCAAAATTGTTGAAGGATCAAAATCTGTCGGTGCTCTCCTATTTTTTTTATAAAAGAAAAAGCAAATAAAAAATATATACACAAAAAGGTCTCCCTAAACTCCTGTTTAAGCGGTGAAGTTCAAAGTTAGGGGGAAGAGAATAGTTTCAATCTATACAAGGCCTTACACAGGCCAAAAGTTAAAACCAACCATTCAAAAATTTTATCGTGATAGAGCTGTGGTTGGAGAAAGAATGCGTAGAGAGATGAAATGAAGAATACACGAGACCATGTGTGGATGGAAACGGTATACGGTTTTGGTGAAGGAGAAGACGAAGGTAGGGGAGAAAGAAATGTAATACGAACTTGAGGGTGGAAATTGATTGAATAGACTAGTACAATTTGTAATGATCGATGTGAAAAAATAGAGTGTACCAATCTATCAACATGTTGAGAAATGGGGTCATACCTCTCAAGATTCGCAAGAAAACATGGGCCGATCGAACTTGGTGAACCAGACGTATGGAAGGAAGTTGATACGACGTCTTGCGAAGTGAAAACCATGGAAAGGGAGGAGGGAAGTGATCGAGGAATGATATTGGTTAAACGTTCAGGAGAATGGTCACAGTCAATGAAAGGGACATGATGAATTGGAAAATCCGACTCATTTAAAAAAACGGGTTCATCCTCAACGATATCCTCAAAATTCTGCTCATCCATGTATTCATCATCATCAATATCCAGACGCATATGGAGTTTGGGAAAAACAGTTAATGGTTCGGGGTGATGCCCACATGGAAGTGAAAGGACATGATGAATTGGTGAGAAAAACTCATCTAAATTTATGGGTTCATCATCCAAAATATTCCCAGTGTCGATATCCTCAATTAAGTGAAACTTGAACTTTTGAAACACCTCATCAAAAGCATGGTTTTCAATCAATTGTGGTTCTAGAGTGGAGGTGTAGAGATCAAAAGGATTGGCTGTGGTTTCACTTGAAATGGACCCTTCACAATCGGGTAAATCAAACACTACATAGTCGCACAACTCATCTAACATTCTATCTTCAATTGGTGAGTCATGTGGGGCACTCGATATACTTTCGAAACTAGAGCTGTGGAATTCAATTGGGAGTGGGTATGCTTGATTTGGAAGGGTGGTTTGCTCACTTTCACGACTCAAATCCTCAAATTGTCCCATCACCTCATCATACATTGTAAAATGCGGAGCTAGTTGGGACTAACTACTGGTTTATTAGGTTGTATGAGGGCGACCATGGATGCATTCAAATCCTCCATCTGTCGGCATGACGCTACCCTAAATTCTTCCAATGACTATTCAAGACTAGATATAGGTTGTGAAGGGGTTACAGTAAAAGATTCAAATTCGTGTAGATACGTGAAACTCCTAAAGTGGTGTTTAGAAGTAATGTCTAGGGATGGTGCAAACGTTGGGTAGGATTGATAGGAATCGAACGGATGTGAAAAATGGGCAGGATTAGGATCAACATTATGATATGAAAGTGATTAGAATTATGGTTCTAACGAATTTGGAGTGGTGAAAGGAGTGAAAGATCGGCTATTGGATTGTTCAATTTTGTCAGCAATGAACATGGGTTTCGGTGTTGCAACATGACTCTCAGAAAGGGTATCAACGTAAGAAGGTGGGAGAGGTTGAAAGGTTGATATGAAGTGGATTGTGGAGTCCAATTGTTGGTCCTACACGTGTCTATTCGATCTTTCAAAGAAATTTTGGGTATGGATGGATTGTTTGAAGTTCGACCAAAGCAAGAACTGTAAGAAGAAATTTCTAGTTATGGGTACCAAAGTTCAGCAAGAGTTGTTCGTTTTGGGGTACCCATGATATGAAAAGAGTGAAAGGTAGGGAGGGTGGAAAGTGGGCGATTTTTTTTTTAATTTTTTTTGAAATTTTTTGTTTTGGTTTTTGAAAATAAGGAATTAAGGGACTAAACTTTATACAAGCACAATCACAATCACAATATGCACAAACAATATTTAGAGCTAGAGTCTTTAAAGTCCAACTAGACCGCTCCTAGACTTCCAAGCGACAAGTTGCAGGATAACTCTCGAATCGCCTCTTCACTGCCAATTGTGGCCAGGTAAGCACAAGTGAGGTAAGGAGGGTTCCGCTCATGAATCACCGTGAGACGGGCCTTTTAAAATTACTTCCTCACTTGTCTAGCCTAGGCACCATAAAATCAAGTTTATATAAACGACTGATTCTCCGCAACCTTCACCTATTTTAAATGAGCGCGACAATCCTTATAGGTTTGGTCTAGATATTTCTTATTAACTCAAGCTAATGCGTATACTTTTTATGATTTGTGGGGTCTTAAGAAGGGTGATAAAATCTCCACCTAATTTGAATTGGTATTAAAGCCCTTTAATGTTCGTATTATTATATGCAAAGAGTTAAACAAACAAAATCTAAAACAACAAAAAAATTATTTGGCGGCAGCGCAATTTGTGCAAAGAAATTTGCAGAAAATACAATTCAGTGGAGTTTAGAGGGGTTTTTGGAGAAGGAGAAGTACAAAAAATTTTGGACTTTGAAGCAAAAGGAAAACCGCAGAACAGCCGCTTAACCTTCTGTTTGACCGCGGAACCGTGGTTGGAATGTGTAATTAGGGCTTCATAATTACTCTATGCACTCTCCTCTTTCTTCTCTTCTGTATCCAAGCCTCTGTTTCATGATTTGATCACTGTACTTGCTCTAGATTTGCCTGCACATTTGCACAAAAAATAACAAGATGGTTTTTATTCTTTTTATTATTTATTTATTACACACACACACACACAAAAAAAAAAAAACTAACCCGAATGACAAAAAAGAAAAACGTTACCGTCTCCCCGGCAGCGGTGCCAATTGATTGTCTGCATTTTTATACGCAACGCTAAGCGTTCTATATGTCTTACTTACCGCAATCAATACGGTGTCGCTTTGTAGCTAGCCGATTGAGTACGGTTCGTCCATCGGGAGATGGTGTGTTTTCATTCTTATTTTAAATGAGTCAATTAAAGAATGTATATGTTTGTTCAATTCTATCCTTGGTGTTTGTGTTTTATGTTCAAGTAAACTTGTTAGGGTTATGATTGGTTAGTAGAGTTAGGATTAGTTTTGTGCTTTTCTTTTACCATTCTTAAAATGATGTTGGGATAATCGTAAGTAGCGGGGATTATGTTGACATAGGAATGTGATTTGCGAGTTTAAGCAAGTTTTCCAACGCTAAATTCATTCCTAATGCCCTTTGCCCGTCTGCTACATGCTCTTATTTCTAAATCTAGGCCAAACATACGTAACCAAGTCTTTAATTAGGTCACAACTACATGTCACATTGTAGTGCACCCAAAGGAATTATCAACTTAGGTCACGACTATATATCACTTATAGCACGACTAAGTGAGGGGGTTGTGTTTGTTTGGTCTAGATTCATTTTAAGATGTTTGGAGAAGAGAAGCACAATGGATTTTTCCATCCCTCATACTAACCTTCCTTAGACAAAACAAGTGTGTAAATTATTCACACATTTAAAAGAAAAATAAAACAAGAAAGAAGAAAAGAAGAAATGGAAAATACGGTATTACAAAGATAACAAGCTAACTACTTGGGCCCTCACCTAAACAAGGGACTTCAATGAGTATCATGGCTTGAAAATAAGATTAGAAAAGAAGTAAAAAGAAACAATAAAAGAAAACCAATAACTAGTTTAAGAAACAAGTAATAAAAGTTACACTAGGAATTAAAATTACAATGCAAGAAATTAAAATTACAAGATATAACAAAAGAAACCCTCATCTTAATTAACTTCCACTCAAAAACTCTCACTACAATTTCATGGAGAATAGATGAAGAAGAAGAAGAAACTACAAACTAAACTACACTAAATCTAGGTAAAGAAAATACATTCTTGGTTTGGCTCAAAAATGAAGTATTTACAGGCAGAGGAGTGAAACTTTAGGTTCATATTCTGAGCCCATATAAACTTACAAAACTACCCCTGAAAAACGGTCGCGAGACGCCACGTGGCGGCCGTGGTTCCGACGCCTAACCCACCTTTTGACCGCGGTCCCGCTGCCAAATTGTGTAAGTCTACGGTAGCGCCTCGGCCGTCAATCCGAGGCCAAACGTGGAAACAAAAACTTTTTACGAAACTGGCGCTAACGCAGACTTTTACCCGGATCGTACCATTAATGCTAAACTAGCTAACTACTAAAATGATAGAATGGCTATACCGATCGATTCATGTTCTTCGGTCTTTAGCCACCATCTTTAGCTCCTCTCGGCATCTCCGATCTCGCTCAATCTCCGGTCTCCTCGACGAAAGGACACCACGTCAAGAAGTCTTTTACGGGATCCCGCTTCAAACCGAAGCAACTCTGACATGAAGTTTGCTATCCGACATGTCCAAGGTGAAATAGAGAATGTGTGTGATAATTTTGTCTCAAGCATCCAATGTTTCTCAATACATGAGATGGAATGAGTGGAGGTCGAAGAAGATACCATTGATGGGGATAGTGAGCTTAAAGAGAAAGCTCGAGAAGAAAAAGAGCATGCTCTCTTGTGTGAGATGAAAAATTGAGAGAGGCATAGAATGATAATCTCAAGAGCTTACCCCATACATGTGGCTGCCCTCTCTCTCTCCCTTTCATCTCACACCACTAATCAATCAAGATAATTGTCATGGCACAATAAAACATACCATGAGTCACCAATGAAGCACATGGCACATTTAATGCATATAATCATGACAACCACTCACAATTTCCACCAAATAAACATTAATCCAAATTTTTATGACAATAAAAAGATATTGCATCAACTAAAGCAAACCCGTGACGGATCACAAGGATACACCTCAACTGTATATACATACCTGCATCCGCATTCCGACTTAATGCGAATGTAATGAGACTAAAGTAATCCAACAAATCTAATACTAGGTTCTGGCTTAAACCAAAGCCCACTAGTATGATCCGTCCGATCATGATCCGTGCACAAGTGCACGTATATGATCGAACCCTGCCATAATACCATACGCCCTCTACAACGTTTCGCCCGAACG
Source organism: Agapanthus africanus (assembly GCA_030015575.1). Classification (NCBI taxonomy): domain Eukaryota; kingdom Viridiplantae; phylum Streptophyta; class Magnoliopsida; order Asparagales; family Amaryllidaceae; genus Agapanthus; species Agapanthus africanus. The sequence continues at coordinate 570,219,215 of JASDDO010000031.1, forward strand.
TGGAAAACTTTCTGTGGGGGACTCTAAAGACTCGTCAATACGCTGGCAGTGGGTTTAACCAAAAGTACGTCAGTAGTACTAACTGTACGTAACGGCTACCCATGTATTGACCAAAAGGGAGACTGATGAGCGAACTCATCCTGAAACCCTACTGAGCCTGTCAGTGACAATATCCGTACAGTCCTGTCCGTTCGTCTATGAGTATTGCATGTCGGGCCTAGGGTGCTGGTAAACGTCAGACACCCAAAAGCGGTACAAGTCGTGTCGGAGTGTAGCCCAGAACACCCTGAGATACTACTGGAATACCTACCGGTAAATCTTCTGCCTTGGCCAAGGACTTCGTGTAATGGCTCTCCTAGACATAGCGCGATCTCACCTCCAATACAGGGAGAGACGAAACCCCCGCCGATCCGCTCACTTCCTCCATGTGGCTCAGGACTGTACTCAACTAAAACCTGTTTGCACGACTCCTTTGAGCCGTGGTAGGGTAGTAATCAAAGCACAGTGGGAACTCACACGAGACAAATGACGATCTCAGGTTGATGAACTAACCTGTACACATGTCACCAGGGAACTGCTATCTGACGCTAGGTACAATACCAACTAGCAGGTTCCCGGCGAGTCCTGTCCGTTGTACTCATAACCCAATGAGCACCTGTATACATTTTAGGTGAACCAACTGACACCAATGGCTTATGAGGCCGGCCACCGCCCCTCATCGGGGTCTTGACTATATACACTAGTCTACTCTGGAGTATCGATGCCATGTCTCGAAACTCCCTCGACTAGGGACCTTTTAAGGATGTGCTTATAGACTACCCAACTCTCACGTATATGATCGCCATCTTACTGCTGGTAGTCAAGCAAGAATCCTAAGGGCTCTATCAACATGTAATAGTGATCTGTAATATCACCTAAAGTATGTACACGATGATAAAGATAAACCAGATAGCATACTATCATCTTGAGTAAGACCGTCCTACCGGTATAGGTCCTCCCTCAATCATTGCAATCACGTGCCTGCGATCCAATAATTGACTTTGAGGGCACTATATCCAACAATCTCCCACTTGCATTCAAGGATAATTATTGCAATGTCGCATGCTCACAGCCCGTGTGATACTGAACACCCAACTCCTCTACTAATCAGTTTCATAAAGCTCGTTTGTAAAACTATTGCATTCAAGAAATAGCCTCAGTGAGTGGATCCACTTTGATGTTTCTTTCTATGTCTCTCTTTATCTCTAGTTCGCGGAGAAAGCCATCTCCCAAAATGAGTAATACCTGTCTTAGAATATATCTGGATATCTGATGGGACCTAATTCATAAATAAACTCCAAATCCAAACTTCTTAGACTGTATCATCAACTGAACTTAATCAGTATCCTGCGTCATGCCTCCTTCAGTGTCCGCTTGGATCACCTGTCCAAACTACTACCCCTCGTCAGAGGGAAAACTATAACTCTGACAATCACTCTGTCAACCAGGTCACCTTGGAAGCCTGGAATGATAACCGTCCCCAAAGGAGGCTGCTGTCATTAAATCCGTAGAACATCCACTTATGTTCTAAACTGCTTCCGAACGTTCCTCCAGGATTGGATTAATATCTCAACTTATTGCATCTAGTGCAAAAACAACATCTGGTGTGGTACTTGATATCTCATGATTAACTCAATTTCTTAAGCAAGTGATATGTCAATCATGCACATCCCTCTCTCCTTTAGTCTGCAAGACACCTTTAGAGAGGGTGACTCCATCACCTGCAGGTATACTACCGTGCTAGGAGTCGTCCATTCTAAAACATCTTTAGAATGATGTCTAAGTATCCAGATTGGGAAACTACCCAAATCTAGATCTAAAACCATAGATCTAGTAACCAGAATATCTGATATAATATCCATATCCTATGTGGAGAAACCACTGTGTGACATCCACAGTATAACCAATCATAGTATAGGAATTTCACTTCTTACTATGTGTATGTCATCCAAATACTAGGACATCACACCCTACTACTTTCTTAACAGATCCATCCCCTATTCTGATGAGGTCAAATTCTATGACTGTCACATCAGAAATTGATGATCTATCTCCGCTATATCTGTTTTAGTCTATAAATAGACATAAGCTACTTGTCCACTATGCTTCCGCTGCTCCCACTGACTACAACAACCCTCTGGCAGAATCATATACACGTGCATTTCTAAGTAAACTTTAGAACGACGCTATACTTATCCTCCTGCCGGGTCTCATAGCCTGGGACAATAGTTGTGTCAAGTCTGGGTGAACAAGAACCTCCCTGTCACCGTCCTTGAGGATACCGGAGTACCACTCGTTTGCCTGAGGTTACCCACCATATGTGCGGAGTGGCTAATGGAATGTCAATCTAGATTGAATCTTTAGGTTCTATTAAATTTTCCGTAATCATTTACGGTTCTGGAATCACTTTCAGTTCTACAATACTCCCATTACTGTTTTATGAAAATATCCATTTTACTAAAACCGTGGCGAGTCAGGAACAATATCACCATTGGTCTTCCAGATGGTAGAAAGTCAACCCTCATCATAGCCCGGGTCAACCCACAAATAGCCATTACAGAAACGTGCCTTGAGTTATCCAGAGTCTGGTTTTAAGCATAAGCCGGAAAACTCCATATACCTTAACATCGTTAAGATATGAGCCATTCTATATCCAATATAGAAACAGAGGCACTGATTTAATTGGAACCAGATTCAAATCATGCAGCTGTCTCCAGTGCATGTCAACTAATGGAGAGAGGCCGATCAGCATTACTCAACTTAGGAATGCATCCAATTATGAGTAACCTGAAAGAGATGCAAGTTCTCAAAACCATTACTACCAACTGAATACCAAACACAAGTATCTACATCTTCGATCACCTTGAAGAATCCCGATACTTGCAACATCTGGTTCTCTACTTTATTCTTATACCTATAACTTCTCAAAACTTGGACTATGTGTTTCTACGAAACACTTGCCAAAAACTATAGAAGTCACAAGTAAACAGAATATAGTACGATGACCAACCCCTCTGTCCTAATGGACACTGAAAAACATACAATACTCTGTATAAGTCCCCTGAGTTGAATAACTCAAACCCTGTGCGTCGTAGGTTAAAAACAGTACTATGGTTATGAAGAAATACACCGTTGTTTGATGCTCCTTACCTAACCATCATCCGATATAGGTAAATGTCATGGACATAATTTCAAAAAGTTATATCTCACTTTATAAAAATAAACGTACAGATATATCAATTTGAAATTGGTGCATAACAACGGATATTCAAAACCAAATATTTGCCGTCCGGTAAAAACCTAAGCGATTTCCTCAAATATCACCAATTACAACGAATCCCGATATAATGAGGATGATCACCTAATTCCCAATAACCTACTCCCACTCATCATCTGTAAAACTATACAAATGTGAGAATCAAACCTGGTAAATACATACCCTGGAGTAAGGACCTAATTAGGAAATCGGTTTTCTATTAACAACGCACAGTGAAACTGAAACTTGAAGATGCTTCGAAGGGGTATCCGGGTATTCCTAGTAATGCCTCTTCCATGACTATAACCGTATATTTCTTTGCCATCTCTCCAAATCCCTTTATTTGTCTTTAGTCGTTACCTTCTGTACACTACCTTTAGGCTAAATGGTTTTCTTCCTTCCCTACCGTTTGGCGCCAGCCTATAGTTTGGAAGAAGACTATCCAATAAGCGTAATAGGTGTACTGTCCTAATCCTAGGAGCACTCACAACACGATAGAAGGTAAAGATAAACGACAACTGAATAATCCTTATTCTATTTCTCCTGAACCAGAATCCATCCCCGAACTGGAACAAGTTCCTTCGAGTTCGTATATAACCATACGATGGATTATCCAAATAACTGTGGATCTTCGTAGTGATACGAGGTGTTCTGGAGAAATACAAAGGTGAGGTAGAAGTGGCGATGAAATATGTTCAGTTGATAAAACTGCACATTTGTATTACATTTTTTCCTACCATTTTCATATTAAAAAAAGGACTTTATTATAATATATTATACATATGAGGGTTTATGTGTAAAAACACTATTTTCCATGTGTTAATATATTTTAATTAGCATTTGGTAGAAAAATGTATGCAAATAAATTCATTGACCAAATCCTAGTAGAACTAAGTCTACTAAATATTATTTAAGATTATTGTGCAGAATTTTCCAAGTTGTTATGCAGAATATATCAAAGAAATCAAGCTGTTGAAGAAGACTTGCCTAATTAAGAAGCAAAACTTAGAGACCAAGTCTGGAAGCAACCGAGAGAAGATTTCTGAATTCTAAAGGTGCCTAGGATTGCCACATGTCACAAGAAGAAAGCCCAAGAATTTTGATCAAGAGATCCTCACCTTTGAGCGCGGATCCGCGGCCAAACCCCCCTTGGGCCGCGGATCCGCCGCACTTCTAGGGAATTGGGAAGCAAGATTTCTTGGCATAAATCTATGAAGAATTTTACCAATTTTTCAACAATAAGATTCTGGCTTTGCACTATAAAAGAGCACCGAGAGCCTCTTGGAAAAGTTATCAAGTCGACGCGATCACGAAGTCCAAGACGGCTCACGCATCCAGACTGATCATCAACGGTTCATCTACCTCTTTAGAAGAGATCGAGAAGCAAACTAGGTTTTTGTAATCATTTTCTAAGGAATCAAAGTGTACTTGATCTTGTTGATTAATAAAGGTAGTTCTTTTTCTTATTCTATTTCTTCGTAGTTTAATTATGCAATTTCTCTCCATCTCTTTTTCTCCCAACATGCGCGAGTAATTCTCCGCTTGTTAGGGTTCGTAGGATTAGGGTAGGCTAATGGATGATGAACATCCCCAAACCCTTTTTAAGTCCTATAGAGTTTATGAACTTTATCAAAAGAATCATTAACATCCTAATCGGGCGCGCTAATAATTCTTTGTTAGTTCCGACCGTGATTAGAGTTAGATTAATGATTGTATTGGTAAAGGCTAGATATGAACGGAGTTCCGTGTCGAGATAAGGGTTAAGAGTGGGATTCCTTTTTCCTCCAGAAACCCTAATCTACACGCATCACCGTCGTTCTAGTTTTAAATCTATTAAAGGATAAAAAGGGTAACTTTTAATTAATCGTCCACAACTACTAAATCCTAACGAACCCTACAAGCCCTTTTTATTATATTTTCTACATTCCTAAAATAATCTAGATCTATATTTTTGCATTCTTGCTTAACGTAGATCTAGAAATCTTTCTATAAAATTCTTTATCCCTCCTCCCCGGCAACCATTTGATTGGTTCGAAAGAGTGTTTGTTTGTAGTTAACCGCAATCAGAACGTTGTCGCGTGTAGCTAGACCGAGGTGAGTACGGTTAACTACAAACAAACACTCTTTCGAACCAATCAAATGGCGCCGTTGCCGGGGATACGTGCGTAATTTTTTATTTTTACTATTTGTGTTGAATTCTTAGACGAGCCATATCATTATTAACACAAAACTGCAAATTGCATATTTAACGACTTGTGCGTGAATTTTGCAAGGAGATCTGGAGTTACAGAATTGAGGAAAACAGAAGACAGAGCCATTCATCGTGATCCAGAGGAGCAGAGAGGGACACAGAAAAATTTTCAGCAACTGAACCATCCATCCTGCGGCGGAACCGCGGCACCGAAGGGGAATCTGCGGCGGAAACGCGGCCTGACAAGGGGATCAAGGGTTCAAACTCCTCTGGTAAGATTCTCAACTCCTTCTCTCTCCTCTCAAATCCAATAAAATCTATCTTCTGCAGGATTCTTTGCAAGATTGCGCCGCTCAAAAATCTTTTTGCAAAAGTTTTGTTATTGGTTTTGTTTTGCATATTTAATACGGATTTTAAGGGGCAAAGACCAAATCAAGATTAGGTGGGGATTTCATCACCCTTCCTAAGCCCCACAAATCACAAACCGAGCATATAGAACAACCCTTCATTAATTTAAAAAATATCTAGACCAGACTCTAAGGACTGTCGAGCTCAATAGGAAAAAGACTAGTATAGGCATCGGCCGTTTATCCTAACTGACATTGCGGTGTCTAGGCTAGTGGTTTTTAATTAGGCCCACTGTAGTGGTGGTTCCTTCCCACTTACCTGGCCGTACTTGTCCGTGAAGAGGCGGTTTGAGGTCCTATTTCTAGCCCCGGTTAGGAGCTGTCTAGCAGACCTAGGTAACCTTAGTTCTAGGGTTGCTTGTGCATCATAGGGTGATTTGTCTTGAGTCCCACTTTTTCAAAACAAGCCAATTTTAAATCACATACACGCTGCCACTTGCACTAAACCCGCTTAGTGCATGCTCGGCTGGACACGGGATCCTAGTGCCCGTCTTGTCCACGTTCCTGCTATCGACGCCGAAGTCGGTACTTCTTCATCTTCTTTTCCCCCACCACACACCACATCAACCGAGATGGACGGCACTCCATCAAATTATAACACCACGCTGCCACCGCCCGAAGGTGCGCAGAATCCACCGCGCATTTCTCTCCAAGAGAGATGTTATCCTATTCGTGGTCCTCTTCCTACTTGTCTATCTCTTCCACAACCTAACGGGGATAATTTCGAAATTAAACCCTACTACATCAATCTGCTGCTCAAATTTCACGGGCTTGAGTCGGAAGACGCGTACGTTTTCATCACCAAATTCGAAAACGTATGCGCAATGATGGGTACTTCACAATTGACTTTAGATGCTATGCGCTTACGTCTTCTCCCATTTACACTGTACGACTTGGCAGAAAAATGGCTTTATAATACTGCCACACACACTATCACTAATTGGGATGAATTCGTCATAGCATTTCTTAATAAGTTTTACCCAAATCATAAGACTGCACATGTTAGGAGCGAGATCAACCAGTTCACCCAGCTTCCCAATGAACCATTTTGGAAGTGCTTTGAACGTTTCAAAGATCTGCTTGTCCAATGCCCCCATCACGGAATACAAAGATGGGATTTATGTCGGATTATATATGAGGGCATTAATTCAGCAACAAAGCAGATGCTTGAAACAATGTGTCAATGCAATTTCATGTCTAAAGATGACGGTGAAGCATGGAAATATCTGGAAGATCTCGCAGAAAGCACTTTGCAGTGGGAAAGCGTAAGACCACCTTCATTTAGGGGAGGAGTTCACCAGCTCGATGTTTCTATCGCAGTGAAAGCCGAAATGGCAGCGATACAGAAGAAACTCGATGCTATTGAAAACAAGTTCTCAACATTCTCCCTAAATCAGGTCACGCTTCCTAAGACCGTCTGTGGTTGCTGTTCGGATCCTTCACACTTAACGGAAGAATGTCCTACGAATGCATCGTTTCAAGCTAATGCTGCTTTTCAGCAGCGACCTAGAAATGATCCTTATTCTTCCACATATAATCAAGGATGGAGGAATCATCCTAACTTTTCTTGGAATCAAAACCAACAAATAATTATCAAAGAGCTCCTCCACAGCAACCACAACCACAGAATCAACCCCCTTTTTAGTCACAAAATTTCCAAAATCCGGCCAACATTTCTACACCACAAGTGGCCGGTACTGACAACTCACTTGCACAAACTTTGGATATGTTCATGAAACAATCCATGCAAAATTCGGCTGAGATAAGGACTTCTATTGATACCCTAACAAAAAACTCCTCCTCCCATGGTGAGAGTATTAAATCAATAGAAAACCAAATCGCACAGTTAAACGCCGCAATGAGTGCGAGAGAGAAAGGGAAACTCCCATCTCAACCCCCACCGAATCCTGGCCATTCACAAAGTCATAATGTGAATGCCATTACTACATTGAGATCGGGGAGAGTGCTGAATAACCAAGTGGGTGAGCAGTTTGATGATAGTAACACATTTGATACCCCTTCTTCTTCTTCTTCCCCTAATTCGTCTAGTCTCCTACCTTCATCCGAGCCTATTCTCCGTTTTCCCCAAGGCTCGAACCCTTCGCCCAATTTGCCAAATCTATCTAAGTCGATTCCTACTCCAGTTTTGGGATCGAATCCATCCCCACAGTCTTCTCCACAAATGTTGGACCCAAAACTTATTGATCAAGCACCTTATCCAAACAGGTTGAGGGGCAACAGACCAAGTCCACAAATGGAGAAGATTGTGGAAATTTTTAAGCAAGTTAACATAAACATTCCTCTCCTAGATGCTATTCAACAAGTTCCGTCATATGCGAAAATCCTAAAGGGCTTGTGCACTAGGAAGAGAAAAGTTCAAGTACCTAAAAAAGTTTTCCTTGCGAGTAATGTGAGCACTGCTTTTACACAACAACTACCCAAGAAAAGAAAGGACCCCGGAAGTCCTACAATTTCAATTTCTATTGGGGGTAAAAATATTAATCGTGCTCTACTCGATCTAGGTGCTAGTGTTAACTTGCTTCCGTATTCTGTTTATGAGCAATTAGGGATCGGAGAGTTAAAACCGGCGCATTGCACTCTTCAGATGGCCGATCGATCTATCACCTAACCTAGGGGTGAGCTAGAGGATGTGTTAATCAAAGTCGGGGAATTCATATTTCCTGTGGACTTTATCGTTATTGATACACAACCTGCGGCAAACCCACGCAATCAAATCCCGGTGATACTCGGTCGACCCTTTTTGGCCACTTCCAACGCAGTAATTAATTATAGAAACGGCTCTATGACCCTATCCTTTGGAAAGAAGTCAATTGAGCTTAATATTTACAAGTTGGGAAGTGAACCCTCCGAACCCTATGCTCATGTGTGTTCTGTCGAATTAATGGATGTCGACAGCAGCGAATTTGATCAACCTCATGATACAGACTCTTTTCATATGTTGTTGTTTGACCCAACCATTTACTCTTCCACCGAGTTGTCCGGGTCAACATCTAATGAGAAACCTTTTATAGAGTCTGACGATCACCCCATTTTTTCTGATGATATTATTTTTCGGGGTATCGATGAAAGCTTTGAGCAAATTTTCGCTGATGAACTCGCATTTTTACAAGACACGGGTGTTGAGATGAATCAACTCCAAGATGAAGAAATTGGACCTCCACCCCCTCTTTTGGACAATCATGATAATGCGAGTAATCCATCATCACTATCACTGTGTCGTCTCTCCAAATTGAGACGCAATCCTTTTCCATTACACCTCTTATCACCTCCCCACTTCTTCACGTCGAAAGGTGACATGTTCTTCCACCAACCTTGGTGCTTCATTGATAAATTTTTTGAATGGTTGGTGTTGACCTTCGGTCTTTGCAAACCTTGGCTTTGACCAATAACCTTGACCCCCTCGTGTGATTTTAAAAGATTAAAATTGTTTAAAGGGGGTGGTATATTTTGGCTCTTGAAAAGAAAATGATTTTTACAAATTTGTGAGCCTAAAATAAGTTTGGGGGAGGATTTTCACTTTCATATATTCTTGCCCCCATTAATAATTTCCTCCCAAGTCTACAGATTTTTGAGCTTAACGGATGACATCAGTGAGGACACTGCTGTAAACAGGTTTGGGGGAGGTTTGTGCTTATTTACACATCAATTTGCATCATATTTTGCATAAGCACAACATTTTCAAAAAAATTTTAAAAAAAAATTTCTTTTATAACAAAAGAGTAGAAAGTGAAAAATTACATCCAAAAGATAGGAATAATTTAAGATGAACAAGAAAATTAGAAGTTTTCTTAAACGAACTGGTAATAAGTAGTTATGAGCCGTTGTCCCAAGGGTTAGTAAGATGAAGGAAGTCACTAATCTGAGGATAAAAATAAGTCTGAAAAATAGTTTCTATTCTGGAAGCCAAACATTTGAATGTTGATACCCTACAATATGCACTTACACACGTCTTGAAACTCGGGATAGTAGAGGATACCTTGAAATGCTCTTGTCTAAAAGCCAAAGTATGAAGGAAATGAAAAAAATAAAAAATGAAGAAAAGATAAAAATGGTGAAAAGAAAAAAATGAACACTGGTTTTGTTATCGCCAAGGCAGCAATAAAAAAAAATATAGCGAGGGTGCCTCTTCACCTAGTGCCCTAAGGCCAACTGGTCTGGGAGTCACTGCTAAGCCTTAGGTGGTGCAAGACGAGGAAAATATTATCACCTAATCAGCATGCACATAAGTAATCGGTCTGTTAGTACCTCAAGAAGTATTAACGGTCGCATGAAAATGTGTGCACATAAGTAATCGGTCGGTTAGTACCTCAAGAAGTATTAACGGTCGTATGAAAATGTGTGAGCAAATCTTAATATTCATTAAATTAAAAAGTACTAAGGCAGATGGACAAGAGTATGATAGCTTGAATTGAATTCTCCGAGTGTAAGGATGTTCTTTACACACACGTGGGGTTATATGATCAATGTTTGGATGAAAGGTAGGAATGAAGAATAAAGACGATGTTTTATTGAGGGATGATGTGATTTCTAACATTTTTTCATGACTATTAAGATAGGGCTCATGACAACTGAAAAGCTAGTATTGTTGGAAACTCTTCTTTTCAAGGCCTTTCTTTTATGGTTCTTGTCTTTATATGTAAATTTCACCATCTTTCTTTTGTTATAGGATTTTGTGGGTGTAATCCGCTGAAAACCCTCAGGAGACAACACTCCTCCTACTAGGGACACCTAGAGGTTTAACGGCTTGTTGCACGTGCTCAGTGCAATCGTGTCTGCCTACGAAAGTGTGCTTAGTTTTCTCCTTTCTTTTTCTCCTCTTAAATAACTAGTTTGCTCGGGACGATCAAAAATAAGTTTGGGGGTATTTGTTCAGTTGATAAAACTGCACATTTGTATTACATTTTTTCCTACCATTTTCATATTAAAAAAAGGACTTTATTATAATATATTATACATATGAGGGTTTATGTGTAAAAACACTATTTTCCATGTGTTAATATATTTTAATTAACATTTGGTAGAAAAATGTATGCAAATAAATTCATTGACCAAATCCTAGTAGAACTAAGTCTACTAAATATTATTTAAGATTATTGTGCAGAATTTTCCATGTTGTTATGCAGAATATATCAAAGAAATCAAGCTGTTGAAGAAGACTTGCCTAATTAAGAAGCAAAACTTAGAGACCAAGTCTGGAAGCAACCGAGAGAAGATTTCTGAATTCTAAAGGTGCCTAGGATTGCCACATGTCACAAGAAGAAAGCCCAAGAATTTTGATCAAGAGATCCTCACCTTTGAGCGCGGATCCGCGGCCAAACCCCCCTTGGGCCGCGGATCCGCCGCACTTCTAGGGAATTGGGAAGCAAGATTTTTTGGCATAAATGTATGAAGAATTTTACCAACTTTTCAACAATAAGATTCTGGCTTTGCACTATAAAAGAGCACCGAGAGCCTCTTGGAAAAGTTATCAAGTCGACGCGATCACGAAGTCCAAGACGGCTCACGCATCCAGACTGATCATCAACGGTTCATCTACCTCCTTAGAAGAGATCGAGAAGCAAACTAGGTTTTTGTAATCATTTTCTAAGGAATCAAAGTGTACTTGATCTTGTTGATTAATAAAGGTAGTTCTTTTTCTTAATCTATTTCTTCGTAGTTTAATTATGCAATTTCTCTCCATCTCTTTTTCTCCCAACATGCGCGAGTAATTCTCCGCTTGTTAGGGTTCGTAGGATTAGGGTAGGCTAATGGATGATGAACATCCCCAAACCCTTTTTAAGTCCTATAAAGTTTATGAACTTTATCAAAAGAATCATTAACATCCTAATCGGGCGCGCTAATAATTCTTTGTTAGTTCCGACCGTGATTAGAGTTAGATTAATGATTGTTTTGGTAAAGGCTAGATATGAACGGAGTTCCGTGTCGAGATAAGGGTTAAGAGTGGGATTCCTTTTTCCTCCAGAAACCCTAATCTACACGCATCACCGTCGTTCTAGTTTTAAATCTATTCAAGGATAAAAAGGGTAACTTTTAATTAATCGTCCACAACTACTAAATCCTAACGAACCCTACAAGCCCTTTTTATTATATTTACTACATTCCTAAAATAATCTAGATCTATATTTTTGCATTCTTGCTTAACGTAGATCTAGAAACTTTTCACAAAATTCTTATTTCTTCCTCTCTTTCTCAACACATCTAAAGTAAGAGTAAAAGGTTCCACGTTTCCCAGAGGACGACCCGTACTCACCTCGGTCTAGCTACGCGCTACACCGTCTTGATTGCGGTTATTCTACAAAAACACTTTTTTGTAACGATCAAAATACTTGGTTTGGTCGTGAATAACAGTCGCAATTTACTTTGCCATATTTCTAATCCCTTTATTTGTCTTTACTTATTACCTTCTGTACACCTCACTTAGGCTAATTGGTTTTCTTCATACCCTACCTTTCGGCACCTGCCTATGGTTTGGATGAAGACTATCCAATTAGCGTAATAGGTGTACCGTCCTAATCCAAGGAGCACTCGCAACCTGAGAGATGGAAAAAGGAAAAGACAACTGAATAGTCCTATTCATTTTCTCCAGAACCGGAAACTATCCTCGAATCTGGAACAAGTTCCTTCGAGTTCGTATATAACCATACGATGGTTTTATCCAATGGAAGTGGATGTTCGTAGTGATATGAGGTGTTCTGGAGAAAAGGGTAAAAGTAGGAGTGGCAATGAGGTGTGCAACTCTGGCAATCCAAAAGCCAGTGTTTTAAAAAGGTTCGGTCAACTTGGTCACTGAGTCATAGTCTAGGGTCGGGCCATGGTCGCTACCTGAGAGAGAGAGAGATAGAGAGAAAAGAAACACTCTGCATGCACTCTAGCCTAGATCAGAATGGTTATCCCGTTATCTAATCAGGAAACCTCCCACTGTACCGTCAAATTCTCCTCCAAACCTGAAAGAAGATTTAGTAGGGATCACCCGGGGAGTAAGCCAACTCATCAGTGGGAATCGGGATCCAACTATCATCGCATGATAACGTGATGGAATCCACTCACGTTATCACACTCCAGAAGGTATGCGCATGTCTGGCAAGTTTCCTGTATGTTTGAAACTCCCGATGTGATTTTTACCCCATGCTCTTATGACCTTAACGAAGGTCAACAAATCATAAGTCACATGTCAAGTTCTACCCGTCATTGTCCAGGTTAATTTAAACCCACTCGTACAAGCCCTTGACGAAGGTCAACAAGGCTATACGACTGTCCCAAACCAATTCATATATCTATGCAACAGAAAAGTAACAAATAGCTAGCATATACTATGCCATGATGAAGGCCAACAAACATAGCATGAATACTAAGTGCTACCTGTCTGAAATGACGGAGGGCTATGAATGGTTTTTGGCGAAAAACCTTTAACGTAATGAACTTGATATTTTTAAGGAACCGGATAGCTTTTTACAAATATATAGTAGCGAAAACCTTTGCTAAAGAGGTTACTCCCGGTGAAGGGATCTCGGCTCTTTCCCCATAGAATGAGGTGTAGGATATTCCAAATTGAATACCACGATGCAAAGAAAAAAGTAATCGACTATAGTGATGGTATTACCCTGACGCAAACCTCTGTCCAAGGTGTCACTCTCGGTGAAGGGATCTCGGCCCTTACCTCGTAGAATGAGGTGCTGGATATTCATAACCGAATACCACTGTGCAAAACAAAAGAAAATGTCCTTGTAATAACAGCTTTTTGAAAAATGTTCCAACAACATCGAATATGTTTGTTTTCCTTGCATTGATCCTAATCAATGCAGTCCCATCAATTAATCACACCAATAAAGAACGAAAATATGATGTACGTATATACCATCCGCATTCGCCACTGGGTCCCGTTATCACCCGTTAGGTTACTTAACTAACGACAGAGCGGGGACTGGACTAGCGCGGATGTAAAACATTAACATATACAACATCTACTAGTATATATATCAATATATAATAATCGTTCATGGCGTGATAAATGCAACATCACAGAAAGTAATAAGCATCACAGAACAATACAGATAATCTGGGAGCCCCGAATTTCATTGAGCCGCAACAGAAACCCCACGTTCCCCTGGTCGTGTGGATAGCTTGTGCAATGAAAACCTAGACCCCTACGGGCGCGGCAAGTTACCCGCCAAAACCAGAAGCGAGGCAGCCCCCTTCAGCAAAGTGAATGGACCACCCAGCACTTCATGGAATCCGGTAACTTGAGCACCCCTCCTTGGGTCAATCTATACCCCCTACGAGTGCGGCGAATAGACCGCCAATTCTAGAGTGAAGCCCCCTCCGTCTTAAAGCCATGAGATGCAGGACCGTTGGCCTCTAGAACCCGACTATCCGTGCACTCCACCGCGGGGTAATCCTAGTACAGAAAAGAAAATATGTACAACAGGTATATCGACCACAACCCGGTCATGCCCTAAAAGAATAATATACAAACAGGAAGTGACGGCAGTCCACATGTCGGACGCTCGCCCCGCAATATTAAATGTACAAATATATCTAAACTGCACTAACATTGCACCAAGCTATCCACCACGACAAATCCGCAACATCACAGCACAACACAGAATATCAACGTGAATGTCACGTTCGCAAATCCGTCTAAAAGGACTATAGCAATTAGATAAGATTTACCGATCAAATGACATTCACGGTCGCAGATAGTAATGTAATGCACTATAAACTTTAAACAATATTAGAAAATATCGAATTCGAAATAACCCCCGAATAGCCCCAAACAACCTGATAAAAACATATCCAAACTGGGCTAAACAAACAATTCCACTGCACCAACTTTCCAGAGACCAGACTGCAAAATAAAAATGAAGCCCAGAAACCTCTAAAGAGCCGACCTCCTAAGTTTTGGGAGCCATGTGCTCGGCCAAAATCCGAGGGATTGGGGTCGTGTTTAGGGTGCAGGCTATAGGTCATGTCAGTAGTCTTCTGCACCTGTTTAAATAATTTTTGAAGACACATTGAAATCGACAGAGAACCGGGATCAGCAGTACAGTATATCAGGTTTGTTTCGATTTCGATAGTTTAACATTGTCTAAACAAGCTAGCAAAGGGTTAATGGCGTGGCTCTGATACCATGTAAGTCTACGGTAGCGCCTCGACCGTCAATCCGAGGCCAAACGCGGAAACAAAAACTTTTTACGAAACTGGCTCTAACGCAGACTTTTTTCCGGATCGTACCATTAACGTTAAACTAGCTAACTACTAAAATGATAGAATGGCTATACCGATTGATCCGTGTCCTTCGGTCATTAGCCACCATCTTTAGCTCCTCTCGGCATCTCCGATCTCGCTCAATCTCCGGTCTCATCGTCGAAAGGGCACCACATCAAGAAGTCTTTTTACGGGCTCTCACTTCAAACCGAAGCAACTCGGACATGAAGTTTACTAGCCGACATGTTCAAGGTGAAGTAGAGAATGTGTGTGATAACGTTTTCTCAAGCATCCAATGTTTCTCAACACATGAGATGGAATGAGTGGAGGTTGAAGAAGATGTCATTGATGGCGATTGTGAGCTCAAAGAGAAAGCTAGAGGAGAAGAAGAGCTTGCTCTATTGTGTGAGATGAAAAATTGAGAGATGCTTAGAATGATAATCTCAAGAGCTTACCCCATACATGTGGCTGCCCCCCTCTCTCTCTCTACCTTTCATCTCACACCACTAATCAATCAAGATAATTGTCATGGCACAATAAAACACACCATGAGTCACCAATGAAGCACATGGCACATTCAATGCATATAATCATGACAACCACTCACAATTTCCACCAAATAAACATTAACCCAAATGTTTATGACAATAAAAAGATATGGCATCAACTAAAGCAAAATCGTGACGGATCACAAGGATACTCCTCACCTGTAAATACATACCTGCATTCGCATTCCAACTGAATGCGAATGCAATGAGACTAAAGTAATCTAACAAATCTAATACTAGGATCCGGCTTAAACCAAAGCCCACTAGTATGATCCGTCCGATCATGATCCGTGCACAAGTGCACGTATATGATCGAACCCTGCCATAATACCATACGCCCTCTACAACATTTCTCCCAAACTTGGAAAACCTTTTGTGGGGGACTCTAAAGACTCTTCAATACGCTGGCAGTGGATTTAACCACAAGCATGTCAGTGGTACTAGCTGTACGTAACGGCTACCCATGTATTGACCAAAAGGGAGACTGATGAGCAAATTCACCCTGAAACCCTACTGAGCCTGTCAGTGACAATATCCGTACATCTGATCCGTTCGTCTATGAGTATTGCATGTCGGGCCTAGGGGGTTGGGAAATGTCAGACCCTCAAAAGCAGTACAAGTCGTGTCGGAGTGTAGCCCAGAACACCCTGAGATACTACTGGAATACCTACCAGTAAATCTCCTGCCTTGGCCAAGGATTTCGTGTAATGGCTCTCTTAGACACAGCGCGATCTCACCCCCAATACCGGGAGAGACGAAACCCCTGCCGATCCGCTCACTGCCTCCATGTGGCTCGGGACTGTACCCAACTAAAACCTGTTTGCACGACTCCTTTGAGCCGTGGTAGGGTAGTAATCAAAGCACAGTGGGAACTCACATAAGACAAATGACGATCTCAGGTCGATGAACTAACCTGTACATATGTCACCAGGGAACTGCTATCTGACGCTAGGTACAGTACCAACTAGCAGGTTCCCGGCGAGTCCTGTCCGGTGTACTCATAACCCAATAAACACCTGTATACATCATATCTTAGGTGAACCAACTGACACCAATGGCTTATGAGACCGTCCACCGCCCCTCGTCGGGGTCTCAACTGTATACATTAGTCTACTCTGGAGTATCGATGCCCTGTCTCGAAACTCCTTTGACTAGGGACCTTTTAACGATGTGCTTATAGACTACCTAACTCTCACGTATATGATCACCATCTTACTACTGGTAGTCAAGCAAGAATCCTAAGGGCTCTATCAACGTGTAATAGTGATTTGTAATATCACCTAATGCATGTACACGATGATAAAGATAAACCAGATAGCATACTATCATCTTGATTAAGACCGTCCTACCGGTATAGGTCCTCCCTCAATCATTGCAATCACGTGCCTGCGATCCAATAATTGTCTTTGAGGGCACTATATGCAACATATTGCGGAGTTAGTGCATCGATTTTCTTGTGCCTCCTCATGTTGTTTTCTTCTTCTATTTGACAGGTTCAAAATTGCAAAATAGTTCCAAAATATTTTCAGATTTTTAACAGTCCAAATTTTCAACAGTCCAAAATGGCTACTTTTTAAATATTTTTGGCCTTGATCTCTCTCGAGCTCCGTGCACCCCTTGATCTTTGTGCTAACTTCCTCATGCTCTATGCTTTTTTGAGATACGAATGACCGCTGTTATTCGTCTTGTCTCTTGAACTAGTAAGCCGCACTTTATGGGTGTGGATGACCGGAACCCAGTTTTTATCTGTTTGTGGCAGATGTCTGGATTTTGGCATAAGAGATTTTGTGTGATTTGCGTTATTTTGAACTAGGAACCTGTAACCTGTAATCATGTAGAAAACACGGATCAAAAGTACCTACCTATAAACAAACGAGCAGAAGAATGGATGGTATTAAATGCAATATTCTGGGGTGAACTGCCATCGGGGTGCTCTACGGGTCAGTCCCCGTCACCGGTAGATCTGCCCTGGCTGCGGCTCTCTCAGCTCGCGTAGCCATGTCAACTGGAATAAGGAAACAAGAGTTGATAAGGTGTAATAACAGAAACATAAAGATGCAGAGAGTCAACGAAAATTGTTAACAAGACATAATCTTAAGGTCACTTAAGTGAAGTATTATATCGTAAATATGCTGCGAAATATACGTACACTACGTTACTCGGCCTGAGTTACCTACTCCATCATACCAAGGTCAATCTATGAAATGAAAGTTCGGGTCTAATACTTCTAAAGTCAAGTATAAGTTCTGTAAGGTTAAGCCTAGGTTCCGAAATATATAACCTGGACTCCATATAGTCAAACCTAAACTCGACACAGGTTAAACCTAGCGTTTTGATACCAACTTTGTCATGACCCAAATTGGCACTTGACCAGCACTTAGGTCACATGACATCTAGAAATGTCGACGCGACCCAAGTAAGACAAAAAAAAAAGATCTAAACCATTAAAAAAATTTAAAGAAGGTGAAGTTTTCATATTATGAAACCCAAATTAGTTACAAAGATTGTTTATTTAAAATCATATGTCAAGTGTTTTAAAATAGGGTTAAAATGTTTTCGTTATTTGAAATTTCAACAACACCTCCTTTGTAATTACTGATAAAAATAAGTATATATACATATAATTTTATAGGCATCCCTACTTGGGAGCTATCTCAACGCCCAACAACAAAATCGTAACCATGCAGTTATATACGATGCTCGATGGTGAAGGATCACAAGAAAATATAAAATGAATCGCGTAATAAAGCTAACTAGTCGACTCTATCCGAGTTTGACCCAAAAGAATATACGTAAAGTCACAAACTTGATCTAAGTCAAAAGAATATACAGATGGTCTGATGGAGTGACACTAGATACAAGATACAATATCAACAAAAGAGGCGGTTACTATACGTGTAACCCACCTAGCAAAATCTGTGATTCACTCCAAAGTATGAATCCATGATGCTGCTATGCGTCCGTGCGGTCTATCCTATAAGGAGCTAAGGCACAACGAGGGTGATTTGCCAACTCAGTGAATAGAAGTATCGATCACAAGATATAATATGACATGTGTAGTAATGAATGTAAGTGCAATATAAATGAAGTCACATAAGAATAATATACATCATTATTAAATCCTCATCAAACTCATGTCCATCATCGACACCAATAAAAATTTGGATATCGTAGGCACCGTTCAATCGATTGGTCCTCTCCTGATATCAACTCATCCACGGTCGGAATCCTCCAGATATCTGCCGTGCTCCAATATCACCTCCGGTATTGATTATCCTCTCTAGGCTTTCCATATCTCCCTACGGTCCTCCTTCCCCTCGGAGTCGTACCGGGTCCACCATATATCCATAATCGGTTAACCCCTCCCTTAATTCTAATATCTCATCATGAAAACCAGAACTCATGGTGGACGCCAAATCATCATATCCCAAGAAAACCAAACTTTTGAAAACATAATATGTTTTTTAAAAGATACTCGTGGTTTCTCAAATCTATAGAAATATCAAATTTGTGATATCAATAATGAACAGATCAGTCTTGCAACAGTAGGAAACTACAACACATGAATATATATAACAATAATATTCAAGAATCAAAATTGTAGTACACAACCATTTCGACTAGCATGGATGTCGTTAAAATACTAATAGCATAGCAGTTTCTAAGTGTCATGGCAGTACCAACGATGTGTAGTATAACATATGTGTATGTGATTTGCAATATAGCAATCGTTGGTATTTGTGATTTTGTTCTATTCAATATATCTGTTCTAGCAAGTATGATATACAATAAAGATGGCATGGTACTCAATATAATACATATGACATAAATATGGTTACGCATCGCTAATAATGTTTAGAAACCGGTACGGAGTTTTATAAAGCTTCTGGTAGTCACGGGTGCTATACGCCATCCGCCCGAGTTCCCACTTGTAAATGTCCACCTACTCACCTAATATCAGTATGCACTAGACGAAGCTCGTGAATGCGTTGCCCTTCCTCGCCGTGTTGGACGTCTCCGCGACCGAGCATATATATTAACCCAAGTGTATATATATATATTAATAGAACACAAACTTTACTACATTTCTAACACAAAAAGACCAGAACGTACGATCGACGTATTTTAACGTGTGCTATCAGTATAGAACAACCCCCGACGGTTACGAAAATCAAAACTTAAGTTTTTAAAACGTAAAACATTAAAATTTTGTAGGATATTTATTTCAGATTTTGATACAAGTGATCTGCGACAAAATAGAGTATACAGTAGTTTAGTTAAAATGTCATGAAGATACTGAAAAAATCACACACCCTAACTCAAACCCCCAGCCGAAAATTGCTGCCAACATCAATAAATTGGCGGCCAAAGTGGGTCCAAATGGGTACGGATTTGGGGTGTGGTCTCTAGTTGTTCTCACCATCTCAGAATATTCTAAAAATATTTTTCAGAGTTCATTTGTTATAGCAGATATCAATTTAATATCAAAAATCCTATAAAACATAATTTTTTATGATATCATATCAAAACTTTGAAACTTAAAGCACTTAAAAACTAGTAAAAGATGAATATTTTACTTAATTAAAGAGAGGTTACATAACTTTCAAGCTCATGGGTTGCAACTTAGATCATCTTGAACTTGATATTAGCTATAGCTTGGGTTTTTGAGAAAAATCTTCATAAAGCCTCACTTGTCTTGACTAGGTGATAAACCAGTATTTTTTTGTGTGATGAAGGTTTTGAGGAAGGAGATGGTACAGTTTAGAATGATTACCCATAAGAAATATGAGGGAAAAATTGAAGGAGGAGGTGTGTAGGATGAGCATGAGGTAGAGGGATGAGAGGGCGTATGGGTGTTGTGGTGTGTATGTATGTGTTCAACTCTTAACATATACCACTCCTCTCATAATTATTAAAAACCATTTTGAAAATAGAACCCTTTTGCAAATAAAAATCATTGATAAAAGGTTACCACTACACTAAATTATCATAATCTTTAATAAAACCCTTTTTATCATTATATAAAATTCTATCACTATTTAAAATTCTAAAATAACATTTAAATTTTTTCTAAAATATTACACTTGACCCAAATCTAAAATATATACGGATTCAGAATAATCCATGCCCTACGGTCGATGAAATAAATTAGTCTCCGTATACAATACAAGGGCAATCCAAAAAAAACTAAAACACGACACTTGAAATAATAGACCTGGAGTGCAGAAAGTTATTATCGTTCGCGATAACGTAATTAACTGCATGGCCTTGCACCTACAGAAAAAAAACATCCCCATAATCAATAAGCCTCTCATCCATGAAGGGGGATATGAAAGTTAGCTACATCGGTTGCATCCATCTAAACCTCCGATATATGGTGTCATAAATCAACATGGTATCTTCAGAGAGGTATATGGATATGTCTGTTAGTGATATATGCCCTAGAGGCCATTATTGTATCATACTGGATTGTATATTATATTTTGGAAGCTTGGGATATTCGCAGTTATAATAGCAGTCTTGCTCAAAATAGTAGTATGCTATTTGGTTTGATTCTACCTCAATTATGCATGTGTTTCTTTTAGCATATCGCTTATACATATTGGTAGAGCCCTTAGAATCTTTGCTTGACTACCAGCATTATGATGACAGTCACACTAGTAAGGGATGGGTAGTCTATAAGCACATCCTTATACAGATCCGTAGTCATAAGATTATTAAGATGGGACATCGATACTCCAGAGTAGACTAGTGTATACGCTTCTTATCCCAGCAGGAGAGATGGTCTGTCCCACAGCCATTGGTACGTCGTACCGGAGATAGTATACAGGTGCTCATTGGGTTATGAGTTACACTGGACGGAATCGTTTGGAACTGCTGGTTGGTATTATACCTATCGTCATGTAGCAGTTCCCGGATGGCATGAGTACAGGTTAGTCCGTTGACTTGATATCACTATTCGTCTCAAGTGTGTTCACACTGCACTTAGTTTTCTACCCTACCACAGCTCAAAGGAGTCGTGAAAACAGGTAGTAGTTGGGTGCATTCCAGAAGCACTTGGAGGTAGTAGCGGCTAGATAGGATTCATCTCTCTTGGTATTGCGGGTTGATATCATGCTGTGTTCGGAAAGCCATTACAGAAAGTCCCTGGCCAGGGCAAGCGATATTTACTGGTAGGTACTTCGGTAGTTTTTCAGGGTGTATTGGGCTCTACTCCGGCATGACTTATTGCGCTGTTAGGAGTCTGACGTTTACCATCCCCCTAGGCCTGATATACGAGTATCTTAGACAAATAGACCGGACTATACAGAGATTGTCACAGATAGGCTCAGTAGGAGTTCGGATGAGTTTGCTCATCAGCCTTCTTATCGACAGATACCTGGGTAGCCATTACGTGCAGCTGGTACCGCTTACAGATTTGTAGTTAAACCCACTGCCAGCGTACTGTCGAGTCTTAAGAGTTCTACACAGAGGGTTTCCCTGCCTCGGGCAAAACGATGTAGAGGACGTATGGTTTTATGGCAGGGTTCCGATCACATATGTGTACTAGCTACACAAATATTGTTCGGACGGATAATACTAATGGGCTTTAGTTTAAGCCGGATCCTATTATTATATTATTGGATTATTATTATCTCATTGTATTCTTATTTATCGGAATATGAATACGGGTATGTATATACGGTGAGGGCATTCTTGTAATTTCATAAGAGATGCTTCTAGAAGGGGACACCTCATTATTTGGTTTATCTATTTTGAGAAATAGATTAATGAGGTGGAAATTAGAGACATCCATGGCATAGGGAGAAGCATGGCTCTTTGTATTTGCTTATTAGTTTGGACTCACTATTCAAGCATGATTGATATTTTCTATTGGAAAATATTGCATGCTTGAATGAGTGAAGTGTGTGAGCAATTCTTCACTTGCCACAACTTTTGCTCATTTGTTCATTCTCTTTCTCTCTCTATACTTTCCTCACCTTCTTCCTCAAGACCCTAACCCTCACATGAATTGTGAACCCTAGGATCTCATGAGATAAAATACTCCATTAGATACTCTACATCTTCTAGGCTACTTTGCTTAGCGAACTAGGTGCCCTAGTTGCTAGGTTTACATAGCACCTAATCTAGAGTTTGGAAGCATCACACATGCCACAATTAAATTTTTAAAGGTGCTAAATAAACTAAACTAGAATCTTAATTGGAATTTTAGGGTAACAATGAACAAGCATCACATACAAATTAGAATCTATCACTAAGTGAAGAGATCGCAACCTTTGTAGACCTTCCTTGGTGACTCCTTGGATCTTTGAGAGTATGGAATGGATCGCCAGATGCCTTCCTCGTCCACGATGATCCACCCGAAGTCCCTTTGCCCAAAGCTCCTTGCCTTACTTAATCTTTGAATGAAGTATAGCAAACACCCTACACAAATGGGCTAGAGATGTGTAGAATGATGAGATGGTTTGTATTCTATAATCAAAAGCTTTTCTTTTTATCAACCTCACTCTTTAGAAAATTCAAGAGAGCTTGGAGGAAGAAGAAGATAATGGTGGCTAAGCTTTTCTAAAGAGATAATGATATGATGAACGATAAAAATGAGAATAGAAAATATAAATATATATTTTCCACTCACATCCTTAACCATGGGTTAACAAATATCTAGATATTTATTTTGGAGAAAAAGAATCATAGAAAGTTAACTCATGGTGGGAGCTAAGGTTAAGAGAAAGGTCAAAGATAATTATCCACAATGAATTGATTTTCTATTTCTTTAATTCAAATATATATATATATATATATATATATATATATACATATATATATATATATATAGATACATACATATTTATTCCCATGTGAGTCTTGCATTGCCACCACTAGTGTATCATCAACCAAGATACAATGTATGTATGTATGTGTCCATGCACATCATCATGTGCATACATGCATGCATACATCAGCAAAGAAAACGGTTTAATAAAGAATTAAGCTAAAAGTCAAATGTTAAATCAACACTTTATTTAACAAACCGGTCATATCACATATGACCCGCCAATAGAAAGACACCCGATTAATATACGGTATTACATACACGTATTTAATCGGGTCCCCGCGCATATATCATATGCACACCACATCTTTTCGCCTGAGCTAGGAAACTCCTGTGTGGGACTCTAAGACTCGTCAATACGCCGGCAGTAGGTGATGATCATATCAAACAGCTACAAGCCGTAAGCGGTCAGCTAAACGTAACGGCCACCCGGGTATTGAGCGATCAGAAGAAAACCAGCGAAGCTGTCAAAACTCCCGTCGAGCCAACTGGCAACACTTACCGTACAGTCCGTTCTCTTCGAAAGATATGCAACATATCGAGTCTAGGAATGGAATCGTCGACCCCAATAACTCAATAAGTCATGCCGGTGTATGGCTCATAATAGATCGAGAAACTACTGATAACAATTATCAGTAAATCTCAGCAGCCCTGGACAGGGACTTCCTGTTATAGCCAATCGAGCATAGCACAACATCAACCCCAATACTGGGAAAGACGAAACCCCTCATATCGCTCATTGGTTCCATGTGTCTCGGGACTGTACCCAAAGTCCACCTGTTTGCACGACTCAGTAGAGCCGTGGTAGGGTGGAGATCAAAGTACAGTGGGAGGACACACAAGACTCTATGACGATCTTGGGTCTACAGACTAACCTGTACCAGTGTTACCAGAGAACTGCTATCCGACAATAGATATAATACCACATAGGAGTTCTCGGCGAGTCTGTTCAGTGTACCCAGTCTCCACTGAGCACCTGTATACAATCTTTGGTGTCAGTACACCAGATGGATATGGGATCATCCATCACCCATCATATGGGACAAGAATGGTATACGCTAGTCTACTCTGGAATATCGATGCCCCATCTCGATACACCCACGAATAGGAACAGTTAAAGGATATGCTTATAAACTACAGGTGTCCCAGTAGTACGATCTGCATCATAGTCCCAATAGTCAAGCAAATATCCTATGGGCTTTATCAACATGTACCAAATGAATAAGATGCATGATCAAATAAACATGTCAAGATAAAGTAAACCAGATAGCATACTATCATGTCGAGCAAGAAAGTCATATATATACATATATACATATCCAAGCATCCACTATACATATAATGGCCTCTAGGGCATACATATATCCAACAATCTCCCACTTGCACTAAGGCCAATTATTGGCGTATCTCATACCCAACATCTCAAAAAGTCGCTCATGCTGCGGCTGTGGAAGGGCCTTGGTGAGTGGATCCGCGGTGTTATTCTTTGTCTCTACTCTCCGAATCTCGATCTCTTGCCGATCTACTATCTCCCGGATCAAATGATATTGCCTCAGGATGTGTCTGGACTTCTGATGGGACCTAGGTTCTTTTTCTAACGCCATAGCCCCATTATTATCATAATACAATGGTATTGGATCAACAATGGTTGTAGCTACTCCTAGTTCTGCGATGAAGTTCCTCATCCAGAAGGCTTCCTTCGCAGCATCATTTGCAGCAATATACTCAGCTTCCATCGTGGAGTCTGCAATGGTATCCTGTTTGGAACTCTTCCAACTAACCGCCCCTCCATTGAGGGTAAATACAAACCCTGAGATAGATTTGCTGTCATCCTTATCACTTTAGAAGCTGGAATCGGTAAAGGCCTCAATTTGGAGATCCCCATTACCATACACCAAAAACAGTTATTTAGTCCTTCGTAAGTACTTAAGAATGTTCTTTACTGCTATCCAATGTTTCTCCCCTGGGTTGGATTGATACCTGCTTACTACAGCCAGCGCATAAGCTACATCAGGGCTGATACATAACATCACATACATTATAGATCTCACGGCTGAAGCATAGGGTATAATGCTCATGCGAGCTCTCTCTTCATCAGTCTTCGGACAGAAGTCTTTGGAGAGAGTGATTCCATAACAAGCGGGCAAGGCACCAGGCTTGGAATCTTCCATACTAAACTTTTTTAGGATGGTGTCTATGTACTTTGATTGGGACAATCTCAATAACCTCTTGAATCAATCTCTATAGATCCTTATGCCCAAAATGCACGAGGCATCACCTAGGTCCATCATGGAGAACCTTTGTGATAAGAATAGTTTATCTGATTGTAGCATAGGAATATCATTTCCTATCAAGAGATTGTCATCCACGTACAATACGAGGAATGTGATAGTACTCCCTAAAATCTTCTTATAAATGCATGGTTCATGTATATTTTTGAAAAAATCAAACTCTTTGATTGTATCATCAAAGCAGATGTTCCAGCTCCATGAGGCCTGCTTTAATCCATAAATGGATTTAAGCAACCTATATGCTTTCCCGCTGCTCCCATTATCAATGAAGCCCTCTAGTTGATCCATATAAACGCATTCTTCTAAATCACCATTTTGAAATGCAGTTTTAACGTCCATTTGCCAGATTTCATAGTCGTAGTGAGCAGCAATAGCAAGTAGGATCCGAATAGATTTAAGCATTGCTACTGGAGAGAAAGTTTCATCATAGTCCAATCCTGGTCTTTGATGAAAATCTTTCGCTACAAGCCTTGCTTTATAGGTCTCTACCTGTCCATCCACACCAATCTTTCTTTTAAAGATCCATTTTTTACCCTACGGGTTTTATCCTAGGAGGTGCAACGTCCAAAGTCCATATTTTGTTGGTGTACATGGACTCCATTTCAGATCTCATGGCTTCCCGCCACTTCACTGAGTCACCACTCGTGATAGCTTGCTGAAAACTAGTAGAGTCATCATCATCCATGATGCAATCTTCTCTCTCACCATCAATGAGAAACCCATAGTATGTCTTCAGTGGGCGAGAAGTTCTACTAGATCTCCGGAGCGGCTGAGGTTCTTGAAGTTCTATTGCAACATCAATTTCAACCTTCATCATGAGTAATTTATGTCTCTAGAACCTCTTCTAGTTCTACCGCATTGCCATCATCACCTTTTGTAAAAATCTCATTTTCTAAAAATGTGGCATATTGAGAAATAAACACTTTTTGTTCCTCCTTGTGGTGGAATAGATATCCATTTGAATGTTTTGGATATCCCACAAATTTACACATGACCGATCGTGTCTCGATTTTTTCTGGATTCTGCTTTTTGACAAAAACCGGACAACCCCATATCCTAACTCTTTTAAGGGACGGCCTCTTTCCACTCTATATCTCATAAGGTGTGGTAGACACAGTGTTGGTTGGAACCCTATTTAACAGATACATTGCTGTTTCCAATGCATGTCCCCAAAAGCAAAGCGGTAACTCAGCATCACACATCATGGACCGTACCATATATAATAGGGTACGATTCCTCCGTTCTGACACACCGTTGTGCTGTGGTGTGTAAGGGGGAGTGAGCTGAGAGAGAATCCCATTCTTTTTTAAGAAGTCTGAAAACTCTGTACTCAAATACTCTCCACATCGATCTGATCGAAGTTCTTGATACTCAAGCCTGTTTGTTTTTCTACTTCAAGTTTATACTCCTTGAATTTCTCGAAATCTTCGGATTTATGCTTTAACAAAAACACGTGTCCAAATTTTGAGAAATCATCAGTAAAAGTAATGAAGTAAGAAAAACCGCCTCTTGCATGGGTAGACATTAACCCACATACATCACTATGTATGAGGCTTAAGAGTTCCACAGCTCTTTCTCCGTGTCCAGTATACGGAGTTTTGGTGATTTTACCTTTGATACAAGACTGACAAGTCGCATAAGATTTATATTCAAAAGGATTCAAATATCCATCTTTATGTAGCTTGTTTAGTCTTGTTACATTAATATGACCAAGTCTACAATGCCAAAGAAAAGCTTCATTTATATCTGAAAACTTTCTTTTATCAGTATGTTGTATATTGAAAAATGTGTGTTGGTTCATGACGTAAATACCGTTATTTAGTGTACCATACCCAATCAACTGTTGATTCAAGTTAATGTTCATAATATTATTCCGCAACACAAAATGATATCCTTCATTATCCAACAAAGAAACGGATATTATATTTCATAGCATACTAGGTACATAATAACACGAGTTCAAAACCATAATACAAATCGAAGGCAACCCCAGATGATACTCTCCTACGGATACAGCATGTATATTGGAACTACTTCCAACCCGCAGAGTATGGTCACCGGTCTTCAAAACTCTATTGTTTCTCAATCCCTGCATACAATTGCAGATGTGATAACCGGAACCGGTATCTAATACCCAAGATGCAGAGTTTATAGAAAAACAGTTTTCAGTTACAAACACACCTGAAGCGGAAGCATCAACATACTTTTTCTTCTTGAGATCTGCAAGATACAGAGCACGGTTGCTTTTTCAATGTCTCGACTTGTGGCAGTAAAAAAATTCTCCTTTTCCACTTCCTGCGGCCCCAGATTTGTCTTTCACCTTCGCCTTTTGAACTCCACCTTTCGGTTTAATGGGTTTCTTCTTCTTCTTCTTTCCCTTGGCCTTGGCTTTTGGGACGGAAGAGGAAGATGGCCCATTTAACAGAGTGGTAGTTTTCACTGTCTTAAGCTTGCTCTCCGCACTTCTCAACATATTGAGAAGTTCAGGAAATGATTTATCCAAATCGTTCATATTGAAATTCACTATGAACGGAGCAAAGGCGGGGGGGGGGGACTGCAGAACAATATCTGTATATTGCACATTATCCATGGTCCATCTCAGTTCCTCAAGTTCTTCTCTTAGACCAATCATCTTCAGAACATGTTCTTCTACTGATGTACCAGGGGCCATCAGCATCTGAAACAACTTTCGAGATGCTTCGTATCGTAAAGTCCGAGATTGCTCTTCATACAACTCCTTTGTATGAAGAAAGATAGATTGAACATCCATATTCTCGTGCTGCTTCTGATGTATACTTTCCATAAAAGCAAGCGCGAGGCACTTGGCCGTGTTACAATCAATATCCCATGTTTTTCGGATCTCCTTATCCGAAACAGATGATTTAGGACCTGGGACGGGTGGGGCTTTGGCAATGAGGACATATGATACTTTATCATATGTGAGTGCAATGTTCAGGTTCTTCAACCATTCTTTATAATTCGGTCATGTCAGTTTGTTTTTCTCTAAAAGAAGTTTAAGTCCCATCATCAGGTATCTGCTATTAGGAGAGAGAAAAGAATACACTCAACGAAATGCTCTTGCAAAGAATTAGATTGGTTATTATCTTATCTAATCGATATCTCCCACTGCTTTTATTAAATTTTCTTTCAAAACCTGAAAAGAAAACTAGCCATGATTAATTACATTCTACAGTTTCGCTAACCGGTCAGCCAGGCCAGTGTCGGTACTTTGAGGGAGGTTCCCCGTGCTTTCGTACGTACCTAATTAAAATAAACCTCATTTTCCCATAGATCAATCCCCGTTGACATCTTTCTAGACACCTAATGGATTAGCTAATTGTAAAGTGCAAAACTCTCCTGGGAGTAACTCTTACTCATAGTGGGATCGGGATCCAACTATCATATAGATGGTATGCAATCTCATTGCAAATTTCAACTCTTGAAACTCCCGATATGGTTTTTACCCCTAGTTGCTTATGACCTTGGCTGTGGTCAACATATCATAAGCACTAGTCAAGTTCTACCCGTCATTTCGAGATTAACTAGACCCACCCATATGACCCTTGACTATGATCAACATAATCACTTGAATGTCCTAACTGATCGCATCATATGCTTTGTAGGAAGACATCACTTAGCTACCGTACACTACGCCTTGACTATGATCAACATACGTAGCACAAATACTAAGTAGTCTGCTTCCTAAAGTGACGAAGGGTTGCGGATTGTTTTTATGAAAACCTTTATCGATTTGAACTTGATCTCGTTATAGAATCAAAACAGTTTAGAAAAGGAGTGGCTTAAGCTCCGCATCTTTTGAAACTTGCATTTTTCATAAAAAGGCCGAGTGGGTTTCAAATCTGATTCTACAACATCTTTAGGTTTCTTTTTCTTTATCTTAATCTTATTAATATAGTCCCATCATTTAAGTTCCTAAGCCATCAAAGAAAAGAAACGAAAATAGAACGTACACTTATGCCATCCGCATTCGTCATAGTGTCCCGTTATGCACCGTTAGGCTACTTAACTAACGGCATAGCATGGCGGGACTAGTACGGGTGTAAAACATAAGCAACGTTTATTATATATCATATATATAATAAAAATCGATTCGTCTCAGATACTAAGTAATCACATTACAGAATATCAACAGCAGAAGCACATATGAAAATAAAAGGATATCTAGGATGTCCGTAATTTGTATTTAGCCAATAATAGAAAATACGGATTTCACGGTCGCAATGAATAGCTAAGCCCACACCCCTAGGCCCCTATGAGAGCGACAAGTGACCCTACCAATTCTAGAGTTTAGGAGACCCGGTCTCGACTCCTCGAGATGGCCTCCCACTGAACCCAAGAACTCGGTCTCTTGTACTCCCTTCCTTGGGTCTATCCTAATGCGGAAAAGTAAATAATATACAATAATAGAGACATCATCCTCAACCCGGAAGTGCCCCAAATGAAAGAATATTACATACAATTGATTTATACATGAATGAAAATAAACTCTCATCTCATATAAACCCCCGGCTATTCCATCACGACAATCCTGCACATCATATCTCAGCAACACATAATATCATATATCATCAATGTAAGTAATTATGCGTATCCCGATTGTCGTTGATGTATAACAGCGAAAACGGCGATACACCACATACTACACTTACGGTCGCAGAAAAAAATGAAAAACTACAACAATTGGAATCACAACTGCCCTTAGACATCAAAAACCCAGGATATCGCATATCAAAGATTTCATGCCCAACAATATAAAGCTCACATTTAGGTCTCACCCATGAAAACACTTTTTCAAATTAAGTTGGATAATTAAACAATATTTCCGATTAAACCCGAGACCGAAATGTTAGATTTACACGCAACAAACAAATTTGTAGATTCCAATTATTGTATCACAATCTCAAATACTAGGAGCGGTTAAACATTTGATCGAACAATCAATTACCCAAATAATCTCCGAAAGCTCAACACTTAAGCAATATTAAAATACACCAGAGACTGCTACAAGCTCATACGGGCCAGCACAAGAAGGCACAGTCCACGTCTCACCAACGACGCCGTGGAACCGCCGCAAAATGACCATTTTGGCGGCGGTTCAGCGGTCGTTAAGTCGAGTTAGGGCTTCGTTCTTCCTGTGGTCCCATACAATTCCCTGCACGTTTTTCTGAGTATTTTTAATGTGAAGAAATTCAACTTTTGGAAAAATTTCCAGAAAGCATGATTCGGGCGACATGTTTCGTTCGTTCGAGGTTTTCAACGTCGTCTAGGTTACTCTAAATTTCTAGGTTGGCTCTGATACAATTGTTAGGTTTACCTAGCACCTAATCTAGAGTTTGGAAGTATCACACTGCCATAATTAAATTTTTCAAGGTGCAAAATAAACTAAACTAGAATCTTAACTATAATTTTTGGGTAACTATAGGGTGTTTTTCGTCACCCCATTGAGATGGGAATACGCGCACGCTTGTCAGGCGTACTACAGATTCCCCCTGCCTAGGGTAGGCCGGGTTTTAATGATTGTGGGGATCCGAATCTTCGGCAACCGCGGACTAAGCTGCCGTTAATTACCCCTCGCCTTTGGAGCGAGGGAACCTCCGATTGACGGGTTGAACTGGTCATGCGAACTCAATGTGCAGTGTACGTGTGTGTTGTTTTAGAGGGGGGGCTTTGGATATATCGGGAGCCACGCAGAGTTTTTACGGGGGTCCCGCTACCCGGAGAGCGGGCTGGGGGTCAAGGGGGCTAGCAGCCCCCTTGCGGGGTGCGGGGCAGCGCCCCGGCCCAAAAAATTTTTGAGGAGGACAGTATTGTGGAGTGTGTGCGTATCTATACATGTGTATGCATATGTTATATATATAAAAAAAAATAAAAAAAAAAGTAAAAAGGCATCCAAAGGATGCGTGGGGCAGCACCTTGGGCGCTGTGCGCTCAGACGCAAGCGCGCCACGTGTCGGCACGTGGGCGCTTTGCGCATGAGCGCTGCGCGCAGGAGCACAAGCGCGCAGCAGCGCAAGCGCGCGCGCCACGTGTCGGCACGTGGGCGCTTTGCGCAGGAGCGCTGCGCGCTGGTGCGCAAGCGCGCGCACCACGTGTCGGCACGTGGGCGCTTTGCGCATGAGCGCTGCGCGCTGGAGCGCAAGCGCGCGTGCCACGTGTCGGCACGTGGGCGCTTTGCACATGAACGCTGCGCGCTGGAGCGCAAGCGCACTGGAGCGCAAGCGCGCGCCACGTGTCGACACGTGGGCGCTTTGCGCATGAGTGCTGCGCGCTGGAGCGCAAGCATGCTGGAGCGCAAGCGCGCGCGCCACGTGTCGGCACGAGGGTGCTTTGCGCTCGGGCGCAATGCGCTGGAGAGGAAAAGAGGGCTTTTAGCCCCAAAAACTCTCGAAAGAGAATTTAGTGGAGTTAAACTCCTGAAAAAAAAAGAATGTTTTGGTTGGGGAAATGGGTTCTTCTTCTTCCTCCTCTGTTGGCTGGCTCAAGAGATGTGAGATCTAAAAATCTCTTCTTTTTGAGATCTAATGATAGATCCAAGTTCCCCTTTGTCGGTTTTGTGGTGAAAAACTAATTTGTTTTATATAAAGAAGAGTAAAACTCTTGATTTAATTCAAGAGAAAGAAGAAGGTTTTGGAACCTTGAAGAAGAAGGAAAGATCTCAGATCTGGAAAATTTTTGGAGAGAGAAAAAGTTGTTTTTTTTATTCATCATCATTTTGCCTTATATAGGCTTACATATTTACATATAGCCCCTTGGGCTTTCCAAAAATGGCATTTTAGCCATCCCATAGCTCATGTGCCATTTCATTTTTGCACATAAGCCATGGGCTTACAAAATATTGGCTTTATGCCTATTTTGTTTACATTCATGCATAAACAATTACATAAAAATTATTTATTACATGATTTTGTTGTTGGCATGGGGAGGCTGGCTGCGGGCTCGACTTGGGCATGGGCCCGCTTGGCCTGGGCTTGGGCCCACCTAGCTTGGGGGTTGACCTTGACTTTGACTCGGTCAACCGGGGTGTAAATTTTGACTTCAACAAAGTACCCCCCATCAATAAATGCACACCACATATGTGGGTCGTGCGCATGAAATTGATGGATCTTCTTTCATGTGGAGGTGACTTGCTTTGGTTCCCACTTTTTGGGCTGCACTGTCCTTTTTACGACATGGACGGTCGACGCTTGACGCGTCTCCGAGACGGAGTGTCCATGGTAGACGTTTCCCTGGCCCGGAGCGATCCGGTTCCTACTTTGTAGGAAGCTTGTACTGCCATTTTTGCGACGTGGACGGTCGGTGCTTGACGCGTCTCCGAGACGGAGTGTCCGTGGTAGACATTTCCCTGACCCGGAGTGATTTGGTTCCCGATTTGTGGGGAGCCTGCACTGCCCGTTTTACGAAATGGACGGTCGACGCTCTGTTCCGGAGCGATTTGGTTCCTTCTTTTTAGGAAGCCTGCACTGCCCTTTTTACGACCTGGACGGTCGACGCTCTGATCCAGAGCGATTTGGGTTCCCAATTTGCGGGAGCCTGCACTGCCCTTTTTGCGACATAGACGGTCGACGCTCTGTTCCGAAGCGATTTGGGTTCCCAATTTGCGGGAGCCTGCACTGCCCTTTTTGCGACATAGACGGTCGACGCTCTGATCCGGAGCGATTTGGGTTCCCAATTTGCGGGAGCCTGCACTACCCTTTTTGCGACATAGACGGTCGACGCTCTGTTACGAAGCGATTTGGGTTCCCAGTTTGCGGGAGCCTGCACTGCCCTTTTTGCGACATAGACGGTCGACGCTCTGTTACGAAGCGATTTGGGTTCCCAATTTGCGGGAGCCTGCACTGCCCGTTTTGCGACATAGACGGTCGACGCTCTGATCCGGAGCGATTTGGGTTCCCAATTTGCGGGAGCCTGCACTGACCTTTTTGCTACATAGACGGTCGATGCTCTGTTACGAAGCGATTTGGGTTCCCAATTTGCGGGAGCCTGCACTGCCCTTTTTGCGACATAGACGGTCGACGCTCTGTTCCGGAGCGATTTGGTTCCTTCTTTGTAGGAAGCCTGCACTGCCCTTTTTGCGACATAGACGGTCGGCGCTCTGATCCGGAGCGATTTGGGTTCCCAATTTACGGGAGCCTGCACTGCCCTTTTTGCGGCATGGACGGTCGACGCTTGACGCGTCTCCGAGACGGAGTGTCCGTGGTAGAATTTTCCCTGGCCCGAAGTGATCTGGTTCCTGCTTTGTAGGAAGCATGCACTGCCCTTTTTATGACATGGACGGTCGACGCTCTGTTACGAAGCGATTTGGGTTCCCAATTTGCGGGAGCCCGCACTGCCCTTTTTGCGACATAGACGGTCGACGCTCTGTTACGAAGGGATTTGGTTCCTTCTTTGTAGGAAGCCTGCACTTCCCTTTTTACGACCTGGACGGTCGACGCTCTGATCCGGAGCGATTTGGGTTCCTAATTTGCGGGAGCCTGCACTGCCCTTTTTGCGACATAGATGGTCGACGCTCTGTTACGAAGCGATTTGGGTTCCCAATTTGCGGGAGCCTGCACTGCCCTTTTTGCGACATAGACGGCCGACGCTCTGTTCCGGAGCGATTTGGTTCCTTCTTTGTAGGAAGCCTGCACTGCCCTTTTTGCGACATAGACGGTCGACGCTCTGTTACGAAGCGATTTGGGTTCCCAATTTGCGGGAGCCTGCACTGCCCTTTTTGCGACATAGACGGTCGACGCTCTGATCCGGAGCGATTTGGGTTCCCAATTTGCGGGAGCCTGCACTGCCCTTTTTGCGACATAGACGGTCGACGCTCTGTTACGAAGCGATTTGGGTTCCCAGTTTGCGAGAGCCTGCACTGCCCTTTTTGCGACACAGACGGTCGACGCTCTGTTACGAAGCGATTTAGGTTCCCAATTTGCGGGAGCCTGCACTGCCCTTTTTGCGACATAGACGGTCGACGCTCTGATCCGGAGCGATTTGGGTTCCCATTTTGTGGGAGCCTGCACTGCCCTTTTTGCGACATAGACGGTCGATGCTCTGTTACGAAGCGATTTGGGTTCCCAATTTGCGGGAGCCTGCACTGCCCTTTTTTCGACATAGACGGTCGACGCTCTGTTCCGGAGCGATTTGGTTCCTTCTTTGTAGGAAGCCTGCACTGCCCTTTTTGCGACATAGACGGTCGGCGCTCTGATCCGGAGCGATTTGGTAGACATGCCCCCGGCACGGAGTGTCGCTGGTCGACGTTTCCCCGAGGCGGAGTGTCTGCTGTCGATGTGCCCCCAGCACGGAGTGTCTGCTTGACATTTCCCCGAGGCTGAGTGTCGCTGTTTGACGCAAAGGTCGATGTTGGAATTGGTTGGTTTTATTTGTTTGACTTGAGTTGACATCAGCATCGCTATACTGGAATATGGTACCAGGAGCGAATCATCATTTGTCATGAGAGAATTTTGGGATTGGTATTTTTGTCGGCATCTACATTGCTGCACTGGAATAATACCAGGAGCAACTCATCATTTGCCCAGGGAGGATTTGGGTTTGGTTGCTTAGGAGACAGGTTTATATCCTTGTCACCTAAGGCTTTTTCATTTTGTGAGCCGTAAGGGTCTCACAAAGCATTTTCTCCCTACGGGTCGTAAGTATCCCGTAGGTGTATTTTCTCCTTAGGAGTCGTGGGGACTCCTAAGTGTGTTGCTCCTTTGTGAGTCGTAAGGATCTCACGCGGGAATTTTCTCCTCACAAAGTCGAGAGGACTTTGCGAGTGCATATCATCTCTTTTTTACCAGTTTGCGCCCTTTCGGATTTTCACAAACTCGTCGGCAGTCCTGCTGTTTTTACTCACGGAGCCCTTTCGGGTTTTCATCCGTGCCCATTTTGCTTGTGGACATACCGTTATTTATTTATTTATTTATATATATATATATATATATATATATATATATATTTTGAGGGATCGGGATTGTTTTACGCCCGTGGATTGTATACGGTTTTGTAGGATGTATGATCCAGACCGTAGGGCCATAAAACTTTTTGGGACTTTGTTGGCGTCTGTATCGCTGCACTGGAATATGGTACCAGGAGCGACTCATCATTCACCGTTTGGGGTATGGGGATATGGAATTTGGTTGGCGTCTGCATCGCTGCACTGGAATATTGTACCAGTAGCGACTCATCATTCGCCACTTAGGGGTTGGGGAGCGATGGCTTAGGAGACAGGTTTAGATCCCTATCACCTAAGACTTTTCAATTTTATGGGCCGTGAGGGTCCCATAAAAGCATTTTCTCCCTGCGAGTCATAAGGATCCCGCAGGTGTATTTTCTTCTTAGGAGTCGTGAGGACTCCTAAGTGTGTTTTTCCTTTGTGAGTCGTAAGGATTCCACAAAGGTTTGTTGTCCTCATGTATCGTGAGGACACATGAATGGATTTCTCTCATTTCCAGTTTAATGACTTAGAGGTCGACTGTTTCCAGTTTAACGACGTAGAGGTCGTCTGTTTCCAGTTTAAAGACTTAGTGGTCATCGGTTTCCAGTTTAACGACTTAGAGGTCATCTGCTTCCAGTTTAATGACTTGGTGGTCATCTGTGTCCAGTTTAACGACGTGGTGGTCATCTGTGCCCAGTTTAATGACTTAGAGGTCATCTGTTTCCAGTTTAACGACTTAGAGGTCATCTGTTTCCAGTTTAAAGACTTAGAGGTCTAACGCTTCCAGTTTAACGACTTAGAGGTCAACTGTTTCCAGTTTAACGACTTGGAGGTCATCTGTTTCCAGTTTAACGACTTGGAGGTCATCTGTTTCCAGTTTAACGACTTAGAGGTCTGCTGTTTCCAGTTTAACGACTTAGAGGTCATCTGCTTCCAGTTTTAGAGACGTGGAGGTCTATTGGATTGATTTGGAATTTTAGGATAGGGGCCGGCATCAGCGTTGTTAACACTGAAGCACATGTGCCAGGACACATGAGTGGGTTTTCCCAAAGGAGCGTAATCCCAAAGGCGGAGGCCAGCCGCGTAACTGGTGGTTGCGGTGGGGCATGGGTATGCTGAGGATTATTTGAGCCCGTGGATTGTATACGGCAGTCAATTTGGGGACTAGCCGTAAGGCCGAAAGAATTTTGGGAAATTGGATTTTTGTTTGGCGTCTGCATTGTTGCACTAGAATAATGCCAGGAGCAACTCATCATCCGCCCTTATTATTTTTTCTGTTTTATTTTGTTTTTTTTTACCGTGATTGCTCTATCATTTCAGCTTTTCTTATCGCGAAGGTCGCGATTGCCCTATCATTTCGGCTTTTATTCGCGGTTGCCCAATCATTTCGGCTTTTTTTTATTTTTTATTTTTATTTATTTGCACATTCATTTTTTTTATTTACATTTTTACAATTTTTTTTTTTACATTCCCAGTTTAATGACTTAGAGGTCAACTGTTTCCAGTTTAACGACGTGGTGGTCCTCTTTGCTTATCCCTGCTCCTTGAACATTGATCTTGGCGGAGCTGTGTTGATGACCTAACTCTGTGGCTTGTCGATACATCCGAGGATTGAGAGGTTTTTCCAAGCTTATATTGGTCCTCTGCCCAATCTTTGAAAACACAGCAGTCTTCAATGGTATGACTCAGCACTCTATGGTATGGGCAGTATATGGGATTGCCAGTCATATTCATTTCATGTGGCCTCTTCGGAATAGGCAGTTGCAGGCCATTGTTCAGGACTTCCTCGAATATATCGCGGACCTCATCCCTCCTAAAGGAGTACACCTTCTTCTTTCTCTCCATCAGAGTAGGTGCCCTCACTGACGCCGGTCCCTGAGGCCGATCAATCTTTGGTTCGCCCTGCACATGTCTAGGAGGGTTAGGTTCCCGAAAGGTTTCGGTCTCCATTTGCATGAAATCGGCGATCGTAGCTTGACTGTTTGCTAACACGCCTTTAGACAGTTCTATCTCTTCCGTCTTGTATTGCCTTTCGACCCAATCTTTGAAGACGAAGTAGTTCTCAATGGAATGACCTATCACCCTGTGATAGGGGCAATATTTTGGGTCGTCGGTCATATTCTCTTCTTGCGGTCTCTTTGATTCTGGCAGTTGTAGACCATTTCTTAGGGCGTCCCTAAATATCTTGTGGACCTTTTCCCTCTTGAAGGAATAGACCTTTTCCAGCTTCTCTTTCAGAGGCGATTCCCCCCCCCCCCCCGGCGTATGTATCGGAGGGACTGGAGGCTAATTGCGGCCGTTTTTCGCGAAGGCGCTCCGCTTTTAGGTTTAAAGGGATATCAGTTGGCTGCTCCCGGGTACCAATCCCTGGCTCATGAGCCAAAATTTGATTCTGCCATAATTGCAATCGGGCGACTTGGGTCACGAGATCTGCCACGACGTTTGCCAGCTCGTCGACTTTGGAATAGACCTCGGCCATCTTCTCATCCCTGTCCTGAAATTTCTTTTGAAACCATTGGAATAATGCTTGTTCTGTAGTTTCGGCTATGACAACCGGGTAATCTTTATTGCCTGAGCTCCATTCCATAGGAACCACGGGCTCCTCTGGCTTATCGGCCTGAGTGGGCTTTTCATCATTTAGATCGAGCCGATGCTGGGTAGCGTCAACCGTATCATCACCATGGCTGTGAAGAAGAAGAGGGTTCGTTTCTACATGTCCGGCCATGTAGACAGTGTGGATAACACATTCAGCCGTTCTTTCACCACTGGCAGCTAGTTTCGCGGAACGGTCTGGGCTTTGGAAATTCATAAATTTTAACATGGCCAGAGCCCTAGCCCTTTTGTTGGCTCTATATCTGAGCCTCTTCTGCCTCAGCTTCTCTGCCTTAAGCGCTTGGCAGGCTTCTGCTCTTCGGGAAGCCACCATAGGCCGAGTGATGGGGATGCTTGAGAAGATACTCGATCGAGCATGTAAGTGCACGGCGGCGCCCCGACCGTCAATCCGACGGCCAAATGCGGAAGCGGTGATAAACTTTAATTTTTCTTGAACTGGCAAACCGCCGCGCACTAATACCCGGATCGAACCATTAATTAGTCCTAGCTAACTACAAGATGGGGAAGAGAGATATACCGACTGATCCAAGTCCTCCGGTCTTCTCGTCGTCGTCCCGATCTCCTGCGGAAGCTCCGGTCTCCACCTCGTCGCCAGAAGTGCACCACATCGCCTACTTCTTTTACGGGCTCCTACCTCAATGCCGAGGCAACTCGGACACGAAGCTGGCTATTCGACGTGCCTAAGATTTGCTGTAGAATATAGTGTAGAGGCTATGTCTCATTTTGGGATTCATGGAGGTGCCATTTTGGTGGAGGGATGATACAAGAATTATGTGGAGGAACTTTGGGGATTTTGGAACATGAAATGAACCAAAAACCCCCACTAAAATTTGGGACCGCCCCACCCCTCAAGAGGCCGGCCATTTCATGGTGGAGAGGTGAATAAGAGAGTGGGAGAGATCCCCAAAAATAATGGGAGCCATACTCATCTCATACAAGAGAGAGAGAGAGAGCCAAGACAAAGAGGTGGTTGAAAAGCAAGTGATGATGAGAAAGAATGATCACTCCCAAAACCAATACTCAACCAACAATCATCAACAACCATGATTGTTTACAAAGTCAAGCCATGATGGAAAAGAAAGAGTCAAAGGATGGGCTCCATCATGAAACCATCATGATACAAATATATGCAAAGAACACCCTCCACAAATGCCTATTTGCAACAATGCAAATAAGCCCTCCTCCACCAAACTTCGGCCAATGAACGATACAAAGGAAATTGGCCGAAACGGAAAGCAAACTGGCAACTCCAAAAAACTGGTCCCGTAATAAATTACAGGAAAACCCCGATACTGTGCATACACACCCGCATTTGTATTCCGACCGAAATACAAATGAAATGAGACAAAATCTACACTGTACTATACTAGGATCAGGCTTATACCAAAACCGGCTAGTATTATCCGTTCGATCCTGATCCGTACAATACTGCACGTATCTGATCGAACCCTGCCATATATCCATACGGCCTATAGTAC
Source organism: Agapanthus africanus (assembly GCA_030015575.1). Taxonomy (NCBI): domain Eukaryota; kingdom Viridiplantae; phylum Streptophyta; class Magnoliopsida; order Asparagales; family Amaryllidaceae; genus Agapanthus; species Agapanthus africanus. Next base: position 570,259,034 of record JASDDO010000031.1, read on the forward strand.
AAACTGTCCTATCCTGATCCGTGCAATACCGCACGTATCTGATCGGACCTTGCCATATCTCCATACGGCCTCTACAACCTTTCGCCCGAAAGATGAGTAACTGAATGTGGGGGAATCTAAAGACTCGTCAACACCTTAGTTGTGGATTTAACCACTAGCACGTCATAGGTATAAGCCAATATGTAACGGGCTACCAGGTATTAACTAAAAGGGACGTCTGTGAGCGAACTCAGCCTGACAACCCTACTGAGCCTGTCAGTGACAATATCCGTACAGTCCGGTCCGTTCGTCTATGAGTATCGCATGGCGGGCCTAGGGGGTTGGTAAAAGTCAGACCCCCAAAAGCGGTACAAGTCGTGTCGGAGTGTAGCCCAGAACACCCTGAGATACTACTGGAATACCTACTAGTAAATCTCCTTGCCTCGGCCGAGGGCTTCGTGTAATGGCTCTTCTAGACACAGCACGACCTCACCCCCAATACCGGGAGAGACGAACCCCTGAAGATACGCTCACTGCCTCCATGTGGCACGGGACTGTACCCAACTAAAATCTGTTTGCACGACTCCTTTGAGCCATGGTAGGGTAGTAATCAAAGTACAGTGGGAACTCACACAAGACAAATGACGATCTCCAGGTCGATGAACTAACCTGCACACATGTCACCAGGGAACTGCCATCTGACGTCTGGTATATGACCAACAAGCATGTTCCCGCCGAGTCCTGTCCGGTGTACTCATAACCCAATGAGCACCTGTATACATCTTAGGTGATCCAACTGACACCAGTGGCTTGTGAGACCGGCCACCGCCCCTCATCGGGGTCTCGACTGTATACACTAGTCTACTTTGGAGTATCGATGCCCTGTCTCGAAACTCACACGACGAGGGACCATTTAAGGATATGCTTATAGACCCCAGCTCCCACTTATATGATCGCCCTCATACTGCTGGTGGTCAAGCAAGAATCCTAGGGGCTCTATCAACGTGTAATAGCGACCTGTAAGGTCACCTAAAGCAGTACACGATGATAAAGGTAAACCAGATAGCATACTATCATCTCGAGTAAGACTGTCTTACTGGGATAGGTCCTCTATTAATCTTTGCAATCACGTGCCTGTGATCCAATAATTGACTCTGAGGGCACTATCTCCAATAATCTCCCACTTGCACTCAAGGCTAATTATTGCGATGTCGCATACTCACAGCCCGTGTGATACCGAACACCCAACTCCTCTACTTGTCAGTCTCACAAAACTCGGACCGCTTCCTCAAGTTAGGTGTAGAACGCGAAACTATTGCGTTCGAGGAATAGCCTCAGTGAGTGGATCCGCTTTGATGTTTCTTTCTATGTCTCTCTATATCTCAAGTTCGCGGAGAAAGCCATCTCCCGAAATCAGTAATACCTGTCTTAGAATGTGTCTGGATGTCTGAAGGGACCTAGCTCATAAATGAACTCCAAATCCAAACTTCTTAGACTGTATCGTCAACTGAACTTAATCAGTATCCTGCGCCATGCCACCCTCAGTATTGCCTTGGACCACCTGTCTAAAATACTTCCCCTCATCGGAGGGTAAACTATAACTCTGACAACCTCCTTGTCGTCCATGTCACCTTGGAAGCCTGGAATGATAACTGTCTCCTTAATGAGGCTGTCGTTATCATATCCCTAGAACATCTACTTATGTTCTAAAACTGCTTCCGACTGTTTCTCCAGGATTGGATCAATGTCCACTTATTTCATCTAGTGCAAGAACAACATCTGGTGTGGTACTTTACATCTCACGATTGACTCAATTGCCTGAGCAAGTGATCTGCCAATCATGCACTTCCCTCTCTACTTTAGTCTGTAAGACACCTTTAGAGAGGGTGACTCCATCACCTGCAGGTACATTACCGTGCCTGGAGTCGTCCATTCTAAATACTCTTAGAATACAGTCTAAGTACCCTGATTGGGAAACCGCCCAAATCTAGATCTAAAACCATAGATCTAGTAACCAGTATGTTTGATATATTGTCCAAGTCCCATGTGGAGAAACCACTGTGTGACGACCAAAGTATAACCGAATGTAGTATAGGAATATCACTTCCTACTCTGTGTATGTCATCCAAATACCAGGACATCACACCCTACTACCTTCTCAACCGATCCATCCCCTATTCTGATGAAATCAAACCTATGACTGTCACATCAGAAATTGATGATCTATCTCTGCTATATCTGCTTTAGTCTATAAATAGACATAAGCTGCCTGTCCACCAATGCTTCCGCTACTCCCACTGACTACGACAACCCTCTGGCAGAGTCATATACACGTACACTTCTGAAGCCAGTTCAGAACGACGCTATACTCATCCTCCTGCCGGGTCTCGCAGCCTGGAACAACAGCAATGGCAAGTGTGGGTAAACAAGAACCTCCCTGCCACCGTCCTTGAGGCTACCGGAGTACCTCTCGGGTGCCTGAGGTTACCCACCTTATCTGCGGAGTGGCCAATGGAATGTCAAGCCAGATTGAATCTTTAGGTTCCTATCAAATCTTCAGTAATCGTTTGTGGTTCTGGAATCACTTCCAGTTCTACCATACTCCCACTACTGTTTTTCTGAAAAAATCCATTTTATTTAAAACTGTGGCGAGTCTAGAACAATATCACTATTGATCTTCCAGATGATAGAAAGTCAACCCTCGTCATAGCCTGGGTCAACCCACAAACAGCCATTACAGAAACGTGCCTTGAGTTATCCAGAGTCTGGTTTTAATCATAAGCCGGACAACTCCCCGTACCTTAACAACGTTAAGATATGAACTGTTCTATATCCAATATAGAACCAGAGGCACTGATTTAATTGAACCAGATTCAAATCATGCAGCTGTCTCCAGTGCATGTCAACTAAATGGAAGTGGGACGATCAGCGTTACTCAACTTAGGAACATTTCCAATTATGAGTAACCTGAAAGAGAAGCAAGATCTCTTTATCATTACTATCAACTGAATACCATTCACAAGTGTCTACATCTTCGACCGCTTTGAAGAATCCCGATACTTGCTACACCTGGTTCTCTACTCTATTCAAATACCTATAACTTCTCAAAACTCAGACCCTGTGTTTCCGTGAAACACCTGTCTAAAAACTAGAGAAGTCATAAGTAAACCGAATATAGTACGAGGACCAACCCCTCTGTCCTGATGGACCCTGGACAACATACAATACTCTGTATAAGTCCCTTGAGTCTGATAACTCATTCACTGTGTGTCGTAGGTTGAAAACTGTACTTATGGTTAAGAAGAATTACACCGCTGCTTAATGCTCCTTACCTAACCATCCACTGATATAGGTAAATTTCGTAGACATAATTTCATAAAGGTATATCTCACTCTATGAAAATAGAAGTACAGATATATCAATTTGAAATTGGTGCATAACAGCGGATATCCAAAACCAAATATTTGCCGACCGGCAAACAGCCCAGGTGATCTCCTCAAATATCACTGATTTCAACGAATCCCGATATAATGAGGATGATCACCCAATTCCCAATAACTTACTCCCACTCGTCATCTGTAAAACCATACAGATGTGAGAATCATCCCTGGTAAATACATACCCTGGAGTAAGTATCCAATCGGGAAATCAGTTTTCCTTTAACAGTACACAGCGAAACTGAAACATTGAAACGTTTCGATGAGGTATCCTGGTATTCCCAGTAATGCCTCTTCCAGATTCACGACTGTAACTGTATAATTCTTTGCCATCTCTCCAAATCCCTTCATTTGTCTTTAGTCATTACTTTCTGCACACCCCTTTAGGCCAATTGGTTTTCTTCCTTCTCTACCGTTCGGCACCAGCCTATGGTTTGGAAGAAGACTATCCAATAAGCATAGTGGGTGTACTGTCCCAATTCTAGGAACACTCGCAATGCGAGAGAAGGTGAAGATAAAAGACACCTGAATAAATCTTATTCCTATTTCTCCTGAACCAGAATCCATCCCCGAACTGGAACAAGTTCCTTTCGAGTTCGTATATAACCATACGATGGAGTATCCGATAAACTGTGGATCTTCGTAGTGATACGGAGTGTCCTGGAGAAATACAAAGGTGATTTAGGATTGGCGAAGGAATATTTGGTTTGGTCGTGAATATCTGTTGCAATTTACTTTGCCCTCTTACTAATCCCTTGCTTTGTCTTAACCTAATACCTTCCGCACACCATCGTTATGCTAATTGGTTTTCTTCATTCCCCACCGTTCGGCACCAGCCTAAGGTTTGGAAGAAGACTATCCAATTTGCGTAATAGGTGTACTATCTCCTAAACCAAGGAGTACTCACAACTTAAGAGAAGGTAAAAGGAAAAGACAACTGAATAATCCTATCCGTTTTCTCCAGAACCGGAAACCATCCTCGAATAAATTCTTTCGAGTTCGTATCTAACCATACGATGGTTTTGTCCAATGGAAGTGGACGTTCATAGTAATACGGGGTGTCCTAGAGAAAAGGGTAAAAGTAGGAGTGGCAATGAGGTTTGCAACTCTGACAATCCAAAAGCCAGTGTTTAAGAAGGTTCGGTCAATTTTGGTCACTGAGTCATAGTCTTAGGGTCGGGTCAATGGTCGCTGCCAAAGAGAGAGAGAGAAAAGAAACACTCAGCGTGCACTCTAACCTAGATCAGAATGGTTACCAATTTATCTAATATGGAAACCTCCCACTGTACCGTCAAATTCTCTTCCAAACCTAAAAGAAGAATTAGTCGGGAATACCCGAGGAGTATACCAACTCATCAGTGGGAATCGGGATCCAACTATCATTGCATGATAACGTGACGGAATCCGCTCACGGTGTCACACTCCAGAAGGTATGCGCATATCTGGCAAGTTTCAGTACTTTTGAAACTCCCGATGTGATTTTTACCCCATGCTCTTATGACCTTGACTAAGGCCAACAAATCATAAGTCACATGTCAAGTTCTACCCGTCATTATCCAGGTTGATTTGAACCCACCCGTACAAGCCCTTGACTAGGGCCAACATTGCTATACGACTGTCCCAAACCAACGCATCTATCTATACAGCATATGAACACCCAATAGCTACCAAACACTGTGCCTTGACTATGGCCAACAAACACAACTTGAATACTATTGACTATCCATATGAAATGACAGAGGGCTACGAATGGTTTCTGGCGAAAACCTTTAACGTAATGAACTTGATATCATTGAAGGAACTGATAGCATTTTTAAAAATATAGTGACAAAAACCGTTGCTAAAGAGGTCACTCCCGGTGAAGGGATCTCGGCTCTTTCCCCGTAGAATGGGGTGCAGGATATTCCAAATGAATACCGCGATGCAAAGCAAAAGTAATTGGCTATAGTGAAGTTAATGCCCTGACGCAAAATTCTGTCCAAGGGGTCACTCCCGGTGAAGGGATCTCGGCCCTTGCCTCGTCGACTGAGGAGCAGGATATTCCAACTGAATACCACGATGCAAAACAAAAGTGAACGTCTTTGCAATAACAGCTTTTTGAAAAGTGTTCCAACAACATCAGATTAGGTTTGTTTTTAACTTGCATTGATCCGAATCAACGCAGTCCCATCAATTGATCACACCACAAAGAACGAAAATATACTGATGTACGTATATGCCATCCGCATTCGCCACTGGGTCCCGTCATTACCCGTTAGGTTAGCTAACTAACGACAGAGCGGGGACTGGACTAGCGCGGATGTAAAACATATACAACATCTACTAATATATATACCAATATATTATATTCGCTCAAGGCGTGATAAAATGCAACATCACAGAAATGTACAGCATCACAGAACAATACAGATATCTGGGATCCCCGGGTTTCACAGATCCACTACTGAAACCCGACGTTCCCCTGGTCGTATGGATAGCCTGTGCAATGAAATCCTAGACCCCTACGGGCGCGGCAAGTTACCCGCCAAAACCTGAAGCGAGGCAGCCCCCTTCAGCAACGTGAATGGACCACCCGGCACTTCACGGAATCCGGTAACTTGGGTACCCCTCCCGGGTCAACCTGTACCCCCTACGAGTGCGGCGATTAGCCCGCCAATTCTAGAGTGAAGCCCCTTCCGTCTCAATGCCATGAGATGCGGGCTTGTTGCCTTCTAGAATCCGGCTATCCGTGCACCCCTCCGCGGGGTAATCCTAGTACAGAAAGTAAAATATACATACAACGGGTACATCGACCGCAACCTGGCCGTGCCCCAAAATAATAATACAAACAGGCAGTGACGGCAGTCCACATGTCGGACGCTCGCCCCGCAATATCAAATGTACATAATACAACCACAACTGTACTAGCATTGCAACCATGCTATCCCCCACGACCGATCCACAACATCACAGCAAAAACAGAACATCAACGTGAAAGTCACGTTTGCAAATCCGTCTAACCGGGCTATAGCAGTTAGACAGGATTTACCGATCAAGTGACATTCACGGTCGCAGATATAATGTAAATACTGTGAAATAATGTGTTTAAAAAATCCGATCGATCAAAAATAACAAGTGGGCCCCAAAGCAATACTGTAGCACTCACAGAAATTCTGGGCCCAATTTTAATATTCCAAAACCCCTATTTTCAGCCCACAAGCCCACTGTAAAAAAACGATGACATGAACCCACATTCCTGCGGCGGAACCGCGGCCAAAAAGGGGTTATGGCCGCGGTTCCGCGGTCGTACAGAGGGATCGTGTCGTCGAATTTTTCCAGTGTTCTTAGAACTCCCTGCACATCATTCTGAGACAACCTGAAAAATTTTTGGACTCCAAAAAATTTCAACAGAAACTGATAGTGCTTGAAAACGCGGTTTCGGGATTTTGTTCGATCGGAAACGTAAAACACATCAAACCAAGCTAGACTAAGTTAATGGCGAGGCTCTGATACCACTGTAAGTGCACGGCGGCGCTCCGGCCGTCAATCCGACGGCCAAATGCGGAAGCGGTGATAAACTTTAATTTTTCTTGAACTGGCAAACCGCCGCGCACTAATAACCGGATCGAACCATTAATTAGTCCTAACTAACTACAAGATGGGGAAGAGAGATATACCGACTGATCCAAGTCCTCCGGTCTTCTCGTCGTCGTCCCGATCTCCTGCGGAAGCTCCGGTCTCCACCTCGTCGCCAGAAGTGCACCACATCGCCTACTTCTTTTACGGGCTCCCACCTCAATGCCGAGGCAACTCGGGCACGAAGCTGGCTATTCGACGTGCCTAAGATTTGCTGTAGAATATAGTGTAGAGGCTATGTCTCATTTTGGGATTCATGGAGGTGCCATTTTGGTGGAGGGATGATACAAGAATTACATGGAGGAACTTTGGGGATTTTGGAACATGAAATGAACCAAAAACCCCCACTAAAATTTGGGACCGCCCCACCCCTCAAGAGGCCGGCCATTTCATGGTGGAGAGGTGAATGAGAGAGTGGGAGAGATCCCCAAAAATAATGGGAGCCATACTCATCTCATACAAGGGAGAGAGAGTCAAGACAAAGAGGTGGTTGAAAAGCAAGTGATGATGAGAAACAATGATCACTCCCAAAACCAATACTCAACCAACAATCATCAACAACCATGATTGTTTACAAAGTCAAGCCATTATGGAAAAGAAAGAGTCAAAGGATGGGCTCCATCATGAAACCATCATGATACAAATATATGCAAAGAACACCCTCCACAAATGCCCATTTGCAACAATGCAAATAAGCCCTCCTCCACCAAACTTCGACCAATGAACGATACAAAGGAAATTGGCCGAAACGGAAAGCAAACTGGCAACTCCAGAAAACTGGTCCCGTAATAAATTACAGGAAAACCCCGATACTGTGCATACACACCCGCATTTGTATTCCGACCGAAATACAAATGCAATGAGACAAAATCTACACTGTACTATACTAGGATCCGGCTTATACCAAAACCGGCTAGTATTATCCGTTCGATCCTGATCCGTGCAATAACGCACGTATCTGATCGAACCCTGCCATATATCCATACGGCCTATAGTACAAACTGTCCTATCCTGATCCGTGCAATACCGCACGTATCTGATCGGACCTTGCCATATCTCCATACGGCCTCTACAACCTTTCGCCCGAAAGCTGAGTAACTGAATGTGGGGGACTCTAAAGACTCGTCAACACCTTGTTTGTGGATTTAACCACTAGCACGTCAGAGGTATAAGCCAATACGTAACGGGCTACCAGGTATTGACTAAAAGGGACGTCTGTGAGCGAACTCAGCCTGACAACCCTACTGAGCCTGTCAGTGACAATATCCGTACAGTCCGGTCCGTTCGTCTATGAGTATCGCATGGCGGGCCTAGGGGGTTGGTAAAAGTCAGACCCCCAAAAGCGGTACAAGTCGTGTCGGAGTGTAGCCCGGAACACCCTGAGATACTACTGGAATACCTACCAGTAAATCTCCTTGCCTCGGCCGAGGGCTTCATGTAATGGCTCTCCTAGACACAGCACGACCTCACCCCCAATACCGGGAGAGACGAACCCCTGAAGATACGCTCACTGCCTCCATGTGGCTCAGGACTGTACCCAACTAAAACCTGTTTGCACAACTCCTTTGAGCCGTGGTAGGGTAGTAATCAAAGTACAGTGGGAACTCACACAAGACAAATGACGATCTCTAGGTCGATGAACTAACCTGCACACATATCACCAGGGAACTGCCATCTGACGTCTGGTATATGACCAACTACCATGCTCCCGGTGAGTCCTGTCCGGTGTACTCATAACCCAATGAGCACCTGTATACATCTTAGGTGATCCAACTGACACCAGTGGCTTGTGAGACCGGCCACCGCCCCTCGTCGGGGTCTCGACTGTATACACTAGTCTACTTTGGAGTATCGATGCCCTGTCTCGAAACTCACACGACTAGGGACCATTTAAGGATATGCTTATAGACCCCAGCTCCCACTTATATGATCGCCCTCATACTGCTGGTGGTCAAGCAAGAATCCTAGGGGCTCTATCAACGTGTAATAGCGACCTGTAAGGTCACCTAAAGCAGTACACGATGATAAAGGTAAACTAGATAGCATACTATCATCTCGAGTAAGATTGTCTTATCGGGATAGGTCCTCTATCAATCATTGCAATCACGTGCCTGTGATCCAATAATTGACTCTGAGGGCACTATCTCCAACAGAGCAGTTGTCAAGGGCACCGCCGGAGCTTGCTCGAGAGGCCTTGTTGCTTTGTCGGTGTTGATGGCCTTGCCCCCAGCTGGGGCCAAGGAAAGTCGTTTAGATACCGACTTGCGTTTCGGTTGGGGCGCCCTCGAGATAACCACATTTGGTCTCCTGCCTTTAGAGACCGGTTTGTCTGTTGCTGGAGCTTGAGGAGCTGGGATGGCACCAATTTGTATGAACATAATAGAGCCGAAAGGTAGCAGCGGCTCCTCCCATTGTCGCCCAAGACTTGCCGGGAGGACCGTTCTAGAGTCTATCCTCATCGTGTAAGAGACGAGAGTCGTGTTGAGAGCTGAGATCGTCCTTAGAGACATTGTTGGAGGTGATTGCTTGAAAAACCTGCATGAAAGAGCATTATTTTAGTATAAAGATAGATATGTATATTGATTGAGTTCGCATGAACGCTTAACCCGAAATATGGGAGGAGAGATTGGTCCCACCGGGCGTGCCAGAATTTGTAGGGTGTTTTTCGTCACCCCATTGAGATGGGAATATGCGCACGCTTGTCAGGCGTACTACAGATTCCCCCTGCCTAGGGTAGGCCGGGGTTTAATGATTGTGGGGATCCGAATCTTCGGCAGCCGCGGACTAAGCTGCCGTTAATTACCCCTCGCCTTTGGATAGAGGGAACCTCTGATTGACGGGTTGAACTGGTCATGCGAACTCAATGTGCAGTATACGTGTGTGTTGTTTTAGAGAGGGGCTTTGGATATATCGGGAGCCACGCAGAGTTTTTACGGGGGTCCCGCTACCCGGATAGCGGGCTGGGGGTCAAGGGGGCTAGCAGCCCCCTTGCGAGGTGCGGGGCAGCGCCCCGGCCCAAATTTTTTTTGAGGAGGACAGTATTGTGGAGTGTGTGCGTATCTATACATGTGTATGCACATGTTATATATATATAAAAAATAAAAAAAAAGGAAAAAGGCATCCAAAGGATGCGTGGGGCAGCACCTTGGGCGCTGTGCGCTCAGGTGCAAGCGCGCCACGTGTCGGCACGTGGGCGCTTTGCGCATGAGCGCTGCGCGCAGGAGCGCAGGCGCGCGTGCCACGTGTCGGCACGTGGGCGCTTTGCGCATGAGCGCTGCTCGCTGGTGCGCAAGTACGCGCGCCACGTGTCGGCACGTGGGCGCTTTGCGCATGAGCGCTGCACGCTGGAGCGCAAGCGCACTGGAGCGCAAGCACGCACGCCACGTGTTGGCACGTGGGCGCTTTGCGCATGAACGCTGCGCGCTGGAGCGCAAGCGCGCTGGAGCGCAAGCGCGCGCGCCACGTGTCGGCACGTGGGCGCTTTGCGCTCGGGCGCAATGCGCTGGAGAGGAAAAGATGGCTTTTAGCCCCAAAAACTCTCGAAAGAGAAATTAGTGGAGTTAAACTCCTGAAAAAAAAGAAGAATGTTTTGGTTGGGAAAATGGGTTCTTCTTCTTCCTCCTCTGTTGGCTGGCTCAAGAGATGTGAGATCTAAAAATTTCTTCTTTTTGAGATCTAATGATAGATCCAAGTTCCCCTTTGTGGGTTTTGTGGTGAAAAACTAATTTGTTTTATATAAAGAAGAGTAAAACTCTTGATTTAATTCAAGAGAAAGAAGAAGGTTTTGGAACCTTGAAGAAGAAGGAAAGATCTCATATCTGGAAAATTTTTGGAGAGAGAAAAAGTTGTTTTTTTTATTCATCATCATTTTGCCTTATATAGGCTTACATATTTACATATAGCCCCTTGGGCTTTCCAAAAATGGCATTTTAGCCATCCCATGGCTCATGTGCCATTTCATTTTTGCACATAAGCCATGGGCTTACAAAATATTGGCTTTATGCCCATTTTGTTTACATTCATGCATAAACAATTACATAAAAATTATTAATTACATGATTTTGTTGTTGGCATGGGGAGGCTGGCTGCGGGCTCGACTTGGGCATGGGCCCGCTTGGCCTGGGCTTGGGCCCACCTAGCTTGGGGGTTGACCTTGACTTTGACTCGGTCAACCGGGGTGTAAATTTTGACTTCAACAGTAACAATGAACAAGTATCACATACAAATGAAAATCAATCACTAAGTGAAGAGATTACAACCTTTTTATACCTTCCCTGGTGACTCCTTGGATCTTTGAGAGTATGGAACGGATCGCTAGATGCCTTCCTCGTCCACGATAATCCACCCGAAGTCCCTTTGCCCATAGCTCCTTTCTTTACTTGATCTTTGAAAGAAGTATAGCAAACACCCTACACAAATGGGCTAGAGAGGTGTAGAATGATGAGGTAGTTTGTATTCTACAATCAAAACCCTTTCTTTTTATCAACCTCACTCTTTAGAAAATTCAAGAGAGCTTGGAGGAAGAAAAAGATAATGGTGGCTAAGCTTTTCTCAAGAGATAATGATATGATGAAAGATAAAAATGAGAATAGAAAATATAAATATTTTCCACTCTCATTCTCAACCATGGGTTAACAAATATCTAGATATTTATTTTAGAGAAAAAGAATCATAGAAAAGTTAACTCATGGTGGGAGTTATGGTTAAGAGAAAGGTCAAGGATAATTATCCACCATGAATTGATTTTCTATTTCTTTAATTCAAAAAAAAAAATATATATATATATATATATTTATTTATTTATTTATTTATTCCCATGTGAGTCTCGCATTGCCACCACTAGTGTATCATCAACCATGATGCAATGTAAGTATGTATGTGTCCATGCACATCATCATGTGCATACATGCATGCATACATTAACAAAGAAAAGGGTTTAATAAATAATTAAGCTAAAAGTCAAATGTTAAGTCAACACTTGATTTAACAAACCGGCCATATCACATACGACCCAACCAATAGGAAAACGCCCGATTAATATACGGCATCACATACACGTATTTAATCGGGTCCCCGCGCATATCTCATATGCACACCACATCTTTTCGCCTGAGTCAGGAAACTCCTGTGTGGGACTCTAAGACTCGTCAATACACCGGCAGTAGGTGATGATCATATCAAACACCTACAAGCCGTAAGCGGTCAGCTAAACGTAACGATCACCCTGGTATTGAGCGATCAGAAGAAAACCAGCGAAGCTGTCAAAACTCCCGTCGAGCCAACTGGCAACACTTACTGTACAGTCCGGTCTCTTCGTTAGATATGCTGCATATCAAGTCTAGGAATGGAATCGTTGACCCCAATAACTCAATAAGTCATGCCGGTGTATGGCTCATAACAGATCGAGAAACTACTGATAACACTTATCAGTAAATCTCAGCAGCCCTGGCTAGGGACTTCCTGTTATAGCCAATCGAGCATCGCACAACTTCAACCCCCAATACCGGAAGAGAAGAAACCCCTCCTATCGCTCATTGCATCAATGTGCCTCGGGACTGTACCCAAAGTCCACCTGTTTGCACGACTCAGTAGAGCCGTGGTAGGGTGGAGATCAAAGTACAGTGGGAGGACACACAAGACTCTATGACGATCTTGGGTCTACAGACTAACTTGTACCAGTGTCACCTGAGAACTGCTATCCGACAATAGATTTAATACCACATAGGAGTTCTTGGCGAGTCCGTTCAGTGTACCCAGTCTCCACTGAGCACCTATATACAATCTTTGGTGTCAGCACACCAGATGGATATGGGATCATCCATCGCCCATCATATGGGACAAGAATGGTATACCCTAGTCTATTATGGAATATCGATGCCCCATCTTGATACACCCATGACTAGGAACAGTTAAAGGATATGCTTATAAACTACATGTGTCCTACTAGTACGATTTGCATCAAAGTCCCAGTAGTCAAGCAAATATCCTATGGGCTTTATCAACATGTACGAAATGAATAAGATGCATGATCAAATGAACATGTCAAGATAAAGTAAACCAGAAAGCTTACTATCATGTCGAGCAAGAAAGTCATCTATATACATATATACATGTCCAAGCATCTACTATACATATAATGGCCTCTAGGGCATACATATATCCAACAATCTCCCACTTGCACTAAGGCCAATTATTGCCGTATATCATACCCAACATCTCAAAAATTCACTCATGCTGCGACTGTGGAAGGGCCTTGGTGAGTGGATCCGTGGTGTTATTCTTTGTATCTACTCTCCGAATCTCAATCTCTTGGCGATCCACTATCTTTCGGATCAAATGATATTGCCTCAGGATGTGTCTGGACTTCTGATGGGACCTAGGTTCATTGTCTAACGCCATAACCCCATTATTATCACAATATAATGGTATTGGATCAATAATGGTTGGAACTACTCCTAGTTCCGCGATGAACTTCCTCATCCAGGCGGCTTCCTTAGCAGCATCATTTGCAGAAATATACTCTTCTTCCATCGTGGAGTCTGCAACTATATCCTGTTTAGAACTCTTCCAACTAACCGCCCCTCCATCGAGGGTAAATACAAACCCTGAGATAGATTTGTTGTCATCCTTATCACTTTAGAAGCTGGAATCGGTAACGGCCTCCATTTGGAGATCCCCATTACCATACACCAAGAACAGTTCTTTAGTCCTTCATAAGTACTTAATAATGTTCTTCACTGCTATCCAATGTTTCTCCCCTGGGTTGGATTGATACCTGCTTACTACAGCCAGCGCATAAGCTACATCAGGGCGGGTACATAACATCTCATACATTATAGATCCCACGGCTGAAGTATAAGGTATAATGCTCATGCGAGCTCTCTCTTCATCAGTCTTCGGACATAAGTCTTTGGAGAGAATGATTCCATGACAAGCGGGCAAGGCAGCATGCTTGGAATCTTCCATACAAAACCTTTTTATGATGGTGTCAATGTACTTTGATTGGGACAATCCCAATAACCTCTTGAATCTATCTCTATAGATCCTTATGCCCAAAATGCACGACGCATCACCCAGGTCCTTCATGGAGAACCTTTGTGATAAGAATAGTTTGACCGATTGTATCACAGGAATATCATTTCCTATCAAAAGAATGTCATTCACCTACAATACGAGGAATGTGACAGTACTCTCTAAAATCTTTATATAAATGCATGGTTCATCTATATTTTTGATAAAATCAAACTCTTTGATTGTATCATTAAAGAAGATGTTCCAGCTTTATGAGGTCTGCTTTAATCCATAAATGGATTTAAGAAACCTACATGCTTTCCCGCTGCTCCCACTATCAATGAAGTCCTCTAGGTGATCCATATAAACGCATTCTTCTAAATCACCATTTAAAAATGCAGTTTTAACGTCCATTTTCCAGATTTCATAGTCGTAGTGAGCAGCAATAGCAAGTAGGATCCGAATAGATTTAAGCATTGCTACTGTAGAGAAAGTTTCATCATAGTCCAATCCTGGTCTTTGATGAAAATCTTTCGCTACAAGGCTTGCTTTATAGGTCTCTACCTGTCCATCCACACCAATCTTTCTTTTAAAGATCTATTTTTTACCCTACGGGTTTTATCCCAGGAGGTGCAATGTCCAAAGTCCATATTTTGTTGGTGTACATGGACTCCATTTCAGATCTCATGGCTTCCCGTCACTTCACTGAGTCACCACTCGTGATAGCTTGCTGAAAACTAGTAGGGTCATCATCATCCATGATGCAATCTTCTCTATCACCATCAATGAGAAACCCATAGTATGTCTTCGGTGGGCGAGAAGTTCTACTAGATCTCTGGAGCGGCTGAGGTTCTTGAAGTTCTATTGCAACATCAATTTCAACCTTCGTCATGAGTAATTTATGTCTCTAGAACCACTTCTAGTTCTACCGCATTGCCATCATCACCTTTTGTAAAAATCTCATTTTCTAAAAATGTGGCATGTTGAGAAACAAACACTTTTTGTTCCTCCTTGTGGTGGAATTGATATCCATATGAAGGTTTTGGATATTCCACAAGTTTACACATGACCGATCGTGTCTCGAGTTTGTCTGGATTCTGCTTTTTGATAAAAGCCGGACAACCCCATATCCTAACTCTGTTAAGAGATGGTCTCTTTCCACTCCATATCTCATATGGTGTGGTAGACACGGTCTTGGTTGGAACCTTGTTTAACAGATACATTGATGTCTCTAATGCATATCCCCAAAAGCAAAGCGTTAACTCAGCATCACACATCATGGACCGTACCATATCTAATAGGGTACGATTCCTCCGTTCTGACACACCGTTGTGCTGTGGTGTGTAAGGGGGAGTGAGCTGAGAGAGAATCCCATTCTCTTTTAAGAAGTCTGAAAAATCTGTACTCAAATACTCTCCACCTCGACCTGATCGAAGTTTCTTGATACTCAAGCCTGTTTATTTTTCTACTTCAAGCTTATATTCCTTGAATTTCTCGAAAGCTTCGGATTTATGCTTTAACAAAAACACGTGTCCAAATCTTGAGAAATCATCAGTAAAAGTAATAAAGTAAGAAAAACCGCCTCTTGCATGTGTAGATATTGGCCTACATACATCACTGTGTATGAGGCTTAAGAGTTCCACATATTTTTCTCCGTGTCCTGTAAACGGAGTTTTGGTCATTTTACCTTTGATATAAGACTGACAAGCCTCATAAGATTTATATTCAAAAGGATTCAAATATCCATCTTTATGTAGCTTGTTTAGTCTTGTTTCATTAATATGACCAAGTCTACAATACCAAAGAAAACTTTCATTTATATCTGACTTTAGCCGCTACGATGCTAATGGTCCATGTTGTTGTTCCAATTGATAACGACTTTGAACCGATAAGGGGGTAAAGCGTAACTCTCCTTCCGTGGTGCTGAAGAGATCTCCCCCCCCCCCCGTAGGGATACCGAGTGACCCAAAGCCGGTTCACTTACCCAAGCGACTTTCCTCGACGATCCATAAAGTCTGGAAAGAAGTTCAGGGTTTTGTCCTCAACGATTGCTACTCCCCAAGCCGAAGGAGATGAAGAGGCATCAAAACGCTGACAAATCCCATTCCAAACATAAGGGAGCTCTTCTTAAGGTAGTTCCTGCTTTGATGATTCTCCTAAAAAGGCTTCTCACAAAAGACCGAAGCCATAAAAATCTCAAACGCCCAAAGCAAATTCTAAAGGGCGAGATCCAAAGCGCCCTAAACACATGGGCATGACAGTCCATAATGTGTATATGATGAATTCTAGGGGAGAAAGCAGTAATTCTCCCATTATCCATAGGCCTCATACTAAGTCTCCAACGAAGGCGCAACAACAATAAGAAAAACTGCATGAAATTCTCGCTCAAGCAGCCGCACTGGCTAGCCCTTCGCCAAAAGCAAACCCAGAAAAAGAATCGAAAGAGCCGACAGGAAAGGAGTCAGATGTGGACTTCTTGAAGCGTGCCCTTGGAAAGAAAGATAAAGAAGCGGCAAAAATGTCCACTAAGATGAGCAGGATGGCCCTCCTAATCCTAAATATGGTCGGGATGATGGTTCAACCAAAACCACAGGTAGATGAACCCTGTAACGACTCTGTTTCAATGTACATAAAATTTGTTTAAAAGTTAATGTACAAATGGAGTATTTGCAATCCTGTATATGCTATAAGTATTTAATTTACTTTTGAACAGCAAGAAAGCACTTGTAGCTCATTGGTAAAGCCTTACACTGCAGTGATGTAGCCCCTATATTCGAATCCTGTTAGCCACAGATTTTTTTTGTTTATTTTTCTTTTAAATTTTTAGAAGCCTAAAGGTTTACATGTTCATTACACGTAAGATGAAAAGTCATACAGAAATCAAACATGTGCATTAGGCTAGTTGAAACGACACCAACACGTAACAAGAATCCAATCTCCTAGCCCTCCGAATTGGCCGGCGAGATGCATGTTGGGGCCGCCGCCGCCGGTCCAACCCGTTTCAAATGCCTCCAAACTTTAACCCCGACACCCCTTGGCCTACCCCACTAACCCTAGTCTGTTTGATTTTCCTGCACATTTCCAGAGAATTAAAATGAGGCATTAATCTAAATTTTAATGCATATTTTTTATTCATTCTTCATTACCTTAAATCCTAATTTCTCCAATAAATACCACACTACACCTTAGCCTCCTCATTCAGAATTCTTTTACCAAAACTCTCTAAATTTTCCAAGTCTAAGAAGTTGTACAGGTGCAGTTAGCCAAGGTCAAAGTTCCGGCGAGGGTTTGAAGCACTTCCGGTGACCCCGCGACTCTGCGAAGACCACAAACCTTTTCCTTTACCTCCCCTCTAAACCCTAAGCTTGTAAGTCCCCTCTTCCCTCTCCTCTCTCTATTAAAAAGAATCCTATTTTCAAACCTTGTCGGAAGCGGAGTTAATCCGATTCCCGATTCCCATTTTCTGTAAAAACTCAATTTTTATTAAACAGCAAATTAATATTTTAAGTATATTTTGTTTAGTAACCATTGAAAAACAATTGGACAAATTTTCAATTCAAAATATTATGTTAAACAAATTCTATTTTACTTTTACAGTAAAATACCTTTAAATTTGCATACGACATTATCTTATCCTTTTGCTCATATTACCTTTAGAAAACTCACGAGATAATGACCTACCTTATCACAACACTCATTCTTGACATAGCACGATGACTTTTGGAACTTGTGGGATAAAATACGAAATTACATTTTAATACCATAAACATTCAAAAACCGTTTTCTTTAAAAGTGTATTATTTAATTGCTTGCAAATGCGTCTCTACAACCCATTTTGGGGAACCCGATCGGGATGGTGCGGGTTTTCGTTCATCCTCGGGCCTAGTAGAGCGAGATGCAGACCTCCTCACGGAGCATTCGTTCTCGATGGAATTCTTATTACAAATTTTTAGAAAAACGTGATTTCTATTTAACAAATAAATTCTATTTTTTATAATTATATATATATATATATATTATCAAAATAAATATTTTAAATATAATATATAATCCATGTTTTCTAAATCAAAGGAATCGCAAATTTCATGAAACTACCTATACAAATCAATACAATTCCAATATTACACTATAATACCATATACTATTCAAGTTAGGTTTATATCCACTAGAATATTTCATTTTATAAAAATTACAATTATGAAAACCCTAAAAACGATAAAAAAAAATACTTGAGCTTTATTTTGAAAATATATCAATACTATTTTTTCATAAAACCCCCTCAAGTTATACTAATTTACAATGAGGACCCTAGTAAACATAGGTTTACCTTAGGGAGCCGGAGAATTTGGGTGCTTGCCTATCTAAGGTAGTCAAACTAAAAATGGTGTTATCAACATGGTAATTATCTTAGAAAAAGACACAAATCCCGCCATCCATGTGCAGCAGTTATCGATAATATCAAAACTAATTCAGGACTTCAATTCGTTTTAAAGTGTCTGACTCAGACAGAGTCTCAGTCTAATCTGAATCATTCGATCTATCCTTGAATATAATTCAAGTATAACTCCATTTCAACATGAATCGGTTTATACCAGAATTCAATCTATATCAACATGACTCGACCGAACCGAACCATAGATATACTCTGATTACATGACTATCCAATTATATCCATTCCGTTTATCATGGTTTCGGCAAGTCGTACATCTATTAAATAAAACAATACAAATCAATACAAGATACATTACGGGGTTTTAAAAGGGTAGACAGGTACAGAAAGTGTTAGAAGTGGCACGGGACGGTCATTTTAATACATCTAATTTGAATATCCATTGCTGTTGTTCCGTGGCTTAACGGTTCCTTGCGCTCCATCCACGGAATAGTTGGAATGCTCTCGTATACACTGGCATATTCTGTACCAATCTACAAACAACCGTGTTAACTTAACAATCAAATAGTATACGGTTATATTCTTTCTGTCTATTCTATTTCTACCTTTCTTTGGGACTTACTGAGTGATTGTTCGCTGAAAAAATTCCTATTTCTCTTCTTTCTTTGGAATGTTGTCAGGTGGATCCAACTCACTGGAGATAAAACCCAGTTCAGAGGACTTGGATCAGTTCAGCGAGGACCCCGAGCTCTAGACTCTTGTATATACTTTACTTTCATGTTCATGCCATTGTTTAGGCATTGCTTTCATCATTGTATTTAATTTTCAGTTGTATTGTAAAGAAATGTTTAATAAATAAAAGTTGTTGTTCATTTACATCTCTTGTTATTTTCTTATGTAATTTATTATATTGCATAGTTACGCTTAGCGTGTTTGATTCTGAGTAAATACATAGCGGGCCTCGTCGTGTCTCCTTCCCCGTACACCGGGAAGCGGGGCATGACAAACCCCATGTGGTCATTATCGACGACAAAGGAGATGCTAAGTGCCCTTTTCAAGCCCCTTTAGCGGCAAAAGAGTAGGTGATCTTGAAAGCAAAGATCGATTAATATATCGCTCGGTAAATTAAAGCTCGCCAGGCCAGTGAAGCAGCGAATAAGATGGTCAAGACCGGTCGCCCATACCCAGCGTGGTACGACCAAATGCAGTACCCTCTAGGATATGTAATTCCGAAGTTCAATATCTACAAGTGACCGGTAATCCCCATCAGCATGTCGCATAGTTTATAACCATGTGTGAAAATATTGAAGGTGTTGAAAAGTTTCTACTCAACCAGTTCATCAACATTCTGGTTGACACTGCTTTTGAAAGGTACTCGGAGCTCCCAAATGACTCTGTTTACCACTAAAAACAGAGAAGAAATGGGATTGAACGTCTTGCCTGAATTTGGAGGCAGATGTTATTTGGACATATCCATCTACCTTTCCGAAGATACCAAGTTGATTTATAGCACTGTATATCAGAGATTTGGATAGATGTGAACAATGTAGCAGACTTTATCAGATTCCCCCTCATTTGTAAGGGGTTTTTGATTGTGGGGACGCTCTTCCCTACAGGCGCTAGCCCCTGCAGTTAATTACGTTATTGCGTTGCGATAACAAGTTTCACCTGCTCCGGTAGGTCACTTCGTATCGTGTTGTATTTTGTTTATTAAGGTTGCCCGTGGATTGTATACGGAGACTATTTTATGTCGTTACCCATAAGTTGCGGATTAGTCCAAATCCATGTGTGTGTGTGTGTGTGTGTGTGAATTTGGGTTTGAACTCAGGACGCAGATCTCGTATGAACGAGGTCCATCAGTTCGAATA
Source organism: Agapanthus africanus (assembly GCA_030015575.1). Taxonomy (NCBI): domain Eukaryota; kingdom Viridiplantae; phylum Streptophyta; class Magnoliopsida; order Asparagales; family Amaryllidaceae; genus Agapanthus; species Agapanthus africanus. The sequence continues at coordinate 570,279,334 of JASDDO010000031.1, forward strand.
TATTATCTGAGGATCATTAGTCATTTTCGATATTAAGATCAACTCGGGAGTATGTAGTTAATTAAGCCTCGTTAATACTATTTTGGATTAAGATCATCTTAACAAGTATGGATTAAGGATCTTTGGTTATTTTGAGACTAAAATCACTTGGGTTTATTGATATTTTGATCAACAAGAGCTTAAACTTTGTTTAAGTGATTAAATGGTACAAGTGCGTAAGTATATGCGATGCACATATCCGTTTATTTCATTTGAAAAGAGTGAGCACACGTGTTTCACAAAACACATCTATTATGGGTTTCAAGTTATATATGTGCGCATGTATGTATGTGAGCATGCATTTAGTAAGTCAACATGTATTGCGCAACACATCAGTGCACATGCCTTTGTAAGCGACTTTTATTAAGTGTGTACATGCATGTATCACGTGACACACATGACTTCAAAGGCCGATTTTATCAAGTGCGTACACATGTGTATACCTGGTGCGCATGCCTTTAGGGGCTATTTTTATTAAGTGCACACACGTGGATATACATGGTTCGCACATCCCCGGGACACTGTTTTCCCAAGGACAACAATTTTTATCCTTAAGCACGCACTAATTTGATTGTGTAAGTCTATGTTACCCACCCTGGTACTTACGGGGAGGCGGAAAGAGTAAAAATCGGATTTTTATCACAAGGAAACATAGACTAACCATGAAGGATCTTCGCTAAAAAAAAACTAAAAAACATACAAGAAGCTTTATCTACTAGGTTAAGAAGGTTAAACCAAAAGCTTGAACTCCTTCTCTTGTGTGCTCCTTTGAGTGGTGTAGACGGCTCCTCCTCTTCCTCTTCTCTTTTCCAAAGAAAGATCCACCCGAAGGCCTCTACCTTGAGCTCCTACTTCAACAAAGAAGTAACTAGAGTGCTTAGCTTGCTAGACTAAGAACCCTAGAGTGAGTAGAGAGGTGTTTTGATGGTATGATCTCACAAAACTCATGTTTTTCAACTCATGAAACAAGAGAGTTTTGAGAGAGGAAGAGGAGAGAGCTTTGCAAGAGAGAGAAAGAGAATGAGAGAATGAGAATAAAATGAAGCTTGCTCTCATATGAACAAAAAGAATAATGATAATTTTAATTAGGATAAATTGTCATGGTTGATATTGATTTGACCCTTATCATATCATAATTCATGCTAAGCATGCTCATAAAAATATCCAAGTCAACATAGGTCAACTTGGTCAAAGGGTCAAACCTAATTAACCATGATACAATTATTACTAATTAAAACTCATTAATGAATTTTCTCAATCTCATTATGGTTTTAATCAAGTCAATGGTCAAAACCCTAATGAGGTTCCTCCGCCTCTGTCAACTGTGTATACACACCCGCATCCGTGTTCTGAGGAACACGAACACTATGAGACAAGACCAAGCCCTAAAAAAATACTAGGATCTGGCTTAAACCAAAGCCCGCTAGTAATAACTGCCCGAACACGAAGCGTGCACAAGTGCGCGTATGTGAACGAACCCTGTCGTAAAACCATACGACCTCTACTCTGTTTTGCCCAAAGGTGAACAACCCTTTGTGTGGGACTCTAAAGACTCGACACTACGCTGGCAGCGGGTTTAACCACAGACCGCAAGCGGTACTAGATGTACGTAACGGTCCCCAAGTAGATGCCGATAAGAAGACCAATGAGGTGAACCCATCCGAACTCCTACTGAGCCTGAATGTGACAATCTCCGTACAATCCGGTCTGTTCATCTGAGAGTATCGCATGTCGGGCCTAGGGGGTGGTAAACGTCAGTCCCCTAATAGCGGTACAAGTCGTGTCGGAGTGTAGCCCAGAACACCCTGAGAAAATGCTGGAAACACTACCAGTAAATCTCGCTTGCCCTGACCAGGGACTTTGTGTAATGGCTCTCCTAGACACAGCGCGATATCAACTCCCAATACCGGGAGAGACGAATCCTGTCTAACCGTCACTGCCTCCAAGTGCTTCGGGACTGCACCCAACTACTACCTGTTTGCACGACTAAATAGAGCCGTGGTAGGGTAGTAATCTAAGAACAATGGGAACACACTCGAGGCGAAGCGACAGTGTCAAGTCAACGGACTAAGCTGTACTCATGTCACCTGGGAACTGATAACTGACGATAGGTATAATACCAACCAACAGTTCCCAGCGAGTCCTGTCCAGTGTACTCGTAACCTAACGAGCACCTGCATACTATCTCCAGTACGACGTACTGATGGCTGTGGGACACACCATCTCCCCTCCTGGGATGAGAAGCGTATACAATAGTCTATTCTGGAGTATCGATGCCCTGTCTCGATAATCCTACGACCAGGGACCTGTATAAGGATGTGCTTATAGACTACCCAGCCCCTACTAGTGTGACTGCCATCACAATGGTGGTAGTCAAGCAAAAGATCCTAAGGGCTCTATCAATATGTATTATCAATATGTCAAAAGAAACACATACACATATTAAGATAGATACAAACCAAGTAGCATACTACCATATTGATTAAGAATGTCAATCCGTGTATATATCCCAAGCTTCCAAAATGTAATATACAAACTAGTATTATACAATAATGGCCTCTAGGGCATATCACACTAACAGATTGCGCACTTGTTTTCTCATCAGAAAGCAAAAGCTTTTACTAAGAAGCAATGGCTTCTGTTTCACTATCTTTTCTTCTTTCTTATTTTTTGAGAAATGAAAAACCCTTGGTTTTCATCTGTTTTCAAGTCGGGTGTTCATGCATTTTTGTGGTGCGCATCTTGTATTTCTTTGGAACTTAGGAACCTTAAGATCAATTGATCTTTTAATGGACAATCGATAGATTCGAAAAGAAGCAAAGATTTATGTATAAAAGCAAAAGCTTTTTCAAAAAGAGAAGCTTTTCTCTTTTTTCCTACCTTGCGCCATTTCGCCGAGGAAGGAAAAGTCTTGAGTTTTTTCAAGCTTATTGAAGGATTTTTTCCGTCCCCGATTTCATCATGTGGGGCTCCTATTTATAAGAAAGAAGAAATTAGGTTTTGTTTAGATTGTTTCAGTTTATTTTTATCTCAATCTGATTTTAGATTGATTTAAAAAGATTTAATTGATTTTATCAATTAATGGTGACATGCGCACCATTGGATCTTTTGATCCATAGATCTTTTGGTTAAGGTATTTAATCAACAAAAAATTTTACTGTTAATTAAATATTTGATTGCTTATTAATCAAGATTTATTTCTTTTTTAATAAGCGTATGTTTTCAAGGAATGCACACGCATTTTACTTGTTGTCGATTAAGTGCGTATTGCGCCTGTGCGTTACACATACATGTGTGCACTTATCATTTGCATACTTGTTGCATGTGCGCTCATGTCATATGATTTTGTCATCGGACATTCGTGTGCATTTACTTCTTCGCATGTTTTTGAAGCGACAAAATGTCGAGCTATAATTTATTAATTCTGCCTTGGGACTTGCTAGAATACGAACCGTCTTTTCAAAACCTTATAAATAGGTGTCTTTTTCTTCGCTCTTTTTCAAGTTGTACCCTTTTAAAGTTCTTGTATTCTACCAGAAGCTTTTTATTTCCTACTAATTTGGTAAGTGCACTTGTGTATCTCTGCCTTGCACATCCCTTTTTAATTTGCGCTTTTAATTTTGCCAGCTCACTTTTTGGGTTGGGCATTTAGCTTACCTTCCGCACCTTTTTGGGTTGCACACTTACCACTTTGGGTTGCGCACTTAAGATAAAACATAAAACATTTCTTTTATTTAAAGGATGTTACTTAAGTTTAACCTTAATCAAACTTTAATATTGAATTTAGATATTCGTAGTCCACCCTTTTTAGTGAATTGAGATCTTTCTACTCTTTTTCTTTCAGGTGTCATGGCCAGCCATCTTTACATGATTAGGGAGATTGTTTCACATGCCGACATACGCTTTTATGAGCTGGTTTTCATTGACGCTCAGTGTGAAGGCATACTTCGTCGTTTTGAGGCTCACAGTGGGTGAAATCTTTATCGACGCTCCACCTTACTCAAGCTGATATTTCAAGCCATCCATAATATCATTCCTGGGGCTATGGATATAATGCTTTTCCCTACTCTTGACCAATCCGCAGATAAGGTGCATCCAGTTTTCCTGATGGGGTTTATCTCTAAAGGGTTGATAGACCGTGCAAGCACCCTTCTACATGTAATCTTCCAACAGTGGGCAACCTTGTCCGCATATGATCTAGGTGAACAGATACGCACAGCGATGGAGGATAAGGCTTTCGAGTCTTTGTCAGAGTCTATTTATGATTTCACACAATCTTATAACTCGGCCAATCTATTGCCGTTCTGAACTTTCAGGCGATGTAACAATCTTTGCTTTTATTTTTCTTTTACTTTTTAGTATTAGTCTATATTCCTTACTTTTGACGTATCAATGAAAAGTTTCGTTTCTTTTACATTTGCACTTCTTTTTGCTGAAGTTTGTGTTTGTTGCAACAGCCCCTCATTAGCATATGTGCATGTATCATGCATTAGGCTTTATGTGCATACTTACATAGGTACGCATGCCAATGGAATCAATTTCATGATGTGCGCATGTGTATAGGTGCGCAAGTTGATTGAGTCAACTTCTTGATGTGCGCATGTATATAGATGCGCAAGTTAATTGAACCAGTTTTATCGGGTGCGCATGTATATAGATGTGCAAGTCGATTGAATCCACTTCTTGATATGCGCATGTATATAGGTGCACAAGTTAATTGATCCAGGTTTTTCAGGTGCGCCCTTGAACAGGTGCGAACAGATTACATTAAGACCTTCGCTGAGATGTAAGTGCTCTTTACGCACTGGTTCATTAATGCAAGTGAACGCACTATGATCTCTGCCCTAGTAAATGAAAGGGTGAAATCCAAAGAAACGACGGTACAATACGTCATTCGTTAGAGGAACTGTTCCCCATCGAAAGACGCAACGAAGACGCGGTAAACTTCTTTGCCTGAATTTCGGGGTAGATGCTAATTGGTGCTATCCGTCCACCTCTTCGAAGATGCCAAGTTGATTTATGGCACCGTGTATCAAAGGTTCTGACAGATGCGGCCGATGTAGAAGACTTCGTCAGATTCCCCCTCACGGTGAGGGGTTTTTTGATTGTGGGGACGTTCTTCCCTGCAGGCGCAAGCCCCTGCAGTTAATTACACTACCGCATTGCGGTAACAACTTTCTCCTTCTCCAGATGGTCACTTCATGTCGTGGGTGTTTGTTTTTTTTGTGGTTGCCCGTGGATTGTATACGGAGACTAATTTATGTTGTCTCCCGTAGGACGTGGATTAGTCCAAATCCGTATCTTCTTAGATTTGGGTTTGGGGGTTGGTTTAAGGATACATTAGCCTCACTTGAGGCTAAGATAACCTTAAACGTTTGTTAAGGATACGTTAGTCTCATTTCAGACTAAGATCAACTTAAACGTTTGTTAATGATACGTTAGTCTCATTTCAGACTAAGATCAACTTAACGGGATTGTTTAGATCCAACAAGAGAGCATTTGGACTCAATTGTTTAGTTTAGGGACATTGCGGTCGATGACCAGTTTAAGGACATGGTGGTCTAATACCAGTTTAGGGACATAGTGGTCCAATACCAGTTTAGGGACATGGTGGTCCGTTGTTAGTTTAAAGACATCACGGTCGAGGTTAAGGACATCATAGTCCGTGAGTTTAAAGACCTCACAGTCAAGGTTAAGGACATCATAGTCCGTGAGTTTAAAGACCTCACAGTCAAGGTTAAAGACGTCATAGTCCGTGAGTTTAAAGACCTCACAGTCAAGGTTAAGGACATCATAGTCCGTGAATTTAAAGACCTCATAGTTAAGGTTAAGGACATCATAGTCCGTGAGTTTAAGGACCCCACAGTCCAGTGTAAAGACGCCATAGTCTGTGAAGTGTGTGGTTATCGGGACCCGTCACCTCTCTGAAGACGTTGAAGGATTACAACGACAAATATCAGAGGAGTGAAGAGATGTACCCTCGAACCAAAGTGGATTAAGTGATCTGTAGTCCAATTTGGAACTAAGATCAATTAATTAGATTATGAGCACATTTATGCTCAGTTAAGTCTGAATTGAGGACTAAGTCCAATTAAGTTTGAAATGTTGGCCCTTTGTTGCACCATTAGACATTTGTCTGGGTTCAGCCCCTCATCATTTAGCTGTGCTTAAACAAGAGTTTGAGGGCTTTGGTAACATTTTTGTCTTTAATTGAACATTAAACATTATAGCTCTGAATTTTACTCAATTTTGAGATTCAGTTGAAAGGGGAGGCTTTTGCCTCGGGAAAATTAGCCGATTTGGCTAAAACTAGTGGTAAACACTAGAGAACAACAGTGTTAAACACTGGAAATAAAGCTCTCAAATTAGTGTTAAACACTAAAAGATAACAGTGTTAAACACGGGAAATAAGATTCTCAAAGTAGTGTTAAACATTAGAAATAGGATTCTTAAATTAGTGTTAAACACTAGAAGACAATCAGTGTTAAACATTGGAAATAAAGCTCTCGAATTAGTGTTAAACACTAAAGTAAAAGGGGTCACATGGGGACACGTGAGGGTGCCCAAAGGTGGGGCCAGATCTCCTTGCTTTGTTCTGCAATTAAGTGTTAAACACTTTGCTCTTTGACCGTCACGTGTTGGCACGCGATGGAGCTTTGCGCTTTAATTATTCAAGCTTTCATCAAGGGGTCACGTGGTAACACGTGAGAGCGCCCGAGTTAGATTCTGCCCTTGCTTTTATTCCTTTTGTTTAGGAGGTCATGTGGGAGCACGTGAGGCGTTGCCTCAGAGCTGATTCCCTCTCATTTTTTAGGATCTTTTCAAGGGTCACGTGGGAACCCGTGACCTTAGTCTTTTGCGTGCATGGAGATCTTTCAGGTCCCTTTATTTCTTTAAGAATTAAATTCTCTTGTAGGATTAAACCCTAATTATGTTTTAGAGGAATTAAATTCCCATGTATGTGAAAGAATTAAATTCTTGTATAGGGTTAAACCCTAGTTTCCTTTCAGAGGAATTAAATTCCTGTAATTTTGAGAGAATTAAATTCTCAATTAGGGTTAAACCCTAGTTCTGTCCATCTTGAAGGAATTAAATTCCTATAGTTTTAAGAGAATTAAATTCTCAGATAGGGTTAAACCCTAGTTTCATCATGAAGGAATTAAATTCCTGTGAGTTTTGGAGAATTAAATTCTCATATAGGGTTAAACCATAATTTTGTTTTGGGAGAATTAAATTCTTAAAACTCAATTCCCCCTCTAAGTTTTGAATCTGCATGCAAGATCTCAACCCGATGAGAATTAAATTCTCAACTTATGTGGAGATGTGCTCTTTGCAGATCTTCAACCAGGGGAAGAACTAAGTTCTTTTGCATAGAAGAGTTAAACTCTTAGATTTGAGAATTAAATTCTCTTTTTGAAGTTTTGATCCCTTTCCTTTTCTTACCTAGGGTTTTCTCTCTTGAGAATTAAATTCTCCTCTCTTTTTTCTCTCTGTTGTTATTATCTCCCGAAAAAGTCGATCCCCTCTCTTCTTTTCTTGGCTCCTATTTATAGGAGAAAGAAAATAATCAATTTGTTTAGCAAATCTTTCATTGAAAGATTTTGTTTGTTTTCATATTTAATATGAGCTTTTAGATTATTAAGTGAATTTTATTCACCGTTGGATTTTAAATCCAAATATATTCTATTTGTTATTTCTGGTGAGATTTTCAGGGAAATCTTTCCTTGTCTAAAATCTTTCCATAAATTGGTGATTTTTAATCCCTCTTGGATTTTTAATCCAACGGTCCCCATAATCCTTTTCTATTTGGAAAGATTTAGAAGGTTTTAGAATTTAATTCTATTAACTGTAAGGCTTTCGAAGCCAGTCACGTGTAGACACGTGACCCTTGGTCACGTGTGAGCACGTAACCCCCAATTGAGTCCTTTTCTCAACGTTTACTTATGTTTCAGTTTTAACCATCACGTGTCAACACGTGACCATTGGTCACGTGTGAGCACATGACACCTCATTGAGGTATTTCCTTCGGCCGTTTGTTATTTTATGTCTGTTTTGATTGTCACGTGTCAACATGTGACCATTGGTCATGTATGAGGACGTGACCCCTAATTGGGTCCTTCTTCAGCTGTTGTTTTTATTTCTGTTTTAACTATCACGTGTCAACACGTGATCATTGGTCACGTGTGAGCACGTGATATCTCATTGAGGTAATTCCTGATTTTTAATCAGGGAACAGTGCATAGCATATTTACTCATAACTTTTGATCCCGGATGAATTATGAAGCTCATCATATATCAAATCGAAGGGTTTTTCGAGAAGCTTTCGATACCATCAGAATTTAACAGTTCCTCCTTAGGGAGTTTATCAAAATACAGGCCAGAAGATACTGGTTCGCATTTCCTTCAGCGTATCACTGCCATTTGATACCTTGGACACTTTTGCGCAGAAATTTTTTTTTTGCGGGAACAAATGCCCCCCACTACTTTGCCCACGTAAGTATATACGTGGGTGAAGTAGTGCAGAGTAATTTCATAGTGTAAGACTAGTTCCGGGTTGGTATATAATTTTCAGAATCTTGATCTGAGAAGATAACGAGTGGACACAAGCATCGTCATTTATCATTGACTCAAATCTCAACTCTTAAGAGATATAGTTCCAAACCCTAAGGTCCATGAGCTGCACCCTTCTGTTTCTTTATGTTTTACTCTAGCGTGAAGTAGTTTATATGCTTATGAGTAACTTCTCCATTTCAGTGGCATGTAGCTTCGGCAAGTGCGGCCCATAAATGGTCCATCTTGACCTCTTTGCAGGGCAGTGATGGCTTAGGAGACAGGGGTAGGATCTTCCACCTAAAACTTTTCAACTTTACGAGCCGTGAGGGTCTCATAAAGACTTTTCTCCCTACGAGTCGCGAGGATCTTGTAGGTGTCTTTTCTCCTTAGGAATCGTGAGGATTCCTAAGTGTGTTTTCTCTTGAGAGTCATAAGGATCCCACAAGAGAATTTTCCCGCTTATAAGTCGAGGGGACTCGTAAGTGGTTGTTTCCCTCCTTGTCGAGATTCGACTTTGGAGAGTGTGGTCCGTGAATAGTATGCAAGAGTCCGTTTTGGACCAACTTGCAGGGCCCTAGTGCTTAGGAAACAGTTTTTTTTATCCCCATTGCCTAAGGCTTTTCCCTACGAGTCGAGACGAATCGAGTATTTCTCGCAAGGATATCCTAACGTCACAGTTAACCTCTGCTCTTTACGACAAAGGTCCGTTAGGGTCTGTGGTACTAGGGTTTTGTCCGTGGTACCGTCGCATTGGCTGATGTATTCCTCGATAGGCAATCTTGCTGTTCGAGTAGCCTTGCGACTGTCGTGTCTCTGATCCCTTCGGGGGCTGGACAAGATGTCTTCAAGCAATCTTCTTAGGCAGTTTGACCGTCAGAAGAGCAAGCGATAGGAATTTTGCCATGCCGCTTTTTACTTGAGGTTAGGCCCATTTTGGAGAGCCCCGATGAGTCATAACCACTCCGCGCTGGTGTGGGATGATCTCCGATAGTGTTTCAGGTTTTATATGAGTTACCGTCAAGACCCTAAAGCTAGGAATTCGGCCTTTGCTTCGTTTTGCTGGCATTGCGTCTGCTGTAATGAGACGAATGTCACGGTTGTCTCTAGGTTGCATGTGAACCGTCGAGATTTGGAACTAGGGATTTTTCCATGGCTCCGTTGTTTGATTGTACCGTTTGAGTCCTGTTGGAGGAAGAACGCTGTGTTGGAGATAGTGCCCTCAGAGTCAATTGTTGGATCACAGGCACGTGATTGCAATGATTGAGGGAGGACCTGTCCCAGTAGGACAGTCTTACTCGAGATGATAGTATGCTATCTGGTTTACCTTTATCATCGTGTACTGCTTTAGGTGACCTTACAGGTCACTATTGCACGTTGATAGAGCCCTTAGGATTCTTGCTTGACTACCGGCAGTATGAGGGCGATCATATACGTGGGAGCTGGTAGTCTATAAGCACATCCTTGAATGGTCCCTAGTCGTGGGAGTTTCGAGACAGGGCATCGATACTCTAGAGTAGACTAGTGTATACAGTCGAGACCCCGACGAGGGGCGGTGGCCGGTCTCACAAGCCACTGGTGTCAGTTGGTTCACCTAAGATGTATACAGGTGCTCATTGGGCTATGAGTACACCGGACATGACTCGCCGGGAACCTGCTAGTTGGGTATTATACCAGACGTCAGATAGCAGTTCCCTGGTGACATGTGTACAGGTTAGTTCATCGACTTGAGATCGTCATTTGTCTCGTGTGAGTTCCCACTGTGCTTTGATTACTACCCTACCACGGCTCAAAGGAGTCGTGCAAACAGGTTTTAGTTGGGTACAGTCCCGAGCCACATGGAGGCAGTGAGCGGATCTGCAGGGGTTCGTCTCTCCCGGTATTGGGGGTGAGGTCGCGCTGTGTCTAGGAGAGCCATTACACAAAGCCCTCGGCCGAGGCAGGAGATTTGCTGGTAGGTATTCCAGTAATATCTCAGGGTGTTCTGGGCTACACTCCAACACGACTTGTACCGCTTTTGGGGGTCTGACTTTTTACCAACCCCCTAGGCCCGCCATGCGATGCTCAAAGACGAACGGACCGGACTGTACGGATATTGTCACTGACAGGCTCAGTAGAGTGTCAGGATGAGTTCGCTCATCGACGTCCCTTTTGGTGAATACCTGGTAGCCCGTCACGTATTGGCTGATACCTCTGACGTGCTAGTGGTTAAATCCACAGCCAAAGTATTGACGAGTCTTTAGAGTCCACCACACATACAGTTACTCAGGTTTCGGGCGAAATGCTGTAGAGGCCGTATGGAGATATGGCAGGGTTCGATCAGATACGTGCGGTATTGCACGGATCGTGATCGGACGGTTTTTACTAGCCGGCTTTGGCTTAAGCCGGATTCTAGTATTTGATAGTGTAGTTTTGTCTCTTTGCATTTGTGTTCAGTGGGAATACAAATGCGGGCATGTATTTGCAGAAGTGGGGTTTTCCTGTAATTTATTACGGGACCAGTTTTCTGAAGTTGCCAGTTTGCATTCCGTTCCGGCCGGTTTTCTTTCATTCCTTCACGGCCGGACCTTTTGGTGGAAAGGGGTTAATTGCAAGTTTGCAATTAACTTACTTGTGGAGGGCTTCATTGCATATTGTGCCTTTGTCATCATGAGATGCTTTTAGCATCTCTTCACTTGCTTTCTCAAGATGGTTTGATGAAAGGATTGAATAGTGAGATAAGTGAGAAAGGATGTGAGGTTTATATTATCTTTTTTATATATTGATTTTTCCATTATCATATACTTGGAGAGGTTTTCTTTTTCTCTCTCCAATCTTATTCATGCTTGAGAGGGGCCGGCCACACTTAGGAAGGAAGGGGGAGAAATTCTTTTGAGTGGGATTTTCTTCATCTCATTTTCATGCTCCTTTGCTTGCAAAATTCCAAGCTTCTCTCATTCATTCATTCTTCTCCTCACATCCCTCCATCATGGCAACTTCCATAAACCCTAAAGAGACAACTCACGACACTATTCTATAGCATCTCTTGGACGCGTCGGCTAGCCAACTTCGCGCCCGAGTTGCCTCGGTCAAGAGGCGGGAGCCCGTAAAAGATTCCGGCTACGTGGTGTCCTTTCCGACGAGACGATGATGGACGGAGATTCCGCGAGAGATCGGAGTGGAGATGAAGACCGAAGGACACGGATCGATTGGTATACTTCTCTACTCTTTTCTTGTTTGCTAGTTAGCTCGGTTAATGGCCTGATCCGGGTGAAAAGTCCGCGGTGGTGCCGATTTGCAAAGTTCGCAAAGTTTTTGTTTCCGCGTCTCCGGCGTCGGATCGACGGCCGGGGCGCCCCCGCGGGCTTACATTGGTATCAGAGCCACGCCATTAACCATGCCTAGCTTGCTCTAGTGTGTTTATAACTCGATCGAACAAAAATCCCCAAAAACCGTATTTTCCTATGCATGTGTTTTCTGTCGAAATTTTTTAAGCTCCCAAAATTTTTCAGGTCATTGCAGAAAGACATGCAAGAAATTCTAAGAATTCTGGGAAAATACGGCTCAATGATTCCTTACTACGACCGCGGAAACGCGGCCAAACCCCTGGTTTGGCCGCGGTTCCGCGGTGGGTAAGAGGAATCGTTGCACCATATTTTCACAGTAAGCTTTTGAATAAGAAATAGGGGTTTTGGGATATTATTTTTGGGCCCAGATTTTCTGTAAGTGCTACAGTACTCCTTAGGGCCCACTTTAATAAATTTGTTCGATCGGATATTTTAAACATGCCAGTTCACAGTATTTACATTATATCTGCGACCGTGAATGTCACTCGATCGGTAAATCCTGTCTAACTGCAATAGCCCGGTTAGACGGATTTGCGAACGTGACATTCATGTTGATGTTCTGTGTTTTGCTGTGATGTTGCGGATTGGTCGTGGGGATAGCCTGGTTGCAGTATTAGTACAGTGTTGTTGTATTATGTACATTTGATATTGCGGGGCGAGCGTCCGACATGTGGACTGCCGTCACTGCCTGTTTGTATTATTATTTTGGGGCACGACCAGGTTGCGGTCGATGTACCCGGTGTATGTATATTTTACTTTCTGTACTAGGATTACCCCGCGGAGGGGTGCACGGATATCCGGGTTCTGGAGGGCAACAAGCCCGCATCTCATGGCGTTGAGACGGAGGGGGCTTTACTCTAGAATTGGCGGGCTATTCGCTGCACTCGTAGGGGGTATAGGTTGACCCAGGAGGGGTGCCCAAGTTACCGGATTCCGTGAAGTGCTGGGTGGTCCATTCACGTTACTGAAGGGGGCTGCCTCGCTTCAGGTTTTGGCGGGTAACTTGCCGCGCCCGTAGGGGTCTAGGATTTCATTGCACAGGCTATCCACACGACCAGGGGAACGTCGGGTTTCAGCAGCGGCTCTGTGAAACCCGGGGATCCCAGATATCTGTATTGATCTGTGTTGCTGTACATTTCTGTGTTGCTGCATTTTTATCATGCCTTGAGCGAAAATTATATATTATATATATATTAGTAGATGTTGTATATGTTTTTCATCCGCGCTAGTCCAGTCCCCGCTCTGCCGTTAGTTAGCTAACCTAACGGATGATGACGGGACCCAGTGGCGAATGTGGAGATGGCATATACGTACGTCAGTATATTTTCGTTCTTTATTGGTGTGATCAATTGATGGGACTGCGTTGATTCGGATCAATTCAAGATAAACAAACCTATTCTGATGTTGTTGGAACACTTTTTCAAAAAGCTATTATTGCAAGGGCGTTCTCTTTTATTTTGCATCGTGGTATTCAGTTGGAATATCCTGCTCCTCAGTCGACGAGGTAAAGGCCGAGATCCCTTCACCGGGAGTGACCCCTTGGACAAAAGTTTGCGTCAGGGCGATAACTTCACTATAGCCGATTACTTTTGCTTTGCATCGTGGTATTCAGTTGGAATATCCTGCACCTCATTCTACGGGGAAAGAGCCGAGATCCCTTCACCGGGAGTGACCTCTTTAGCAAACGTTTTTGTCACTATATTTTTAAAAGCTATCAGTTCCTTCAACGATATCAAGTTCATTACGTTAAAGGTTTTCGCCAGAAACCATTCGTAGCCCTCCGTCGTTTCATATGAATAGTTAATAGTATTCAAGCTGTGTATGTTGGCCAAAGTCAAGGCACAGTGTTTGGTAGCTGTTGGGTATTCATATGCAGCATAGATAGATGCGTTGGTTTGGGACAGTCGTACTGCCATTTTGGCCAAAGTCAAGGGTAGGTACGGGTGGGTTCAAATTAACCAGGAAAATGACGGGTAGAACTTGACATGTGACTTATGATATGTTGGCCAAAGTCAAGGTCATAAGAGCATGGGGTAGAAATCCACATCGGGAGTTTCAAAAGAACTGAAACTTGCCAGATATGAGCATACCTTCTGGAGTATGATAGCGTGAGTGGATTCCGTCACGTTATCATGCGATGATAGTTGGATCCCGATTCCCACTGATGAGTTGGTTTACTCCTCGGGTGATCCCGACTAATTCTTCTTTCAGGTTTAGGGAAGAATTTGACGTTACAGTGGGAGGTTTCCAGATTAGATAAAGTGATAACCATTCTGATCTAGGTTAGAGTGCACGCTGAGTGTTTCTTTTCTCTCTCTCTTTGGCAGCGACCATTGACCCGACCCTAGACTATGACTCAGTGACCAAGTTGACCGAACCTTCTTAACACTGACTTTTGGATTGTCAGAGTTGCAGACCTCATTGCCACTCCTACTTTTACCCTTTTCTCCGGGACACCCCGTATTACTACGAACGTCCACTTCCATTGGACAAAACCATCGTATGGTTATATACGAACTCGAAGGAATTCGAGGATGGTTTCCGGTTCTGGAGAAAACAAATAGGACTATTCAGTTGTTTTTTCCTTTTACCTTCTCTCTCAGATTGCGAGTACTCCTTGGCTTAGGAGATAGTACACCTATTACGCAAATTGGATAGTCTTCTTCCAAACCATAGGCAGGTGCCGACCGGTAGGGAATGAAGAAAGCCAATTAGCCTAAACGGTGTACAGAAGGTATTAAGTTCAGACAAAGCAAGGGATTAGTAAAAGGGCAAAGTAAATTGCGACTGCTGTTCACGACCAAACCAAGTATTTCTTCGCCAATCCTAAACCACCTTTGTATTTCTCCAGGACACTCCGTATCACTACGAAGATCCCAGTTTATTGGATAATCCATCGTATGGTTATATACGAACTCGAAAGGAACTTGTTCCAGTTCGGGGATGGATCCTGGTTCAGGAGAAATAAGAATAAAGTACATTCAGGTGTCTTTTATCTTCACCTTCTCTCGCGTTGCGAGTGCTCCTAGGATTAGGACAGTACACCCTTTATGCTTATTGGATAGTCTTCTTCCAAACCATAGGCTGGTGCCGAACGGTAGGGAAAGAAGAAAACCATTTGTCCTAAAGGGGTGTGCAGAAGGTAATGACTAAAGACATATAAAGGGATTTGGAGAGGTGGCAAAGAATTATAAGGTTACAGTCGTGAATCTGGATGATGGAAGAGGCATTACTAAGAATACCAGGATACCCTATCGAAACATTTCAATGTTTCAGTTTCACTGTGTACTGTTAATAGAAAACTGATTTCCCAATTAGACACTTGCTCCAGGGTATGTATTTACCAGGTTGGATTCTCACATCTGTATGGTTTCACAGATGATGAGTGGGAGTAAGTTATTGGGAATTAGGTGACCATCCTCATTATATCGGGATTCGTTGGAATTGGTGATATTTGAGGAAGCCACCTGGGTTGTTTGCCGGTCGGCAAATATTTGGTTTTGAATATCCGTTGTTGTGCACCAATTTCAAATTGATATATCTGTACGTCTATTTTTATAGAGTGAGACATACCTTTTTGAAATTATGTCTATGACATTTACCTATACCAGTGGATGGTTAGGTAAGGAGCATTGAACAGCGGTGTAATTCTTCTTAACCATAAGTACAGTTTTCAACCTACGACACACAGTGAATGAGTTGTTAGACTCTGCGGACTTATACAGAGTATTGTATATTTTCCAGTGTCCATTAGGACAGAGGGGTTGGTCCTCGTACTATATTCGGTTTACTTATCACTTCTCTGGTTCTTAGACAGGTGTTTCGTAGAAACACAGGGTCCAAGTTTTGAGAAGTTATAGGTATATGAATAAAGTAGAGAACCAGGTATATGAATAAAGTAGAGAACCAGGTATTGCAAGTATCGGGATTCTTCAAGGTGATCGAAGATGTAGATACTTGTGAATGGTATTCAGTTGATAATAATGATTAAGAGAACTTGCTTCTTTTTTAGGTTACTCATAATTGGAAGCACTCCTAAGTTGAGTAACGCTGATCGACCTCCTTCCATTTAGTTGACATGCACTGGAGACAGCTGCATGATTTGAATCTGGTTCAATTAAATCAGTGCCTCTGTTTCTATATTGGATATAAAACAGTTCATATCTTGACATTGCTAAGATACAGGGAGTTGTCCAGCTTATGCTTAAAACCAGACTCTGGACAACTCAAGGCACGTTTCTGTAATGGCTGTTTGTGGGTTGACCCGGGCTTTGAGAGGGTTGACTTTCTACCATCTGGAAGATCAATAGTGATATTGTTCTTGACTCGCCACAGTTTTATTAAAAATGGACTTTTTTCAGAAAACAGTAGTGGGAGTATGGTAGAACTGGAACTGATTCCAGAACCGTAAAAGATTACTGAAGATTTGATAAGAACCTAATGATTCAATCTGGTTTGACATTCCATTGGCCACTCCGCAGATATGGTGGGTAACCTCAAGCACTCGAGAGGTACTTCGGTATGCTCAAGGACAGTGGCAAGGAGTTTCTTGTTTACCCAGACTTGCCATTGCTGTTGTTCCAGACTGTGAGACCCGGCAGGAGGATGAGTATAGCGTCGTTCTAAACTAGTTTTAGAAGTGTACGTCTGTATGACTCTGCCAGAGGGTTGTCGTAGTCAGTGGGAGCAGCGGAAGCATCGGTGGACATCATGCTTATGTCTAATGATAGACTAAAGCAGATATACCGGAAATAGATCATCTATTTCTGATGTGACAGTCATAGGTTTGACTTCATCAGAATATGGGATGGATCTGTTAAGAAGGTAGTAGGGTGTGATGTCCTGGTATTTGGATGACATACACATAGTAGGAAGTGATATTCCTATACTACGATCGGTTATACTTTGGTTTTCACACAGTAGTTTCTACACATAGGAATTAGATCTTATATCGTACACTCTGGTTACTAGATCTATGGTTTTAGATCTAGATTTGGGTGGTTTCCCAATCTGGGTACTTTGACAGCATTCTATGAGTATTTAGAATGGATGACTCCTGGCACGGTGGTGTACCTGCAGGTGATGGAGTCACCCTCTCTAAAGGTGTCTGACAGACTAAAGAGGAGAGGGATGTGCATGATTGGCAGATCACTTGCTTAGGCAATTGTGTCAATCATGATATGTCAAGTACCACACCAGATGTTGTTCTTGCAGTAGGTGCAATAAGTTGATATTGATCCAATCCTGGAGAAACAATCGGAAGCAGTTTTAGAACATAAGTGCATGTTCTAGGGAAATGATAACGGCAGCCTCCTTTAGGAGACGGTTATCATTCCAGGCTTCCAAGGTGACCTGGATGGCAGAGTGGTTGTCAGAGTTATAGTTTTCCCTCTGACGAGGGGGAGTATTTTGGACAGTTGGTCCAGGTGGATACTGAGGGAAGGCATGGATCAGGATACTGATTAAGTTCAGTTGATGATACAGTCTAAGAAGTTTGGATTTGGAGTTCATTTATGAGCTAGGTTCCATCAGACATCCAGACATTCTAAGACAGGTATTGCTCATTTCGGGAGATAGTTTTCTCCGCGAACTTGAGATAAAGAGAGACATAGAAAGAAACTCCACAGCGGATCCACTCACTGAGGCTATTTCTCGAACGCAGTGGTTTCGCAAACGAGCTTTGTTAGACTGACTAGTAGAGGAGTTGGGTGTTCGGTATCACACGGGCAGTGAGTATGCGACATCGCAATAATTAGCCTTGAGTGCAAGTGGGATATTGTTGGAGATAGTGCCCTCAGAGTCAATTGTTGGATCACAGGCACGTGATTGCAATGATTGAGGGAGGACCTGTCCCAGTAGGACAGTCTTACTCGAGATGATAGTATGCTATCTGGTTTACCTTTATCATGCTGTACTGCTTTAGGTGACCTTACAAGTCACTATTGCACGTTGATAGAGCCCTTAGGATTCTTGCTTGACTACCGGCAGTATGAGGGCGATCATATACGTGGGAGCTGGTAGTCTATAAGCACATCCTTGAATGGTCCCTAGTCGTGGGAGTTTCGAGACAGGGCATCGATACTCCAGAGTAGACTAGTGTATACAGTCGAGACCCCGACGAGGGGCGGTGGCCGGTCTCACAAGCCACTGGTGTCAGTTGGTTCACCTAAGATGTATACAGGTGCTCATTGGGTTATGAGTACACCGGACAGGACTCGCCGGGAACCTGCTAGTTGGGTATTATACCAAACGTCAGATAGCAGTTCCCTGGTGACATATGTACAGGTTAGTTCATCGACCTGAGATCGTCATTTGTCTCGTGTGAGTTCCCACTGTGCTTTGATTACTACCCTACCACGGCTCAAAGGAGTCGTGCAAACAGGTTTTAGTTGGGTACAGTCCCGAGCCACATGGAGGCAGTGAGCGGATCTGCAGGGGTTCGTCTCTCCCGATATTGGGGGTGAGGTCGCGCTGTGTCTAGGAGAGCCATTACACAAAGCCCTCGGCCGAGGCAGGTGATTTGCTGGTAGGTATTCCAGTAATATCTCAGGGTGTTCTGGGCTACACTCCGACACGACTTGTACCGCTTTTGGGGGTCTGACTTTTTACCAACCCCCTAGGCCCGCCATGCGATGCTCATAGACGAACGGACCGGACTGTACGGATATTGTCACTGACAGGCTCAGTAGGGTGTCAGGATGAGTTCGCTCATCGACGTCCCTTTTGGTCAATACCAGGTAGCCCGTCACGTATTGGCTGATACCTCTGACGTGCTAGTGGTTAAATCCACAGCCAAAGTATTGACGAGTCTTTAGAGTCCACCACACATACAGTTACTCAGGTTTCGGGCGAAATGCTGTAAAGGCCGTATGGAGATATGGCAGGGTTCGATCAGATACGTGCGGTATTGCACGGATCGTGATCGGACGGTTTTTACTAGCCGGCTTTGGCTTAAGCCGGATTCTAGTATTTGATAGTGTAGTTTTGTCTCTTTGCATTTGTGTTCAGTGGGAATACAAATGCGGGCATGTATTTGCAGTAGTGGGGTTTTCCTGTAATTTATTACGGGACCAGTTTTCTGAAGTTGCCAGTTTGCATTCCATTCCGGCCGGTTTTCTTTCATTCCTTCACGGCCGGACCTTTTGGTGGAAAGGGGTTAATTGCAAGTTTGCAATTAACTTACTAGTGGAGGGCTTCCTTGCATATTATGCCTTTGTCATCATGAGATGCTTTTAGCATCTCTTCACTTGCTTTCTCATGATGGTTTGATGAAAGGATTGATTAGTGAGATGAGTGAGAAAGGATGTGAGGTTTATATTATCTTTTTTATATATTGATTTTTCCATTATCATATACTTGGAGAGGTTTTCTTTTTTCTCTCCAATCTTATTCATGCTTGAGAGGGGCCGGCCACACTTAGGAAGGAAGGGGGAGAAATTCTTTTGAGTGGGATTTTCTTCATCTCATTTTCATGCTCCTTTGCTTGCAAAATTCCAAGCTTCTCTCATTCATTCATTCTTCTCCTCACATCCCTCCATCATGGCAACTTCCATAAACCCTAAAGAGACAACTCACGACACTATTCTATAGCATCTCTTGGACGCGTCGGCTAGCCAACTTTGCGCCCGAGTTGCCTCGGTCAAGAGGCGGGAGCCCGTAAAAGATTCCGGCTACGTGGTGTCCTTTCCGACGAGACGATGATGGACGGAGATTCCACGAGAGATCGGAGTGGAGATGAAGACCGAAGGACACGGATCGCTTGGTATACTTCTCTACTCTTTTCTTGTTTGCTAGTTAGCTAGGTTAATGGCCCGATCCGGGTGAAAAGTCCGCGGTGGTGCCGATTTGCAAAGTTCGCAAAGTTTTTGTTTCCGCGTCTCCGGCGTCGGATCGACGGCCGGGGCGCCCCCGCGGGCTTACACACTGGAGTGACATCTCGTCTTCTGTATCGAGACGAACATCGAGGTGGTGACCACTCCGCGCTGATGTGGGATGATCTCCGATAATCTTTCAGGTTTTATATGAGTTACCGTCAAGACCCTGAAGCTAGGAATTTGGCCTTTGCTTCGTTTGCTTTGGCGTGTCCGAATCCTGTTGGAGGAAGAAAGCTGGGGTGACATCTCGTCTGCTGTATCGAGACGAACGTAGAGGTGGTGACCACTCCACGCTGATGTGAGATGACCTCCGATAGTCTTTCAGGTTTTATATGATTTACTGTCAAGACCCTGAAGCTAGGAATTTGGCCTTCGCTTCATTTGCTTTGGCGTGTCCGAATCTTGTTGGAGGAAGGATGCTGTAGTGACATCTCATCTGTTGTATCGAGACGAGCGCCGAGGTGGTGACCACTCCGCGCTGATGTGGGATGATCTCCGATAGTCTTTCAGGTTTTATATGAGTTACCGTCAAGACCCTGAAGCTAGGAATCAGGCCTTCGCTTCATTTGCTTTGGCGTGTCTGAATCTTGTTGGAGGAAGGATGGTATAGTGACATCTCGTCTGTTGTATCGAGACGAGCGCAGAGGTGGTGACCACTCCGCGCTGATGTGGGATGATCTCCGATAGTCTTTCAGGTTTTATATAAGTTACCGTAAAGACCCTGAAGCTAGGAATCTGGCCTTCACTTCATTTGCTTTGGCGTGTCCGAATTCTGTTGGAGGAAGGACGCTGTAGTGACATCTCGTCTGCTGTATCGAGACGAGCGCCGATGTGGTGACCACTCCGCACTGATGTGGGATGATCTCCAATAGTCTTTCTGGTTTTATATGAGTTACCGTCAAGACCCTGAAGCTAGGAATTTGGCCTTCGCTTCATTTGCTTTGGCGTGTCCAAATTCTATTGGAGGAAGGACGCCGTAGTGACAT
Source organism: Agapanthus africanus (assembly GCA_030015575.1). NCBI lineage: Eukaryota > Viridiplantae > Streptophyta > Magnoliopsida > Asparagales > Amaryllidaceae > Agapanthus > Agapanthus africanus. The sequence continues at coordinate 570,300,109 of JASDDO010000031.1, forward strand.
CTCGTCTGCTGTATCGAGACGAACGTCGAGGTGGTGACCACTCCGCGCTGATGTGGGATGACCTCCGATAGTCTTTCAGGATTTATATGAGTTACCGTCAAGACCCTGAAGCTAGGAATTTTGCCTTCGCTTCATTTGCTGGCACTGCGTCTGCTGTATCGAGACGAATGCTGAGGTGGAGCTAGGATTTTGCCGTCACTCCACTTTGTTTCGACCATGGGGTCTTTTGTTGATGTTGCGTCTGCATCCTGCTGGACTGCGAAGGAATGTCATTGTTGACATTGCGTCTGGTGTAGCGAGACGATTGCTGAGGTAGAGCTGGGATTTCGCCGTCACTCCGCTTTGTTTGGACCGTGAGGTATTTTGTTGACGTTGCATCTGCATCCTGCCGGACTGCGAAGGAACGCCGTTGTTGACATCTCGTCTGCTGTATCGAGACGAATGCTGAGGTGAAGCTGGGATTTTGTCGTCGCTCCGCACTGTTTTGACCGTGAGGTCTTTTATTGACGTTGCATCTGCATCCTGCTGGACTGCGAAGGAACGTCGTTGTTGTCTTCGCGTCTGATGTAGTGAGACGAATGTTGAGATGGTCTCTAGGTTGTCTGTGAACCGTCGAGGTTTGGAACTAAGGACTATGTCGTGGCTCCGTTTGATGGTGTAGCATCTGTGTCCTACAGGAACGAGGAGGCACACCGTTGTTGGTCTCCAGGCTGTAGATGTGGCCATTGAGATTTGGAACTAGGGACTTTGCCATGGCTCCGTTTTGTTGCGACTCTGTGGTCGGTTGTTGACGTCACGTATGCATCTGGTTGGAGTGAAGAGAAACGCCGTTGGTGATCTCTAAGTTGTCGATATTGACGTTGAGACCCTGAAGCTAGGGATCTTCCTTTTCTTCTTTTGTTGACATTGTGTCTGCAATATTGCGACAAATGTCGAGGCTGTCTCTAGGTTGTCTATAAACCGTCTAGATTTGGCTTCGCTTTCTGATGGAGCCTGTTGGGAAGGTATGGTTCCATCTTTGTTTGTACCGCTGGATTGTATACAGGGATCGATGTGATCTCACCTGTAGGGCAAAAAGTTTCATTCTTTCATCATTTTTTTATTCTTTCCGCGATGCTCTATCATTTCAGCTTTTTATATCGCGAAAATCGCGATTGCCCAATCATTTCGGGTATTTTTGGCGGTGCCCAATCATTTCGGCTATTTTTCTTTTTTACTCGCTGCTTTTTATTGTAAGTTGCCCAATCATTTCGGCTGTTTTTGTATGCATACATTTTTACTTGCTGATTTTGTTGCAAGTTGCCCTATCATTTCGGTTATTTCATATGCATTTTTTTTGGCTCGCTGATTTTTTCTCGCGAGTAGGGGATTTGGGATCTGATACCAATCTTAGCATCAGCATCGCTGCGATTGGAATATTGCCAGGAGCGAATCATCATTTGCCTTAAAAGGACTTGGAATTTGATACCGTTTTAGGCATCCGCATCGCTACCACTGGGATATTACCAGGAGCGAATCATCATTTGCCTCTGTCGATGTCGAACAAAGGTGGCTTAGCAAACAGGGTTAGGATCCTGTCGACTAAGGCTTTTGATTTCATAAGCCGTAAGGGTCTCATAAAGGTATTTCTCCCTACAAGTCGTGAGGATCTCATAGGTGTGTTTTCTCCTTAGGAGTCGTAAGGATTCCTAAGTGCATGGTCTTTTATAAGTCGTAAGGATCTTACAAAAGTGCTTTCTCCTTATAAGTCGAGAGGATTTACAAGGGTTGTTCACCGTGTAGACATATCCCTAGTCACGGATGGGACTTTAATAGGGAAATGTTTATTCGCGCCCGTGGATTGTATACAAGGGTCAATAATGAGCCGCTTGTAGGGCAGTATTGGAGGTTGTGGGGGGGTGCTTAAGAACAGGTTCAGGTCCCTGTAAGTTAAGACTTTTGAATCTTATGAGCCATGAGGGTCTCATAAGAGGGTTCTCCATACGAGTCGTGAGGATCTCGCAAGTGTAATTTCTCCTTAGGAGTCATGGGGATTCCTAAGTATGTTGCTTCCTTTGTGAGTCGTAAGGATCTCACGCGGGTGGTTTCTCCTCACAAGGTCGAGAGGACCTTGCAAGTTTCCTTTAACGAGGTTGCGCCCTTTTGGGTTTTCATAAACACTCACCGGTAGCCCTGCTGTTTTTACTCACGGAGCCTTTTCGGGTTTTCATCCGTGCCCTTCTCGCTTGTGGACGTACCCTTCTTTTTTACGAGTCTGAGCCCTTTCGGGTTTTCATAAACATCGTCGGTAGTCCTGCTGTTTTTACTCACGGAGCCCTTTCGAGTTTTCATCCGTGCCCATCTCGCATGTGGACGTATCTATTTTTTTACGAGTCTGCGCCCTTTCGGGTTTTCACAAACATCGTCGGTAGTCCTGCTGTTTTTACTCACGGAGCCATTTCGGGTTTTCATCCGTGCCCCTCTTGCTTGTGGACGTACCATTTTTTTTAACCACGTTGGCCTGGGGATGCCGCGGGTCGGTAGTAGTTTAACGATGTTTCGTTCATTTGTCAACGTACGATTACGCAGCTAGATTTTGCCACAAATCTTTGCATGTTTTGTGCCGGAGGTAGATTCCTTGAAGAGAGGGCTAATGGCGATTTCTTCGTCAAAGTCGCTTCTAAAGGTGATAACTTGCGATCCCTTGGTGTCGGCTATGTAACAGTTGCCAGCAGCTCTTTCGCGCTCATTTGTCGTGCTTTTCTGTTCCCGACGAGCCTTGCGCTTCACTCGTTGAACGTGTCGTCGATGGCCAACATATCCCTGCCACCAGTTTTTAAAGGCTATGCACTCCTCGGTGGGGTGTGCAATACTCTGATGGTATAGGCAGAAGTTAGGATGTATGTCCGCTTCATCAAAACGTATATTGCCAGGGGAATTTACTTTAAGAGAGGGCAACTTCATTCCTATTGCCAGGGCCATAGCGAATTGATTCCTTACTTTAAGCTTGATTTTGCTGGCGATAGGGATGCTTTGCTCCAGTCGGGGTGTCTCGACCTTTTCCTCCAGTCGTCGGCGTTTGGCACTTTCAAATATAGCCAGTTCACGCTCTCGATTGGCTTTACTTTCCTGACGGGCTTCGTTTAGGAAAGCATCAATCATTTCGTCTGATGGTCCTGGAAGTTCAGGCTCAGGATTTGCCCCTGGTTTTTTTTGCATCCAAAGCTTCTTCACCGTTTATTAACGAGTGAGAGATCACATGACAACTTGCCACATAATCCTCAGACTCATCCGACGAGTCTTCTCCATTGTCATCATCTTTGTCCACAAGGACGTGGGTGAGAAATTCTTGGAGTGTGACTGGGATCCGCGCCTTCTGATTATATTATTCCAACGCGTCAATCTGTTTTTGCAGGTCTGTACGCTTGTCACCAGGCTTCACGGACTTTTTGGTCTTCTTCTTCTTCATCGAAGATTTTGACGGCTGGGTGTGAGCCTTTGACTATCACCACCAATTTTTGGAATTGGGCGCGGCTTCAGCATTCCCTCGATGATCTCGGGTTCCAGTGGATTTTTCCACCTGATCGCTGGGCATGTTTGGAGATCCTTCAACATTCTTTTAGTCTTGGCTGAAAGAGCGACCTCCCATGGAGCTTCTTCTGTGAAAGAGCATGGTGCCCCGGCGTGTCCGTCTTCTTGGGAGCGTGTGGCTGTGGTGGGTTCACCTTCCAATTCTCGGACAGGGCAAATTTGCCCTGTTGGTATTGGTCTTCGATCCAGCCTTTAAAGACGAAGCAATCCTCAATTGGATGGCTTACTGTTTGGTGGTAAGGGCAGTAATTAGGATTGTTGTCATCGCCTGGCTGCAACGGACGTTTTGGATCTGGCAGATTGATGAGTCCATTGCGCACCGCCAGCTCGAACGGTCTTCTCGTTTTATCTTAGGGAAACGAGTAGGGACGTTCTAGTCTCTCCTCAAGGGATGGGCATGGACCCATATTGTTTTGGCGAACAATTGGCTTTAAGTTGCTCAGCCGTTGTTGAGTATTGGCAACGAAGGTTGCTTTCCCTTTGCCATTTTCATTCTAAGGCACTGTCTTTAAAGAGGAAGGGCTATGGCCCATCTGGTCCATTTGGGCCAGCTTGTCAATCAAGGGCTGGAAGTTGGTCGGCTTGAAGAACATCATGAATTGGGAGATGGTCGCTTGAGGGTCGAGAGTGCCCACGAACATGCCCATGGCAGGAGCTTCTTCTATGCGTTGTTCGCATCTCGACCATAGGTTCCGCCACTGGATTGCATATTGCACCCACATCTCTCTCGGCTTCACTCTGGCGTTGATCAATTCCGTGATCGGGGTGCGTTCGCTGGCGCTTGCGAACCGTTGAGTGAATAGAAACTCCATTTCTGTAAACGTTTTGACGAAGTCGTCGGGAAGCTCCGGGTACCATACAAAAGCTATGTCTGCTAAACTACTGACGAACTGGCGAAGTAGAAGTTTATCATCACCTCCAGTATTGCTGCAAAGAGCCCTGAACTGAGCGACATGTTGATGGGGATTGCCTGTTGTTAGTGTATATGCCCTAGAGGCCATTACTGTATCATACTAGTTTGTATATTACTTAATGGATGCTTGGGATATTCACCTTGTATATACAATCTTGCTCAAAATAGTAGTATGCTACTTGGTTTGTCTCTACTTAAATGTGTACTTGTGTTTATTTTACTATATCGCTTATACGCATTAGTGGAGCCCTTAGGATCTTTGCTTGATTACCAGCGTTGTGATGGCAGTCACACTAGTGGGGGCTGGGTAATCTATAAGCACATCCTTATACAGGTCCCTAGTCGCAGGACTATCGAGACAGGGCATCGATACTCCGGAGTAGACAAGCGTATGCGCTTCTCATCCCAGTGTGGGAGATGGTCTGTCCCACAGCCATCAGTACGTCGTACTGGAGATAGTATACGGGTGCTCGTTGGGTTACGAGTACACTGGACAGGACTCGTCGGAAACTGACAGGTTGGTTATCGTCAGTCATCAGTTCCCAGGTGACATGAGTACAGCTTAGTCCGCTGACTTGACACTGGCACTTCGCCTCGAGTGTGTTCCCACTGCACTTTGATCACTACCCTACCACGGCTCAAAGGAGTCGTGCAAACAGGTGGTGGTTGGGTGCATTCCCGAAGCACTTGGAGGCAGTGACGGTTAGACAGGATTCGTCTTTCCCGGTATTGGGGGTTGACATCGCGCTGTGTCTAGGAGAGCCATTACACGAGTAGTCCCTGGCCAGGGCAAACGAGATATACTGGTAGGTTTCCAGTGTTATCTCAGGGTGTTTTGGGCTTCGCTCCGGCACGACTTGTACCGCTATTGGGGGACTGACGTTTACCGTCCCCTAGGCCCGCCATGCGATGTATCAGACGAACAGACCGGACTGTACGGAGACTGTCACATTCAGACTCAGTAGGAGTACCGATGGGGTTTCACCTCGTCAGCCTTCTTGTCGACATCTACCTGGGGACCGTTACGCACAGCTAGTGCCGCTTGCGGTCTGTGGTTAAACCCACTGCCAGCGTAGTGTCGAGTCTTTAGAGTCCCACACAGAGGGTATTCGCCTATGGGCAAAACAGAGTAGAGGTCGCATGGTTTTGCGACAGGGTTCGTTCTCATCCGCGCACTTGTGCACGTTTGGAGTCCGGACAGATATTACCAGCGGGCTCTGGTTTGAGCCGGATACTGGTATAGTATTTGGGGTTGCTTTTATCTCTCAGTATTCATGTTCCTCGGAACAAGAATGCAGGTGTGTATGCACAGTTATTTGAGGAGGAGGAAGATGTTTTTCATTAGGGTTTCGGAACGGGTGCGTATGCACAGTTGACAGTCGTCTTTTTCCGAACCCTAATGGATTTGTATTATATCATTTAATAATATATAATAAAATGAAATTGTGTCATGGTTAGTTTTTGTTGACTTGTTGACCATGGTTGACTTGTTGACCATGGTTGAACTTTTGACCATTATCATTACAAATGAAAGATGCTCTTTGATTCTAGCAAATTCATTTAATGCTTGTAATGATATTAGTCATTCTAAACTATCCATCAACCTTTTCATTTTGATTATTATTATTTGATAATTCATTTTCTTTTTTGCATTATGGTTGTAAGAAAGGAAATGAGAGCTCATTCTATCATATTCACTCTCTCTCTTCACTTCATCTTCTTCTTCCTCTAGTCAAGAGAAACCTTCTCATGAGTTGAGAATCCTTCTCTTGAAAAACAAAAGCAACCCTTAGACACTCTCTACTCACTCTAGGATCAAGGGTCTAGCAAGCCGGCGATTCTAGTTCACTCCAAGTACGAGAAAGAGCCCAAAGGTCGAGCCTTCGAGGTGGATCCATCTTCGACGGAAGAAGGCGACAAAGGAGAACCATCAACCTCTACAAAGTTTGAAGACGAAGGAGTTCAAGTCTAGGTATAACCATCTTCATCCGAGTAGCTAAACTTATTTAGCTAGTTTGCTAGTTTTAGTTTAGACAACGATCCCGACCTTGTTTAGTCCATGTTGCCTCTTGCGATAAAAATTTGATTTTATACCGTTTCCGCCTCCCCGTAAGAACCGGGGGTCGCAACGTGGACTTACAGTGGTATCAGAGCCTAACTAAACTTAAACTAGCTTGGTAGTGAAGTGTAATGAAGTTCGGAACCGTAAAAAACCCAAAAACCATATATTTCAAAACCTGAGTTTCTGTTGAAATTTTTTTGGCTCAAAATGAAAAACTTTATACTTGTAAAATCGTCTCAGGGTTTTCTAAGAACACCCATGAAAAACGATCCACTGTTGAGCACAAAGCGCCGCCCTTCCGCCGCGCGAGGTGGGCTCGTGCCGCGCAACCGCCGCGCTCTGTCTTCTTCTCTGCATCGTTTTTCGTGCAGTGTGTGTAGGTGTTGGTTTTGGGACTTTTAAAATATATTATATGTGCCCAGATTTTCCAGAAAAGAAATTTCCTTTTGGGGTCCTATAATTCCGTATTTTTCCGAACTTCACTGCACTTTGACTATGATGGTTATATCTGTGATGTTTGCATGTATTGAACGTCGACTAATCGCTATAAGACGATTAGTCGGGGTTATACATGATCTGTAATGTGCTGGAATGTGTATATGAATATGTTGGACTGTCGCGGGTGAATAGCCGGGGTGGATGTGAGATGAGCTTTTGTTTTTCTTTCATTCATTGTAAATGTAAATTGATGTAATAATATTATTTGTTTGGCCGCACAACCGGGTCGGGGTTGTAGCCGTCATTGTATAATTCTTTTACTGTTTTTGCTCCTAGGATAGACCCATGGAGGGGTGCACGAACTACCGGGTATGCCGAAGTGTCGAGTGGCCTACTCATGGAGATGAGGGAGGTTGCTACGCTTCGGGTACTTGGCGGGTAGTTTGCCGCACCCGTAGGGGTCTTGGGTGGGGTATTTGGCTATTCACCGTGACCGTGTTATCCGCTTTTCGTTTCAGGCTCGAAAGGATTGCGGATTGCTAGTATATCCAATGCATTCATCTGTGATCTGTAATGTCTACTATTGCTATATCTATAACTATTTAGGCGTTGCTTATGTTTTACAGACGCGCTAGCCCAGCCCCCGCTCTGTCGTTAGTTAAGTAACCTAACGGGTAATGACGGGGCCCAGTGGCGAATGCGAATGGCATAAGCGTACGTCATATTTTGGTTGTTTTCTGCAATGGTAGGATTAAATGATGGGACGCATTAAAAGTACTAATGCAAGAATATCACGCATTAAAAGAACTAATGCAAGATAATAAACCAAGTTAAAGTCGTTGGAACACTTTCGAAAAACCACTCGGTTCTTTTCAAAACTAACTTTTAAAATGCGGAGCTTGAGCCACTCCATTTAAAAGCTATCTCGTTCCATCGACCAAATCAAGTTCACTACGTTCACGGTTTTGCCAAAACCATCCGTAGCCCTCCATCATTTCAGTTAAATATTCGGTAGTATTCAAGCTATGTATTTTGACCTCACGCCAAGGCATAGTGATTGGTAGCTGCCGGATATTTATCTGTTGCATAGATAGAATGCGTTGGTTTGAAACAGTCGTACTGCCATTTTGGCCTACGTCAAGGGTATGTACGGGTGGATTCAAATTAACCTGGATAATGATGGGACGAACTTGACATGTGACTTATGACATTTTGACCTCACGCCAAGGTCATAAGAGCATGGGGCAAAAATCCACATCGGGAGTTTCATAAGTACTGAAACTTGCTAGATTTGCATACCATTTGGAGTGTGATGATTCTGGTAGGATTCCTTCAGTTTCGTCACGCAATGATATTTGGATCCCGATCCTACTGTGAGTATATGCTCCTCCTCGGGAAATTTCTCACTTAACGATCAATGCTATAAACCTAGTAGGTGCCTAGAAAGGTGTTAGCGGGGCTACGCCCCCAGGGAAAAGAGGTTCTTTAATTAAGGAACTTCGCGAAAGCGTTGGAAAACCTCCCTCGAAGTACCGACACCGGCCTGGCTGAACGGTTAAGCAAGTATTGTACGGTGGGATTGATCCTGGCTAATTCTTCCTTTATGGTTTGAGGAGGGATTCGAGAAACAGTGGGAGCCATCCTGTTTAGACAAACTAAAAACCACTCTAAACTTGCAAGAGCATCATGCTGAGTGTTTCTTCTTCTCTCTCCTAATTGCAGCGACCAATCAACATGACTGGACTTAAGTTACTCCTAGATAAAAACAAGTTGACAGGGCCAAACTACAAAGATTGGCTCAGGAATGTCAAGATAGCAATCACTTATGATAAGCTGGGGTATCTTCTTACCACCAAAGCTCCCCCTGTCCCTGGTCCAACTTCCAGCGTCGCGGATAAGGAAATCCGCAAGACTTGGGAGATTGATAGCGCGAAGGCCAAGTGCCTCCTGCTTGCCTCGATGGACAACGAACATCAGAGGAGGCATGAGAATATGGACATGGAGTCCATATTGCTTCATACAAAAGAACTGTATGGAGAGCAATCACGTATCGCAAGATACGAAGCGTCGAAAAAGTTGTTTTCGACAAGAATGGCCGTCGGATCATCAGTAGCCGAGCACGTGCTAAAGATGATCGGCTACATTGAGGAGCTCGCTGACCTGGGGATCATATTGGAGAGTGAGCTATATACGGATATAGTTCTCCAGTCCCTTCCTTCCACTTACGCCCAGTTTATAATGAACTTCAACCTACAAGAAAAGGAGGTTGAACTTTCAGAGCTCCTCAACCTGCTGAGGAGCGCAGAGGGCACCCTACAGAAAGGTAGGGAAACATCCACTTTGTTTGTAGGAGGATCGTCTTCTTCTAGGTCCAAGGCGAAAGCCAAAGGAAAGAAGAAGAAAGCCCCCGCCAAACCAAGGGGCGGTGTTAGTAAAGTGGATACGAAGGGAAAAGGAAAAGCAACAAAGATAGCTGGGAAGCTTGTGGATAAGGAAGAATGCTTCTTTTGTCATAAGAAAGGACACTGGAAGAATGATTGCAGGGCCTGGAAGGCCAGAACACAGGAATTGAAGCAGGTTGCAGCTTCAGCTTCAGGTGTGTATGTTATTGAAAACTGTCTTTCTATAAACTCTACTTCCTGGGTATTGGATACCGGATCAGGATCTCATATCTGTAATTCTTTGCAGGCGTTGAGAAACCGTAGTGTTTTGAAAGCAGGTGACATGACCCTCAGAGTTGCAAACGGAGCTAGCATGGATGCTAAAGCCGTGGGGGACTATCACCTGGGAATGTCAGATGGACATGTTTTGGTTTTGCGTAATTGCTTTTTTGTACCCAACGCAACTTGTAATATCATTTCTGTATCTTTAGTTTCTAAAGAAGGTTATGAATTTGCGTTTGTAAGTAATGTTGTAAACATTTGCCTTAATCAAGTTTTGATTGGGTCAGGTACTTTGAGTAATGGTATATACGTATTGAACCAACCACAGATTTTTAATGTCCAGAATACACACAAAAGAAAGTCTCCAGAAATAAACCAGACTTTCTTATGGCATTGTAGATTGGGTCACATCAATGAGAGAAGGTTGACGAAGTTACATACAGAAGGGTATTTGAATGCGTTCGAATATCAGTCGTATGCCACTTGTCAATCCTGTCTCAAAGGAAAGATGACAAAGACTCCGTTTACTGGACATGGAGAAAGAGCGAGCGAGCTCTTGGGACTCGTACACAGTGACGTGTGCGGTCCAATGTCTACACATGCTCGAAGTGGACATTCTTACTTCATTACTTTTACGGATGACTTCTCAAGGTACGGTTATGTCTTCTTAATGAAACATAAGTCCGAGGCCTTTGGAAAATTCCAGGAGTATAAGAATGAAGTAGAGAAACAGACCGGCAAAAGTATTAAGATTCTAAGATCGGATCGAGGTGGAGAATACTTAAGTGCCGAGTTCCTAGACTATTTAAAAGAGAACGGAATTCTCTCTCAGCTTACTCCTCCATACACCCCGCAACATAACGGTGTATCGGAGAGACGGAACCGCACCCTATTGGATATGGTGCGGTCCATGATGAGTAACGCTGAGTTACCGCGATCATTCTGGGGGTATGCGCTAGAATCAGCTGCATACCTTTTGAACCGAGTTCCGACTAAGACTGTGCCTACCACCCCATATGAAATGTGGAGTGGGAAGAAACCATATCTTCAATATCTGAAGATATGGGGATGTCCAGCTTTTGTCAAAAAGCAGCATGCGGACAAACTCGAGGCACGCTCAGTGCTGTGCAAGTTTGTGGGATACCCAAAGAGCACCACGGGGTATCTTTTCTACTACGCAGAGGAACAAAAAGTCCTTGTTTCTCGCAATGCCCACTTTCTAGAACACCAGTTCTTGGAAAAGGAAATTAGTGGGAGCGCAGTAGAACTGGAAGAAGTTCCAGAACCACAGACTGTTACTGAAAGCTTAGTGGAACCAGAGGGTTCAACAGAACAGGACATTCCTACGCCGCTCCGCAGGAGTAGTAGGCAGTCTCATCCGCCCGAGAGATACTGCGGTTTTCTCATAGACGGGGATAGAGAAGATTGCATCATAGATTATGATGAACCTACTAGCTTCCAGCAGGCCGTTCAGAGCGTTGACTCAGTGAAATGGCTGGATGCAATGCGGACCGAAATGGAGTCCATGTACACCAACAAGGTATGGACGTTGGACATTGCTCCAGACGGGGTAAAACCCGTAGGATGCAAGTGGATCTTCAAAAGGAAGATTGGTGTAGATGGACAGGTTGAGACCTATAAAGCTAGGCTGGTAGCAAAGGGTTTCCGTCAAAGACCTGGCTTGGACTATGACGAAACCTTTTCTCCAGTAGCCATGCTGAAATCCATTCGGATCCTTCTTGCCATCGCTGCCTTCCACGATTATGAGATCTGGCAAATGGACGTAAAGACAGCTTTTCTAAATGGAAATTTAGAGGAGTGTGTCTATATGGACCAGCCAGAGGGCTTCATTCAGAGTGGGAGCAGCGGAAAGGTGTGCAAGTTGCTTAAGTCCATCTATGGACTAAAGCAGGCATCGCGGAGTTGGAACATCTGCTTTGATGAGACGGTCAAAGAATTTGGTTTTATCAAAAATCCAGATGAACCATGCATCTATAGTAGATTTGTAGCGAGAACTGTAGTATTCCTCGTTTTATACGTGGATGACATTCTCTTAATAGGAAATGACATTCCTATGCTACAATCTGTCAAGGGGTTCTTGTCACACAGGTTCTCCATGAAAGACCTGGGTGATGCCTCATACATCCTGGGGATCCGGATCCATCGTGATAGATCCAAGAGGATATTGGGACTTTCTCAGTCCAGGTACATCGACACCATAGTGAAGAGATTCAGTATGGAAGATTCCAAGCGCGGTAACCTACCGGCTTGTCACGGGATCACCCTCTATAAAGAGATGTCTCCCAAGACTGATTTGGAGAGGGATCGCATGTCTATTATACCCTACGCTTCTGCGGTAGGCTCTACAATGTATGCGATGTTGTGTACCAGACCGGATGTAGCTTATGCACTGAGTGTGGTAAGCCGGTATCAGTCTAACCCTGGGGAGAAACACTGGATAGCAGTAAAGAACATTCTCAAGTACCTGAGAAGGACTAAGGAGATGTTCTTGGTGTATGGCGGAAAAGACCTCCAGATCGAGCCCTTTGCTGACTCCAGCTTCCAGAGTGACAAGGATGATTCCAAGTCCATGTCGGGCTTTGTCTTTACCCTCAATGGAGGGGCGGTGTGTTGGAAGAGTTCCAAACAGGAAACCGTTGCAGACTCGACGATGGAAGCGGAATACATCGCTGCATCTGATGCCGCAAAAGAAGCTGTCTGGATGAGGAAGTTCTTGAAAGAACTTCAGGTGGTTCCGTCCATTGTTGACCCAATACCTCTGTATTGCGACAACAATGGGGCTATAGCTTTAGCGAAGGAACCCAGGTCCCATCAGAGATCCAGGCACATCTTGAGGCGGTATCACCTGATCAGGGAGATCGTGGATCGCAAGGAGATCGAGGTTCGGAGAGTTGCTTCAGAAGACAACACTGCAGATCCATTCACCAAGGCCCTGCCCCAGACTCAGTTCGAGCGGCTGATCGAGATGATAGGTCTTCGATACGCCAGTACATGGCCTTAGTGCAAGTGGGAGATTGTTAGTGTATATGCCCTAGAGGCCATTACTGTATCATACTAGTTTGTATATTACTTAATGGATGCTTGGGATATTCACCTTGTATATACAATCTTGCTCAAAATAGTAGTATGCTACTTGGTTTGTCTCTACTTAAATGTGTACTTGTGTTTATTTTACTATATCGCTTATACGCATTAGTGGAGCCCTTAGGATCTTTGCTTGATTACCAGCGTTGTGATGGCAGTCACACTAGTGGGGGCTGGGTAATCTATAAGCACATCCTTATACAGGTCCCTAGTCGCAGGACTATCGAGACAGGGCATCGATACTCCGGAGTAGACTAGCATATGCGCTTCTCATCCCAGTGTGGGAGATGGTCTGTCCCACAGCCATCAGTACGTCGTACTGGAGATAGTATACGGGTGCTCGTTGGGTTACGAGTACACTGGACAGGACTCGTCGGGAACTGACAGGTTGGTATTATACCTATCGTCAGTCATCAGTTCCCAGGTGACATGAGTACAGCTTAGTCCGCTGACTTGACACTGGCACTTCGCCTCGAGTGTGTTCCCACTGCACTTTGATCACTACCCTACCACGGCTCAAAGGAGTCGTGCAAACAGGTGGTGGTTGGGTGCAGTCCCGAAGCACTTGGAGGCAGTGACGGTTAGACAGGATTCGTCTCTCCCGGTATTGGGGGTTGACATCGCGCTGTGTCTAGGAGAGCCATTACACGAGTAGTCCCTGGCCAGGGCAAACGAGATATACTGGTAGGTTTCCAGTGTTATCTCAGGGTGTTTTGGGCTTCGCTCCGGCACGACTTGTACCGCTATTGGGGGACTGACGTTTACCGCCCCCTAGGCCCGCCATGCGATGTATCAGACGAACAGACCGGACTGTACGGAGACTGTCACATTCAGACTCAGTAGGAGTACCGATGGGGTTTCACCTCGTCGGCCTTCTTGTCGACATCTACCTGGGGACCGTTACGCACAGCTAGTGCCGCTTGCGGTCTGTGGTTAAACCCACTGCCAGCGTAGTGTCGAGTCTTTAGAGTCCCACACAGAGGGTATTCGCCTATGGGCAAAACAGAGTAGAGGTCGCATGGTTTTGCGACAGGGTTCGTTCTCATCCGCGCACTTGTGCACGTTTGGAGTCCGGACAGATATTACCAGCGGGCTCTGGTTTGAGCCTGATACTGGTATAGTATTTGGGGTTGCTTTTATCTCTCAGTATTCATGTTCCTCGGAACAAGAATGCAGGTGTGTATGCACAGTTATTTGAGGAGGAGGAAGATGTTTTTCATTAGGGTTTCGGAACGGGTGCGTATGCACAGTTGACAGTCGTCTTTTTCCAAACCCTAATGGATTTGTATTATATCATTTAATAATATATAATAAAATGAAATTGTGTCATGGTTAGTTTTTGTTGACTTGTTGACCATGGTTGACTTGTTGACCATGGTTGAACTTTTGACCATTATCATTACAAATGAAAGATGCTCTTTGATTCTAGCAAATTCATTTAATGCTTGTAATGATATTAGTCATTCTAAACTATCCATCAACCTTTTCATTTTGATTATTATTATTTGATAATTCATTTTCTTTTTTGCATTATGGTTGTAAGAAAGGAAATGAGAGCTCATTCTATCATATTCACTCTCTCTCTTCACTTCATCTTCTTCTTCCTCTAGTCAAGAGAAACCTTCTCATGAGTTGAGAATCCTTCTCTTGAAAAACAAAAGCAACCCCTAGACACTCTCTACTCACTCTAGGATCAAGGGTCTAGCAAGCCGGCGATTCTAGTTCACTCCAAGTACGAGAAAGAGCCCAAAGGTCGAGCCTTCGAGGTGGATCCATCTTCGACGGAAGAAGGCGACAAAGGAGAACCATCAACCTCTACAAAGTTTGAAGACGAAGGAGTTCAAGTCTAGGTATAACCATCTTCATCCGAGTAGCTAAACTTCTTTAGCTAGTTTGCTAGTTTTAGTTTAGACAACGATCCCGACCTTGTTTAGTCCATGTTGCCTCTTGCGATAAAAATTTGATTTTATACCGTTTCCGCCTCCCCGTAAGAACCGGGGGTCGCAACGTGGACTTACACCTGTTCCCTTGTACACATGAAATTTGGGGATCGTATATCCCGGCGGGTAACTTATTTGGTCATACCAGCCCGGATATGGTCGCCTAGGTTTATCAACTTGGCCGGCCGTTTCGTTCGCTCGGTGAGCTCGTATTTGCTGAGCAATATAATCATCAAGCGTGGATTTTGAGATGGTTTCCTCCTTGGCTGCTGGAAGAGTCGGATGAGGGTTCGACGTCTCCCCTCTGTCGTCTTCAATAATGATCGGAGGGTCTTCAGCTGGAGGTTCCGGCTGTAACATCATCCCGACCATGTCTTGGAAGAGATGTGTCATTCGCTTTATATTAGCCGCTTGTTCTGCGGCTTCTCTATCCTTCTTTTTGAGGACCCTGCGAAGGAAGTCAGCATCGGTTTCTTGTTCATGACGCTGCTCCGATGACGCCTCCGGGCTTTCTTTTGGTTCGGTGAGCGCAACCATCGCAGTCAGCATCTCCTGAAGCTTCTGCTGTTGTTGTTGTTCTTAAGCCCTTGTTATTGATCGGGTGAGCGGTCGGTGGCCCGTCGAAGTGCGGCTTTCTACTTTTCCGGAAGCCATGTAGACAGTATGTAACATCATGCCCCCAGAATTGGGGAGTTTGGGCTCAATGCCTTTGCGGTCTGCCACAGCCACAGGAGCATTCTCCGGCCTCCTTTTCTTTTGAGCAGTTGAAGTTGAGGGGGGCATTGCAGCGGGAACTCAGACAGCTGTTGCTTTTTGTGGCTTAGCAAGACGGTTCTCTTCTTGTTGAACCTTCGTCCTTTTCTGTCGGCGAGGGCAATCTTGATCAACTACTGAATCCTGAACCTGTCGCCAGACTTTGTAGATTTTGGAGGACAGCCGCTAAGGGGACTCTTCTGGCTTTGCTTCCGCGACATTCTCTACTGATGGAGGAGATCTTTTCTGTATGGCGGTAGGTGAATTCCTGCGCACCCTGTTAAGCAGCTTGAAGCTGTTCCCAGTTGGAACAACAACATTGACTTCCACCGTTGGGGCTAGTGGAGTTAACCCAGACAGGGAGTTGCCCCCAGCCTTCCTTACTCGGCGCCAATGGCGACGGCGAGCATGTCGTGCAGATGGTATTGGTTCAGCTATGGGGATGGCTTTGTCATGCCCCCCTGTTCTGGTGAGGCGCTGCCGGTACCAGCCAATTGAAGACCGACGTCCGTTGAATGGGGACAGCCAACCAATCAAAAGCAGACTTTTGCGCAGAGGGAGAAGTTTTGACGATTTCGTTTGGGGAGAAAACCGAAACAGTCAGTCTGGCGAAGACCGACTCCTTGGCAGGAGAAGCCGCTTTAACGACTTCTGGAGAAGGGATGGCTATCCTATTCGGAATAACCCTTTCTGGAATTACAGGCTTCTTCATGGGCCCACATGAACTTTGGCACAATCTGGAGAAGACCGAGGCACCGGAGCTGGACGACCCGTTGAGAGGGTTCGTAGTAGTTGCAAGCCGATCAAAGACAGACTTTTTCGGAGCTTCTTGTAATGGTATAGGAGCGCTAAAGCTCGTTGGCGGGAGCATGGTCCCGAAGAATAGCCCAGTGGTGGCTTGAGTTACCTGCTCCACTGGCATCTTGAAAAGGGAGGCCGCTTTAGGCCCGTAGGTCACTCCTCCGGCTAGGATGGAGTGGGAGTTGTTGCAATGAGTGCAGTTTGAAGCCATTCGTCTTCAATTTTTTGCACGGAGCAAGACACAAAATCTTAGTACCTTGAATCCACAGGTAACCATAACAAACCGTGATTCATTCGCGAACACGAGACACGAAGTGTGGAGTGTAAAGAGGAAAAGGTCCCACCGGGCGTACCAGAATCTGTTCCCTGCCGAAAGACGCGACGAAGACGTGGTAAACATCTTTGCCTAAATTTCGGGGCAGATGCTAATTGGTGCTATCCGTCCACCTCTCCGAAGATGCCAAGTTGATTTATGGCACCGTGTATCGAAGGTTCAGACGGATGCGGCCGATGTAGCAGACTTCGTCAGATTCCCCCTCACGGTGAGGTTTTTTTTATTGTGTGGACGCTCTTCCCTGCAGGCGCAAGCCCCAGCAGTTAATTACGCTACCGCATAGCGATAACAACTTTCTCCTTCTCCAGATGGTCACTTCGTGTCATAGGTGTTTATTTTTTTTGTGGTTGCCCGTGGATTGTATACGGAGACTAATTTATGTTGTCGCCTGTAGGACGTGGATTAGTCCAAATCCGTATCTTCTTAGATTTGGGTTTCGGGGTTGGTTTAAGGATACGTTAGCCTCATTTGAGGCTAAGATCAACTTAAACGTTTGTTAAGGATACGTTAGTCTCATTTCAGACTAAGATCAACTTAAACGTTTGTTAAGGAATCGTTAGTCTCATTTCAGACTAAGATCAACTTAACAGGATTGTTTAGATCCAACAAGAGAGCATTTGGACTCAATTGTTTAGTTTAGGGTCATTGCGGTCGATGACCAGTTTAAGGACATGGTGGTCCAATACCAGTTTAGGGACATAGTGGTCCAATACCAGTTTAGGGACATGGTGGTCCGTTGTTAGTTTAAAGACATCACGGTCGAGGTTAAGGACATCATAGTCCGTGAGTGTAAAGACCTCACAGTCAAGGTTAAGGACATCATAGTCCGTGAGTTTAAAGACCTCACAGTCAAGGTTAAAGACATCATAATCCTTGAGTTTAAAGACCTCACAGTCAAGGTTAAGGACATCATAGTCCGTGAGTTTAAAGACCTCACAGTCAAGGTTAAGGACATCATAGTCCATGAGTTTAAGGACCCCACAGTTCAGTTTAGAGACGTCATAGTCTGTGAAGTGTGTGATTATCGAGACCCGTCACCTCTCTGAAGACGTTGAAGGATTACAACGACAAATATCAGAGGAGTGAAGAGATGTACCCTCGAACCAAAGTGGATTAAGTGATCTGTAGTCCAATTTGGAACTAAGATCAATTAATTAGATTATGAGCACATTTGGGCTCAGTTAAGTCTGAATTGAGGACTTATGCCCAATTTGGGCTAAGTCCAATTAAGTTTGAAATGCTGGCCCTTTGTTGGACCATTAGACATTTACCTGGGTTCAGCCCCTCATCATTTATTAGTGCTTAAACAAGAGTTTGAGGGCTTTGGTAACATTTTTGTCTTTAACTGAGCATTAAACATTATAGCTCTGAATTTTACTCAATTTTGAGATTCAGTTGAAAGGGGAGGCTTTTGCCTCTGGAAAATTAGCCGATTTGGATAAAATTAGTGGTAAACACTAGAGAACAACAATGTTAAACACTGGAAATAAAGCTCTCAAATTAGTGTTAAACACTAGAAGATAACAGTGTTAAACACTGGAAATAAGATTCTCAAAGTAGTGTTAAACACTAGAAATAAGATTCTCAAATTAGTGTTAAACACTAGAAGACAATCAGTGTTAAACACTGGAAATAAAGCTCTCGAATTAGTGTTAAACACTAAAGTAAAAGGGGTCACGTGGGGACACGTGACGGCGCCCAAAGGTGGGGCCAGATCTCCTTGCTTTGTTCTGCAATTAAGTGTTAAACACTTTGCTCTTTGACCGTCACGTGTTGGCACGTGATGGAGCTTTGCACTTTAATTATTCAAGCTTTCATCAAGGGGTCACGTGCTAACACGTGAGAGCGCCCGAGTTAGATTCTGCCCTTGCTTTTATTCCTTTTGTTTAGGAGGTCATGTGGGATCACGTGAGGCGTTGCCTCAGAGCTAATTCCCGCTCATTTTTGAGGATCTTTTCAGGGGTCACGTGGGAACACGTGACCTTAGTCTTTTGCGTGCATGGAGATCTTTCAAGTCTCTTTATTTCTTTAAGAATTAAATTCTCTTGTAGGGTTAAACCTTAATTATGTTTTAGAGGAATTAGATTCCCATGTATGTGAAAGAATTAAATTCTTGTATAGGATTAAACCCTAGTTTCCTTTCAGAGGATTTAAATTCCTGTAATTTTGAGAGAATTAAATTCTCAATTAGGGTTAAACCCTAGTTCTGTCCATCTTGATGGAATTAAATTCCTATAGTTTTAAGAGAATTAAATTCTCAGATAGGGTTAAACCCTAGTTTCATCAAGAAGGAATTAAATTCCTGTGAGTTTGGGAGAATTAAATTCTCATGTAGGGGTGAACCCTAATTTTGTTTTGGGAGAATTAAATTCTCAAAACTCAATTCCTCCTCTAAGTTTTAGATCTGCATGGCAGGATCTTAACCCGATGAGAATTAAATTCTCAACTTATGGGGAGATGTGCTCTTTGCAGATCTTCAACCAGGGAAAGAACTAAGTTCTTTTGCGTAGAAGAGTTAAACTCTTAGATTTGAGAATTAAATTCTCGTTTTGAAGTTTTGATCCCTTTCCTTTTCTTACCTAGGGTTTTCTCTCTTGAGAATTAAATTCTCCTCTCTTTTTTCTCTCTGTTGTTATTATCTCCCAAAAATGTCGACCCCCTCTTTTCTTTTCTTGGCTCCTATTTATAAGAGAAAGAAAAGAATCAATTTATTTAGCAAATCTTTCATTGAAAGATTTTGTTTGTTTTCATAATTAATATGAGCCTTTAGATTATTAAGTGAATTTTATTCACCGTTGGATTTTAAATCCAAAGATATTCTGCTTGTTATTTCTGGCGAGATTTTCAGGGAAATCTTTCCTTGTCTAAAATCTTTCCATAAATTGGTGATTTTTAATCACCCTTGGATCTTTAATCCTGTAAGTGCATGGCAGCGCTCCGGCCGTCTGAACGAGACAAAAATGCAGAATCAAAAACTTTTCTATAAACTAGAACTGGCGCAACCGAGTACTTTGAACCCGGATCGAGCCATTAACCTACTCCTAGCTAACTAGAGAATGGGGTAGAGAGATATATCGAGCGATCCATGTCCTTCGGTCTTCTCGTCCTCATCCCGATCTCCCCACGGAATCTCCGGTCTTCACCTCCTCGTCGGAAGGGCACCACATCGCCGGGTTCTTTTACGGGCTTCCACCTCTGGACCGAGCAACTCGGGCACGAAGTTGGCGAGTCGACGTGTCCAAGAATGCTATAGGCTAGTGTAGAGTGCTATTTGTCTCATGGGGTTGTGAAGTTGCCATTTGGATGGAGGAAGGAGATGAAGTGAACTTTTGTGATCGCTATATGATTTTTCAAGCAAATGAGATACAAAAATCCCCACTCTAAAATTTGGGACAGCCCCATCAAGGAGTGGCCGGCCCCCATATGAAGAATGAGAGAGAGGAGGAAAAACCCAAGGGGGGAAGCAATCATACAAGAGAGAGAGAAAGGTGATGATTAAGAATCATCATCACAACAAAGTCCACACTCATAAACCCATCACTAATCTCATCAAAACAAAAGTCAAGTAATGATGAACCAAGGAGTCAAGGAATGGTGGAACCATCATGATACAACTACTTACAAAAACAACCCTCCTCTTTGCTAATTTGCACATTTGCAAATAAGCCCCTCCACACCAATTTTCAGGCAAAGAAAGAAACAAAGGAAAATGGCCGAAACGGAAAGCAAACTGGCAACTTCAGAAAAACGATCCCGTAATAAATTACAGGAAAACCCCGCGACTGTATATACATACCCGCATTTGTATTCCGACCGAATACAAATGCAATGAGACAAAATCTACACTGTACAATACTAGGATCCGGCTTAAACCAAAGTCCGCTAGTATTATCCGTCCGATCATGATCCGTGCAATACCGCACGTATATGATCGAACCCTGCCATTCTCCATACGGCCTCTACAGCATTTCGCCCGAAACTTGAGAAACGGTCTGTGGGGGACTCTAAAGACTCGTCAATACTTTAGTTGTGGATTTAACCACTAGCACGTTAGAGGTATTAACCATACGTAACGGGCTACCAGGTATTGACCAAAAGGGACGTCGATGAGCAAACTCATCCTGAAACCCTATTGAGCCTGTCAGTGACAATATCCGTACAGTCCGGTCCGTTCGTCTATGAGCATCGCATGGCGGGCCTAGGGGGTTGGTAAAAGTCAGACCCCCAAAAGCGGTACAAGTCGTGTCGGAGTGTAAGCCAGAACACCCTGAGATACTACTGGAATACCTACCAGTAAATCTCATGCCTTGGCCAAGGACTTCGTGTAATGGCTCTCCCAGACACAGTGCGACCTCACCCCCAATACCGGGAGAGACGAACCCCTGCAGATCGGCTCACTGCCTCCATGTGGCTCGGGACTGTACCCAACTAAAACCTGTTTGCACGTCTCCTTTAAGCGTGGTAGGGTAGTAATCAAAATACAGTGGGAACTCACACGAGACAAATGACGATCTTAGGTCGATGAACTAACCTGTACACATGTCACCAAGGAACTGCTATCTGACGTCAGTTATAAGACCAACTAGCATGTTCCCGGCGAGTCCTGTCCGGTGTACTCATAAACCAATGAGCACCTGTATACATCTTAGGTGAACCAACTGACACCAGTGGCTTGTGAGACCGGCCACCGCCCCTCGTCGGGGTCCCGACTGTATACACTAGTCTACTCTGGAGTATCGATGCCCTGTCTCGAAACTCCCACGACTAGGGACCTTTTAAGGATGTGCTTATAGACCCCAGCTCCCACGTATATGATCGCCATCATACTGCTGGTCGTCAAGCAAGAATCCTAAGGGCTCTATCAACGTGTAATAGTGACCTGTTGTAGGGTTCCTAGGCACTCTAGTGAGGTCTCACAAGGCATCGAACATGCCAATTTCAAATAATCTAGGTGCCGAGAGACCCGACTACGAATCGTTTGCTAGAAAACTAGGCGAAATAGAAACTAGTTAACACTTAACTACGAGTTTAACGGAAATACAACCTTTGTAGATCTGGTGCTCCACCTCCACGGCTCCGCAACGAAGTCGTCTCCGCTGTCCAAATCAAAATCCGGGCTCTAGTGTCGCTTCGTCGGAGAAATGGCGAGCTAGGTCGTCGATGTCCATGCCGAAGATGATCTACGTCGAGGCATCGCTAAATCAAGCTCCGACTTCATCAAGTCAAGAAACTTGTGAAGTAAACACGCTCTATTACTTGGCAAGAGGTAGAGGATGAAGAAATAGGAAGTGGGTAGACTTTAGATTTGGATTTCTCACTCATTTCCATCAATCACCATTGATGGACCTTGCTTTCTTTACTTGAAGAAAGGAAGAAGAAGATGAAGTAGAATATGATAAGTATTATGATAAGAATTAAAGAATAAATAAAAATCCATTCTTATCATAATTCTCACCATGGTTAGGTGTAGAGAATTAACTTGAGTTAATAGAATTGGTTAGGGTTAAGCATGAGACAAAATGGTGACTAAGTCAAAAGTTCATGAAGCTTCATGAAAGAAAACAAAAGAAGCCACCATTCTATTTAATGCAATTTATTTTCCAAAAATAAAAACAAATGAATAAATGAATAATCAAATAAAAACCCTAACCATTTCTTTAACCAAGGTTCAATTCTTTACACAAACCCTAATTTGCATGCATCATCAAATATGATACAAACAAGTGCACAAAATCATATCGCATATGCAATGCGCACATCCGAGCGAGAAAATCCATTTAAAGTAAACCAATACTAGTTAATGCAAAGTAATATATCAAATATATAATTATGCATTAAATCATTAAATCAACACTTGATTCAATGATCCGGTCATGTCGCACATAACCGACTGGTATCATCAGTAACAACTTATCGAATCAACACTTGATCCGATAACTCGGCTATATCGCATATAACCGATCAATGTCACATCACGAGAATCGAATACAGTATCACATACTGGTATTATTCTCGGTCCCGCACATATCTTATATGCGCTCCTATTTCGTTTTGCTTGAGCCAGGAAACCTCTGTGTAGGACTCTAAAGACTCGTCAATACGCCGGCAGCAGGTGATGATCATATCAAACACCCACAAGCCGCAAACGGTCTGCTAAACATAACGGCCAACCGGGTATTGAGCGATGTGAAGATCGACGAGCAAGCCCGCTCACACTCAAGTGAATCCGACCAGTAACACTACCGTACAGTCCGGTCTGATCGTCTGATATGTCGCATATCTCGCCTAGGGGTGGTAAATGTCAGACCCCAATAGCTCGATAAGTCGTGTCGATATGAGGTCTATAACAATTCGAGAAACTACTGGTAACACTTACCAGTAAATCTCAGCAACCCTGGCCAGGGATTTCCTGTTATAGCCAATCGAACACAGCGCAACATCAACTCCCTATACCGGGAGAGACGAATCCCCTCCTATCGCTCATTGCCTCCATGTGACTTGGGACTGTACCCAAAAACCACCGTTTTGCACGCCCTCTTGGACGTGATAAGATGGAAATCAAAGCACAGTGGGAACCACACAAGACTCTATGACGATCTCGGGTCAACAGACTACTCTGTACCAGTGTCACCAGAGAACTGCCATCTGACGTGAAGTATAATACCATCTGGGAGTTCTCGGCGAGTCCGTCCAGTGTACCCAGTCTCTACTGAGAACCCGTATATCATCTCCGATGTCAAACACCAATGGATATGGGATCATCCATCGCCCATCTGTATGGGTCGAGAAGCTACACGCTAGTCTACTCTGGTATATCGATGCCCCGTCTCGATACACCCACGACTAGGGACTTTGAAGGATGTACTTATGGACTACCATGTCCCCACTAGTATGATCCGCATCATAGTCCAGGTAGTCAAGTACACATCCTAAGGGCTTTACCAACATGTAACAGAGAGACGATCAGTGCACACGTTAAGGTAAAGAGCAACCAGATAGCATACTATCATGTCGAGCAAGAAAGTCCTCCCTATATACGTCCCAGCATCCACTACAATATACATCCAATGTACAGTAATGGCCTCTAGGGCATACATATAACTAACAATCTCCCACTTGCACTAGGGCCATCTGTAGCAGTGGTTGTAGTATCTCATACTCAACCATCCCATAAAAGTCTCTCTCTGGGAATAGGCCTTCGTGAGCGGATCTGCTGCGTTATCCTCTAAGTCTGCTCTCCTTGCCTCGATCAACCTGGAGATCAACCATCTTCATGATCAGGTGATACTGCCTTAGAATAAGTCTGGATCACTGATGGGACCGGCGTTCCTTGGCATAAGCCACAACTCCATTGTCACACAATGGGAGGAACATAGTTCATCTCATGAACCAATATACACCCAAACAGCTTCTTTGGTAGCATCTTTAGTAGCGATGTATCCTTCCTTTATCGTCTAGTATGCCACGGTATCTAGCTTGGAACTCTTCCAACATACCGTCCCTTTACTGGGGGTAAAGACAATGCCTGCGACTGACATTCAGTCGTCTTTATCACCCTGGAACCCTTCCAGCGATTCTCCCCAGGATCTATTGATATCATCTCACTACAACTAGTGAGAATCCTAACATCCAATTAAATCTATCTCATAGATCTAAAACTCAGGATTTAGGAGGTATCATTTTGATCCTATATGGAGAATCTTTGTGATAAACGGAGATTGATCGAGCGTAGCATAAGAAACTCCTTTCTTATCAAGAGTATGTCATCCACGTACTCTACGAGGATCACCACCATACTCCCTACTACCTTTTTGTTTATACAAGGTTCATCTACCATTTTGATGATGTCAACTTCTTTGACTACTTCATCAAAACAGATGTTCCAACTCCGCGATGCCTGCTTTATCCTATAAAGCATCTGGCACACGTTTCCGCTGCTCCCACTGTCTACGAGGCCCTCTGGCTGTGTACTTATAGACGCACTCTTCTAAAACAACATTTAGAAAAGCAGTCATGACACCCAACCACCAGATATCGTAGTCATGGTATGTAGCCGTGGCTAGTAGGATCTGGATGGACTTAAGCATAGGTATTGGAAAAGGTTTCATCATTATCCACGCCTGGTTAATGACGAAAACCTTTAACAAGTCTAGCTTTTGAAAGTCTCAACTTTTCCATATACACCAAGTAATCTTCTCAAGATATACTTGCTCCTGATGGGGATTTAACCCTTCAGATATAGCAACCAAAGTCCATACTTTGTTGGTGTATAAGGATTCCATCTCAGATCGCTAAACATCTAGCCATTCTTACAGAGTCCCTACTCTTGATGGCCAGCTCGAAACTAGTTGGGTCATCATCTCATGATGCAATCCTCGCTCCCACTGTCATAGAGAAACCGAAGTATCTCTCAGGTGGGTGAGGAACCCTACTAGATCGGCGGAGAGGCTGAGGTTCGTTGGAATCTACTGAATCCTTCGGTTCTACCAAATCATCAACTCCAGTTTGTATAGCTGGAACGTTTCCAGTTGTACATAACAGATCTTGCCTCGAGCTTGTCCAGATTTTGCTTTTAGACATATGCCGGACAACCCCAAATCTTAACTATCTTAAGAGAAGGGCTCTTCCCTTTCCATATCACATATGAAGTGGTAGGCAACTGATTTGATTAGAACCCTATTCAATAGGTATGCAGCTTCTCAAGTGCATAACTCCCAAAAGGAAATAGGTAACTCAGTAGTACTCATCATAGAGCACACCTTATCATATAGGGTGTGATTGCTCCGCCCCGATATACCATCGTGCTATGGTGTATACGGAGGAGTAATGCTGAGAGAGAATCTCATTCTCCTTTAGAATAGACCAGGATTTCCGTGCTCAAGTATTCTCCTCCTTGATCACATCAAAGGACATAATACTTATACCCATATTTTGGTTCTCTACTTCTCGCTTATATTCTGTGAATATCTCAAAAGGTTCGGACTTGTGTTTCAACAGGAACATAGGTCTGAATCTAAAGAGATCATCAGAGAACGTAATGAAGTATTAAGAACCAATCCTGGTATGTGTAGACAGGGGACCTACATACATCAACATGTATCATCCCAAGAGTTCACTAACTCTTTCTCTGTTTCAAGTAAACGGAGCTATGGTCATCTTATCTTTGTGACATGACTGGCGAGTTTCACAAGATGTAAATTCAAACTAATTTAAATATGCATCTTTATGTAACTCTAGCTAGTCGGGTCACATTGATCTGACCTAGTCTACAATACCTCAAGAAGGATTCGTTCATTTCTGAACTCTTCCTCTTGTGTGTGTTCTGTATACTAAGAACTGTAGTTTGATTTAGAACATCAATTCTTTTAGATAACGTGCCTGAACCGATCAACTTTTGATATAGGAAATGTTCAAAACATTATCCAACAATACAAAATATTATCGTTTCTTTACTAATAAAGAGACAGATATGATTTTGTATATCAGGTTCGGTATCTAATAACATACGTTCAGAATCAATGTATTACAATACAGGGTGACAGTGACCAACAGACTTGGCTGCAACACTTGCCCCGTTTTCTGCTTCATGAAACTTATCACCCGTTCTCAGTTTTTCTACCCTTTTTTAGCCCTATGTAACAGATTACATATCTGGGATCCTGATCCGGTATCATATACCAAGGATGCAGAGGATACTGAGAAACAGTTCTGTATAATGAACACACCCAAAGATGATGCATCAGCATGCACTCTCTTCGTTTGGGCGGCACGGGAAATCTGGTATTCCCCAATTTCCTGCTCTGTCTTATAACAATTATAAGTTGGAGCGGGACCAACGTTCCCCAGCTCAGTATAACAAGCGGGTTCGGTCAATAATCCGTATTATTATCTTGATTAAGGCGTGATATGGTCGCTACCAGGAGAGAGAGAGAAGAAAACACTCAGCGTGCGCTCTTGCAAGAATAGATTGGTTATTATTTTATCTAATCAGGATGGATCCCACTACTTTTTATCAAATCTTCCTTCAAACCCTAAAAGGAAAGACTAGCCGGGATTAATTACACACTACAAGTTCACCAATCTTTCAGCCAGGCCAGTGTTGGTACTTTGAGGGAGGTCCCCCGTGCTTTCGCACGAACCTAATTAATGTAAACCTCGTTTTCCCAGAGGCGTAACCTCGTTAACACCTTTCTAGACACCTACTTGATCGGCTAATTGTATTGTATAAAACTCTCCCAGGAGTAACAATTACTCGCAGCGGGTATCGGGATCCAACTATCTCATAGAAGGTATGCAATCTCATTGCAAATTTCAACACTTGAAATTCCCGATAATATTTTGCCCCTAACCTCCTATGACCTTGACAAAGGCCAACAAACCATAGGATGCTAGTCAAGTTCAACCCGTCATTTCCTGATTGAATTAAACCCACCCGCACGGCCCTTGACAAAGGCCAACAAGGTCGCACGACTACCCTAACCCAATCTGCATCATATGCATAAGCAGATAAGCACCAGTTAGCTACCGCACACTGCGCCTTGACAAAGGCCAACAAATGCAGCACGAATACTAACTACTACTTATTTGAAATGACGGAGGGCTACGACAGGTTTTTCTGAAAACCTATTGCGTAATGAACTTGATATCGTTGTAGGATCGAATGAATTTTGAAATGGAGTGTTTTTGAGGCTTTTCTAGTTTTGCTAAAGGAGTCACTCCCGGTGAAGGGATCGTCGGTCCTTTCCTCGTCGAATGAGGTGCGGGATATATCATATATATCGCTGTGCAAAGCAAAAACTCTTAAAAGCAATCAAAAGACAAACCGAGGGTGTAGCATCTGCCAGTTATCGCTAAAGGAGTCACTCCCGGTGAAGGGATCTCGGTCCTTTCCTTATCGAATAAGGTGCAGGATATATCACATATACCGCTGTGCAAAGCAAAAACTGTAGCTACCTGTTTTATTTTGAAATTCGATTCTACAACATCTTAGGTTTCTTTTTATTTCATTAATCACATTAATGAAGTCCCATCATTTAAGTACCTAAACATCACAGATAAATACGACGTACACTTATGCCATCCGCATTCGCCTCGATGTCCCCTCGTGCACCGTTAGGTTAGGTAACTAACGACAGAGCGGGGCAGGGCTAGCGCAGGTGTAAAACATAAGTAACGGCTATATAATATATCATATATACTATATACTGTATCTATCACAGAACATCACATGATCACATCACAGATATCGCAGCAGAAGAAACATATGAAATATTGGATGTACTAGGACGTCCGTGTTTTTAATACGAGCCAGTATAAAACACGGATTCCATGGTCGTGATGAATAGCCAAACCCACACTCCTAGACCCCTACGAGAGCGGCAAGCAACCCTACCAATTCTAGAGTTAGGAGACCCGGCCTCGACTCCTCGAGTTGGTCTCCCACTGAACTCCAGAACCCGGTTACTTGTGCCCTCCTCCTTGGGTCTATCCTAGTGCGGAAAAGTAAATAATATACAAAAGGTGACAACTTCCGCTACCTGGAAGTGCCCCAATAAAAGAATATTACATACAAGTTTTTACATGAATGAAAATGAAAAACACTCATCTCACATAAAAACCCCCGGCTATTCCAACACGACGATCCAATATAACATATCCAGTAACACATAACATCACATGTCATCAACGTAAGTAAACATGCGTATCCCAATTGTCGTTGACATATAGCAACGAAACCGGCGATATCACATATTACACTTACGGTCACAGAAAAGAAAGTCTAAAACTACAACAGTTGGAATCCGCAACCATCTCAGACATCGCATGCCTGACCAAATGAATTACTTAGACATCGCATGCCTAACAAATATAAACCCCGCATTTTAGTCTCATTATCGAAAACACTTTTCAATATTAAGTCGGGCAATTCAACAAGATTCCCGACATCCTGATCGAATGCTCGTCGCAAACTTCAGTAGGCGGCCGCACCCCCGATACCGTCGACGAAGTGCACCAAGGCGGAACACCGCCACCGCGAGCACCCGAACGGATGCTTTCGGCGACGGGGTTCTCCTACAGTCACTTGGTCGGGGCTATGGAGTGAGGCTGTCTATCAAGTTTACCCAGCGAGTATCCGCGTACGCTACGTGATTGCGACGGACTTTTGATCACATCAAAATTCCGTGGCAACCGATCAAGTGAGACTAAACTGCTATGTTTATAACATTCATTCAGTTATCACATAACTACTTGTGAATTCCAATTATTGTATCTCATTCCGGATAAATAGAAAATGTCAAACTTTCCGATCGAACAATCGAACACCCAACTTTTCCCGATACAGATCAACACCTGAAATAAGTCTAACAACATTCAGTTCGTGCCTCAGTACCAACGGTCCAGCCGTAGAAGGGTCAAGCCAACGCCTCACATGTGGCACGCCGTACTGCCCCAAACCCGAAGGTTCAAAGGGCAGTTCAAGACGGTCACATAATCGAGTTAAGGTTTGTTGTCTTCTAGAGGGTCCATTGAGTTACTTGCACTACTTAGAACGTCGTTAAACTACGGAAAAATCCAACACTTGGAAATTTCCCGACAGGGGAAAAATTGGGTATTTATATCCGGTCGAACTTTTTAACATATTGTAAAATTATCCGGAAAGCCACACAGACAAAATTTGATATTCCGATCGAAACTCCGAAACCCCAAAACCACCTCTGAAAATTCAACTCTTGAAAAATTATTAAAAATTCCCAGAAAAAGAAGCACTGGAATTAAAGAATTACTGTGCAAATAAAATAAAATAATTCAGCCGTACGGCCGCGGAACCGCCGCATGAGCATTGCTCATGCCGCGGAACCGCGGTGGAAAAATAGAATTGGGCCCACGAAATTTACAGTAATTCTTAGAAAACCCTGCTTGATTTTCTGGATATTTTTAATCTTGAAAAATCCATAATTTTAAAATCTGGACAGAGAGCAATTTTGGGTTCGTGTTTTCGGTTCGATCGGACTTCAAATTCCGTCTGGACTTCGCCTAAGGCTCTAGCTAGGCTCTGATACCACTGTAGGGTTCCTAAGCACTCTAGTGAGGTCTCACAAGGCATCGAACATGCCAATTTCAAAAAATCTAGGTGCCGAGAGACCCGACTACGGATCGTTTGCTAGAAAACTAGGCGAAATAGAAACTAGTTAACACTTAACTACGAGTTTAACGGAAATACAACCTTTGTAGATCCGGTGCTCCACCTCCACGGCTCCGAGACGAAGTCGTCTCCGCTGTCCAAATCAAAATCCGGGCTCTAGTGTCTCTTCGTCGGAAAAATGGCGAGCTTGGTCGTCGATGTCCATGCCGAAGATGATCTACGTCGAGGCATCGCTAAATCAAGCTCCGACTTCATCAAGTCAAGAAACTTGTGAAGTAAACACGCTCTACTACTTGGCAAGAGGTAGAGGATGAAGAAATAGGAAGTGGGTAGACTTTAGATTTGGATTTCTCACTCATTTCCATCAATCACCATTGATGGACCTTGCTTTCTTTACTTGAAGAAAGGAAGAAGAAGATGAAGTAGAATATGATAAGTATTATGATAAGAATTAAAGAATAAATAAAAATCCATTCTTATCATAATTCTCACCATGGTTAGGTGTAGAGAATTAACTTGAGTTAATAGAATTGGTTAGGGTTAAGCATGAGACAAAATGGTGACTAAGTCAAAAGTTCATGAAGCTTCATGAAAGAAAACAAAAGAAGCCACCATTCTATTTTATGCAATTTATTTTCCAAAAATAAAAACAAATGAATAAATGAATAATCAAATAAAAACCCTAACCATTTCTTTAACCAAGGTTCAATTCTTTACACAAACCCTAATTTGCATGCATCATCAAATATGATACAAACAAGTGCACAAAATCATATCGCATATGCAATGCGCACATCCGAGCGAGAAAATCCATTTAAAGTAAACCAATACTAGTTAATGCAAAGTAATATATCAAATATATAATTATGCATTAAATCATTAAATCAACACTTGATTCAATGATCCGGTCATGTCGCACATAACCGACTGGTATCATCAGTAACAACTTATCGAATCAACACTTGATCCGATAACTCGGCTATATCGCATATAACCGATCAATGTCACATCGCGAGAATCGAATACAGTATCACATACTGGTATTATTCTCGGTCCCGCACATATCTTATATGCGCTCCTATTTCGTTTTGCTTGAGCCAGGAAACCTCTGTGTAGGACTCTAAAGACTCGTCAATACGCCGGCAGCAGGTGATGATCATATCAAACACCCACAAGCCGCAAGCGGTCTGCTAAACGTAACGGCCACCCGGGTATTGAGCGATGTGAAGATCGACGAGCAAGCCCGCTCACACTCCAGTGAATCCGACCTGTAACACTACCGTACAGTCCGGTCTGATCGTCTGATATGTCGCATATCTCGCCTAGGGGTGGTAAACGTCAGACCCCAATAGCTCGATAAGTCGTGTCGATATGAGGTCTATAACAATTCGAGAAACTACTGGTAACACTTACCAGTAAATCTCAGCAACCCTGGCCAGGGATTTCCTGTTATAGCCAATCGAACACAGCGCAACATCAACTCCCTATACCGGGAGAGACGAATCCCCTCCTATCGCTCATTGCCTCCATGTGACTCGGGACTGTACCCAAAAACCACCATTTTGCACGCCCTCTTGGACGTGGTAAGATGGAAATCAAAGCACAGTGGGAACCACACAAGACTCTATGACGATCTCGGGTCAACAGACTACTCTGTACCAGTGTCACCAGAGAACTGCCATCTGACGTGAGGTATAATACCATCTGGGAGTTCTCGGCGAGTCCGTCCAGTGTACCCAGTCTCTACTGAGCACCCGTATATCATCTCCGATGTCAAACACCATTGGATATGGGATCATCCATCGCCCATCTGTATGGGTCGAGAAGCTACACGCTAGTCTACTCTGGTATATCGATGCCCCGTCTCGATACACCCACGACTAGGGACTTTGAAGGATGTACTTATGGACTACCATGTCCCCACTAGTATGATCCGCATCATAGTCCAGGTAGTCAAGTACACATCCTAAGGGCTTTACCAACATGTAACAGAGAGACGATCAGTGCACACATTAAGGTAAAGAGCAACCAGATAGCATACTATCATGTCGAGCAAGAAAGTCCTCCCTATATACGTCCCAGCATCCACTATAATATACATCCAATGTACAGTAATGGCCTCTAGGGCATACATATAACTAACACCTGTAAGGTCGCCTGAAGCAGTACATGATGATAAAGGTAAACCAGATAGCATACTATCATCTTGAGTATGACTGTCCTACCGGCATAGGTCCTCCATCAATCATTGCAATCACGTGCCTGTGATCCAATAATTGACTCTGAGGGCACTATCTCCAACAATCTCCCACTTGCACTCAAGGCTAATTGTTGCGATGTCGCATACTCACAGCCCGTGTGATACCGAACACCCAACTCTTCTACTAATCAGTCTCACAAAACCAGTTTGCGAAACTAATGTGTTCGAGGAATAGCCTCAGTGAGTAGATCCGCCTTGATGTTTCTTTCTATGTCTCTCTTTATCTCAAGTTCGCGGAGAAAGCCATCTCCCGAAATGAGCAATACGTGTCTTAGAATATGTCTGGATATCTGATGGGACCTAGCTCATAAATGAACTCCAAATCCAAACTTCTTAGACTGTATCGTCAACTGAACTTAATCAGTATCCTGCGTCATGCCTCCCTCAGTATCCCCTTGGACCACCTGTCCAAAATACTGCCGCTCGTCAGAAGGAAAACTATAACTCTGACAACCTCTCTGTCATCCTTGTCATCTTGGAAGCCTGGAATGATAACTGTCTCCTAAAAGAGGCTGTTGTTATCATATCCCTAGAACATCCACTGATGTTCTAAAACTGCTTCCGTTCGTTTCTCCAGGATTGGATCAATATCAACATATTGCATCTACTGCAAAAAACATCTGGTGTGGTGCTTGACATCTCATGATTGACTCAATTGCCTAAGCAAGTGATCTGCCAATCATGCACATCCCTATCCACTTTAGTCTGTAAGACACCTTTAGAGAGGGTGACTCAATCACCTGCAGGTGCACTACCGTGCCTGGAGTCGTCCATTCTAAAACACCTTCAGAATGTTTTCTAAGTACCCTGATTGGGAAACTACCCAAATCTAGATCTAAAACCATAGATCCAGTAACCAGAATGTCTTGATATTATATCCAAGTCCCATGTGGAGAAACCACTGTGTGACAACCAAAGTATAACCGATCGTAGTATAGGAACATCACTTCCTACTCTGTGTATGTCATCCAAATACCAGGACACACACCCTACTACCTTCTTAACAGATCCATCCCCTATTCTGATGAAGTTAAACCTATGACTGTCATATCAGAAATAGATGATCTATCTTCGCTACATCTGCTTTAGTCTATAAATAGACATAAGCCACGTGTCCACCAATGCTTCCGCTGCTCCCACTGACTACGACAACCCTCTGGCAGAGTCATATACACGTTCACTTCTAAAGCTAGTTTAGAACGACGCTATACTCATCCTCCTGCCAGGTCTCACAGCCTGGAACAACAGCAATGGAAAGTCTGGGTAATCAAGAACCTCCCTGTCACTGTCCTTGAGGCTACCAGAGTACCTCTCGGGTGCCTGAGGTTACCCACCGTATCTGCGGAGTGGCCAATGGAATGTCAAACCAAATTGAATCTTTAGGTTCTTATCAAATTTTCAGTAATCGTCTGCGGTTCTGGAATCACTTCCGGTTCTACCATACTCCCACTACTGTTTTCTGAAAAAATCCATTTTTTTTAAAACCGTGGGGAGTCAAGAACAATATCACTATTGATCTTCCAGATGGTAGAAAGTCAACCCTCGTCATAGCTTGGGTCAACCCACAAACAGCCATTACAGAAACGTGCATTTAGTTATCCAGAGTCTGGTTTTAAGCATAAGCCGGACAACTCCCCGTACCTTAACATCGTTAAGATATAAACTGTTCTATATCTAATATAGAACCAGAGGCACTGATTTAATTGAACCAGATTCAAATCATGCAGCTGTCTCCAGTGCATGTTAACTAAATGGAAGGAGGCCGATCAGCGTTACTCAACTTAGGAATGCGTCCAGATATGAGTAACCTGAAAGAGAAGCAAGTTCTCTTAATCATTACTATCAACTGAATACCATACACAAGTATCTACATCTTCGATTACCTTGAAGAATCCCGATACTTGCAATACCTGGTTCTCTACTTTAATCTTATACTTATAACTTCTCAAAACTCAGATCTTGTGTTTCCACGAAACAAATGTCTAAGAATTAGAGAAGTCACAAGTAAACAGAATATAGTGCGAGGACCAACTCCTCTGTCCTAATGGACACTGGACAACATACACTACTTTGTATAAGTCTTTTGAGTCTAATAACTCATTCCCTGTGTGTCGTAGGTTGAAAACTGTACTTATGGTTAAGAAGAATTACACCGCTGTTCAATGCTCCTTACCTAACCATCCACTGATATAGGTAAATGTCATAGACATAATTTCAAAACGTTATATCTCACTCTATAAAAATAGACGTACAGATATATCAATTTGAAATTGGTGCATAGCAACAGATATTCAAAACCAAATATTTGCCGACCGGCAAACAGCCCAGGCGATTTCCTCAAATATCACCAATTACAACGAATTCCGATATAATGAGGATGATCACCTAATTCCCAATAATTTACTCCCACTCATCATCTGTAAAATAATACAGATGTGAGAATCATACCTGGTAAATACATACCCTGGAGTAAGGGCTAATTGGGAAATCGGTTTTCTTTTAACAATACATAGTGAAACTGAAACATGTAAATGTTTCGTAGGGGTATCAGGGTATTCCTAGTAATGCCCCTTCCATTATCCAGATTCACAACTGTAACTGTATATTTCTATGCCATCTCTCCACATCCCTTCATATGTCTTTAGTTATTACCTTCTGTACACCCTCTTAGGCTAAATGGTTTTCTTCCTTCCCTACCGTTCGGCACTAGCCTATGGTTTGGAAGAAAAATATCCAATAAGCGTAATGGGTGTACTATCCTAATTCTAGGAGCACTCGCAACGCGAGAGAAGGTGAAGATAAAAGACACCTGAATAAACCTTATTCATATTTCTCCTGAACCAGAATCCATCCCTGAACTGGAACAAGTCCTTTCGAGTTCGTATCTAACCATACGATGGAGTATCCAATAAACTATGGATCTTCGTAGTGATACGGAGTGTCCTGGAGAAATACAAAGGTGAAGTGGGAGTGGTAATGAAATACTTGGTTTGGTCGTGAATATCAGTCGCAATTTACTTTGCCCTCCTTCTAATCCCTTTATTTGTCTTTACATAATACCTTATGTACACCATCATTAGGCTAATTGGCTTTCTTCATTCCCTACCGGTCGGCACCAGCCTATGGTTTGGAAGAAGAATATCTAATTTGCGTAATAGGTGTACTATCCCCTAATCTAAGGGGCACTCGCAACCTGAGAGAAAGTAAAAAGAAAAGACAGCTGAATAGTCCTATTCGTTTTCTCCAGAACCGGAAACCATCCTCGATTAAATTCCTTCGAGTTCGTATATAACCATACGATGGTTTTATCTAATGGAAGTGGACGTTCGTAGTAATACGGGGTGTCCTGGAGAAAAGGGTAAGAGTAGGAGTGGCAAAGAGGTTTGCAACTATGACAATCCAAAAGCCAGTGTTTAAGAAGGTTCGGTCAATTTTGGTCACTGAGTCATACTCAAAGGTCGGGTCATGGTCGCTGCCAAAGAGAGAGAGAAAAGAAACACTCAGCGTGCACTCTATCCTAGATCAGAATGGTTACCAATTTATCTAATCAGGAAACCATCCACTGTAACATCAAATTCTTCTCCAAACCTAAAAGAAGAATTAGTCGGGATCACCCGAGGAGTAAACCAACTCATCAGTGGGAATCGGGATCCAACTATCATCGCATGATAACGTGACGGAATCCGCTCACGTTATCATACTCCAGAAGGTATGTGCATATCTGGCAAGTTTCAGTTTCTTTAGAAACTCCCGATGTGATTTTTACCCCATACTCTTATGACCTTGACTTTGGCCAACAAATCATAAGTCACATGTCAAGTTCTACCCGTCATTCTCCAGGTTAATTTGAACCCACCCGAACCTACCCTTGACTTTGGCCAACAAGGCAGTACGACTGTCCCAAACCAACGCATCTATCTATGCTGCATATGAATATCCAATAGCTACCAATCACTGTGCCTTGACTTTGGCCAACAAACACGGCTTGAATACTATTGACTATCCATATGAAACGACGGAGGGCTACAAATGGTTTTTGGCGAAAAACCTTTAACGTAATGAACTTGATATCGTTGAAGGAACCAGATAGCTTTTATAAAAATATAGTGGCGAAAACTTTTGCTAAAGAGATCACTTCCGGTGAGGGGATCTCGGCTCTTTCCCCGTAGAATGAGGTGCAGGATATTCCAACTGAATACCACGATGCAAAGCAAAAGTAAACGACTATAGTGAAGTTATTGCCCTGACGCAAACTTCTGTCCAAGGGGTCACTCCCGGTGAAGGGATCTCGGCCCTT
This sequence comes from Agapanthus africanus, assembly GCA_030015575.1. Lineage (NCBI taxonomy): Eukaryota > Viridiplantae > Streptophyta > Magnoliopsida > Asparagales > Amaryllidaceae > Agapanthus > Agapanthus africanus. The sequence goes on from JASDDO010000031.1 coordinate 570,336,389, forward strand.
GCCTCGTCGACTGAGGTGCAGGATATTCCAACTGAATATCACTGTGCAAAACAAAAGAGAACGCCCTTGCAATAACAGCTTTTTGAAAATTGTTCCAACAACATCAGAATAGGTTTGTTTAGCTTGCATTGATCCGAATCAACGCAGTCCCATCAATTGATAACACCACAAAGAACGAAAATAATGATGTACGTATATACCATCCGCATTCGCCACTGGGTCCCGTCATTACCCGTTAGGTTACTTAACTAATGACAGAGCGGGGACTGGACTAGCGCGGATGCAAAACATATACAACATCTACTAGTATATATATATCAATATATAATATTCCCTCAAGGCGTGATAAAATGCAACATCACAGAAATATAATAAGCATCACAGAACAATACAGATATCTGCGACCGTGAATGTCATTTGATCGGTAAATCCTGTCTAACTGCTATAGCCCTTTTAGACGGATTTGCGAACGTGACATTCACGTTGATGTTCTGTGTTGTGCTGTGATGTTGCGGATTGTCGTGGTGGATAGCCTGGATGCAATGTTAGTACAGTTTTGGTATTATTATGTACATTTGATATTGCGGGGCGAGCGTCCGACATGTGGACTGCCGTCACTGCCTGTTTGTATATTATTCTTTTGGGGCACGACCGGGCTGAGGTCGATGTACCCGTTGTATGTATATTTTACTTTCTGTACTAGGATTACCCCGCGGAGGGGTGCATGGGTAGCCGGGTTCTAGAGGGCAACGAGCCCGCATCTCATGGCGTTGAGACGGAGGAGGCTTCACTCTAGAATTGTCGGGCTATTCGCCGAACACGTAGGGGGTACAGGTTGACCCAAGGAGGGGTGCCCAAGTTACCGAATTCCGTGAAGTGCTGGGTGGTCCATTCACGTTGCTGAAGGGGGCTTCCTCGCTTCAGGTTTTGGTGGGTAACTTGCCGCACCCGTAGGGGTCTAGGATTTCATTGCACAGGCTATCCACACGACCAGGGGAACGTCGGGTTTCAGTAGCGGCTCTATGAGCATGGCCGGCCATTCAAGGGTGGGCTGTCCAAAATTATGGTGTGGGATTTTTGATCTTTTTTGCTTTGATACCAGTGTAAGTGCACGGCAGCGCCCCGGCCGTCTGAACGAGGCCAAAATGCGGAATCAAAAACTTTTCTATAAACTAGAACCGGCGCTACAGTGTACTTTGAACCCGGATCGGGCCATTAACCTACTCCTAGCTAACTAGAGAATGGGGTAGAGAGATATACCGAGCAATCCGTGTCCTTCGGTCTTCTCTTCGTCATCCCGATCTCCCCGCGGAATCTCCGGTCTTCATCTCCTCGTCGGAAGGGCACCACATCGCCGTGTTCTTTTACGGGCTCCCACCTCTGGACCGATGCAACTCGGGCACGAAGTTGGCGATTCGAAGTGTCCAAGAATGCTGTAGGCTAGTGTAAAGTGCTCTTTGTCTCAAGGGGTTGTGAAGTTGCCATTTGGATGGAGGAAGGAGATGAAGTGAACTTTTGTGATGGCTATATGATTTTTCAAGCAAATAAGATACAAAAATACCCACTCCAAAATTTGGGACAGCCCCATCAAGGAATGGCCGGCCCCCATATGAAAAATGAGAGAGAGGAGGAAAAAACCCAAGGGGGGAAGCAATCATACAAGAGAGAGAGAAAGGTGAAGATTAAGAATCATCGTCACAACAAAGTCCACACTCATAAACCTATCACTAATCTCATCAAAACAAAAGTCAAGTAATGATGAACCAAGAAGTCAAAGAATGGTAGAACCATCATGATACAACTACTTACAAAAACCACCCTCCTCTTTGCTAATTTGCACATTTGCAAATAAGCCCCTCCACACCAATTTTCAGCCAAAGAAAGAAACAAAGGAAAATGGTCGAAACGGAAAGCAAACTGGCAACTTCAGAAAAACGATCCCGTAAAAAATTACAGGAAAACCCCGCGACTGTATATACATACCCGCATTTGTATTCCGACCGAATACAAATGCAATGAGACAAAATCTACACTGTACAATACTAGGATCCGGCTTAAACCAATGCCCGCTAGTATTATCTGTCCGATCATGATCCGTGCAATACCGTACGTATATGATCGAACCCTGCCATATCTCCATACGGCCTCTACAGCGTTTCGCCCGAAACTTGAGAAACGGTCTGTGGGGGACTCTAAAGACTCGTCAATATTTTGGTTGTGGATTTAACCACTAGCACGTCAGAGGTATTAACCATACGTAACGGGATACCAGGTATTGACCAAAAGGGACGTCGATGAGCGAACTCATCCTGACACCCTGCTAAGCCTGTCAGTGACAATATCCGTACAGTCCGGTCCGTTCGTTTATGAGCATCGCATGGCGGGCCTAGGGGGTTGGTAAAAGTCAGACCCCCAAAAGCGGCACAAGTCGTGTCGGAGTGTAGCCTAGAACACCCTGAGATACTACTGGAATACCTACCAGTAAATCTCCTGTCTTGGCCAAGGACTTCGTGTAATGGCTCTCCCAGACACAGCGCGACCTCACCCCAATACCGGGAGAGACGAACCCCTGCAGATCCGCTCACTGCCTCCATGTGGCTCGGGACTGTACCCAGCTAAAACCTGTTTGCACGTCTCCTTTGAGCGTGGTAGGATAGTAATCAAAGTACAGTAGGAACTCACACTAGACAAATGATGATCTCAGGTCGATTGTAACATCCCGAAAGTACGGAACATGATCGACACTTATACTATGAAGCGTCTCAAGGCGTACGTAATCTAAGTAATCCGAAAACCAAGAAATCCAAACCAAGAAAAGTAGTAGAGTGACGGAAAACCAATTTAAAATCAAGTAGTTTTAATAGCATAAGCCGAATTATGCGGTTTTAAAAACATCAAATATTTCCTGAAAATTTCGGCAGAGTCTCCTTTATAAATACTGGCTCCCAAACGGGATATAACATGAATAGTATACGAAATCAATAAAAGGCATCCCCAAGCGGGAGCTAGCTCTTCGTCAATCGACGGTCACAACCACACAAGCAATATAGTATACAACGCCAAGGGCGAGGATCAAAACTCAAAAGAAAACTCAAAACCACAATAAATCCACAGAAATATAACGCGCGACTCTAAGGTCGAAAGAATAACATCACTGGTCTCTATCTCTGAAATAAATACATGTTTGGTTGATGAAATTTACTAGATACAACTGAATAATATTATACAAGGTAATATGATGGGTACGATACCAATAAACCCACCTACTAGCAAGTCACCCGAACGAAACTATGCCCGCAAAGCCGTAATGAAACCTGTACGGCAAACCTGCAAGAAACTGGGGCACAACGGGGGTGAGTTGCCAACTCGTGAATAGAAAAACATTTTCGAATAGGAATCGCATGTATGACGCAATCCTAGGTCATACGATCATAATATATAATTCTCAATATATAACCGGCAACCTATAACCATGGCTAGGGCAAATATCTAACCCAAGTGTAATCCCATGTGCCCGTGTCAGTGCCTCAGGTAGCAATGTATCATATGGATGATGTATGAATGCATGAAACAGAATGCATGTACTGAAGAAAACTGCTTTCATAAATCAGTGAGATTTCTGTATTTTAAAAATGAGGTACCATAAATGAAATCAGCATAAAACAGTGCCCAGCATCGACACAAAACAAGTGTCCAAATATCTCGATATCTCTGTGTCACAATCTCTGTACCTCAATATCTCAAAATCTCAATCACAATATCTAGGACGCCGTCAGTCCAGACCGGCCCCTACCATCCATCTCAAGATCACGACGGTATCCTCCGGATATCCGACGCGTCAGGTAAAATCACCGGTCGGTAGTACTCCTCTACCAGGCTCAACGTCAACAACACGATCCTCTTGCCCCGGGGTACCGCACCGGGTCCACCATGTACCCGAAACGGTTCCTCCACTCCTCGAACTCGGGTCTCGAAATCCATCAGCAAACTCATGGTGGACGACTCATACATCATGGGAAACTGCACTTTTTATTTAAAAAGAGAGAAAATAAGCTTATATAAGTTTTGCGGTTTTCCCCCAAATCCAGAAAATCTCATGGAAATCCGAATCCAAATCATCAATAGCATATAAAACCATGAATATAGGCATGAGAATCCATGAATGCGGCATAACAATGAATAACAGTATGCATGAAGTGACAAGTAATAACTATAATATCTAAGCTGGCATATAAGGCAAGTACACTAATATCATGTCAAACTACTAGCTAACAAGCTAAATCAAGCAATAATATTCTCTAAGTGTACGTGACATGGCAATTATCGATGAAGATGTGTGTGAGCCGGCAAGTAAGTGTACGTGGTACATACGCATCATCGGTAATGGTGCTGGTGTCCTAACAGCATGATTTCAACAATAGAATATGAATCATGATATAAGCATGCGATGCGGAGCGAACAACAATAATGAGCGGGAGCTAAATACTAAACAATGGTGCCATTTGAAATAACACGAATCGTGGGGTTTTGAAAATAAGGGCTACGGTGGTTTTAAGAAAGGATACGTCTTTTGAAATATCCGTAGATCCCTTGACCTGTCTTTTAAAATACCCACGATCCGTTAGTTTTGAAATAGGTAGAAATATAATCCAGTCTGACAACTACACTAAACTATACGGCTAAACTAAAAGTAAGGAAACCTCATAACATCTGAGTCGATACATATATGAATATATATTAGTCGGTGATCCCGCCTCGATACTATCAATCCGATACCATATCTATAATAAGATATTCCCAAGTCAAGAGTGCGGATCAATCATCAATATATAGCTCGTACGGCATCCCAAATCTGGGTACGGGTCTATATCACATTCATCACATTGTTCAACTGGTATCCTCTTTATCAAAGATCATAATCCGGGGTACTGATCTACGTCTAGTACAATACTGATACCGCCTAAGTATGCATGCACGTGTGTGAAACACTACGTCAAAGGACCTGCTACAACGTCATGTCATATCTCAAATACGAACCCTGCCATATCACCGATCTCACGGCCTCAAATCAAATCTCATCGACTCATCTCAAATCCAATATATGAACACATAGTCCCATACCCATGTGAACACATAACTATATAGACTCCCATATAAGCGCATATGAAAGAAGAATGAATGCAAGTATGGGTGTGTGTGTGCATGTGTGGTGTGACCACTACTCTAGGGTTTCGCGACACTAAATCATCCAAGCACACCAAATATCCATATTTAGAATCAATAACCTCAAACAATATATAATCAATATATGTGTGTATACGCATTCGTATACATCACCACGAACTGCGAGGGTACTATACGCCATCCACCCGACTTCTTCCCGTAGATATAAATCTACTCACCTGGTCCTCGCTCGCCGGTGCCGACGTCGCCACGCGTTTGCTTGTCGTCTCGAAGTCCACATGGGGTACCTACATATCATAACGCACCGTATCGCATTAAAACCAAATTCGAAATCGAAACGGCATATGAAAATCAAATCGGCACGCGTATCACGCATAGGTCAAAACCTATCGCCTACGCAGGCAAGAATAGACAAACCAACCCTCGATGTCGATGTACAAACGTCAAAACATCGATAAAAACCCAAACACTCTCATTTGCGCATTCACGAACACTAATTATAAAATAAAATAGGTTAAAATTCACAAAAACCCCAAATTCACTTTAAAAGCCATTTTTCCGAAAATCTAGCAAGCAAAAATTATCCGTTTTAGTACAAAACTCGACGTTTAAGCAAATCTAGCGGCCATAATACTTATTAAATATCTTAAATAAGTCATAAAAACAATTTCCATAATTTAATCTCATTAAATTCCATTAACCGCAAAATTCTAGTTTACAAAATACCCAATTTTAACAATTTTATAGCAAAAATACACAAACAACAATTTAGCTTGGATTTTCATGAACTAAAGGCATTAAACCACACAATATAATATTTATAATGACATGTAACCTTAATTAGAATTTTATCTCACCAAAATATAATTATTTTAAAAACCTAGTTTACAATTTATATAATTATCACAATTTAAATCAACCAAAATGCAAACTAGCAACTTAATTTGATTTAGCAAAATATTGATATGTCAAATACATCCCACACCCATAGTCTCACAACACAAAATCCTAACTAGACTTTTCACAAACCCTAATCTAAACCTTCTCTTGCAAACCCACATCTTTCAATTAAACCGCAATTAAGCATCTAACAAGCTTCATTAAGGAATTTAAATCAAAAATGAACAATGGGTCAAAAGTTATACCTCACAACCATGAATCAAACTTGAAATCTAGACCTCCAATTTGAAATCTTTGCACCAAGATCCATGCTAAAAGGGATAAGGAAAAATGGGTAGAAGTTGGATTTGGATTTTAGCTTGATTTTAGATGGAATTTTGGACATTTTTTTGAGGGAGAATTAGGGGAGAAGAGGAAAGAGGGGCTGCTGTTTTTAGGGGTCAAAAATTTGGCCAGAAATGCGGGGAAGGGTGAGGAAGGAGAGAGAGTGATGTGGAGAAAGTGTTGAAAAAGTCAAAGTCTACCTTCTTTCATTTTCTTTTCTTTTCTTTTCTTTTCTATTCAAAAAGGAGGTGATTGGAGAGAGAGGGGGGAGGGCTGTTCAAGATGGGGCTGGACACATGGGGAGAGGGAGAGAGGGTGAGGTGTGGGTGTGTGGGTTAGGGAAAAAGATAAATGTATTACCCCAATTCCCATTAACACTAATTTCACTAATTAAGCCCTTTTTCTTTGATATTTTCTAAACCGTATTGGCAAACCATTTCGTTTCAGAAACAATATTTTACATAGCAGTTTAGTGTGTCATGAATTATAAAATTTGTATCAACCCATTCCAATTTTTAATTTTCCCTAATTAAATATATTAGGGACGGCTTAAAATAATATTAAAATAATTAATTTCGGAAAAATTTTCAGAAAATTTGAAATTTCACCAGTGGCTCAATAAACACCAAATAGTAGCAATTTCATAGCTAGAATATCTAAATTTAATTTTATAATAAAAATATTTGTATTTTGACTTTATACAGAAAACCCCCTTATTTTACCGATTTTCCGAAATTTCACCTAAACGATTTTCAAAACGTTACAATCTTCCCCCCTTACAGAAATTCGGTCCCCGAATTTAAATTAAAACTCCTCCCAAATACTAAAACATCTAAGCTAAACCATCAAGTCGTCGGGGCTCCGAAATCGTAAATACATAAAACAAATCGTAGCGCAGCGCATGCGCATGAAAAATGAGCATTTAACTCAAAATCAAAACTCCGTCAAGCATCTCGCAATCATCGGAGTCATGGTAAAGACAAAAATATCAAATTCAATACAAAACCAATACGATATAACTCGAAACTATACACGTAAATATCAAATCTATATATGTAAATATCCAAAGGAAATGCATGCCAAATTTTTTAAAGTCGCTGTGCAATGCGCATAACACTGCACGGTGGCGGACGTCTATCATAAGAAAATAACCATATACATATATACCTTTTGTTTAAAATGTACGTTCCGCCGTTTCGGAAACAATTTAGAAGGGTTTCCTTGTTTTAAACGTTTCCTGTCATATCAGATACGTAGATAAATATTGAGACTATAGCTCGCTTTTAGAATTCCCTTCGATAGCTATCAATGCATGCAAAAGACATTCAGGTACTGTCCTCTGACTAGTGCTGCTCAGTACGAAAACACATAGCAAATATCATAAAAACGTACTGCTCTATAAGAAATCAATCCCAAAATACGCATATGAATACTACGTGCGTCTGGTGCGCACGGAAATCAAAATCCAAATATGTGCCATACATGCGCACAGATACAACATCTAAGTGCATCGGGTGTGCACACAACATCTGTCATAGGCAACGTGTGTGCCTGACAGCAAGGACAGGTGCGTCTGACACGCACGAAGAATCTCGATTTAGTGCATCTGGTGTGCACCGAAATTGCTTCTCAAAACATGCGCTCAACATGCACGAAAATCAAAACCAGGTGCATCCATCATGAACGAAATCATGAAATCCAATATCAAGCACCGAACATGCTCAAAATCAAATCAGGTGCACAAGGTGCATAAAACAAATATCGAGTATCACAATCGAAATCGAAGTATAGTGCATCAAAGTGCACAAAATGCGTATCACTGCACTGCAAGCATATGTGAACTATACCGAGTGCAAAAACCAAATCGTATGCGTATATACTTACAAATCAACTCAACTGTATGAAATCCATATAGTCACAAACATGAGAAACCAAGGCACGAAAACTATCTCAAGTGCAACAACTGTGCAAAAATCGTAAATACTCAGTAGGTGCAACTATGGCGCATGAAAACAAATATCATGAAACTCAATCATCAAAATCAATCATGCGAATAGATCGCCCAAAATACCGAAATCAAATATGGTGGAATAGTCCCCGCTCAAGCACTTCCTCTAAGAACCTCTGGCCAACTGTCGTGGTCACTCATAGCATGTCTCGTCGACGATCCTGAACTCTGTCCTGCCGGCGTGCGCAACATGACCACTCCTGGGTCCTAGTCTTCTCGTAATTCATTCCAGAAAGGTACTGTCGAGACCTTTCCCAAATCTCGTCTCTGCCGAACTGTCCGGAATTCATCGTCCTTTACTATATCTGTTTTTTGTTCCGGAATGACTGCATACTCATCGCGACTCCTTCTGGAAGGTATATCCAAGCACAATGCCGCGGCATGCGTATCGCATCTCTGATGTCGGCGGAGTAGAACGTCGTCTCATCAAGATCTCGTACGAACCTCTTGCTCCACTTTCTCTAATGTCGACTGCTTCGGACTCGTCTCACCGTGGCTGCATGGACTGAGCTCCTACGGCTATCCTCGCATCTAGAGTCTCCCAAGAAATGCATCTCACCGCCTGGCATCCTAATGAAGTTGAACCATTTGATCGATTCGTCAAAACCTCGTAATCCCCCAAGAGCTCAACATCTTGGGTGCAGTTTAACAGTATCGAGTGCATACTACAGCATCGATGGTCCAGCCGTAGAAGGGCAAACCCAAGCCTCACTAATGGCGCCGCGGAACTGCCGCAAACCCTAAGGTTCAAAGGCTTTCACACGGTCATTAAGTCGAGTTAGGGTTTCATTCTTCTAGAGGGTCCATAGAATTGCCTGCATGTCTTTCCAAATACTTTATACTTGGAATAATAGGTTTCTGACATTCGATCGTCTCTGTCGACTCTCAACGTCACCGCGTGAAGTCGTTTCTAGCTGGAATCAATCTATCTGATGACCTCGTATCGGGGTAGCGAACGAACCACATGTCCTAGTCATTCATTCCCGGGTGACTAGCGACCTTCTATCATCTCTTAGTACAACTCGTACTGCAATAGCTCCAATATCTGGGGCGATATCTCGTCGTTCGCAGCAATAACTGGCTCAAGCGTCTGCACGCTGAACAGTGCCTCAATTATCATGAATAAGCAATGCGCCAACGGTCATCAAAAATCTGGCTGGCCTCTGTCGGTGGCCCAATCCTCTGGTACTGATCGGCACGTCTGAGAAATCTCGTAAAGGCGATCCGCCAAACGCTCGTAGCGCGAAAACACAGTAGAAAGACACATCTCCGCAATCGTGTGTCGCCGGAATTACGCCCTGGTCAGTCCTCGTTCGTGACGAGCTCGTGCTGACCGCAACTCTGGCCGTAGCTCTCCCTGCCCGTAATCGTGGCAGCAAAACCATGACTGGTACCGATGAGGCTAGATCAGGAATGAAGATGATACTGAGCAAAGAAATGTATATCCTAAGGCTCCTTAAGTGGAGTAGCGTATCGTACGTATGCCGCGGAACATACCACGGTACGTCACTCTATTTTAGTCACTTATTCCATCAACCAAGGGTCATTCTACGCTCCGAAGGTAAAACCTAACGCTCTGATACCAACTTTGTCACGTCTCGAAAGTACGGAACATGACCGGCACTTAAACTACGAAACGTCTCGAGACGTACGTAATCTAAGTAAGCCGAAAACCCAGAAATCCAATCCAAGAAAAATAGTAGAGTGACGGAAAACCAATTTAAAATCAAGTAGTTTTAATAGCATAAGCCGAATTATGTTGTTTTAAAAACATCAAATATTTCCTGAAAATTTCGGCAGAGTCTCCTTTGTAAATACTGGCTCCCAAATGGGATACAACATGAATAGTATACGAAATCAATAAAAGGCATCCCTAAGCGGGAGCTAACTCTTCGTCAATCGACGGTCACAACCACACAAGCAATATAATATACAACGCCAAGGGCGAGGATCAAAACTCAAAAGGAAACTCAAAATCACAAGAAATCCACAGAAATATAACGCGCGACTCTAAGGTCGAAAGAATAACATCACTGGTCTCTATCTCTGAAATAAATACATGTTTGGTTGATGGAATTTACTAGATACAACTGAATAATATTATACAAGGTAATATGATGGGTACGATACCAATAAACCCACCTACTAGCAAGTCACCCGAACGAAACTATGCCCGCAAAGCCGTAATGAAACCGGTACGGCAAACCTGTAAGAAACTGGGGCACAACGGGGGTAAGTTGCCAACTCGTGAATAGAAAAATATCTACGAATAGAAATCGCATGTATGACGCAATCCTAGGTCATACGATCATAATATATAATCCTCAATATATAACCAGCAACCTATAACCATGGCTAGGGCAAATATCTAACCCAAGTGTAATCCCATGTGCCCGTGTCAGTGCCTCAGGTAGCAATGTATCATATGGATGATGTATGAATGCATGAAACAGAATGCATGTACTGAAGAAAACTGCTTTCATAAATCAGTGAGATTTCTGTATTTTAAAAATGAGATACTATAAATGAAATCAGCATAAAACAGTGCCCATCATCGACACAAAACAAGTGTCCAAATATCTCGATATCTCTGTGTCACAATCTCTGTACCTCAATATCTCAAAATCTCAATGTCTCAATCACAATATCTAGGGCGCCGTCAGTCCAGACCGGCCCCTACCATCCATCTCAAGACCACGACGGTATCCTCCGGATATCCGACGTGTCGGGTAAAATCACCGGTCGGTAGTGCTCCCCTGCCAGGCTCAACATCAACAACACGATCCTCTTGCTCAGGGGTACCGCACCGGGTCCACCATGTACCCGAAACGGTTCCTCCACTCCTTGAACTCGGGTCTCGAAATCCATCAGCAAACTCATGGTGGACGACTCATACATCATGGGAAAACCGCACTTTTTATTTAAAAATAGAGAAAAGAAGCTTATATAAGTTTTGCGGTTTTACCCCAAATCCAGAAAATCTCATGGAAATCCGAATCCAAATCATCAATAGCATGTAAAACCATGAATATAGGCATGAGAATCCATGAATGCGGCATAACAATGAATAACAGTATGCATGAAGTGACAAGTAATAACTACAATATCTAAGCTGGCATATAAGGAAAGTACACTAATATCATGTCAAACTACTAGCTAACAAGCTAAATCAAGCAATAATATTCTCTAAGTGTACGTGACGTGGAAATTACCGATGAAGATGTGTGTGAGCCGGCAAGTAAGTGTACGTGGTACATACGCATCATTGGTAATGGTGCCGGTGTTCTAACTGCATGATATCAACAATAGAATATGAATCATAATATAAGCATGCGATATAGAGCGAACAACAATAATGAGCGGGAGCTAAATACTAAACAAGGGTGCCATTTGAAATAACACGAATCGTGTGGTTTTGAAAATAAGGGCTACGGTGGTTTTAAGAAAGGATACGTCTTTTGAAATATCCGTAGATCCCTTGACCTATCTTTTAAAATACCCACGATCCGTTAGTTTTGAAATAGGTAGAAATATAATCTAGTCTGACAACTACACTAAACTATACGGCTGAACTAAAGGTAAGGAAACCGCCTAGCATCTGAGTCGACACATATATGAATATATATTAGTCGGTGATCCCGCCTCGATAGTATCAATCCGATACCATATCTATAATCGGTTATTCCCAAGTCAAGAGTGCGGATTAATCATCAATATATAGCTCGTACGTAAATCCGTCGTACGACATCCCAAATCTGGGTACGGGTCAATATCACATTCATCATATTGTTCATCTGGTATCCTCTTTATCAAAGATCATAATTCGGGGTACTGATCTACGTCTAGTACAATACTGATACCGCCTAAGTATGCATGCACGTGTGTGAAACACTACGTCAAAGGACCCGCTACAACGTCATGTCGTATCTCAAATACGAACCCTGCCATATCACCGATCCCACGGCCTCAAATCAAATCTCATCGACTCATCTCAAAACCAGTATATGAACACATAGTCCCATACCCATGTGAACACATAACTATATAGAATCCCATATAAGCGCATATGAAAGAAGAATGAATGCAAGTATTGGTGTGTGTGTGCACGTGTGGTGTGACCACTACTCTAGGGTTTCACGACACTAAATCATCCAAGCACACCAAATATCCATATTTAGCATCAATAACCTCAAACAATATATAATCAATATATGTGTGTATACGCATTCGTATACATCACCACGAACTGCGGGGGTGCTATACGTCATCCACCCGACTTCTCCCCGTAGATATAAATCTACTCACTTGGTCCTCGCTTGCCGATGCCGAAATCGCCACGCGCTTGCTTGTCGTCTTGAAGTCCACATGGGGTACCTACATATCATAACGCACCGTATCGCATTAAAACCAAATACGAAATCGAAACGGCATATGAAAATCAAATCGGCACGCGTATCACGCATAGGTCAAAACCTATCGCCTACGCAGGCAAGAATAGCCAAACCAACCCTCGATGTCGATGTACAAACGTCAAACCATCGAGAAAAACCCAAACACTCTCATTTGCGCATTCACGAACACTAATTATAAAATAAAATAGGTTAAAATTCACAAAAACCCCAAATTCACCTTAAAAACCATTTTTTCGAAAATCTAGAAAGCAAAAATTACCCGTTTTAGTACAAAACTCGACGTTTAAACAAATCTAGCGGCCATAATACTTATTAAATATCTTAAATAAGTCATAAAAACAATTTCCATAATTTAATCTCATTAAATTCCATTAACCCCATAATTCTAGTTTACAAAATACCCAATTTTAACAATTTTATAGCAAAAATACACAACAATAATTTAGCTTGGATTTTCATGAAATAAAGGCATTAAACCACACAATATAATATTTATAATGACATGTAACCTTAATTAGAATTTTATCTCACCAAAATATAATTATTTTAAAAACCTAGTTTACAATTTATATAATTATCACAATTTAAATCAACAAAAATGCAAACTAGCAACTTAATTTGATTTAGAAAAACATTGATATGTCAAATACATCCCACACCCATAGTCTCACAACACAAAATCCTATCTAGACTTTTCACAAACCCTAATCTAAACCTTCTCTTGCAAACCCACATCTTTCAATTAAACCGCAATTAAGCACCTAACACGCTTCATTAAGGAATTTAAATCAAAAATGAACAATGGGTCAAAAGTTATACCTCACAACCATGAATCAAACTTGAAATCTAGACCTCCAATTTGAAATCCTTGCACCAAGATCCATGCTAAAAGGGATAAGGAAAAATGGGTAGAAGTTGGATTTGGATTTTAGCTTTGATTTTAGATGGAATTTTGGACATTTTTTTGAGGGAGAATGGGGGGAGAAGAGGGAAGAGGGGATGTTGTTTTTGGGGGTCAGAAATTCGGCCGGAAATGCGGGGAGGGGTGAAGGAGGAGAGAGAGTGAGGTGGAGAAAGTGTTGAAAAAGTCAAAGTCTACCTTACTTCTTTCATTTTCTTTTCTTTTCTATTCAAAAAGGAGGTGATTGGAGAGAGAGGGGGGGCTGTTCAAGGTGGGGCCGGCCACATGGGGAGAGGGAGAAGGGGTGAGGTGTGAGTGTGTGGGTTAGGAAAAAAGATAAATGTATTACCCCAATTTCCATTAACACTAATATCACCAATTAAGCCATTTTTCTTCGATATTTTCTAAACCGTTTTGGCAAACCATTTCGTTTCAGAAACAATATTTTACATGGCAGTTTAGTGTGTCATGAATTATAAAATTTTTATCAACCCATTCCAATTTGTAATTTTCCATAATTAAATGTATTAGGGACGACTTAAAATAATATTAAAATAATTAATTTCGGAAAAAAATTCAGAAAAATTGAAATTTCACCAGTGGCTCAATAAACACCAAATACTAGCAATTTCATAGCTAGAATATGTATATTTAATTTTATAATTAAGATATTTGTATTTTGACTTTTAATAGAAAACCCCCTTATTTTACCGATTTTCCGAAATTCAACCGAAACGATTTTCAAAACGTTACATCGATGAACTAACCTGTACACATGTCACTAGGGAACTGCTATCTGACGTCAGGTATAAGACCAACTAGCATGTTCCCGGCGAGTCCTGTCCGGTGTACTCATAACCCAATGAGCACCTGCATACATCTTAGTTGAACCAACTGACACCAGTGGCTTGTGAGACCGGCCACCGCCCCTCGTCGGGGTCTCGACTGTATACACTAGTCTACTCTGGAGTATCGATGCCCTGTCTCGAAACTCCCACGACTAGGAACCTTTTAAGGATGTGCTTATAGACCACATCTTCCACGTATATGATCGCCATCATACCGCTGGTCGTTAAACAAGAATCCTAAGGGCTCTATCAATGTGTAATAATGACCTGTAAGGTCACCTGAAGCAGTACACGATGATAAAGGTAAACCAGATAGCATACTATCATCTTGAGTAAGACTGTCCTACTGGCATAGGTCCGCCATCAATCATTGCAATCACGTGCCTGTGATCCAATAATTGACTCTGAGGGCACAATCTCCAACAATCTCCCACTTGCACTCAAAGCTAATTATTGTGATGTCGCATACTCACAGCCCGTGTGATACCGAACACCTAACTCTTCTACTAATCAGTCTCACAAAACCAGTTTGCGAAACTAATGTGTTCGAGGAATAGCCTCAATGAGTGGATCCGCCTTGATGTTTCTTTCTATGTCTCTCTTTATCTCAAGTTCGCGGAGAAAGCCATCTCCCAAAATGAGCAATACCTGTCTGAGAATATGTCTGGATATCTGATGGGACCTAGCTCATAAATGAACTCCAAATCCAAACTTCTTAGACTGTATCGTCAACTAAACTTAATCAGTATCCTGCGTCATGCCTCCCTCAGTATCCCCTTAGACCACTGTTCACATCATAATATTGTATTATTATATTCCCCATTCTTATTCTTTTTTTAAATAAACAGATACTTTTGACGCATGTCTGCTACATGTTACAGGTTACAGGTTCTTGGACAGGAAACAGTGAAAACGATGTAAAGACGATGAAAATATGGACTTTTGACCAACAAATGGGAGGATCTTAGTCAAGCCTAGATCGAAAGACAGTTCACAATTAACAAGGCAACGCAAGATCCCAAAATGTCAAGGCAAACAGTTAAAAAGCCATTGCAAATTGTTCACTGAAGATCTGGAACCAACCTAGAAGCCCAAATGGAAAAAGACATATAGAAACAGAAGGACAAAGTCACCAGAAGCCAACACAAGAAAGACCAGCAGTCAACTCCCTTGTTTGACCGCGGAACCGCTGCCAAACCAGGCCTAGGGCCGCGGTTCCACGGCGGAGTTGAGTCTGAAGAGAATAAAAATTCTACCAAAATTCTTGCGGCGCTGACCAAGTCAACCTAGAGCTATTTTTGTAAATTTAGACATGCGGATCAAAATGTAACCTAGGGTTTCTATTTCCTATAAATAGAACTCTAAATCATTGTAAACCTTATGCCTCCTTTTAATAAAAAATTCAGAATTCATTATGGAGAGCATCGGTCCCTCTCTTCAATTTATCTATTCAGATCTGACAACCCTGCGTAAATGTTTGGAGAGATCTATCTGTAAAGTAAGTAGATTTATTTATTTTCTTGCCCTAGATGATTTCAATTCCTGTCCTAGATTAAATTTATTTTCCTGCCCTAGTATAGATTTCAATTAACTGCCCTAGTTATAACTTTCAATTAATTGCCCTAGGTAGAATAATTTAGGTTTTTAGATTTAATAATCAATCCGAACACCCTTCGGAATTAACTCGTTAGCGCGACTGGGAGATTCACAACATCCCTGTGGACCGACCCGTACTCACCGGCTAGCTTCATGCGACGCCATTCTTGATTGCGGTTTAGAAATAGTTTTTGACATACAAATCAAATGGCGCCATTGCCGGGGATGGCGTAGAACTTTCCTTTTCGCAATTTCGGGTTAATCATAAAATCTGAAAAATCATAAAATCTAAAAAAATATAAAAAATTATATATTCTATTATTTTTGGAAGGGATACTGTGTTGTTTGAAGTTTTGCAGGATATACAAATTCGGATCTGGAAATTTCCAGAAAGCAAAACGGAAAACGGGGTATCGAAACAGAGGGGAAATTAAATAACGGAACAGTGAAAATTTTCTGCAGATCTAAATCTACCATATCGCCGCGATTCCGCGGCCAAAACCCACCTTAGGCCGCGGAACCGCGGCCATCTAGTCGAATCAGAGCTTACAAAAAGATTTTGGGGATCCGTTCTGTCCAGAGGGCCGTGGAACCGCGGTGTTAGTGCTCTATTGCCGTGGAAGGGCGGCGATCTAGTGGCATCTTCTTATGAAAATTTTTCTGTAAGCTTCTCTGTTCCTCCTCTGTAATTTTTGAAATATATTTTCTGGAAATTCCTGCAAAATTCTGTGAGCTATAAAATATATTGCTTTCCATATAACAATTTTGTGCAGGATTTTTGGGCCCCGCTTGAACTAAATTGATTGCAAGTAATATTTTGTTGTTGCATATCTTTTCTATAAAATATTTTGCTGTTGCATATCTTTTCTCTAAAATCTTTTTGCAACAAAATTTTTCCACATAAAGAGAAAAAGAATGAAAATAAAAAGGACAAATATTTTATAGAAACTTGCAAAAAATTTTAGCCGCAAATAAATCCTTGCACCACCCTACCTTCCTTCTTGTCACCTTTCTTCTTTTAACATGGGTACCCCACATAATAAATCATTAGCCGAACTTTGGTATCTTGAACCTAATTTTGCGTCGTATGTCAATTTGTTCGGTCAATTTAAAGACGATCCCTCCTTGCCAAGAATATCTTTGAAAGATCAAATAGAGGCGTCTAGGAGAAAAAGTTTGACTTTTCAACCCACTTTGTGTCGACCAAGTCCATCTTTACCACCTACTTATGTTGACACCACTTTTCCAAGTCCTGCTGTAACTCCTAGGCCGATGTCCATTGCTGAGCATATTGCTCAATCTCGCAGTCGATCTTTCACCCCTCTCCACTCATCTAGTTCTAGGGATCCGTACGATTATTCACCTTTTTATCCATATGTTGACCCTACCCCTACCCAACCACCCACTTCCTACAAGTCATACCCGACCTTCCCACCTTCACTAGACACTGTTTCGACACAGCCATTAGGGAGTTTCACATATCCAACCAATTTTGAATCTTTTACTGAAACCCCCTCACCACCTAAGTCTAGTTTGGAAGAGCCGTTGGAAGCGTACATTGCAGCAACGAATAAAATGACTAGGAATGTGGAAGCGTCCGTGGCCGCCCTTATGCAACCTAGTGAACCGGTAGCTAGTTTCCCGCTAGCTCCAAATTTTTCTATGTATGAGGAGGCGGTTGAACAGAGGGAGAATTTGAGAGGAGCGAGTGAGTTCTACACATTCCCAAATCAAACCTACCCATACCCACTTGAAACCCACAACTCCTGTTCTCCATCGATTGTCCCAAAAGATTCACAAGTTGAAAATAGAACAAATAAAAACGAGTTGTGTGACTTTGTAGTTCTTGATTTGCCAGATTGTGAAGAAACCCTTTCGATCTTTACACCTCCAATCTAGAACCTGAATTGATAGATATCCATGCTTTTGAGGAGGTGTCTAAAGAAATTGATTTTCACTTGATTGAGGATATAGACGCAGGGAATATTTCGGATGATGAACCTGTCGATTTAATTGAAATTTTATGTTCAAATCATCATCCTGAGTTATTAAATGTTTCTCCCGAATCTCATATGCGTCTAGATTTTGATGATAATGGCATGGATGAGTTAAATATTGAGGATAGTATTGAGGAGAGTCTTGAGGATAATATTGAGGTTGAATCATTTTTGTTTGATGTGTCTGATTTTCCAATTCATCCTCCTGAACCTTTGACTGTTATATCACCCTCCCTCCTTCCCATCGTTCCGACCCCGCTTGAAGACTATGAGCTTGAAACATTTTCCTTTGAATCTGAAACAATTCTCACAGACGATAACATCTACGAGTGTTTCACTTTTTCAGACAATGCTGATGACTCACTGCCCGAGTTTGAGTCCTTTACATTTTCAGATGAGCCATCAGACTCGGTTGATTATAGTAGTTTCGAACCATTAATGGAATCTTTCAAGTTCGAAACAGTTTACTACGGTGAGAAAGATACTATCCCTAATTCACTCCCTTTCGTCTTTCCCCTTGTTCCGACCGAACAAATGACCGTTACGCCTTCATCTCCTATACCAAGTTCGGCGTACCCATGTTTTCTTGCGAATCTTGAGGGATTTGACCCCATTTCTCGACGGGTTGATAGGTTAGCGCAATCGCTTATAACACATCGGTCATCACAAATTGCGCTAATTTATTCACTCAATTTACACCCTCAAGATCGAACTCCACTTCCTTCTTCTTTTCGCGATTCTTCTCCCCCACCGAGACCATATTCTACCATTCTTCTTTCCACACGGTCTCGCGTGCTTCTCATTTTCTTGCACGAACTATACCATTTCCACGATAAGATTTTTGAATGGTTGGTGCTAACCTTTGGCTTGTGTAAGGCCAAGCTTAAGTTTGAGGGGTACCTTGTTGTATATATATGTATATATATTTTTATTTTCTTTTTCTAAAAAAAAAAAAACAAACAAAAAAATTTTCAAAACATTAACAAAAAAAATAAATTCGTAAATAAATAAACAGGGGCGTGCCGACATTTTGACCCTCTTGGTTGACTATGACAGTGAGGATACTGTCAAGTTCATGTTTGGGGGTATGCTCGGTACGTCTTCTTCCTTCGCATTCATTTGTACATATTTTTTGCATTTGCATACTTATTTGAAAACCCATAAAAATTTGAAAAATTTCAAAAATTATAAAAATTATTGTATTCAATTTTGGCTTATTTGACTAGAGTTTGACAGATAGATTAACTAGTTAGGAACAACTAGATCTTAGACTTAGTGAATTAAAACCCCTAAAAATAAAATTCCTTAAAGTTTAACGGTAGAAAGTATATGCCTTGTAGTTTATTTAGAAATAGGCAAATTTTGGGTTCACTTCTTGGGCTAAGTCGAAGCAAGGGAATAGTATTGATGTTCTTATTAGAGTATAAGTTTGAAAAATAGTTCCTAGCTTAAGTCTAGATTCTGAAAACGTATACCCTACAAAATGCACAATCACGCACCTTGAAACTTGGAATAGTAGAAGAGACCTTGAAATGCTCTTGTCTAAAGTCCTTAGTACGAAGAAAAAAAAAGAAAAAAAAGTGTGAATAAAGAATAAAAAATGGACACTGGTTTTCGTGATTACTTAAGGCTGTAAAAATAGAAAAATATTTAGCGAGGGTGCTTTATCACCTAGTGCCTTAGACCAACTGGTCTGGAAGTCACTGCTAAAGCCTTGGGTGTTGCAAAACTAGGAAGTACGCTTTAAATTGCTAACGCATCTTATAATCGGTTGTTGGTAGCTCAAGAAGTATTAATAGTCGCATGAAGGATGTGTGAGCAAAATTCAATTAAATTCACCAACTAATTAGTACTTTGGACAACGGACAAGAGTATGATTGCTTGATTTGAATTTCCAAGTGTAGGGGTGATCTATACACACACGTAGGGATATGTGATTGGGATTTAGATAAGAGAGAGGATTGAAGAATAGAACTTGTATCTTTAGTAAGGGTTGATAGAAATTCCTAAGTGGAGATGTAACCCTAGAAGGAAAACTTAAGAAATGCCGAAAGCTAAGTAGGTCTGCAAAACATATATAATCTTAAGTTAAATAATGAGGAAGTGTGAAGAATGTGGGTGGATAATTTACAAGTATAAGATAATAGAATTCCTTGTTAGAAAACCTAATTGGAGAACAAAAGTCAATGGGCCGAGTTGATAGGATTTTGTGGGTGTAATCCGTTGAAAACCCTCAGGAGACAACACTCCTCCTACTAGGGACACCTAGAGGTTTAACGGCTTGTTGCACAAGCTCAGTGCAATTGCGTTTCCCTGCGAAAGTGCGGTTAGGATTTTAGTGAATAAAAATAAGTTTGCTCGAGGATGAGCAAAAGATAAGTTTGGGGGTATTTGTTCACATCATAATATTGTATTATTATATTCCCCATTCTTATTCTTTTTATAAATAAACAGGTACTTTTGACGCATTTCTGCTACATGTTACAGGTTACAGGTACTTGGACAGGAAACAGTGAAAACGATGTAAAGACGATGAAAATATGGACTTTTGACCAACAAATGGGAGGATCTTAGTCAAGCCTACATCGAAAGACAGTTCACAATTAACAAGGAAACGCAAGATCCCAAAATGTCAAGGCAAACAGTTAAAAAGCCATTGCAAATTGTTTACTGAAGATCTGGAACCAACCTAGAAGCCCGAATGGAAAAAGACATATAGAAACAGGAAAACAAAGTCACCAGAAGCCAACACAAGAAAGACCAGCAGTCAACTCCTTTGTTTGACCGCGGAACCGCGGCCAAACCAGGCCTAGGGCCGCGGTTCCGCGGCGGAGTTGAGTATGAAGAGAATAAAAATTCTACCAAAATTCTTGCGGCGCTGACCAAGTCAACCTAGGGCTATTTTTGTAAATTTAGACATGCGGATCAAAATGAAACCTAGAGTTTCTATTTCCTATAAATAGAACTCTAAATCATTGTAAACCTTATGCTTCCTTCAAATAAAAAATTCAGAATTCATTATGGAGAGTATCGGTGCCTCTCTTCAATTCATCTATTCAGATCTGACAACCCTGCGTAAATGTTTGGAGAGATCCATCTGTAAAGTAAGTAGATTTATTTATTTTCTTGCCCTAGATAATTTCAATTCCTGCTCTAGATTAAATTTATTTTCCTGCCTTAGTATAGATTTCAATTAACTGCCCTAGTTATAACTTTCAATTAATTGCCCTAGGTAGAATAATTTAGGTTTTTAAATTTAATAATCAATCCGAACACCCTTCGGAATTAACTCGTTAGCGCGATTGGGAGATTCACAACATCCCTGTGGACCGACCCGTACTCACCGGCTAGCTTCATGCGACATCGTTCTTGATTGCGGTTTAGAAATAGTTTTTGACATACAAATCAACCACCTGACCAAGATACTGCCCCTCGTCAGAAGGAAAACTATAACTCTGACAACCTCTCTGTCATCCATGTCACCTTGGAAACCTGGAATGATAACTGTCTCCTTAAAGAGGCTGTTGTTATCATATCCCTAGAACATCCACTTATGTTCTAAAACAGCTTCCGTTCGTTCCTCCAGGATTGGATCAATATCAACATATTGCATCTACTGCAAAAAACAACATCTGGTGTGATGCTTGACATCTCATGATTGACTCAATTGCCTAAGCAAGTGATCTGCAAATCATGCACATCCCTCTCCACTTTAGTCTGTAAGACACCTTTAGAGAGGGTGACTCCATCACCTGCAGGTACACTACCATGCCTGGAGTCGTCCATTCTAAAACACCTTCAGAATGCTGTCTAAGTACCCTGATTAGGAAACTACCGAAATCTAGATCTAAAACCATAGATCCAGTAACCAGAATGTCTTGATATTATATCTAAGTCCCATATGGAGAAACCACTATGTGACAACCAAAGTATAACCGATCGTAGTATAGGAACATCACTTCGTACTCTGTGTATGTCATCCAAATATCAGGACATCATACCCAGATCTATCCCCTATTCTGATGAAGTCAAACCTATGACTGTCATATCAGAAATAGATGATCTATCTCCGCTACATCTGCTTTAGTCTATAAATAGACATAAGTCACTTGTCCACCAATGCTTCCGCTGCTCCCACTGACTACGACAACCCTCTGGCAGAGTTATATACACGTACAATTCTAAAGCTAGTTTAGAACGACGCTATACTCATCCTCCTGCCGGGTCTCGCAGCCTGGAACAACAACAATGGCAAGTCTGGATAAACAAGAACTTCCCTGTCACCGTCCTTGAGGCTACCGGAGTACCTCTCGGGTGCCTGAGGTTATCCACCATATCTGCGGAGTGGCCAATGGAATGTCAAATCAAATTGAATCTTTAGGTTCTTATCAAATTTTCAGTAATCGTCTGCGGTTCAGGAATCACTTCCAGTTCTACCATACTCCCACTACTGTTTTATGAAAAAATCCATTTTTGTTAAACTGTGGCGAGTCAAGAACAATATCACTATTGATCTTCCAGATGGTAGAAAGTCAACACTCGTCATAGCCTGGGTCAACCCACAAACAGCCATTACAGAAACGTGCCTTGAGTTATCCAGAGTCTGGTTTTAAGCATAAGCCGGACAACTCCTCGTACCTTAACATCGTTAAGATATGAACTGTTCTATATCCAATATAGAACCAGAGGCACTGATTTAATTGAACAAGATTCAAATCATGCAGCTGTCTCCAGTGCATGTTAACTAAATGGAAGGAAGCCGATCAGTGTTACTCAACTTAGGAATGCGTCCAGGTATGAGTAACCTGAAAGAGAAGCTAGTTCTCTTAATCATTACTATCAACTGAATACCATACACAAGTATTGATTGAATACGATTTCCGATTGTGTAGTTGGAAAATTGTGTAGAAATCACAACCAAAAATATTTTGACCGCAATCAATAACGTTGTCGAATGTAGCGCGTTAGTAAGTGCGGATCGTCCACAAGGAAAGTGTAATCATTCGTGTTTCGATTTAGATGAGTTGAAACTTTAAAGAAAAGAAAAGAAACAATTCATGATCTGTAAATTGAATTTCAAGAATTAGAAAAATCTAGATCTAAGAAAACATTAAAATCAAGAATTGAGAATTTGTGATGATTTCCAAATCAAATATCAAGAATCGAAGTGAGGCTCGTAGGAATCGATCGGATCTATAGATGTGATGAAATCTAGCGATTACGTATTCTTATCCTTCGATGAATTCACACTAGATCGATGATGATCAACGAGAATTAGGGATTTCTTGTGAAACTAGGGTTTCATCATTTATCCCTTGTTCCTTCGTCGATATCATTCACATTCTAGCCTCTAGTAAATTCAAGAATCGATCGTGGATCCCTAATTTCGAGCGATCACAATCAAGAAAGCATTGCAACGAAACTTGGTCATCGATTCTTCAATTTGCTAGGGTTTACAAAACTCGTAGGACTTAAGAATCGTTTTAAGATTTGTAAGATTAAAGTAGAGAACCAGGTATTGCAAGTATCGGGATTCTTCAAGATGATCGAAGATATAGATACTTGATCGGTCGAAAATACTGCATTTTTAACACGTCAATTTCCCTATCAATTGCACTCATCTAGAAGTGTTCGGCATTCGTATTGCACATATTAGCAAAACAGTCGTAAAATACCAGATTACCTGTGTTGTATACTTAAACCGACATTTCTTAAGGAAATTGTGTGTTTATCATGGCATCGCATCATCCTTGTGTAGCGCAACACTTGTTTCGAAGTCTGTGTAGGAAATTCCAGAAACCGAGCCAAAATTATGAAAATAATGCTGATAAAATACGCCAACTCAAAAGCTAGAGATCTGGCAGTGATCGAGGACTAATTACACAATTCAGCATATCAGAGAACATCCTGAAGTCAAAAGAAAACATTACCAGAAATTATGCACAATAAAGCCATCACTTGGCCGCGGATCCGCGGCTGGAGCCGTCATGCGCCACGGATCCGCGGTGGGAAGGACACGTCATCATCAAAGATTTGCTGCATTATTCCTATCTCAGTGCATACATCTCAGCAAGCCAATGCAATCTCCAGAAAACTCTCGAAGCTTCTGCCAGATCAGCAAGGATCATTAAATCAAGCTAATCTTGATTAAGCTAATCAACCTCTTAACAAACTAGTTCTAGAAGCTCCCTCCAACTAACTACTTCTAGAAGCCTCTCTAGCTAACAAACTTTTGGAGGGAAATTCAAATTTTGAATTCTAGATCTAGAGTTTTGAAAGTCTATAAAAAGGAGCCTAGATCTAGGGTTAAAGGTTGTTCATTAATCACCATTAGTTCTCTCATCTCCCCCACTTCTAACACAAGTTGAGTGACACAACTTGTGCCTCAAACCCTAATCCAAAATCCAAGCCAAATTCAAGATCCCGAGTACCATTCAAGCGAGAAGCCTTCAACCTTTTAGGAGCGGAGCTGATCTTCAATCGAGCAAGTGATCCAAGCCGATCCGCGACTCAAGGAGACGAGCGAAGCCAAATCGACGATCGAGTTCTTCCTCTTGTAGTTCTTGAGCGATTTGTAACGGAATTGTTGATAAATAAAAGGTGAAATTCTTTAATCTTGCTTTCTTTTAATTCTTGCATCATGATTCGATCTCAATTTGTAATTGTGGTTCTTGTTGTGATGTTTGAGTAAAACTCCGCTCGTAAAGGAGTCAAGACGATCAATAGAATCTCAAAACTCAGACCTTGTGTTTTCACGAAACACATGTCTAAGAACTAGAGAAGTCACAAGTAAATAGAATATAGTACGAGTACCAACCCCTCTGTCCTAATGGACACTGGACAACATACAATACTCTGTATAAGTCTTTTAAGTCTAATAACTCATTCCTTGTATGTCGTAGGTTGAAAACTGTACTTATGGTTAAGAAGAATTACACCGCTGTTCAATGCTTCTTACCTAACCATCCACTGATATAGGTAAATGTCATAGACATAATTTCAAAAAGTTATATCTCACTCTATAAAAATAGACGTACAGATATATCAATTTGAAATTGGTGCATAGCAACGGATATTCAAAACCAAATATTTGCCGACCGGCAAACAGCCCAGGTGATTTCCTCAAATATCACCAATTACAATGAATTCCGATATAATGAGGATGATCACCTAATTCCCAATAACTTACTCCCACTCATCATCTGTAAAACAATACAGATGTGAGAATCATACCTGGTAAATACATACCCTGGAGCAAGGGCTAATTGGGAAATCAGTTTTCTTTTAACAATACACAGTGAAACTGAAACATGTAAATGTTTCGTAGGGGTATCCGGGTATTCCTAGTAATGCCTCTTCCATTATCCAGATTCACAACTGTAACCATATATTTCTATGCCATCTCTCCACATCCCTTCATATGTCTTTAGTCATTACCTTCTGTACACCCTCTTAGGCGAAATGGTTTTCTTCCTTCCCTACCGTTCGGCACCAGCCTATGGTTTGGAAGAAGACTATCCAATAAGCATAATGGGTGTACTGTCCTAATCCTAGCAGCACTCGCAACGCGAGAGAATGTGAAGATAAAAGACAACTGAATAAACCTTATTCCTATTTCTCCTAAACCAGAATCCATCCCCGAACTGGAACAAGTTCCTTTCGAGTTCGTATATAACCATACGATAGAGTATCCAATAAACTGTGGATTTCGTAGTGATACGGAATGTCCTGGAGAAATACAAAGGTGAAGTGGGAGTGGTGTTCAGTTGATAAAACTGCACATTTGTATTACATTTTTCCTACCATTTTCATATTAAAAAAGGACTTTATTATAATATATTATACATATGAGGGTTTATGTGTAAAAACACCATTTTCCATGTGTTAATATATTTTAATTAGTATTTGGTAGAAAAATGTATGCAAATAAATTCATTGACCAAATTCTAGTAGAACTAAGTCTACTAAATTTTATTTGAGATTATTGTGCAGAATTTTCCAAGTTGTTATGCAGAATTTATCAAACAAATCAAGTTGTTGAAGAAAACTTGCCAAATTAAGAAGCAAAACTTGGAGACCAAGTCTGGGAGCAGCCGAGAAAATATTTCTGAATTCTGAAGGTGCCGACGATTGCCACATGTCACAATCACAAAGCCCAAGAAAAATGATCAAGAGATCCCCACCATTGGCCGCGGAACCGCGGCCAAACCCCCCTGTTGACGGCGGATCCGCGGCAATCTAGAGAGATCATTTGCTAAGATTTTGTGGCTTAAATATCTGCTATATTTTACTAACTTTTGAAGCAAAAGATTGTGGCTTTGAACTATAAAAGGGCACCGAGAGCCTCTTGGAAAAGTTATCAAGCCGAAGAGATCACGAAGTCCAAGACGGCTCACGCATCCAGGCTGATCATCAACGGTTCATCTACCTCCTTGGAAGAGATCGAGAAGCAACTAGTTTTGTAATCATTTTCTAAGGAATAAAGTGTAGATTGTTCAAGTTGATTAATAAAGGTAGTTATTTTATTTAATTCTTTTGCATTTTACATTATGTTTTCCCTCTCTGTCTTTTCATCTTCTTCTCCCAACATGCGCGAGTAATTCTCCGCTTGTTAGGGTTCATAGGATTAGGGTAGGCTAATGGACGATGAACATCTCTAAACCCTTTTTAAGTCCTATAAAGTTTATGAACTTTATCAAAAGAATCATTAACATCCTAATCGGGCGCGCTAGCAATTCTTTGCTAGTTCCGACCGCGATTAGAAATTAGATTAATGATTGTTTTGGTAAAGGCTAGATAATGAACGGAGTTCCGTGTCGAGATAAGGGTTAAGAGTGGGATTCCTTTTCCCTCCAGAAACCCTAATCTAAACGCACCACCGTCGTTCTATTTTTAAATCTATTAATGGATAAAAAGGGTAACTTTTAATTAATTTTCCATCACTACTAAATCCTAACGAACCCTACAAGCCCCTTATTATATTAACTACATCTCTAAAATAATCTAGATCTATATTTTTTGCATTCTTGCTTAAACGTAGATCTAGAAACATTTCCACAAAATTCTTTATTCCTCCTCTCTTTTTCAACACATCTAAAGTAAGAGTAAAAGATTCAACGTTTCCCAGAGGACGACCCGTACTCACCTCGGTCTAGCTACACGACACCGTTCTGATTGCGGTAATTCTACAAACACTTTTTCGAACCAATCAAATGGCGCCGTTGCCGGGGAAACGTGCATAATTTTTTATTTTTACTATTTGTGTTGAATTCTTAGACGAGTCATATCATTATTAAAACAAAACTGCAAATTGTATATTTAACGATTATTGTGTGAATTTTTGCGAGGAAATCTGGAGTCACGGACTTGAGGAAACAGGAAATCTAGGGTTCACACTTCTCTGGTAAGATTCTAACTCCCTTCTCTCTCCTCTAAAATCCAATAAAATCTATTTTCTGCAGGATTCTTTGCAAAATATCGCCGCTCAAAAATCTTTTTGCAAAGTTTTGTTTTTCGGTTTGTTTTTGCATATTTTAATACGGATCTTTAAGGGGCAAGGACCAAATCAAGATTAGGTGGGGATTTCATCACCCTTCCAAAGCCCCACAAATCACAAACCAAGCATATAGATCAACCCTTCATTAATTTAAAAAAATATCTAGACCAGACTCTAAGGACTGCCGCGCTCAATAAGGACAGAGGAAGGTCGTGGGTAATCTATCGTTTATCCGCATTATTTTTGTAGTGCCTAGGCAAATGTGTCGAAGGCTAGTGGTTTTAATTAGGCCCACGACATGGTTCCTTCCCACTTACCTGGCACTTACCTGGCTACAAGGGTAGTACGGAGGCGGTAGAGGATTTATCCTGCGGCTTGTCCTTTGGAAGTCTAGGAGCGGTCTAGAGACTGGACCTAGGTAACCATAGTTCTAGGGTTGTGCATTTTTTGTGATTTGTCTAAATCCGTCTTTTTTTTTAAAAACAAACCAATTACTTTCTCTCCTTTTTACCCCTTCCCCCTTCTTCTCTTCTTATAATGGGTGACCTAAACAGAAGAACACTTGCCGAGCTTTGCTGTCCACAACCAGATATCTCTTGTTTTCGAAATCCCTTTGGTATACCGTCCGGCTCTTCCAAGTCCTTAAGAGATCATATAGAACAAGCAGGAAGAAACAGTTTTCCACCTCAGTCTAGGTCTTATCAACCGTATCCTAATCCTACACCTGTTTCAGTTCATACCCAGAGTGAGGAAGCCCCTAGACGAATGTCCATTGCTGAGCACATAGCTCGGTCTAGAGGCCAAAGTTTCAACCCGGACCAATATCAACCATCACCACCACTGTCCGGAGAAGAGTTTGATATGCGTTTTGTATATAGCCAACCAACCAACCCATATCAATATTCTTCTTATCATAATATTGATCCTACTCCTACCCAAGTTCAGCAACCATTCTGTTCCTATCAATCCAATCCGACTTTTCCACCTACTCTAGACAGTTCTTCTAATCAGTCATTTGGGAGTTTTAATTATCCACAGGAATTTCAATCTTATACTGAAACCCCTTATCAACCCAAGACTAGTCTGGAGCAGACATTAGAAAAATATATGGAACTGACGAATCAAATTATGAAGGATTTGCGTAGTAAGACAGAACTGTACACCCTTCCTAAGCAAACCTCCCCTTTCCAAACTGAAATCCACAACTCCAGTTTCATAGATTCATCAAGTACACCAAATAGAATGACTGATAAGTTGTGTGACTTTATAGTGTTTGATTTACCCAACTGTGAAAGGTCCCTTTCAAGTGAAACCATACCCAACCCTTGTGATCTCTACACCTCCACTCTTGAACCAAAACTGATTGAAAACCATACTTTTGATGAGGAGTTTGAGAATTTTAACCTTCACTTGAATGAGGTAATTGACATTGGGGATATATTGATTGATGAACCCGAAATTTTGGATGATTTTGTCCCACCAATTCATCAAATCCTTTCACTTCCTTTTGGTCATCATCTTGAGCCTTTAATTCTTCCCGAACCCCAAATATGTCTTGAAGTTGATGATAAAGGTATACCCGAAGATCAGATCGAAATACAGCCTCCATCTTCTACATCTGGTTCAGCAACACTCGACACACCGATTTGTTTACGCATTTCACCTTCTACTTTCTCCGGTTCTTCTTCTGTTCCTATAGTTTCAGTGAGTTTTGATAAATCACAATCCGTTAATTCAAGTTCAGTAATACCAGAAATTCAACTTGATTTGGATATTTTTGAAAAAGAGGTAGATGAGTTTTTCGAGTCCTCTACCTCAGTGATTTTTTATGAATCAAGTAGAATAAATTCTGGAATAAAACTCTTTGACAGCAAAATGTTCAATCACACCATTGATAAAAGTTTTGAAGAACTTTTTGCTGACGAACTTGAATTTTTAAACAATACGGATTTTGTGATTGATCAATCTCCACCTATAGAGGTTGAACCGTCACCATTCCGTCTTCCTAATCATTCACATTCCTCCTCATTCTTTCTTTTCTCTAAATTCAAACCCTTTCCTGACCACCTCTTATCCCTTCCCCACTTTTTCTTGACTCGATACAACACATTCTTCAACCAACCTATACGATATACTGATAAAATCTTTGAATGGTTGGTGTTGACTTTTGGTCTTTGTAAAGTCTTACTTTGACCAAATGACTCATCCTCTCTTAAAATGCTTCGTATTGTCTAACTCATGTTTGAGGGGGGATATATTTTTGACTCTTGATCATAACTTTTGTCCTCAAATTTGTGAGCCAAAAATAAGTTTGGGGGAGGATTTTCACTTTCATATATTCTTGCCCCCATTAATAATTTCCTCCCAAATCTA
Organism: Agapanthus africanus; assembly: GCA_030015575.1. Classification (NCBI taxonomy): domain Eukaryota; kingdom Viridiplantae; phylum Streptophyta; class Magnoliopsida; order Asparagales; family Amaryllidaceae; genus Agapanthus; species Agapanthus africanus. The sequence continues at coordinate 570,366,428 of JASDDO010000031.1, forward strand.
CAGGTTTTTGAGCTTAATAGATGATATCAGTGAGGACATTGCTGTAAACAGGTTTGGGGGAGGTTTGTGCTTATTTACACATCAATTTGCATCATATTTTGCATAAGCACAACATTTTCAAAAAATTTTAAAAAAAAAATTCTTTTATAACAAAAGAGTAGAAAGTGAAAAATTACATCCAAAAGATAGGAATAGTTTAAGAAAACCAAGAAAATTAGAAGTTTTCTTAAACGAACTAGTAATAAGTAGTTATGAGCTGTTGTCCCAAGGGTTAGTAAGATGAAGGAAGTCACTAATCTGAGGATAAAAATAAGTCTGAAGAATAGTTTCTATTCTGGAAGCCGAACATTTGAATGTTGATACCCTACTATATGCACTTACACACGTCTTGAAACTCGGGATAGTAGAGGATACCTTGAAATGCTCTTGTCTAAAAGCCAAAGTATGAAGGAAGTGAAAAAAAATGAAGAAAATATAAAAATGGTGAAAAGAAAAAATGAACACTGGTTTTGTATCGCCAAGACAGCAATAAAAAAATATAGCGAGGGTGCCTCTTCACCTAGTGCCCTAAGGCCAACTGGTCTGGGAGTCACTGTTAAGCCTTAGGTGGTGCAAGACGAGGAAAATATTATCACTTAATCCGCAAGCACAGGAGTAATCGGTTGGTTAGTACCTCAAGAAGTATCAACGGTCGCATGAAAATGTGTGAGCGAATCTTAATATTCATCAAATTAAAAAGTACTAAGGTAGATGGACAAGAGTATGATAGCTTGAATTGAATTCTCCGAGTGAAGGGATGTCCATTTCACACACGTGGGGTTATATGATCAATGTTTGGATGAAAGGTGGGAATGAAGAATAAAGACGATGTTTTATTGAGGGATGATGTGATTTCTAACATTTTTTCATGACTATTAAGATAGGGCTCATGACAACTGAAAAGCTAGTATAATTGGAAACTCTTCTTTTCAAGGCCTTTCTTTTATGGTTCTTATCTTTATATGTAAATTTCACCATCTTTCTTTTGTTATTGGATTTTGTGGGTGTAATCCGCTGAAAACCCTCAGGAGACAACACTCCTCCTACTAGGGACACCTAGAGATTTAACGGCTTGTTGCACGTGCTCAGTGCAATCGTGTCTGCCTACGAAAGTGTGCTTAGTTTTCTCCTTTCCTTTTCTCCTCTTGAATAATCTAGTTTGCTCGGGACGATCAAAGATAAGTTTGGGGGTATTTGTTCAGTTGATAAAACTGCACATTTGTATTACATTTTTCCTACCATTTTCATATTAAAAAAGGACTTTATTATAATATATTATACATATGAGGGTTTATGTGTAAAAACACCATTTTCCATGTGTTAATATATTTTAATTAGTATTTGGCAGAAAAATGTATGCAAATAAATTCATTGACCAAATCCTAGTAGAACTAAGTCTACTAAATATTATTTGAGATTATTGTGCAGATTTTTCCAAGTTGTTATGCAGAATTTATCAAACAAATCAAGTTGTTGAAGAAAACTTGCCAAATTAAGAAGCAAAACTTGGAGACCAAGTCTGGGAGCAACCGAGAAAAGATTTCTGAATTCTGAAGGTGCCTAGGATTGCCACATGTCACAATCACAAAGCCCAAGAAAAATGATCAAGAGATCCCCACCATTGGCCGCGGAACCGCGGCCAAACCCCCCTGTTGGCCGCGGATCCGCGGCAATCTATAGAGATCATTTGCTAAGATTTTGTGGCTTAAATCTCTGCTATATTTTACCAACTTTTGAAGCAAAAGATTGTGGTTTTGGACTATAAAAGGGCACCGAGAGCCTCTTGGAAAAGTTATCAAGCCGAAGAGATCACGAAGTCCAAGACGACTCACGCATCCAGGCTGATCATCAACGGTTCATCTACCTCCCTGGAAGAGATCGAGAAGCAACTAGTTTTGTAATCATTTTTTAAGGAATAAAGTGTAGATTGTTCAAGTTGATTAATAAAGGTAGTTCTTTTATTTAATTCTTTTGCATTTTACATTATGTTTTCCCTCTCTGTCTTTTCATCTTCTTCTCCCAACATGCGCGAGTAATTCTCCGCTTGTTAGGGTTCGTAGGATTAGGGTAGGCTAATGGACGATGAACATCTCTAAACCCTTTTTAAGTCCTATAAAGTTTATGAACTTTATCAAAAGAATTATTAACATCCTAATCGGGCGCGCTAGCAATTCTTTGCTAGTTCCGACCGCGATTAGAGATTAGATTAATGATTGTTTTGGTAAAGGCTAGATAATAAACGGAGCTCCGTGTCGAGATAAGGGTTAAGAGTGGGATTCATTTTCCCTCCAGAAACCCTAATCTACACGCACCACCGTCGTTCTAGTTTTAAATCTATTAATGGATAAAAAGGGTAACTTTTAATTAATCGTCCATGACTACTAAATCCTAACGAACCCTACAAGCCCCTTATTATATTAACTACATCTCTAAAATAATCTAGATCTATATTTTTTGCATTCTTGCTTAAAAGTAGATCTAGAAACCTTTCCATAAAATTCTTTATTCCTCCTCTCTTTTTCAACACATCTAAAGTAAGAGTAAAAGATTCAACGTTTCCCAGAGTACGACCCGTACTCACCTCGGTCTAGCTACACGCGACACCGTTCTGATTGCGGTTATTCTACAAACACTTTTTCGAACCAATCAAGTGGTGATGAAATACTTGGTTTGGTCGTGAATATCAGTCGCAATTTATTTTGCCCTCCTTCTAATCCCTTTATTTGTCTTTACATAATACCTTCTGTACACCATCGTTAGGCTAATTGGTTTTCTTCATTCCCTACCGGTCGGCACCAGCCTATGGTTTAGAAGAAGACTATCCAATTTGCGTAATAGGTGTACTATCCCCTAATCTAAAGGGCACTCGCAACCTGAGAGAAGGTAAAAGGAAAAGACAGCTGAATAGTCCTATTCGTTTTCTCCAGAACCGGAAACCATCCTCGAAAAAATTCCTTCGAGTTCGTATATAACCATACGATGGTTTTATCCAATAGAAGTGGACGTTCCTAGTAATACGGGGTGTCCTGGAGAAAAGGGTAAAAGTAGGAGTGGCAAAGAGGTTTGCAACTCTGACAATCCAAAAGCCAGTGTTTAAGAAGGTTCGGTCAATTTTGGTCACTGAGTCATAGTCAAGGGTCGGGTCATGGTCGCTGCCAAAGATAGAGAGAAAAGAAACACTCAGCGTGCACTCCATCCTAGATCAGAATGGTTACCAATTTATCTAATCAGGAAACCATCCACTGTAACATCAAATTCTTCTCCAAACCTGAAAGAAGAATTAGTCGGGATCACCCGAGGAGTAAACCAACTCATCAGTGGGAATGGGGATCCAACTATCATCGCATGATAACGTGACGGAATCCGCTCACGTTATCACACTCTAGAAGGTATGCGCATATCAGGCAAGTTTCAGTTTCTTTAGAAACTCCCGATGTGATTTTTACCCCATGCTCTTATGACCTTGACTTTGGCCAACAAATCATAAGTCACATGTCAAGTTCTACCCGTCATTCTTCAGGTTATTTGAACCCACCCGTACCTACCTTTGATTTTGGCCAACAAGGCAGTACGACTGTCCCAAACCAACGCATCTATCTATGCTGCATATGAATATCCAATAGCTACCAATCACTGTGCCTTGACTTTGGCCAACAAACACAGCTTGAATACTATTGACTATCCATATGAAACGACGGAGGGCTACGAATGGTTTTTGGCGAAAAACCATTAACATAATGAACTTGATATCGTTGAAGGAACCGGATAGCTTTTATAAAAATATTGTGGCAAAAACCTTTGCTAAAGAGGTCTCTCCCGGTGAGGGGATCTCGGCTCTTACCCCATAGAATGAGGTGCAGGATATTCCAACTGAATACCACGATGCAAAGCAAAAGTAAACGACTATAGTGAAGTTATTGCCCTGACGCAAACTTCTGTCCAAGGGGTCACTCCCGGTGAAGGGATCTCGGCCCTTGCCTCGTCGACTGAGGTGCAGGATATTCCAACTGAATATCACTGTGCAAAACAAAAGAGAACGCCCTTGCAATAACAGCTTTTTGAAAATTGTTCCAACAACATCAGAATAGGTTTGTTTAGCTTGCATTGATCCGAATCAACGCAGTCCCATCAATTGATCACACCACAAAGAACGAAAATAATGATGTACCTATATGCCATCCGCATTCGCCACTGGGTCCCGTCATTACCCGTTAGGTTACTTAACTAACGACAGAGCGGGGACTGAACTAGCGCAGATGCAAAACATCTACAACATATACTAGTATATATATCAATATATAATATTTGCTCAAGGCATGATAAAATGCAACATCACAGAAATGTAATAAGCATCACAGAACAATACAGATATCTGCGACCGTGAATGTCATTTGATCGGTAAATCCTGTCTAACTGCTATAGCCCTTTTAGACGGATTTGCGAACGTGACATTCACGTTGATGTTCTGTGTTGTGCTGTGATGTTGCGGATTGTCGTGGTGGATAGCCTGGATGCAATGTTAGTACAGTTTTGGTATTATTATGTACATTTGATATTGCGGGGAGAGCGTCCGACATGTGGACTGCCGTCACTGCCTGTTTGTATATTATTCTTTTGGGGCACGACCGGGCTGAGGTCGATGTACCCTTTGTATGTATATTATACTTTCTGTACTAGGATTACCCCGCGGAGGGCTGCACGGGTAGCCGTGTTCTAGAGGGAAACGGGCCCGCATCTCATAGCGTTGAGACGGAGGGGGCTCCACTCTAGAATTGGCGGGCTATTCACCGCACTCGTAGGGGGTACAGGTTGACCCAAGGAGAGGTGCCCAAGTTACCGGATTCCGTGAAATGCTGGGTGGTCCATTCACATTGCTGAAGGGGGCTTCCTCGCTTCAGGTTTTGGCGGGTAACTTGTCGCGCCCGTAGGGGTCTAGGATTTCATTGCACAGGCTATCCACACGACCAGGGGAATGTCGGGTTTCAGTAGCGGCTCTATGAGCATGGCCGGCCATTCAAGGGTGGGCTGTCCAAAATTGTGGTGTGGGATTTTTGATCTTTTTGGCTTTGATACCAGTGTAAGTGCACGGCAGCGCCCCGGCCATCTGAACGTGGCCAAAATGCGGAATCAAAAACTTTTCTATAAACTAGAACCGGCGCTACCGCGTACTTTGAACCCGGATCGGGCCATTAACCTACTCCTAGCTAACTAGAGAATGGGGTAGAGAGATATATCGAGCGATCCGTGTCCTTCGGTCTTCTCGTCGTCATCCCGATCTCCCCGCGGAATCTCCGGTCTTCATCTCCTCGTCGGAAGGGCACCACATCGCCGGGTTCTTTTATGGGCTCCCACCTCTGGACTGAGGCAACTCTTAGGCCGTGTCGAAGCAAACTAAACAAAATTCTTCGGGCACGAAGTTGGCGAGTCGACGTGTCCAAGAATGCTGTAGGATAATGTAGAGTGCTCTTTGTCTCAAGGGGTTGTGAAGTTGCCATTTGGAAGGAGGAAGGAGATGAAGTGAACTTTTGTGATGGCTATATGATTTTTCAAGAAAATGAGATACAAAAATGCCCACTCCAAAATTTGGGACAGCCCCATCAAGGAATGGCCGGCCCCTATATGAAGAATGAGAGAGATGAGGAAAAAACCCAAGGGGGGGAAGCAATCATACAAGAGAGAGAGAGAGAAAGGTGATGATTAAGAATAATCATCACAACAAAGTCCACACTCATAAACCCATCACTAATCTCATCAAAACAAAAGTCAAGTAATGATGAACCAAGTCAAGGAATGGTAGAACCGTCATGATACAACTACTTACAAAAACCACCCTCCTCTTTGCTAATTAGCACATTTGCAAATAAGCCCCTCCACACCAATTTTCAGCCAAAGAAAGAAACAAAGGAAAATGGCCGAAACGGAAAGCAAACTGGCAACTTCAGAAAAACGATCCCGTAATAAATTACAGGAAAACCCCGCGACTGTATATACATACCCGCATTTGTATTCCGACCGAATACAAATGCAATGAGACAAAATCTACACTGTACAATACTAGGATCCGGCTTAAACCAAAGCATGCTAGTATTATCCGTCCGATCATGATCCGTGCAATACCGCACGTATATGATCGAACCCTGCCATATCTCCATACGGCCTCTACAGCGTTTCGCCCGAAACTTGAGAAACGGTCTGTGGGGGACTATAAAGACTCGTCAATACTTTGGTTGTGGATTTAACCACTAGCACGTCAAAGGTATTAACCATACGTAACGGGCTAACAGGTATTGACCAAAAGGGACGTCGATGAGCGAACTCATCCTGACACCCTACTGAGCCTGTCAGTGACAATATCCGTACAGTCCGGTCCGCTCGTCTATGAGCATCGCATGGCGGGCCTAGGGTGTTGGTAAAAGTCAGACCCCCAAAAGCGGTACAAGTCGTGTCGGAGTGTAGCCCAGAACACCCTGAGATACTACTTTAATACCTACCAGTAAATCTCCTGCCTTGGCCAAGGACTTCGTGTAATGGCTCTCCTAGACACAGCGCGACCTCACCCTCAATACCGGGAGAGACGAACCCCTGCAGATCCGCTCACTGCCTCCATGTGGCTCGGGACTGTACCCAACTAAAACCTGTTTGCACGTCTCCTTTGAGCGTGGTAGGGCAGTAATAAAAGTACAGTGGGAACTCACACGAGACAAATGACGATCTCAGGTCGATGAACTAACCTGTACACATGTCACCAGTGAACTGCTATCTGACGTCAGGTATAAGACCAACTAGCATGTTCCCGGCAAGTCCTGTCCGGTGTACTCATAACCCAATGAGCACCTATATACATCTTAGGTGAACCAACTGACACCAATGGCTTGTGAGACCGGCCACCGCCCTTCGTCGGGGTCTCGACTGTATACACTAGTCTACTCTGGAGTATCGATGCCCTGTCTCGAAACTCCCATGACTAGGGACCTTTTAAGGATGTGCTTATAGACCCAGCTCCCACGTATATGATCGCCATCATACCGCTGGTCGTCAAGCAAGAATACTAAGGGCTCTATCAATGTGTAATAGTGACCTGTAAGGTCACCTGAAGTAGCACACGATGATAAAGGTAAACCAGATAGCATACTATCATCTTGAGTAAGACTGTCCTACCGGCATAAGTCCTCCATCAATCATTGCAATCACGTGCCTGTGATCCAATAATTGACTCTGATGGCACTATCTCCACGAAATCCAACGTTCCCCATAATCCTTTTTCCATTTCGAAAGATTTAGAAGCTTTTAGAATTTAATTCTATTAACTGTAAGGCTTTCGAAGCCAATTCTATTAACTGTAAGGCTTTCGAAGCCAGTCACGTGTTGACACGTGACCCTTGGTCACGTGTGAGCACGTGACCCCCAATTGAGTCCTTTTCTCAACGTTTACTTACATTTCAGTTTTAACCATCACGTGTCAACACGTGACCATTGATCACGTGTGAGAAAGTGACACCTCATTGAGGTATTTCCTTCAGCCGTTTGTTATTTTATTTCTGTTTTGATTGTCACGTGTCAACACGTGACCATTGGTCACGTGTGAGCACGTGACCCCCAATTGGGTCCTTCTTCAGCCGTTGTTTTTATTTCTGTTTTAATTATCACGTGTCAATACGTGACCATTGGTCACGTCTAAGCACGTGATACCTCATTGAGGTAATTCCTGATTTTTAATCAGGGAACAGTGCATAGCATATTTGCTCATAACTTTTGATCCCGGAAGAATTATGAAGCGCATAATATATCAAATCGAAGGGTTTTTCAAGACGCTTTCGATACCATCAGAATTTAACAGTTCCTACTTTGGGAGTTTATCAAAATACAGGCCGTAAGATACCGGTTCACATTTCCTTAAGTGTATTGCTGCCATTTGATACCTTGGACTCTTTTGCGCAGATTTTTTTTTTTGCGGGAACAGGAAACTCTGGTCTAAATGCGAACAACGCATCGAAGAAGGTCCAGTTGTGGGAATGCTCATAGGCACCCCCGATCCGCAGTCAAAGTTGTACCCGTTCTTAGCTTTTGCCAAGCCGATCGCCTTTTAAGAGCTTATCAAAAATCTGCTTCAGCTAGAACAGATTGTCCAGTTTCTGCTCCTTTAGGTGCAAACTCCCAAAATAATATAGGCGAAGACAAAGCGACATTTTTCGCCAATGCCAAGCAGCAGCAGAGCGGTCCTAAGGCATCCGGTCGCCAAAATATCGACCGTACGGGTCCTACCCTTGAAGAAAGGTTAGGACGCTAATATTGTTTCCCCCGTGATAGGATGAAGAAGTTGTTCGATCTTACCATGAAGAAATGCATGCTAACGTTTCCCGAGCCATGGCGACCAGCTCAAGCCGATGCGATCAACGATCCAAACTACTGTCCCTACCATCGAGTGATAAGCCACCCGATCAGTTATGTGTTTAAGAATTGTGTCGAAGACCAGTATAAACAGGGAAAGTCCATGCTTTCAAATAACTGGAAGGTGGGCCTGCCACAAAAACACCCCCAAGAGGACATACAAAGGGGGCATCTTGCTCACTGGTAGCAGAAGATCCGTTGGAGATGATTCTTTCTCCAAAAACGAAGAGGATGCTGAAAGACCTACAAGCGTGCCCGACAATCAAGTGGAGAAGTCCGCTTGAACCAGAAATTATCGAAAAGATGTTGAAACCACATCCCACTCTAAAGACCGGTGATAAGGGGAAAAGCCCCCAACTCAAGTCTTCTAGGAAAAAGAAGAAGAAGACCAAGAAGCCCGTACAGTCTGCCGAATATATAGACAGCCGTACGGATTTACAGAAGTACATTGATGCGTTGGAGGAATATAACCAGAAGGCGCGCTCGCCTATCACTCTCGAAGAATTTTGTCACGCCCCGCTTCCCGGTGTAATGCAAGGGGATGCGGCGAGTCCCACTACGTATTTACTCAGAAGTAAGCACGCTAAGCGTATCTAAGAAAATAAAGTAAATGTACACAAGAGTCAGAAATATAAATGAATAACAACTTTATTTATTAAACATTCTTTTACAGGTACAACTGAAACGTAAATACATAAATAGAAAGCAATGCCTAAACAATGGCATAACTGAAATAAAAAGTATGTACAAGTGTCTAAAGCTCCGGGTCAAAAGTAAACTGGTCCAAATCCTCAGTACTGAGCTCGGTCTCAAATGCGTCCGAAAAACCTGACAATATTCCAAAGAAAGAAGAAAGGAATGTCGTCAGCGAACAATCGCTCGGTAAGTCCCAAAGATGAGTAGAGATAGAATAGACAGAAAGCGAATAAGACTAGTAATGTTTGATTATATTGTTAACGCGGTTGTTTATAGCTTGGTACAGAATATGCCAATGTATACGAGAGAAGTCCTACTATTCCGGAGACTAAGGTATAGGGAGCACAAGGAACTGTTCAGCCATGGTACAACGGCAATGGATATTCAGGTTAGGTGTATTAAGATTACAGTCTCGTGCCACTTCTAACACATTCCGTACCAATCTACTCCTTATAAAACCCCGCGATGTCTTTTGTATTGATTGTATTATTTTGTTATATAGATTGATGACTTGACGAAAACCATGATATCAGTAAATGAAATAGATATAAATGGAGAGTCATGTAGACGGGGTATATCCATAGTTCGGTTCAGTCAATATAGATTGATATAAATTGAATAGACGGATTCATGGATTCATGTTATATTGTAGTTTATATTTGAATCATATTTGTTAGTTGTATATATGCCCTAAAGGCCATTGTTGTACATATGATGTATATTATAGTGGATGCTTGGATATATAGAGAGAGGACTTTCTTGCTCGACATGATAGTATGCCATTTGGTTTCACTTTGTCTTAACATGTTGACTCGTATTGGTTTACTGTTTTGCTCTCGCATGTTAATAAAGCCTTTAGGATATGTACTCGACTCTGGGACTATGATGCAGATCATACTAGTGGGGCCAGGGTAGTCCAAGAGTACATCCTATAACTGTTCCTAGTCGAGAGAGTATCGAGACAGGGCATCGATACTCCAGAGTAGACTAGCGTATACGCTTCTCGACCCATATAATGGGCGATGGATGATCCCATATCCATTGGTGTTTGACATCAGAGAAGGTATAAGGGTGCTCAGTGAAGACTGGGTACACTGAACGGAATCGCCGATAACTCCTAGATGGTATTATACCTATCGTCAGATATCAGTTCTCAGGTGACACTGGTACAGGTTAGTCTGTAGACCCGAGATCGTCATAGAGTCTTGTATGATTCCCACCGTGCTTTGATTTCCACCTTACCACGTTCACGAGAACGTGCAAAACGGTGGCTTTTGGGTATAATCCTGAATCACATGGAAGCAATGAGCGATAGGAGGGGTTTCGTCTCTCCCGGTATTGGTGGTTGATGTTGCGCTGTGTTCGATTGGCTATAATTGGAAGTCCCTGGCCAGGGCTAATATAGAGTGCTACTGGTAAGTGTTATCAGTAGTTTCTCGACCCATTATGAGCCTCACATCGACACGAATTATCGGTTACTGGGGTCTGACGTTTACCACCCCTAGACTGGATATGCAACATATCATACGAAGAGACCGGACTGTACGGTAGTGTTACTGATTGGATTCACATGAGTATGTACAAGCTTGCTTGTTGATCTTATGGTCGCTCAATACCCGGGTGGCTGTTACGTTTAGCTTACCGCTTGCAGCTTGTGGGTGTTTGATATGATCATCACCTACTGTCGGCGTATTGACGATTCTTTAGAGTCCTACACAGAGGTTTCCTGGCTCAGGAAAAACGGAGTAGGAGCACATATGTAATATGTGCGGGACCGAGATTAATACGATATGAGATACCGTATTCTATTCTCGCGATATGTGATATCGACTGGGTATATGTGATATAGCCGGGTTATCGGATCAAGGGTTGATTCGATAAAATGATACATGTTATATTAGTCGGTTATATGTAATATAGTCGGATTATCGGATCAAGTGTTGATTCGATAATTTAATGTATAATTATATATGTGATATATTACATTACATTAACTAATATAAGCTCACTTAAATGATTCTTTTTCTCACTTGTTAATACATTGATATATGTGATATATGTTAATTGTATTATTTTCTTTTGTTACATTATATATTATATATGTGATATATAATATTGTAACATGTTAGGGTTACAAATGCAACTAGAGTTTTGAGATTAAACCATGCTAGGGTTTGGATTAGGGTTAATGTTATGTTTTGGGTTTATACCAAATTGAGGAGATAATTTCTTTTGTTGACTTTGTCAAACCTTCTTGATATTTACTTGATATTTATTAACCCAACCCTAACCCTAACCTATGGTTTAGTCTCTACAAGAGTTAAAAATGACATGCTTAACCCTAGGTTGCAATTCTAAGCTCAACAATAATTCATTTTTCATCACTGATTCTTCTTCATCTTTTTCAATCTCACAAAAGAGCTTGCTTGATTTTTGGTTTGTGATGAAACAAAGTGAGAAATAGAAAACAAAAGAGAGTAAAATTCCTATTTCATCATCCTCATCTATTATAGCCACTTGGATTAGGGTGTTCACTTCACTAATACTTTCATTAGAGAAGTGTGAGCTTGGGTTAGCGTTTCTTCGAGGTAGATCATCTTAGAAAGTGAAGACTTCAAGAAAGATGCCTCATTCACCTCATGGAGCCTCTCTAGAGACCGGGTTCTTGATGATCGCAGCGAAGGGACCTCAACTCGGAGCTTATGAAGCGAAGGAACGGACTACAAAGGTTGTAATCCCTAACTCTTAGAAGTAAAGATGTTTACTTGTTGGTTTTTGTTTGATTCTCTAGTTAAGATCCTAGGTTTAGGGTTATATATAATGGTAAAATTTGAAATTGGCATGTGATATGTCACCCGAAACCTTGCTGCCGTTGTAGGTATCCCAACAGTGGTATCAGAGCCTTGCTAGGGAATTGAACGGATAAGTGTACGATTATGAATCCGAAACAACTCCGAAACACCCGACGTAAAATCCTTGTTTCTGTAAATTTTTCACAGTGTCAAAAAACATTCCAAACAGTTGCAGAGTGATGTATGAGATACAATATGAACACCGTACAAATTTCATCCCAAATCCTCGGATTTTGGCCGAGATCATGAAGTGCAAAACCGTCCAGATCGGATCTTCAGGGTATGAAATTTGTACAGTGTTTAAGTCTTTGGGTTGTGGTACTTTAGGTGTTGTTTGTGTTTGCTAATTTTTCATGTGATGTTATCTTTCTGTTAGTTATATGTATGCCCTAGAGGCCATTACTGTACATAGGATGTATATTGTAGTGGATGCTGGGACATATATAGGTAGGACTTTCTTGCTCGACATGATAGTACGCTATCTGGTTGCTCTTTATCTTAACATGTATACTTTATGTCTCTCTGTTACATGTTGATAAAGCTCTTAGGATGTGTACTCGACTTCCAGGACTATGATGTAGATCATACTAGTGGGGCCTGGGTAATCCATGAGTACATCCTTCATTGTTCCTAGTCATGGGAATATCGATGTACATCCTTCATTGTTCCTAGTCATGGGAATATCGAGACAGAGCATCGATATTCCAGAGTAGACTAGCGTATATCTTCTCGACCCATGTGATGGGCGATGGATGATCCCATATCCATTGGTGTTTGACATTAGAGATGGTATGCGGGTGCTCAGTGGAGACTGGGTACACTGAACGGACTCGCCGAGAACTCCCAGATGGTATTATACCTCACGTCAGATGGCAGTTCTCTGGTGACACTGGTACAGCTTAGTCTGTTGACCCGAGATCATCATAGAGTCTTGTGTGTCTCCTACTGTGCTTTGATTTCCACCCTACCACGGCTCTACTGAGTCATGCAAATAGGTGGTTTTTGGGTACAGTCCCGATTCACATGGAGGCAATGAGCGATAGGAGGGGATTCGTCTTTCCCGGTATTGGGGGTTGATGTTGCGCTATGCTCGACTGGCCATAACTGGAAATCCCTGGCCAGGGTTGCTGTGATATACTGGTAAGAGTTATCAGTAGTTTCACGCTTATTATGGACCTTATATCGGCATGACTTATCGAGCTACTGGGGTCTGACGTTTACCACCCCTAGGCGAGATATGCGACATATCAGACGAACAGACCGGACTGAACGGTAAGTGTTACTGGTTGGATTCACAGGAGTGTGAGCGGTCTTGCTCGTTGATCTTCTGATCGCTCAATACCCGGGTTGCCGTTACGTTTAGCAGACCGCTTGCGGCTTGTGGGTGTTTGATATGATCATCACCTACTGCCGGCGTATTGACGAGTCTTTAGAGTCCTACACAGAGGTTTCCTGGCTCAAGCGAAACGAAATAGGAGCGCATATGAGATATGTGCGGGACCGAGAATAATAACAGTATGTGATACTGTATTCTATTCTCGCGATTTGTATCATTGGACGGTTATATATGATATAGCCGGGTTACCGAATCAAGTGTTGATTCGATACATTGATACACTTGATATTAGTCGGTTATATGCGATATGACCGGATCATTAAATCAAGTGTTGATTTAATGATTTGATGTATAATTATATATTTGATATATTACTTTACATTAACTAGTATTTGTTCACTTAAGATGAATTTTCTCACTTGATGTGCACAAATAGTATATGCGATATATTTTTGTGCACTAGTTTGTATCATGTTTGATGATACATGCAAACTTGGGTGTGTGTATGCTTTGAACTATGTTTTGGTTAATGGTTAGGGTTTTAAATTATTCACTTATTCATTTTATTTATTTTTGGGCAAGAAATAAAATAGTGGCTTCTTTTGGTTTTTAGTTGAAGCTTCTTGAAGCATTGAAAAGCTTTGACCATTTTGTTTCTTTTCTTAACCTAACCATTCACCTAAACCCTAGTTTAGTCTCTACACTTGTTACACTAACCCATGGTTTCATTATGATAAGATCACTTGATTTATTATTATTTCATAATTCATTTTCATTCTTCTTCTTCATCTTCTTCATGAGGTGAAGAAAGCTTACTAGAAAAATTTCAAGTGATGAAATAAAGTGAGAAATCCAATTCCAAAGTGAACCCACTTCCTATTTCTTCATCCTCTACAACTTGCCATGTAGTAGAGTGTGTTATCTTCACAAGTTCTATGACCAAGTGAAGATGGAGCTTGATCTTGAGTTGCCTCGACGTAGATCATCTTCGGCATCGAAGTCGACGACCTAGCCCGATCATTTCTCCGACGAAACCATCGCCAAAGTCCGGGATCCGATGATCGCAGCGGAGGGACGTCATCACGGAGCTAGAGAAGTGGAGGACCGGATCTACAAAGGTTGTAGTCACTTTCACTTGTAGCTAAAGTAGTTTACTTGCTTGTTTCGCCTTACCTCTAGTTAACGATCTAGTATAGGGTTCTTTGGCACATGAAAAAATTTGATTTTGGCATGGTTGATCAGTTATAGAACCTCATTAGTGTGCCTAGGAACCCTACACTTTCAGCATAGGCAATTCGGAGTGTTTTGTATTCGTAATTCTAGCTTTTGTTTCGGTTATTTTAGACAGTATTAAAAAGTTCGATCGGATATCAAATACCGACTTTTTCCCTTGCTGAAATTTTTTCAAGAGTTGGATCTTTTTCATAGTTAAAGAACATTCAAATACCCTGCAAGTGACGCGGTGGAACCTTTAGAAGAACAAAAACCTTAACTCGATTATGTGACCGTCAGAACTGCCTCTAAACCCTATGGTTTGTGGGAGTTCAGCGTTGCCACATATGAGGCGTTGGTTTGACCCTTCTACGGCTGGTTCACTACTACTGTGGCATGTGATGAACCTTTCTAAACTACACTCAAGTGTTGAGCATTTTAGGAATTTTTAGGTGTTTGTTGATTCGATTAGAATGTTTAACATCGTCTAGCTTTTTCTGTAATATTATACAATATGTGGAATTCATATAGTTAGGCATAAAATCCGTAATATGTGATATTTTGGGTTTACGATGTCTAAGGTGATTGTGGATTCCAAATGTTGTAGTTTTTCACTTTACTTTCTGCGACCGTAAGTGTAATATGTGGTATATCGCCGTTTTCGTTGCTATATGTCAACGACAATTGTGATAGGCATATTTACTTACGTTGATGACATGTGATGTTAGGTATTGCTGTAATATGTTATTGGATCGTTGTGTTTTGAATAGCCGGGGGTTTTATGTGAGATGAGGGTTTTTATTTTCATTCATGTAAAATTCATTTTATGTAATATTCTTTTATTGGGGCACTTCCGGGTTAGGATAATGTCACCATTGTATATTATTTACTTTTCCGCATTAGGATAGACCCATGGAGGGGAGCACAAGTAACCGGGTTCTAGGGTCCAGAGGGAGGCCATCTCGAGGAGTCGAGACCGGGTCTCCTAACCCTGGAATTGGTAGGGTTGCTTGTCGCTCCCGTAGGGGTCTAGGGATGTGGGTTTGGCTATTCATCACGACCGTGGAATCCGTGTTTTATAAAGGCTCAAAATAAAACACGGATCTCCTAGTATATCCAATATTTCATATGTTTCTTCTGCTGCTGATATACTGTGATGTGATCATTTTATATGCCTGAGACGAATGCTTTATTATTGTATATATGATATATAATAAATGTTGCATATGTTTTGCACCCGCGCTAGTCCCGTTCCGGTATGCCGTTAGTTAAATAACCTAACAGTACATAACGGGACATTGTGGCGAATGCGGATGGCATAAGCGTACGTTGTATTTTCGTTTCTTCTGTGATGCTTAGGAAGCTTAAAAGATGGGATTCATTAATAAGATCAATGAAAGAAAAGAAGCCTAAAAGATGTTGTAGAATCAAATTTATAAAAAGGGTAGCTCTAGTTTTGTTTTGAATAGCGGTATTCCTTGTAGAATATCCAACCCCTTATTCGATAAGGAAAGAGCCGAGATCCCTTCACCGGGAGTGACCTCTTTAGCAAAACTAGCAGATGCTACAAACTCACGGTTTAGTTTTTGATTGCTTCTATAGTTCTTGCTTTGCATAGCGGTATTTTTGAAATATCCTGCACCTTATTCGATAAGGAAAGAGCCGAGATCCCTTCACCGGGAGTGATCTCTTTAGCGAAACTAGAAAAAGCCTCAAAAACACTCCTTTTCAAAATCACTTGTTTCTACAATGATATCGAGTTCTTTACGCTCATGGTTTTCTGAAAAACCTGCGTAGGCCTCCGTCATTTCAGATAGGTACTACTTAATATTCGTGCTAAGTTTGTTGGCCTGCGTCTAGGCGTAGTGTGCGGTAGCTAACTAGTGCTTATCTGCAACATAAGATGAGATTGGATTAGGGTAATCGTACGACTTTGTTGGCCTGCGTCAAGGGTCGTGCGGGTGGGTTTAATTCAATCAGGAAATGACGGGTTGAATTTGACTAGCAGACTATGGTTTGTTGGCCTCTTCAAGGTCATAGCACGCTAGGGGCAAAAGCATTATCGGGAGTTTCAAGAGTTGAAATTTGCAATGAGATTGCTTACCTTCTATGAGATAGTTGGATCCTGATACCCACTGCGAGTAAGAGTTACTTCTGGGAGAGTTTTACACAGGATAATTAGCCAATCAAGTAGGTGACTAGAAATGTGTTAACGGGGTTATGTCTCTAGGAAAACGAGGGTTATTTTAATTAGGTCCGTGTGAAAGCACGGGGAACCTCCCTCAAAGTACCAACACTGGCCTGGCTGAAAGATTGGCGAACTTGTAAAGTGTAATTAATCCCGGCTAGTTTTACCTTTTAGGGTTTGAAGGAAGATTTGATAAAAACCGGTGGGAGCCATCCTGATTAGATAAGATAATAACCAATCTAATCTTGCAAGAGCATACACTAAAGTGTTTTCTTCTCTCTCTCTCCAGGTAGCGACCATGTCAGGCTTTAATAAAGATAATAATATGGATGTAGTGACCGAACCCGCTTATTATACTGAGCAGAGGAACATTTGTCCCGTTCTTTCTTATAATTGTTATAAGACAGAGCAGGGAATAGGAGAATATCTTGATTCTCATGCTGCCCAAACGAAGAATAAGCATGCTTATGCATCTTCTTCGGGTGTGTTAGTTATCGAGAACTGTTTCTCAGTTCACTCTACGTCCTGGGTATTAGATACCTGATCAGGATCACACATATGTAATATGTTACATGGGCTACGGAAAAGTAAGGAACTGGGAGAGGGTGATCATTCCATAAGAGTTGGGAATGGTGCAAATGTTGCAGCCAAAGCAGTTGGCGAATATCACCTTGTGTTACCAAATGGAAATACATTGATTCTGAACGAATGCTATTACATTCCGACCCTGATATGCAATCTTATATCAGTTTCTTTATTGAGTAAAGAAGGATATAATTTTGTATTACAGGATAATGTTATGAACATCTACCTGAATCAAAAGTTGATTGGATCGGGCTCGTTAAATAATGGCATATATGTTCTGAATCAAACTACAATCCTTAATGTACAAAACACACACAAGATGAAGAGTTCAGAAATGAACGAATCCTTCTTCTGGCATTGTAGACTTGGTCATATCAATGCGACACGACTAGCTAAGTTGCATAAGGATGGATATTTGAATCCGTTCGAATTTTCATCTTATGACACTTGGCGGTCATGTCTCAAAGGAAAAATGACCAAAACTCCGTTTAGTGGACACGGAGAAAGAGTTACTGAACTCTTAGGGCTGATACATAGTGATATATGTGGTCCCATGTCTAGACATGCCAGAAACGGTTCCTCGTACTTCATTACATTCACTGATGATATCTCAAGATACGGACATGTGTTCCTGTTGAAACAAAAGTCTGAAGCTTTTGAGAAATTCAAAGAATATAAGAATGAAGTAGAGAACCAAATGGGCAAAAGTATTAAGATCTTTCGATCAGATCAAGGAGGTGAATACTTGAGCAATGAGTTCCTAGACTATCTAAAAGAGAATGAGATTCTCTCTCAGCTTACTCCTCCTTATACACCACAGTACAACGGTGTATCGGAGCGGAGGAATCGCACCCTATTAGATATGGTGCGCTCTATGATGAGCACTGCTGAGTTGCTTAGGGATATGCACTGGAAACAACTGCAGACCTATTGAATATGGTTCCCACCAAATCTGTGCCAACCACTCTATATGAGATATGGAAAGGAAAGAGACCATATCTTAATTATGTTAAGATATGGGGTTGTCCGGCATATGTGAAAACACAGAATCTGGACAAGCTCGGCGCAAGGTCTTTTCTGTGTATGTTTATTGGATATCCCAAACATTTGCGCGGGTATATCTTCTACCACACCGAGGAATAAAAGGTGTTTGTTTCTCGACATGCCACCCTTTTAGAAAAGGAATTTCTTGAAAAAGAAATTAGTGGCAAGGAGGTAGAACTGGAAGAGGTTCCAGCTATACAAACTACAACAGAAGATTTGTTTGAACCAGAGGATTCAGTAGTTCCCGACGAACCTCAGCCGCTCCGTCGATCTAGTAGGGTTCCTCATCCACCAGAGAGATACTACAGTTTTCTCATCAATGGTGGGAGCGAGGATTTCATCATGGAAGATGATGACCCGACTAGCTTCGAGCAGGCCATCATGAGTGGGGACTCTATGAGATGGCTGGATGCAATGCAATCTGAGATGGAATCCATGTACACCAACAAAGTATAGACTATGCAAGTTGCTCCTGAAGGGGTTAAACCTATTGGGGGCAAATGGATCTTTAAGAAGAAACTTGGTGTAGATGGAAAAGTTGAGACTTTCAAAGCTAGACTTGTTGCAAAGGGTTTTCGTCAATGACCAGGTGTGGATTATGAGGAAACCTTTTCTCCAGTGGCTATGCTTAAGTACATCCGAATCCTGCTTGCCATTGCTGCATACCATGCCTACGAAATCTGGCAGATGAATGTTAAGACCGCCTTTCTAAATGGTGATTTAGAGGGGTGCGTGTACATGACTCATCCTGAGGGCTTCATAGATAGTGGGAGCAGCGGAAAGGTGTGCTAGCTTCTTAAATCCATCTACGGGTTAAAGAAAGCATCGCGGAGTTGGAACATCTGCTTTGATGTGGTAGTCAAAGAGTTTGACTTCCTCAAGAAGTAGATGAACCATGTATATACAAGAAGGTTGCAGAGAGTAAGGTTGTCTTCCTCGTATTATACGTGGATGACATACTCTTGATAGGAAATGATGTTCCTATGCTGCACTCGGTCAAGCTCTTCTTATCACATAGATTCTCAATGAAAGATCTAGGTGATGCCTCCTGTATTTTGGGGATTAAGATCTATAGAGATAGATCTAAACGGATACTGGGATTGTCCCAATCCAGGTACATTGACACTATGCTAAAGAGGTTTAGTATGGAAGAATCCAAGCGTGGGAACCAACCCACAATCTCTGAACTCACACTCTCCAAAGAGATGTCTCCTAAGACTGATTTGGAGAGAGCTCGCATGTAAGGGATACCCTATGTTTCGGCAGTAGGCTCTATCATGTACGTGATGCTATGTACCAGACCCGATGTAGCATACTCACTAAGTGTAGTGAGTAGGTATCAAGAAGATCCAGGAGAGAGTCATTGGACAGCCGTGAAGAACATTCTCAAGTACTTAAGAAGGACTAAAGAGATGTTCTTGGTGTATGGTAACAGCAAACTCCACGTGGAGTCGTTTACCGATTCGAGCTTCCAAAGTGATAAGGATGAATCTAAGTCGCACTCGGGATTTGTCTTCACCCTCAATGGAGGGACGGATTGTTGGAAGAGTTCTAAACAGGAAACCGTGGCAGACTCGACGATGGAGGCTGAATACATCGCTGCCAACGATGCTGCCAAAGAGGCTGTCTGGATGAAGAAGTTCATAACTGAACTTGGAGTGGTTCCGTCCATTAAGCATCCAATACCTTTGTATTGTGATAACAGTGGAGCTGTGGCTTTGGCCAAGGAACCCAGATCCCATCAGAGATCCAGACATATTCTGAGGTGGTATCACCTGATCCGGGAGATAGTTGATCGACGTGAGATCGAGGTCAGGAGAGTTGACACGAAGGACAACGCTGCGAATCCACTCATGAAGGCCATACCCCGGATACAATTTGAGAGACTCTTCAGGATGTTGGGTATGAGATACTACAACAGCTGGCCTTAGTGCAAGTGGGAGATTGTTAGTTGTATATATGCCCTAGAGGCCATTGTTGCACATATGATGTATATTATAGTGGATTCTTGGATATATATAGAGATGACTTTCTTGCTCGACATGATAGTATGCTATTTGGTTTCACTTTGTCTTAACATGTTGACTCGTATTGGTTTACTGTCTTGCTCGCACATGTTGATAATGCCCTTAGGATATGCTATTTGGTTTCACTAGCGTATACGCTTCTCGACCCATATGATGAGCGATGGATGATCCCATATCCATTGGTGTTTGACATCGGAGAAGGTATACGAGTGCTCAGTTGAGACTGGGTACACTGAACGGACTCGCCGAGAACTCCTAAATGGTATCCTATCGTCAGATAGCAGTTCTCAGGTGATATTAGTACAAGTTAGTCTGTAACCCGAGATCGTCATAGAGTCTTGTGTTATTCCCACTGTACTTTGATTTCCACCTTACCACGTTCACGAGAACGTGCAAAACGGTGGCTTTTGGGTACAGTCCCGAATCACATGGAGGCAATGAGTGATAGGAGGGGTATCGTCTCTCCCGATATTGGGGGTTGATGTTGCGCTGTGTTCGATTGGCTATAATTGGAAGTCCCTGGCCAGGGCTGATATAGAGTGCTACTGATAAGTGTTATCAGTAGTTTGTCGACCCGTTATGAGCCTCACATTGACACGAATAATCGGTTATTGGGGTTTGACATTTACCACCCCTCGACTGGATATGCGACATATCAGACGAAGAGACCGGACTGTACGGTAGTGTTACTGATTAGATTCACAGAAGTATGTACAGGCTTTCTTGTTGATCTTTTGATCGCTCAATACCCGGGTGGCTGTTACGTTTAGCTGACTGCTTGCAGCTTGTGGGTGTTTGATATGATCATCACCTACTGCCGGCGTATTGACGATTCTTTAGTCCTACACAGAGATTTCCTGGTTCAGGAAAAACGGAGTAGGAGCACATATGTAATATGTGCGGGACCGAGATTAATACGATATGAGACACCGTATTCTATTCTCACGATATGTGATATCTACCGATATATGTGATATAGCCGGGTTATCGGATCAAGGGTTGATTCGATAAAATGATACATATTATATTAGTCGGTTATATGTAATATAGCCGGATTATCAGATCAAGTGTTGATTCGATAATTTAATATATAATTATATATGTGATATATTATATTAAATTAACTAATATAAGCTCACTTAAATGATTCTTTTTCTCACTTGGTAATACATTGATATATACGTGATATATGTTAATTGTATTATTTTCTTTTGTTACATTAAATATTATATATATGATATATAATATTGTAACATGTTAGGGTTACAAATGCAACTAGATTTTTGTGATTAAACTATGCTAGGGTTTGGATTAGGGTTAATATTATTTTGGGTTTATACCAAATTGAGGAGATATTTTCTTTTGTTGATTTTGTCAAACCTTCTTGATATTTACTTGATATTTATTAACACAACCCTAACTCTATCCTATGGTTTAGTCTCTACAAGGGTTAAGCATGACATGCTTAACCCTAGGTTGAAATTCTAACCTCAACAATAATTCATTTTTCATCACTCATTCTTCTTCATCTTCTTCAAGCTAATAAAAGAGCTTGCTTGATTTTTGGTTTGTGATGAAACAAAGTGAAAAATATAAAAAAAAAGAGCAAAATTCCTAGTTCATCATCCTCATCTATTCTAGCCACTTAGATTAGGGTGTTAACTTCACTAATATTTTCATTAGAGAAGTGTGAGCTTGGGTTAGTGTTTCTTTAAGGTAAATCATCTTAGAAAGTGAAGACTTCAAGCAAGATGCCTCATTCACCTCATGGAGCCTCTCTAGAGTCCGGGTTCTTGATGATTACAACGAAGAGACCTCAACTCGGAGTTTATGAAGAAAACGAATGGACTACATAGGTTGTAATCCCTAACTCTTAGAAGTAAATATGTTTACTTGTTGGATTTTGTTTGATTCTCTAGTTAAGATCCTAGGTTTAGGGTTATCTACAATGGCAAAATTTGAAATTGGCATGTGAGATGCCACCCGAATTCTTGCTGCCGTTGTAAGTATCCCAACAATATTTCAGTCAGATTTATTAGATTAAGACTCAGTCCGAGTTAGACTCTTTGAAAATAAATTGAAATCCTAAATTATTTTTGATATTATCGGTAACTGTTGCACATGGATGGCAGGATTTGTGTCTTTTTCCAAAACAATTACCATGTTGATAACATCTTTTGTTAGATTGTCTACCTTAGATAGGCAAACACCCACATTCTCCGGCTCCCTGAGGCTCAAGAGAATTTATCCCCCTTAAACCTATATTATTTAGGGTCCTTATTGTAAATTAGTATAACTTGAGAGGATTTTATGTAAAAATAATTTTGATATAATTTCAAAACACACCTCAAGCCTTTAATTATCGTCTTTAGGGTTTTCATAGATATATATTTTATAGAAGTGAAATTTCTAGTGAATAGAACCAAGTTTTCATAGTATATGGTATTTTATTGAAATATCGGTATTTTGCATTGAATTGTAAAGCTATTTTTCTGTAATATTGATTACTTTGATTTAGAAAACTTGGAATATTTATATAATATAATTAAAATATTTATTTTGATAATAGTTATATATATATATTTAATAAAAATAAATTTTATTTATTTTTCATAGAAATCTCATTTTCTAAAGAAAAATGCATTAAAATCCCATCGAGATCGAATGCTCCTTTCGGAGGTCTGCATCTCGCTCTACTAGGCTTGAGGATTTGCGATAATCCACACTATCCCGAACGGGGTCCCTAAAAGTGGGTTGTAGAGGCGCAACTGTAAGGAATTGATTAACACACTTTTTAAAGAAATAGTTTTGCAAGTTTGATGGTAGTTATTTGTAATGTCGTAATATCTCGTAACTATATTCCAAAAACTTCATTGTGTTATGTCAAAGATGTGTATTGTGATAAGTTAGGTCATTACCTCGTAAATTATCTAAAGGTAATACAAGTATTATGTGAATTATGGCGAAATGTAAATTATGTGGTATTTTACCGTAAAAATACAATAAAAATTGCATAAAATATTCTTTTGTGATGAAAATTATTTTATTATGTTTTTTAATGTTTGCTAAACATTATATGAGAGTATGGTATTTTATTGATTAAGAAAAATAGAATTTTTAAGGAAAAACCGAATCGGAAGTCGGATTAACTCCGCTTCCGTCGAGTTTTAGAAATGAAAGTTTTTAGAATAGAAGATGAGAGGGGAAAGGGGACTTACTGTCTAGGGAACAAGAGAAGAGACAGGGGAAACTAAGGAAGGAGTCGGGGCATCGTTTCGTTGCCGGAATCTTCTCGAAACTTCGCCGGAACTTCACCCTTTGCTAATTCCACTTGCAAACAATAAGGACTTGAGAATATTTTAGAGTTTTGGCAGAGAATTTCTGAGTGAGGATGGGTGAAATGGAGTGTGGTATTAATAGGAAAAATTAGGGTTTAGAGGGTTAAAAAATGCATTAAAATTTGCATTAAAAATTGGATTACAAGGCATTTTATTGTTCTCTGTATGAATGCAGAGTATTCAAACAACATGGAAGAAGTGGGGTAGGCTAAGGGGTGCTGGGCCAGAAATATCAGAGCAGTCCCTACGGCTTAGCTCGGCGGTGCTGGTCTTTATGAGCATCTCGCTGGTCGATCCCCGGTGGCTGATGCTTGGATCGTCGCAACGTGTCCCCGTCGCCTCATATACCCTCGCGCATATGTTTGATTATTCTGTAACTTATCATATTACGTGTAGTGCACGTGCAAACCCTTGGGCTTCTAAATGATTAAAATAAAATTAAATAAAAAGATAATGTGGCTAGGGGGATTCGATCACAAGGGCTATGTCACAGCAGTGCAAGGCTTTACCAATGAACTACAAGTACTTTCTTGCTGTTCAAAAGTAAAACAAATACTTATAGTGTATACAGGATTGGAAATACTCCATTTGTACATTAACTTTTAAACAATTTTTTGTACATTGAAATTGGAGTTGTTACAGTCTACCCTCCTTACAAAAATTTCGACTTCGAAATTTACAATTATTTTAAGGACTATTTACAAACAAGTGAGGATATCTTGCACGCATCTCATCTTTCATTTCCCATATTGATTCTCCTGGTGTGTCTTTTCTCCACATGACTCGAACCAAGTTGACTTCCTTGTTCCGAAGTGACTTCACCTTTCTATCCAGGATCTCAACAGGTTGTTGCTCACAGGATAAATCTGGCTGTACAGTAAGCTCGGAGTGATTAAGAATCAGGCTGGGGTCACTCACATACTTTCTGAGTTGGGATATGTAGAACACATTGTGCACTCCTTCCAATGAAGGTGGAAGTGCCAAGTGATAAGCCACTTCACTGACTCATTTGAGTATGTCGAACGGTCCAATGTACCTCGGACTGATCTTGCCCCGTCTTCCAAAGCAAATCACTCCACGGTTCAGAGATATCATCAGAAATATATGTTCTCCCGACTGAAACTCCAAGTGACAGCGCTTTGCATCAGCCAGTGCTTCTGTCGACTTGGGTTATGCGCATTCATTCCCTGATAGTACGAACTACATCAACAGTTGCTACTATCATCTCAGGTCCAAGGAGTTCTCTATCTCCGATGTCGTCCCAACTTAATGGAGATCGACACTTCCTTCTATAAAGCGCTGCAAAAGGTGTCATTCCTTTACTTGCTTGGTAGCTGTGTTGTATGAAAACTCCACAAGATGTAGGCGATCTTCCCACGATCCTCTGAAGTATAGCATACACGCTCTTAGCATATTTTCTAAGATCTAAATAGTTCGCTCAGACTGATTATCTGTTTGTGGATGATAAGCAGTGCTGAAATTCAGACTCGTTCCCAAGCTCGCTTGCAGACTTTGCCAAAATTGCGACCGAAATCTAATGTTGCGATCGGAGACAATGCAAACCGATATTCCATGTAATCTCAAGATTTCCTGCATGAGTTCATGGGTATCAGAGATAGTACATATTGAAGAGTTTAAATCTTACTTAGATTCTTATCTCCATATACTTCTTTTCTAGTATCTTATTAGATTGGCCAACTCGAAATATGATAAAGTGAGCCAACTTTGTGAGTTGATCCACAATAATCCATACTGCATCGTTACCTTTTGTGCTATGAGGAAGTGCAGTCACAAAATCCATTGTGATATGTTTCCACTAAACGAGCGTTAGAGCGAATTGAGCCTTCCATTCTGGGATAGGTAACGATTAAAGTAAACCAGATGTCCTGTGATGTTCAGCTTTTACTTGCTGACACACCAAGCATTTAGCGACGCTTCTGGATACTTCACGCTTCATTCCATGCCACTAGTAATTTTGACGCAGATCTTTGTACATCTTTGTACCTCCAAGGTGTACTGAATAAGGAGAGTTGTGAGCTTCTTTCATCAACTCTTCTCACACAGGATCTTTTGGTACACACAATCTACCATCGTATCTCAAAGATCCGTCTTCATGTATGATGAAGTCTGTTTGAAGTCCACTTTCTACTTGTTCTCTGATCTTTTGCAACTTAGCATCACTTTCTTGAGCTGCTTTGATCTGATTGATAATGGTAGATTGAACTTGTAAGTTCATCAAACTTGAAGTATTACCTGGCATGACTACTTCAATCTCCAGCTGATACAAATCTTGTTGAAGCTTCCACTGTGCGGTGAGATTCAATGCTAATGTTTGGCGACTAAGAGCATCAGGTACTACATTCACCTTCCGTGGATGATATTGAAGGTTGATGTCGAAGCCCGCAATGAGTTCTAACCATCTTCTCTGCTGCATATTCAACTCTTTCTGAGTAAACAAATATTTCAGACTCTTTTGATCTGTGTATATATCCACTCGTACACCAAGAAAATAATGGCGCCAAATCATAAGATCAAAGATTATGGCCGCCAACTCTAAATCATGCCTCGGATAGTTACGTTCATGGATCTTCCGCTGTCTTGAAGCATAAGCTACAACTTTGTTGTGCTGATGTAGAACACATTCTAAACCCTTACCGGATGCATCACAATGTACTTCAAAACCTCCAGATTGGTCCGGTACGATGAGAATAGGTGTTGATGTCAATCTTGACTTGAGTTCTACGAAAGCTCGTTAGCATGCTTTTGACGACACGAATTCTTCATCTTTACGTGTGGGCTTGGTCAGGGGTGTTGCAATCTTCGAAAATCCTTCAAAGAACCTTCTGTAATATCCTGCTAAACCAAAGAAACTTTAAATGTCCTTCACTGACTTCGGTGTCGACCATTCTCCTACTGCTGATATTTTAGCTGGATCTATAGAGATTCTATTGCCTGATACAATATGTCCGAGAAAACCGACTTGATCTAGCCAAAACTCGCATTTGCTGTACTTGGCATAGAGTTGATGCTGTCGTAGAGTTTCCAGGACAATTCATAGGTGCTCGGCATGTTCTTTTCGACTCTTCGAATACACCAGGATGTCGTCGATGAAGATGACAACAAACCTGTCTAGGTACTTTTGGAAAACTTGATTCATTAGGTTCATGAATATAGATGGTACGTTGGTCACTCCAAATTGCATCATAAGAAATTCGTAATGTCCATAGCAAGTTCTGAATGTCTTTTTATGGATATCAGATTTTTTGACCTTCACCTGATGATAACCCGAACGAAGATCTAACTTGGAGAAAACGCAAAATCCACTTAGCTGATCGAACAGATCGTCGATGCACGGGAGTGGATACTTGTTCTTTATAGTTAGATCATTCAGAGCTCTATAATCAATGCACATTCGATAAGAACCTTTCTTCTTCTTCACAAGTAGAACTGGAGATCCCCAACTTGAAGTGCTAGGACGAATCCATCCTTTCGCCAATAATTTGTCCAACTGGGTACGGACCTCCTTCAATCCTTCAGGACTTAGGCGATATGGTGCTTTAATCACTGGTTGTGCTCCTGGTACTAAATCAATGCTGAATTCAAGAGCTCGATCGGGAGGCAAACCTAATATGTCTTTAGGAAATATATCGTCGAACTCTCGAACTATCTCTGGTTTTGATCCTTCCTCCGCTTGAAGTGCTGCAATCACTGCCTTCTTCGGTTTTGCCTTGTATGTATTTGGCTCCAGGGTACGGTCTCCACTTTTAAAATAAAAGACCGGATGCTCTGGAATCTCGAATACTACCCTCCTTTGACGACAGTCAATGGTAGTATAGAATGTTCCGAGCCAATCCATACCCAAAACGACATCGAAATTCGGTATGTCCAGCACTTGAAATCATCATAGAATTCTCTGCTGTAGACGACCACTGGACATAGATCGTATCCCATTACTGCCTTCAGAACGCTGTTCCCTGAACTGACATTCCAACTGGATACGAGGGGTTTGACTGGAATCGCATGAGTTCGGACGAACCGTTGCGACATAAAGCAATGAGATGCTCCAATATCGAAGAGTGCTAGTGCAGGAAGTGAGGCTACTAATATTTGAATATAATCATCCTAAATAGAAATTACCTAAGTTATATGGGATATGTTTTAGGTATAATGAAAATGTATGGATAGATTTAAACATAAAGCTTGAAGGAAAATGTTACCAGTGATGACTTGGACGATGGATTCAGCCTCTTCCATAGTCATTATGAAAGCCTGTCTCCTCAGCACATTCCTCCTTACTGGAGGAGCATTTGTCTGCCCGTTCCTTTATACTTGGGGTACGTTCCGTTGGGCTTGATGGAACTGACGAGGAGGAGGTGGAAGTAGTGCGAGTCGTGGAGTAGGTGCCTGGATGGCTGGGCGCTACTGATGAGTGATTGCTGGCCTTGGTGCGGCATTCGGGTTGTGTCTACTAGGACATGACGCAATGTCATGAGTAGCTGAGCCTCTGAGTAAGCAAAGACGATTTGCACGCCGGCAGTCATTTGCCAAATGTCCATCTCTTCTGCAGTAAGTGCAAAAGGCTGGGTTGGGCCAGTTGTTCGGTACTCCCGGTCTCCTGGGCACAAATTGTGGCCTTGAAGAGGCTCCTCCTGCCATCTAAGTGGCAGGGTGCTTCATTCCGGCAGATTGGGGTCTTCCTTTCCTCTTCACTATTTCTGCGTATCTTCGGGCAGCTTTCAAACCCAAATCATGGGTTGGGAAATCCCCTGTATCTAAGGCAACTTAGATCTCTGGGTCTAACCCTTGCTGAAATCTTCTAGCCATAATCTCAGCAATCGGTATGAGATGGGCCGCAAACCTGTTACGGTCTTGTGTTAGCTGTGTAGTATATGATATTAAATCGAACATTGAGACATATCTTACCTGCTGAGCATGGTAAACTCAGCATCATACTCATCCAAAGATTTGGTCCTCATCGAACCCTATTGTAGATGGATGAATTGCTGCTCCATATCAAATCGGGCAGTCTCTAGGAAGTATTTCACGTAGAACATGTCGCGAAAAGTCCTCCATTCGATCTGTTGGTAAAGACGGCTTTCTTCCGCCTTCCACCAGACTCGTGCATTGTCAATGAGCTGCAGCTTTGCAACTTCAACCCAAGCGATCTATGGCACTTGTGCCGCTGCCAAATCATCCTCAATACTTTGAGCCCACTCCTCAGCTTCTAGAGGGCTCTCTTTTCCTGAGAATTTCCTAGGGTGCAAAGCCCAGAATTGCTTCACTCCGGGTGCTTTCGCTTCTGGACGGTTCATCAGAATAGCAGTCTGCTGCTGCTATCCTTCCAGGAGGCTACGGATTGCCTCAAGCAGTACCGTCTTCTCATTGATCGGAGCAGCGACGGTAGGCGTAAGTGGTAGAGGTGGTGGTGTGTTGTTGAAGTTGGTGCTGGTGTTGTTTGGGGAATCCATAACCTTGAAAGAAAAATAGGGTTAGGACAGATTCAAGATAGATGAAATTGTAAGATTCAAAGAATATATGTAAAGAATGTTTCTAGTTGCCGATTCATGTGTTATATTGCTTAGACTTCATGCAGACTTGACCCGCATGTCCATGCAGAACTGATCTGCGTATCCATACAGAGCTGACTTGTATGTCCATATAGAGCTGACCTGCATGAGCCGCCAACAAAACCTGTCACGCCCAGCTTCTCGGTGTACGGCAAAGGGACGCGGCGAGACCCGCTACGTATTTACTCAGAAGTAAACACGCTAAGTATATCTAAGCAATATAAAGTAATTGTACACAAGAGACAGAAATATAAATGAACAATAACTTTATTTATTAAACATTATTTTACAGGTACAACTAAAATGTAAATACATGAATAGAAAGCAATGCCTAAACAATGGCATAACAGAAATGAAAAGAATGTACAAGTGTCTAAAGCTCCAGGTCAAAAGTAAATTGCTCCAAATCCTCAGTACCGGGCTCGGTCTCTAATGCGTCCGAAAAACCTGACAATATTCCAAAGAAAGAAGAAATGAATGTCGTCAGCGAACAATCGCTCGGTAAGTCCCAAAGATGAGTAGAGATAGAATAGACAGAAAGAGAATAAGACTAGTAATGTTTGATTATATTGTTAACGCAGTTGTTTGTAGCTTGGTACAGAATATACCAGTGTATACGAGAGGAGTCCCACTATTCCGGAGACTATGGTATACGGAGCATAAGGAACCGTTCAGCCATGGTACACCGGTAATGGATATTCAAGTTATGTGTATTAAGGTTGCATTCTCGTGCCACTTCTAACACATTCTGTACCAATCTTCCCCTTATAAAACCCCGCGATGTTTTTTGTATTAATTGTATTATTTTGTTATATAGATGGATGACTTGCCGAAAACCATGATATCAGTAAATGGAATGGATATAAATAGAGAGTCATGTAGACGGAGTATATCCATAGTTCGGTTCAGTTAATATAGGTTTATATAAATTAAATGGACGGACTCATAGATTCATGTTGTATTATAGTTTATACTCGAATAATATTCAAGTCAGATTGATTAGATTGAGACTCAGTCTGAGTCAGACTCTTTGAAAAGAAATTGAAATCCTGAATTAGTTTTGATGTTATCGGTAACTGCTGCACATGGACGGCAGAATTTGTGTCTTTTCCAAGACAATTACCGTTTTGATAACACCGTTTGTTAGATGGTCAATCTTAGATAGGAAAGCACCCACATTCTCCGGCTCCCAGAGTCTCAAGAGAATTGGTCCCGCTTAAACCTATATTTACTAGGGTCCTTATTGTAAATTAGTATAACGTGAGAGGGGTTTTATTTAAAAATAATTTTGATATAATTTCAAAATACACCTCAAGCCTTTAATTATCTTCTTTAGGGTTTTCATAAATGTATATTTTATAGAAGTGAAATTTCTAGTGAGTAGAACCTAGTCTTCATAGTATATGGTATTTTATTGAAATATCGGTATTTTGCATTGAATTGTAAATGTATTTTCCTGTAATGGTGATTCTTTTGATTTAGAAAGCTTGGAATATTTATATAATATAATTAAAATAGATATTTTTATAATAGTTATATATATTTAATAAAAATAATTTTTTTTTGTAGAAATCTCATTTTTTAAAGAAAAATGTATTAAAATCCCATCGAGAACGAATGTTCCTTTCGGAGGTCTGCATCTCGCTCTACTAGGACCGAGGATATGCAATAATCTGCACCATCCCAAACGGGGTCCTCAAAAGTGGGATGTAGAGGCACAATTGTAAGGAATTGATTAACACACTTTTTAAAGAAATGGTTTTGCAAGTTTGATGGTATTTATTTGTAATGTCGTATTATCCAATAACTATATTTCCAAAACATCATCATGCTATGTAAAAGATGTGTTTTGTGATGAGGTAGGTTATTATCTCGTGAATTATCTAAAGGTGATACAAGTATTATGTGAATTATGGCGAAATGTAAAGTATGTGGTTACCGTAAAAATACAATAAAAATTGCATAAAAGATTCTTTTAAGATGAAACTTGATTTAATGTGTTTTTAATGTTTGTTAAACATTATATGAGAGTATGGTATTTTATTGATTAAGAAAAATAGAATTTTTAAGGAAAAACCGAATCGAAAATCGGATTAACTCCGTTTCCATCGGATTTTAGAAATGAAAGTTTTTAGAATAGAAGATTAGAGGGGGAGGTGGGACTTACTGGCTAGGGAACAAAAGAAGAGAAAGAGGAAACTAAGGAAGGTGTCGGGGCATCGTTTCGTCGCCGGAATCTTCCCGGAACATCACCGGAACTTCACCCTTTGCTAACTCCACTTGCACACTATAAGGACTTGATAATTTTTGAGAGTTTTGGCAGAGAATTTCTGAGTGAGGATGGGTAAAATGGAGTGTGTTATTTATAGAAAAAATTAGGGTTTTGAGGGTTAAAGAATTTATTAAAAATTGGATTAAAAGGCATTTTATTGTTCTCTGTATGAATGCAGAATATTCAAACAACATGGGAGAAGTGGGGTAGGCCAAGAGGTGCTCGGGAAAAAATATCAGAGCCGTCCCTACGGCTTAGCCCAGTGGTGCCGATCTTTATGAGCATCTCGCCGGTCGATCCCCGGCTGCTGATGCTTGGATCGTCGCCACTTATCCCCGTTGCCTCATATACCCTCATGCATATGTTTGATTATTCTATAACTTATCATATTATGTGTAGTGCACATGCATACCCTTGGGCTTCTAAAAGATTAAAAGAAAATTAAATAAAAAGATAATGTGGCTGGGGGATTCGATCACAGGAGCTACGTCACAGCAGTGCAAGGCTTTACCAATGTACTACAAGTACTTTCTTGCTGTTCAAAAGTAAAACAAATACTTATAGTATACACAGGATTGAAAAAACTCCATTTGTTCATTAACTTTTAAATAATTTTCTGTAAATTGAAATTGGAGTTGTTACAAATTTCTTTACTATCTCTTCCAAAATATGATGGCTGGGGAAGAAGAAAACTCAATGGAAGAAGTGGAAAAGCATATGAAAAGTCGTCACATGATCTCACATTCCTTAATATATGATGAAAATGCTCCATCAGCGTCAGAAAGCGACACTGATGAGCAGGGGGAAGAACCAGCACCAAGAGATTTAAGACCTTCACAAGAATATCCAATTGATAGGTTACTGAAGCAGTCCTTTCACGTGAGCAAGGATAACCGCGGGCGTGAGATGGCCCTATATGAAAAGGCCAAGCAACATCGTCTGATCAAGAAAGCTATGCAAAGGGGGAGTTATGTAAATCCCTGACCAAAGCAAATCCCGTCTGCAAAGAAGAAAAGCAATATGAAAGACGAGAAGCGGTTAGCCAAAGCCCTGTCAATGGTCATGAAGCTACTGCCCCTTATAATGTGCAACACCCCTGGAGTACCGTATTTTGACGGTGGAAAAGAATACCAAAAATACTATTTATATCACTGGAGGGTCTCTCACCCCATTGACGAATGTAACACGTTCAAAAAGTGGTGGTAGAGATATGTCTCCCACAAAAGATATCTGAAGAAAGGGAAACGAAGAGCTAAGGCTGATCTACTTAAAGATGATGCAGACAAGAAGATAGAGTCAGTAGCGGAAAGCTGCCATATGACCAATGACCAGTCTTCAGAAGAAGTCCTCTTCAATACTCTTGTCACATGCGCCGACTCAACAGAAGAAGTTGTTGGATATGTATGCCCTAGAGGCCTGTATTATATAGGATGCTAGGGATATGTATGTACATGGCAATCTTGCTCGGTTATATAGTATACTATTTGGGTTGAATTTATCTAAACATGTGTATTTGTTTTTCTTGTTGCTTTGCATTGCTTATACATGTTGATAAAGCCTTGATACAATAGTATACTATTTTGGTTTGTCTTTATCTTAACATGTGCATATGTTTTACTTAATATTGCATATGGCTAATACATATTGATAAAACCTGTAGGATTTTGCTTGAAAACCAACGTTATGATGGCGATTATACTTGTGGAGGATGGATAGTCCAAAAGAACATCCTTAAATGTCCCAAGTCGTAGGAATATTGAGACTGAGCATCAATATTCTAGAGTGGACTTGTGTATACATTTCTAAACCCCGATGAGAGGCGGCGGTTAGTCCCACAACCATTGGTGTGATCACCTAAGATTTTATACAAGTGCTCACTAGGGATAAGTACACTGGACGGACTCTCCGAGAGCTTCTAGATGGTATTATACCTATCGTCAGATAGCAGTTCTCAGATGACATGAGTACAGGTTAGTCTTTAGACATGAGATCGTCATTTATCTCGTGTGAGTTCCCACTGTACTTAGATTACTACCCTACCACGGCTCTACTGAGTTATGCAAATAGGTTTTAGTTGGGTACAGTCTCGAGCCACATTGAGGAAGTAAGTGATTGTCAGGGATTCGTCTCTCCCTGTATTGGGAGTCAATGGTACACTGTGTTCGTTTGGCCAGCACCATAAGACCTTGGTCAAGGTAGATGAGATTGACTGAGGGTTAAATCAGAAGTTTCTCGGATCAGTCCTGAGCCACATTGACATGACTTATCGGGTTATTAGGGGTCTGACATTTTCCACCCCTAGACCTGGTATACGATACTCTTTGACGAAGTGACCGGACTGTACGGAGATTGTCACGGATAGGCTCAGTAGAAATTCGGATGAGCTTGCTCATCGGCTTTCCTTTTCGACTGGTACCTAGGTAGCCGTTACGTATAGCTATTGTCGATGACGTGCTTGTGGTTAAATCTATTGCTAACGTACTGTCGAGTCTTTAGAGTCCCATACAAAGCGTTTTCCTGGTTCATGCGAAATGATGTAGTGACTGTATTTTGATACGTGCAGAGTTCCGATTATTAAATACGTGTACTAGCTACACGGATTTCAATCGGAAGGATGGTAATACTCGCCAGTTTAGGATTAAGCCGGATTATTATTTGATTTAATAAATTACATATATATATATATATATATTTCAATATGTATATTCTAGTATTATGTTCATTGTATTATTCTATCTCTTTGGGTATTCGTATTTTGATACGAATATGGGTATATATATAGGGAGATGTATTCTTATATTTATACAAGTATATATTCTAGAAGGTAGACGCCTCATCATGGATTTTTTAGTTTTTTTAAAAATAGAAATGAGGTGTAAAGGTGAGGCATGGAGAAAGAATGGTGATGGAAATGATTTTGTATTTGTTTATTGCATTTGTTTGCACTATTCAAGTATGATTACTATTTTTCTATTTAGAAAAATGGTTAACAAAACCATGCTGGCCATTTCATTATAAAAAGTAATGATATTCATTTCACCATTTCCTTTTTCTCTCCTTCACTTCATCTCCTCCTATTTCTTCCTCCCTACATACTCATGAGTTGAGAATCATAGGTATAAAAGAAATAGAAAAATACTAGAACAACTCACTACATTCTTAAGCACCTTAGTTTAGCAAGCTAAGCTCTTTAGTTGCTTCACTTGGAGATGCTAGTTGATCAGTCGAAAATATTGCATATTTTAACCGGCAATTTCCTTATCATCTGCATACATATAGAAGTGTACGGTATTCATAATTCACATATTAGCCAATCGGTCGCAAAATATCAAATTACATGTATTCGACCTTAAAACCGGCATTTCTAGGGAAATTGACTGCATTGCATTACATAGCATATTTTCTATATCTTGCAACCCTTGTTCGAAGTCTGTGCAGGAAAAGAGAAGCTTGCTCAATCATTACCTTGCTCGACCATTACAAGTGTTCGTAAACTCAGTGCAATCAGATCTGCTATCATTACAGAAGGGAAGAGGAATTTCTACATGTTAAACAAAGCTCCAAACAGAAGCACCAAGCCACAGCCAAAATTACACACTCCAAGCCCTCAACATGGCCGCGCATGCGCGGCCAAAAGCATGGTTTGGCCGCGCATGCGCGGCCTAGTAGAAGAATCAGCAACCAATCTTTAGCCCACTGTGCTTCCTACAGAGCCCACATGCCAGAAAGACTCTCCAAGTTCCAGAATTCTCCAGAGTCTTCTTCCAGATCAGCAAGGGTCATTAAGCATTGGCTAATCCCTAATTAAGCTCCTAATCTTCTTCTAATCACATCTAGAAGCTTCCCCTCCAACAAACTTTAGGGGGGAAAAATTGAATTCCTTCAACAAACTTTAGGAGGGAAAAACTTAGACCTAGGGTTTAGACTTCTATAAATAGGAACCTAAACCTAAGGTTATAGATTATCAAATACATCATATAGAATACCATTCTATTGATTCCACCATTGTTGTTAGGTAGAAACCCTAATTCTTCTTCTTCTACCAACAACAATCACCTCAAAACCCTAAATCCAACCACAATTCAAGATCTTGAGTGCAAGCCAAGCAAGATGCCTTCAACCCTTTTATGAGCCGAGCCGATCTTCAATCGGGCACGAGATCAAAGTAGATCCACGATCCACGGAGACGAGCGAAGCCGAGTCAACGATCGATTTTCTTCTTCTTGTAGATCTTGAAAGAATGTATTGAAATTGTTGATTAAATAAAAGGTGAT
This sequence comes from Agapanthus africanus, assembly GCA_030015575.1. Classification (NCBI taxonomy): domain Eukaryota; kingdom Viridiplantae; phylum Streptophyta; class Magnoliopsida; order Asparagales; family Amaryllidaceae; genus Agapanthus; species Agapanthus africanus. Next base: position 570,402,246 of record JASDDO010000031.1, read on the forward strand.
ATTTTCTTCTATCTTGTTTTCTTTAAATTCCGCATCATGTTGTCTTTACTATTCTTGAATATTGTCTATGTGGTGATGTGTGAATAAAACTCCGCTCGTTAAGGAGTCGAAACGATCTTTAGTATGATGAAGTAGCAAATTTGTAATCGATTCTTGAATCCCACGAGTTTGTAAACCCTAGCAAGTTCAAGAATCGACAACCCAATTCGTTGCGATGCTTTCTTGATCGACATCGCTCGAGATTGGGGAAATCCGATCGCTTCTTGAAATTGCTAGAGGCTAGAATGTGAATGATATCGACAACAGAACAAGGGATAAGATGAAACCCAAGTTTCACGAGAAAACCCTAACTCTTGTCGATGATCATCGATCTAGTATCAATCTTTCGAAGGACAAGAATACGAAATCTTGTAGACTACATCACATCTAAAGATCCGATCGATTCCTACGAGCCTCTCTTTTATTCTTGATTGTTGTTTGGAAAATACCATTGAAACCCCGATTCTTGATTGTTTATAGTTTCTTGATTCTTTAGTAGAGAATAGTGACACTCGAATACAAATCATTCTTGAATCATGTTTTCTTTTATTGTTGCTTAACTTTTCATTTCAAAAAAATTAAAATACAAACGAATCTTGAAATCCCTGTGGACGATCCGCACTCATTCATTAACTACATCCGACACCGTAGTTTGATTGCGATCAATTTAAATTTTTGATTCGATATGACACATCTGAAATTTACAGTTCAATCAATGGCTCCGTTGCCGGAGACTATTTGATTTGATTTACACATCGAGAATTTACTTCAATCAAAATGGCGCCGTTGCCGGGGATTACGCGCTAATTCGTTTACATTTTTTTAGTTTGAAGTGAAAGAATTATTACATTTTACTTCTTGAAATCAAAATTCGTACAAACTCTTATACGTGTGTTGTGAATTGATTGCAAGGTAATCTGGAGCATTCTGTGCTGTGGAAAAATTTTTTTGAGTATACCTCAGAGCTTAGGGAGTCAACAAAGACTCCCTGTTGAAATCTGGTACAGTGAACCCACTGTTGGAGCGCGTTTCCGCGGCCTGGTGAAGAGTTCTCTGGAAAATTTTTCCTGCAGGTGATTTCTGTCTCTCTCCCCTCGCCCTTTTTAGCTCCAACTAATCCTTTCTGCAGGATTCTTTGCAAACAATAGCTGCGCCGCAAAAGCAAATTAAAATTGTGCGTGATTTTGTTTCCCTTGGTTGTTTTGCATATTAAATACGGAATTTAAGGGGCACGGCCAAATCCAAATTAGGTGGGGATTTCATTACCCTTCCTAGGCCCCGAAAACCACCAAACTTGCATCCGCATTTACCCTCATTAATTAAAAGAAATCTAGAGATGACTCTAAGGACCGTCGCGCTCAATTAGAACAGAAGAGGGCGGTGGGTAATTCATTCCTTATCCGCGTTTTCTTGTGGTGCCTAAGGCGAGTGTGTCTAAGGCTAGTGGTTATTAATTAGGCCCACTGTAGTGGTGGTTCCTTCCCACTTACCTGGCACTTATCCGGCCACAGGGGGACAAAGAGGCAGTGGAGGATTGATCCTACGACTTGTATTTTGGCAGTTAGGAGCGGTCTAGAGCCGGACCTAGGTGACCATTAGATTTTTGGGTTTGTGTGCTGCATTTGGTCGTCGCATCATTTTTTTTTAAAAATCCGTCCCTTTTCAAAATCAAACACCGCATTCATTTTACCCCTAATTATAAGTCAACGATGCCACTTGTACTAACCCTTTTTAGTGCAAGATAGGCTGGACACGGGATTCTAGTGCCCGTTTAGTCTGCGTACCCTTTATCGACTCCGAAGTCGATAATTCTCCATTTACCTTTTCTTTACCTACTACCACACCCACACCAATGGATCCGAATCCATCAAACTTCTTTAACCCTAATCTGCCGCCGTCCGTTGGTGCGCAGAATCCACCCCACATTTCTCTTCAGGAAAGATGCTACCCACTTAGAGGTCCTCTTTCGACCTGCTTATCCACACCACCAGCCAATGGGGATAACTTTGAAATTAAGCCCCAGTATATCAATCTTTTACCCAAATACCACGGACTCGAGACCGAGGACGCTTACGTTTTCATTACCAAATTTGAAAACGTATGCGCAATGATGGGTACGTCTCAACTTTCTGTGGATGCGATGCGTCTACGACTTCTTCCATTAACATTGTGCGATATAGCCGAGAAGTGGCTATATAACACCACCGCACACTCTATTACGAATTGGGAAGAATTCGTCGCTGCATTCCTAAAGAAATTTTACCCAATCCAAAAGACGGCTCGAATCCGTAGCGAACTGAACCAATTTGCCCAGCTCCCTACCGAACCATTTTCAAAATACTTTGAACGTTTCAAAGATCTCTTGGTTCAATGTCCTCATCACGGCATCCCGAGATGGGAGCTTTGCCGAATCATATATGAGGGCAGTAACCCTAGCACTAAACAGAGCCTTGAAAATATGTGTCAAGGTACTTTTATGACCAAAGATGATGGGGAAGCTTGGCGATACTTAGAAGAGTTCGCTGAAAAATCACTGATTTGGGAGAGTGGAACACAACCATTGAATAGGGGTGGCGTACACCAAATAGATGTGTCCATAGGTGTTCGAGCTGAAATGGTAGCAATGCAAAAGAAGCTCGACGCTATGGAACAAAAATTTTCTGCAGCCTCCCTAAACCCGGTATCACTCCCCAAAACTGTTTGTGGGTGCTGTTCTGATCCGTCTCACTTGACGGAAGAATGTCCGTTTCAAGGTCGTGAGCATACCAATGCCGCATTTCAAAGACCTAGGAACGATCCTTTTTCTTCCACATATAATCAGGGTTGGAGGAATCACCCTAATTTTTCTTGGAACCAATCACAATCACAAAACACGGTTCCAAACCAAAACAATTTTCAAAGGGTCCCTCCTGTAAGTCCACGTTGCCCACCCCGGTACTTGCGGGGAGGCGGAAAACATAATAAAATCGGATTTTTAATGACTTAGGCAACATGGACCTTGACTTGGAGGATCTTTGCTAAACTAAAACTAACTAAAGTAAACTAACAACTAACAAAGTTGTAGAAAGGTTATACCTTGGGCTCGAACTCCTTCTCTCCTTGCTCGTCGGAATGGTAGAAAGGCCTCACCTTGCTAGTCTCCTTCCGTCAAAGAACGATCCACCCGAAAGCCTCGACCTTTAGCTTCAACTCCAAGCTAGGAGTAACTAGAGTGCAAGAAATGCTAAGACTTGAACCCTAGAAGTGAGTAGAGAAGATCAAGTGAAGGTTTTTCTCAAGCTTTTTGTTTCTCAACACATGAGAGGGAGAGAGCTTGAGGGAGAGGATGAGCAAGAGAGAGAAAAGATATGATAGAATGAAATAATAGTGAGCCATTCTCACTAATATGTGTGAGTTATTTTAATTAATTAATTAGCAAGAAAATTGTCATGGTTTTATCAAGAGGTGACCATTATCATTTCATCATTAATGCAAATTGCAAGAATCAAAGAGCATCTTCCAAATGAAATGATCATGGTCAAATTGTCAACTTGGTCAACAAGTCAACAAAGTCAAAGTGTCAACAATAACAACCATGCACAATAATTAAGCTAATTATTAATTAACAATAATACACACAAAAACAATAGGGTTAATAAAATGACAATAGTCATTAACCCTAAACAAGGTCCTCTCCCTCAATCTCAAGCAACCGTGCATACGCACCCGCATTCGTGATCCGAGGAGCACGAACACAATGAGAAAAACCAATCTCAAATCATATACTAGGATCTGGCTTAAACCAAAGCCCGCTAGTATAAACTGTCCGGACAGCAAACGTGCACAAGTGCGCGGATGCGAACGAACCCTGTCGCAAAACCATGCAACCTCTACTTGTTTTGCCTAAAGGCGAATAGCTCTCTGTGTGGGACTCTAAAGACTCGACACTACGCTGGCAGTGGGTTTAACCACAGACCGCAAGCGGCACTAGCTGTACGTAACGGTCCCCAGGTAGATGTCGATAAGAAGACTGACGAGGTGAACCCCATCTGCACTCCTACTGAGCCTGTATGTGACAATCTCCGTACAGTCCGGTCTGTTCGTCTGATACATCGCATGGCGGGCCTAGGGGGGCGGTGAACGTCAGTCCCCTAATAGCGGTACAAGTCGTGTCGGAGTGAAGCCCAGAACACCCTGAGATAACACTGGAAGCCTACCAGTATATCTCGCTTGCCCTGGCCAGGGACTACTCGTGTATTGGCTCTCCTGGACACAGCGCGATGTCAACCCCCAATACCGGGAGAGACGAATCCTGTCTAACCGTCACTGCCTCCAAGTGCTTCGGGACTGCACCCAAAAACTACCTGTTTGCACGACTCCTCTGAGCCGTGGTAGGGTAGTAATCAAAGTGCAGTGGGAACACACTCGAGGCGAAGTGACAGTGTCAAGTCAGCGGACTAAGCTGTACTCATGTCACCTGGGAACTGATAACTGACGATAGGTATATTACCAACCAACAGTTCCCGACGAGTCATGTCCAGTGTACTCGTAACCTAACGAGCACCCGCATACTATCCCAAGTACGACGTACTAACGGCTGTGGGACAGACCGTCTCCCACACTGGGATGAGAAGCGCATACGCTGGTCTACTCCGGAGTATCGATGCCCTGTCTCGATAGTCCAACGACCAGGGACCTGTATAAGGATGTGCTTATAGATTACCCAGCTCCCACGAGTGCGAGCGCCATCGCAACGCTGGTAATCAAGCACAGATCCTAAGGGCTCTACTAATATGTATACCTGCAATATGCTAAAAGAAACACATGCACATATTAAAGCAGAGACAAACCAAGTAGCATACTACCATTTCGAGCAAGATTGTATATACAACTGTGAATATCCCAAGCTTCCATTAAGTAATATACAAACTAGTATGATACAGTAATGGCCTCTAGGGCATATACACTAACAATCTCCCACTTGCACTAAGGCCATGTACTGGCGTATCGAAGACCTATCATCTCGATCAGCCGCTCGAACTGAGTCTGGGGCAAGGCCTTGGTGAATGGATCTGCTGTGTTATCCTCTGATGCAACTCTCCGGACCTCGATCTCCTGGCGATCCACAATCTCCCTGATCAGGTGATACCGCCTTAAGATGTGTCTGGATTTCTGATGGGACCTGGGTTCCTTCGCTAAAGCTATAGCCCCGTTGTTGTCGCAATACAGAGGTATTGGGTCAACAATGGACGGAACCACCTGAAGTTCTTTCAAGAACTTCCTCATCCAGAAAGCTTCTTTTGCGGCATCAGATGCAGCGATGTATTCCGCTTCCATAGTCGAGTCAGCAACGGTTTCCTGTTTGGAGCTCTTCCAACACACCGCCCCTCCATTGAGGGTAAAGACAAAACCCGACATGGACTTGGAATCATCCTTGTCACTCTGGAAGCTGGAGTCAGCAAAGGCCTCAATCTGCAGGTCTTTTCCGCCATACACCAAGAACATCTCCTTAGTCCTTCTCAGGTACTTGAGAATGTTCTTTACTGCTATCCAATGTTTCTCCCCAGGGTTTGACTGATACCTGCTTACCACACTCAGTGCATAAGCCACATCCGGTCTGGTACACAACATCGCATACATTATAGAGCCTACCGCAGAAGCGTAGGGTATAATAGACATGCGATCCCTCTCCAAATCAGTCTTGGGAGACATCTCTTTGGAGAGGGTGATCCCGTGACAAGCCGGTAGATTACCGCGCTTGGAATCTTCCATACTGAATCTCTTCAGTATGGTGTCGATGTACCTGGACTGAGAAAGTCCCAATATCCTCTTGGATCTGTCACGGTAGATCCGGATACCCAGAATGTATGAGGCATCACCCAGGTCTTTCATGGAGAACCTGTGTGACAAGAACCCCTTGACAGATTGTAGCATAGGAATGTCATTTCCTATTAAGAGAATGTCATCCACGTATAAAACGAGGAATACTACAGTTCTCGCTACAAATCTACAATAGATGCATGGTTCATCCGGATTTTTGATGAAGCCAAATTCTTTGACCGTCTCATCAAAGCAGATGCTCCAACTCCGCGATGCCTGCTTGAGTCCATAAATGGACTTGAGCAACTTGCACACCTTTCCGCTGCTCCCACCCTGAATGAAACCCTCTGGCTGATCCATATAGACACACTCCTCTAAATGACCATTTAGAAAAGCTGTCTTTACGTCCATCTGCCAGATCTCATAATCGTGGAAAGCAGCGATGGCAAGAAGGATCCGAATGGATTTCAGCATAGCTACTGGAGAAAAGGTTTCGTCATAGTCCAAACCAGGTCGCTGACGAAAACCCTTTGCTACCAGTCTAGCTTTATAGGTCTCAACCTGTCCATCTACACCAATCTTCCTTTTGAAGATCCACTTGCATCCTACGGGTTTTACCCCGTCTGGAGCAATGTCCAACGTCCATACTTTGTTGGTGTACATGGACTCCATCTCGGTCCGCATTGCATCCAGCCATTTTACCGAGTCGACGCTCTGGATGGCTTGCTGGAAGCTAGTAGGCTCATCACAATCTAGGATGCAGTCCTCTCTATCCCCGTCAATGAGAAAACCGTAGTACCTCTCGGGCGGATGAGACTGCCTACTACTCCTGCAGAGTGGCACGGGAATGTCTTGATCTTTCGAACCCTCTGGCTCTACTAAGCTTTCAGTAATAGCTTGCGGTTCTGGAACTTCTTCCAGTTCTATCGCGCTCCCACTTAATTCTTTTTCTATGAACTGATGTTCTAGAAAGTGGGCATGGCGAGAAACAAGGACTTTTTGTTCCTCTTCGCAATAGAAGTAATATCCCTTGGAGTTCTTCGGATATCCCACAAACTTGCACTGTACTGAGCGTGCCTCGAGCTTGTCCGCATGCTGCTTTTTTACAAAAGCTGGACATCCCCATGTCTTAATGTGATTAAGATGGGGTCTCTTTCCACACCACATTTCATATGGTGTAGTAGGCACAGTCTTAGTTGGAACTCGGTTCAAAAGGTATGCTGCTGATTCTAGCGCATATCCCCAGAACGATCGCGGTAACTCAGCGTTACTCATCATGGACCGTACCATATCCAATAGGGTCCGGTTCCGTCTCTCCGATACACCATTATGTTGCGGAGTGTATGGAGGAGTAAGCTGAGAGAGAATTCCATTCTCTTTTAAGTAGTTCAGGAATTCGGCACTTAAGTATTCTCCTCCTCGATCCGATCTTAGGATCTTGATACTTTTGCCGGTTTGTTTTTCTACTTCATTCTTATATTCCTGAAATTTTTCAAAAGCCTCGGATTTATGTTTCATTAAGAAGACATAACCGTACCTTGAAAAATCATCCGTAAAGGTAATGAAGTAAGAAAAACCGCTTCGCGCATGTGTAGACATTGGACCGCACACGTCGCTGTGTACGAGTCCCAAGAGCTCGCTCGCTCTTTCTCCGTGTCCAGAAAACGGAGCCTTTGTCATCTTTCCTTTGAGACAGGATTGACAAGTTGCATACGATTGATATTCGAACGGATCCAAATATCCTTCAGTATGTAACTTAGTCAATCTTCTCTCATTGATGTGACCCAGTCTACAATGCCATAAGAAAGTTTTATTAATTTCTGGAGACTTTCTTTTGTGTGTATTCTGGATATTGAAAACCTGCGATTGGTTTAAAACGTAAATACCGTTGTTCAATGTACCTGACCCAATCAAAACTTGATTAAGGTGAATGTTCACTACATTACTTACAAATGCAAATTCATAACCTTCTTTAGATAATAAAGATACAGAAATGATGTTACAGGTTGCATTTGGTACATAATAACAACTACGCAAAACCAAAAAGTGTCCATCAGATAATCCCAGGTGATAGTCCCCCACGGCCTCTGCATCCATGCTAGCACCGTTCGCAACTCTGAGGGTCATGTCACCTGCCTTCAAAACTCTACGCTTTCTCAACGCCTGCAAAGAATTACAGATATGAGATCCTGATCCGGTATCCAATACCCAGGATGTAGAGTTTATTGATAGACAGTTTTCAATAACATACACACCTGAAGCTGAAGCTGCAACTCGCTTCAAATCCTGTGTTCTGGCTTTCCAAGCCTTGCAATCTTGTTTCCAGTGACCACTTTTGTGACAATAGAAGCATTCTTCCTTCCCCACCATCTTCCCTGCTACTTTTGTTGCTTTACCCTTTCCCTTCGTATCCACTTTACCGACACCGCCTCTTGGTTTGGCGGGGGCTTTCTTCTTCTTGCCCTTGGCTTTCGCCCTGGACCTAGAAGAGGAAGATCCTCCTACAAATAAAGTGGATGTCTCCCTACCCTTCTGTAGGGTGCCCTCAGCAGTCTTCAACATGTTCAGAAGCTCGGCAAGTTCAACCTCCTTTCCTTGCATGTTGAAGTTAAGAACGAACTGGGCGTAAGTGGAAGGAAGGGACTGGAGAATCAAATCGGTATAGAGTTCATTCTCCAACGTGGTCCCTAGGTCCGCGAGCTCCTCTATGTAGCCGATCATCTTAAGCACGTGGTCCGCTACCGATGATCCGACGGCCAACCTTGCCGAAAAAAGCTTCTTCGACACTTCGTATCTAGCGATACGAGACTGCTCTCCATACAGTTCTTTTGTATGGAGAAATATGGACTCTAGGTCCATATTCTCGTGCCTCCTCTGATGTTCGTTGTCCATCGAGGCTAGTACGAGGCATCTGGCCCTCGCGCAATCTATCTCCCATGTCTTACGGATTTCTACATCCGCGACGCTGGAGGTGGGACCTGGGACAGGGGGAGCTTTGGTGGTAAGTATATACCCCAGCTTGTCATAAGTGATCGCCATCTTGACATTCCTGAGCCAATCTTTGTAGTTTGGCCCTGTCAATATGTTTTTATCTAACAGTAACTTAAGTCCGGTCATGTTGAATGGTCGCTGCAATTAGGAGAGAGAAAAGAAACACTTTAGCATGATGCTCTTGCAAGTTTAGAGTGGTTTTTAGTTTGTCTAAACTGGATGGCTCCCACTGTTTCTCGAATCCCTTCTCAAACCATAAAGAAAAGGATTAGCCGGGATCATTCTCACCGTACAATACTTGCTTAACCGTTCAGCCAGGCCAGTGTCGGTACTTCGAGGGAGGTTTTCCAACGCTTTCGCGAAGTTCCTTAATTAAGTAACCTCTTTTCCCTATGGGCGTAGCCCCGCTAACACCTTTCTAGGCACCTACTAGGTTTATAGCATTGATCGTTAAGTGAGAGTTTTCCCGAGGAGTAGCATATACTCACAGTAGGATCGGGATCCAAATATCATCGCGTGATAAAACCGAAGGAATCCTACCAGAATCATCACACTCCAAATGGTATGCAAATCTAGCAAGTTTCAGTACTTATGAAACTCCCGATGTGGATTTTTGCCCCATGCTCTTATGACCTTGACTTTGGCCAAAATATCATAAGTCACATGTCAAGTTCTACCCGTCATTCTCCTGGTTAATTTGGACCCACCCGTACCTACCCTTGACTTTGGCCAAAATGGCAGTACGACTGTCCCAAATCAACGCATCTATCTATGCTGCACATGAATGCCCAAACGCTACCAATCACTATGCCTTGACTTTGGCCAAAATACACAGCTTGAATACTTTTGACCATTCATGTGGAATGACGGAGGGCTACGAATGGTTTTGGCGAAACCGTGAACGTAGTGAACTTGATATGGTCGATGGAACGAGATAGCTTTTAAAAGGAGTGGTTCAAGCTCCGCGTTTAAAAGTTTAGTTTTGAAAAGAACCGAGTGGTTTTCAAAGTGTTCCAATCGACTTTTACTTGGTTTATTTCTTGCATTAGTTCTTTTAATGCGTCCCATCAATTAATCCTACCATTGCAGAAAACAACCAAAATATGACGTACGCTTATGCCATTCGCATTCGCCACGGGGCCCCGTCATCACCCGTTAGGTTACTTAACTAACGACAGAGCGGGGGCTGGGCTAGCGCGGCTGTAAAACATAAGCAACGCCTAAATAGTTATAATATACAAATATACAGCAATGATAGACATTACAGATCACAGATGAATACATTGGATATACTAGGAATCCGCAATGCGTTCGAGCCTGCAACGCAAAGCGGATTACACGGTCGCGGTGAATAGCCAATACCCCACCCAAGACCCCTACGGGTGCGGCAAACTACCCGCCAAGCACCCGAAGCGAAGCAACCTCCCTCACCACCGTGAGTAGGCCACTCGGCACTTCGAGTACCCGGTAGTTTGTGCACCCCCTCCATGGGTCTATCCTAGGAGCAAAAACAGTAAAAAGAATTATACAATGACGGCTACAACCCCGACCCGGCTGTGCGGCCATACAAAGAATATTATTACATCAATTTACATGTTACAAATGAATGAAAGAAAAACAACGCTCATCTCACATCCACCCCGGCCATTCATCCGCGACAATCCAATCCATTCATATCCACAAACCAATAGCAATCACAGATCATGTATAACCCCGACTAATCGTCTTATAGCGATTAGCCGACGTTCAATACATGCAAGCATTACAGATATAACCGATGTAGTTAAAGTGTAGTGAAGTTCCGAAAAATACGGATTTATAGGCCCCCAAAAGTAAATTTTAGTTCTGGAAAATCTGGGCATATATTATATATCCTTAAAATCCCAAAATCAACACAGAAAGACACTGCACGAAAAACGATGCAGAGAGGACATCAAACCGCGGCGCTTCCGCGGCACGAGCCTACCTCGTGCGGCGGAAGGGCGGCGGTTTGGATGAATCTCTGTGTCGTTTTTCATGGGTGTTTTTAAAAAACCCTGAGATGAATTTACAAATATAAAGTTTTCTATTTTGAGAAGAAAAAATTTCAACAGAAACTAGGGTTTTTCAAAGTTCGGTTTTTGGATTTTTCGGTTTCGAAACTTCGTTACACTTCACTACCTAGCTAGTTTGAGTTTAGTTAGGCTCTGATACCACTGTAAGTCCACGTTGCCCACCCCGGTACTTGCGGGGAGGCGGAAAACATAATAAAAATCGGATTTTTAATGACTTAGGCAACATGGACCTTGACTTGGAGGATCTTTGCTAAACTAAAACTAACTAAAGTAAATTAACAACTAACAAAGTTGTAGAAAGGTTATACCTTGGGCTCGAACTCCTTCTCTCCTTGCTCGTCGGAATGGTAGAAAGGCCTCACCTTGCTAGTCTCCTTCCGTCAAAGAACGATCCACCCGAAAGCCTCGACCTTTAGCTTCAACTCCAAGCTAGGAGTAACTAGAGTGCAAGAAATGCTAAGACTTGAACCCTAGAAGTGAGTAGAGAAGATCAAGTGAAGGTTTTTCTCAAGCTTTTTGTTTCTCAACACATGAGAGGGAGAGAGCTTGAGGGAGAGGATGAGCAAGAGAGAGAAAAGATATGATAGAATGAAATAATAGTGAGCCATTCTCACTAATATGTGTGAGTTATTTTAATTAATTAATTAGCAAGAAAATTGTCATGGTTTTATCAAGAGGTGACCATTATCATTTCATCATTAATGCAAATTGCAAGAATCAAAGAGCATCTTCCAAATGAAATGATCATGGTCAAATTGTCAACTTGGTCAACAAGTCAACAAAGTCAAAGTGTCAACAATAACAACCATGCACAATAATTAAGCTAATTATTAATTAACAATAATACACACAAAAACAATAGGGGTAATAAAATGACAATAGTCATTAACCCTAAACAAGGTCCTCTCCCTCAATCTCAAGCAACCGTGCATACGCACCCGCATTCGTGATCCGAGGAGCACGAACACAATGAGAAAAACCAATCTCAAATCATATACTAGGATCTGGCTTAAACCAAAGCCCGCTAGTATAAACTGTCCGGACAGCAAACGTGCACAAGTGCGCGGATGCGAACGAACCCTGTCGCAAAACCATGCAACCTCTACTCGTTTTGCCTAAAGGCGAATAGCTCTCTGTGTGGGACTCTAAAGACTCGACACTACGCTGGCAGTGGGTTTAACCACAGACCGCAAGCGGCACTAGCTGTACGTAACGGTCCCCAGGTAGATGTCGATAAGAAGACTGACGAGGTGAACCCCATCTGCACTCCTACTGAGCCTGTATGTGACAATCTCCGTACAGTCCGGTCTGTTCGTCTGATACATCGCATGGCGGGCCTAGGGGGGCGGTGAACGTCAGTCCCCTAATAGCGGTACAAGTCGTGTCGGAGTGAAGCCCAGAACACCCTGAGATAACACTGGAAGCCTACCAGTATATCTCGCTTGCCCTGGCCAGGGACTACTCGTGTAATGGCTCTCCTGGACACAGCGCGATGTCAACCCCCAATACCGGGAGAGACGAATCCTGTCTAACCGTCACTGCCTCCAAGTGCTTCGGGACTGCACCCAAAAACTACCTGTTTGCACGACTCCTCTGAGCCGTGGTAGGGTAGTAATCAAAGTGCAGTGGGAACACACTCGAGGCGAAGTGACAGTGTCAAGTCAGCGGACTAAGCTGTACTCATGTCACCTGGGAACTGATAACTGACGATAGGTATATTACCAACCAACAGTTCCCGACGAGTCATGTCCAGTGTACTCGTAACCTAACGAGCACCCGCATACTATCCCAAGTACGACGTACTAACGGCTGTGGGACAGACCGTCTCCCACACTGGGATGAGAAGCGCATACGCTGGTCTACTCCGGAGTATCGATGCCCTGTCTCGATAGTCCAACGACCAGGGACCTGTATAAGGATGTGCTTATAGATTACCCAGCTCCCACGAGTGCGAGCGCCATCGCAACGCTGGTAATCAAGCACAGATCCTAAGGGCTCTACTAATATGTATACCTGCAATATGCTAAAAGAAACACATGCACATATTAAAGCAGAGACAAACCAAGTAGCATACTACCATTTCGAGCAAGATTGTATATACAACTGTGAATATCCCAAGCTTCCATTAAGTAATATACAAACTAGTATGATACAGTAATGGCCTCTAGGGCATATACACTAACACCTCCACCACAACAGCAGCCACAACTTCAACTCACTCAGCACCCCTTTCAAGCACATAATTTTCAAAATCAGGTCAACACACCTGCACTGTCTAGTCCTTTACAGTTGACCGGAACTGATGAATCCTCTTCTTTTGCACAATACATGAATTTGATCTTAACAAATATCATGCAAGTCTCGGCTGAAATGAAATCTTCCGTCGATGACATGAAGAAAAACTCTGCGTCCCAAAACGAGAGTATTAAATCGATGGAGGAAGAAATTGCACGATTAAAAGCCGAGCTCAGTGCAAGAGAGAAAGGGAAACTTCCAGCTCAATCCTTACCAAATCCTGGCTATTCACATCATGTGAATGTAATCACCACATTGAGATCTGGAAGAGTGCTTGACAATCATGTTGGGGAAGAAGTTGATCATACTGAAAATCATATCAACACCCGGCTGAGACCTTTCCACACACACACATTTCTGACCCCAGTTCTTCTACCCTACCATCTTCTTCCGAGCCTATTCTCCATTTCCCAAAAGGCTCGCCATTACAGCCCATCTCTTTTACCCCTCCTCGGACGATTCCCACTTCTATTCCGGGATCGGTTCCACACACACATTCTTCTCCTATGATGGACCCAGCGCTTATTGCTAAAGCACCTTACCCTAATCGGTTAAAGGCTAACACACTAAGTCCACAGATGGAGAAGATCACTGAGATGTTTAAACAGGTTAACATCAATATCCCTCTTCTAGATGCTATCCAACAAGTACCTGCATACGCAAAAGTTCTTAAAGATTTTTGCACTAGAAAGAGGAAGAAACAAATGCCCAAGAAGATATTCATGGCTAAGACAGTAGACACAGCTTTCCACCAGCAATTACCGAGGAAACGTAAGGATCCTGGATATCCTACGATTTCCATCTCTATTGGGGAGAAACACATTAACCGTGCTCTACTAGATCTTGGGGCAAGTGTTAACCTGCTTCCTTTCTCAGTTTATGAGCAGTTAGGGATCGGAGAGTTGAAACCATCTCCATGCACTCTTCAGATGGCTGACCGATCAATCACCAGACCTAGGGGTGAATTAGAGGATGTGTTAATAAAAATCGGGGAATTTATCTTCCCTGTAGACTTTATTGTAATTGATACACAGCCTGTAGCGAACTCACGGAATCAAATTCCGGTGATTTTAGGTCGCCCCTTTTTGGCCACTTCCAATGCTATCATCAATTGTCGTAACGGTTCTATGACCTTATCCTTCGGGAACAGGACAATTGAGATGAACATTTACAAATTAGGAAGTGTACCCTCTGAACCTACTGCTCAGATCTGTTCTGTCGACTTAATGGATGTCGACAGCAGCGAATTTAATGATCCTCCTGATACTGATCTAGACTCTTTTCATATGTTGTTTGACCCAACTATGTATTATACACATACGGACTCTTCCACCAAGATGTCCGGGTCAACAACTAACACTGATTATGAACTACCTTTAGAGTCTGAAGATCACCCCGCACCTTGTGATGACATTATTCTTCGGGGTATAGATGAAACTTTTGAGGAGATCTTCGCCGATGAACTCGCATTTCTAAAAAACACGGGTGTTGAGATGAATCAGGTTCCACTCACTAAAATTGAACCTCCACCCACTCTTCTGAAATGTAAAAAGAATGCGAGTAATCCATCACATACACTGCATCGTCTCTCCAATATGAGACGCACACACATTCTGTTCCACCACTTAACCTTTCCCCACTTCTTCTTCCACCAACCAGAGCACTGCATTGATAAATTTTTTGAATGGTTGGTGTTAACCTTCGGTCTTTGCAAAGCTTGGCATCGACCACTGATTTTTTACCCCCACTTGTGATTTTAAAGATTAACATTGCATAACTCAAGTTTGGGGGGTATAATTTTTTCTGGCTCCTAAAAAAGAAAATTTTTACAAAAATTTTGAGCCAAGAATAAGTTTGAGGGAAGTTTTTCACTGATATATTTTGCCCCCACTAATAAATTCCTCCCAAGCTTACAGGTTTTTCGAGATTTAGCGGAAGGCAACAGTGAGGACACTGTTGAAAACAAGTTTGGGGGAGGTTTGTGCTTATTTACGCATCATTTGCATCATACATTGCATAAGCACAAAACATTTTTTTTGAAAACCTATAAAAATTTAAAAAATTTCAAAACTATAAAAATACTTTTTGTACATAAATAAGATAATAAAAGTTTAGACAGTGAACAATTACATCCATGAGATTAGAAAAATTTTAGAAAACTAAGAAAATTAGAAGTTTTCTTATACGAACTAGTAATAAGTAGTTATGAGCCGTTGTCCCAAGGGTTAGTAAGATGAAGGACGTCACTAATCTGAGGATAAAAATAAGTCTGAAAAATAGTTTCTATTCTGGAAGCCAAACATTTTGAACGTTGCTACCCTGCTATTCGCACTTACACACGTCTTGAAGCCTGGGATAGTAGAGGATACCTTGAAATGCTCTTGTCTTAAAGCCAAAAGTATGAAAGAAAAAAAAAATGTGTTTGAAAATGGTGAGAAAAATGGAAACTGGTTTTGTTATCACCAAGGGTAATAAAAAATATATAGCAAAAGGGTGTTTCTTCACCTAGTGCCCCAAGGTCAACTGGTCTGGGAGTCACTGCTATGCCTGAGGTGGTGCAAGACTAAGAAAATACACCAAGCATGCAAGCACATTAGTAATCGGTCGGTTAGTACCTCAAGAAGTATTAACGGTCGCATGAAAGTGTGTAAGCAATCTCGTTTGCCAAGAAGTACTGAGGCTGATGGGCAAGGGTATGATAGCTTGAATTGAATTCTCCGGGTGTAGGGATGTCTTTACACACACACAGGGTGATATGATCGATGTTTGGAATAAAGATAGGAATGAAGAATAAGATGATGTTTTATTGAGGGAGGACGTGATTTCTGACATTTTTTCTTGACCATTAAGATAGGGCTCATGACAACCGAAAAGCTAGCTTAGTTGGAAACCCTAATTTTCAAAGTCTTTCTTTTACAATTCTTTTCTTTAAATGTAATATTCATGATCTTTCTTTTATTATTGGATTTTGTGGGTGCAATCCGCTGAAAACCCTCAGGAGACAACACTCCTCCTACTAGGGACACCTAGAGGTTTAAAGGCTTGTTGCACATGCTCAGTGCAATCGTGTTGCCTACGAAAGTGTGCTAGTTAGTTTTTCTCTTTCTTATTTTCTCCTTCTCTTTTTAATAAAACATTCGCTCGAGACGATCGAAATTAAGTTTGGGGGTATTTGATCAGTCGAAAATATTGCATATTTTAACCGGCAATTTCCTTATCATCTGCATACATATAGAAGTGTACGGTATTCATAATTCACATATTAGCCAATCGGTCGCAAAATATCAAATTACATGTATTCGACCTTAAAACCGGCATTTCTAGGGAAATTGACTGCATTGCATTACATAGCATATTTTCTATATCTTGCAACCCTTGTTCGAAGTCTGTGCAGGAAAAGAGAAGCTTGCTCAATCATTACCTTGCTCGACCATTACAAGTGTTCGTAAACTCAGTGCAATCAGATCTGCTATCATTACAGAAGGGAAGAGGAATTTCTACATGTTAAACAAAGCTCCAAACAGAAGCACCAAGCCACAGCCAAAATTACACACTCCAAGCCCTCAACATGGCCGCGCATGCGCGGCCAAAAGCATGGTTTGGCCGCGCATGCGCGGCCTAGTAGAAGAATCAGCAACCAATCTTTAGCCCACTGTGCTTCCTACAGAGCCCACATGCCAGAAAGACTCTCCAAGTTCCAGAATTCTCCAGAGTCTTCTTCCAGATCAGCAAGGGTCATTAAGCATTGGCTAATCCCTAATTAAGCTCCTAATCTTCTTCTAATCACATCTAGAAGCTTCCCCTCCAACAAACTTTAGGGGGGAAAAATTGAATTCCTTCAACAAACTTTAGGAGGGAAAAACTTAGACCTAGGGTTTAGACTTCTATAAATAGGAACCTAAAACTAAGGTTATAGATTATCAAATACATCATATAGAATACCATTCTATTGATTCCACCATTGTTGTTAGGTAGAAACCCTAATTCTTCTTCTTCTACCAACAACAACCACCTCTAAACCCTAAATCCAACCACAATTCAAGATCTTGAGTGCAAGCCAAGCAAGATGCCTTCAACCCTTTTATGAGCCGAGCCGATCTTAAATCGGGCACGAGATCAAAGTAGATCCACGATCCACGGAGACGAGCGAAGCCGAGTCAACGATCGATTTTCTTCTTCTTGTAGATCTTGAAAGAATGTATTGAAATTGTTGATCAAATAAAAGGTGATATTTTCTTCTATCTTGTTTTCTTTAAATTCCGCATCATGTTGTCTTTACTATTCTTGAATATTGTCTATGTGGTGATGTGTGAATAAAACTCCGCTCGTTAAGGAGTCGAAACGATCTTTAGTATGATGAAGTAGCAAATTTGTAATCGATTCTTGAATCCCACGAGTTTGTAAACCCTAGCAAGTTCAAGAATCGACAACCCAATTCGTTGCGATGCTTTCTTGATCGACATCGCTCGAGATTGGGGAAATCCGATCGCTTCTTGAAATTGCTAGAGGCTAGAATGTGAATGATATCGACAACAGAACAAGGGATAAGATGAAACCCAAGTTTCACGAGAAAACCCTAACTCTTGTCGATGATCATCGATCTAGTATCAATCTTTCGAAGGACAAGAATACGAAATCTTGTAGACTACATCACATCTAAAGATCCGATCGATTCCTACGAGCCTCTCTTTTATTCTTGATTGTTGTTTGGAAAATACCATTGAAACCCCGATTCTTCATTGTTTATAGTTTCTTGATTCTTTAGTAGAGAATAGTGACACTCGAATACAAATCATTCTTGAATCATGTTTTCTTTTATTGTTGCTTAACTTTTCATTTCAAACAAATTAAAATACAAACGAATCTTGAAATCCCTGTGGACGATCCGCACTCATTCATTAACTACATCCGACACCGTAGTTTGATTGCGGTCAATTTAAATTTTTGATTCGATACGACACATCTGAAATTTACAGTTCAATCAATGGCTCCGTTGCCGGAGACTATTTGATTTGATTTACACATCGAGAATTTACTTCAATCACTAGTGCTTGAATAATAAGCTCTCGGGTGGATCATCTTCGACACGAGGATGCTAACGTCCAAAGTCGATCCCGACGAAGTAGGAGTTAAGGAAGAGGATTTTGAAGACCCGAAGGACACAAATCCTTTAGGTATAAGCTTCTTTCATATTAGTTAACTTCTTCTGCTTGCTAGTTTAGGGTTATGGTTTGATCACTTAGGTTTTGTTGACTGTGCTTGCTCAAAATTTGATTTTTGTGCATTCCTCCTCTCTACTTTCATTGTAGAGTGAGTAAAATTAACTAACCTGGTATCAAAGACAATCCATACGCTTAAACTAGCTTCTTGACCGTAGAATTGCATCACAAAACATTTATGAAACATTGCAAATTTCAGTCTAGAAAATTTAGCCTTTTCGCAGTTTTGGGACAGCTTTTAAAATGACTTTTAAACCTTGTACTCAATGCCAGGAGCTCTCTTTTTGGAACGGGGACTCCGTAGGGTATTGAGGGTGACCCATTGGGTCTCGGAAAACCATTTTCAAAACCTTTTTAAAACTTTAGCGGCTGTTTTTTGAAGGTTGTTTTCTGGTTTCAGTTGTTGTCCAAAAACAATGGCATATTGCATTGTTTCGACCCCGCAGGCTCATGGTTCAAACCGAGAGCCTGTGGAAGGGATCGGGGGCTCCCCGTAGACCCCCATGCGGATTTCTGGGATGTGCTTGAATGCCTCCATCGGGCTTTTGGGCAAGTTTGAGATCTTTCGGGATTTGAGTTTTGGCAATATAATTTATTTTTGGATGGCGGACTGCACTTGATTTTTTTCGTTTGCAAAATTCGATTTTTAACTTCGCAGGTGATGAATTCTATGGTCATGATTTCCTTGTTTATGTATATATGTGTTGTGAACATTTTCTAATTGCTATATGTCGATTAGAAGGGGTTACACGCATCTTGTTATTGCGATGTATATCTTTATGATGGTTTAGTCGGATTGTTGTGTTGGATAGCCTCTCGTGCGATATTGGTTGTACAGTTATGTCATTTGTATATTCATTATTACGGGGCGAGCATCAGACATGTGGACTGCCATTTCTTCCATTTTGTATATTCTTTTATTGGGACACGGCCGGGTTGTGGTCGATGCCACCATTGTATATTAATTCATTTATGTACTAGGATAAACCCATGGAGAAGTTCTCGAATAGCCTAGTTCTAGAGTGCGCTAGGTGGTCGTCTCACAGTGGAAAGTTCGAGCCGCCTCGCTTTAGAATTGGCGTACTATTTGCCGCACTTGTAGGGGTTTTAGAATGACCCACGGCGGAGTGCTCAAGTTACCGGATTTCATGAAGTGCCGGGTGGCCCATTCATATTATTGAGTGATGGTTGTCTCACTTCTAAAATTGGCAGGTGACTTGCTGTACTCATAGGGGTCTTGGTTCTGCATTGCAAAGCTATCCACACGACCGGGGAATGTCGAGTTTCATTTGCGGCTTAAATGAAACGCGGGGCTCCTAAATTAACCGCTATTCCATATTGCTTATTGCTTGTGTGTGATGTTGTTTATAACATGCCTGTGACCAATAGTTATATATATCTATATATAAATAAATGCTGTATATTTGTTGCATCCGCGCTAGCCCTACCTATGAACTGCCTTAAGTTAAGTAACCTTACGGTGAAGTCCCCGGACCCCGTTGCGAATGCGTATGGCATATACGTATATTCTATTTTCGTTCTTTTCTGGTGTGATAGGTATTAATTGATAGGACCACATTAATTTTGATTAATGCAAGAAAAAACAAACCAAAAATGATGTTGTCGGAATCAAATTTCAAAACCACTCAGTTCTTTTAGAAACTACTCGATTTTCTTCAAAACCAATTGTTTTCAAAATTAAGCTGGAACTACTCGTTTCGAAATCACTAAATTCCTTCAACGATATCAAGTTCATTACGTTAATGGTTTTTCACTAAAAACTAGCCGTAACCCTCCATCATTTCATAAAGGCGCCACTTAGTATTCGTGCTACGTTTCTTAACTATAGTTAAGGCATAGTGAACGATAGCTAAACAATGTTTTAGCAAGTGATGTGATTGGTTAAGACAGTCGTGCAATTTTGCTAACCATAGTTAAGGGTCGTACGGGTGGCTCTAATGCAATCAAGATAATGACTGGTTGAACTTGACTGGCGACTTATGATTTGTTGACCATAGTTAAATTCATAAGTCGTTAAGGGTAAAAACCACGTCGGGAGTTTCAAATATACATGAAATTTGCTAGTGATGCATACCTTCTGGAGTATGGTGACTAGAGTGGTTTCCATCTAGGTTATCACACGATTATAGTTGGGTCCCGATCCTACTGTGAGTATTTGTTACTCTTTGAGAGATATTTTTCACTTCACAATTAGCTAATCTTTTAGGTGTCTAGAAAGGTGTTAACGGAGCTACGCCTCTGTGGAAATGAGGTTTATTTTAATTAGGTTTGTGTAAGAGCATGAGAAACCTCCCTCGGAGTACTAACACCCACCTGGCTGAACGATTAGTGAATTTATAAGGTTTAAATAATCCCGACTAGTTCTCTTTTTAAAGTTTGAAGGAGAATTTGAGGAAACAGTGGGTGACATCCTCATTAGAAAAATTAAAAACCAATCTAATCTTGTTAGAGCGCGCGCTGAGTATTTCTTTTCTCTTTCTCTCTCTCCAGGTAGCAACCATGTCATGCCTTAAACAAGATAATAAAATGTATGACTTGACCGACTCGGATTCTTATTCGAGGCTGAGAAACGTCGGTTCGGCTCTGAGTTGTGACAAATGTCAGCAAGGGAAAGAGAATTACACGAATTCCTTGAGGACCCCGGTGAAGAAGAAGCATACTATTGTGGCTGCTTTAGGTGTTCTTGTTATTAAGAATTTTTTTTCGGTCAGCCCTAACTCCTGGGTACTAGATATCGGATTAGGATCTCATAACTGTAATTTATTATAGGGACTGAGAAAAAGTAGGATGGTTAGACCTAGTGATATGTCCCTTGGAGTAGGGAATAGACTATAAGTTGATACTGCTGCTGTCGGTGAATATCATCTAGTATGTCCAAGCGGCAATACTATGATTTTGAATAACTGCTACTATATACCTTCTATACTTTGCAATATTATATCAGTTTCTTTACTAGACAAAGATGGATATAACTTTTTCTAGATACAAATATCATGAACATTTACCTTAATCAGGTACTGGTTGTAGAAGGCATATTATGTAATGGTATCTATGTTTTTAATCAAAGCATAGTTTTCAATATACAAAACACACGCAAGAGGAAGAGTTCAGATATGAATGAAGCATACTTATGGCATTGTAGATTTGGTTGTATCAATGAGAAAAGATTATCTAAGTTACATAAAGATGGATATTTGAATCCGTTCGAATTTTTATCTTATGAAACTTGTCAGTCTTGTCTTAAAGGAAATATGACCAAAACTCCATTTACGGACACAACGAAAGAGCTAGAGGGCTCTTGGGACTCATACACAGTGATGTATATGATCCAATTTCTATACATGCAAGGGGTGGATTCTCGTACTTTATTACATTCATTCATGATCTCTTTAGGTTCGGACATGTATTCTTGATTAAACACAAATATGAAGCTTTTGAGAAATTCAAAAAATATAAAAACGAAGTAGAGAACCAGACTGGAAAAAGTATCAAGATCTTTCGATCTGATCGAGGAGGTGAGTACTTAAGTACGAAATTTTATGAATTTCTAAAAAAGAATGGTATTCTCTCTCACCTTACTCCTCCGTATACACCACAGCACAATAGTGTGTCGGAGTGGAGGAATCGTACCCTTTTGGATATGGTTCGCTCTATGAGGAGTAGTTCTGAGTTACCGCTTTCATTTTAGGGTTATGTGCTTGAGATAGCAGTATACCTATTGAATAGAGTTCCAATCAAGTCTGTGCCTACCATTCTATATCAAGTATAGTATGGGAAGAGACCATCTCTTAAATGGATTAAGATATGGGATTGTCTTGCTTATGTTAGGAAGCAAAATCAAGACAACCTCGAGGCACGATCATTTTTGTGTAAGTTTGTAAGCATTAATATGGGTATCTTTTCTACCACACGGAGGAACAAAAGGTTTTTGTTTCTCAATATGCCATGTTTTTAGAAAATGAATTCTTTACAGAAGAAAAAGATGACTGTGCCGTAGAACCGGAAGAAATTCCAGAAACGCAAACTATAACTGAAGATTTGATAGAAACAGAGGATTCAATAGCCCCAGATGAACCTCGGTCACTCCGCAGATCTAGTAGGATTTCTCATCCGCCCAAGAGATACTACGGTTTTCTCGTCCCCCCGAGAGATACTACGGTTTTCTTATAGATGGTGATCGAGAGGATTACATCTTGGAAGAAGATGATCCTACTAGTTTCAAGCAAGCCATTACCAATAGAGACTCTGTAAAACTGCTGGACGCTATGCGATCCGAAATGGAGTCCATGTACGCCAACAAAGTTTAGACATTGGATATTTCTCCTCCTGGGATAAAACCCATTGGGTGCAAATGGATCTTAAAAAAGAAGATTAGTGTTGATGGACAGGTGGGGACCTATAATACTAGACTTGTTGCAAAAAGTTTTCGTCAAAGATCCGGTGTGGACTATAACGAAACCTTTTCCTTAGTGTCTATGCTGAAATCCATTCGGATCCTACATGCTATTGATGCCTTCCATAACTATGAAATCTGGCAGATAGACATAAAAACGGTTTTTCTAAATGGAAGTTTAGAAGAGGGCGTTTATATGAATCAGCCGGAGGGATTCATAGACATTAGGAGCAGCGGGAAGGTGTACAAGTTGTTTAAATCCATTTATGGATTAAAGCAGGTATCGCAGAACTGCAACATCTGTTTTGATGAGACGGTCAAGGAATTTGACTTCATCAAGAACAAGGATAAGCCGTGTATATATAAGAAGATTGTAGGGAGAACTGTTGTATTCTTAATCTTGTACATGAATGACATTCTCTTGATAGGAAATGACATTCCTATGCAACAATTGGTCAAGTTGTTCTTATCACAAAAGTTCTCCATAAAAGACTTAGGTGATGCCTCCTACATTCCAAGGATTGAGATCTATAGAGATAGATCTAAGAGATTGTTGAGACTATCACGGTCTAGGTACATAGATGCCACACTAAAAAGATATAGTATTGAAGATTCCAAGCACGGCAATATACCCTCTTTGCACGGAATTACCCTCTCCAAAGAGATGTCTTCCAAGACTGATAAGGAGAGGGCTCGCATGATCATTATACCCTCCGTTTCGGCGGTAGGATCTATAATATATGCGATGTTGTGTACCAGACCAAATGTAGCTTATGTGCTAAGTGTGGTGAGAAAGTATCAGTCTAACCTAGGTGAAAATTATTGGACAACAATGAAGAACATTCTCAAGTACCTGAGAAAGACTAAGGAGGTGTTCTTGGTTTACGGTAATGGAGACCTCCCTTTGAGAGTACTTGGAATAAGTCTGTACGAGCTGGGCTTTGATCTACCGTTCCAGGTCTTTATAGGTTGATAGGTAGATTCCTTTACCAACTCAAGCTTCCAAAGTGACAAGAATGACAACAAGTCTGTCTCGGGTTATGTGTTTACCCTCAATGGAGAGACGATCTGTTGGAAGAGCTCCAAACAGGACACTGTCGCAGACTCGACGATGGAGGCTGAATACATTACTGCCAACGATGCTGCAAAAGAAGCGGTCTGGATGAAGATGTTCATTACTGAACTGGAGGTGGTTCCGTCTATTGTTAGTCCAATACCTTTGTATTGCGATAACAATTGGGCTATGGTTTTAGCGAAGGAACCAAGGTCCCATTAGAAAATCTAGACACATCTTGAGGCAGTATCACATGACTAGGGAGATCGTAGATCGCCGGGAGATCGAGGCCCAGAGAGTATATACGAAAAACAACATGACGGATCCATTTACCAATGTCCTCCCTCAAGCGCAGTTCGAGCGACTTTTTGAGATGTTGGGTATGTGGTATGCCAACAGCTGGCCTAAGAGCAGACGTTGGGTATTCGGTATGCCAATTACAGGCTTTAATACAAGTAGGAGATTATTAGATATTTATTCCCTAGAGGCCTGTATTGTATAGGATGATAGAGATATGTATGTAAAGGACAATCTTGCTCTGATATATAGTATACTATTTAGGTTGTTTTATCTAAACATGTGTATTTTTTTCTTATTTCTTTGTATTGCTTATATATGTTGATAAAGCCTTAATACAATTGTATACTATTTTGGTTTGTTTTTATCTTAACATGTGCATATGTTTTACTTGATATCATATATGGCTGATACATGTTGATAAAGCCCACAGAATTTTGCTTGACTACCAGTGTTATGATGGCAATCATACTTGTGGAGGCTGGGTAGTCCATAAGCACATCCTTAAATGTCCCAATTCGCAGGAATATCGAGACTGGGCATCTATATTCCAGATAGCACTTGTGTATGCATTTCTATACCCCAACAAGGGGTGATGGTTGGTCCCACAACCATTAGTGTGATCATCTAAGATTGTATACAGGTGCTCACTGGGGGTGAGTACACTGAATGAACTTGTCGAGAACTTCTAGATAGTATTATACCTATCGTTAGATAGCAGTTCTCAGGTTACATGAATACAGATTAGTCTTTAGACCTAAGATCGTCATTTGTCTCGTGTGAGTTTCCACTGTACTTAGATTACTACCCTACCATGCCTCTACTGAGTCATACAAACAGGTTTTAGTTGCGTACAGTCCCGAGCCACATAAAGGCAATGAACGATTGTCAGGGATTCGTCTCTCCCGGTATTGGGAGTCAATGTTGCACTGTGTTCATTTGGCCAGCACTATAAGATCTTGGCCAAGGCAGATGAGATTTACCGATGGTTAGATCAGTAGTGCCTTGAATCGATCTTGAGCAACATCGACTCGACTTATCGGGTTATTAGGGGACTGACATTTTCCATCCCCTACACCCGGTATACAATACTCTCAGACTAAGAAACCAAACTGTACGGAGATTGTCACGGATAGGCTCGGTAGGAGTTCGGATGAGCTTGCTCGTCGGCCTTCCTTTTTGACGGTACCTAGGAAGCCGTTATATACAGATAGTGTCGCTGACGTGCTTGTGGTTAAACCCACTGCCAGCATACGGTTAAGTCTTTAGTGTCCCACTCAAAGTGTTTTTCTGGTTCAGGCGAAATGATGTAGTGGCTGTATTTTGATACGTGCAGGGTTCCGATTAAATACATGTACTAGATACAAGGATTTCAATCGGATGGATGGTAATACTAGCAAGCTTAGGATTAAGCAGGATTATTAAATCAAGTATTGATTTAATAAATTACACACACACACACGTGTGTGTGTGTGTATGTATGTATGTATGTATGTATATTCTAGTATTATATTCATTGTATTAGTCTATTTCTTTGGGTATTCGTATTTTGATACGAATATGGGTATGTATATACGGAGATATATTCTTGTATTTATACAAGTATACATTCTAGAAAGTAGACAACTCATCATGGATTTTCTATTTTTGTTAAAAATATAAATGAGGTGTAAAGGTGTGGTATGGAAAAAGAATGGTGATGGAAATAGTTTTGTATTTGTTTATTGTATTTGTATGCACTATTCAAGTATGGTTGCTATCTTTCTATTTAGAAAAATGGTTAACAAAACCATGCTGGTCATTTCATTATAAAAAGTAATGATAATTATTTCACCATTTTCTTTCTCTCTCTTTCTCTTGAGCTCCTTCATCTTCTTCCCCCCTACACTCTCATGAGTTGATAATCAAAGGTAAAAAAAAAAGGTAGAACAATACTAGAACAACTTCACTACATCCCTAAACACCTTAGTTTAATAAGCTAAGGTCTTTAGTTGCTTCACTTGGAGAAGATAGAGCTTGAACCATAAACTCTCAGGTGGATCATCTTCGACACGAGGAGGCTAACATCCAAGCTCGATCCCGACGGATTAGGAGCTAAAGAATAGGATTTTGAAGACCGGAAGGGCACGAATCTTTTAGGTATAACCTCCTTTCATAGTAGTTAACTCATTCTAGTTGCTAATTTAGGGTTATGGTTTGATCAGTTGGGTTTTATTGATTGTGTTTGCTCAAAATTTGATTTTTGTGCAATTTGTCTCTCTACTTTCATTGTAGAGTGAGCAAAATTAACTAACAGAAGCAACCAAACCATGTGATAATTTTCAGCTATGAAATCGCATTCTACCTGAGAAAAACCTTGGACCTGCGAACAAATCATTGAAGAAGCAGGATAATAGGAAAGAAAGAGTACCCGAAGAGATCGAGATTGAATAAGGAGTCGCCAAAGATCTCGCAGCTAAGGATCCACCCTAAAAAATCAAGGTGGACTACAATGTCTTAGCCCATCTGAAGAAGTTGCCTTCGCATTTGAGCATATACAACACTCTGCTCTTGTCAAAGGAACTTCGGGATCTCTGCTCTTGTGAAAGGAACATCGGGAATCTCTTATTAATGCCTTGAAAGATCCTAACCAGTTCAAGCCTACTTCGCCGAAAAAGAGATGAAGGATGAATTGGCAGAAATCCACACCGCCGATATTACTTTCAGTGAGGAAGATCTTCTCCAAGGGACGTGTGGACATAACCGACCGTTATATTTAGCCAAGTACTGTGAATATAAAAGGATAAATAAGATCTTCATCGACAATAGATCTTCGGTCAACCTGCTCAATGTGATGGTATTGAAGGAACTATGCATGGAAGTTCAATACCTAGCATGGGAAAGGATTACAATCTCGAGATTCAACTCATAGTCCTCTCGAACACTCAGTTCTGTGATATTGATGCATCATTTCGGGCAACTGGTGACGGACGTTATGTTCCATGTGTTTGATACAAAGACATGATATAAAGCTCTGCTCGACAGGCCATGGTTGCACGAGTATAATATCATCCTTTCTACATAATATCAATGTATGAAGTATTTCAAAGATGGTAAAGAGCACGTCATCACGAGGGATCTCAATCCTATTTCAGTCAATGAAGTATGAAAGTATAAAGATGCCAAGTATTTCCTGCCAGATTTTGAGGATACCAAAAGATGCGGCAAACCGAAAAACAAATAAAAACAAGTGGCGACTATCCCAATCTTTGGAAGCGATACGGAAGAAAAGGAGGAAATAGTGTTCTCCGGCCAACCCAAGTTAGAGAATGATGAAAAAACTGACACCCGTCATTCCTATTTTTGGGAATGATTCCGAGAAAGAGATGTAGCGATATTCTCCATATGTCCTTTGGTGAAGTCCCTTAATGAAGCTGATCAGACTTTGCACGTCACGATGGATCTGCTACGGCACTCTAAAGAGCTCAATACTGTCAGCACCGAAAATGTGGGGGAGCCAATAGCCTTCTATGTACCTCCCAAGCGTAGAGGTGAAAAGACAATTCTCTTCTACAAATCTGAGGAGACTAAAGTGAAGAAAAAAATCTGGTATGGACTCGACCCAAATCTTGACAGGTTGCAGCCCATCCGCATGCCCAGATACTTCATGAAGGGATTAAAGGAGTTAATAAAGCGTCAAGGAAGGGTTAATGCCAAATTGGAATTATGGAGGCAAACATTGGAATCTCGGGGATTCAGATTGAGCAGGTCCAAGACAGCATATATGCATTGCAAATTTAGTAACTAGAGAAGTCAAAACCATATTGGTATAACATTGGAAGGGCAAGAGATATCACCGAGCGAACAGTTTAGATATCTAGGTTCCATCATCCAAAAGAATGGGGAGATCGATAGATCAAAGGATCTAAACTGGTTGGTTGAAATGGAGGAGTGCAACAGGGATTTTGTGTGATCGTAACTTTCCATTAAAATTAAACGGGAAGTTTTATCGGAGCGCTATTCGGCCTGCCTTATTATATGGTACAGAATGCTGGGCTCCTAAGAAGTATTACACAGAAGATGCACGTAGCGGAGATGCGCATGCTTCGTTGGATGTGCGGTAACACTAGAAAAGATAAGGTGCGAAATGAGGATATTCGTGCAAAAGTTGGTGTAGCACCTGTGGAGGAGAAGATGCGGGAAAATCGGCTAAGATGGTTTGGTCATGTGCGACGCAGACCTATGGAAGCACCAGATCGATGAATAGATACTCTCGATATGGGCAATGGCAAAAGGGTAAAAGGGAGACCGAAGAAAACATGGATGGAGGTGATAAAAAATGATATGGTTGCCAAAGGACTCAATGAAAGTATATTGTTCGATAGGAGTGAGTGGAGGCGGAGGATTCATGTGCTGGACCCGGCGTGATTCTCATGTTGGTTCATGTAGCCTACCCTATATGCTTGGGATAAAAGGCTCAGTTATTGCTGTTGATAAAGCGTCAAGGAGCACCGTTCGAGTAAACCGTTCGAGAAACTCAATTCTATAAAATAATTTGGGAAGTGCCCGGGACTCGCCAAGTCAAACCTAACGGGAAGCTCGATACTACTGGGTCGGGGTATGTTCAGTCCAAGAACAAGAGAGAACTCACAGCTGCTATGCTATAAACTCTCTAAAGGAAGAAGAAAATGCTTCACCAAGAAACAATGCTATAGAGCGGGGGGGGCAGGGCCTGCACAAAGGACTTCATGCTAGTCACTATAAGACTAAGTTGATAGGCTGAAAAGAAAAGCTTTTCAAGCAAGCAAAGACAACCAAAGCCATAAGATGGCCATATATGAAAGGGCCAGACAACAACACTTAACTAAGCAGTCCATGGAAGGGGCAAATCATGATACTCTTCGGCCACAGCTACCTTTGTCTTCCTATGAAGGAGGAGAATTCCAAAGCTACAGTGAGAAAGATAAGGTGGAACTTGCAGACAATACCCAAGAAAAACATGGCAGTCTCAAGATCCTTATCCATCAAAATAAGTTCAGTTGAAGTACATCCCTTATAAAGAAGATAGGGCGGGAATAGTCTTTCCCTCGAGACAAGAAAAAGAAGTTATCCGGCCTCATCATGAAGTACCAAATATTTTCGCTTCCAGAATCTCGACGACCCGAGCAAGAAACGCGATCAATCACCCAGATTATTGCCTATACCATCGGGTCATAAGGCACCCGATTGAAGATTGCTTCATGTTCAAGAACTGGGTTGAAAAACAGTACAAACGAAGCAGGTTCATACTAACCAATAGTTGAAGGGTAAACCCGCCACGGAAGCACGAGCCAAAAAAAGTCTATGCCATCATATTGGGGCCATTCGATCTAGAAAGCGGAAGCAAGCTCACACCTGTCACACAATAAGGATTTCAAATAAGGGATAAAATGAAGACATGATTGAACTCTTCGATTGCTTCACAAATGAAGACAAGGAGATCTCAGAACTGTCACCTGCACCAAAAGAGCTGGAAGATGGGATACTTGCCATGACAGATAACCTAAAGAAGATTGACTTGGGAATGGAAGATGATCCAACGCCAACGTTTGTCAGTGAGTTTCTATCTGAAGAACAAGTGGCCACTCTAAAAATGGTACTCATGGAATATCGATACTGCTTCGCTTGGAATTACTCTGAGATGTTGGGGTTCGATCCAGACATAGCAGTACAAAAGTTAGCTATAACCCCAGGTGTAAAGCCCGTCAAAAATACACCAAGAAAGATGGGGCTCGAACTCGAAATGAGCATCAATGATCAAGTCAAAAAGCTTATAAACTTCGGATTCATCCATGAAGTGCAGTATCCTGACTGGATCGCCAACATTGTTCCCATGATGAAGAAAAATGGAACAATTCGGATCTGCATAGACTTTCGGGATTTAAATAAGGCATGCCCGAAAGATGATTTTCCGGTACCAGTGACGGAGCGCATGAGCGATAACACCTCCACTCATAAGGACTTCTCATTTATGGATGGTTCCTCCGGATACAACCAAATAAAGATGGATCTTGAAAACCAAAAGCACACAGCCTTTCGCGCCCCATTAGGCGTCTTCTGCTACAAGGTCCCTTCGGACTAAAGAATGCCGGGGCGACATATCAAAGATCTATGATGAAGATCTTCGATGATTTGATTCACGAAATTTTTGAGTGCTATATCGATGATTTGGTGGTCAAAAGCAAATCTTATGAAGAACACTGGGAGAACCTCAAGATTGTCTTTGAGCGTCTCCGAAAGTACAAGCTAAAGATGAACCCATTGAAATGCGCCTTCGGTGCCTTGTCTAACAAGCTTCGAGGGTTTATAATCCGTCATCGAAGGATTGAAATTGATCCCTCCAAAATCAGGGTAATTACAGAAATGCCCCTACCAAGAAGCCTGAAGAAATTGCAGCCGCTCCAGGGGAAGCTAGCGTATATTTGATGGTTCATTGCCAATCTGTCTGGCAAGTGTCGTCCATTCAGCCACCTTATGAAGAAAAGAACTCCCTTTATATGGGACCAAAAATGCCAAAAATGGAGGAAATCAAGCAGTACCTGCTAAATCCACCATTATTGGCCACCCTAGTAAAGGAAAAGCCCCCATCCTCTATACAATCGCACATGATGGTTCTCTCGGCGCACTATGGGTATAGGAGAATGACCAAGAAAAAGAATGGGCTTTTACTACCTAACTCGAGTCCTGCTAGGAGCAGAAAGCAATTACTCCCCTATTGAGAATGCAACATTTCAAAAAAAATAAAATATTATTTTTGAGAATTTTTATGATTTAATAATAATTATTTTGAATATTTTAATATGGCGGTATAATTAAATACCGATAAATTGGGAAAATTTTTGAAAATTATAGGAGTTACTGAAATGACGGCATTTTATGTGATTCATGCAAATTACAAATTTCTATAATTAATTATACTCTATTTTAATGCTAATCGCGATTAAATATCGCTAATCTTGCATTAATCCGGTTTTGTGCGCATGACATGCACCATGTTACATTTTCACACTTGTTACATTTTTATCATTCCTTCTTCCCTATTTTTCTAGCATGGTTCTCATTTTCTTTAGATAAGAAAAGAAAAGAAAATGATAAAGAAAGGAGGTATGGGAAAGAGAGAGAGAGAAAGAGGTGAGGGGTCAACCTTGGCATGGCTCTTTGTTCTCATTCCTTCATCATCATCATCCCATCTTCATCTCTCCTCTCATGGCAGCCCACTTCCTCCCACCACCTCAAACCCCTCACTACTCCATCAAAAACCCATTAAAACATCATCCTCCTTTCATAAAAAACATGCACAAGCATCCTACAAACACTTTGGACCAAGAAAGGATGAATTTTGGAGACTTGGGGCAACTCAAGAAAATTCTTAAGTTACCAAACGAGGTAATTTCTGCACCATTAGTATTGTATTTCAATTTCATTAGCACATACACAAGTTTGGAAGTGTTTTAATGCGGTTCAGTGAACTTAGAAAATTCCAGAAGAGGTTTTGATGGATTATTGAGTTGTGATTGTGCTATTGAACTTTAGTGGTGACCTTAAGACCCCCATAGTGTCTAGAACCCAAACCAAACTTTAACTAAAACATGAAAACCCAAAACAGAAACTTTTCATATCGGTTTTGTTTGCAATTGGCGGCCTACAGAGAATCTGGGATGATCCGGGACGTTTCTGAGAAAACCAAACAATACCACTAACCTAGATGGACCACTAGGAAGACACCCTGCAAGTACAAAGCCCAGAGGAGCCTTAGGGGCTGAGCAGGCCAGAATTACATGGCTTGTGACCGGCCACATGGAGGAAATTAGTGCCCAGGTTGCTTGTGTAGTTCATAGGTCCCATATACATCACCGTAGTATTGTTTGTGCACCTTGTTTTTGCCTGAAACAAAATCTGGGACCACTTTCTTGAGTTGTTTTGATTCGGGGTTATGTTTTACGTATTTTAAATTCTGGTTTTGGTAATAGTGTTTTGTATCGGTCACTTAACATTTTTACGTCTATATCGGGTGTTTTTGGGCTCTTTTGTGTGAGTAAACCATAGGTTTTGACCTATGTGAGATTCGTGTGTCGTTTTGGTTTTGAATTGGATTTTAATGCGTCACGATACGTTATAATATGTAGGTACCATCATGAGGACTTCGAGATGACAAGCAAGCGTGTGAAGACATTGGTATCGGCAAGCGAAGATCAAGGTGAGTGGATCTATATCCACGGAGGAAGTCGGGTGGATGGCGTATAGCACCCCCGCAAATTTTGATGGAAACTGATTTTGTATATAGGATATAGTTAAGGGAACCTTTAATAAAAAACTATAGATAAAGTTAAAAGGTAGTTAGAGGAACCATATTAGAAACTAAAGGATAGCTAGAAGTGATATGATACAACTAATATGTGATGACGGGATTTGAGAATGATATTTGATGATATTGTCGTTTAGGGTACTATAACACTAGATGGCCGACGTAAATGTGTCATGCGAACCATACCTATTTCCAAACTGAAGAATCGTATGCATCTTTTAAACATATACCTTGAGGGACGTTACGGATTTTCAAATGATATCTTTTCCTTAAAAACACCGTAGCCCCTACTTTGAAAACTACGATTCGCATCCTTTAAAAACTGATTGTCTGGTTCGGGTGTGTATGTTAGATTAGAGACGCATGCTTATAGTATATGTAAAATTGAATTGATGTAGGAGATAAATGCGATGAAAGGTTCCCTTGTCGGTCCCCTGATATGATGATTGGATGATATATTGGTATACGGATGCGAGTCGATTGAGATGATTGATATCTTGTCGGTCCCCTGATATGAGATTGTTGTGGATGCGATCTGGGACATAGGTATATAGATATATTTATATATGTTATGAATCATGAGAGATTGTCGTGCGAGACCTTAGGTCCGTACCCTCTTTGTCGTATAGGCTGATAGGATCCCTAATGGTTTAATGCCGTCGTACGATAACTTTCCGTACGTGATGAGTTTGACTTGATGATTGATCCATACCCTTGACTAGAGGATGCCGTACGATGGATTATACCGTACGTGATGTTGTGAGGCCGGACACCGATTGATAGATTCACCGACTCGATCATGTTAGATACGTATACCTTATAGCTTTTAGCTGATGATTTACCTTATGCTGTATTCATGTCATTCTCATTGCATTGCTTATACCTGTGCTAGTACACCTGCACCATTATCGATGATGCGCATATTACACTTACTCAGATTTGCCGGCTCACACACTTCATCATCGATAATTGCCATGTCACTACACAGTAGAATTGCTATGTTCGCATCATTACGATATGACACATGATATACTGATATTGTCACATCACTGTTCCATGTTGCATGACACACGGATATGCTTACATTTTAATCATATGTTGCATACATCATGCTTTATGATTTTATGCATTGAGATATGTTGTTTTCATGAGATTTCTGGATTCGAGAACCGTGGCTATTTTGAAAGAAAGTATGTACTGTTTTAAAAACCCGGTTTCTAATGATATGATATTTCAGTGCATCCACCATGCGTTTTCTCAGTTCTGAGACGTGTGACATATGAAACTCAATTCGAGAAGATGTACGAGGCCGATTGCGGGTACATGGTGGACCCGATATGGTACCCCAAGGCGAGAAAGGATTGTTGTGCAGTAGACGGTGAGCCTGGCAGAGGGACTTCTACCTACCGGTGATATTATTTAGGCTCGGCGGATATCCGGAGGATACCGACCGGAGTCGAGAGATGATATGGGCCGATCCGGACTGACGGAGCCCGTGGGCCGATCCGGACTGACGGAGCCCGAGAGATATGAGGATTTACGTGTCGATGCTGGACACGGGTTTCATGATGTTTCAAGTGTTGATGCTGGACACTCTGGTTCCATGATTTTGATGTGTCGCGAGAGACACACGTTGATTTATATCCTCATATTTTCATGCATATAATTTTATGATATTTACATGCATGATATTGTTGTGTCATTGGTTGACACGTGGACGAGATCCACATGCATACATACATTGACTATATGGTTGGATGAGATCTACATGCATATAGACTGGATTATACTGATGGCACAGATGTAGATACGGACACCCTAGATATCATAGTATTACCTTTATGATATAGTTGACCTAGGAAATCGTTATTTTATTCGATTTCTTCTTGTTGATGTTTTTCTACTCACGAGTTGGCAACTCACCTGCTGTGCCACAGTTCTTGCAGGTTGACCGCATGGATCAGTAGCGGCTTCGTTGGCACACAGTTGCATTTGGGTATTTTTGCATTGGTAGGTGGGACATTTGTATCGTGCCCACTCTTGTATTTACTATTATTATTGTATCTAGTAAACTCCATCAATCAAAAA
Source organism: Agapanthus africanus (assembly GCA_030015575.1). Lineage (NCBI taxonomy): Eukaryota > Viridiplantae > Streptophyta > Magnoliopsida > Asparagales > Amaryllidaceae > Agapanthus > Agapanthus africanus. The sequence continues at coordinate 570,436,819 of JASDDO010000031.1, forward strand.
AAAATAGTAATTGTATAAGTAATGAGACTTAGTGAGACTTGTGGTTGCGAGACTTAGAGCGAGGAGTGTTCCGCTACTTGTGGTTTTGATGTCTTGCTTATTTATTTATCTTTTGTGGTGAACTTCGCCGTTGGGCGTTGTATACTTATATTTATACTATGCGTGGTTTTAGATCCGCCGTTTGGCGAAGAGCTAGCTCCCGCTTGGGGATGCCTTTATCATTATCTTGTATATGTGGTTTTGGGGCAAACATACAAGGGAGGTGCTGCCCAAATTTTTAAAAGACGAAACATGTTTTTAAACTTGCATAATCCACTTGCATTTTTCATGTTCCATTACCTATGCATTAAGAAAATCTTTGATTTCATTATACCTTTATTTCAAAACTTCACCTCTTTTTATTTTCTTAAAAAGGTTTAGATTTCTGGGTTTCGGCTTACTTGAGTTACGTTGCGCCTTTAGACGTCACGTGATTTAAGTGCCGGTCACGAGCTAAATTTCGGGTCGTGACAAAGTTGGTATCAGAGCGCTAGGTTTAACCTTGGTTCGAGTCTATGTTTGACTATGCGGAGTCTAGGGCGTGTATATATTTCGGAATCTAGGCTTGACCTTACGGGACTTAGACTTGAATAGGGGGGGTATTAGACCCGAACTTTCGTTTCATAGGCTGACCCTGATTGATGGAGTAGGTAGGTTGGGTTGAATGATGTACCGTACGTATGTTCCGCGACATATTTACGATACGATACTCCACTTAAGAAACCATAGGACGTACATATTTTGAGATCTGTGATTCTCTTCTTACCCATGATTTTACATCCGTTTGAGATCCTTGATTCTGTTCATTCCATGATCATACTTTCATTGATGCGGTTTCTTCTTATGATTATGTATCCATTCTGGATCTGTCGCTTCCTTTCATGCCCTTGATCTGTTTTCATTGATACATGCTTAAGGTTCCTGTTACCATGGTTTGAGCGCAGATTGAGCTGCTGCTAGTGGTGCGGTCATGACGATCTCGTCATGGACGAGGACTGACCTTTGTGTTTTCTGGTGACATAGGAACGTCTCGATGTAGTGTTGTGTTGTGACCTCTCGGATAAGGCGAGTGTTGGGTTTTGCACCGGATGACCAGGCCATTATTAGAGCTGCCAGTTGCGAGATGACTGTTGATGTACAGCCTACCTCAGAAATTGTGATGTCGTCTACCGTGTGGACAGATGACCCAGCTGTTACTCAGATTGATGAGATGTCGCTTCCAGAGCTTATGAGCTGGGATCGCTGGAGCTTTCAGGCAGAGATGCAACAGATGATATCTAGTCTATCTTGAGTTAAGAGACGAAGGTGATTCGTCAGATTTGATGCGCCGACACAGGCCCTGTTGAGTTGAAGATTTCTAGTATGGAGAATCTTACTCAGACCTAGAGTAGATCAATCCAGAGATGATGTTGTTCATTGGATGATCCGATAGGAGATCAGTAAGCTGACCAGCTTCGGATAGAGGACCTCACCCAGATGCGTTGTGAGTTGATCGAGAACGGACGAGTAAAGAGTATTCCTCCGATGGTTGGGACGAGTTCCCGAGGACGTGTTCGGCCAGAGATCTTCTACAGAGTGATGAAGATACCGAGTTCACGATTTCGAGTCCGTAGGAGAGATTCCGGATTGAGTGTAGCCAAGAACAATTGCAGTACGCAGATAGCAAGACGTGACGTCGAAGTGGACGATGATAAAGACGAGTGGAACAAGAGGTTCGTGCGGGATGCTGACGAGCTGTTGTTACTCCCCGACGAGATTAGCGATCTGATATGTATACAGGGGTGTTGGGACACGACCAGTTCCCGAGGAAATGTTGTGCGGAAAGCGCAGATGTCCAGAAGACGAGAAAAGATTATGCAAGAGTACCATCCTCTGTATTGTTCGGCATAGGAAAGATCGGAAGAAACCCTGAGTAGGTTCCTTCCGGGACACTGCTGCAATAGGATGTGCACCCAGGATCAGTTGTGTCATGTGTATTCAGAGGGCCAGAGGCCAACGCCAGTGACGTGCTTCTTGACAAGTGGTCGTGATAATTGGCCGAGAGATGACCAGAGAAGTGTCAGAGCAGAATTGTTCCCGTTAGCACACCGGACCGGGCCGACGAGCCGATGGATTGCAAGATTAATAATCCACAGATAAAATGAGGACCCAGAGACAGAGGATGCCAGACCGTAAGCAGAAGGCAAGCAGATGTTCTTGCTTTGCCATTTTTAGGCGCACCGATTTTTTTCGATATTGTAGGAGGTGTACCTCAATGTCATTTGCTGCGATTTGCATTGTGATCCGAGTATCACGCTTATATCGTTTGGATTTGAGTTTTGATGATGAGTTTCATGATATTGATTTCGTGCACCATGGCTGCATCTACTGCGTATTTATATTTCGTACATAGTTATTGCACATGAGATATGTTTGTATACACCGTTGTGTTGGTTTATGATTGTGCATATCTATAGCACTTGATATTGATTTTGTGCCTTGGCTGCACATGTTTATGATTTCGTGGATGTCATACAGTTGATTTGGTTTTGTGCATGTGGTACACACTCGATTTGATTTTTGCACTCGGTATAGCTCATATATGCTTGCAGTGCATTGATACGGATTTTGTGCACATAGTTGCACACATTTTTGGATTTTATACACCTTGGTACACTCGGTGTTGTTTTTGTACGCATTTGAGTTATTGATGGGTTTTCGTGCACTGGATTTAGTTTTTCGTGCATTGGATGCCCTGTATTTGTATTTCGTGCACTGATTGCACTAGATTTGTATTTCATGCGTTTGTTACACCAGGTGGTTATTTCATGTGTTGATTGCACTAGATTTATACTTCGTGCATTGGTTGCGCCGATTTATGCCTTTGAGCATTCGTTTTACCAGATTTGTGTTTTCGTGCGCGTTGGCACTTGCCGTTAGTGCATGCTACTGCATTATATGCTTTTACGGACCCGACCCGCTTGGATTGGATTTTGCGCATATTAGACGCTTGATTTTAGATTTTTGTGCACATCGGATGCACTTGATTTAGATTTTTTCATGCATGATGGATGCACTTGATTAGGATTTTCACGCATATTGGATGCATGATATGAGATGTGATTTTGTGCACACCAGATGCACTCGATTGGGATTTTCATTCGTGCATGTTAGTTGCACCGGATTGAGATTTTCGTGCACTATAGATGCACTAGATGTTGTTGTCGTGCACACCCGTTGCACTGGACAGATGCTTTTGTGCACACCCGTTGCACTTAGTTTTGGTTTTGTGTACATTCGTAGAACTTGTATTTGGATTTGATTTCCGTGCGCACCAGACACACGTGATTATTGGATATGCCTTTTTAGGCAGATTTTGCTTTTGAGCACATTGTTTTCATGATGGGCACTATATTGTGTAGTGGCCAAACATGACTGATCTGAGGACGGTACCTGAGTACTTTGCATGCATTAAAAGTTACCAAGAGGGTTTCAAAAATGAGCTATAGTCTCGCTTATTCTTACGTAGCCGTGAGCGACACGAACGTTTACAACGGAAAATCTTTTGGGATATTTCAAAACGACAGAATGTATATTTGAGCGTCCGTCACTGTGCCGTGAGTTACGCATCACACGGCAATTCAGAAAAGATTTTGCATGTATTTTATTCAGTTTTTGGAGATTTTTCAAGGATGTGTACTATATACATACTATAGTATTTGACTAGTGTATATTGGATTTCAGCATTGGATTTTGAGATCTGTATCTCCATTATAACTCCGATGATATGCGTGCAAACCCGATGATTTCCGTCACGCTTGACGGAGTTCGATTTTTGAGTTGTGTACTCGTTTTCATGCGCATTTGACGCACTGTGTTATTTCTATATCTTCCATGATTTCGGAGCCCCGTTGATTTGAGTTGAGTATTGAAATGTTTTTGTAGTTGAGGGGTTTAAATAAAAATTCGGGGACCGAATTTCTTTAAGGGGGAAGACTGTAACATTTCAAAAAAAATAAATTTTATTTTTGGGAAATTTTATGATTTAATAATAATTATTATGAATATTTCAATATGGCGATATAATTAAATACCGATAAATAGAGAAAAATTTGGAAAATTATAGGAATTACTGAAATGAGGGCGTTTTATGTAATTCATGCAAATTACAAATTTCTATAATTAATTATACTCTATTTTAATGCTAACCGCGATTAAATATCGTTAATCTTGCATTAATCTGGTTTTGTGCACATGACATGCACCATGTCACATTTTAACACTTGTTATATTTTTATCATTTCTTCTTCCCTATTTTTCTAGCATGGTTCTCATTTTCTTTAGATAAGTAAAGAAAAGAAAAGAAAATGATAAAGAAAGAAGGTATGGGCAAGAGAGAGAGAGAGAGAGAGAGAGAGAGGGGTAAGGGGTCAACCTTGACATGGCTCTTTGTTCTCATTCCTTCATCTTCATCATCTCATCTTCATCTCTCCTCTCATGGCAGCCCACTTCCTCCCACCACCTCAAACCCCTCACCACTCCATCAAAAACCCATTAAAACATCATCCTCCTTTCACAAAAAAACATACACAGGCATCCTACAAACACTTTGGACCAAGAAAGGATGTATTTTGGAGACTTGGGGCAACTCAAGAAAATTCTTGAGTTGCCAAATGAGGTAATTTCTGCACCATTAGTATTGTATTTCAATTTCTTTAGCACATACACAAGTTTAGAAGTGTTTTAACGCGGTTTAGTGAACTTAGAAAATTCTAGATGAGGTTTTGATGGATTCTTGAGTTGTGATTGTGCTATTGAACTTTAGCGGTGACCTTAAGACCCCCATAGTGTCTAGAACCCAAACCAAACTTTAAATAAAACCTGAAAACCCAAAACAGAAACTTTTCATATCGGTTTTGTTTGCAATTGGTGGCCTACAGAGAATCTGGGATGATCCGGGAAGTTTCTGAGAAAACCAAACAATACCACTAACCTAGATGGACCACTAGGAAGACACCCTGCAAGTACAAAGCCCAGAGGAGCCTTAGGGGCCTAGCAGGCCGGAATTACATAGATTGTGTCCGGCCACATGGAGGAAATTAGTGCCCAGGTTGCTTGTGTAGTTCATAGGTCCCATATACATCACCCTAGTATTGTTTGTGCACCTTGTTTTTGCCTGAAAAAAAATCTGGGACCACTTTCTTGAGTTGTTGTTTTGATTTGGGGTTATGTTTTACGTATTTTGAATTCTGGTTTTGGTAATTGTGTTTTATATCGGTCACTTGACGTTTGTACCTCTATATCGGGTGTTTTTGGGCTCTTTTGTGTGAGTAAACCATAGGTTTTGACCTATGTGAGATTCGTGTGTCGTTTTGGTTTTGAATTGGATTTTAATGTGGCACGATACGTTATAATATATAGGTACCATCATGAGGACTTCGAGATGACAAGAAAGTGCGTGGTGACATCGGTATCGGCAAGCGAAGATCAAGGTGAGTGGATCTATATCCACGGGGGAAGTCGGGTGGATGGAGTATAGCAACCCCGTAAACTTTGATGGAAACCGATTTTGTATATAGGATATAGTTAAGGGAACCTTTAATAGAAAACTATAGATAGAGTTAAAAGGTATTTAGAGGAACCATATTAGAAACTAAAGGATAGCTAGAAGTGATATGATACGACTAATATGTGATGAAGGGATTTGAGGATGATGTTTGATGATATTGCCGTTTAGGGTACTATAAGACTAGATTGCCGACGTAAATGTGTCTTCCGAACCATACCTATTTTCAAACTGAAGAATCGTATGCATCTTTTAAACAGATACCTTGAGAGACATTACGGATTTTCAAATGATATCTTTTCCTTAAAAACACCGTAGCCCCTACTTTCAAAACTACGATTCGCATCCTTTAAAAACTGATTGTATGGTTCGGGTGTGTATGTTAGATTAGAGATGTATGCTTATGTAAAATTGACTTGATGTGGGAGATAAATGCGATGAAAAGAATATATGACGTGATATGATGATTGGATGATATATTGGTATACGGATGCGAGTTAATTAACATGATTGATACCTTGTCGATCCCCTGATATGAGATTGTTGTGGATGCGACCTGGGAAATAGGTATATAGATATATTTATATATATTATGAATCATGAGAGATTGCCGTGCGAGATCTTAGGTCCGTACCCTCTTTGTCGTATAGGCTGATAGGATCCCTAATGGTTTAATGCCGATGTACGATGACTTTATATACGTGATGAGTTTGATTTTATGATTGATCCATACTCTTGACTAGAGGATGCCATACAATAGATTATACCGTACGTGATGTTGTGAGGCTGGACACCGATTGATAGATTCACTGACTCGATCATGTTAGATATTTAAACTTTATAGCTTTTAGCTAATGATTTATCTTATGCTGCATTCATGTCATTCTCATTGCATTGCTTATACCTATGCTAGTACACCTGCACCATTATCGATGATGCGTATGTTATATTTACACAGATTTTTCGGCTCACACACTTCATCATCGATAATTGCCATGTCACTACACAGTAGAATTGCTATGTTCGCATCATTACGATATGATGCATGATATACTGATATTGTCACATTACTGTTCCATGTTGCATGATACACGGATATGCTTACATTTTTATCATATGTCGCATACATCATGCTTTATGATTTTACGCATTGAGATATGCTGTTTTCATGAGATTTTTGGATTTGAGAACAGTGGCTATTTTAAAAGAAAGTATGTACTGTTTTAAAAACCCGGTTTCTCTTGATATGATATTCCAGTGCGTCCACCATGCGTTTTCTCGGTTCTGAGACGTGTGACATGTGAAACGCGATTCGAGGAGCTGGACGAGGCTGATTGCGGGTACTTGGTGGACCCGGTATGGTACCCCGGGCGAGAAAGGATTGTTGTGCAGTAGACGGTGAGCCTGGCAGAGGGCTTTCTACCTACCGGTGATAGTATTTGGGCTCGGCGGATATCCGGAGGATACCGACCGGAATCGAGAGATGATATGGGACGATCCGGACTGACGGAGCCCGTGGGCCGATCCGGACTGACGGATCTCGAGAGATATGTGGATTTACGTGTCGATGCTGGACACGGGTTTCATGATATTTCGAGTGTCGATGCTGGACACTCTGGTTCCATTATTTTGATGTGTCGCGAGGGACACACGTTGATTTATATCCTCATATTTTCATGCATATGCTTTTATGATATTTACATGCATGATGTTGTTGTGTCATTGGTTGACACGTGGATGAGATCCACATGCATACATACATTGACTATATGGTTGGATGAGATCTACATGCATATAGACTGGATTTTACTGATGGCACATTTGTAGATACGGTCACCCTAGATATCATAGTATTACCTTTATGATATAGTTGACCTAGGAAATCGTTATTTTATTCGATTTCTACTTGTTGATGTTTTTCTACTCATGAGTTGGCAACTCAGCCCCATTGTGCCACAGTTCTTGCAGGTTGACCGCATGGATCAGTAGTGGCTTCATTGGTACACAGTTGCATTCGGGTGTTTTGTATTGGTAAGTGGGACATTTGTATCGTGTCCACTTTTGTATTTACTATTCTTATTGTATCTAGTCAACTCCATCAATCAAAAGAATTAGTAATTGTAGAAGTAATGAGACTTAGTGAGACTTGTGGTTGCGAGACATAGAGTGAGGGGTATTCTGCTACTTGTGGTTTTGATGTTTTGCTTATTTCTTTATCTTTTATAGTGAACTTCGCCATTGGGCGTCATACACTTATATTTATGCTTTGCGTGGTTGTGGATCCGCCGTTTGGCGAAGAGCTAGCTCCCGCTTGGGGATGCCTTTATCATTCTCTTGTATATATGGTTTTGGGGAAAACATACAAGGGGGGTGCTGCCCAAATTTTTAAGACGAAACATGTTTTTAAACTTGCATAATCCACTTGCATTTTTCATGTTCCATTACTTATGCATTAAGAAAATCTTTGATTTCATTATACCTTTATTTCAAAACTTCACCTCTTTTTATTTTCTTAAAAAGGTTTAGATTTCTGGGTTTCGGCTTACTTGAGTTACGTTGCGCCTTTAGACGTCGCGTGATTTAAGTGTCGGTCACGAGCTAAATTTCGGGTCGTAACAGAGAAGCACTGCTTGGCACTGATATTCGCAATCATGAAGCTCAGACATTATGCCTTGGCTCATGAACTCCATCTTATGTCAAAGGCTGACCCACTCAAGTACCTGATGACGAGAGACATACTAAAAGGAAGACTCTCCCAATAGGCCCTTCCGCTAATAGAGCTCACAATCAGTTATCGCCCTCTCAAAGCGATAAAAGGTCAAGTTATCACTGATTTCCTCGCTGAGCATCCAATTTCAAATGACTCTCCATTAAACTGCGAGTTGCGGATGAACTTGCATTCAACGCAGTTGAAGAGAAAGAAGAAGAAAAGAAGCCTCAATGGGAGCTCTACTTCGATGGGGCTTTCTTGATGAAAGTATGAACGAAGAATGTTCCGATAATTAGAGCCGAAATAGGCCTCATTTTATTTACCCTTCAAGGTAGAATAATATGCTACGCCATCTCGTTGACGGAATCTAGGACCAACAATGGTGCAGAAAATGAATCTCTTATAGCCGGTCTTAAAATTACGATCGATATGGGAATCAAAGATCTCTATATATACAGGGATTCTCAATTAATTGTCAGTTAAGTCAATGTCGAATATAAGACATGTAAGCCAGAACTGATAAGGTACGGAGAAAGAGTACAAGAGTTGCTAAGGCAAATTCCATTATACACACTGGAGAATGTGCCGTGAGCAGAAAACAGCATAGCGGACGCGTTAGCCATATTGGCCAAAGAACTGGCAGATGAAAAATTTGATGACGTAAGGATAATTGTCCAAAGCTGCAAGATCTTAGAACCGACAAAAATACCTTTGGAATCTCTAACAGAAGAATCTGAAGGAAATATCCTCTAGGAAGATGAAGAATAAGAATAAGAAAAGGAAGACTGGCGGGAGGTCTTTATAGACTACTTCAAATCCCAAAGTCATCAACTCATAAAACAATGTTTTTCATTCGTTTTTATCGATGAAACTCTGTAAAAGAGATCCTTCGATTATATATGCCTAAGATATCTATGACCGAAGGAAGCAAAGAATTTCGTCAAAGAAGTACACGATGGACTTTGTGGATCCCATCAAGTGGGACCAAATATGAAGCCGAAGATTAAAATAATGGGCTGCTACTGACCCACGATGATTCAAAACTGCATCGAATATGCAAAACGATACCACTTATGCCAAATACACAGGGATTTCATCCATCAGCATCCAAATCCACTGCACCCAACCGTAGGCAGCTGGTCTTTCGAGACGTGGGGAACAAATATTGTGGGCCCTATTGAGACAACGTCATCCCGAGGATATCGGTTCATCTTGGAAACAACCGACTGCTTCTCCAAATCGGCAGAGACGGTGCCTCTAAGAGAGGTGAAGACATGAATATTCTCCATTTCTTCAAGACTTATATGATATATCAGTTTAGAACACCACAACGGATAGTCTCGAATAACGGACCAGCATACAAAAGCCACAAGATAAGCCGCATTGCCCAACAATACAAGATAGACTGGAGATATTTCTCTGTCTATAATCCGCGAGACAACGGTCTAGCAGAAGCATTTAATAAGATGCTAACCAAGCACATAAAGTAGATGGTGTCCAAGAAAAAAAAGATTGGCATGAAATTCTATATGAAGCTCTTTGGACGTATCGAACAACATTCAAGACAACCACAAAGACCATACCTTATGCATTGGTGTTTGGCGTTGAAACAGTGCTCCCGCTGGAGATCGAACTCCCCTTACTGCGAAAGGCGATTCAATATGAGCTCACAGATGAAGAAAATACCCATCACCGGCTAAAAGAACTTTATGCTCTTGACGAAACCTGTCTCGCAGCATAACAAAGCCTGGAAGCTCATCAGGCAAGGATGACTCGGGCATATGAAAGGTTAACTAGACTGAGAACATTCCGCCAAGACGAACTCGTACTGGTTGTCAAAAGACTGATGATCCCCAACCACACAAAATGTGGAAAGTTTGAGCCAAATTATGAAGGCCCATACATCGTAGAAAAGGTCTACCAAGGCGAGGCTTACTTGCTGATGGACATGCATGGAGAAAGCTCCTTTTGGCCGATAAACGGTCGATTCCTCAAGAAGTACAATGCTTGAAGAGTCATGACTTGGGTCAATGATATATGATGACACCTATGTCCACTCGCTGTCTTCTCGAATCGAGACTCGAAAAGCCAAAGATGGACCACTACGTCCCTAAACTGGCATTCTTCCCTACGGCCGATCTCTAAATTGATCACCGTATACAATTCACGGGCACAAACAGGCCATGCCCTATTCAAATTTCATATGGACGGCTATGTCCCCAAACCGAAATTCTGCCCTACGGCCGATCTCCAAATTGACCACTGTGTACAATCTACGGGCTACCCATAGCGAAGTTTCCTCCTTAAGTCCCACCGGCTATATAGCTCCACCAGCTATGCAGTTCTCCCAATACATTCTGCCCTACAGTCAGCCTCCAAATTGACTGCCTTATACAATTCACGGGCATGAACGATCCATATCATCCTCAAGTCCCACCGGAAAGTGATGTTGGGTCACCCGCAGTAAAGCCACATCCGAGAATTACACAGGATGTGCAAGGCTAAAGGGGGTACTTCAATAAGCAAAATAGGCACGGATGAAAACCCGAAAGGGCTCTGTGAGTAAAAATGGCAGGACTACCTATGAGCTTGTGAAAACCCGAAAGAATGCAAACTCGTGAAAAGAAAGAAGAAGGCACGTGCAAGGTCCTCTCAATTTGCAAGGAGAAAACACCTACGTGTGATCCTTATGACTCACAAAGGAGAAGAACACTTAGGAATTCTCACGGTTCATAGGGAGAAAATACACTTACGAGATCCACTCGACTCGTAAAGAGAAAATATTCCTATAACACCCTCACAGCTGATAGAATCCAAAAGTCTTAGGTTATAGGGAGCTAAATCTGTTTCTTAAGCCATTATATCCCCAAACTGCCCTATAAGTAGTTCAATCCTGACTCTTATATACAATCCACAGGCACAAAACAAATAAACCAAAGCCGAGCGATATTCCTAATATGATGAACAACACATGTGAGTCCTCTCAACTTGCAAGGAGGAACACTCCTGTGAGATCCTTACGACTCACAAGAGAACAAACACTTATGGGTCCTTACGACTCCTAAGGAGAAAGCACACCTATGAGACCCTCTCGACTCATAGGGAGAAAATACCTATATGAGACCCTTACGGCTTATAAAGTCATAAAGCCTTAGTTGATAGGAATCTAAACCTGTCTTCCTTCTAAGCCACCATTATCCAAATGGACAACGGCAAATGATGAGTCGCTCCTAGCAATATTCCAGTTGTAGCGATGCTAATACTAAAACAGGTATCAAATCCCAAGATTCCCCATGCAGATAATGAATTGCTCCTGGCATACATGCTTCATTGTTAGCAACGCAGATACTAACTTGAAGTCCAAACTCCCAACCCCTAAGTCATTAAACTAAGAGGAAAAAAGGGAAAAGAAATAGCCGAAATGATGGGGCAGCTCGCAATAAAAATCAGCGAGCGAAATAGAAAAAATAGCCAAAATGATTGGGCAAACGCGAAAAACAGCCGAAATGATAGGGCAATCGTGACTTTCGGGATAAGAAAAGATGAAATGATATAGCAAAACAACAACAACTGAGTCTTTTATCCCAAGCATATAAGGTAGGCTACATGAACTAACATGAGAATCACGCCGGGTCCAGCACATGAATCCTCCACCTCTACTAACTCCTATCGAACAATATACTTTCATTGAGGCCTTCGGCAACCATATCTTTTCGTATCTCCTCCATCCATGTTTTCTTCGGTCTCCCTTTCTCCCTTTTGACATTACCTATATCGAGAGTATCCATTCATTGAACCGATGCTTCCATAGGTCTGCATCGCACATGACCAAACCATCTCAGTCGGTTTTCCCACATTTTCTCCTCTACAGGTGCTATACCAACTTTTGCATGAATATTCTCATTTTGCATCTTATCTTTTCTAGTATTACTACACATCCAATGAAGCATGTGCATCTCCGCTACACTACACCAACAATCGCAGATATATAAAAAAAATAGGGGGGGAAAGAAAAGGAAATTATTTTTACCCTACAGGTAGGACAATACTGACTCTGGTATACAATTCACGGGCATGAACAAATGAAGAGGATTAGTGTATTCCATCATGCTCTTCTAAAGGAAGAAGTAAATATCGATGGAAATACACACAGCATGGAGACTATCTCAACGTTCAATCTACTCCAGCAGAGTACATACGCGACGTCAATAAGGACCTGTTGGCTATAGTGCCTTCAAGTCAATTATTGGATCACAGGCACGTGATTGCAAAGATTGAGTGAGGACCTATACTGGTAGAACATTCGTACTCGAGATGATAATATGCTATCTGGTTTATCTTTATCATCGTGTACATGCTTCAGGTGACATTACAGATCACTATTACATGTTGATAGAGCCCATAGGATTTATGCTTGACTACCAGCAGTATGATGGTGATCATATACGTGTGAGTTGGGTGGTCTAAAAGCACATCCTTAAAGTGTCCCTAGTCATGGGAGTTTCGAGACTGTGCATCGATACTCTAAGAGTAGACTAGTGTATACGGATCGAGACCCCGACGAGGGACGGTGGTCGGTCTCATAAGCCATTGGTGTCAGTTGGTTCACCTAAGATGTATACATGTGCTCATTGGGTTATGAGTACACCGGAAGGAATCATCGGGAACTTGCTAGTTGATATTATACCTATTGTCAGATAGCAGTTCCCTGGTGACATGTGTACAGGTTAGTCTATCGACCTTAGATCGTCATTTATCTTATGTGAGTTCCTATTGTGCTTTGATTACTACCCTACCATGACTCAAAGGAGTCGTGCAAACAGGTTTTAGTTGGCTATAGTCCTGAGCCATATGGAGGTAGTGAGCGGATCGTCAGTGGATTCGTCTCTCCCGGTATTGGGGGTTGATGTCGCGGTGTGCACGGATTGCCATCACCAGAAATCCTCGGCCGGGGTAGACGAGAATTACCGATTTAGGATCGGTAGTTTCTCAGTTGGTGATAGCATTCATGCAGACACTAAATGTCAAGTTATTAGGGGTCTGATTTTATCCACTCCCCTAGACTCGATATGCGATACTCATAGACGAACGGACCGGACTGTATGGATATTGTCACTGTCAGGTTCAGTAGGGTTTCAGGATGAGTTTGCTCGTCGGTCTCCCTTTCGCTCAATACCTGGGTAGCCATTACGTACAGCTAGTGACACTGACGTGCTTGTGGTTAAACCCATTGCCAGCGTATTGATGAGTCTTTAGAGTCCCACATAGAGGGTTTCTCTGATTTGGGCGAAACGTTGTAGAGATCGTATGGTTTTATGGCAGGGGATCATATACATGCACTTATGCACGGATCATGATCGGACAGGTAATACTAGTGGGCTTTGCTTTAAGCCGGATCCTAGTATTATATTGTTGGATTATTTTAGTCTAGTAGTATTCATATTCAGTCAGAATAGGGATGAGGGTATGTATATACGGATGAGGGGTATTCTTGTAATTCGTTACAAGATAACTTTAGGGTTGCCATTTCTTTTCTTTTTCTTTATTAAACATTTAGTTTTAATATTTGATAATGGTGAATTGTGTGAGTGTAAGTTTTGGATTCTGAGTGTGAGTTTTGTCATGGATTCATTTATGATGCGCATGTGCCATGCTTGATTCATTATTGATTTGGTTGTGAGATATTTGTTGAGGAAAGGCAGATAATTTTTTGGAAAAGGTTTTTCTTTAGTTGCTATCACAAATACCTCACAACTAAACAAAAAGAAAAAAGGCAGCAAGCACATTTCATCACAAGCCAAAACTTGAGCTCACACTTTTCTTCACTTTGCTTCTTCTTCAACCTCCACCCATACCCTCTCATGAGTTGAGAATTCTTGGGTGTTTTGAGACAAAGTATTTACACACAATCTCTACTTCATCCTGGGTACTAGGCTAGCAAACCGGATGCCCGAGTTGCTTCGGCTTTGAAGCGAGAGCCCGTATTACTAATTCTCGATGTAGATCGTCTTCGACGAGGGAGGCCGGAGATTGAACTTGATCGAGGAAGCCACGAGGAGCTTGGGACAGAGGTTGAAGACCGAAGGACACGGATCGATCGATATAACTACTCTAAACTCTTTTCATAGAACTAGTATAGGGTTAATGGTACGATCCGTCAATTAGGGTTCTGTTAGAGCCGGATTTTAAAAGTTTTTGTTCCGTGTTTGGCCACGGATTGATCGCTGGGGCGCTGCCGTATCCCTACATGGTATCAGAACAAACCCATTAACCGCATACTAGTTGTTTAGATGATGTTAAAGTATCGAAACCATAATAACTCCAAATCAACACCAACCCATATTCCATTCTCTTACAATTTTTCCGAGTCTTCTAAAATTATTTTAGCAACTGCAGAAGACTACTTAGATGACAACTAGAACATACACCAAACACGAGCTCCTAATTCCACTACATGGCCGGTGAGACATGATGAAAATCCGGTCATGTCAGTTTTGTAGTTGATCTAGGACTTGATTTTTTAGGTGTGTGCTAGTCTATGGAATATTGGTTCAGTTGTATTGCTTGTTTAACCCAGTTTGGATATGGTTTTATCTAGTTGTTTTGGGCTATTCGGGGTTATTTCGAAATCGATATTTCTAACACTGTTTAAAGTTTACAGTACATGCATTTCTATCTGCGACCGTGAATGTCATTAGAGCTGTACAACTTGTCTATTTTCTATAGTTTTTTAAGACGGGTTTGCGAACGTGACATTTACGTTGATGTTCTGTGTTATGCTGTGTTGTTGCGGATTCGTCATGGTGGATAGCTTGGTTGAAATGTTAGTACAGTTTAGTTTTATTTGTATATTTGATATCGCGGAGCGAGCGTCTGACATGTGGACTGCCGTCACTTCCTGTTTCTATATTATTTGTTTGGGGCACGACCAGGTTGAGGTCGATGTCACCGTTGTACATATTTTTCTTTTCTGTACTAGGATTACTCCACGATGGAGTGCACGGATAGTCGGGTTCTGGAGGGAAATGGGTCCACATCTCATGGCGTTGAGAAGGAGAGGGCCTCACTCCGGAATTGGCGGGCTATTCGCCGCACTTGTAGGGGTACAGGTTGACCCAAGAAGGGGTGCTCAAGTTACCGGATTCCGTGAAGTGCCGGGTGGCCCATTCACTTTGATGAAAGGGGCTGCCTCACTTCTGGTTTTGGCGGATAACTTGCCTCACTCATAGGGGTCTAGGTTTTCATTGCACAGGCTATCCACATGACCAAGGGAATGTCGGGTTTAACTTGTGGCTCAAAGCAAACCCGGGGCTCCCAGATTATCTGTATTATTCTGTGATGCTTATCGCTTGTCTGTGATGTTGCAATTATCACGTCTGGAGCGATTATTATATATTGCTATATATAATAGTAGATGTTGTATATGTTTTACACCCGTGCTAGTCCAGCCCCCGCTCTGTCGTCAGTTAAGTAACCTAACGGGTGATGACGAGGCCCAGTGGCGAATGCGGATGGCATATACGTACATCATATTTTCGTTCTTTTGTGGTGTGATTAATTGATAGGACTGCGTTGAATCAGATCAATGCAAGGAAAACAGACATATTAGATGCTCTTGGAATAATTTTCAAAAGCTGTTATTACAAAGACGTTTTTTTTTGTTTTGCACAGCGGTATTCGGTTATGAATATCAAGCACCTCATTCGAAGAGGCAAGAGCCGAGATCCCCTCACCCGGAGTGACCTCATGGGCAGAATTTTGCGTCAGGGTAATAACTTCTCTATAGTCGATTACTTTTTGTTTTGCATCGTGATATTCAGTGGGAATATCCTGCATCTCAGTCGACGAGGAAAGAGCCGAGATCCCTTCACCGGAAGTGACCTCTTTAGCAAAGGTTTTTGCCACTATATATTTGTAAAAAGCTATTTGGTTCCTTCAACGATATCAAGTTCATTACGTTAAAAGTTTTTCGCCAAAAACCATTCGTAGCCCTCCGTCATTTCAGACGGGTAGCACTTAGTATTCATGCTATGTTTGTTGGCCTTCGTCGTGGCATAGTGTATGGTAGCGATTTGTTACTTTTTTGTTGCATAGATAGATGCGTTGATTTGGGACAGTCGTACTCCTATTTTGGCCTTCGTCAAGGGTATGTATCGGTGGGTTCAAATTAACCTGGACAATGACGGGTAGAACTTGACATGTGACTTATGATATGTTGGCCTTCGTCAAGGTCATAAGAGCATGGGGTAAAGATCACATCGGGAGTTTCAAACATACTGGAAACTTTCCAGGCATGCGAATACCTTCTGGAGTGTGATAAATTGAGTGGATTCCATCAGGTTATCATGCGATGATAGTTGGATCCCGATTCCCACTGATGAGTCGGTTTACTCCTCGGGTGATTTTAGATGATCCCGACTAATTCTTCTTTCAGGTTTGGAGGAGAATTTGAGGAAATGGTGGGAGACATCTTGATTAGATAAAGTGATTGACCATTCTGATCTAGATTAGAGTGCACGCTGAGTGTTTCTTTTCTCTCTCTCTCTTTGGCAGCGACCATGGCCCGACCCTGGACTATAACTCAGTAACCAAGTTAACCGAACCTTCTTAAAACATACTGGCTTTTGAATTGTCAGAGTTGCATAATTCATTGCTACTCCTACTTTTACCCTTTGCATTTCTCCGGAACATTCCGTACCACTACGAAGATCCACATTTATTGGATATGACCATTGTATAGTTACATACGAACTCGAAGAAACTTATTTCAGATTCGAGAATGGTTTCCGGTTCCGGAGAAATTGAATAGGACTATTCAATTGCCTTTTCCTTTTTTCTTCTCTCAGGTTGTCAGGACTCTTAGGATTAGGAGAGGGAACACCTATTGCGCTTATTGGATAGTCTTCTTCCAAACTATAGGCAGGTGCCGAAAGGTGGGGAAGGAAGAAAACCAATTAGCCTAAGTGTGTTGTATAGAAGGTAATAAGTAAAGACGAATAAAGGGATTAGAAAGAGGGCAAAGTAAATTGCGACTGCTATCATTCACAACTAAACCGTGTATATCATCGCCACTCCTACTTTACCTTTGCATTTTTCCATAACACCCCGTATCACTACAAAGATCTGCATTTATTGGATAATCCATCGTATAGTTATATACGAACTCGAAAGAACATGTTCTAGTTCGAGAATGGATTCTTGTTCAGGAGAAATAGAATAAGGTTTATTCAGTTGTCTTTTATCTTTACCTTCTCTCAAGTTGCGAGTACTCCTAGGATTAGGAGAATGCACCTATTACGCTTATTGGATAGTCTTCTTCCAAACCATAGGCTGGTGCCGAATGGTAGGGAAGGAAGAAAACCATTTAGCCTAAGGATGGTGTACAGAAGGTAATGAGTAAAGACAAATAAAGGGATTTGGAGAGATGACAAAGAAATATATAGTTACAGTCATGAATCTTGAAAATGGAAGAGGCGTTACTAGGAATACCCAGCTACCCCTTCGAAGCATTTTCATGTTTCAGTTTCACTGTGCATTGTTAATTGAAAACTAATTTCCCAATTAGATCCTTACTCCAATGTATGTATTTACCAGGTTTTGATTCTTACATCTGTATGGTTTTTACAGATAATGAGTGGGAGTAAGTTATTGGGAATTAGGTGATTATATTCTCTTTATATCGGAATTCATTGTAATTGGTGATATTTGAGAAAATCCCATGCGGTTTTGCCTAACAGCAAATGTTTGGTTTTGAATATCCGTTGTTATGCACCAATTTCAAACTGATATATCTGTATGTTTATTTTATAAAGTGGGATATAACTTTTTGAAATTATGTCCATGATATTTACCTATATCAGTTGATGGTTAGGTAAGGAGCATTAAACAGCGGTGTAATTCTTCTTAACCATAGTACAGTTTTCAACCTACGACGCACAGGGTTTGAGTTATTCAACTCAGGGGACTTATACATAGTATTGTATGTTGTCCAATATCCATTAGGACAGAGGGGTTGGTCCTCATACTATATTCTGTTTACTTGTGACTTCTCCAGTCTTAGACAAGTGTTTCGTAGAAATACAAGGTCCAAATTTTGAGAAGTTATAGGTATAAGAATAAAGTAGAGAACCATGTGTTGTAAGTATCAGGATTCTTCAAGGTGATCGAAGATATAGATACTTGTGTTTGGTATTCAGTTGATATTAATGGTTTTGAGAACTTGCTTCTCTTTCAGGTTACTCATAACTGGATGCACTCCTAAGTTGAGTAACGTTGATCGACCTCTCTCCGTTCGGTTGACATGTACTGGAGACAGCTGTATGATTTGAATCTGGTTCCAATTAAATCAGTGCCTCTGTTTCTATATTGTATATAGAATGGTTCATATCTTAATGATGTTAAGGTATATGGAGTTGTCCGGCTTATGCTTAAAACCAGACTCTGGATAACTCAAGGCACGTTTCTGTAATGGCAATTTGTGGGTTATCCCGGGCTATGAAAAGGGTTAACTTTCTACCATCTGGAAGAGCAATAGTGATATTAATCTTGACCCGCCACAATTTTAGCAAAATGGATTTTTTCAGAAAACAGTAGTGGGGGTATGGTAGAACTGAAAGTGATTCCAGAACCACAAACGATTACTGAAAATTTAATAGAACCTAAAGATTCAATCAAGGTTTGACATTCCATTAACCACTCCGCAGATATGGTGGGTAACCTCAGGCATCCGAGAGGTACTTCGGTATCCTCAAAAACGGTGACAGGGAGCTTCTTGTTTACCCAGACTTGCCATTACTGTTGTTCTAGACTATGAGACCCGGCAGGAGGATGAGTATAACATCGTTCTAAATTTTCTTTAGAAGTGCATGTGTATATGACTCTGCCAGAGGGTTGTTGTAGTCAGTGGGAGTAGCGGAAGCATAGTGGACAAGTTTCTTATGTCTATTTATAGACTAAAGCCGGTATAGCAGAGATAAATCATCTATTTTTAATGTGACAGTCATAGGTTTTGACTTCATCAGAATAAAAGATGGATCTGTTAAGAAGGTAGTAGGGTGTAGTGTCCTGGTATTTGCATAACATACACTTTGTAGGAAGTGAAATTCCTATACTACGATTGGTTATACTGTGGTTGTCACACAGTGGTTTCTCCATTTAGGATATGGATATTATATCAGACATTCTGGTTACTAGATCTATAGTTTTAGATCTAGATTTGGGTAGTTTCCCAATCTGGGTACTTAGACAATATTCTAAAGGTGTTTTAGAATGGACGACTCCTGGCAAGGTGGTGTACCTGCAATTGATGGAGTCACCCTTTCTAAACGTGTCTTACAGACTAAAGGGGATAGGGATGTGCATGATTGGCATATCACTTGCTTAGGCAATTGAGTCAATCATGAGATGTCAAGTACCACACCAGATATTGTTTTTGCACTAGATGCAATAAGTTGATATATTAATCCAATTCTGGAGAAACGTTCGGAAGCGGTTTATGAACATAAGTAAATGTTATAGGGATTTAGTAATGACAGCCTCCTTCGGGAGACAGTTATTATTCCATGCTTCAAGGTGACCTGGATGACAGAGTGACTGTCAGAGTTATAGTTTTCCCTCTTTTGAGGGGCATTAGTTTGGACAGGTGGTCCAAGAGGATACTGAGGGATGCAAGGTGCAGGATACTGATTAAATTCAGTTGACAATACAGTCTAAGAAGTTTACAGGATTTGGAGTTCATTTGTGAAATGGGTCCCATCAGATATCCAGACATATTTTAAGACAGGTATTGCTTATTTCGGGAGTTGGCTTTCTCCGTGAACTTGAGATAAAGAGAGACATAGAAAGAAACATTGGAGCGGATCCACTCACTGAGGCTATTTCTCGAACGCAGTAGTTTTACAAACGAGCTTTGTGAAACTGATTAGTAGAGAAATTGGATGTTCGGTATCACACGGGCTGTGAGTATGCGACGCCGCAATAATTAGCCTTAAGTGCAAGTGGGAGATTTTTGGTTATAGTGCCCTCAAGTCAATTATTGGATCACAGGCACGTGATTGCAATGATTGAGGGATGACCTATACCGGTAGAACAGTCTTACTCAAGATGATAATATACTATCTGGTTTGTCTTTATCATCGTGTACATGCTTCAGGTGACATTACAGATCACTATTACATGTTGATAGAGCCCATAGGATTCATTCTTGACTACCAGCAGTATGATGGCGATCATATACGTGGGAGTTAGGTGGTCTATAAGCACATCCTTAAAGTGTCCCTAGTCATGGGAGTTTCGAGACTGGGCATCGATACTTCAAGAGTAGACTAGTGTATACGGATCGAGACCCTGACGAGGGGCGGTGGCCAGTCTCACAAGCCATTGGTTTCGGTTGGTTCACCTAAGATATATACAGGTGCTCATTGGGTTATGAGTACACCAGACGGACTCGGCGGGAACTTGCTAGTTGGTATTATACATGTTGTTAGATAGCAGTTCCCTGGTGACATGTGTACAGGTTATTCTATCGACCTGAGATCATCATTTGTCTCGTGTGAGTTCCTACTGTGCTTTGATTACTACCCTACCATGGCTCAAAGGAGTCATGCAAACAGGTTTTAGTTGGGTACAGTCCCGAGCCACATGGAGGCAGTGAATGGATCGTCAGGGGATTCGTCTATCCCGGTATTGGGGGTTGATGTCGCGGTGTGCACGGGTTTCCATCAACAGAAATCTTCGACCGGGGTAGACGAGAATTACCGATCTAAGATCGGTAGTTTGTCAGTTGCAGATAGGTTTCATGCCGACACTAAATGTCAAGTTATTAGGGGTCTAACTTTATCCACCCCCATAGACTCGATATGCGATACTCATAGACGAACGGGCCGGACTGTATGGATATTGTCACCGACAGGCTCAGTAGGGTTTCAGGATGAGTTTGCTCGTCGGCCTTCCTTTCGCTCAATAACTGGGTAGCCGTTACGTACAGCTAGTGCCATTGTCGTATTTGTGGTTAAACCTATTGCCAGCGTATTTACGAGTCTTTAGAGTCCCACACAGAGGGTTTCCCTGATTCGGGTGAAACGTTGTAGAGGCCATATGGTTTTATGGCAGGGTTCGATCATATACGTATAAGTGCACGGCGGCGCCCCGGCCGTCAATCCGACGGCCAAATGCGGAAGCGGTGATAAACTTCAATTTTGCGGACTTAGCAAACCGGCACCACCGCGCACTAAACATCCGGATCGTAACCATTAACAAGTCTAAGCTACTAACAAGATAGGGAAGAGAAGTATACCGACAGATCCGAGTCCTCCGGTCTTCTCGTCATCGTCCCGATCTCCTGCGGAATGTCCCGTCTCCTCCTCGTCGCCGGAAGTGCACCACATCGCCTACATCGTTTACGGGCTCCCACCTCAATGCCGAGGCAACTCGGGCACGAATCCGGCTACTCGACGTGCCCAAGATATACTGTAGAATATAATGTGGATTACATGTCTCATTTTGGGGTAGTGGAGGTTGCCTTTTTAGTGGAGGAAAAAGAACTTGGAATTTTGGAGAGTCTTCTTGTGTGATTTTTGGAGCATGAAGAGAACCAAAAATGCCACACCAAAAAATCAATCAAACCCCCACAAGGGATGGCCGGCCCATGTATATCAAAGAAAGAGGGAAAAGTCAAGGGGGAGGTGACCATATCAATCATGCAAGAGAGAGAGAGTGGAATGGTTATCATAAGGAATAATGATCACAAAGAAACACCAACACTCAACAACCAAATCATGCAAAGAAATGATCACCAAAAGAGAACCTCACTCCACCACAATCATCATGAAAACCATGTCATATGAAAGTCAAGCCATGATGGAGAAGTCAAGAAGTCAAGGTCAATGAATGGTGCAACCATCATGACACAAGAATATGCAAAGACCCCCTCCATAAGCACTTATTTGCAACAATGCAAATAAGCCCTCCTCCACCAAACTTCGGCCTATGAACGATACAAAGGAAATTGGCCGAAACGGAAAGCAAACTGGCAACTCCAGAAAACTGGTCCCGTAATAAATTACAGGAAAACCCCGATACTGTGCATACACACCCGCATCTGTATTTCGACCGAAATACAAATGCAATGAGACAAAGTCTACACTGTACTATACTAGGATCCGGCTTAAACCAAAGCCGGCTAGTAATATCTGTTCGATCCTGATCCGTGCAATACCGCACGTATCTGATCGAACCCTGCCATATAACCATACGGCCTATAGTACAAACTGTCCGATCCTGATCCGTGCAATACCGCACGTATCTGATCGGACCTTGCCATATCTCCATACGGCCTCTACAACTTTTCGCCCGAAAGCTGAGTAACTGAATGTGGGGGACTCTAAAGACTCGTCAACACCTTGGTTGTGGATTTAACCACTAGCACGTCAGAGGTATAAGCCAATACGTAACGGGCTACCAGGTATTGACTAAAAGGGACGTCTGTGAGCGAACTCAGCCTGACAACCCTACTGAGCCTGTCAGTGACAATATCCGTACAGTCCGGTCCGTTCTTCTATGAGCATCGCATGGCGGGCCTAGGGGGTTGGTAAAAGTCAGACCCCCAAAAGCGGTACAAGTCGTGTCGGAGTGTAGCCCAGAACACCCTGAGATACTACTGGAATACCTACCAGTAAATCTCCTTGCCTCGGCCGAGGACTTCGTGTAATGGCTCTCCTAGACACAGCACGACCTCACCCCCAATACCGGGAGAGACGAACCCCTGAAGATGCGCTCACTGCCTCCATGTGGCTCGGAACTGTACCCAACTAAAACCTGTTTGCACGACTCCTTTGAGCCGTGGTAGGGTAGTAATCAAAGTACAGTGGGAACTCACACGAGACAAATGACGATCCCCAGGTCGATGAACTAACCTGCACACATGTCACCAGGGAACTGCCATCTGACGTCTGGTATATGACCAACTAGCATGTTCCCGGCGAGTCCTGTCCGGTGTACTCATAACCCCATGAGCACCTGTATACATCTTAGGTGACCCAACTGACACCAGTGGCTTGTGAGACCGGCCACTGCCCCTCGTCGGGGTCTCGACTGTATACACTAGTCTACTATGGAGTATCGATGCCCTGTCTCAAAACTCACACGACTAGGGACCATTTAAGGATATGCTTATAGACCCCAGCTCCCACTTATATGATCGCTCTCATACTGCTGGTGGTCAAGCAAGAATCCTAGGGGCTCTATCAACGTGTAATAGCAACTTGTCAGGTTACCTGAAACAGTACACGATGATAAAGGTAAACCAGATAGCATACTATCGTCTCGAGTAAGACTGTCCTACCGGGATAGGTCCTCCATCAATCATTGCAATCACGTACCTGTGACCTAATAATTGACCCTGAGGGCACTATCTCCAACAATCTCCCACTTGCACTCAAGGCTAATTATTGCGATGTCGCATACTCACAGCCCGTGTGATACCGAACACCCAACTCCTCTACTAGTTAGTCATCACAAAGCTCGTTTGCGAAACTATTGCGTTCGAGAAATAGCCTTAGTGAGTGGATCCGCTTTGTTGTCTCTTTCTATGTCTCTCTATATCTCAAGTTCGCGGAGAAACCTATCTCCCGAAATGAGCAATACCTGTCTTAGAATGTGTCTGGATGTCTGATGGGACATAGCTCATAAATGAACTCCAAATCCAAACTTCTTAGACTGTATCGTCAACTGAACTTAATCAGTATCCTGCGCCATGCCACCCTCAGTATTGCCTTGGACCACCTGTCCAAAATACTGCCCCTCTTCAGAAGGAAAAATTATAACTCTGACAACCTCCTTGTCGTCCATGTCACCTTGGAAGCCTGGAATGATAACTGTCTCCCGAATGAGGCTATTGTTATCATATCCCTAGAACATCCACTTATGTTCTAAAACTGCTTCCGACCGTTTCTCCAGGATTGGATTAATGTCAGCTTATTGCATCTAGTGCAAGAACAATATCTGGTGTGGTACTTGACATTTCATGATTGACTCAATTGCCTGAGCAAGTGATCTGCCAATCATGCACGTCCCTCTCCCCTTTAGTCTGTAAGACACCTTTGGAGAGGGTGACTCCATCTTCTGCATGAACACTACCGTGCATGGAGTCGTCCATTCTAAACACTCTTAGAATGCTGTCAAGTGCCCTGATTGGGAAACCACCCAAATCTAGATCTAAAACCATAGATCTAGTAACCAGTATGTCTGATATAAAATCCATTTCCTTTGTGGAGAAACCACTGTGTGACGACCAAAGTATAACCGATTGTAGTATAGGAGTTTCTTTTCCTACTCTGTGTATGTCATCCAAATACCAGGATATCACACCCTACTACCTTCTCAACAGATCCATCCCCTATTCTGATGAAGTCAAACCCATGACTTTCACGTCAGAAATAGATGATCTATCTCCTCTACTGGTGCTTTAGTCTATAAATAGACATAAGCTACCTGTCCACCAATGCTTCCGCTGCTCCCACTGACTACGACAACCCTCTGGCAGAGTCATATAGACGTACACTTCTAAAACTAGTTTAGAACGACGCTATACTCATCCTCCCGCCGGGTCTCGCAGCCTGGAACAACAGCAATGGTAATTGTGGGTAAACAAGAACTTCCCTGTCACCGTCCTTGAGGCTACCGTAGTACCTCTCGGGTGCCTGAAGTTACCCACCGTATCTGCGGAGTGGCCAATGGAATGTCAATCCAGATTGAATCTTTAGGTTCCTTATCAAATCTTCAGTAATTGTTTGTGGTTCTGGAATCACTTCCAGTTCTACCATACTCCCACTACTGTTTTCTGAAAAAAAATCCATTTTTAATAAAACTGTGGCGAGTCTAGAACAATATTGCTATTGTTCATCCAGATGGTAGAAAGCCAACCCTCGTCATAGCCTGGGTCAACCCACAAACAGCCATTACAGAAACGTGCCTTGAGTTGTCCAGTGTCTGGTTTTAATCATAAGCCGGACAACTCCCCGTACCTTAACAACGTTAAGATATGAACTGTTCTATATCCAATATAGAACCAGAGGCACTGATTTAATTGAACCAGATTCAAATCATGCAGCTGTCTCCAGCGCATGTGAACTAAATGGAAGGAGGCCGATCAGCGTTACTCAACTTAGGAATGCCTCCAATTATGAGTAACCTGAAAGAGAAGCAAGATCTCTTAATCACTACTATCAACTGAATACCATACGCAAGCATCTACATCTTCGATCACTTTGAAGAATCCCGATACTTGCTACACCTGGTTCTCTACTCTATTCAAATACCCATAACTTCTCAAAATTCGGACCCTGTGTTTCCACGAAACACCTGTCTAAAAACCAGAGAAGTCAGAAGTAAACCGAATATAGTACGAGGACCAACCCCTCTGTCCTGATGGACGCTGGACAACATACAATACTCTGTATAAGTCCCTTGAGTCTGATAACTCATTCACTGTGTGTCGTAGGTTGAAAACTGTACTTATGGTTAAGAAGAATTACACCGCTGTTTAATGCTCCTTACCTAACCATCCACTGATATAGGTAAATGTCATAGACATAATTTCAGAAAGGTATATCTCACTCGATGAAAATAGACGTACAGATATATCAATTTGAAATTGGTGCATAAAAGCGGATATTCAAAACCAAATATTTGCCGACCGGCAAACAACCCAGGTGATTTCCTCAAATATCACCGATTACAACAAATCCCGATATAATGAGGATGATCACCCAATTCCCAATAACCTACTCCCACTCATCATCTGTAAAACCATACAGATGTGAGAATCATACTTGGTAAATACATACCCTGGAGTAAGTGTCTAATCGGGAAATCAGTTTTCTTTTAACATTACACAGTGAAACTGAAACATCGAAATGTTTCGATGGGGTATCCTGGTATTCCTAGTAATGCCTCTTCCAGATTCACATCTGTAACCCTGTAATTCTTTGCCACCTCTCCAAATCCCTTCATTTGTCTTTAGTCTTTACCTTCTGTACACCCCTTTAGGCCAAATGGTTTTCTTCCTTCCCTACCGTTCGGCACCAGCCTATGGTTTGGAAGAAGACTATCCAATAAGCATAATGGGTGTACTGTCCTAATCCTAGGAACACTCGCAATGCGAGAGAAGATGAAGATAAAAGACACCTGAATAAATCTTATTCCTATTTCTCCTGAACCAGAATCCATCCCCAAACTGGAACAAGTTCCTTTCGAGTTCGTATATAACCATACGATGGAGTATCCAATAAACTGTGGATCTTCGTAGTGATACGGAGTGTTCTGGAAAATACAAAGGTGATTTTAGGATTGGCGAAGAAATACCTGGTTTGGTCATGAATATCTGTTGCAATTTACTTTGCCCCCTTACTAATCCCTTGCTTTGTCTTAACTTAATACCTTCTGCACACCATCGTTATGCTAATTGGTTTTCTTCCTTCCCTACCGTTCGGCACCAGCCTATGGTTTGGAAGAAGACTATCCAATTTGCGTAATAGGTGTACTACCCCTAAACCAAGGAGTACTCGTAACCTGAGAGAGGGTAAAAGGAGAAGACAACTGAATAATCCTATCCATTTTCTCCAGAACCGAAAACCATCCTCGAATAAATTCTTTCGAGTTCGTATTTAACCATACGATGGTTTTGTCCAATGGAAGTGGACGTTCGTAGTAATACGGGGTGTCCTGGAGAAAAGGGTAAAAGTAGGAGTGGCAATGAGGTCTGCAACTCTGACAATCCATAAGCCAGTGTTTAAGAAGGTTCGGTCAACTTGGTCACTGAGTCAAAGTCTTAGGGTCGGGTCAATGGTCGCTGCCAAAGAGAGAGAAAAGAAACACTCAGCGTGCACTCTATCCTAGACAAGAATGGTTACCAATTTATCTAATCTGGAAACCTCCCACTGTACCGTCAAATTCTCCTCCAAACCTGAAAGAAGAATTAGTCGGGATCACCCAAGGAGTAAACCAACTCATCAGTGGGAATCGGGATCCAACTATCATCGCATGATAACGTGACGGAATGCGCTCACGGTATCACACTCCAGAAGGTATGCGCATATCTGGCAAGTTTCAGTACTTTTGAAACTCCCGATGTGATTTCTGCCCCATGCTCTTATGACCTTGACTTTGGCCAACAAATCATAAGTCACATGTAAAGTTCTACCAGTCATTCTCCAGGTTGATTCGAATCCACCCGCACAAGCCCTTGACTTTGGCCAACAAGGCTATACGACTGTTCCAAACCAACGCATCTATCTATGCTGCATATGAATAACCAACAGCTACCAAACACTGTGCCTTGACTTTGGCCAACAAACACAGCTTGAATACTATTGACTACCCATATGAAACGACGGAGGGCTACGAATGGTTTCTGGCGAAAACCTTTAACGTAAAGAACTTGATATCGTTGAAGGAACTGATAGCTTTTTAAAATATAGTGACGAAAACCGTTGCTAAAGAGGTCACTCCCGGTGAAGGGATCTCGGCTCTTTCCCCGTAGAATGGGGTGCAGGATATTCCAACTGAATACCACGGTGCAAAGCAAAAGTAATCGGCTATAGAGAAGTTAATGCCCTGACGCAAACTTTTTGTCCAAGGGGTCACTCCCGGTGAAGGGATCTCGGCCCTTGCCTCGTCGACTGAGGAGCAGGATATTCCAACTGAATATCACGATGCAAAACAAAAGAGAACGTCCTTGCAATAACAGCTTTTTGAAAAGTGTTCCAACAACATCAGATTAGGTTTGTTTTTAACTTGCATTGATCCGAATCAATGCAGTCCCATCAATTGATCACACCAAAAAGAACGAAAATATACTGATGTACGTATATGCCATCCGCATTCGCCACTGGGTCCCGTCATTACCCGTTAGGTTAGCTAACTAACGACAGAGCGGGGACTGGACTAGCGCGGATGTAAAACATATACAATATCTACTAATATATATACCAATATATTATATTTCGCTCAAGGCGTGAAAAGAAATGCAACATCACAGAAATGTACAGCATCACAGAACAATACAAATATATGGGATCCCCGGGTTTCACAGAGCCACTACTGAAACCCGACGTTCCCCTGGTCGTGTGGATAGCCTGTGCAATGAAATCCTAGACCCCTACGGGCGCGGCAGGTCACCCGCCAAAACCTGAAGCGAGGCAGCCCCCTTCAGTGCCGTGAATGGACCACCCAGCACTTCACGGAATCCGGTAACTTGGGCACCCCTCCTGGGTCAACCTGTACCCCCTACGAGTGCGGCGAATAGCCCGCCAATCCTAGAGTGAAGCCCCCTCCGTCTCAATGCCATGAGATGCGGGCTTGTTGCCCTCTGGAACCCGGCTATCCGTGCACCCCGCCGCGGGGTAATCATAGTACAGAAAGTAAAATATACAAACAACGGGTACATCGACCGCAACCAGGTCGTGCCCCAAAAGAATAATACAATCAGGCAGTGACGGCAGTCCACATGTCGGACGCTCGCCCCGCAATATCAAATGTACATAATACAACCACAACTGTACTAGCATTGCATCCAGGCTATCCCCCACGACCAATCCGCAACATCACAGCAAAAACAGAACATCAACGTGAAAGT
Organism: Agapanthus africanus; assembly: GCA_030015575.1. Classification (NCBI taxonomy): domain Eukaryota; kingdom Viridiplantae; phylum Streptophyta; class Magnoliopsida; order Asparagales; family Amaryllidaceae; genus Agapanthus; species Agapanthus africanus. The sequence goes on from JASDDO010000031.1 coordinate 570,465,745, forward strand.
CGCGTTCGCAAATTCGTCTAACCGGGCTATAGGATTTACCGATCAAGTGACATTCACGGTCGCAGATATAATGTAAATACTGTGAAAAATGTGTTTAAAATATCCGATCGATCAAATTTTAACAAGTGGGCCCCCAAGCACTACTGTAGCACATCAAGAAATCCTGGGCCCAAAATTAATATTCCAAAACCCCAATTTTAACCCCAGAAAGACACTGTAGAAATTTGGTGAAGGGATCTCCACAGTGCGCGGCGGAACAGCGGCGGGAAAGGGGTATTCGCGGTGGTTCCGCGCTCCAACTGTGGAGTCACTTCATCGAATTTTTACAGAACTCTTAGATTTTCTAGTACATCAATATTTTACAACCTGAAAAAATTTTCGACACTAAAAACTTCCAACAGAAAACTGATGTGATCAAAATACGGGTTTTGGAACATTTGATCGATCGGAACTGAAAAACACATTAAACCAAGCTAGACTAAGTTAATGGCTAGGCACTGATACCACTGTAAGTGCACGGCGGCGCCCCGGCCGTCAATCCGACGGCCAAATGCGGAAGCGGTGATAAACTTTAATTTTGCGGACTTAGCAAACCGGCACCACCGCGCACTAAACATCCGGATCGTAACCATTAACAAGTCTAAGCTACTAACAAGATAGGGAAGAGAAGTATACCGACAGATCCGAGTCCTCCGGTCTTCTCGTCATCGTCCCGATCTCCTGCGGAATGTCCCGTCTCCTCCTCTTTGCCGGAAGTGCACCACATCGCCTACATCGTTTACGGGCTCCCACCTCAATGCCGAGGCAACTCGGGCACGAAGCCGGCTACTCGACGTGCCCAAGATATACTGTAGAATATAATGTGGATTACATATCTCATTTTGGGGTAGTGGAGGTTGCCTTTTTAGTGGAGGAAAAAGAACTTGGAAATTTGGAGAGTCTTCTTGTATGATTTTTGGAGCATGAAGAGAACCAAAAATGCCACACCAAAAAATCAATCAACCCCCCCCACAAGGGTTGGCCGGCCCATGTATATCAAAGAGAGAGGGAAAAGTCAAGGGGGAGGTGACCATATCAATCATGCAAGAGAGAGAGAGTGGAATGGTTATCATAAGGAATAATGATCACAAAGAAACACCAACACTCAACAACCAAATCATGCAAAGAAATGATCACCAAAAGAGAACCTCATTCCACCACAATCATCATGAAAACCATGTCATATGAAAGTCAAGCCATGATGGAGAAGTGAAGAAGTCAAGGTCAATGAATGGTGCAACCATCATGACACAAGAATATGCAAAGACCCCCTCCATAAGCACTTATTTGCAACAATGCAAATAAGCCCTCCTCCACCAAACTTCGGCCAATGAACGATACAAAGGAAATTGGCCGAAACGGAAAGCAAACTGGCAACTCCAGAAAACTGGTCCCGTAATAAATTACAGGAAAACCCCGATACTGTGCATACACACCCGCATCTGTATTTCGACCGAAATACAAATGCAATGAGACAAAGTCTACACTGTACTATACTAGGATCCGGCTTAAACCAAAGCCGGCTAGTAATATCTGTTCGATCCTGATCCGTGCAATACCGCACGTATCTGATCGAACCCTGCCATATAACCATACGGCCTATAGTACAAACTGTCCGATCCTGATCCGTGCAATACCGCACGTATCTGATAGGACCTTGCCATATCTCCATACGGCCTCTACAACTTTTCGCCCGAAAGCTGAGTAACTGAATGTGGGGGACTCTAAAGACTCGTCAACACCTTGGTTGTGGATTTAACCACTAGCACGTCAGAGGTATAAGCCAATACGTAACGGGCTACCAGGTATTGACTTAAAGGGACGTCTGTGAGCGAACTCAGCCTGACAACCCTACTGAGCCTGTCAGTGACAATATCCGTACAGTCCGGTCCGTTCGTCTATGAGCATCGCATGGCGGGCCTAAGGGGTTGGTAAAAGTCAGACCCCCAAAAGCGGTACAAGTCGTGTCGGAGTATAGCCCAGAACACCCTGAGATACTACTGGAATACCTACCAGTAAATCTCCTTGCCTCGGCCGAGGGCTTCGTGTAATGGCTCTCCTAGACACAGCACGACCTCACCCCCAATACCGGGAGAGACGAACCCCTGAAGATGCGCTCACTGCCTCCATGTGGCTCGGGACTGTACCCAACTAAAACCTGTTTGCACGACTCCTTTGAGCCGTGGTAGGGTAGTAATCAAAGTACAGTGGGAACTCACACGAGACAAATGACGATCCCCAGGTCGATGAACTAACCTGCACACATGTCACCAGGGAACTGCCATCTGACGTCTGGTATATGACCAACTAGCATGTTCCCGGCGAGTCCTGTCCGGTGTACTCATAACCCAATGAGCACCTGTATACATCTTAGGTGACCCAACTGACACCAGTGGCTTGTGAGACCGGCCACCGCCCCTCGTCGGGGTCTCGACTGTATACACTAGTCTACTATGGAGTATCGATGCCCTGTCTCGAAACTCACACGACTAGGGACCATTTAAGGATATGCTTATAGACCCCAGCTCCCACTTATATGATCGCCCTCATACTGCTGGTGGTCAAGCAAGAATCCTAGGGGCTCTATCAACGTGTAATAGCAACTTGTCAGGTTACCTGAAACAGTACACGATGATAAAGGTAAACCAGATAGCATACTATCGTCTCGAGTAAGACTGTCCTACCGGGATAGGTCCTCCATCAATCATTGCAATCACGTACCTGTGACCTAATAATTGACCCTGAGGGCACTATCTCCAACAATACGTGCACTTGTGCACGAATCATGATCGGATGGGTAATACTAGTGGGCTTTGGTTTAAGCCGGATCCTAGTATTATATTGTTGGATTATTTTCGTCTCGTAGTATTCATATTCAGTCGGAATACGTATGCGGGTATGTATATACGGATGAGGGGTATTCTTGTAAATCGTTCCAAAATAACTTTAGGGTTGCCATTTCTTTTCTTTTTCTTTATTAAACATTTAGTTTTAATGTTTGATAATGGTGAATTGTGTGAGTGTAAGTTTTGGATTGTGAGTGTGAGTTTTGTCATGGATTCATTTATGATGCACATGTGCCATGCTTGATTCATTATTGATTTGGTTGTGAGATATTTGTTGAGGCAAGGCAGATATTTTTTTGAAAAAGGTTTTTCTTTAGTTGCTATCACAAATACCTCACAACTAAACAAAAAGAAAAAAGGCAGCAAGCACATTTCTTCACAAGCCAAAACTTGAGTTCGCACTTTTCTTCACTTGGCTTCTTCTTCAACCTCTACCCATACCCTCTCATGAGTTGAGAATCCTTGGGTGTTTTGAGACAAAGTATTCATACATAATCTCTACTTCATCTTAGGTATCTAGGCTAGAAAACTGGATACCCGAGTTACTTCGGTTTTTAAGCGGGAGCCCGTATTACTAATTCTCGACATGGATAGTCTTCGACGAGGGAGACCGGAGGACAGAGGTTGAAGACCGAAGGACACGGATCGATCGGTATAACCTCTCTAAACTTTTTTCATAGAACTAGTATAGGGTTAGTGGTACGATCCGTCGATTAGGGTTCCGTTAGTGCCGGGTTTTAAACGTTTTTATTCCGCGTTTGGTCATGGATTGATGGCCGGGACGCTGCTGTAACCCTACAGGACCAAAGGGTCAAAATGAAAGCAAGGTAATGGCATATTCATTGCCCCATGTCTCGATGACAGTACATATAAGCCTAAAAACCATTTGATGTCATCTCGCCTCAGAAGGGTGCAATTATAACTTCTCAGGGACTGATAACGGTCTGACCTCAAGGTAAAGCGTCATGGTGACACCTAACGCTGAATCTTCTGACGACAATATGAATACTCCAGTCTAGAAAGATTACTTGAGATATTTTATCGCCGCCTCAGAATGGATTGGAGATATTGCAAAGCTACTCGAACCGCTATCTATGGGACGCAAATCAAGAAGAAGTTAGCTAACACAACGGTGCAACGGACTAAACCCAGTAACATAAACTTGACGACCTCTTATAATAGGAGGGGTATGTTAACATCAGTCTGAGTTTATCTATATCTAAGGGTAAGGCAAACTGAATGCTCTAAAACGAGTAAATAAACTAAGTTAAACCATTTCGGCACCAAAAAGAAAAGGATGTGTAGATATAAAAGAAACAAAAGGTGTTTTCCATTCATATGTCAAAAAATGGATTACAAAATGACAAACATTCAAAACAAAGTTCAATTCATCATTCAATGCTTATAACAACAAAATACTAGCATTGGTATAAGGATTGATGAATTCAAAGATAAAACCAAGTAAGGCTTCATCAACATCGTCTACCAACTTCTTATGCGCCCGTTCACGAAGACAAGTTTCGGGGTCACCATTTATATCCACCGTCCTCTCGTATGAGAATATTATCGCTTTCTACTGATAAATCTGGTGCAGCAGAGTAGTCATGTGATCCCTCTGTTTCTTAGAAATCAAGCCCATCAGATAGACCGAGTGTATTTTGTCCTCCGCTTGATCAAGTACCTGGAGCGACCAAACCTCAGAAATCCCGGGCGTAGCATTCCAGATGGCTTTAAAAATCATCTACAACATGGAAGAGCGGTAAGGGAGCAATCACCCACAATGATTCATGAAGCGATGCAACACAGATTTGCATTAGGCGTCGGTATAGATTAACCCATAAGAGCGAATGTCAGCATAAGAAATGATGTTCCTGATGGAATACAAATGACCGTCTATGGTTTCTGTGAAGAAAGGCAGAAGGAACATCAGCTCAAAAACACAGAAAGCACTGTAAGTTAAACAGTGCAGAGTCTCTAGCTCAAAAGTTAGGAGACCCCGCTGGGTTAAAGTTTAAACTTGGCCCTATTCAAAGTTGACGCAAGAAATGTGCTCTATAGAAAATAAAATATTTTTTTCTATAGAACTTAAGTTCTAATGTCCCAAAATGGGGAAAGCTCAAAGCGCTTGAGCTTAAGTTACATTTAAATATAATAAAGCAAAGTCCTTAAGCTTAAGCTTGAAAAAACCCAAAAGGGGATATTTAAAATAAAAAATAAAAATTGAGCTTAAGTTCTAAGTTTTTTTACCAAGTCAGACGTGACGTTTAAAGTTTTTTGACAAGACTTTCCCTGACTCGACAAGGAAAAAATCAAAGTTTAAGCAACAAAGACTAGAGAAGCTCTTAGAAAAAAACTAAAGTTTTCAAAAGATTAAAAAAAATGGTAGTGGCACAGTCTGCCCTAGAGCTTGAAGCTCTATTTATAAGGTGAGGTCGGTTGGATTTCCCATGAATCTTGGGGAAGATCCAACGGCCCAGATCCTACACCACCGCTCCCACATGCAAGGCACGTAGCACCTATAGTGTGGGTATTTGTTTACGACCAAAAAATCTTAAGTTTTGCCTCTGGCACTGGAGAATAGCGCCGGAGCATCTTGGGCGTTGCCCCACGTGCAAAGCATGTGGCGCCAATGCAACCCCAAGTGCCTCATGCGCTAAAATCTTGAAGAGCGTTCTTCATTATAACTTAAGTTATATTTGGGAAAATATTTCCATATCTTTCTTAAACAGAAAGATTTTTCTTTTTAATAAGAAATAATGTTTTTATATTTCTAAAACTAGAAACATATTAACTCTGTTAATAGAGGATCTTTAGATCAATGATCCAACGCTACCTAAGTATCCGTGTTGATATTAAAATCAATCAGAGAGATCTCAAGTGAGAAATCTTCTCTACTTGCCTAACAATCTCATCCCCTATATAAAGAACCCTTGAAAATAATCTCAATATAGAAAAAAAAATCCTCATAAGATTTGAGAGAAAAACCTCAATTCAAAACTTAAGTTCTTGCTCCGCCATCCAGAATCCTCATCTTCTTCCTCCTTCAAAAACAAAAACCCAGATAAAGGAGATTAATCTCCATTAAAAAAAAGAAGTTTAACCTTTATACAGAACTTAAGTTCTTCTCCCGGATCTTAAGATCCTTAAGTCGAAACCCTCATCGTCGAAAACTTAAGCTTTCACATAGGGATTATTCGATCGTAAGATCTATGATTTGGGGGAAGAATTTAAGAGACCCCTTTGCCCATAGAGATGGAAAGAAATCAAGATCTTTAGATCATTATAAAAATAAAAATGGATGATGACGATGATGAAGTCCATCATCTGTGTAACGACCCTAAAATTCCTATAACTTCATATTAAAAAAATACAGTATTTATTTATTTTGGTATTTTCTGTATATTAAATATATTATTATGTAATCTTTCATCTATTTTCCTATCGTATTATTTTCCAAAACCTAAATCAAATCCACTAATCTTTTTATTAAACCTAATCCCAAAACTTCATTCTTCATTTTATTTTCTTTCTCTTCTCAAATTATAGCCCAACACCTTTCTTCTTTTCTTTTTGATTCCTACTGAAAGGTTACGCTAGTGCCCTGACCAACTACCGTGGCCAAATGCGGAACAAATTTTTTTCTAACGATTAGAATATGGCACTAAAATAACCCTTAACCCGGATCTTTCCATAAACCTATCTAGAAAAAGAATAGTGCTATCTACTATGAAAGAAGTCTCACCAAACGATCCAAGTCTTTCGGTCTTCTTTCCTCTTCGTTAGCTCCAAGTGGCCACCTTGAACATGCTTGATCTTCTTTATTGGCTCTTTTGGTTCTCCGCGATCGATCTTGCTCTCTGATCCCCCTTCGCCATAGATGATCCACCCAAGAGATATGATCATGGCTTTAGCTCCACACTATATGTCAAGTGGAGCAACTAGAGAACTTGAGTTGCTAAACCAAGTAGTCTAAGATGTAGTGTGATTATTTAAGTGTTTACTATCTCTTTCTTACCTCTTCACTTGTTTCTCAATACATAAGAAGGGTTGTGAAGAGGAAGATGATGAAAATGGAGGAAACTCAAAAGGAGGGAGGAGGTGATGAAAATGGGAGCTCAAAAATGAAGCATGCAAGTGAGAGAAAATCAACACAATGGTTTTGTGTATTAATTTCTTGAATAAACAATCAACAACCATACTTCAATAGTAACTACAAATGAATTAAAATTTCATTTGTTAACTATTGAAGCATGGTTATCACCATTCCTCCCATTCTTCACACTTTACACCTCGTTTCCATTTATCAAATAAATGGAAAAAGCATAATGATGTGGCCACCTTCTAGAAGGTAATCTGTAATAAATACGGATTACAGTCTGCTGTATATACATACCTCCATTCGGATAAAAGCACGAATGCCCAAAGAGATAGAATAACATGAAAAACGTAATACTAGAATATACATATCGAAAAAAATATATGTAAACTATTAAATCAATACCTGATTTAATAATCCGGCTCAAACCTGAGCCGGCTAGTATTACCAACTGTCCGATCGAAAGTCCGAGTACAAAGTACATCAATCGATCAAGACACTGCACGTATCCAATACGGCTACTACATCATTTCTCCTGAACCAGGGAAACCCTCTATATGGGACTCTAAACACTCGATAGTACGCCAGCAGTGAGTTACTGGATAAATCCATAACCACAAGCACGTCAGTGGCACTAGCTATACGTAACGGCTACCCGGGTACCTGTCGAAAAGGAAGGCCGACGAGCAAACTCATCTGGATCCCTACTGAGCCTATCTGTGACAATCTCCGTACATTCCGTTCTTTTCGTCTAAGAGTATCGCATACCGGGTATAGGGAGTGGTAAACATCAGACCTTGATCACCTGGTAATTCATGCTGATATGGCTCAGGACCAATCCGGGAAACTACTGATCAGCCTATCAGTAAATCCCAACTGCCTTGGCCAAGGTCTTATTGTCCTGACTAATCGAACAAAGTGCGATATCGACTCTCCATACCGGAAGACGAATCCCCGACAATCGCTCACTGCCTCCATGTGGCTCGGGACTGTACCCAACCAAAACCTGCTTGCACGACTCAGTAGAGCCATGGTCGGGTAGTGATCAAAGCACAGTAAGAACTCACACGATACAAATGCCGATCTCAAGTCTGAAGACTAACCTGTACTCATGTCACCTAAGAACTTCCATCTGATGATAGCTATAATACCATCTGGAAGTTCACGGCGAGTCCGTCCGGTGTACTCACCCCCAGTGAGCACCTGCATATGATCTTAGGTGCAAAAGACTAATGGTTGCGGGACCAAACCATCGCCCCTTGTCAGGGTCTAGAAACGTATACAGTAGCCTACTCTGAAATATCGATGCCCAGTCTCGATACTCCCACGACTAGGGACCATTTCAGGATGTGCGTATCGACTACCCAGCTCCCACAAGTATGATCGCCATCACAACGCAGGTAGTCTAGCAATGATCCTACGGGCTTTATCAACATGCAATTTCAAATATGTAATATCAAGTAAAACATAGACATGTTAAGATAAAGACAAACCAGATAGCATAGTATCATATCGAGCAAGACTGTCCTGTACATATATATGTCCAAGCATCCGTATTTATACATATACAATAATGGCCTCTAGGGCATATGTTCATCACATAAAACTGCATTTCAATACCGCTCATTCGTTATCTGTTTTGTTATTTATCGGTACTATTAACCGGTGTTTGCTCAGTAATACAGATTACAGGTATCCGTGACAAAATACTGGAAATACATTTAAAATCATGGAAATATCATTTGTGAGCCAACACTGCAACCAGAACTGCAAGCCGACCGATATCCAAGAGTTATTATGTAAACAAATAAAGTGTGCACATTTTGGTCCAACACGTTGCATGTGTACACACCGACTCTTGGAGCATGGACCATGGACCTAGGGGGTAACCATAAATCATGACACAAGTGGGAATGGTGCATTCAATGCATAATGTGTTAGTGTGATTCGAAAATTCAAACATTCAAACTTCCCCCCAAAAGTTTAGTGCATTCAAATTGAAATTAAAGGAAACCAACGGGACAAAATTCTTAGTAGGAAGCACAGAAGTCATCACACGCAAAACGAGGCGATTCCCACTCATTGTGGCCGGCCAAACCTCCTCAAAAACCGGCCTGGCCGGCCCCCCAGTCACCTGTGGGCCCCACTCTCTCACACGCTGTTCCCTGCTGCCACATGGTCTGGTTTTTATTGTTTATTTATTCTGATTCTTTTGCTTATAAAAGGAAACCATGGGGCAAAGGTTCAAGGGATCCATTAGTCCATTTTTCATCTCTTTACTCTCATTTTGTCCAAGTTTTCTTTTGGTTTAGCTTGAGGGTGAGTGTGCTTCATCTTGGTTTCTTCTTCTTCTTCCCTTTTGAAGCTCTCTTTGGAGAGCTTGATTAAGGAGGTTGAACAAGTTACCAAATCTTGTATCTTGTTCTCAAGTGATTAATAAATTGTTGTTTCTTTTATTTTCTTGCTTTCTTTTTATCATGTGTAACTAATCTTTATTTTGGTTGTGGTGTGGGTGAGGAAGTAAGATGGAAGGCTTTGCCTCCTACCTCTTGTTTATGTTTCATGTGCTTAACTTATGATTCTAACCTAAATATTGTTTATGTATTGATATGATGCGGTATTTTGATACATGGTTATTTGTAACCTCCTCATATGCCGTATTCATTCCCTTTCCCCATTTTCAATATTTAAGTTAAAATCCATTTGGTGTTAAGTTTGCTAAGGTAGGATATGGTATTTTGTGATAAAGAGCTTGACAAACTCTTTGTTTCATATCCTATATACCTTCACAAATACTTAGCAAACTCAACACCAATATCATTTGCTCTCACTAACCTCTTTGTGTTTTCATTGTTGCGGTATGCTTGCAAAACCCCGTGTTTAGCATTGATACCCCAAGCTCGGACATACAAACGGTAAGTGACCAAAAGGGACTCGTTTCGTGCCTTGCGGCGAATGTCGGACTTTGACGGTTTGTGCTCCGCAACCGCGTTGACCAGTCGTGCTCTATGCCGGAATCAAGGTAAGGCCAGACAACTCATAACCAAGTGAGCGTAGAGGTAAACGTCGCGATTCAATCTTCCGAACCAAGCCACAACCATTATTTCCTTATACTCCTTTTCTTGCTTTTTCCTTGTTTTCATTCTTTTATATATTTTTTGTGACAACCACCCAATTCATTGATTTGTTAACCTTAAACAACGATACCTAATACTCAATTCCCTGCGGATCGACCCGTGCTTGCCGGCTCGCTACAACGCGCCGTGCACTTGCGGTTATAAATAGTAAAACGAGAACGATCTCGTGCGCGCATTCCGTTTTCCACCAAAACGCATCCATTTCCAAAACATACGCGTTTGCGCGCGCGGGAGGATTCCCAACAGCATACACATCCAACAATCTCCCACTTGCACTAAGGCCATATATATTGGCGTACCGAGTATCCAACGTCTGCTATAGGGCCATCTGTTGGCGTGCCGCATATCCAACTTCTCAAAAAGTCTCTCAAAGTATGCTTGAGGAAGGGCCTTGGTGAATGGATCCGCAGTGTTGTCTTTTGTATCCACTCTCCGGACCTCAATCACCTGGCGATCTATGATCTCCCTAATCAGGTGATACCGCCTTATGATGTGCCTGGATTTCTGATGGGACTGTAGTTCTTTCGCTAAAGCTATAGCCCCATTGTTATCGCAATACAAAGTTATTGGGTCAACAATGAACGGAACAACCTGAAGTTCACTAATGAACTTCTTCATCCAGACCGCCTCTTTTGCGGCATCGCTTGGAGCAATGTATTTAGCCTCCATCGTCGAGTCTGCGACGGTATCCTGTTTGGAGCTCTTCCAACACACCACCCCTCCGTTAAGGGTAAACACAAAACCCGAGACAGAATTGCTGTCATCCTTGTCACTCTGGAAGCTTGAATCGGTAAAGAACTCGACCTTTAGGTCTCCATTACCGTAAACCAAGAACATCTCCTTAGTCCTTCTCAGGTATTTGAGAATGTTCTTTACTGCTGTCCAGTGGTCCTCACCTAGTTCGACTGATACCGGCTCACCACGCTTAGCGCATAAGCTATATCTGGCCTTGTACATAGCATCACATACATTATAGATCCTACCGCCGAAGCGTAGGGTATAGTGCCCATGCGAACCTTCTCCTCGTCGGTCTTGGGAGACATCTCCTTGGAGAGAGTGATTCCGTGCAATGCGGGTATGTTACTACGCTTGGAATCTTCCATACTAAATCTCTTTAGTACGGTCTCTATGTAACTGGACTGTGAGAATCCGAGTAATCTCTTGGATCTATCTCTGTAGATCTTAATCCCCAGATTGTACGAGGCATCTCCCAGGTCCTTCATGGAGAACCTCTGTGATAAAAATAGCTTGACCGATTGTAGCATAGGAATGTCATTTCTTATTAAAAGAATGTCGTCCACGTACAAGACTAGGAATACAACAATTCGTCCTACAATCTTCTTATAAATACAAGGCGCATCCTCATTTTTGATGAAGTTAAATTCCTTGACTGTTTCATCAAAACAGATGTTCCAGCTCCGCGATGCCTGCTTTAATCCATAAATGGATTTAAGCAACTTGCATACCTTCCCGCTGCTCCTACTGTCTACGAAACCTTCTGGCTGATCCATGTAAATGCATTCTTCTAAACTTCCGTTCGGAAAAGCCGTTTTTACGTCCATCTACCAGATCTCATAGTCATGGAAGGCAGCTATGGAAAGTAGGATCCGAATGGATTTGAGTATAGCCACTAGAGAAAAGGTTTCGTCATAGTCCACACCTGGTCTTTGACGAAAACCTTTTGCAACGAGTCTAGCCTTATAGGTTTCCACCTGCCCATCTACACCAAGTTTCCTTTTGTACATCCATTTGTATCCAATTGGTTTTACCCCAGGTGGAGCAATATCTAAGGTCTACACTTTATTGGTGTACATAGACTCCATTTCGGATCGCATAGCATCCAACCACTAATTAGAGTCCCTACTGATAATGGCCTTCCTGAAACTACTAGGATCAACATCTTCCAAGATGTAATCCTCTCGATCCCCGTCTATGAGAAAACCATAGTATCTCTCGGGCGGATGAGAAATCCTACCAGATCTGCGGAGTGGCTGAAGTTCGTCTAGGGTTATTGAATCTAGCGGTTCCACCAAATCATCAGTTACATTTTGTGGTTCAGAAGTTTCTTCCAGTTCTACCGTACTCCCACTAGCTTTTTTTGTAAGAAAATCCCTTTCGAAAAAGGTAGCATGGCGAGATACAACCACCTTCTGTTCCTCAGTGTGGTAGAACAGATATCCATGCGAATGCTTTAGATATCCCATAAATTTACAAAGAAATGATCGAGCCTTATGTTTGTCCGGATTTTTTGCTTTCACATAGGCCGGACAACCCCATATCTTAATACGCTTAAGACATGGTTTCTTTCCACTCTATATTTTATATAGAGTCTTAGGCACAGATTTGGAAAGAACTTGATTCAAAAGGTATGTCGCTGTCAAAAGCGCATGTCCCCAAAATGAAAAAGGCAACAAAGCGTTACTCATCATGGAGTGAACCATTTCCAAGAGGGTACGATTCCTCCGCTCCGATACACCGTTGTGCTATTGCTGGGTTATGGCAGTGCCCCGACCATCAAACCGTGGCCAAATGCGGAACAAAAATTTATTAAACCGGCGCTACCATTACCCAATTCCCGGATCTACCTTAAACCCTAAACTAGCAAGCTAATAAAAGAGATAAAATGGTTATACCGAGTTGATCCGTGTCCTTCGGACTTCATTCCAATCTCCTAGTGGTTCCTTGATCGAATTTGGTTGCCGGTCTTCCTCCATCTACGATGATCCACCTGAGGGAAACGGCGTAAGCTTCCGACAAACGAGCCAACCGACGCTCCAAGGTTGCTAGCAATGGAGAGTGGAGGTGTAGAAATGTGTCACTATAATATTCTCTCATCACCATGCTCAATAGATCAAATCAAGAAGATGAAGGAGGTGAGGAAATATAGGCAAGAGCAACTCAAGAATGGCTAAGTCTTTTGTGTGAATGAGAGAGTGAGCAAGCTAGTGAAGAAAATGAGCATGAGCCATCCATAAACTAGTTGCTGCCCCTCTCTCTCTCTCTCATACACCAAAATATCTCATTTCTTTTTACAAATAAACAATTCCCAACCATACCTCAAGCTCATGCCTTGATCCATGCTCATGCCAACTCATCCTCCACCTCATTTCCTAATTGATTTTCTAAAAAGAAAATCAATAATGAGGTGGCATCTTCTAGAAGTTATTCTGTATAAATACGGAATACTTCTCGGTACACGTATCGAAATACATATACGCGTATTCGTACAAAAATATGAATACCCAAAAAAGAAAATGAATAGTGAACAATAATACTAGAATACATATATATAAATTATTAAATCAAAACCTGATTTAATAATCCGGCTTAATCCTAAGCCGCTAGTATTATCAACCGTCCGATTAAAGTCTGTGCAGCATGTGCACATATTTAATCGGACACCTGTATGTACCAACATACCTCATGTACACTATATCTCCTGAACCGTGAAAACTCTCTGTGTGGGACTCTAAAGACTCATCAATATGCTGGCAGTGGGTTTAACCACAAGCACGTCAGCGTCACTAGCTGTACGTAACAGCTACCCAAGTATTGAGCGAAAGGGAGGCCGACGAGCAAACTCATCTTGACCCCCTACTGAGCCTGATAGTGACAATATCCATACAGTCCGTTCTGTTCGTCTAAGAGTATCGCATATCGAGTCTAGGGGGTGGATAAAGTCAGACCCCTAACAACGCGATATTTAGTGTCGGCATGAAACCCATCACCTCCTGAGAAACTATCGATCCTAGATCGGTAATTCTCGTCCACCATGGCCATGGATTTATGGTGATGGCTACCCGTGCACAACGCGACATCAACCCCCAATACCGGGAGAGACGAATCCCCGACGATCCGATCACTGCCTCCATGTGGCTCGGGACTGTACCCAACTAAAACCTGTTTGCACGACTCCTTTGAGCCGTGGTATGGTAGTAATCAAAGCACGGTGGGAACTCACACGAGACAAATGACGATCTCAGGTCGACAGACTAACCTGTACACATGTCACCTGGGAACTGCTATCTGACAATAGGTATAATACCAACTAGCAGGTTCTCGGTGAGTCCGTCCAGTGTACTCATAACCCAATGAGCACCTATATACTATCTTAGGTGAACAAACTAACACCAATGGCTTATGTGACCTGGCCACTGCCCCTCGTCGGGGTCTCGATCAGTATACACTAGTTTACACTGGAGTATAGATTCCCAGCCTCAATACTCCTACGAATAGGGACATTTAAGTATGTGCTTATAGACCCCCATCTCCTATATATATGATCGCCATCATAATGCTGGTAGTCAGGCAAGAATCCTATGGGCTCTATCAACATGTACATGATGACAAAGACAAACTAGATAGCATATTATCATCTCGAGTAAGAATGTTCTACCAGTATAGATCCCCCTTTCAATCATCATAATCACCTGCCTGCGATTACGATAATTGCCTTGAGAGCACTATAGCCAACAGCTGTGGCGTATACGGAGGAGTAAGTTGAGAGAGAATTCCATTCTCCTTTATGTAATCTAGGAATTCCGTGCTTAAGTACTCCCCTCCTCTATCAGATCGGAGGATCTTGATACTTTTGCCAGTCTGGTTCTCTACTTCGTTTCTAAATTCTTTGAATTTCTCAAAAGCTTTAGATTTGTGTTTCATGAGATGCACATATCCAAACCTAGAGTGATCGTCGGTGAATGTGATAAAGTACGAGAACCCACCCCTTTGTATGTATAGACATTGGACCACATACATCACTGTGTATGAGTCCTAGAGCTCTGCTGCTCTTTCTCCGTGTTCGGTGAACGGAGATTTGGTCATCTTTCCTTTGAGACAAGATTGACAAGTTTCATAAGATGAAAATTCGAACGTATCCAAAAGCCATCTTTATGTAATTTACTCAGTCTTTTCTCTCCGATATGACCAAGTCTACAATTCCACAAGTAGAATTCGTTCACATCTGAACTCTTCCTCTTGCGTGTGTTTTGTATACTGAGAACTGTGTTTTGATTAAGAATATAGATACCATTACACGGTGTACCTTTTGCAACCGATACCTAATTAAGGTAAATATTCATGACATTTCTGTCAAGAATAAACTTATATCCAACTTTATCAAGTAAAGAAACTGATATGATATTGCAAACCATAGAAGGTACATAGTAGCAATTGTTCAAAATCATAGTATTGCCATTTGGCAATACTAGGTGATATTCATCGACAACAGAAGCATCAACTTGTGCTCCGTTCCCTACTCTGAGAAACATATCACCAGGTCCAACCATCCTACTTTTTCTCAGTCCTCGTAATAAATTACAGATATGAGATCCTGATCCGGTATCAAGTACCCAGGAGGTAGGACTGACCGAACAACAGTTCTCAATAACAAGAACATCTGAAGAAGACCCAATAGTATGTTTCGTCTTCGATGGGGTCATCAAACAATCCTCTTTCCCTTGCTCACACTCATGACAGTTGTCATAAGTTAGAGTCGAACCGACGTTCCCCAGTCCCGAATAAGAATTCGGATCGGTCAAGCGATATATTTTATTATCTTGATTAGGGCATGAAGTGGTTGCTACCTGGAGAGAGAGAAAAGAAATACTCAGCATGTGCTCTTACAAGATTAGATTGGTTATTAGTTTATCTAATCAAGATGGCTCCCACTGTTTCATCGAATTCTTCTTCAAACCTAAAAAGAAGAATTAGTTGGGATTAATTGCACGTCACAATACTTACTTAACCTTTCGGCCAGGCTAGTGTTGGTACTTCGAGAGAGGTTTTCCAATGCTTTCGCAAAGTTCCTTAATTATATAACCTCTTTTTTCCCTGGAGGCGTAGCCCCGCTTACATTGTTCTAGACACCTACTTAGTTTATAGCATTGATTGTTGAGTGAAAAAATCTCCCAAGAGTAATCCTACTCATCAGTAGGATCGGGATCCAACTATCATTGTGTGATAAACTAGATGGAAGCCACTCTAGTCACCATACTCCAGAAGGTATGCAACATTAGCAGGTTTCCTGTATATTTGAAACTCCCGATGTGGTTTTTTCCCCTAGCGGTTTATGACCTTGACAAACGCCAACAAATCATAATCCACTAGTCAAGTTGAACCCGTCATTATCCAGGATTAATCTCGACCCACCCGTACATACCCTTGACAAAAGCCAACAAGGTTGTACGACTGTCCCAGATAATCGCATCTCAATATGCAACAGACAAGCAATATCTAGCTACCGTACACTACGCCTTGATAAAGGCCAACAAACGCAGCACGAATACTTGGTACAACTCTTCCGAAATGACGGAGGGCTACAGCTAGGTTTTTGGGGAAAAACCCATTAACGTAATGAACTTGATATCGTTGAAGGAACCTGAGCAGTTTTGAAAAGGAATGGTTTAGGCTCCGCTTTTGAAAACTTGTGGTTCTTGAAAAAAACCAAGTAATCTACAGTATAGACTTTTGCTCAAGAGGCCCCGTGAAGGGATCTCGGCTCTTGCCTCCTGGAATGACGTGCTGGATATTCATAACTGAATACCACTATGCAAAGCGAAAGAATATAGCTATAGTTTTTCGAAATTTGTTCCAACAACATCTTTTAGATTTTCTTATCTTGCATTAATCAAAATTAATGTGGTCCCATCATTTAACCTATCACACCAGAAAAGAACGAAAATATGATGTATGTATATACCATCTGCAATCGCCACTGGGCCCCGTCATCACCCGTTAGGTAACTTAACTAACGACAGAGCGGGGGCTGGACTAGCGCGGGTGTAAAACATATACAACATCTACTAGTATATATATATATATAAGTATATATAACATTCTTCCCAGGCATGATAATAAGCAACATCACAGAATCTCAGCCAACAACACAGAATGGTGGATAATCTTGGAGCCCCGGGTTTCATTTGTGCCGCAAATGAGACCCGACGTTCCCGGTCGTGTGGATAGCTGTGCAATGAAACCTTAGACCCCTACGAGCACGGCAAATTACCCGCCAATCCTAGAAGTGAGGCAACCCCCTTCAACAAAGTGAATGGGCCACCAAGCACTTCACGGGATCCGGTAACTTGGGCGCCCCTCCGTGGGTCATCCTATACCCACTACGAGTGCGGCGAATAGCTCGCCAATTCTAGAATGAAGCCCCTTCCGTCTCAACGCCATGAGATGTGGGCTTGTTGCCTTCTAGAGCCCGGCTATTCGTGCACTCCACCGTGGGGTAATCCTAGTATAGAAAATGAAAATAATATGTACAAATGGTGACATTGACCTCAACCCGGTCGTGCCACAAACAAATAATATACAACCCGGCAAAAACGACAGTCCACATGTCGGACGCTCTCCCTGCAATTACAAATGTACAAATGAATACAAATTGTACTACTAACATTTCACCGCATGCTATCCCCCACGACTATCCAACCACAATCACAGCACAAGCACAAAACATCAACACGAATGTCATGTTCGCAAACTCGTCTAAAAGGACATATAGCAGATAGACGGGTTTACCGATCAAATGACATTCACGATCGCATATGCTAATCTAAGTAATGATAAAAATTAAACAGTTGTTCAAATATAACGACTTCGAAACACTCCAAATTGCCCCAAACTGAAAAAAAAACAGAATATCAAACTTAGGCAAAAACAAACAACACCTGAAACCCAAACTCCACGAGATAAGAACCCAGACCAAAACACGAGGCAATCCACCACAGGAAAACCGCTGAGGGCGGATTTTTCAAGGGTGTGGTAGGCCAAAACTTGGTAGAATTGCACCATTTTTGTTCTGGGTACATCTCATAGTCAAAGGATCACTCTGCACTTGCTTAAAAAAATTTTGAAGCCTCTGAAAAATCGACAGAAACTTGAAGTTTGGCTTCAATGTTACGCAATTGTTTCGGTTTCATTTTTTTAACATTGTTTAAATTTACTAGTGTAGGGTTTATAGGCTGGCTTTGATATCATGAAAGGTTACGCTAGTGTCTCGGCCAACTGCCGTGGCCAAATGCGGAACAAATTTTTTTCTAACGATTAGAATATAGCACCAGAATAACCCTTAACCCGGATCTTTCCATAAACCTATCTAGTAAAATAATTAGTGCTATCTACTATGAAAGAAGTCTCACCAAACGATCCAACTCCTTCGTTCTTCTTTCCTCTTCGTTAGCTCCAAGTGGCCACCTTGAACATACTTGATCTTTTTTGTTGGCTCCTTTAGTTCTCCGCAATCAATCTTGCTCTCTGGTCCCCCTTTGTCGTAGATGATCCACCCGAGAGATATGATCCATGGCTTTAGCTCCACACTATATGTCAAGTGGAGCAACTAGAGAACTTGGGTTGCTAAACCAAGTAGTCTAGGATGCAGTGTGATTATCTAAGTATTTACTTTCTCTTTCTTACCTCTTCACTTGTTTCTTAACACATGAGAAAGATAGTGAAGAGGAAGATGATGAAGGTGGAGGAAACTCAAGAGGAGGGAGGAGGTGATGAAAATGGGAGCTCAAAAATGAAGTATGCAAGTGAGAGAAAATCAACACAATGGTTTTGTGTATTAATTTCTTGAATAAACAATCAACAACCATACTTCAATAGTAACTACAAATGAATTAAAAATTCATTTGTTAACTATTGAAGCATGGTTATCACCATTCCTCCCATACCTCACACTTTACACCCCATTTTCATTTAATGAAAAAAGCATAATGAGGTGGCCACCTTCTAGAAGGTAATCTGTAATAAATACGGATTACAGTCTACTGTATATACATACCTGCATTTGGATAAAACCAAATAGATAGAATAACATGAAGAACGTAATACTAGAATATACATATCGAAATACATATATGTAAACTATTAAATCAATACATAATTTAATAATTCGGCTCAAACCCGAGCTGGCTAGTATTACCAACTGTCCGATCGAAGGATTGAGTAAAAAGTACATCAATCGATCAAGACCCTGCACGTATCCAATGCGGCTACTACATCATTTCGCCTGAACCAGGGAAACCCTCTGTGTGGGACTTTAAAGACTCGACAGTACGCCGGTAGTGAGTTACTGGATAAATCCATAACCACAAGCACATCAGCGGCACTAGTTGTACGTAACGGTTACCCGGGTACCTGTCGAAAAGGAAGGCCGATGAGCAAACTCATCCGGATTTCTACTGAGCCTGTCTGTGACAATCTCCATACAGTCCGATCTTTTCATCTAAGAGTATCGCATACCGGGTCTAGGGGGTGGTAAACGTCAGACCCTGATGACCTGGTAATTCATGTCGATATGGCTCAGGACCAATCCGGGAAACTACTGATCAACCTATCAGTAAATCGCAACTGCCTTGGACAAGGTCTTATGGTCCTGAATAATCAAACAAAGTGCGATATCGACTCTCATACCGGGAGAGACGAATCCCGACAATCGCCCACTGCCTCCATG
This sequence comes from Agapanthus africanus, assembly GCA_030015575.1. NCBI lineage: Eukaryota > Viridiplantae > Streptophyta > Magnoliopsida > Asparagales > Amaryllidaceae > Agapanthus > Agapanthus africanus. The sequence goes on from JASDDO010000031.1 coordinate 570,485,326, forward strand.
TGGCTCGGGACTGTACCCAACCAAAACCTGTTTGCATGACTCAGTAGAGCCGTGATCAGGTAGTGATCAAAGTACAGTGGGAACTCTCACGAGACAAATGCCGATCTCAAGTCTGAAAACCAACCTGTACTCATGTCACCTGAGAACTTCCATCTGACGATGGGTATAGTACCATCTGAAAGTTCTCGGTGAGTTCGTCCGGTGTACCCACCCCTAGTGAGCACCTGCATACGATCTTAGGTATGAAAGACCAATGGTTGCGGTACCAAACCATCGCCCCTCGTCGGGATCTAGAAACATATACCCTACTCTACTCCAGAATATCGATACCCAGTCTCGATACTCCCACGACTGTAGGGTTCCTAGGCACACTAGTGAAGGTTCATAAAGCATCAAACATGCCCGAATAAAATTTTACATGTGCCGAACAACCCAAAGACAGGATCTTTGCTAGATTATTAGGGTTTAGCAAGCAAGATATCATCTTTAAAGCTAAGTGTGAGGGATTACAACCTTTGTAGTCCACTCCATTGCTTCACAAGCTCCGAGTAGAAGTACCTTCGCCGCGATCCACGATCTCCCGGACTCAAGAGAGGCTCCACGACTCGAACGATCCATACTAGCTTGAAGTGTTCCGATTCTCCGATGATCTACGTCGAAGTTGCTATAACCCAAGCTTTCTCACTCTAAAGAGATGATCACCCTAATCTAATGGTCTAGATTAGATGAGGATGATAAAGTAGTATTTATGCTATCTTTTTATTTCACTTTCTCACAATAAATCATCATAAAAGGATTAACTAGTGAGCTCTCTCTTTCAAAAACCAAAGAGAGAAGAAGATGAAGAATGAAAGAATAATCCTTTTGTGATGAATAGTAGTCAAGAGTATATGATTGATTATAGAACCATGGTCAAGGATGAGAGGTTAAAACTTGTAGAGAATAAACTAGAGTTAGGGTTTAGTTAGGTTAAGGATAAGTATCAACCATAATATCTTAACCAAGACAAAATAGAATCCTTCTAGAATGAACAAGAAGAAGCTAACCCTAATCTCTTTTTATCATCCCTAATCATGTTTCATAATAAATCATATCATGTCACAATAATATATATCACATATATATTATATATTTGCAACAAAAGAAAATAATACAATTAACATATATCGCATATATATCAATGTATTAATCCGGTGAGAAGATGAAATAATAAAACGAGCCAATATTAGATAATGTAATACAATATATCATATATATCATTATACATTAAATCATCGAATCAACACTTGATCCAACGATCCGGCTATATCGAATATAACCGACTAATATATCATGTACCGATTCATCGAATCAACACTTGATCCGATATCCTGATTCATATCTAAATATCGTGAGAATATAATACGGTATCTCATATCGCATTATCCTCGGTCCTGCACATATCACATATGTGCCTCTACTCCGTTTTGTCTGAGCCAAGAAACCTCTGTGTAAGAATCTAAAGAATCGTCAATATGCCGGTAGCGGGTGATGATCATATCAAACACCCACAAGCTGCAAGTGGTCAACTAAACATAACAGCCACCCAGGTATTGAGCGATCAGAAGATCAACAAGCTAGCCTGTCCGTTCTCCTGTGAATCCAGTCAGTAACACTCCCGTACAGTCCGGTCTGTTCGTCTGATATGTTGCATATCAAGTCTAGGGGTAGTATACGTCAGACCTCAGTAACCGATAAGTCGTGTCGATGTGAGGCTCATAACAGGTCGAGAAACTACTGGTAACACTTACCAATATATCTCTATATCAGCCCTGGCCAGGGACTTCCAGTTATAGCCAATCGAACACAGCACAGCATCAACTCCCTATACCGGGAGAGACGAATCCCCTCCTATCGCTCATTGCCTCCATGTGATTCGGGACTGTACTCAAAAGCCACCGTTTTGCACGCCCTCTCAGACGTGGTAAGGTGGAAATCAAAGCACAGTAGGAATCACACAAGACTCTATGACGATCTCGGGTCTACAGACTACCCTGTACCAGTGTCACCGGAGAACTGCCATCTGACGTATGGTATATCACCATCTGGGAGTTCTCGGCGAGTCCGTCCAGTGTACCCAGTCTCCACTGAGCACCCGTACACCATCTCTGATGTCAAACACCGATGGATATAGGATCATCCATCGCCCATCATATGGGTTAAGATGCGTATACGCTAGTTTACTCTGGTGTATCGATGCCCTGTCTCGATATACCCTCGACTAGGAACAGTTATACGATGTACTCATCGACTACTATGGCCCCACTAGTATGATCTCATCATAGTCCCAGCAGTCGAGTACAGATCTTAAGGGCTTTATCAACATGTGAGAGTAAGACAGTAAACCAATACAAGTCCTATAATGACGAGCAAGAAAGTCCTCTCTGTATATATCCAAGCATCCATTATAATGTACATCAAATGTACAACAATGGCCTCTAGGGCATATACATATCTAACAATCTCCCACTTGCACTAAGGCCAGCTGCTGTAGTATCTCATACCTAGCATCCCGAATAATCTCTCAAACTGTATCTGGGGAATGGCCTTCGTGAGTGGATCCGCAGTGTTGTCCTTCGTATCTACTCTCCTGACCTCGATCTCCCGGCGATCAACTATCTCCCTGATTAGGTGATACCGCCTCAGAATATGTCTGGACTTCTGATGGGATCTGGGTTCCTTGGCCAAAGCCACAGCTCCATTGTTATTGCAATATAGAGGTATTGGATGTTCAATGGATGGAACCACACCAAGTTCAGTGATGAACTTCTTCATCCAGACAGCCTCTTTGGCAGCATCGTTGGCAGCGATGTATTCAGCCTCCATCGTCGAGTCTGCAACGGTATCCTGTTTGGAACTCTTCCAACATACCGCCCCTCCATTGAGGGTAAAGTCAAATCCCGAGTGCGACTTAGAGTCGTCCTTATCACTTTGGAAGCTGGAATCAGTAAAGGACTCCACCCGGAGTTCTCCGTTACCATACACCAAGAACATGTCTCTAGTCCTTCGTAAGTACTTGAGAATGTTCTTCACAGCTGTCCAGTGACTCTCTCCAGGATCTGCTTGATACCGACTCACTACACTCAGTGAGTATGCTACATCGGGCGTGGTACAAAGCATCGCATACATGATAGAGCCTACTGCCGAAGCATAGGGTATCCCTTGCATGCGAGCTCTCTCCAAATCAGTCTTGGGAGACATCTCTTTGGAGAGAGTGAGTCCAGAGATCATGGGTTGGTTCCCATGCTTGGATTCTTCCATACTAAACCTCTTTAGTATGGTGTCAATGTACCTGGATTGGGACAATCCCAGTATCCTTTTGGATCTATCTCTATAGATCCTAATCCCCAATATGCATGAGGCATCACCTAGATCTTTCATTGAGAATCTTTGTGATAAGAAGAGCTTGACTGATTGCAGCATAGGAATATCATTTCCTATCAAGAGTATGTCATCCATGTATAATACGAGGAAGACAACCTTACTCTCTGCTACCTTCTTATAGATGCAAGGTTCATCTATGTTTTGATGAAGTCAAACTCTTTGACTACTACATCAAAACAGATGTTCCAACTCCGCGATGCTTTCTTTAACCCATAAATGGATTTAAGCAGTTTGCACACCTTTCCGCTGCTCCCACTATCTACGAAACCCTCTGGCTGAGTCATGTACACGCACTCTTCTAAATCACCATTTAGTAAGGCGGTCTTAACATCTATTTGCCAGATTTCGTAGTCATGGTATGCAGCAATGGCAAGTAAGATCCGGATGGACTTAAGCATAGCCACTGGAAAAAAGGTTTCGTCATAATCCACACCTGGTCGTTGACGAAATCCCATTGCTACAAGTCTAGCTTTGAAAGTCTCAACTTTTCCATCTACACCAAATTTCTTTTTAAAAATCCACTTTCTCCCAATGGGTTTTACCCCTTCAGGAGCATTTTCCAAAATCCATACTTTATTGGTGTACATGGATTCCATCTCAGATCGTATTGCATCCAGCCATTTCACAGAGTCACCACTCATGATGGCCTTCTCGAAACTAGTCGGGTCATCATCTTCCATGATGCAATCCTCGCTTCCACCATCAATGAGAAAACCGTAGTATCTCTCAGGTGGACGAGAAACCCTACTAGATCGGCGGAGAGGCTGGGGTTCGTCGGGTACTACTGAATCCTATAGTTCTACTAAATCTTCAGTTGCAATTTGTGTTTTTGGAACCTCTTCCAGCTCTACCTCTTTTCCACTAATTTCTTTTGCAAGAAATTCCTTTTCCAAAAAGGTGGTATGTTGAGAAACAAACACTTTTTGTTCCTCAGCGTAGTAGAAAAAATATCCTTGAGAATTCTTTGGATATCCCACAAATTTGCAAAGAACTGATCGTGCCTCGAGTTTGTCCGGATTTTGTCTTTTGATAAAGGCCGGACAACCCCATATCTTAACTCGTTTAAAATATGGTCTCTTCCCACTCCATATCTCATATGATGTGGTAGGTACAGATTTAGACGGAACTAGATTCAATATGTATATGGCTGCCTCAAGCGCATACCCCCAAAAGGAAATAGTTAACTCAGTATCGCTCATCATAGATCGCACCATATCTAATAGGGTCCGATTCCTTCATTCCGATACACCGTTGTGCTGTGGTGTATAAGGAGGAGTAAGCTGAGAGAGAATCCCATTCTCTTTTAGATAATCTAGGAACTCATTGCTTAAGTATTCTCCTCCTCGATCAGATCGAAGGATCTGAATACTTTTACCCGTTTGTTTTTCTACTTCGTGCTTATATTCTCTGAATTTCTCAAAAGCTTCAGACTTGTGTTTCAACAGGAACACATGCCCGTATCTAGAGAGATCGTCAGTGAATGTAATGAAGTAGGAAGAATCGTTCCTGGCATGCGTAGACATAGGACCGCATACATCACTATGTACCAGTCCTAAGAGCTCGGTAACTCTTTCTCCGTGTCCACTAAACGGAGCTTTGGTCATTTTTCCTTTGAGACATGAATAGCAAGTATCATAAGATGAAAATTCGAATGAATTCAAATATCCATTTTTATGTAACTTAGCTAGCCGTGTCTCATTGATATGGCCAAGTCTACAATGCCACAAGAAGGATTCGTTCATTTCTGAACTTTTCCTCTTGTGTGTGTTTTGTATATTGAGGACTGTATTCTGATTTAGAATGAATATGCCATTATGTAACGAGCCTGATGCAATCAACTTTTGATCTAGGAATATGTTCAAAACATTATCCTTTACTACAAAATTATATCCTTCTTTACTTAATAAAGAAACTGATATAATGTTGCACATCATGTTCGGTATATAATAGCACTCATTTAGAATCAGTGTATTACGACTTGGCAATACAAGATGATATTCGCCAATTGCTTTGGCTGCAATACTTGCACCGTTCCCTACTTGAACGGAATGATCACCTTTTCCCAGTTCTCTACCTTTACGTAGCCCATGTAACAATTTACATATGTGGGATCCTGATCCGATATCCAATACCCAGGACGTAGGGTGAACTGAGAAACAGTTCTCAATAGCTAACACACCTGAAGAAGATGCATCAACATGCATGTTCTTTTAGGCGGCGTGAGAATCCAGATATTCTCATGTTTCATGTTCAGTCTTATAACTCTTATAAGAAAGAACGGGTCCAACGTTCCCCTGCTTAGTATAATAAGCGGGTTCAGTCAATACATCTATATTATTATCTTAATTATGGCCTGACATGGTCGCTACCTGGAGAGAGAGAGAAGAAAACACTTTAGCGTATGCTCTTACAAGATTAGATTGGTTATTATCTTATCTAATCAGGATGTCTCCCACTGTTTTTATCAAATCTACCTTCAAACCCTAAAAGGTAAAATTAGCCGGGATTAATTACACCCTACAATTTCGTCAATCTTTCAGCCAGATCAGTGTCGGTACTTTGAGGGAGGTTCCCCGTGCTTTCGCACGGACCTAATTAAAGTAAACCTCGTTTTCCCAGAGGCGTAACCCCATTAACACTTTTCTAGACACCTACTTGATCGACTAATTGTCCTGTGTAAAACTCTCCCAGGAGTAACTCTTACTCGCAGTGGGTATCGGGATCCAACTATCTCATAGGAGGTATGCAATCTCATTGCAAATTTCAACACTTGAAATTCCCGATAATATTTTGCCCCTAGCGATCTATGACCTTGACTAAGTCAACAAACCATAAATCGCAAGTCAAGTTCAACCCGTACATTTCCCGATTGAATTAAACCGACCCGTACGACCCTTGACTGAGTAAACAAGGTCGTGCGAATACCCTAATCCAATCACATCTCATGTTTTAGCAGATAAACACTACTTAGCTACCGTACACTACGCCTTGACTACGTCAACAAACATAGCACGAATACTAAATAATATCTATCTGAAATGACGGAGGGCTACGCAGGTTTTTCTAAAAACCTATTGCGTAATGAACTTGATATCCTCGTATAATCAAGTGAAATTTTGAAATGGAGTGTTTTTGAGGCTTTCATTAGTTTTGCTAAAGATGTCACTCCCGGCGAAGGGATCTCGGCTCTTTCCTCATCGAATAAGGTGCAGGACATATCATATATATCACTGTGCAAAGCAAAACCCTAAAAGCAATCAAAAGACAAACCGAGTTTTGTAGCATCTGCCAGCTTCGCTAAAGAGGTCACTCCCGGTGAAGGGATCTCGGTTCTTTCCTCATCGAATAAGGTGCAGGGTATATCATATATACCACTATGCAAAGCAAAACTGTAGCTACCCTTTTATAAAGTTTTGATTCTACAACATCTTTTAGGTTTCTTTTCCTTTTATTAATCTCATTAATAAAAAATCCCATCAGCTTATGCTTCCTAAGCATCACAGATAAATACGACGTACACTTATGCCATCCGCATTCGCCTCGATGTCCCCTCGTGCACCGTTAGGTTAGGTAAGTAACGACAGAGCAGGGCAGGGCTAGTGCGGGTGTAAAACATAAGTAACGTCTATATATAATATATCATATATACTATATACTGTATCCATCACAACATATCAAATGATCACATCACAGATATCGCAGCAGAAACATAGATATAATGTGGGATATACTAGGACGTCCGTATTTAGTATTTAGCCAACAATAGAAGATACGGATTCCACAGTCATGATGAATAGCCAAGCCCACACCCTGGACCCCTACGAGAGCGGCAAGCGACCCTACCAATTCTGGAGTTTAGGAGACCCGGTCTCGATTCCTCGAGATGGCCTCCTACTGAACCCCAGAACCCGGTCACCTGTGCTCCCCTCCTTGGGTCCATCCTAATGCGGAAAAGTAAATAATATACAACACTGGTGGCATCAACCTCAACCTGGAAGTGCCCCAAATAAAAGAATATTACATTACATTTGAATTTACATGAATGAAAATATAAAACTCTCATCTCACATAAAAACCCCGGCTATTCAATCGCGACAATCCTGCACATCATATCTCAGCAACACATAATATCTCATATCATCAACGTAAGTAAGTATGCATACACCGATCGTCGTCGATGTATAGCAACGACAATCGGCAATACAACTACATACTACATTTACGGTCACAGAAAAGAAAGTATAAAACTACAATATTTGGAATCCACAATCACTTTAGACATCGTAAATCCGAAATATCACATATTTCGCATTTCATGCCTAACTCTATGAATTCCACATATTGTATCATATTCCAGATAAATAGACAGTACTAAACTTTTCGAACAGATAATCAAATACCCAAAATTTCCTAAAGTGCTCAACACTTGAGCGGAGTTCAAATAATCCGGAATGTGTCACAGTAGTAGCGGTCCAGCCGTAGAAGGGTCAAGCCAACGCCTCACATGTGGCACGCCGTACTGCCCCAAACCCGAAGGTTCAAAAGGCAGTTCAAGACGGTCACATAATCGAGTTAAGGTTTGTTGTCTTCTAAAGGGTCCACCACAAAACTTGCACGCATTTGCGAAATATTTAAACTCGAGAAAAGATTCAACACTTGAAAAATTTTCGTGTCGGGAAAAAGTGAGTTAATGATATCCGTTCGAGCTTTTTAACAGTTTCTAAATATCCGGAAAACTAATAACGAATTTAAAATTCCCGATCGAATCGACGATTACAAAATAAACCCCAGAATACTCAACACTTGAGTCAGATTAAAAATACCCATAAAATAGTAACTACAGAAACAAGAATTACTATGCAAATATCCGTACCTAATACCATTATACTGCCGCGGAACCGCCGCCAAAGGTGGGTACTTGCCGCGGTTCCGCGGCTATATAGACGAATTGGGGGCACGTGTTTCACCATAATTCTTATATTTCCCTGCTGATTTTTTTAGGTATTTTTAGTTCAGAAAAATCCCAGATTTTGAAAAATATCCAGAGAGGGGGTTAACTTTGTCGGTTCGGGTACAATCGGAATTTTAACTTCGTAAACACATCGCCTAATGCTCTAGCTAGGCTCTGATACCGCTGTAGGGTTCCTAGGCACACTAGTGAAGGTTCATAAAGCATCAAACATGCCCGAATAAAATTTTACATGTGCCGAACAACCCAAAGACGGGATCTTTGCTAGATTATTAGGGTTTAGCAAGCAAGATATCATCTTTAAAGCTAAGTGTGGGGGATTACAATCTTTGTAGTCCGCTCCATCGCTTCACAAGCTCCGAGTAGAAGTCCCTTCGCCGCGATCCACGATCTCCCGGACTCAAGAGAGGCTCCACGACTCGAACGATCAATGCTAGCTTGAAGTGTTCCGATTCTCCGATGATCTACGTCGAAGTTTCTATAACCCAAGTTTTCTCACTCTAAAGAGATGATCACCCTAATCTAATGGGATAGATTAGATGAGGATGATGGAGTAGTATTTATGCTATCTTTTTATTTCACTTTCTCACAATAAATCATCATAAAAGGATTAACTAGTGAGCTCTCTCTTTCAAAAACCAAAGAGAGAAGAAGATGAAGAATGAAAGAATAATCCTTTTGTGATGAATAGTAGTCAAGAGTATATGATTGATTATAGAACCATGGTCAAGGATAAGAGGTTAAAACTTGTAGAGAATAAACTAGAGTTAGGGTTTAGTTAAGTTAAGGATAAGTATCAACCATAATATCATAACCAAGACAAAATAGAATCCTTCTAGAATGAACAAGAAGAAGCTAACCCTAATCAAACCCTAATATCTTTTATCATCCCTAATCATGTTTCATAATAAATCATATCATGTCACAATAATATATATCACATATATATTATATATTTGCAACAAAAGAAAATAATACAATTAACATATATCGCATATATATCAATGTATTAATCCGGTGAGAAGATGAAATAATAAAACGAGCCAATATTAGATAATGTAATACAATATACCATATATATCATTATACATTAAATCATCGAATCAACACTTGATCCAACGATCCGGCTATATCGAATATAACCGACTAATATATCATGTACCGATTCATCGAATCAACACTTGATCCGATATCCCGATTCGTATCTAAATATCGCGAGAATATAATACGGTATCTCATATCGCATTATCCTCGGTCCTGCACATATCACATATGTGCCTCTACTCCGTTTTGCCTGAGCCAAGAAACCTCTGTGTAGGACTCTAAAGAATCGTCAATAAGCCGGTAGCAGGTGATGATCATATCAAACACCCACAAGCTGCAAGCGGTCTGCTAAACGTAACAGCCACCCAGGTATTGAGCGATCAGAAGATCAACAAGCTAGCCTGTCCGTTCTCCTATGAATCCAATCAGTAACACTCCCGTACAGTCCGGTCTGTTCGTCTGATATGTCGCATATCAAGTCTAGGGGTGGTATACGTCAGACCCCAGTAACCGATAAGTCGTGTCGATGTGAGGCTCATAACAGGTCGAGAAACTACTGGTAACACTTACCAGTATATCTCTATATCAGCCCTGGCCAGGGACTTCCAGTTATAGCCAATCGAACACAGCACAACATCAACTCCTTATACCGAGAGAGACGAATCCCCTCCTATCGCTCATTGCCTCCATTTGATTCGGGACTGTACCCAAAAGCCACCGTTTTGCACGCCCTCTTGGACATGGTAAGGTGGAAATCAAAGCACAGTGGGAATCACACAAGACTCTATGACGATCTCGGGTCTACAGACTACCCTGTACCAGTGTCACCGGAGAACCGCCATCTGACGTGTGGTATATCACCATCTGGGAGTTCTCGGCGAGTCCGTCCAGTGTACCCAGTCTCCACTGAGCACCCGTACACCATCTCTGATGTCAAACACCGATGGATATGGGATCATCCATCGCCTATCATATGGGTCAAGATTCGTATACGCTAGTCTACTCTGGTGTATCGATGCCCTGTCTCGATATACCCTCGACTAGGAACAGTTATTGGATGTACTTGATTAGTTCAAAATTTATATGTTAACCGTAATCAGAAACGGCGTCACTTTGCAGCTAGCCGGTGAATACGGGTCGATGCACAGAGATGTGTAATTTTCTGATTTGTGTTTTTACGAGTTGATTCCGATAGTGGTTTGATTTTTCTCGATTGATTTTAAAAACTAAGTTGTACGATATTAAAGAACTTGTTAGGGTTAGGTCTAAGGTAGGGTTGATAAGATTAATATTATCACCTCTCTCAATGCCTTTTGATTAATACTTTTTAGAAGTCATAACAATTATTAGAAAAGGGGATTAGGATGGTTGGGAAGAAACGAAGTTTCTTCCTCTAGATCCTTGTCCGTCCTTTGCTACTAACTGCTATAACCTTCATGGACGTCATGTATGTCCGGCCCTTTATACTGCGGTTCACCGTTACCTCGTAGGTAGGGTGCCGTAGGGAGCGGATCATGCATGCGTGCATGAAGTTCTACTTATGAACATTTATTGGCATTGAAGGAGATGAGAGATATTCATCTCTCAATCCCTCTCTTGTTCCTAACCCTAACAACCAAGGATTTTACTCGCTCATTAGGGTGTCTTTTAAAAATGACATTTTGAAAGCACTTACCGATTGCATTTGAAAGACTACACTAAATTAACTAGGGCAATTATATGATTAATCTTCTGCAAGAATTATACGAGAGAACTAGGGCAACAATTAAATTAACACTACGGCAGAATTTAAAGAAATAAAGACTTACTAAAATGATGCTCTTGATCTCCAAACAATTCTGAATTTTATTGATTGAAAAGAGGCATCCCTTTTACAGATTTGAGATTACAATTTATAAGTAAACAGGGAAACTAGGGTTACAAATTCTCGCACACATGATTTTACAGATATGCCCACGGAAAATCCCAACACCCGCACCGACGCACCGACACCAAAAATTCCACCGACACGGGCACTATACGGCCGCGGAACCGCGGCAAATGTGGGCCTTGGGCCGCGGTTCCGCGGCCCTTTGGTGAGCTCAGCTCACCAAACTTTCTGTGCTTCATGCAGGGTATTTGGGCTTGTTTATTCTTCACTATTTTTCTCTGTTTGGCTTTTTATTCTTCCCCAGATCTTCAATGAAATTTTGTATTGGTCTTTTAACCGTTTCACTTTGACATGCTTGGACCTTGCGTTGCCTTGAACTGTATTTAGTCTGGGCTTGACTAGGATCCGTCTACTTGTTGGTCAAAAGTCCCTTTTCTGTATCAACTTTCGTCTTTTTCACTGTATTCGCTCCAAGAGCCTGTATCCTGTAACATGCAACAAACGTGCGTCAAGAGTACCTGTTTACTTATAAAATGAATAAAAATGGGGAGTACAATAATGCAATATTATAGTATGAACAGTACTCATCGACTACTATGGCCCCACTAGTATGATCTCATCATAGTCCCAGCAGTCGAATACAGATCCTAAGGGCTTTATCTACTTGTGAGAGTAAGACAGTAAACCAATACAAGTCAACATGTTAAGATAAAGTGAAACCAAATAGCATACTATCATGACGAGTAAGAAAGTCCTCTCTGTATATATCCAAGCATCCATTATAATATACATCAAATGTATAACAATGGCCTCTAGGGCATATACATAACTAACAACGACTAGGGACCATTTAAGGATGTGTGTACCGACTACCCAGCTCCCACAAGTATGATTGCCATCACAACGTAGGTAGTCTAGCAATGATCCTACGGGCTTTATCAACATGCAATTTCAAATATGTAATATCAAGTAAAATATATACATGTTAAGATAAAGACAATTAGATAGCATACTATCATATCGAGCAAGACTGTCATGTGCATATATATGTCAAAGCATCCATATGTATACATATACAATAATGGCATCTAGGGCATACATATCCAACACCTACAGCCCAAAGCCCACTTCAATTCTCATATTTCCTTCATTTCCTTAATCAAAATCCTAAATTGTTCAATTCCCCCACTCCCTTCATTTTTCCTCTTCTTATTTAAATTTTCCTTAATTAAAACTCATTCAATTAAACCATTATATATGATTACAACACTTACTGTTCAATTCCCTTTTCACTTCTATGCATTAAAACCCCCTCTTCACCTTCTCCCACTGTCCAAAATGAAACCGACCATCTCTCTTTTCCCTTCCTCCATTAATCCAAGCTTCACCCTCTCTCTTTATATATACTTATATATATACATACACACAGCCTTTCTCTCTCCCTCTCTTTCTATATATATATGTATATGTATATGTATATGTATATGTATATGTATCTGTATGTATATGTATATGTATATGTATATGTATATGTATGTACATATAATCATACACTCATAAATCACCCTATCCTTTTTCCCTCCACTCACCAAGGCCGAGCATCACCGAGACCATGTCACCATGGTCAACCCTTCTCCTTCTTCTTCGACTCGATCTCGCAAGCCGGGAAAACTCCCCCGCCACCAACGCCCACTCGCCTCCATCAACCACACCATCCAAGTATCAAACCCTCGACATTCAACAAGTCCGTGTGTCGCGACTAACCCTAGAACCGACGGCAGAGGATTGCGACCAGTTCACAGCACAGACCGATATCTAGTTTCTTTCAGTTTTCTTTTCAGTATGCCACTTATTTAGGCACTTTCTATTTATGTTTCTCTTTCAGATTTCTTATAACCAGTTTGAAATTTGTGAAATTTGAATATAGTAAAATAGTTGTTAGATTTCAGTATCATGTGTATTCTTGTATCCTTTTATATTGTTTACAAACGCTTAGCGCGTTTATTTTGAGAAAGAATCTTCTCGGAATAAATATATCGCGACCCTCGTCATATGCCGTTACCATCTTTTGGGAAGCGGGGCATGACATGTTTTATTGGTGATCCAGTTAGGTCCGCTCTACATGAAATCTTAATCAATATATCATAAGAATTATGAAATTCAACAATTTTTACATTTCTTGCAATTCAACTCCTTTGAATCTTATCTTATTCCTTGAATACATCTTAAACTTCACTTTCGACTTTCTTGATGATCATCTCTCGACTTTTGAATTCTTGACTCTGGCTCACCTCTTCTACTTGTGTATCGTAGGTTAATTAGCTCGGTTGATTAAAGTATCGATCGACGGAGCTCGAAAACGACATCATCCTTAGTTTTTCCAGTACCTTATTACGACGTACTCATTAAGGGAATTTCAGGGAACGGAATTCTTTTAAGAAAGGTAGACTATAATGTATGCACCGTAATTTCATCCCTTGAGATCTTTTCTTGTTTTCCTCAATAATCGTGTCTCAACGTAAAGAAAATGAAACCACGAATCCTTCATCTGCGTTTGATCTTCTTGATTCCTATTGTTTTCTTAAATCTTATCACATTGACCCTGATAGTAGGATTTGGGTAACTTAAATGGAGTTATGTGACTGTAACTATGAAATGCAGTATAGTTACAATACGGTACTCTACCTAAGTGACTTAGAATTCTGCATTTGATTCTCTTTCCTCTTGATTTAGCTATGTTCTACCGCATATCCTTATTTTTTATTATCGAATCCTATCTTCTTTATTAACTTATATCTTTTCCAGATCTGAAATTCGATTTTCATTCTTTATTCTTTTACCATTCTCGACAATCTAATCGCTAATTACGTTTCTTTTATTCGAGTGCTTGTTCACGGCTTTCTTGAAACTACCCTTGTTTAGCCTAACAACATTTATTCTGGTTTTCGAAACTCCTCGTCTTTCTGGCTATCTTATCGTGATAATTTTTTAGTACCGGTTGATGGAGCATGACGATGTAGCGCAACTGCTTTGTCCTAACCTTATTTCATTGTTATGTTGCAATATCCTTCAGTAATTTCGAGGACGAAATTATTTTAAGGAGGGTAGTATGTAATGACCCTAAAATTCCTATACCTTCATATTAACGAAATACTGTATTTATTTGTTTTGCTATTTTCCGTATATTAAATATATTATTATGTAATCCTCCATCTATTTTCCTATCATATTATTTTCCAAAAACCAAATCAAATCCGCTAATCTTTTTATTAAACCCAAACCCAAAACTCCTTTCTTCATTTTCCTTTCCTTCCCTTCTCAAATTGTAGCCAAACTCCTTTCTTCTTTTCTTTTTGATTCCTACAGCCCAAAGCACACTTCAATTTTCTCATCTCCTTCATTTTCATAATCAAAATCCTAAACTATTAAATTCCCCCACCCCCTTCATTTTTCCTCCTCTTCTTTAAATTTTCCTTAATTAAAATCCATTCAATTATAACCCTATATATTTTACAACACCCTCTGTTCAATTCCCCATTCACTTCTATGCATTAAAACCCCTTCTTCACCTTCTCCCACTCTCCAAAACGAAACCGATCATGTCACGACCCAAATGCGGCACGTGACCGGCACTTAAATCACGTGATATCCAAAGACATCGACACAGTTTAAGTAAGCCAAAACCCTGAATCTAAACCCATTTTGAAAATATTGGAGGTGAAGTTTAAAATAGTCATCAGATGGAATCAGTTTAAATAACATTTAAATTTAACAAAGTATGTTTGAAAAGCATCTATGACGTTTTGAAATTCGACAGCACCTCTTTTGCATTTTTGTATAACCTGATACAACATAATAATATAATTAGCATCCCAACGGGAGCTAGCTTCCACGCCCAAACAGTGGAGCAGCCAGGAAACCATATACGACGCACAAGGGCAAAGAAAGAAAGTGAAACAAAAGCAACAATATAAAATGGTCGACTCCAATGAGTGCGACAACACAAGACACAACTCTAAGTCTCGTTTCTAAGTCCACAATATACCCTTTCTAAGTTGATGGAGTTTATTAGATACAAGAAAATATGAATATACAAGTGTGAGTACGATACAACGGTAACCCACCTGCTAAAGCAATAACCGAAAGAAATGTGTGCCCAAATCACTGATAATCCAAGCGGTAAAATCTGCAAGAAACTGTGGCACAACGGGGGTGAGTTGCCAACTCAGTGAATAGAAGAACATCTAAAAGTAGAAATCGAAATGCACGACGATACCTAGGTCATAAATATAATACCATCATAATCTGTACTAATATACTATATGATATACATATGTATCATAATGCAACACTAACTATCATGCAATCCCAAATAGAATATATCCAATGCAAATAAACTATATCTAGGTATAAGCCCAATGTAACCGAAAATATATATATAAACCTCTTCTTTAAAATAGCCGCGGAATAGATATGTCCCGGGATAGAGCAGACATGATAGTATGAAATATAATAGATATTTTATTTAAGATATACGTCATGCTATTTTAATGAATAGTGTTAAGAGGTTTACAATTAAAAGATTTCAGTGTCATATTAAACACGTCAAAATAATGAGGCTATAGCTCTATTTTAAAATCCTTTTTATATGCAACTACTCGTAAAAGGGTATGCCGGTACAGTCCCCCGGATCAGTCCTGGTTGGCTACTATGACTATGATATAACTGTGTACCTCATGATAGCAACATAACAATATATATAGATGTCCAGCATCGACACCCGAAAACCAGAAATCTATCGTGTCCATCACCGATACGTAAATGCAGATACCGTTGATACCATCTCAACAGATGATCGCCACCCGATATCTCTGGCCCCGGTCAGTATTCCCAGGATACCAGCCGTGTCCAATCGAACCCCGATCAGAATCCCCGGATATCTACCGTGCTCGTCTCTATCTCCGGTATCGAGTATCCTCGTTAGGCTCCCCGCCTATAATGCGGCTATCCTGCCCCTCGGTCTCGAACTGGGTCTACCATATATCAGACTGTATATCTCCCCCCACTCAGTCTGGATAAGTAACAAGTCCGAAACCGTATAGCTCCCCCACTCGGTTCGGAATAAATACTCAGAAAACATAAAACTCATTGTGGACGCCAACTCATCATATACAAAATATCAAATAAAGAATGAGAATACTTTCATAGATCATTCTGATGATATATTATATATATACATATATAACAATGTCCCATACCACCGATATATATAATCAGGAGTAAAATATCCAGAAATTCATAAGAATGAAATACAACATCTATAGTACTAATATTTACAATACACAACATGTAAGAAAGAAGGAGTACGAAATTAGATCATATAGGCATAATGATATCAATCCTACTGTGTCATGGCACTACTAATGATGTGTAGTGTAGCATATGCGTCTGTGCTCGTGCAGCATGGAAATCATTAGTATTTGTGCAAGTCTTCTAAACGGTGTAATAGCCTACTCATATCAATATCTATATACTGTATATAACATAACGGTTCTACAGTGACATGGGAATACCAATGAGGTGTAGTATAACATATGTGTACGTGCTTGTGCAGCATAGTACTCATTGGTAGTTAGGCAGTGTTCTATCAGAGTGTTCGTATTACGGAAATGTACACTATCGATAATTATAACGTGAACATGTAAAGTAAATCTAAACGTAACTAATAACTGTAATTACCTGCTATGAGCTATACCTTTATCTTTGAAAATAGAACGAAACGTTGATTTTGAGATAAGAAAGCTGCCTTAGGTTAAAGTAGATATTCGTTTTGGAAATTAGCACAGCATCCTTGTTTTTATCATTAAAAGAGAAACGAATCGTAGTTTTTAAAAGAATATAGCTCGCACAAGTATTACATCCTAAAACGGAATATAATCTATCTCTACGAGTCTAAAGGAAAAACTTGGCCGTTATTCGGCATACGAATCTCATCATTTCCAATACGTATAATCTCTTGTATAATACCTCATTGTATTACTGTATCTATATCATTTCAAGTATGGCATGATTCCCGTACAAATCCATCAAACCATTTTCATGTCATACGGATCTCGCGTTCCGTACGTATGTCATTAAGGCTATGTATGAAACTATATGCAGTTGAAGGACATACTATATGTGATACTATATCAATAACATTAACATCTAACTAAATATTATATTATTCTATTTATAAGGTTGCGGGGGTGCTATACGCTATCCACCCGACTTCCCCCGTAAATATAAATCTACTCACCAACTTCATAAGCTTGTTGAAATCCACGCTGCTATATCCGCCAACTCCGTCTCGGAAATCCTCGCGACGGCACCGATAATCGTATTTAAAACAACATCGATGTAAATATCAAATTAAAACCCAAAACAATGAGCTAAGCACCCGTAGGTTAGAACTTCCAGCTCACTTAACCTAAAAACAATAATATGTTACTGAAATCTACGTATGAACGTCGATATTTCAGTCTCATTACAAAATACGTAAAAACCGTATCGGAATATCGGAAATTTAGTAAAACCATTATTAAAACGTTCCCAGATTTTACTGTGTAAATATTTAGACAAAACAAACAATACAGAGACTTATAAAATACCAACACAAAGCTACAGGAGAAAAATGAACACCAAACGCCTAGGGAAGGCTGACGTCGCCAGAAAATGGTGGGATGTCGCCGGTTCACACATGGAGTTAGGGGCTAAGGCTTTGTGTAAAGTTCTCAAATGATCTAAATATAGTTTTGTTCTTGTTAGTTTTCTAGTGATTACACCTATTAGTTCCAGATTCATTTTCAGTGAGCTAGATATCAAAAAATACACTGTTTTCTGCACTGCACACTAAAAAACAGATATGAAATTATACAGAACTTATAAGGAGGAAATGAATTATACCTATGGAGATTGTGTACAAGATGATCCTGTTCAAGAAGTGTTTGTTGAAGCATCTATGGTTGTAGTGGCTTCTAGGATAAAAGTGTGCACAATTTTAAGGAGAGGGTTAAGGTTTCACCCTTTGGATATAAGAAACACTTAGAGTTATTTGTGTTTGGAGTTGAAAACTAGTGTGTTCAATTGAGATAAGAAGAAATAATATGTGTGGAGAAAGCATGATGTGTAGGTTGAAAGGTGGAGGTGGTATGAGAGGAGTAGGAGGTGTAAGCATGTAAGGGGGTTGTATTTTTATGCAAAGATGAGGTGTGTGCATGAGGTGTACATGCAAGAAGGAGGTGTAAAGAGAAGAAGGAAGAGGTGTGAGCTTGAGATTCAGTTTGAGTTGTGGTGTGTGTGAGGTTTAACTAACCCTAACCATGACCTAACACCTTTACAAAAAAAACCCTCACACAATATCCAATTACATGATGAAGCTAAAAATTCACTAAAACCCCCTCATGACACTTCTTTTTGTCAAAACAAGCTATTTCTGTACTAATCTATCCCACCACATATTAAAAGATCTTTTTATTACAAACAAAATAAAATGAATGTTTTTTATTACATAAATATAATAATTAATTATCTAAAATATTTCAAAATGTTACAATATTCCCCCCTTAAGTAAATTCAGTCCCCAAATTTAAATTAAATTCTCTTCTTAAAACATTTTTCTTAATCCAATCTACTCAATTTCAAAACAATTTCCCGGAGTCCAACTTAAAACATACAATGTCCGTGCAATTAATGGAACTCCAAAGTCGCACCTGAGCTAAAACGCATCATAACGCAACCGTATGCGTGAAACATCAAAATATATAAAACTCACATAACTGTAATTCTAGCAGGCGCTATAAGAATTACTCCAGTTATGATACAATTTGCCAAATATGAAAACCGTTGTGTATCTTAAGTACACAATAATTGCCACAGTCGTAGCGCAATATCAATGCACACGACCAAGTGAAAATTCTTTTATATATATCAAAGCTATAATATATCCTATCAAGTGCAAAACACGAAAACAAAATCAACCCTAATGGGTTTGCATGCAATTTCAAACCACACATCACGGCGTGCATGAAAACAAAACAGCGTTAAGTGCAACAGGCATGCACAAAACGATATCCACCGCATCCACTGTGCATGGAACAAAAGTATATAAAATAAAATCAAGTGTATCGGAGTGCACAAAATCAACATCAAGTGCATCAGAGTGCACAAAATCAAAATCAAGTGCATCAGTGTGCACAAAATCAAAACCAAGTATACCTAGGGTTTATATATATAAAATCTCTTAACCATGTGCATCTGATGTGCACGGAAATATTATTGTAGTGCATCCAGTGTACATAGCACTCCAATCGAGTGCAGTCACCTTGCACGAAAATCTCAACAAGTGCACCTGGTGTGCACAAAACATAAATCAAAGTGAAACCACTGTACCTGAAAATCTCATCTAGTGCACCTGGTGTGCACAAAACATAATATAACCCTCAATTCATCAAAATGGATATATCAAAATAATGAACGTTGAGTTGTCCCTTCTTCAATGTTAGAAATAAAATATTTAGATCATAAAACGCAATTTAAACTCAAATGATATCGAAGCATATTCTCTTCAATGTCAAAAGGTATTTATACCACCGTAATTGGCATAGCAAGGATTACTACTTGCCGTCTGCCACGTTCTAACGCTCTCTGTCTCTGAATTTTGGTTCTTCTTACGGATCTCTAATACCATGGCTTCTTTATGCAATCGTCCGGTGAGAAGCAACGACACCATTCGTCTTATTGCTGATACATCACATCACATCTTCTTGGCCAGTAGTCCAGTCTCTTATAACGCAACATATTGATAACGGAAATTTATATCCTCTGCTTGTGTGCTAACAACTGATACTGGGTCCAATCTTACTTATTATCAATTTTTAGAAAGGATTACCTTCAAGTCTCCTGCTGATCTCAGCTATCCAGCCTGTCCAGAACTAGCACCCATTACTGAATCCTCTTTCACTTTCGCAACAACTATCATTTCCTTAAGATTTTCCTCTAATGTTTAGTTGTATGCGTCTCTGTATAGGTATCAAATCTTCAATATCGCCGGTGAAGAACAACTACCCACTGAAACTTCGCACCAATCTCCTATTCCATAACTCTCCAATATTAACCACTTAAGGTGCGTATCTCGATAATCATATGATTGCAAGTCATACCTGGTTATGACTAGGCTTGGAGTCTTACAAACTCGGAAACACGAATCCGACATCTCTGATACTTGTAGAATAATCTGGCTAAGCTCATCTTCGAAAACTCGTCCCAATTCGTTGGAGGAAAACTTACTGCACGGTCTCTTCCTCAAGCGACTTGCATCAGGTCTGAGCAAGATCCATCGGAAGAAGCTAATCAATTTCACTGATCTCATCTCGGAGCGCCACAATGGATTAAAAGTTCTAACCGTCCCACATCTGAACGGCTATGAATCCTTCTGATCCATCTACACTTGTAAACATCGTCAACCTTTAACTTTATGAACTCTAAAAGCAACATCTCGATAACCTCAGCAATGATTGGTACCGCTGTCTGAACAGTACACGACACCACGATCTTCGGAGAGGGGAAAACATCATGCCTCAAGTCCGGCTGATCTCTAGCAATGATCCTACCATCTGGTGTGGATCCCGAAGAAACTCGCTTTAGCATTAGAACTCGATCATATATATATATATATATATATATATAAACGATGTGTCTCTATATCACCGGGAAAGTCACCCTAGTCAGTCCTTGTCCCAGACAAGTCTGCTCTGACCTTACCTCTAACTGCAGCTCTCTCGGCTCCCATAAACATGGTGACCGAAACAATCAACATGCACTGACGAGGATAAATCAATCAGAATGAATAGAAGGAAGATCTCAAGATATAAATCCTAAGGTAACTTAGGCAGAGTATCATATCGTAAATATACCGCGAAACATATGTGGTACGTCACTCTACTTAGTACCTACTCCATCAACCAAGGTCATCATATATAACGAAAGTTCGGGTATAAGACCCCCAAAGTCAAATCTAAGCCCTATAAAGTCAAGCCTAGGTACCAAAATGTATGCCCAGACTCCATATAGTCAAATATAAACTCAAACAAAGGTTAAACCAAACCCTCTGATACCAACTATGTCACGACCCAAATGTGGCACGTGACCGGCACTTAAATCACGTGACATCTAAAGACATCGACGCGGTTCAAGTAAGCCGAAACCTGGAATCTAAACCCTTTTTGAAAATATTGGAGGTGAAGTTTAAAATAGTCATCAGATGGAATCAGTTTAAATAACATTAAAATTTAACTAAGTATGTTTGAAAAGCATCTATAATGTTTTGAAATTCGACAGCACCTCCTGTGCATTTTTGTATAACCCGATACAACATAATAATATAATTAGCATCCCAACGGGAGCTAGCTTCCACGCCCAAACAGTGGAGCAACCAAGCAACCATATACGACGCACAATGGCGAAGAAAGAAAGCGAAACAAAAGCAATAATATAAAATGGTCGACTCCAATGAGTGCGACAACACAAGACACAACTCTAAGTCTCGCTTCTAAGTCCATAATATACCCTTTCTAAGTTGATGGAGTTTTACTAGATACAAGAAAATATGAATATACAAATGTGAGTACGATACAACGGAAATCCACCTGCTAAAGCAATCACCAAAAGGAATGTGTGCCCAACCGTTGATAATCCAAGCGATAAAACCTGCAAGAAACTATGGCACAGCAGGGGTGAGTTGCCAACTCTGTGAATAGAAGTACATCTAAAAGTAGAAATCGAAATGCACGACGATACCTAGGTCATAAATATAATACCATCATAATCTATACTAATATACTCTATATGATATGCATATATATCATAATGCAACACTAACTATCATGCAATCCCAAATAGAATATATCCAATGCAAATAAACTATATCTAGGTATAAGCCCAATGTAACCGAAAATATATATATAAACTTCTTCTTTAAAATAACCGCAGAATAGATATGTCCCGACATAGAGCAGACGTGATAATATGAAATATAATAGATATTTTATTTAAGATATACGTCATGCTATTTTAATGAATAGTGTTAAGAGGTTTACATTTAAAAGATTTCAGTGTTATATAAAACATATTAAAATAATGAGGCTATAGCTCGATTTTGAAATCCTTTTTATATGCAACTACTCGTAAAATGGTATGCGGGTACTGTCCCCAGATCAGTCCTGGTTGGCTACTATGACTATGATATAACTGTGTACCTCATGTTACCAACATAACAATATATATATGTATGTCCAGCATCGACACCCGAAACCAGAAATCTCTCATGTCCATCACCGACACGCAAATGCTCAAATCTCTCGTGTCCATCACCGACATGTAAATGCAGATACCGTTGACAACATCTCAACAGATGATCGCCACCCGATATCCCTAGCACCGGTCAGTATTCCCTGGATATCAGTCGTGTCCATTCGAACCCCGATCAGTATCCCCGGATATCTACCGTGCTTATCTCTATCTCCGGTATCGAGTATCCTCGTTAGGCTCCTCGCCTATAATGCGGCTATCCTGCCCCTCAGTCTCGAACCGAGTCCACCATGTATCTGACTGTATAGCTCTCCCACTCAGTCTAGATAAGTAACAAGTCCGAAACCGTATAACTCCCCCACTCGGTTCGGAACAAATACTCAGAAAACATAAAACTCATGATGGACTCTAACTCATCATATACAAAATATCAAATAAAGAATGAGAATACTTGCATAGATCATTCTGATGATATATTATATATATACATATATAACAGTATTCCATACCACCGATATATATCATCAGGAGTAAAATATCCAGAAATCCATAAGAATCAAATACAACATCTATAGTACTAATATTTACAATACAAAACATATAAGAAAGAAGGACTACGAAATTAGATCATATAGGCATAATGATATCAATCCTACTGTGTCATGGCACTACTAATGATGTGTAGTGTAGCATATGCGTCTGTGCTCGTGCAGTATGGCAATCATTAGTATTTGTGAAAGTGTTCTAAAAGGTGTAATAGCCTACTCATATCAATATCTATATAAGGTATATAACATAACGGTTCACAGTGACATGGCAGTACCAATGAAGTGTAGTATAACATATGTATACGTGCTTGTGCAGCATAGTACTCATTGGTAGTTGTGCAGTGTTCTATCAGAGTGTTCGTATTATGGAAACGTATACTATCGATAATTATAACGTGAACATGTAAAGTAAATCTAAACGTAACTAATAACTGTAATTACCTGCTATGAGCTATACCTTTATCTTTGAAAATAGAACGAAATATTGATTTTGAGATAAGGAAGCTGCCTTAGGTTAAAGTAGATATTCGTTTTGGAAATTGGCACAGCATCCTTGTTTTTATCATTAAAAAAGAAACGAATCGTGGTTTTTAAAAGAATATAGCTCGCACGAGTATTACATCCTAAAACGGAATATAATCTATTCTCCTTGTATGTTCCCAGATTTTACTGTGTAAATATTTAAACAAAACAAACAATACAGAGGCTTATAAAATACCAACACAAAGCTACAGGAGAAAAATGAACACCAAACGCCTAGGGAAGGCCAGCGTCGCCGGAAAATGGTGGGATGTTGTCGGTTCACACATGGAGTTAAAGGCTAAGGCTTTGTGTAAAGTTCACTAATGATCTAAATATGATTTTGGTCTTGTTAGTATTTCTAGTGATTACACCTATTAGTTCCAGATTCATTTTCAGTGAGCTAGATATCACAAAATACACTGTTTTCTGCACTGCACACTAAAAAACAGATATGAACTTATACAGAACATACAAGGAGGAAAGGAATTATACCTATGGAGATTGTGTACAAGATGATCCTGCTCAAGAAGTGTTTGTGGAAGTATCTATGGTTGTAGTGGCTTCTAGGATAAGAGTGTGCACAACTTTGAGGAGAGGGTTAAGGTTTCACCCTTTGGATATGAGAAACACTTAGAGTTATTTGTGTTTGTAGTTGAAAACTATTGTGTTCAGTTGAGATAATAAGAAATAATATGTGTAGAAAAAGCATGATGTGTAGGTTGAGAGGTGGAGGTGGCATGAGAGGAGTACGAGGTGTAAGCATGAAAGGGGGTGGTATTTTTATGCAAGGATGAAGTGTGTGCATGAGGTGTACATGCAAGAAAGAGGTGTAAAGAGAAGAAGGAGGAGGTGTGAGCTTGAGGTTCAGTTTGAGTTGTGGTGTGTGTGAGCTTTAACTAACCCTAACCATGACCTAATACATTTACAAAAAAATCCTCACACAATATCCAATTACATAATGAAGCTAAAAATTTCACTAAAACCCCCTCATGACACTTCTTATTATCAAAACAAGCTATTTCTTTACTAATCTATCCCACCACATATTAAAAGACCTTTTTATTACAAACAAAATAAAATAAATGTTTTTAATTACATAAATAAAATAATTAATTATCTAAAATATTTCAAAATGTTACGGTCCATCACTTTTTTCCCCTTCCTCCATTAATCCAAGCCTCACCCTCTCTCTATATATATACTCATATACACACACAGCCTCTCTCTCTACATATATACATATAATCATACACTCATAAATCACCCTATCTTTTTTCCCTCCACCCACCAAGGCCGAGCATCACCAAGACTATGTCACCATGGCCAACCCTTCTCCTTCTTTTTCGACTCGATCTCGCAAGCCGGGCAAACTCCACCGCCACCAACGCCCGCTCACCTCCATCAACCACACCATCCAAGCATCAAACTCTCGACATTCAACAAGTCCATACAACGCGGCCAAGCCTAGAATCGACGGCAGAGGATTACAACCAGTTCACTGCACATGTCGATCTCTAGTTTCTTTCATCTTTCATTTCAGTATGTCATCTGTTTAGACATTTTCATTGCACTTTTCTTTTAAATTATCTTGTATTAGTGTAATCTTTGTAAAGTTGGGAATGAAAATATATAAAATTGGATTTTCATTTTTATGTCACTTCTTGTCACTCTTATATTGCTTATATATGCTTAGCATATTTGTTTCGAGAAAGGAGCTTCTCGGAATAAATACATCGTGGGCCTGCTCCTGTCTTTTGGGAAGCAGGGCATAACAATCTGAGACACCTAAGATCTCACCTTGAGACATGAAAAAATCCAAGATCATAGGAAAAGAAAAAAAATTATCTTGATGTTGTTAATGGTGAAAAATGTAGGGTTGCTAGGCACGCGCACAAGGGTCTACGAGGTATCAACCATGCCCGATTAAAAATTTATCCGTGCCGAACAACCCGAATACGGAACTTTAAACTATAGATTAGGCGAAAACTAACATGTTAACAACTTTAACACTAAGTGAGAGGGATTACAACCTTTGTAGATCCGGTCCTTCACTTCATATGCTCCGTGTTGTGGTCCCTTCGCTGCGATCATCGGGTTCCGGACTCTCGAGAAGTTCCACGAAGAGAAAGATGCAACCTTTGCTTCCGATCTTCGATACTAAGATGATCTACCTTGAAGTTTCTTTAACACAAGCTAACACTCATGAAATGATGTGAACACCCTCATCTAAATGGCAAGGGAAGATGAGGATGATGAAGTAAGATTTTTTGCTCTCTTTATTTATCTTTTTCTCATATTTATTCATCACTTAAAGAAAATCAAGAAAGCTTTTTCATGAAAGCATGAAGGAAGAAGAAGATGAATAATATGATGAATTCCTTTTGTGATGAATAGGAAAAGGAGATAATGATCAATTATGCAACCATGGTTCACTTAACCATTGTAGAGAATAGACTAGGATTAGGGTTTGGGTTGGGTTAAAGCATGAGTCACTTACAAATATCTTTCACAAAACAAAACAAAACCTTCTAGAAACATCTAGAAAGTTTAACCCTAATCCAAACCCTAATCATGTTTATACTCCACTAAACAAGTTGCATTAGTTATCATATCATGTTACAATATTATATATCACATATATAATATTTATCGTAACAAAATAAAATAATACAATTAACATATATCGCATATATATCAATGTATTACCCGAGTGAGAAAAAGAATCTTTTAGTGAGCAAATATTAGTTAATGCAATTTAATATATCATATATATTATTATACATTAAATTATCGAATCAACACTTGATCCGACAATCCGGCTATATCGGATATAACCGACTAATATTTATCCGTACCGATTCATCGAATCAACACTTGATCCGATGACCCGGCTGATATCAAATATCGCGAGAATATAATACGGTATCACATATCACATTATCCTCGGTCCCGCACATATCACATATGTGCCCCTACTCCGTTTTGCCTGAGTCAAGAAACCTCTGTGTAGGACTCTAAAGAATCGTCAATACGCCGGCAGTAGGTGATGATCAGATCAAACACCCACAAGCTGCAAGCGGTCAGCTAAACGTAACAGCTATCCAGGTATTGAGCGCTCAGAAGATCAATAAGCAAGCCTGTACATTCTCCTGTGAATCCAAACAGTAACACTCCCGTACTGTCCGGTCTCGTCGTCTGATATGTCGCATATCTCGCCTAGGGGTGGTAAACGTCAGACCCCAGTAGCTCGATAAGTCGTGTCGATATGAGGTCTATAACGGTTCGAGAAACTACTGATAACACTTACCAGTAAATCTCAGCAACCCTGGCCAGGGATTTCCGGTTATAGCCAATCGAACACAGCACAACATCAACTCCCTATACCGGGAGAGACGAATCCCCTCCTATCGCTCATTGCCTCCATGTGATTCGGGACTGTACCCAAAATCCACCTTTTTGCACGCCCTCTTGGACGTGGTATGATGGAAATCAAAGTACAGTGGGAATCACACAAGACTCTATGACGATCTCGGGTCAACAGACTACTCTGTACCAGTGTCACCGGAGAACTGCCATCTGACGTATGGTATAATACCATCTGGGAGTTCTCGGCGAGTCCGTCCAGTGTACCCAGTCTCCACTGAGCACCCGTACACCATCCTTGATGTCAGACACCGATGGATATGGGATCATCCATCGCCCATCATATGGGTCAAGATGCGTATACGCTAGTTTACTCTGGTGTATCGATGCCCTGTCTCGATACACCCTCAACTAGGAACAGTTATAGGATGTACTCGTCGACTACCGTGGCCCCATTAGTATGATCTCATAATAGTCCCAGTAGTCGAGTACATATCCTAAGGGCTTTATCAACATGTAATATAAAGACAATCAGAGTACATGTTAAGATAAAGTACAACCAGATAGCATACTATCATGTCGAGCAAGAAAGTCCTCCCTATATATGTCCTAGCATCCACTACAATATACATCGTATGTACAGTAATGGCCTCTAGGGCATACATATAACTAACAATCTCCCACTTGCACTAGGGCCATCTGTTATGGTATCGCATACCCAACAATTAGCTGCGGTTGAAGTATCTCATACTCAACCATCCCATAAAAGTCTCTACTGGGAAAAAAGTCCTTTGTGAGTGGATTCGCGCTGTTGTCCTCTGTGTCTACTCTCCTAACCTCGATCTCCCTGGAGATCAACCATCTCCATGATCAGGTGATACTGCCTAAGAATTATATCTGGATTTCTGATAGGACGGAAGTTCCTTGGCTAAAGCCACAACTCCATTGTCACACAATGGTAGGAACGAAGTTCATCTCATGAACTTATATCTTGATCCAGACTGCCTCTTTGGTAGCATCCTTGGTAACGATGTATCTTGCCTTTAATCGTCTAGTATGTCACAGTATCTAGCTTAGAACTCTTCCAACATACCGTCCCCCCACTGAGGGTAAAGACAATGCCTGCGACTGACATTCAGTCGACCTTATCAGCCTGGAACCTTTCCAGTGATTCTCCCTAGGATCGATTGATACCATCTCACTACAACTAGTGAGTGTCCTAAAATCCAATTAGATCTGTCTCATAGATCCAAAACCCAGGATTTAGGAGGTATCACTTTGATCCTATATGGAGAATCCTTGTGATAAGCGGAGATTGACCGATCGTAGCATAGGAAACTCCTTCCCTATCAAGAGTATGTCATCCACGTACTCTACGAGGATCACCACCATACTCCATACTACCTTTTTGTATATACAAGGTTCATCTACCATTTTGATGAAGTCAAACTCTTTGACTACCACATCAAAACAGATGTTCCAGCTCCGCGATGCATGTTTTATCATATAAAACATCTTGCACACGTTTCCGCTGCTCCCACTGTCTACGAAGCCCTTTGGCTGTGTACTTATAGACGTTCTCTTCTAAAACATCATTTAGAAAAGCAGTCATGATACCCAACCACCAGATATCATAGTCATGGTGTGTAGCCGTGGCAAGTAGGATCTGGATGGACTTAAGCATAGCTTTGAAAGTCTCAACTTTTCCATGTACACCAAGTAATCTTCTCAAGATATACTTGCTCCTGATGGGTATTTAACCCTTCAGATAAAGCAACCAAAGTCCATACTTTGTTGGTGTATAAGGATTCCATCTCAGATCGATAAGCACCCAGCCATTCTTACAGAGTCCCACTCCTGATGGCCAGCCCGAAACTAGTTGGTTCATCATCTCATGATGCAATTCTCGCTCCCACTGTCATAGAGAAACCGAAGTATCTCTCAGGTGGGTGAGGAACCCTACTAGATTGGCGGAGAGGCTGAGGTTCATTGGAAACTATTGAATCCTTTAGTTCTACCAAATTATCAGCTGTAGTTTGTATAGCTGGAACATTTCCAGTTCTACATAACAGACCTTGCATCGAGCTTGTCCGGATTTTGCTTTTAGACATAGGCCGGACAACCCCAAATCTTAACTAACTTAAGATATGGGCTCTTCCCTTTCCATATCACATATGAAGCGGTAGGCAACTGATTTGATTTGAACCCTATTCAATAGGTATGCAGCTTCTCAAGTGCATAACTCCCAAAAGGAAATAGGAAACTCAGCAGTACTCATCATAGAGCACACCATATCATATAGGGTGTGATTGCTCTGCCCCGATACACCGACGCGCTGTGGTGTATACGGAGGAGTAATGCTGAGAGAGAATCTCATTCTCCTTTAGAATAGTCCAGGAATTCCATGCTTAAGTATTCTCCTCCTTGATCTCATCAAAGGACATAATACTTATACCCTGTATTTTGGTTCTCTACTTCTAACTTATATTCTGTGAATATCTCAAAAGGTTCGGACTTATGTTTCAACAGGAACACATGTCTGAATCTTGAGAGATTATCAGAGAACGTAATGAAGTAAAAAGAACCGGTCTTGGCATGTGTAGACAGGGGACCTTACATACATCAACGTGTATCAATCCCAAGAGTTCACTAACTCTTTCTCTGTTTCCAATAAACAGAGCTGTGGTCATCTTATCTTTGTGACATGACTGGCAAGTTTCACAAGATGTAAATTCAAACAAATTTAAATATGCATCTTAATGTAACTTCAGCTAGTCGGGTCGCATTGATATGACCTAGTCTACAATGCCTCAAGAAGGATTCGTTCATTTCTGAACTCTTCCTCTTGTGTGTGTTCCGTATACTAAGAACTTTAGTTTGATTTAGAACGACAATGCTTTTAGATAACGTGCCTGAACCGATCAATTCTTGATATAGGAAATGTTCAAAACATTATCGAACAATACAAAATTATATCCTTTCTTTACTAATAAAGAGACTGATATGATTTTGTATATCAGGTTCGGTATCTAATAACATTTGTTCAGAATCAATGTATTCTGGTAATACAGGGTGATAGTGACCAACAGACTTGGCTGCAACACTTGCACCGTTTTCTGTCTCATGAAACTTATCACCCGTTCTCAGTTCTTTACCTTTCTGTAGCCCATGTAATATATTACATATGCGGGATCCTGATCTGGTATCACATACCCAGGACGTAAAGGATACTGAGAAACAGTTCTGTATAATGAACACACCCGAAGAAGATGCATCAACATGCACTTTCTTCGTTTGGGCGGCACGGAAAATCTGGTATTCCCCAATTTCCTGCTCTGTCTTATAACAATTATAAGTTGGAGCGGGACCAACGTTCCCCAGCTCAGTATAACAAGCGGGTTCGGTCAATATATCCGTTTTATTATCTTGATTAAGGCGTGATATAGTCGCTACCTGGAGAGAGAGAGAAGAAAACACTCAGCGTATGCTCTTGCAAGATTAGATTGGTTATCTAATATATCTAATCAGGATGTCTCTCACTGTTTTAATCAAATCTTCCTTCAAACCCTAAAAGGAAAGACTAGCCGGGATTAATTACACGCTACAAGTTCGCCAATCTTTCAGCCAGGCTAGTGTCGGTACTTTGAGGGAGGTCCCCCGTGCTTTCGCACGAACCTAATTAAAGTAAACCTCGTTTTCCCATAGGCATAACTGTAAGTGCACGGCGGCGCCCCGGCCGTCAATCCGACGGCCAAATGCGGAAGCGGTGAAAAACTTTAATTTTGCGAACTTAGCAAACCGGCACCACCGCGCACTAAACAACCGGATCGGACCATTAAACTAGTTCTAGCTAACTACAAGATGGGAAGAGATATACCGAGTGATCCGAGTCCTCCGGTCTTCTCGTCGTCGTCCCGATCTTCTGCGGAAACTCCGGTCGTCGCCTCCTCGCCGGAAGGGCACCACATCGCCTGCATCTTTTACGGGCTCCCACCTCAATACCGAGGCAACTCGGGCGCGAAGTTGGCTGGCCGACGCGTCCAAGATTTTCTGTAGAATGTGTAGTGCAGAGGCTATGTCTCATTTGGGGTTTGTTGCCTTTGAAGATGATGGAGGAATCAAGATAAGAAAAATGGTGCTTGCATTTTTCTAGCATGAAAATGAGATCAAGAATGCCACACTCTCAAGAATGAAACTCTCATCTTTTTCTTCTCTCAAGTGTGTTCAACCATCTCCCAATGAGAATGGTGGAGGAAGGAATACCAAATGAAAGAGGGAGGTGAGTGTAGTAAAAGGTGGAGGGTGACCACAACCTAAACATCATCATAACCAATCTACATCAAACTCTAATCACCTCAAATCAACAAAAAAGGCAAGTGATGATGATGGATAAGAATGGTATCAAAAGATGCTTTCATAATTAATACATTTGCAAGAAAATCCTCCACAATGTGTTATTTGCAAACTTGCAAATAACCCCCTCCATCGGAAAAGTCCGGCCGGGAAAGAACAAAGGAAAACCGGCCGGAACGGAATGCAAACTGGCAACTCCAGAAAACTGGTCCCGTAATAAATTACAGGAAAACCCCGATACTGTGCATACACACCCGCATCTGTATTCCGACCGGATACAAATGCAATGAGACAAAATCTACACTGTACTATACTAGGATCCGGCTTAAACCAAAGCCCGCTAGTAATATCCGTTCGATCCTGATTCGTGCAATACCGCACGTATCCAATCAAACCTTGCCATATATCCATACGGCCACTAGTACAAACCGTCCGATCCTGATCCGTGCAATACCGCACGTATCTGATCGGACCCTGCCATATCTCCATACGGCCTCTACAGCGTTTCGCCCGAAAGCTTGAGTAACTGTAAGTGTGGTGGACTCTAAAGACTCGTCAATACTATGGCTGTGGATTTAACCACTAGCACGTCAGAGGTATAAGCCAATACGTGACGGGCCACAAGCTATTGACTAAAAGGGACATCGATGAGTGAACTCATCCTGACACCCTACTGAGCCTGTCAGTGACAATATCCGTACAGTCCGGTCCGTTCGTCTATGAGCATCGCATGGCGGGCCTAGGGGGTTGGTGAAAGTCAGACCCCCAAAAGCGGTACAAGTCGTGTCGGAGTGTAGCCCAGAACACCCTGAGACACTACTGGAATACCTACCAGTAAATCTCCTGCCTTGGCCAAGGACTTCGTGTAATGGCTCTCCTAGACACAGCGCGACCTCACCCCCAATACCGGGAGAGACGAACCCCTGAAGATCTGCTCACTGCCTCCATGTGGCTCAGGACTGTACCCAACTAAAACCTGTTTGCACGACTCCTTTGAGCCGTGGTAGGGTAGTAATCAAAGCACAGTGGGAACTCACACGAGACAAATGACGATCCACAGGTCGATGAACTAACCTGTACACATGTCACCTGGGAACTGCTATCTGACTTCAGGTATAAGACCAACTAGCATGTTCCCGGCAAGTCCTGTCCGATGTACTCATAACCCAATGAGCACCTGTATACATCTTCGGTGAACCAACTGACACCAGTGGCTTGTGAGACCGGCCACCGCCCCTCGTCGGGGTCTCGATTGTATACACTAGTCTACTCTGGAGAATCGATGCCCTGTCTCGAAACTCCCACGACTAGGGACCATTTAAGGATGTGCTTATAGACTCCAGCTCTCACTTATATGATCACCCTCATACTGCTGGCAGTCAAGCAAGAATCCTAGGGGCTCTATCAACGTGCAATAGCGACCTGTCAGGTCACCTAAAGCAGTACGCGATGATAAAGGTAAACCAGATAGCATACTATCATCTCGAGTAAGACTGTCCTACCGGGATAGGTCCTCCCTCAATCATTGCAATCACGTGCCTGTGATCCAATAATTGACTCTGAGGGCACTATCTCCAACAATCTCCCACTTGCACTAAAGGCTAATTATTGTGATGTCGCATACTCACAGCCCGTGTGATACCGAACACCCAACTCCTCTACTAGTCAGTCTCACAAATCCCGTTTATGAAACTATTGCGGTCGAGGAATAGCCTCAGTGAGTGGATCCGCCTAGATGTTTCTTTCTATGTCTCTCTATATCTCAAGTTCGCGGAGAAAACCATCTCCCGAAATGAGCAATACCTGTCTTAGAATGTCTGGATGTCTGATGGGACCGAGCTCATAAATGAACTCCAAATCCAAACTTCTTAGACTGTATTGTCAACTGAACTTAATCAGTATCCTGCGCCATGCCACCCTCAGTATTGCCTTGGACCACCTGTCCAAAATACTGCCCCTCGTCAGAGAGAAAAACTATAACTCTGACAACCTCCTTGTCGTCCAGGTCACTTTGGAAGCCTGGAATGATAACCGTCTCCTAAAGGAGGCAGCCGTTATCATATCCCTAGAACATTCACTTATGTTCTAAAACTGCTTTCGACTGTTTCTCCAGGATTGGATCAATGTCAACTTATTGCATCTAGTGCAAGAACAACATCTGGTGTGGTACTTGACATCTCATGATTGACTCAATTGCCTGAGCAAGTGATCTGCCAATCATGCACATCCCTCTCCTTTTTAGTCTGTAAGACACCTTTAGAGAGGGTGACTCCATTACCTGCAGGTACACTACCATGCCAGGAGTCGTCCATTCTAAATACTCTTAGAATGCTGTCTAAGCACCCAGATTTGGAAACCACCCAAATCTAGATCTAAAACTATAGATATAGTAACCAGTATGTCGGATATAATGTCCAAGTTCTTTGTGGAGAAACCACTGTGTGACGACCAAAGTACAACCGATCGTAGTATAGGAATATCACTTCCTACTTTATGTATGTCATCCAAAACCCGGATATCACACCCTACAACCTTCTCAACAGATCCATCCCCTATTCTGATGACGTCAAACCTATGACTGTCACATCAGAAATAGATGATCTATCTCCGCTACATCTGCTTTAGTCTAAAAATAAACATGAGCCTGATGTCCACCAATGCTTCCGCTGCTCCCACTGACTACGACAACCCTCTGGCAGAGTCATATAGACGTGCACTTCTAAAGCTAGTTTAGAACGACGCTATACTAATCCTCCTGCCAGGTCTCGCAGCTTGGAACAACAACAATGGCAAGTGTGGGTAAACAAGAACTTCCCTGTCACCGTCCTTGAGGTTACCGGAGTACCTCTCGGGTGCCTGAAGTTACCCACCGTATCTGCGGAGTGGCCAATGGAATGTCAAATCAGATTGAATCCTTAGGTTCCTTATCAAATCTTCAGTAATCGTTTGCGGTTCTGGAATCACTTCCAGTTCTACCATACTCCCACTACTGTTTTTGAAAAAATCCATTTCTAATAAAACTGTGGCGAGTCTAGAACAATATTTCTGTTGATCTGCCAGATGGTAGAAAGTCAACCCTCGTCATAGCCTGGGTCAACCCACAAGCAGCCATTACAGAAACGTGTCTTGAGTTGTCCAGTGTCTGGTTTTAATCATAAGCCGGACAACTCCCCGTACCTTAACAACGTTAAGATATGAACTGTTCTATATCCAATATAGAACCAGAGGCACTGATTTAATTTAACCAGATTCAAATCATGCAACTGTCTCCAGTGGATGTCAACTAAATGGAGAGAGGCCGATCAGCGTTACTCAACTTAGGAATGTTTCCAATTATGAGTAACCTGAAAGAGAAGCAATTTCTCTTTATCATTACTATCAACTGAATACCATAAACAAGTATCTACATCTTCGATCACTTTGAAGAATCCCGATACTTGCTACACCTGGTTCTCTACTCTATTCAAATACATATAACTCCTCAAAACTTAGACCCTGTGTTTCAACGAAACACATGTCTAAGAACTAGAGAAGTTAAAAGTAAACAGAATATAGTATGAGGACCAACCCCTCTGTCCTAATGGACACTGGACAACATACAATACTCTGTATAAGTCCACCGAGTCTAGCAACTCTTTCACTGTATGTCGTAGGTTGAAAACTGTACTTATGGTTAAGAAGAATTACACCGTTGTTTAATGCTCCTTACCTAACCATCCACTGATATAGGTAAATGTCATCGACATAATATCAAAAGGTATATCTCACTCTATGAAAATAGACGTACAGATATATCAATTTGAAATTGGTGCACAACAGCGGATATTCAAAACCAAATATTTGCCGACCGGCAAACAGCCCAGATGATCTCCTCAAATATCACCGATTACAACGAATCCCGATATAATGAGGATGATTACCCTATTCCCAATAACTTACTCCCACTCATCATCTGTAAAACCATACAGATGTGAGAATCAAACCTGGTAAATACATACCCTGGAGCAAGTGTCCAATCGGGAAATCAGTTTTCTTTTAACAGTATACAGCTGAACTGAAACATTGAAATGTTTCGATGGGGTTTCCTGGTATTCCTAGTAATGCCTCAACCATTATCCAGATTCACAACTATAACCGTATAATTCTTTGCCACCTCTCCAAATCCCTTTATATTTCTTTAGTCATTACCTTCTGCACACCCCTTTAGGCCAATTGGTTTTCTTCCTTCCCTACCGTTCGGCACCAGCCTATGGTTTGGAAGAAGACTATCCAATAAGCATAATGGGTGTACTGTCCTAATCCTAGGAGCACTCGCAATACGAGAGAAGGTGAAGATAAAAGACAACCGAATAAACCTTATTCCTATTTCTCCTGGACCAGAATCCATCCCCGAACTGGAACAAGTTCCTTTCGAGTTCGTATATAACCATACGATGGAGTATCCAATAAACTGTGGATCTTCGTAGTGATACGGAGTGTCCTGGAGAAATACAAAGGTGATTTAGGATTGGCGAAGAAATACTTGGTTTGGTCGTGAATATCAGTCGCAATTTACTTTGCCCTCTTACTAATCCCTTGCTTTGTCTTAATCTTAATGCCTTCTGCACACCGTTTAGGCTAATTGGTTTTCTTCATTCCCTACCGGTCGGCACCAGCCTAAGATTTGGAAGAAGACTATCCAATTTGCGTAATAGGTGTACTATCTCCTAAACTAAGGAGTACTCGTAACTTGAGAGAAGGCAAAAAGGAAAAGATAACTGAATAATCCTATCCGTTTTCTCCAGAACCGGAAACCATCCTCGAATTCCTTCGAGTTCGTATATAACCATACGATGGTTTTGTCCAATGGAAGTGGACGTTCGTAGTAATACGGGGTGTCCTGGAGAAAAGGGTAAAAGTAGGAGTGGCAATGAGGTTTGCAACTCCGACAATCCAAAAGCCAGTGTTAAGAAGGTTCGGTCAACTTGGTCACTGAGTCATAGTCTTAGGGTCGGGTCAATGGTCGCTGCCATAGAGAGAGAGAAAAGAAACACTCAGCGTGCACTCTAACCTAGATCGGAATGGTTACCAATTTATCTAATCAGGAAACCTCCCACTGTACCTCAAATTCTCCTCCAAACCTGAAAGAAGAATTAGTCGGGGTCACCCGAGGAGTAAACCAACTCATCAGTGGGAATCGGGATCCAACTATCATTGCATGATAACGTGACGGAATCCGCTCACGCTATCACACTCCAGAAGGTATGCGCATATCTGGCAAGTTTCAGTTCTTTTGAAACTCCCGATGTGATTTTTACCCCATACTCTTATGACCTTGACTAAGGCCAATAAATCATAAGTCACATGTCAAGTTCTACCCGTCATTGTCCAGGTTGATTTGAACCCACCCGTACAAGCCCTTGACTAGGGCCAACAAGGCTATACAACTGTCCCAAACCAACGCATCTATCTATGCAGCATATGAATACCCAATAGCTACCAAACACTGTGCCTTGACTAAGGCCAACAAACACAGCTTGAATACTATTGACTACCCATATGAAACGACGGAGGGCTACGAATGGTTTCTGGCGAAAACCTTTAACGTAATGAACTTGATATCGTTGAAGGAACAGATAGCTTTTTAGAAAATACAGTGACGAAAACCTTTACTAAAGAGGTCACTCCCGGTGAAGGGATCTCGGCTCTTTCCCCGTAGAATGGGGTGCAGGATATTCCAAATGAATACCACGGTGCAAAGCAAAAGTAATCGGCTATAGTGAAGTTAATGCCCTGACGCAAACTTCTGTCTAAGGGGTCACTCCCGGTGAAGGGATCTCGGCCTTTGCCTCGTCGACTGAGGAGCAGGATATTCCAACTGAATACCACGATGCAAAACAAAAGAGAACGTCCTTGCAATAACAGCTTTTTGAAAAGTGTTCCAAAAACATCTTAATAGGTTTGTTTAACTTGCATTGATCCGAATCAACGCAGTCCCATCAATTGATCACACCACAAAGAACTAAAATATACTGACGTACGTATATGCCATCCGCATTCGCCACTGGGTCCCGTCATCACCCGTTAGGTTAGCTAACTAACGACAGAGCGGGGACTGGACTAGCGCGGATGCAAAACATATACAACATCTACTAATATATACCAATATATTATATTCGCTCAAGGCGTGATAAAAATGCAACATCACAGAAATTTACAGCATCACAGAAACAATACAGATATCTGGGATCCCCGGGTTTCACAGAGCCACTACTGAAACCCGACGTTCCCCTGGTCGTGTGGATAGCCTGTGCAATGAAATCCTAGACCCCTACGGGCGCGGCAAGTTACCCGCCAAAACCTGAAGCGAGGCAGCCCCCTTCAGCACCGTGAATGGACCACCCAGCACTTCACGGAATCCGGTAACTTGGGCACCCCTCCTGGGTCAACCTATACCCCCTACGAGTGCGGCGAATAGCCCGCCAATTCTTAGAGTGAAGCCCCCTCCGTCCCAATGCCATGAGATGCGGGCTTGTTGCCCTCCAGAACCCGGCTATCTGTGCACCCCACCGCGGGTGATCCTAGTACAGAAAGTAAAATATACATACAACGGGTACATCGACCGCAACCAGGTTGTGCCCCAAAAGAATAATACAATCAGGCAGTGACGGCAGTCCACATGTCGGACGCTCGCCCCGCAAAATCAAATGTACATAATACAACAGAAACTGTACTAGCATTGCATCCAGGCTATCCCCCACGACCGACCAGCAACATCACAGCAAAATCACAAAACATCAACGTGACAGTCACGTTCGCAAATCCGTCTAACCGGGCTATAGCAGTTAGACTGGATTTACCGATCGAGTGACATTCACGGTCACAGATATAATGTAAATACTGTGAAAAATGTGTTTAAAATATCCGATCGATCAAAAATTAACTAGTGGGCCCCCAAGCAATACTGCAGCACTCACAGAAATTCTGGGCCAAATTTTAATATTCCAAAACCCCTAAAATCAGCCCACCAGCCCATGGGAATATTTTGACGCATTGATCCCTCAAGACGGCGGCGGAACCGCGGCAACAAGGGGGGTTTTGCCGCGGTTCCGCGCTCTATCTGAGAGATCAATGTCTCGAATTTTCCCAGAACTCTTAGAACTTCTTGTACATCAGTTTTCTACAACCTGAAAAAAATTTTGGAGCCAGGAAAAAATCGACAGAAAACTGATGTGAGGAAAAACACGGGTTTTTGGAATTTTGGTCGATCGGAAATGCAAACACATCAAACAAAGCTAGACGAAGTTAATGGCGAGGCTCTGATACCACTGTAAGTCCACGGCGGCGCCCCGGCCGTCAATCCGACGGCCAAATGCGGAAGCGGTGAAAAACTTTAATTTTGCGAACTTAGCAAACCGGCACCACCGCGCACTAAACAACCGGATCGGATCATTAAACTAGTTCTAGCTAACTACAAGATGGGAAGAGATATACCGAGTGATCCGAGTCCTCCGATCTTCTCGTCGTCGTCCCGATCTTCTGCGGAAACTCCGGTCGTCGCCTCCTCGCCGGAAGGGCACCACATCGCCTGCATCTTTTACGGGCTCCCACCTCAATACCGAGGCAACTCGGGCGTGAAGTTGGTTGGCCGACGCGTCCAAGATTTGCTGTAGAATGTGTAGTGCAGAGGCTATGTCTCATTTGGGGTTTGTTGCCTTTGAAGATGATGGAGGAATCAAGATAAGAAAAATGGTGCTTGCATTTTTCTAGCATGAAAATGAGATCAAGAATGCCACACTCTCAAGAATGAAACTCTCATCTTTTTCTACTCTCAAGTGTGTTCAACCATCTCCCAATGAGAATGGTGGAGGAAGGAATACCAAATGCAAGAGGGAGGTGAGTGTAGTAAAAGGTGGAGGGTGACCACAACCTAAACATCATCATAACCAATCTACATCAAACTCTAATCACCTCAAATCAACAAAAAAGGCAAGTGATGATGATGGATAAGAATGGTATCAAAAGATACTTTCATAATTAATACATTTGCAAGAAAATCCTCCACAATGTGTTATTTGCAAACTTGCAAATAACCCCCTCCATCGGAAAAGTCCGGCCGGGAAAGAACAAAGGAAAACCGGCCGGAACGGAATGCAAACTGGCAACTCCAGAAAATTGGTCCCGTAATAAATTACAGGAAAACCCCGATACTGTGCATACACACCCGCATCTGTATTCCGACCGGATACAAATGCAATGAGACAAAATCTACACTGTACTATACTAGGATCCGGCTTAAACCAAAGCCGGCTAGTAATATCCGTTCGATCCTGATTCGTGCAATACCGCACGTATCCAATCGAACCTTGCCATATATCCATACGGCCACTAGTACAAACCGTCCGATCCTGATCCGTGCAATACCGCACGTATCTGATCGGACCCTGCCATATCTCCATACGGCCTCTACAGCGTTTCGCCCGAAAGCTTGAGTAACTGTAAGTGTGGTGGACTCTAAAGACTCGTCAATACTATGGCTGTGGATTTAACCACTAGCACGTCAGAGGTATAAGCCAATACGTGACGGGCCACCAGCTATTGACTAAAAGGGACGTCGATGAGTGAACTCATCCTGACACCCACTGAGCCTGTCAGTGACAATATCCGTACAGTCCGATCCGTTCGTCTATGAGCATCGCATGGCGGGCCTAGGGGGTTGGTGAAAGTCAGACCCCCAAAAGCGGTACAAGTCGTGTCGGAGTGTAGCCCAGAATACCCTGAGATACTACTGGAATACCTACCAGTAATTCTCCTGCCTTGGCCAAGGACTTCGTGTAATGGCTCTCCTAGACACAGCGCGACCTCACCCCCAATACCGGGAGAGACGAACCCCTGAAGATCTGCTCACTACCTCCATGTGGCTCGGGACTGTACCCAACTAAAACCTGTTTGCACGACTCCTTTGAGCCGTGGTAGGGTTGTAATCAAAGTACAGTGGGAACTCACACGAGACAAATGACGATCCCCAGGTCGATGAACTAACCTGTACACATGTCACCTGGGAACTGCTATCTGACTTCAGGTATAAGACCAACTAGTATGTTCCCGGCGAGTCCTGTCC
Organism: Agapanthus africanus; assembly: GCA_030015575.1. Classification (NCBI taxonomy): domain Eukaryota; kingdom Viridiplantae; phylum Streptophyta; class Magnoliopsida; order Asparagales; family Amaryllidaceae; genus Agapanthus; species Agapanthus africanus. The sequence continues at coordinate 570,525,864 of JASDDO010000031.1, forward strand.
GGTGTACTCATAACCCAATGAGCACCTGTATACATCTTAGGTGAACCAACTGACACCAGTGGCTTGTGAGACCGGCCACCACCCCTCGTCGGGGTCTCGACTGTATACACTAGTCTACTCTGGAGAATCGATGCCCTGTCTCGAAACTCCCACGACTAGGGACCATTTAAGGATGTGCTTATAGACTCCAGCTCTCACTTATATGATCGCCCTCATACTGCTGGCAGTCAAGCAAGAATCCTAGGGGCTCTATCAACGTGCAATAGCGAACTGTCAGGTCACCTAAAGCAGTACACGATGATAAAGGTAAACCAGATAGCATACTATCATCTCGAGTAAGACTGTCCTACCGGGATAGGTCCTCCCTCAATCATTGCAATCACGTGCATGTGATCCAATAATTGACTCTGAGGGCACTATCTCCAACAATAACCCCGTTAACACCTTTCTAGACACCTACTTGATCGGCTAATTGTAATGTGTAAAACTCTTCCAGGAGTAACTTTTACTCGCAGCGGGTATCGGGATCCAACTATCTCATAGATGGTATGCAATCTCATTGCAAATTTCAACACTTGAAATTCCTAATAATATTTTTGCCCCAAGCGATCTATGACCTTGACAAGGTCAATAAACCATAGACCGCAAGTCAAGTTCAACCCGTCATTTCCTGATTGAATTAAACCCACCCGCACGACCCTTGAAAAGGTCAACAAAGTCGCACGACTACCCTAATCCAATCGCATCATATGCTTATACAGATAAGCAGTAATTAGCTACCGCACACTACGCCTTGACAAGGTCAACAAACGCAGCACGAATACTAACTATTACTTATCTGAAATGACGGAGGGCTACGACGGGTTTTTCAGAAAACCCTTTGCGTAACGAACCTGATATCGTTGTAGAATCGAGTGATTTTAAATGGAGTATTTTTGAGGCTTTTCTAGTTTTGCTAAAGGGGTCACTCCTGGTGAAGGGATCGTCGGCCCTTTCCTCATCGAATAAGGTGCAGGATATATCATATATACCACTATGCAAAGCAAGAACTATAGAAGCAATCAAAAGACAGACCGAGAGTTGTAGCATCTGCCAGTTATTGCTAAAGGAGTCACTCCCGGTGAAGGGATCTCGGTCCTTTCCTTATCGAATAAGGTGCTGGATGTTCTACAAGGAACACCGCTATGCAAAGCAAGAACCATAGCTACCAGTTTTTAAAATAAGTTTCTACAACATCTTAGGTTTCTTTTATTTCATTAATCTCATTAATGAAGTCCCATTTTATTATGCTTCGCAAGCATCACATTTGAAAACGAAATCTGCAATATAACGTATATCTCATATATATAATATAAACATTCGTCTCAGGCAGTAATATGATATCATCACAGAACATTGCAGCAGAAGAACATATATGAAATATTGGATATACTAGGACGTCCGTGTTTTCAATACGAGCCTGTATAAAACACGGATTCCATGGTCGTGATGAATAGCCAAACCCATATCCCTAGACCCCTTCGAGAGCGGCAAGTAACACTGCCAATTCTAGGGTTAGGAGACCCGGTCTCGACTCCTCGAGATGGTCTCCCACTGGACCCTAGAACCCGGTTACTTGTGCTCCCCGTCTTGGGTCTACCTAATGCGGAAAAGTAAATAATATACAACGGTGACATCTTCCGCTACCTGGAAGTGCCCCAATGAAAGAATATTACATACAAATGAATTTTACATGAATGAAAAAGAAAAAACTCTCATCTCACATAAAACCCCCGGCTATTCAAAAGTGACGATCCAATACAACATATCACAGCAACACATAATATCTCATATCATCAACGTAAGCAAGTATGCGTATCCCGATTGTCGTTGATGTATAGCAACGAAGCCGGCGATACACCACATACTACGCTTACGGTCACAAAAAAGAAAGTGTAAAACTACAACAGTTGGAATCCGCAACCTCCTTAGACATCGCATGCCTAACCAAATGAATTCCTTAGACATCGCATGCCTAACAATTATAAACCTCGCATTTTAGTCTCATTATCGAAAACTCTTTTCAATATCAAGTCGGCCAATTCAACAAGATTCCCGACGTCCTGATTGAATGCTCGTCGCAAACTTTAGTAGGCGGCTGCACCCCTGATACCGTCGACGAAGTGCACTAAGGCGGAACACCGCTACCGCGAGCACCCGAACGGATGCTTTCGACGACGGGGTTCTCCTACAGTCACTTGGTCGGGGCTATGGGGCGTAGCTGTCTATTAAGTTTACCCGGCGAGTATCCGCGTACGCTACGTGATTGCGACGGACTTTTGATCACATCAAAATTCCGTAGCAACCGATCATTTGAGACTAAACTGCTATGTTTATAATATTCAAATTAGTTATCTCATAACTATCTGTGGATTCCAAATATTGTATCACATTCCAGATAAATAGACAAAATTAAACTTTCCGATCGAATCATCAAACACCCAAGATTTCCCCAATATATCTCAACACTTAAAATCAGTTTAAAAACATCCATCACATGCCACAGTACCAATGGTCCAGCCGTAGAAGGGTCAAGCCAACGCCTCACATGTGGCACGCCGTACTGCCCCAAACCCTAAGGTTCAAAAGGCAGTTCAAGACGGTCACATAATCGAGTTAAGGTTTGTTGTCTTCTAGAGGGTCCATCGAGTTACTTGCACGACTTAGAACATTCTTAAACACGAGGAAAAATCAAACTTTTGAAAAAAATTTCGACAGGGGAAAAAGTGAGTTATTGATATTCGTTCGAACTTTTTAACAGTTTCTAAAATTATCCGGAAAACCACATAGACAAAATCTAATACTCCGATCGAAACATCGAATCCCCAAAACAACCCCAGAAAACTCAACTGTAGAATAAATATTAAAAATTCCCAGAGAACTCAGCACTGTGTAATAGGAATTACTGTGCAAAATAGGAGGGGTGACGTCATCAAATGGCCGCGGAACAGCCGCAGAAGCCATGATTCTGCCGCGGTTCCGCCGCACTTTTGACGAATTAGCCCCTCGAATTTCACAGTAATTCTAATAAGACCCTGCTGAATTTTTTAGAAATTTTTAATTGATAAAAATCCAAATTTTCAGAAAATTTCCAGAGAGCATTTTGGAGTCGGGGTTTCGGGTTCGATCGGACTTTAAACTTCGTCTAGACTTCGCCTAAAACTCTAGCTTGGCTCTGATACTACTGTAGGGTTGCTAGGCACGCGCACAAGGGTCTACGAGGCATCAACCATACCCGATTAAAAATTTATCCGTGCCGAACAACCCGAATACGGAACATTAAACTAGAGATTAAGCGAAAACTAACATGTTAACAACTTTAACACTAAGTGAGAGGGATTACAACCTTTGTAGATCCGGTCCTTCACTTCATATGCTCCGTGTTGTGGTCCCTTCGCTGCAATCATCGGGTTCCGGACTCTCGAGAAGTTCCATGAAGAGAAAGATGCAACCTTTGCTTCCGATCTTCGATACTAAGATGATCTACCTTGAAGTTTATTTAACACAAGCTAACACTCATGAAATGATATGAACACCCTCATCTAAATGGCAAGGGAAGATGAGGATGATGAAGTAGGATTTTTTGCTCTCTTTATTTATCTTTTTCTCATATTTATTCATCACTTAAAGAAAATCAAGAAAGCTTTTTCATGAAAGCATGAAGGAAGAAGAAGATGAATAATATGATGAATTCCTTTTGTGATGAATAGGAAAAGGAGATAATGATCAATTATGCAACCATGGTTCACTTAACCATTGTAGAGAATAGACTAGGGTTAGGGTTTGGGTTGGGTTAAAGCATGAGTCACTTACAAATATCTTTCACAAAACAAAACAAAACCTTCTAGAAACATCTAGAAAGTTTAACCCTAATCCAAACCCTAATCATGTTTATACTCCACTAAACAAGTTGCATTAGTTATCATATCATGTTACAATATTATATATCACATATATAATATTTATCGTAACAAAATAAAATAATACAATTAACATATATCGCATATATATCAATGTATTACCCGAGTGAGAAAAAGAATCTTTTAGTGAGCAAATATTAGTTAATGCAATTTAATATATCATATATATTATTATACATTAAATTATCGAATCAACACTTGATCCGACAATCCGGCTATATCGGATATAACCGACTAATATTTATCCGTACCGATTCATCGAATCAACACTTGATCCGATGACCCGACTGATATCAAATATCGCGAGAATATAATACGGTATCACATATCGCATTATCCTCGGTCCCGCACATATCACATATGTGCCCCTACTCCGTTTTGCCTGAGTCAAGAAATCTCTGTGTAGGACTCTAAAGAATCGTCAATACGCCGGCAGTAGGTGATGATCATATCAAACACCCACAAGCTGCAAGCAGTCAGCTAAACGTAACAGCTACCCAGGTATTGAGCGCTCAGAAGATCAACAAGCAAGCCTGTACATTCTCCTGTGAATCCAAACAGTAACACTCCCGTACAGTCCGGTCTCGTCGTCTGATATGTCGCATATCTTGCCTAGGGGTGGTAAACGTCAGACCCCAGTAGCTCGATAAGTCGTGTCGATATGAGGTCTATAACGGTTCGAGAAACTACTGATAACACTTACCAGTAAATCTCAGCAACCCTGGCCAGGGATTTCCGGTTATAGCCAATCGAACACAGCACAACATCAACTCCCTATACCGGGAGAAACGAATCCCTTCCTATCGCTCATTGCCTCCATGTGATTCGGGACTGTACCCAAAAGCCACCTTTTTGCACGCCCTCTTGGACGTGGTATGATGGAAATCAAAGCACAGTAGGAATCACACAAGACTCTATGACGATCTCGGGTCAACAGACTACTCTGTACCAGTGTCACCGGAGAACTGCCATCTGACGTATGGTATAATACCATCTGGGAGTTCTCGGCGAGTCCGTCCAGTGTACCCAGTCTCTACTGAGCACCCGTGTCACGCCCCACCCCCAATACAGAGAGTATTGTCCGCTTTGGCCGAAACCGTACGGTTTTTCCCTTTAGAGCGAACCGGACCTGACCAGGGGCCACTTCCCAGGAGGTCACCCATCCCAGAACTTCCCTGGCTCGAGCACCCTTAACTACGGAGTTCTCAAGCTCTTGTAGTGTCGGTTCACTTAAAAGGGAAAAACCGTGCGGTTTCGGCCAAAGCGGACAATACTCTCTGTATTGGGGGTGGGGCGTGACAGAATGGTATCAGAGCTGGTCCCTCAATAGTAGGTCTGTGGTTCGAGGACGAACCATTGTTCAAAGGTGGCGAGAATGTCGGGCCCCGGTTCTTGCTCACGGAGCAAAGTGCTACACGGAACAAAGTGCCACGCCAAGTGTAGTGTTAAGTGGGCGGGGGCCACCTCTTGAATCCGTGGGGGCCACCTCTTGAGTCCGTGGGACCCACTGTAGAACAATGGGGACTCTTCGGAATACATTCCGAAAGGGGGCAGATCTGTACTATAAATGGAATGATAACACTCTTCAATACAGAGGCGCCTTTTAAGTGAACCGGAACTACAGGAGCTTGAGAACTCCGTAGTTAAGCGTGCTCAAGCCAGGGAAGTCTTGGGATGGGTGACCTCCTGGGAAGTGGCCCCTGGTCGGGTCCGGTTCGCTCTAAAGGGAAAAACTGTGCGGTTTCGGCCAAAGCGGACAATACTCTCTGTATTGGGGGTGGGGCGTGACAACCCGTACACCATCCTTGATGTCAAACACCGATGGATATGGGATCATCCATCGTCCATCATATGGGTCAAGATGCGTATACGCTAGTCTACTCTGGTGTATCGATGCCCTGTCTCGATACACCCTCGACTAGGAACAGTTATAGGATGTACTCGTCGACTACCATGGCCCCATTAGTATGATCTCATCATAGTCCCAGTAGTCGAGTACATATCCTAAGGGCTTTATCAACATGTAATATAGAGACAATCAGAGTACATGTTAAGATAAAGTACAACCAGATAGCATACTATCATGTCGAGCAAGAAAGTCCTCCCTATATATGTCCTAGCATCCACTACAATATACATCGTATGTACAGTAATGGCCTTTAGGGCATACATATAACTAACAAAAAAACCATTAACAGAAGTTTAAATTTCATGAAACTTAAGTTTCAAAATGTAAGTGATTAATCTCTGGAATAAGTTGTGCACCACGTGCTATACACGTAGCGAAAACACCAGAAGGGATGCGCCAATGCTTCAATGCGCCACGTGGAAGTCATGTGAGCATGCGCCTATATGGCATGCGCCAGATATAGCATGAGCCCATATGTCATCGTCCGACCATATTAAACAGACCAATTCCTAGCCCCAAATTGGCTAAGTCCCTAAACCTTAAGCTTCTTTGATCTTAAGATCAATTCAGACCATATGCTGAAAACTCTAAGTTGATCTTAGTCCCCAATACGACTTACGATCCTTAATTAAACTTCTAATTTGATCTTTGTCTAAAACAAGACTAACGATCCTTAAATAAACTTAAGTATCCCCTGAACTGACAGACCTCATCAATATAAGAAATGCGTCCTAAGTTCATTCCTGTTGGCAAATCAAGACATCAACGTGTATCCCGTCAAGCAAGTGCTTGACCCAAATCTAAAATATATACGGATTTGGACTAATTCACGCCCTTCAGGCGACAACATAAATTAGCCTCCATATACAATCCAAGGGCAACCCAAAATAAACTAAATATCGACACATGAAAGAATGGACCTGGAGTGCAGAAAGTTGTTATCGTTCGCGATAACGTAATTAAATGAAGGGACTTGCGCCTATAGGAAAAAGCATCCCTACAATCAATAAACCCCTCATCCGTGAGGGGGAATCTGAAAATCACCTACATCAGTCACATCCATCTAAACCTCTAATATATGGTACCATAAATCAACTTAATATTTTCAGAGAGGTGGATGGATATATCCAAATAGCATCTGCCCCCAGATTCAGGCTAGACACACTCCTAACTCCTCAATCCGGTTTCCGACGGTAAATAATACAAGTTATGAACTATAGATAAATTTATCTAATTATAGGCTAAGTATCTGGGTTACGTATATACATTTCCTATACTAAGTATTCCCTAGAATTAATTTCGGAGGTGCTATACAATATCCACCTAACTTCACCTATAGATATAAATTTACTCACCGAAGTTTGTCTCAAGCTAGTTGAAGCCGACGAACATCTTGCCCTTTCTCGCCGTCTTTGAAATCCCCGAAATCGACCCTATAACCAACGTAGTCATAAACATGCAAGGAAACTCCATTAAAATCAATACAAACCTAAAAAAAGAAATACGAAGAAAATATCAAAATTGTCAAAAAAAATGAAGGGCAGACGTCTGCAGCTCTTAAGGGCAGACGTCTGGCTAAACTGTTACTGTCGCACACAGAGAAAAAAGACGTCTGAAAAAAGGCTTCTGGACGTCTGAAGGCCAAAACCTAAGAAAACCAAATCAAAGACATACGTCTGTCTCATTAAGCATCAGACGCCTGAGTAGAAAAATATTTCAAACCAATAAGTTTAAGACAGATGTCTGAAGTTTTGAACTCAGACTTGTGCTGAACAAAAATCATGAAAAGCAGTTTAAAGGCAAACGTCTGAAGCTTCTGAGCTCGGACGTCTGGTGAATAAATGAAGAAATACAGTTTATCATCAGATGTCTGAAGTTTTAGAGTCCAAACATCTGCAGAAGGAAAATCATGAAACATGAATCATGGGCAGATGTCTGAAGCTCTCTAAAACAGACATCTGCAGAAGAAATCTGCTGAAACGAAATTTCTAAAAATTGCAAAACTTTGAAAAGTCAAACTCTTGCATCAAAATACGATTTACTACCTAAAATAAGGAGTAATCACCAAGTAACCATACTAGATCCATCACAACTAGTGGATCACTTTAAAAGCCAAGTTTGAAAGAGTTTAACCCATAAGCATACCATTTTTATTGTAAAAACCATACTTTTTCATGGTCAAAACTTTAAAACTTGATGAACATAGGGATTTTTACATATTTGAGTCGGGGAAAAAGAGAAGATCCAAGCTCTAGAGGTGGCCACTTGAAGGACTTAGAGTTATAGTGGCTCTACTTGAAGTCTTGAAGGGTTTAGTTGTAGAAATTGGCACAAAAGAGATGGTTTTGATGAAGGAAATTCGAGTTTTGGTGTTGGGTTTTGAGAGTTTGGAGTTTGGGAGAGTTAGAGTTATTTTTAGGAGATGAGAGGAATCAGAGGATGAGAGAGAAGAGGGATGAGAGAATGAGAGGTGAGGTGTGATATTAAGGGAGTGGGCATGGTGTAGGCATAGCTCTCTCATGCTCTCTCTCTCTCTCTCTCTCAAAATTTTAAAATCCCAAAGATAATAAAATACACATACAAAATTTTTATCAACCATGATAAAATCCCATATTCCCCATTTATAAAAGTAAATGTATATACATACTAATATATAAAAACCCAAATCCACAATGGTTATCATTTCCATAAAACTTATAATATTATTTAGATTCTAAAATAATATTAATAATTTTCAAAATATTGCATTATTGCATACCTAAGTCTGCTAGAAATCCAAGTTAAAGATAGGAAGTACACTTGGTCAAGTCATGGTTTTCAAGCTAAACTTGCCAAGTTGGATCATATTCTAGTATCGCTGGATTGGGAGCAAAAATTCCCTTTAGCATATGCTTCCTCTGAAGCTAAGCCAACTTCTGACTATGTTCCAATCAAGATATCAACCACTCTAGTTAAGAACGACTCCAACAATCGCAGGTTTCGTTGGGAGAAATTTTGGCTAAAGGAGGATGAGGTGTTAGGGATGGTTAGGAAGAACTGGCAGTGCTTGACTAATAAGGCAGATGCGGCGAGCAACCTAGTTGGCAAGCTAAGTCAGCTAAGGAAAGTGTTGAAGAAATGGGATAGGAGACGTTGGGAGCAAGAGGTAGCACGAAAAAGAGAATTGATCGAATTTATGGGCAATCTTGAGGTACAGGAGGAAGATAGAAAACTCATGGCACAGGAGGTAGACAACCTCAAAAATTGGCGACTGGAATTGCATCAAATATACGACAGGGAAGAAACATCTTGGGCCCAAAGAGTAAGGGAGAAGTGGGTGAAGGAAGTTGATGAAAATACCGCCTACTTCCACCGAATAGCAAATGGTAAAAGAAAAATAAATTAGATTCACAGTATTTCCTACGAGGGAAGTAACGCCACTAGGACAAAGAAAATAGAAGCAATTTTGGTGTGGCATTTCCAAGATCTTATTGCAGTGACTATAAAAGACAAGTGGAAAGTGACATAAAGCTTTTGGAAGTTAGAGGAGAAGCTCTTTAAGGAGGAAAGTAGGAGTTTAGAGGTTGAGTTCTCCGAAGAAGAAATCAAAAGCGCGGTATTTGAGATTGATGCGGATAAGGCACTAGGCCCAAATGGCTTTCCAATGTTGTTCTTTCAATTTTTCTGGGAGACGATGAAAGAGAATGTTGTTCGAATCTTTAATGCACTATATAAAGGGGAGCTGAGCTGGTAACGTTTCAACTCGGCAGCAATTGTTCTAGTTCCAAAAAAGGAAGGCGTTAAATCATTGAAAGCCTACAGACCTATTAGCTTACTAAATTGCTCCTGCAAGATTGTAACAAAAGCCCTAACAAATCGTTTAAAAGCTGTTATAGAAAAGGTGCTCAGCCGATCACAAACTGGCTTCATTTGTGCAGAAACATTATAGACGGGATAGCAACTGAAGTTATTTAGGATGCCAAAAGATGAATAAAGGATGGGTATCTCCTTAAATTGGACTTTGCGAAAGCATATGATACGGTGGACTGGAACTTCGACTAAGGAAGGGAGACCCTCTATCCTTTTTATCTTTGATTTAGTGGCAGGTGGACTGTCCAATATGATTCAAAGATGCAAATCAAGCGGACGACTTCAAGGTTTAGGCCCTAGAGAAAATAAGATATCAGTTATTAATCTGCAATATGCGGATGGCACTATTATCTTCAGTCGAATTAATATACAACATGAAGTTATAATCAAGTGAATCCTATACACCTTTGAGATGTGGTCCGGACTACGAATCAATTATGACAAAAGTACGTTGACTTTCTAGAATGGATAAGAGGATACAAATCGAGTTATTACTAGGATCTTGAACTGCAAGACTCAAGAATTTCTCATCAAATATCTTGGTCTGCCGTTCTGTCCAGGGACCCTTAAAAAGGGGGATAGGATGCCTTTGGTTGAATGTTTTCAAAAAAGGTTGGAAGGGTGAAAGGCTATTTTCCTTTCATTAGGAGGTCGATTAACCTTACTAAATTTAGTACTGTCAGCACTACCGACCTATTACATGTCTTTATATCGACTACCAACGTGGGTAGTGCATCGAATCGACAAAATTAGAAAATCCTTCATTTGGAAAGAAAACTATGCACAAAAGAAAGGATATAACTTGGTGAATTGGAAGGTTGTGTGCTACCCAAAAAAAGGGGACTTGAGATAAAAGATGTGAGTATTATGAATAAACCCTTGCTTGCAAAATGATGGTGGCAGCTGTCGGAAGGAAAGAAAATAGGGTGGGTAAGAACTATAAATGCGACCTATAGAAATCGCATGGGGGCCCTAAACTCAACTAACAAGTATATGAGCATGGCTTCTGGATTTTAGAAGGGGATCACTGCAGTTAAAGATATGTTTTTCAATAGGACTTCCTTTACGCTAAGAAAAATATGCTCCATTAATTTCTGGCAGGAGTATTCGTACGGGAATATCTCCCTGAAAGAAGCATTCCCTTCTTTGTTCAACCTCGCAAAAAATCGTGATGCATCGGTGGATAGTCAGTGGAAAATAAGGAAATTGTTGCCAACATTCAACAGAAGATTATTGCGACAAGAGCTTCAAGTGTGGAAAAGGTTGATTGTTTTGAAAGTTCTCAGTGCCCTCACCGCTAACCCGCATCCAATATGGAATACGAAAATGAAAATTTTGATGGCACTAAACACTTATAACCGAGAATATAAACCAAACACCTAAACTAGAAAACATTAGAGGATAGAAATCACAACCTTTGTATCGTCTTCGTTTGCTCCAATTAGGTTGGACTCTAGCATTCTCTCAATGTAAGTCTATGTCGCACACCCTGCGAGTTCGTGGGAAGGCGGAATAATCAAAAAAAGGATTCTTTTCTTTTTCAAAAGATCAAGTTTGCTTCGCAACATAAACTTTATCAACTTAGAATCTTGATTAAACCTTAACTAGCTAAGATATACTGCAAGAAGGTTCTAACTACTCGCTTAGAGCGTTATACCTTCGTGTGAAGTCCTTCGGGTCTTCTCTTGGTTCTTGGCTTCTTGGATCAAGCTTCAACCTTCTTCTCCTTTTTTTGGCTCCTAGGTAACTAGAATCGAACTCGGTTGCCGGTCTCCTTTATGTCAAAGATGTTGGAGATAGTGCCCTCAGAGTCAATTATTGGATCACAGGCACATGATTGCAATGATTGAGGGAGGACCTATCCCGGTAGGACAGTCTTACTCGAGATGATAGTATGCTATCTGGTTTATCTTTATCATCGTGTACTGCTTTAGGTGACCTGACATGTCGCTATTACACGTTGATAGAGCCCCTAGGATTCTTGCTTGACTGCCGGCAGTATGATGGCGATCATATACGTGGGAGCTGGTAGTCTATAAGCACATCCTTAAAAGGTCCCTAGTCGTAGGAGTTTCGAGACAGGGCATCGATACTCCATTAGTAGACTAGTGTATACATTCGAGACCCCGACGAGGGGCGGTGGCCGGTCTCACAAGCCACTGGTGTCAGTTGGTTTACCTAAGATGTATACAGGTGCTCATTGGGTTATGGGTACACCGGACAGGACTCGCCGGGAACCTGCTAGTTGGTCTTATACCAAATGTCAGATAGCAGTTCCCTGGTGACATGTGTACAGGTTAGTTCATTGACCTGAGGATCGTCATTTGTCTCGTGTGGGTTCCCACTGTGCTTTGATTACTACCCTACCACGGCTCAAAGGAGTCGTGCAAACAGGTTTTAGTTGGGTACAGTCCCGAGCCACATGGAGGCAGTGAGCGGATCTTCAGGGGTTCGTCTCTCCCGGTATTGGGGGTGAGGTCGGGCTGTGTCTAGGAGAGCCATTACGCAAAGCCCTCGGCCGAGGCAGGAGATTTACTGGTAGGTATTCCAGTAGTATCTCAGGGCGTTCTGGGCTACACTCCGACACGACTTGTACCGCTTTTGGGGGTCTGACTTTTACCAACCCCCTAGGCCCGCCATGCGATACTCATAGACGAACGGACCGGACTGTACGGATACTGTCACTGACAGGCTCAGTTGGGTGTCGGGGTGAGCTTCCTCATCGACGTCCCTTTTGGTCAATAGCTGGTGGCCCGTCACGTATTGGCTTATACCTCTGATGTGCTAGTGGTTAAATCCACAGCCATAGTATTGACGAGTCTTTAGAGTCCACCACACTTTCAGTTACTCAGCTTTCGGGCGAAACGCTGTAGAGGCCGTATGGAGATATGGCAGGGTCCGATCAGATACGTGCGGTATTGCACGGATCAGGATCGGACAGTTTTATACTAGTGGCCGTATAGTTATATGGCAGGGTTCGATCAGATACGTGCGGTATTGCACGAATCAGGATCGAACGGATTTTACTAGCTGGCTTTGGTTTAAGCCGGTCCTAGTTTAGTACAGTGTAGATTTTGTCTCATTGCATTTGTATCCGGACGGAATACAGATGCGGGTGTGTATGCACAGTATGGGGTTTTCCTATAATTTATTACGGGACCAGTTTTCTGGAGTTGCCAGTTTGCATTCCGTTCCGGCCGGTTTTCCTTTGTTCTTTCCCGGCCGGACTTTTCTGATGGAGGGGGTAATTTGCAGTTTTGCAAATTACATTTGGTGGAGGTTTTATTTGTAAAAGTATTTATTATGAAAGCATCTTTTATATTCCTTTCTTTTCTATCATCATTTCTTGAAAAGGTGATTAGGATTGATTTTAAGCTTGATGTGAGTTTGTGATGATGGTGTTAGGATATGGTCACCCTCTCCTTTTTCCTACACTCACCTCCCTTCATGTTTATGTTGTTTTCTCCACCATTCTTCTTCTCACTTGATGAAATGGATGATAAGTTTTTCATGAGAAAGAAAAAGAAAGAGAGAAGAAGAAGAAGAGAGCTTCATCTTGAGAGTTTCATCCATGATCTCATTTTCTTGCTAGAAAAATGCAAGCACCATTTTTCTATTCTTGATTCCTCCATCACCATGGCAACAAACCCCAAAGAGACATACCCTCTACACTACACATTCTACAGCATATCTTGAGCATGTCGAGTTGCCGGCTTCATGCGCGAGTTGCCTCGGTATTGAGGCGGGAGCCCGTAAAAGAAGAAGGCGATGTGGTGCCCTTTCCGGCGAGGAGGCGACGATGTGGAGGCAACACTTTCCGCGGGAGATCGGGACGATGGAGATGAAGACCGGAGGACTCGGATCAGTCGGTATACTTCTCACCCTATCTCTTGAATGCTAGCTTTAGGTTAATGGTAAACGATCCGGGTTTTCATTGTCCGCGGTAGCGCCGGTTTCCGAGTAAGGAAAATTTTTTATTCCGCATTTTGGCCTCGGGTACGAGGCCGGGGCGCTGCCGTGGCACAACATGGTATCACAGCCATGCCATTAACCTTACCTAGCTTGTTCTAATGTGTTTTGCATTTCCGATCGACCAAAATCCCAAAAACCACATTTTCCTTTGCATCAGTTTTCTGTTGGAATTTTTTGGTGTCTAAAAATTTTTCAGGTGACAGAAAAATAATGTGCAGGAAATTCTAAGACCAGTGTAAAAATTCGACATTGTCAGTCGTACAGTGGAGCGCGGAAGGGCGGCCAAACCCACCTTTGGGCCGCGCTTCCGCCGCACTATACTGTGCTCACCTTGTCAAAATTTTACAGTGGGCTTTTGGGCTAATTTTGTGGGTTTTGGAATATTAAATTCGGGCCCAGGTTTTCTGTGACTGCTACAGTATTGGTTTGGGGCCCGCTTGTTAATTGTTTGATCGATCGGATATTTGAAACACATTATTTCACAGTATTTACATTATATCTGCGACCGTGAATGTCACTCGATCGGTAAATCCGGTCTAACTGCTATAGCCCGGTTAGACGGATTTGCGAACGTGACTTTCACGTTGATGTTTTATGTTTATGCTGTGATGTTGCGGATCGGTCGTGGGGGATAGCCTGGATGCAATGCTAGTACAGTGCTGTTGTATTATGTACATTTGATATTGCGGGGCGAGCGTCCGACATGTGGACTGCCGTCACTGCCAGTTTGTATTATTCTTTTGTGGCACGACCTAGTTGCGGTCGATGTACCCGGTGTATGTATATTTTACTTTCTGTACTAGGATTACCCCGCGGTGGAGTGCACGGATAGCCGGGTTCTAGGGGGCAACGGGCCCGCATCTCATGGCATTGAGACGGAGGGGGCTTCACTCTAGGATTGGCGGGCTATTCGCCGCACTCGTAGGGGGTACAGGTTGGCCCAGGAGGGGTGCCTAAGTTACCGGATTCCGTGAAGTGCTGGGTGGTCCATTCACGGTGCTGAAGGGGGCTGCCTCGCTTCAGGTTTTGGCGGGTGACTTGCCGCGCCCGTAGGGGTCTAGGATTTTATTGCACAGGCTATCCACACGACCAGGGGAACGTCGGGTTTCAGCAGCGGCTCTGTGAAACCCGGGGCTTCCAGATATCTGTATTGTTCTGTGATGCTGTACATTTCTGTGATGTTGCATTTTATCACGCCTTGAGCGAAATATAATATATTGGTATATATATTAGTAGATGTTGTATATGTTTTACATCCACGCTAGTCCAGTCCCCGCTCTGCCGTTAGTTAGCTAACCTAACGGGTGATGACGGGACCCAGTGGCGAATGCGGATGGCATATACGTACGTCAGTATATTTTCGTTCTTTTTGGTGTGATTAATTGATGGGACTGCGTTGATTCGGATCAATGCAAGATAAACAAACCTATTCTGATGTTGTTGGAACACTTTTTCAAAAGCTGTTATTGCAAGGACGTTCACTTTTGTTTTGCATCGTGGTATTCAGTTGGAATATCCTGCTCCTCAGTCGACGAGGCAAGGGCCGAGATCCCTTCACCGGGAGTGACCCCTTGGACAGAAGTTTGCGTCAGGGCATTAACTTCACTATAGCCGATTACTTTTGCTTTGCATCATGGTATTCAGTTGGAATATCCTGCACCTCATTCTACGGGGAAAGAGCCGAGATCCCTTCACCGGGAGTGACCTCTTTAGTAAAGGTTTTCGTCACTATATTTTCTAAAAGGTTATCCAGTTCCTTCAACGATATCAAGTTCATTACGGTAAAAGGTTTTTTGCCAAAAACCATCCGTAGCCCTCCGTCATTTCAGATTAGTATTGCTTAGTATTCGTGCTACGTATGTCGTGCATTGCCGAGGCGTAGTGTTCGGTAGCTGTGTAATACTTTTCTGTCGCATGGATAAGTGGATTGGTTAGGACAGTCGTACGGTTATGTTGGCATTGTCAAGGACTCGTACGGGTGGGTTTAATGCAATCAAGATAATGACGGGCTGAACTTGACTAGGACTCTTTGATATGTTGGCATTGTCAAGGTCACTTGGGTCCTAGGGGTAAAATCTCATCGGGAGTTTCAAAAGAACTGAAACTTGCCAGGCATGCGCATACCTTCTGGAGTGTGGTAGCGTAAGTGGATTCCGTCACGTTATCATGCGATGATAGTTGGATCCCGATTCCCACTGATGAGTTGGTTTACTCCTCGGGTGATCCCGACTAATTCTTCTTTTAGGTTTGGAGGAGAATTTGAGGTACAGTGGGAGGTTTCCAGATTAGACAAAGTGATAACCATTCTGATCTAGGTTAGAGTGCACGCTGAGTGTTTCTTTTCTCTCTCTCTTTGGCTGCGACCATTGACCCGACCCCAAGACTATGACTCAGTGACCAAGTTGACCGAACCTTCTTAACACAGGCCTTTGGATTGTCAGAGTTGCAGGCCTCATTGCCACTCCTACTTTTACCCTTTCTCCAGGACACCCCGCGTTACTGCGAACGTCCACTTCCATTGGACAAAACCATCGTATGGTTAGATACGAACTCGAAGGACTTCAAGGATGGTTTCTGGTTCTGGAGAAAACGAATAGGATTATTCAGTTGTCTTTTCTTTTCACCCTCTCTCAGGTTGCGAGTACTCCTTGGTTTAGGAGTAGTACACCTATTACGCAAGTTGGATAGTCTTCTTCCAAACCATAGGCTGGTGCCGACCGGTAGGGAATGAAGAAAACCAGTTAGCCTAAACGGTGTACAGAAGGTATTGAGATTAAGACAAAGCAAGGGATTAGTAAGAGGGCAAAGTAAATTGCGACTGATATTCACGACCAAACCAAGTATTTCTTCGCTAATCCTAAATCACCTTTGTATTTCTCCAGGACACTCCGTATCACTACGAAGATCCACAGTTTATTGGATACTCCATCGTATGGTTATATACGAACTCGAAAGGAACTTGTTCCAGTTCGGGGATGGATTCTGGTTCAGGAGAAATAGGAATAAAGTACATTCAAGTGTCTTTTATCTTCACCTTCTCTCGCATTGCGAGTGTTCCTAGGATTGGGACAGTACACCCTTTATGCTTTTTGGATAGTCTTCTTCCAAACCATAGGCTGGTGCCGAACGGTAGGGAAGGAAGAAAACCATTTGGCCTAAGGGGGTGTACAGAAGGTAATGACTAAAGACATAGAAAGGGATTTAGAAAGATGGCAAAGAATCACAAGGTTACAGTTGTGAATCTGGATAATGGAAGAGGCATTACTAAGAATACCAGGATACCCCATCGAAACATTTCAATGTTTCAGTTTCACTGTGTACTGTTAAAAGAAAAACTGATTTCCCAGTTTGACACTTGCTCCAGGGTATGTATTTACCAGGTATGATTCTCACATCTGTATGGTTTTACAGATGCTGAGTAGGAGTAAGTTATTGGGAATAGGGTGATCATCCTCATTATATCGGGATTCGTTGTAATCGGTGATATTTGAGGAGATCATCTGGGCTGTTTGCCGGTCGGCAAATATTTGGTTTTGAATATCCGCTGTTGTGCACCAATTTCAAATTGATATATCTGTACGTCTATTTTCATAGAGTGAGATATACCTTTTGATATTATGTCGATGACATTTACCTATATCAGTGGATGGTTAGGTAAGGAGCATTAAACAGCGGTGTAATTCTTCTTAACCATAAGTACAGTTTTCAACCTACGACACACAGTGAAAGAGTTGTTAGACTCAGCGGACTTATACAGAGTATTGTATGTTGTCCAGTGTCCATTAGGACAGAGGGGTTGGTCCTTATACTATATTCTGTTTACTTTTAACTACTCTAGTTCTTAGACATGTGTTTCGTAGGAACACAGGGTCTAACTTTTGAGGAGTTATAGGTATTTGAATAGAGTAGAGAACCAGGTGTAGCAAGTATCGGGATTCTTCAAAGTGATCGAAGATGTAGATACTTGTCTATGGTATTCAGTTGATAGTAATGATAAAGAGAAATTGCTTCTCTTTCAGGTTACTCATAATTGGAAGCATTCCTAAGTTGAGTAACGCTGATCGGCCTCCTTCCATTTTAGTTGACATGCACTGGAGACAGCTGCATGATTTGAATCTGGTTCAATTAAGTCAGTGCCTCTGGTTCAATATTGGATATAGAACAGTTCATATCTTAACGTTGTTAAGGTACGGGGAGTTGTCCGGCTTATGCTTAAAACCAGACACTGGACAACTCAAGGCACGTTTCTGTAATGGCTGTTTGTGGGTTGACCCAGGCTATGACGAGGGTTGACTTTCTACCATCTGGATGAACAATAGCAATATTGTTCTAGACTCGCCACATTTTTAAAAAGAAATGGATTTTTCAGAAAACAGTAGTGGGAGTATGGTAGAACTGGAAGTAATTCCAGAACCGCAAACGATTACTGAAGATTTGATAAGCAACCTAAAGATTCAATCTGGTTTGACATTCCATTGGCCACTCCGCAGATAGGGTGGGTAACTTCAGGCACCCGAGAGGTACTCCGGTAGCCTCAAGGACGGTGACAGGGAAGTTCTTGTTTACCCACACTTGCCATTGCTGTTGTTCCAGGCTGCGAGACCCGGCAGGAGGATGAGTATAGCGTCGTTCTAAACTAGCTTTGGAAGTGCACGTCTATATGACTCTGCCAGAGGGTTGTCGTAGTCAGTGGGAGCAGCGGAAGCATCGGTGGACATCAGGCTTATGTCTATTTATAGACTAAAGCAGATGTAACGGAGATAGATCATCTATTTCTGATGTGACAGTCATAGGTTTGACTTCATCAGAATAGGGGATGGATCTGTTGAGAAGGTAGTAGGGTGTGATGTCATGGTATTTGGATGACATACACAGAGTAGGAAAAGAAACTCCTATACTACGATCGGTTATACTTTGGTCGTCACACAGTGTTTTCTCCACAAAGGACTTGGATATTATATCAGACATTCTGGTTACTAGATCTATGGTTTTAGATCTAGATTTGGGTGGTTTCCCAATATGGGTACCTTGACAGCATTCTATGAGTATTTAGAATGGACGACTCCTGGCACGGTAGTGTACCTGTAGGTGATGGAGTCACCCTCTCTAAAGGTGTCTTACAGACTAAAGGGGAGAGGGATACGCATGATTGACAGATCACTTGCTTAGGCAATTGAGTCAATCATGAGATGTCAAGTACCACACCAGATGTTGTTCTTGCAGTAGATGCAATAAGTTGATATTGATCCAATCCTGGAGAAACAGTCGGAAGCAGTTTTAGAACATAAGTGGATGTTCTAGGGATATGATAACGACCGCCTCATTCGAGAGACAGTTATCATTCCAGGCTTCCAAGGTGACATTGACGACAAGGAGGTTGTCAGAGTTATAGTTTTCCTTCTGACGAGGGGCAGTATTTTGGACAGGTGGTCCAAGGCAATACTGAGGGTGGCATGGCGCAGGATACTGATTAAGTTCAGTTGACGATACAGTCTAAGAAGTTTGGATTTGGAGTTCATTTATGAGCTAGGTCCCATCAGACATCCAGACATTCTAAGACAGGTATTGCTCATTTCGGGAGATGGTTTTCTCCGCGAACTTGAGATATAGAGAGACATAGAAAGAAGCATCACAGCGGATCCACTCACTGAGGCTATTCCTCGAACGCAATAGTTTCGCAAACGAGCTTTGTGAGACTGACTAGTAGAGGAGTTGGGTGTTCGGTATCACACGGGCTGTGAGTATGCGGCATCGCAATAATTAGCCTTGAGTGCAAGTGGGAGATTGTTGGAGATAGTGCCCTCAGAGTCAATTATTGGATCACAGGCACATGATTGCAATGATTGAGGGAGGACCTATCCCGGTAGGACAGTCTTACTCGAGATGATAGTATGCTATCTGGTTTATCTTTATCATCGTGTACTGCTTTAGGTGACCTGACATGTCGCTATTACACGTTGATAGAGCCCCTAGGATTCTTGCTTGACTGCCGGCAGTATGATGGCGATCATATACGTGGGAGCTGGTAGTCTATAAGCACATCCTTAAAAGGTCCCTAGTCGTAGGAGTTTCGAGACAGGGCATCGATACTCCATTAGTAGACTAGTGTATACAGTCGAGACCCCGACGAGGGGCGGTGGCCGGTCTCACAAGCCACTGGTGTCAGTTGGTTCACCTAAGATGTATACAGGTGCTCATTGGGTTATGGGTACACCGGACAGGACTCGCCGAGAACCTGCTAGTTGGTCTTATACCAAATGTCAGATAGCAGTTCCCTGGTGACATGTGTACAGGTTAGTTCATCGACCTGAGGATCGTCATTTGTCTCGTGTGGGTTCCCACTGTGCTTTGATTACTACCCTACCACGGCTCAAAGGAGTCGTGCAAACAGGTTTTAGTTGGGTACAGTCCCGAGCCACATGGAGGCAGTGAGCGGATCTTCAGGGGTTCGTCTCTCACGGTATTGGGGGTGAGGTCGCGCTGTGTCTAGGAGAGCCATTACGCAAAGCCCTCGGCCGAGGCAGGAGATTTACTGGTAGGTATTCCAGTAGTATCTCAGGGCGTTCTGGGCTACACTCCGACACGACTTGTACCGCTTTTGGGGGTCTGACTTTTACCAACCCCCTAGGCCCGCCATGCGATATTCATAGACGAACGGACCGGACTGTACGGATACTGTCACTGACAGGCTCAGTTGGGTGTCGGGGTGAGCTTCCTCATCGACGTCCCTTTTGGTCAATAGCTGGTGGCCCGTCACGTATTGGCTTATACCTCTGATGTGCTAGTGGTTAAATCCACAGCCATAGTATTGACGAGTCTTTAGAGTCCACCACACTTTCAGTTACTCAGCTTTCGGGCGAAACGCTGTAGAGGCCGTATGGAGATATGGCAGGGTCCGATCAGATACGTGCGGTATTGCACGGATCAGGATCGGACAGTTTTGTACTAGTGGCCGTATAGTTATATGGCAGGGTTCGATCAGATACGTGCGGTATTGCACGAATCAGTATCGAACGGATTTTACTAGCCGGCTTTGGTTTAAGCCGGTCCTAGTTTAGTACAGTGTAGATTTTGTCTCATTGCATTTGTATCCGGACGGAATACAGATACGGGTGTGTATGCACAGTATGGGGTTTTCCTATAATTTATTACGGGACCAGTTTTCTGGAGTTGCCAGTTTGCATTCCGTTCCGGCCGGTTTTCCTTTGTTCTTTCCCGGCCGGACTTTTCTGATGGAGGGGGTAATTTGCAGTTTTGCAAATTACATTTGGTGGAGGTTTTATTTGTAAAAGTATTTATTATGAAAGCATCTTTTATATTCCTTTCTTTTCTATCATCATTTCTTGAAAAGGTGATTAGGATTGATTTTAAGCTTGATGTGAGTTTGTGATGATGGTGTTAGGATATGGTCACCCTCTCCTTTTTCCTACACTCACCTCCCTTCATGTTTATGTTGTTTTCTCCACCATTCTTCTTCTCACTTGATGAAATGGATGATAAGTTTTTCATGAGAAAGAAAAAGAAAGAGAGAAGAAGAAGAAGAGAGCTTCATCTTGAGAGTTTCATCCATGATCTCATTTTCTTGCTAGAAAAATGCAAGCACCATTTTTCTATTCTTGATTCCTCCATCACCATGACAACAAACCCCAAAGAGACATACCCTCTACACTACACATTCTACAGCATATCTTGAGCATGTCGAGTTGCCGGCTTCATGCGCGAGTTGCCTCGGTATTGAGGCGGGAGCCCGTAAAAGAAGAAGGCGATGTGGTGCCCTTTCCGGCGAGGAGGCGACGATGTGGAGGCAACACTTTCCGCGGGAGATCGGGACGATGGAGATGAAGACCGGAGGACTCGGATCAGTCGGTATACTTCTCACCCTATCTCTTGAATGCTAGCTTTAGGTTAATGGTAAACGATCCGGGTTTTCATTGTCCGCAGTAGCGCCGGTTTCCGAGTAAGGAAAATTTTTTATTCCGCATTTTGACCTCGGGTACGAGGCCGGGGTGCTGCCGTGACATAACAAAAGAAGATCCACCGGAGGACCTATGGTCAAGCTTCAACCTTAAGTGAGGTAACCTAGTGACCTAGTTTGCTAAAAGAGACTGCTAAGTAGATGTAGAGAACGATCGATGGACTAATATGTCTCAAGAGCTCTATGAATCACAACACATGTGAAGGATTAGAGCTTGAGGGAGGAGGAGAGGAAATTAGGAGAGAGAGCGAGGAAGTGAAAAATGAACTAGAGATGATGGCTAATGGTTGAGAGAATGGCTAAATCTCTACACAATAATTCAAGCATAGATTATTTAACTCACAAAATAATCACCCATACTTGAATAGTAACCACAAATGAATAAACAAATATCAAGCCAAGCTTTCAACCATTCCTCAAGCGTCTCCCTAAATTCCACCTCATTAATCATTTTCCAAAAAAGATAAATCAAGTAATGAGTTGTCTCCTTCTAGAAGCTCATTCTTGTCAAATTACAAGAATGTCATCACCGTATATACATACCTGTATTCGTATTCTGAAAAATACAAATACAATGAGATAGGAATAATCCAATAGTATACTACTAGGATTTGGCTTAAACCAAAGCCCACTAGTATTATCCGTCCGAACATCATCCGTATAGCCAGTACATGTATGTGATCGAAACCCTGACGTAAGACCGTATGGCCTCTACATCATCTCGTCTGAACGAGGGAAACCCTCTGTGTGGGACTCTAAAGACTCGACAGTACGCTGGCAGTAGGTTTAACCACAAGTCCATCAGCGGCACTAGCTGTATGTAACGACAACTCAGGTACATGTCGAAAAGAAGGCCGACGAGCGAACTCATCCATACCCCTACTGAACCTGTCCATGACAATCTCCGTGCAGTCTGTTCTGTTCGTCTGAGAGTATCGCATGTAAGGTCTAGGGGGTGGAAAACGTCTGACCCCTAATAACCAGACAAGTCGTGTCGGTATGGCTCAAGACCATCCAAGAATCTACTGGTCCAACTACCAATAATTCTCAATCCGCCCTGGCCAGGGACTTATGGTGTTGACCAACCGATCACTGCGCGATATTGACTCCCTATACTGGGAGAGACGAATCCCCAACAATCTCTCACTGCCTCCATGTGGCTTGGGGCTGTACCCAAATAAAACCAATTTGCACGACTCTTTTGAGCCATGGTAGGGTAGTAATCAAAGCACAGTGGGAACTCACATGAGAAAAATGACGACCTCAGGTCGACAGACTCATGTCACCAGAGAACGGCTATCTGACGCTAGGTATAATACCATCTAGTCAGTTCTCGGCGAGTCCTGTCCGGTGTACTCACACCCAGTAGGCACCTGTATACAATCTTAGGTGCACCTCACCAATGGTTGCGGGACCAATCCATCGCCCCTCGTCAGGGTCTAGATATGTATATACTAGTCTACTCTTGAGTATCGATACCCAGTCTCGATACTCCTATGACTAGGGACACTTTTAATGATGTGCCTATTGACTACCCTGCTTCCACAAGTATGATCGCCATCACAACGCAGATAGTCAGGCAACGATCCTACGGGCTTTATCAATATGTATACAAGATATGAAATATAAAGTAAAACACATCACATGTTAAGATAAAGACAAACCAAATAGCATACTATCATATCAAGCAAAATTGTCCTATACATATATATCCCCAGCATCCTATACAATGAAGGCCTTTAGGGTATACATATCCAACAATAGCTCTTGATCGCGCTTGCAAGCCTGTCCTCCTTCGCTGATGATGATTCACCAGAGGGAACTAAGGTCAAGGTTCAACTTCATCAATGAAGTAACTAAACATCCTAGGTTGCTAATCTAGGATGCTTAGTGATGTGTGTGAGTATTCTAATGATTTTTCTTTCTCTTAATCCTCTTGAATCTCAACACATCAGAAGGTAGAGGAAGAAGGAGGAAGAGGAGCCATGGAACAGAGAGAAGCTAAATGATAGAATGAATAATTTCCATAACAAATTCAAGCATGCTTGCATTCTTTTGTTAAAAGAATTTCTCCATTTTAAAACTACGACCTTGATTGAATAGCATTTGCAAATACCCTCCACCATTTCTTTTTTCCACCTCATTTCATATTTTATAAAAAAGAAAATCCTAGAAATGAGTTGTCCTTCTTCTAGAAATATTCTTGTATAAATACAAAAATACGTCCTCGCAAATACATGCCCGTATTCGTATCAAAATGCGAATACCCAAGAGATAGAAAAATGCAACGAACATAATACTAGAATATACATATCGAAATATATATATATATATATATATATATATATGTAAATTATTAAATCAAAACTTGATTTAATAATCCGGTTTAATCCTAAACCGGCTAGTTGTAAGTGCACGGCGGCGCCCCGGCCTCCATCCCGAGGCCAAATGCGGAAGCGATGGTTAACTTTAATTTTCTTGAACCGGCACCACCGCGCACTAAATACCCGGATCGTGCCATTAACTAATCATAGCTAACTATAAGATGGGGAAGAGAGATATACCGAGCGATCCGTGTCCTCCGGTCTTCTCGTCGTCGTCCCGATCTCCCGCGGAATGTCCGGTCTCCACCTCCTCGCCGGAAAGGGCACCACGTCGCCGGGTTCTTTTACGGGCTCCCGCCTCTATACCGAGGCAACTCGGGCACGAAGCTGGAGAGTCGACGTGCCCAAGATTTGCTGTAGAATGGTGTAGTGTTATGACTCATTTGGGGTTTAGGAAATTGCCATTTTTGGTGGAGGAATGATACAAGCTCATGGAGATGGAACTTGCGGGATTTCACAAAAGCAAAAGAGCAAAAATCCCACATGAGAAATTTTGGACAGCCCCATTCATGGTTTGGCCGGCCATGTGAGTAGTGAGTGGAGAGAATGAGAGAGTGGGGGTCAAAATGGGGGAGAGTCTCATTCTATTGTCCAAAGGAGGGAGAGAAAAGGCTATCATGCAAAGTAATGATCACTAGCCTAAACCAATACTCCAACACAACCATCATCTCAAGCAAGATGACTCCAAAGTCAAGCAATCATGAAAACTATCATGAAGCAAAAAGTCAAGTCAATGGATGGTGCACCATCATGATACAATAATAATGCAAAGAACACCCTCCACAAATGCTTATTTGCACAAATTCAAATAAGCCCTCCTCCACCAATCTTCGGCCATTGAAAGATACAAATGAAAATGGCCGATACAGAAAACAAACTGGCAACTCCAGAAAACTGATCCCGTAATAAATTACAGGAAAAACCCCGATACTGTGTATACACACCCACATTTGTATTCCAACCGAAATACAAATGCAATGAGACAACATCTACACTGTACTATACTAGGATCCGGCTTAAACCAAAGCCGGCTAGTAATATCCATCCGATCCTGATCCGTACAATACCGCACGTATCTGATCGAACCCTGCCATATATCCATACGGCCTCTAGTACAAACCGTCTGATCCTGATCCGTGCAATACCGCACGTATCTGATCGAACCGTGCCATATCTCCATACGACCTCTACAGCGTTTCGCCCGAAAGCTAGAGTAACTGAATGTTGGGGACTCTAAAGACTCGTCAACACCTTGGTTGTGGATTTAACCACTAGCACGTCAGAGGTATAAGGCAATACGTAACGGGCTACCAGGTATTGACCAAAAGGTACGTCGATGAGCGAACTCATCCTGACACCCTACTGAGCCTGTCAGTGACAATATCCGTACAGTCCGGTCCGTTCGTCTATGAGCATCGCATGGCGGGCCTAGGGGGTTGGTAAAAGTCAGACCCCCAAAAGCGGTACAAGTCGTGTCGGAGTGTAGCCCAGAACACCCTGAGATACTACTGGAATACCTACCAGTAAATCTCCTGCCTCGGCCGAGGGCTTCGTGTAATGGCTCTCCTAGACACAGCGCGACCTCACCCCCAATACCGGGAGAGACGAACCCCTGAAGATCCGCTCACTGCCTCCATATGGCTCGGGACTGTACCCAACTAAAACCTATTTGCACGTCTCCTTTGAGCGTGGAAGGGTAGTAATCAAAGTACAGTGGGAACTCACACGAGACAAATGACGATCCCCAGGTCGATGAACTAACCTGTACACATGTCACCAGGGAACATCTATCTGACGTCAGGTATAAGACCAACTAGCATGTTCCCGGCGAGTCCTGTCCGGTGTACTCATAACCCAATGAGCACCTGTATACATCTTAGGTGAACCAACTTACACCAGTGGCTTGTGAGACCGGCCACCGCCCCTCGTCGGGGTCTCGACTGTATACACTAGTCTACTCTGGAGTATCGATGCCCTGTCTCGAAACTCCCATGACTAGAGACCTTTTAAGGATGTGCTTATAGACCCCAGCTCCCACTTATATGATCGCCCTCATACTGCTGGTGGTCAAGAAAGAATCCTAGGGGCTCTATCAACGTGTAATAGTGACATGTCAGGTCACCTAAAGCAGCACACGATGATAAAGGTAAACCAGATAGCATACTATCATCTCGAGTAAGACTGTCCTACTGGGACAGGTCCTCTCTCAATCATTCCAATCACGTGCCTGTGATCCAATAATTGACTCTGAGGGCACTATCTCCAACAATCTCCCACTTGCACTCAAGGCTAATTATTGCGATGTCGCATACTCACAACCCGTGTGATACCGAACACCCAACTCCTCTACTAGTCAGTTTCACAAATCCCGTTTGTGAAACTATTGCGTTCAAGGAATAGCCTCAGTGAGTGGATCCGCTATGATGTTTCTTTCTATGTCTCTCTATATCTCAAGTTCGCGGAGAAAGCCATCTCCCGAAATGAGTAACACCTGTCTTAGAATATGTCTGGATGTCTGATGGGACCTAGCTCATAAATGAACTCCAAATCCAAACTTTTTAGACTGTATCGTCAACCGAACTTAATCAGTATCCTGTGCCATGCCTCCCTCAGTATTGCCTTGGACCACCTGTCCAAAATACTGCCCCTCGTCAGAAGGAAAAACTATAACTCTGACAACGTCCTTGTCGTCTAGGTCACCTTGGAAGCCTGGAATGATAACTGTCTCCCGAATGAGGCTGTCGTTATCATATCCCTAGAACATCCACTTATGTTCTAAAACTGCTTCCGACTGTTTCTCCAGGATTGGATCAATGTCAACTTATTGCATCTAGTGCAAGAACAACATCTGGTGTGGTACTTGACATCTCATGATTGACTCAATTGCCTAAGCAAGTGATCTGCCAATCATGCACATCCCTCTCCTCTTTAGTCTGTAAGACACCTTTAGAGAGGGTGACTCCATCACCTGCAGGTACACTACCGTGCCAGGAGTCGTCAATTCTAAATACTCTTAGAATGCTGTCTAAGTACCCTTAATTGGGAAACCACCCAAATCTAGATCTAAAACCATAGATCTAGTAACCAGTATGTCTTATATAATGTCCAAGTCCCATGTGGAGAAACCACTGTGTGACGACCAAAGTATAACCGATCGTAGTATAGGAGTTTCTTTTTCTATTCTGTATATGTCATCTAAATAAAATGACATCACACCCTACTACCTTCACAACAGATCCATCCCCTATTCTGATGAAGTCAAACCTATGACTGTCACATCAGAAATTGATGATCTATCTCCGCTATATCTGCTTTAGTCTATAAATAGACATAAGCTACCTGTGCACCAATGCTTCCGCTGCTCCCACTGACTACGACAACCCACTGGCAGAGTCATATACACGTACACTTCTAAAGCAAGTTTAGAACGACGCTATACTCATCCTCCTGCCGGGTCTCACAGTCTGGAACAACAGTAATGGCAAGTGTGGGTAAACAAGAACTTCCCTGTCGCCGTCCTTGAGGCTACCGGAGTACTTCTCGGGTACCTGAAGTTACCCACCGTATCTGCGGAGTGGCCAATGGAATGTCAAACCAGATCGAATCTTTAGGTTCCTATGAAATCTTCAGTAATCGTTTGTGGTTCTGGAATCACTTCCAGTTCTACCATACTCCCACTACTGTTTTCTGAAAAAAAATCCATTTTTAATAAAACTGTGGCGAGTCTAGAACAATATCTCTATTGTTCATCCAGATGGTAGAAAGTCAACCCTCGTCATAGCCTGGGTCAACCCACAAACAGCCATTACAGAAATGTACCTTGAGTTATCCAGAGTCTGGTTTTAATCATAAGCCGGACAACTCCCCGTACCTTAACACCGTTAAGATACGAACTGTTCTATATCCAATATAGAACCAGAGGCACTGATTTAATTGAACCAGATTCAAATCATGCAGCTGTCTCCAGTGCATGTCAACTAAATGGAAGGAGGCCGATCAATGTTACTCAACTTAGGAATGCTTCCAATTATGAGTAACCTGAAAGAGAAGCAAGTTCTCTTAATCACTACTATCAACTGAATACCATACTCAAGTATCTACATCTCCGATCACTTTGAAGAATCCCGATACTTGCAATACCTGGTTCTCTACTTTATTCAAATACCTATAACTTCTCAAAATTCGGACCCTGTGTTTCCACGAAACACCTGTCTAAAAACTAGAGAAGTTATAAGTAAACCGAATATAGTACGAGGACCAACCCCTCTGTCCTGATGGACCCTGGACAACATACAATACTCTGTATAAGTCCCTTGAGTCTGATAACTCGTTCACTGTGTGTCGTAGGTTGAAAACTGTACTTATGGTTAAGAAGAATTACACCGCTGTTTAATGCTCCTTACCTAACCATCTACTGATATAGGTAAATGTCACAGACATAATTTCAGAAAGGTATATCTCACTCTATGAAAATAGACGTACAGATATATCAATTTGAAATTGGTGCATAACAGCGGATATTCAAAACCAAAAATTTGCCGTCCGGCAAACCGCCCAGGTGACTTCCTCAAATATCACCGATTACAACGAATCCCGATATAATGAGGATGATCACCCAATTCCCAATAACTTACTCCCACTCATCATCTGTAAAACCATACAGATGTGAGAATCATACCTGGTTAATACATACCCTGGAGTAAGTATCTAATCAGGAAATCAGTTTTCTTTTAACAGTACACAGTGAAACTGAAACATTGAAATGTTTCGATGGGGTATCCCGGTATTCCTAGTAATGCATCTTCCAGATTCACGACTGTAACCGTATAATTCTTTGCCACCTCTCCAAATCCCTTTATATGTCTTTAGTCATTACCTTCTGCACACCCCTTAGGCCAAATGGTTTTCTTCCTTCCCTACCATTCGGCACCAGCCTATGGTTTGGAAGAAGACTATCCAATGAACATAATGGGTGTACTGTCCTAATCCTAGGAGCACTCGCAATGCGAGAGAAGGTGAAGATAAAAGACAACCGAATAAACCTTATTCTTATTTCTCCTGAACCAGAATCCATCCCCGAACTGGAACAAGTTCCTTTCGAGTTCGTATATAACCATATGATAGAGTATCCAATAAACTGTGAATCTTCGTAGTGATACGGAGTGTCCTGGAGAAATACAAAGGTGATTTAGGATTGGCGAAGAAATACTTGGTTTGGTCGTGAATATCAGTCGCAATTTACTTTGCCCTCTTACTAATCCCTTGCTTTGTCTTAACTTAATACCTTCTGCACACCATCGTTATGCTAATTGGTTTTCTTCATTCCCCACCGTTCGGCACCAGCCTAAGGTTTGGAAGAAGACTATCCAATTTGCGTAATAGGTGTACTATCTCCTAAACCAAGAAGTACTCGCAACCTAAGAGAAGGTAAAAGGAAAAGACAACTGAATAATCCTATCCGTTTTCTCCAGAACCGGAAACCATCCTCGAATAAATTCCTTCGAGTTCGTATATAACCATACGATGGTTTTGTCCAATGGAAGTGGACGTTCGTAGTAATACGGGGTGTCCTGGAGAAAAGGGTAAAAGTAGGAGTGGCAATGAGGTTTGCAACTCTGACAATCCAAAAGCCAGTGTTTAAGAAGGTTCGGTCAACGTGGTCACTAAGTCAAAGTCTTAGGGTCGGGTCAATGGTCGCTGCCAAAGAGAGAGAGAAAAGAAACACTCAGCGTGCACTCTATCCTAGATCAGAATGGTTACCAATTTATCTAATCTGGAAACCTCCCACTGTACCGTCAAATTCTCCTCCAAACCTGAAAGAAGAATTAGTCGGGATCACCCGAGGAGTAAACCAACTCATCAGTAGGAATCGGGATCCAACTATCATCGCATGATAACGTGACGGAATCCGCTCACGGTGTCACACTCCAGAAGGTATGCGCATATCTGGCAAGTTTCAGTTTCTTTAGAAACTCCCGATGTGATTTTTACCCCATGCTCTTATGACCTTGACTTTGGCCAACAAATCATAAGTCACATGTCAAGTTCTACCCGCCATTCTCCAGGTTGATTTGAATCCACCCGTATCTACCCTTGACTTTGGCCAACAAGGCAGTACGACTGTTCCAAACCAACGCATCTATCTATGCTGCATATGAATAACCAACAGCTACCAAACACTGTGCCTTGACTTTGGCCAACAAACACAGCTTGAATACTATTGACTACCCATATGAAACGACGGAAGGCTACGAATGGTTTCTGGCGAAAACCTTTAACGTAATGAACTTGATATCGTTGAAGGAACGGATAGCTTTTTAGAAAAATATAGTGACGAAAACCTTTGCTAAAGAGGTCACTCCCGGTGAAGGGATCTCGGCTCTTTCCCCGTAGAATGAGGTGCAGCATATTCCAACTGACTACCACGGTGCAAAGCAAAAGTAATCGGCTATAGTGAAGTCATTGCCCTGACGCAAACTTTTGTCCAAGGGGTCACTCCCGGTGAAGGGATCTCGGCCCTTGCCTTGTCGACTGAGGAGCAGGATATTCCAACTGAATACCACGATGCAAAACAAAAGAGAACATCCTTGCAATAACAGCTTTTTGAAAAGTGTTCCAACAACATCAGATTAGGTTTGTTTTTAACTTGCATTGATCCGAATCAACGCAGTCCCATCAATTGATCACACCAAAAAGAACGAAAATATACTGATGTACGTATATGCCATCTGCATTCGCCACTGGGTCCCGTCATTACCCGTTAGGTTAGCTAACTAACGACAGAGCGGGGACTGGACTAGCGCGGATGCAAAACATATACAACATCTACTAATATATATACCAATATATTATATTCGCTCAAGGCGTGATAAAATGCAACATCACAGAAATGTACAGCATCACAGAACAATACAGATATCTGGGATCCCCGGGTTTCACAGAGCCACTACTGAAACCCGATGTTTCCCTGATCGTATGGATAGCCTGTGCAATGAAATCCTAGACCCCTACGGGCGCGGCAAGTTACCCGCCAAAACCTAAAGCGAGGCAGCCCCCTTCAGCACCGTGAATGGACCACCCAGCACTTCACGGAATCCGGTAACTTGGGCACCCCTCCTGGGTCAACCTGTACCCCCTACGAGTGCGGCGAATAGCCCGCCAATCCTAGAATGAAGCCCCCTCCGTCTCAATGCCTTGAGATGCGGGCCTGTTGCCCTCTAGAACCCGGCTATCCGTGCACCCCTCCGCAGGGTAATCCTAGTACAGAAAGTAAAATATATATACAACGGGTACATCGACCGCAACCTGGTCGTGCCCCAAAATAATAATACAATCAGGCAGTGACGGCAGTCCATATGTCGGACGCTCGCCCCGCAATATCAAATGTACATAATACAACAAAACTGTACTAGCATTGCATCCAGGCTATCCCCCCCGACCAATCCGCAACATTACAGCAATACACAGAACATCAACGTGAAAGTCACGTTCGCAAATCCGTCTAACCGGGCTATAGCAGTTAGACAGGATTTACCGATCGAGTGACATTCACGGTCGCAGATATAATGTAAATACTGTGAACTAATGTGTTTAAAATATCCGATCGATCAAATTTACCAAGTGGGCCCCAAAGTGCTACTGTAGCACATCAAGAAATCTGGGCCCAAAAAATAATATTCCAGAAAACCTATTTTCCACTCAGGAGCATTCTATAGAATTTTGGGGGACTGAACAGTTCAAGTCGCGGCCGAACCGCGGCCCAAGCATGGGTTTGGCCGCGATTCCGCGGTGGTTTGGACTGTTCACGAGCCCAAATTTTCACAGAACTCTTAGAATGTACTACACATCATTCTAAAACAACCTGAAAAATTTTTGGACTTCAAAAAATTTCGACAGAAGCTGATGTGAAGAAAAATACGGTTTTTGGAAAATTGTTCGATCGGAAATGTAAAACACATTAGACAAAGCTAGACTATGTTAATGGCGAGGCTCTGATACCACTGTAAGTGCACGGCGGCGCCCCGACCTCCATCCCGAGGCCAAATGCGGAAGCGATGGTTAACTTTAATTTTCTTGAACCGGCACCACCGCGCACTAAATACCCGGATCGTGCCATTAACTAATCCTAGCAAACTACAAGATGGGGAAGAGAGATATACCGAGCGATCCGTGTCCTCCGGTCTTCTCACCGTCGTCCCGATCTCCCGCAGAATGTCCGGTCTCTACCTCCTCGCCGGAAAGGGCACCACGTCGCCGGGTTCTTTTACGGGCTCCCGCCTCTATACCGAGGCAACTCGGGCACGAAGCTGGCGAGTCGACGTGCCCAAGATTTGCTGTAGAATGGTGTAGTGTTATGACTCATTTGGGGTTTAGGAAATTGCCCTTTTTGGTGGAGGAATGATACAAGCTCATGGAGATGGAACTTGCGGGATTTTACAAAAGCAGAAGAGCAAAAATCCCACATGAGAAATTTTGGACAGCCCCCTTCATGGTTTGGCCGGCCATGTGTGTAGTGAGTGGAGAGAATGAGAGAGTGGGGGTCAAAATGGGGGAGAGTCTCATTCTATTATCCAATGGAGAGAGAGAAAAGGCTATCATGCAAAGTAATGATCACTAGCCTAAACCAACACTCCAACACAACCATCATCCCAAGCATGATGACTCCAAAGTCAAACAATCATGAAAACTATCATGAAGCAAAAAGTCAAGTCAATGGATGGTGCACCATCATGATACAATAATAATGCAAAGAACACCCTCCACAAATGCTTATTTGCACAAATTCAAATAAGCCCTCCTCCACCAATCTTCGGCCATTGAAAGATACAAATGAAAATGGCCGAAACGAAAAACAAACTGGCAACTCCAGAAAACTGATCCCGTAATAAATTACAGGAAAAACCCCGATACTGTGTATACACACCCGCATTTGTATTCCAACCGAAATACAAATGCAATGAAACAACATCTACACTGTACTATACTAGGATCCGGCTTAAACCAAAGCCGGCTAGTAATATCCATCCGATCCTGATCCGTGCAATACCGCACGTATCTGATCGAACCCTGCCATATATCCATACGGCCTCTAGTACAAACCGTCCGATCCTGATCCGTGCAATACCGCACGTATCTGATCGAACCGTGCCATATCTCCATATGGCCTCTACAGCGTTTCGCCTGAAAGCTAGAGTAACTGAATGTGGGGAACTCTAAAGACTCGTCAACACCTTGGTTGTGGATTTAACCACTAGCACGTCAGAGGTATAAGCCAATACGTAACGGGCTACCAGGTATTGACCAAAAGGGATATCGATGAGCGAACTCATCCTGACACCCTACTGAGCCTGTCAGTGACAATATCCGTACAGTCCAGTCCGTTCGTCTATGAGCATCGCATGGCGGGCCTAGGGGGTTGGTAAAAGTCAGACCCCCAAAAGCGGTACAAGTCGTGTCGGAGTGTAGCCCAGAACACCCTGAGATACTACTGGAATACCAACCAGTAAATCTCCTGCCTCGGCCGAGGGCTTCTTGTAATGGCTCTCCTAGACACAGCGCGGCCTCACCCCCAATACCGGGAGAGACGAACCCCTGAAGATCCGCTCACTACCTCCATGTGGCTCGGGACTGTACCCAACTAAAACCTGTTTGCACGTCTCCTTTGAGCGTGGTAGGGTAGTAATCAAAGTACAGTGGGAACTCATACAAGACAAATGACGATCCCCAGGTCGATGAACTAACCTGTACACATGTCACCAGGGAACTGCTATCTGACGTCAGGTATAAGACCAACTAGCATGTTCCCGGCGAGTCCTGTCCGGTGTACTCATAACCCTATGAGCACCTGTATACATCTTAGGTGAACCAACTGACACCAGTGGCTTGTGAGACCGGCCACCACCCCTCGTCGGGGTCTCGACTGTATACACTAGTCTACTCTGGAGTATCGATGCCCTGTCTCGAAACTCCCACGACTAAGGACCTTTTAAGGATGTGCTTATAGACCCCAGCTCCCACTTATATGATCGCCCTCATACTGCTGGTGGTCAAGTAAGAATCCTAGGGGCTCTATCAACGTGTAATAGCGACATGTCAGGTCACCTAAAGCAGTACACGATGATAAAGGTAAACCAGATAGCATACTATCATCTCGAGTAAGACTGTCCTACCGGGACAGGTCCTCCCTCAATCATTGCAATCACGTGCCTATGATCCAATAATTGACTCTGAGGGCACTATCTCCAACACTAGTATTATCATCCATCCAATTGAAGTCCGCGTGGCTAGCATACATACCTAATCGAAACCTGGCACGTATCAATATACGGTCACTACATCATTATGCCTGAACTGGAAAAACCCTCTATGTGGGACACTAAAGACTCGTCAATAAGCTGGCGGTGGGTTTAACCATAAGCACGTCTAGATGTACGTAACGGCTACCCAGTTATTGAGCGAAAGAAAGGCCGACGAGCAAACCCATCCGTACCTGAGCCTGTCTGTGACAATCTCTGTACAGTCCAGTCTTTTCATCTAAGATAATCGCATACTGGGTCTAAAGGATGGATAACGTAAGACTCCTACTAACCTGATAAGTCATGCAGGTCTAAAGCTTAACACCCACTGAGAAACTACTGATATCACATCAGTAAATCTCATACACCTTGGCCAAGGATTTATGGTGATGGC
Organism: Agapanthus africanus; assembly: GCA_030015575.1. Lineage (NCBI taxonomy): Eukaryota > Viridiplantae > Streptophyta > Magnoliopsida > Asparagales > Amaryllidaceae > Agapanthus > Agapanthus africanus. Next base: position 570,560,601 of record JASDDO010000031.1, read on the forward strand.
TGACCCAACACAGCGTGATATCGACTCCCAATACCGGGAGAGATGAATCCCTAATGATTGTTCACTGCTTCCATATGGCTCGGGAATGTACCCAATTAAAACCTGTTTGCACGAATCCTTTGAGCCGTGGTAGGGTAGTAATCTAAGTACAGTGGGAACTCATACGAAACAAATGAAAATCTCAGGTCAAAAGACTAACATGTACTCATGCCACAGGAGAACTTACATTTGACGATGGGTATAATACCATCTAGAAATTCTCGGTGAGTGTATCCGGTGTAAAGTGAGCACCTGTATACTATCTTAGGTGACTCGATACCAATAGCTTATGAGACCGGCCATCGTCCCTCGTTGAGGTCTTGAAAAGTATACACTAGTATACTCTGGAGTATCGATACCCAATCTCGATACTCTCTCGACTAGGGACATTTAAGGATGTGCTTATGGACCACCCAGCTCCTACGTATATAATTGTCATCATAATTCTGGTAGTCAAGCAATAATCCTACGGGTTTTATCAAAATGTATACACATAATGATAAAGACAAACCAGATAGCATATTATCATCTTGAGTAAGACTGTTCTACCTGTATAGGTCCTCGTTCAATTATCATAATTGCCTAATTGCAATTACAATAATTGCCTTGAGGGCACTATATCCAACAATCTCCCACTTGCACTTAAGGCTAATTATTATGGTGTCGCATACTCACAGTTCATGTGTTAACGAATATCCAAGTTCTCTACTGGTCAATTTCTCAAAACTCGTTTTGAGAAACTTACATGTTCGAGAAATAAGCCTCAAACAATGGATCCGCTACAATGTTTCTATCTTTCTATATCTCAATTTCGTGGAAAATGGCTATCTCCCGAAATGAGCGATACCTATCTTAGAACTTGTTTGGATATCTGATAGGACCTTGTTCATAACATGAACACCAAATCCAACAAGTTTCTTAGACTATCTCCATTGCTGATGCAATCAACACCCAGCGTCATGACCACCTCAGTATCCTACTTGGAAAATTATCCAACATACTGCACCTCAGAATAGGGTAAACTAATAACTCTGATAGCTACTTTGTCATCTAGGTCACCTTGGAAGCTTAAACCGATAATCGCTTTCTGCAGGAGGCTGCCATTACCATACGCCAAGAACATCATCTTATGTTCTTAACTACTTCATGATGTTTCTCCAGAATTAGATTAATATATGATTATTGCAGCTAGTGCAAAAGCAATATCTGGTGTGGTAGTTGACATCTCATGATTGACTCAATTGCCTAACCAAGTGATATGTCAATCATGCAAATCTCTCTCCTCATCAGTATAGAAGAAATCTCTTTAGAGAGGGTGACTCTCTCACCTACGAGTACACTACCATGCCAGGAGTTGTCCATTCTAAAACACTTTAGAATAGTGTCAAGATACCAAATTGGGACACTTCCTAAATCTAGATCTAAAATCATAGATCTAGTCACCAGAATCCCTGATATTTTATCCATATCTCACGTAGAGAAACACTTTGTGATAACCACAGTATAACCGATCACAGTATAAGAACATAAATTCCTATCAGGAGTACGTCATCCAAATACCAGGGCATCACTCCCTACTACCTTCTTACCATGTCCATCTATTATTCTGATAAAGTCAAACTCCATAATTGTTTCATTAAAACAGATGATCCGTCTCCGCTCTTCTTACTCTAGTCTATAAATAGACATAAGCAACTTTCCCACCATGTTTCCGCTACTCCCACTGATTACAACAACCCTCTGGCAGAGTCATATATACGTGCACTTCTAAATTCAATTTAGAATGACATTATGGTCATTCACCTGCCAGATCTCATAGTTAAGGAAAACAATTGTGACAAGCTCGGGTTATCAAAACCTCCCTGTCACCGTTTTTGAGGAAACCGAAGTATTTCTCGGGTGGCTAAGGTTACCCACTAAAACTGTAGAGTGGCTAATGGATTGTCGAATCCAATTAAAAATCCGGGTTCTACTAAATTTTCAGTAACCGTTTGTGGTTCTGGAATCACTTCCAGTTCTACCATACTCCCATTTATTTCTTTTGCAAAACGATTCCTTTTATAAAAAGGTGGTGAATCCAGAACAAATCAACTTTTGATCTTGAAATGGTAGAAGTTAAACCCTTGCTAAAAGCCTGGAATAACGCACAAACCACCATTACAGAAATGTGCCTTGAGTTTGTCTGGATTCAGCTTTTAAACAGAAACTGGATAATTGCATTTCTTAACATCCTCAAGATATAAAACCATTCTGTGTCCATATAGAATCTAAGGCACTAATTTAGATGGAACCATATTCAGTTGTTATGCAACTATTTCCAGTGCATATCACCTAAATGGAGAAAGGTCATGCAGCATTACTCATCAAGGAGCGCACCCACGGATGAGTAAGCTGAGAGAGAAGCAAGTTTTCAAAATTACTATGATGGAATTCCTAGTGTAAGTATATATATCTTCGATCACCTTGAAGACCCTAATGCTTCCAACGCATAGTTCTCTACTTTATTCTTATACCTATAACTTCTTAAAATTTGGACTTTGCATTACAACGAATGCATATCTAAAATTAGAGAACTCATAAGTAAATTGAATGAAGTAAGATTACCAACCTCTTGTCCAAAAAAACACTGGACAACATACATTTCCTTGTATAAGTCCCTAGGGTACACTAACTCAAATTCCGTGAGTTGTAAGTTGAAAATTGTATTTTGGTTAAGAATGTCTATACCGTTATTCATACACATTACCTTATCCTTAAGTGATGAAGGTAAATGTTTAAAACACAATTCTTAAAATTTATATTTCACATTATAAAATAAAAATACAGATATTAAAATTGGTGCATAACAACGGTTATTCAAAACCAAATATTTGTCGTAAGGCAAAACCAGGTGATTTAATCCAATATCACCGATTATAAGAAATTCTGATATTGAGGATCTAAACACTCATTTCCCAATATTCTACTCTTTTTTAGCATCTGTAATGCTCTATAGATGTGAGATCTAAACCTGGTAAATATATACCCCAGAGTCAGAATCTAATTGGGAAAGCAGTTTTCAATTAATATCGCACAGAAAAACTTAAACATGAAAATGTTTTGAGGGGTGGCCGGATATTCCTAGTAATGCCTCTTCCACTATCCAGATTCATGATAGTAGTTGCAAATTTCTTTGCCATCACTGCAATCTCTTTATATGTTTTTACTTCTTACCTTCTGTACACCACACTTAGGCTAATTGATTTTCTTCTTTCCCTACCATTCGGCACCGGCATAAAGTTTGGAAGAAGACTATATAATAAGCGCAATAGGTGTACTCTTATAATACTAGGAGCCCTCACAACCTGAGAGAAGATAAAGATAAAAGAAAACCGAATAATCCTATTCAATTTCTCCAAAATCCGTGGCCATCATCGAACAAGTTTCTTCGAGTTCGTATGTAACTATACGAGAAAGACTTTTCAAACAATATGGATCTCCATAGTGATATGGAGTGTTTTGGAGAAAAGCAAAGGGAAAGTAGGAGTAGTAGGGATATATGCGACTTTGTCGTGAATCATGACAATCCGAAAGCTAAAGTGTGTATGAAAGTTCGGTTAACTTGGTTCTTGTGTTTTAGTTTAAAGTAAGTCATGATCGCTGTAACCAGAGAGAGAGAAAAGAAGCACTCAACATGCACTTTAACTTAGATTAGATTGGTTAATCACTTTATCTAATCAGAATGGCTCCCATTGTTTTCTCAAATTCTTCTTCAAACCTTAAAAGGAGAATTAGTCGGGATAACCCGAGGAGTTAACTACTCATCAGTAGGAATCGGGACGCAACTATCATTGTGTGATAATCTTGATGGAAGCCGACCAAAATTACCACACTACAGAAGGTATGCGCAAATATGGCAAGTTTCCCTTATATTTGAAACTCCCGATATGGTTTTTGCCCCTAGGACCCTAGTGACCTTGAAGGATTCAACAAATCAAAGAGTACTAATCAAGTTCAACCCGCCATTATCTTGATTGCATTAAACCCACTCGTACGAGCCCTTGACGGAGTCAATAAGGCCGCACGACTGTCCTAATCAATCACATCGTATGCTACAAACAAGCGCCACTTAGCTACCGTACACTATGCCTTGACGGAGTCAACAAACACAACACAAATAGTAAGCACTACTCATAGGAAATGACTAAGGGTTATGGCTAGTTTTTGACGAAAAACCTTTAACGTAATGAACTTGATATCGTTGAAGGAATCTGAGCAGTTTTGAAAAGGAGTGGTTTAGGCTCCATATTTAAAACTAGTAATATAAACCTTTACTTAAGAGCAAAGTTCCTAAGAAGGGATCAAGGCTCTTCTCTCATAGAATGTGGTGAAGGATATTCCTAACCGAATACCTCTATTCAAAGCAAAAGAATATGGCTGTGGTTTTGATGAAAACCGAGTGGTTTTAAAAATTGGTTCTTACAACATCATTTAGGTTTATTTTCCTTGCATTAATAAGAATTAATGTAGTCCCATCAATTAATCATATCATGCCAGAAAGAAACGAAAATAAGCATGCATATATATGCCTTTCACATTTGCTACAGGGTCCTAGGTCTTCACCGTAAAGTTTCTTAACTTACGGCAGGGCGAGGACAGGACTTGCACGGATGCAATACATATATAGCGTCTACTAAATATATAATATATATAGCAACATTCGTCTCACGCATGATATCAAGTAACATCATAGAACTATCACAGCAGAAGCAAACACAGAATGGAAATGCAGATAATCTAAGAAAAGTATATTTCAATGAAGCTAAATATGAAATGCTATTTTCCCGGTCGTATGGATAGCACATAGTCCCATACGAGTGCGGAAAGCCACCCGCCAATCCTAGAAGCGAGGCAACCTCAATCAATGAAGTGAGCGGGCTACCCAACACTTCCAAAATCCGGTGACTTGGGCACCCCGCCACGGGTCAATCCTATACCCTCAACGAGTGCAGCGAATAGCCCGCCAATTCTAGAGTAAGGCACCTCGGTCTCAACGATATGAGATGGAGGCCCGTTGCCCTCTAGAACCTGACTAATCGAGCACTCCGCCGTGGGGTAATCCTAATATATGTAATGAAAACCTGAATATACAACGGTGACTACGTCTGCTACCTGGACGCGCCCAAAAGAATAATACAAGCCATAATGATAGCAGTCTACATGGCGGACGCTCGCCATGCAATATGAATATACATTACATCACAGAGAATTATATCTAATATTATATACTTCGAGCTATCCATTGCGACAAATCTAATACAACTATAACCACTAAGCAATATCCATCACAGAACATGCAAACTTGCGAGTATCAATTCCGTAACCCCGTATAATTGATACATTTAGCAATTAAACAAACTTTTACCAAACATTATAATACACACAACCATCATAAAGACTATGACAATTGAATACCTCACACATATAGCCAACATTTCAATTTTCCAAAACACCGAAAATTAAGTGTGCTGAAAACCGACAAGAAATTCCATGCTAAAACCCACTCCGGGAGTCCGAAATGAGCTCGGATTGAGACGAAACATTGTGGAGGTCCCCTGCATAAAATTAACTTCGACCCGGAGGCACCTAGGGGTTACCCACCCCGTAGGCCACCCTAAGGTGGCCCAAGGGATAGGCAGACTCGTAACTGCCTTCAGAGGCAGTTTCGGGTCTCCACCCCCTAAGGCCACCATTTGGGTGGTCTCGACGGTGTTGGCCCTCCTTAGGTCCCCCTGGGACGTCCCCAAGGTCCACATTCACCTCCCTATGGCTTCTCGGGGAGTCAAAATATCAATGCAACATGGAATTGCTCACTAATTTAAGCGCAGTTTTTGCGGAGCAAAAACCGGCGGGGTTCGAAAGTCATCTATCTAGTTTATGGTATTCGGATGGCTCTGATACAATTGAAAGTTCTTAGTGTCCTCGCCGCTAACCCACGGCCAATACGGAATACAAAAACGAAAATTTTAATGGCACTAAAAACTTGTAATCAAGAATCTAAACTAAACACCTAAACTAGCAAACACTAGAGGATAGAAATCACAAACTTTGTAGCATCTTTATTTGCTCCAATTGGGTTGGACTCTAGCATGATTTCAAGAGCTCCGTATCACGCTTTCAAGTCGGTCCTCTTTCACCGAAGATGATCCACCCAAGGGAACCAAGATCAAGCTTCAACATTATCAATGAAGTAACTAAAGATCTTAGGTTGCTAATTTAGGATACTGATGTGTATGAGTATTCTAATAATTTTTCTTTCTCTTAATTCTCTTGAATCTTAACACATGAGAAGGTAAAGAAAGAAGGAGGAAGAGGAGCCATGGAAGAAAGAGAAGCTAAATGGTAGAATGAATAATTTCCTTAAAAAATTCAAGCATGCTTGCATTCTTTTGTTAAAATAATTTCTCCATTTTAAAATTACAACCATGCATGAATAGTATTTGCAAATGAATTTATAATTCATTTGCCCATACCCTCCACCATTTCTCTTTTCCATCTTATTTCATATTTTATTTAAATGAAAATTCTAGAAATGAGTTGTCCCTCTTCTAGAAGTATTTTTGTATAAATATAAGAATACGTCCTCGCAAATACATACATGTATTCATATCAAAATATGAATACCCAAGAGATAGAAAAATACAATGAACATAATACTAGAATATACATATCGAAATATATATAAATGTGTGTGTGTGTGTAAGTGTGTGTGTATGTAAATTATTAAATCAAAACTTGATTTAATAATCCGGCTTAATCCTAAGCCGGCTAGTATTATCATCCGCTCGATTGTTGTCTGCGTGGCTAGCATACATACCTAATCCGAACCCTGCATTTATCAATATACGGCCACTATATTATTTTTCCTGAACTGGGAAAACTCTCCGTGTGGGACTCTAAAGACTCGTCAATACGCCGGTAGTGGGTTTAACCACAAGCACATCAGCGGCTCTAACTGTACGTAACGGCTAGTCAGGTATTGAGCGAAAGAAAGACCGATGAGCAAACTCATACGTACCCCTACATAGCATGTCTACGAAAATCTATGTACAGTCTGGTCTCTTCGTTTGAGAATATCTTATACCGGGTCTAGGGGGTGGATAACATCAGGCCTCTATTAACCCGATAAGTTGTGCTGGTCTGAAACTCATCACCCATTGAGAAACTACTGACATCACATCAGTAATTCTCATTCATCTTGGCCAAGAATTTCTGGTGATGGCTGACCCAACACAACATGACATCAACTCATAATACCGGGGGAGAGACGAATCCGTGACGATTGTTCACTGCCTCCATGTGGCTCGGGACTGTGTCCAACTAAAACCTGTTTGCACGACTCCTTTGAGCCGTGGTAGGATAGTAGTCTAAATACAGTGGGAATTCACACGAGACAAATGAAAATCACAGGTCAAAAGACTAACCTATACTCATGCCACAAGAGAACTTCCATCCAACGATAGGTATAATACTATCTTGAAGTTCTCGGCAAGTCAATCTGGTGTACTCACCTTTAGTGAGCACCTATATACCATCTTAGGTGACTCAACACCAATAGCTTGTGAGACCGTCCACCGCCCCTCGTTGGGGTCTTAAAAAGTATACACTAGTCTACTCTGGAGTATCGATGCCCAATCGCGATACTTCCTCAACTACAGACATTTAAGGATGTGCTTATGGACCACCCAGCTCCCCCATATATGATCGCCATCATCATACTGGTAGTCAAGCAATAATTCTACGGGTTTTATCAAAACGTATACACATAATGATAAAGACAAACAAGCTAGTATATTATCATCTCGAGTAAGAATGTTCTACCTGTATAGTTCCACTTGCAATTACAATAATTCTCTTAGGGGTGCTATATCCAACATGATTACCTAGAAATATGGAAGCCAATGGCAAAAATCAAAGATGTCTCGATATGGAGATGGTCCTCAACATATAAATTCACGATGTGATCGATGTATAGGATCTTAAATTATGGAGGAGTGTAGGATAATTGCTTATACTCGATTTGGAAAGTTGATATCCTACATAAAATTAAAAAATTTAACTGGTTGGTAGTTAGGAACTCGATTCTCACAAAAGATAATTTACTAAGGAGTAAGTGGATTGGTCCATTAGAATGTGGGTTATGCGGTAAACATGCTGAAATGACCGATCACTTGCTCCTCAGCTGTGAGGTGACCTCACAGATTTGGAGCAAATTTATAGCCCGGTCGGTTGAAGATGCCTTCATTCATTCAGGATTTGTGGGGGCCTTGAAGGCTCAGAAACTTTAGAAGGACATCATAATTAGCGCTATATGTTGGATTGTTTAGTTGGAACGTAATAATAGAATTTTCAATACAAAAGTCAAACCAATAGATAGCCTGATATACAACACCGATATACTCATTATTATAAGCAGGGTTTGAGGCAGACAGGAGCCGCAAGAGAACCAGATTGACTGCGAGAGGGGGCACTGTACAGGATGGAGTTGCAGCCCAACGACATTCCACACCACTCATTGTTCGAGATCAGGCAGATATTGGACACACAACGAGAGGTACTGTGGAGCAGGTGGACGGTGGAAAGATGCAGATTCCAGAGACGTAGATGATGCTGCTCGACTGGAACATGATCTTGACATTTACCTCATCTTTTTGGGTATACATGTCCTGGTTCTGATGGTTTGTTGCTGGATTTATTTTTGATATGGGGTTCGTCCCCTATTTTTGGTTTTGACTTATACAGGGTTTGTTCTCCGATCTGTATTTTGGCTTATCTTTGTACTCTTATTGTTTTTTCTGTTGTTTAATTAAAATATTTTTAATGAAACACTGGGGCGCTCGAGCTTTCGTTTATAAAAAACATTTAATGATACATAAACTTTCTTTTTAGTTATTGCTACTTTTAACTTGTAACAGAAAAGTGAGATATTTCTGTGAATATGCCTGACTCTAAATATTCTAGAGAAAAAAATAGAGGCAACTCGAGAGGAAAAAAAGTGGATGCAACTCCTTTACATCAAAAAAAAAAAAATTAATAATCACGGGAAAAGTGGGATGCAACTCCAAACTTCAACAAAAAAATTCAAGGGAAAAGTAGATGTAACCCCTTAGGCCATGTTTAAGTACTACGCAAAACAAAAACCTGTGAAAAACCCTATCCAAAAAAATCAACATATTTAAGTTCCTCATGCACTTATATCTTCCAGTATCTCTATACAGCCTTCTTAATTATTATGGTAAGAGAAGGACATGGTTGTCCGGAAATACCAGAAGAACCGAAAGTAATATTGAAATAGCATCAGAAAACGTTGTCATGAAAATATACCTAAATCATATTTCTAATGTTTGTTTGTATGTTTTTTGAAAAAGAAAGTAAAAAATGAAGAAACTTTCTATGTTTCTTTTATAAAAAAAATAAACACAAAAAATACTTTTTTAATAATAATATGTTATTATTTTTGAAAGTATTAAAAAGAGTGATTAAATAATTGATTCTTTTTCTTATTCCTTATGCTCTATGGTTCTCCTCCAAACTGAGGGGAAGAAAGTTTTGGAAGTAATCATGTAACATACGATCCATCTTATCATCATGAAATAACTTCCAAGCTTTACTTCCGTCAAAACAAACAACCGAAGTACTTATTTTTGATATTTCCATATTACTTCCGTGCAAACTAATAGACGCAAAGTGGAAGTTACTGCATATACTTGGTAAGTACTAAATATACATGGTAAGTTTCTACATATAACTAAATAACTACTATATTTTAAAATATTTGCGATTTATATAAGTAATTTTGAAAAAAAACGAACACTCCAAAACATCCGGTGAGAAGAATTATTATGATTCAAAATGTATTTTGGAGTGTTAGCATTTTTTCAAAATTAATTATATAACTCGTAAGTATTTTAAATACAGTAATTATACAATTATATGCAGTACTTATTCAGGTATATATAGTACTTACAGGATATATATAGTGCTTATTCAGATATATATATAATTTTTACAGATATATGTAGTACTTATTCAGATATATGTAGTACTTATTAAATATATGCAGTGTCTTTTTAGCCGAGGGTAATATAAGGATATTAGAAAATATAAAGTGCCTGAAGTGCATAAAACGACTTAAGCATATTGTTTTTGATATAGGAAGTTTTTGATAAGATTTTTTTGGTTAGATGCTTAAACATGTTGATTTTTAATCCCAGGGAGGGAGTTATGCTTATTTTCCCCTAAAAATGTGGTATAAAAAATTCGGATCTAAACTGTTTCATAGTGATTATCTCATAGCTAGAAAATTAGATAATATATAATCTAATATCTTAAGTTCTATTAAGTTTCCTTGTTTACTAACTAATTTTTATGATAAACTAGCAGAAAAACATCTGATACATCCTAAAAGTTTGTTTATATCCTAAGAGATAACGAAGTAATTAAATTATAAATTAAAGCTATATAGCAAAACTTAATATATAATTCCAACACACTATATGACCTATAATTTCTTAATTTCTATAGAGTCTTGCGGGCGCTCAATGTAAGAGGGTAAGGCTGAGGAGAGTTCCTCTTGGATTTTCCCAAACATCGTTATGCATATCACATTTAAATGATTGAATGAATGGAAAGGCTCGGTTGCATTCTTCATGAGATGTGTTTATATTCACATTTACATGAATTGTTATCATATAAAATAACAAAAAATTTAGTAGTGCAATAACTAATGATCTATCCATCCAATCCACATCTAAATGCAGCTATGATTAGAGCATAAAGACGATAAAATGTGACAACACATAAACCTTTTCAATGTCTATGTATAATGCACCTTTTTCACATCATGTTGATACAAAGATCATCGAGCCCTTTAGACATACCTATATACACCGTCTTAAACATCGAAGTAAACCAGATCGATATTTTTGTAGTTGATCAAAACCGATTAAGACAACAGTTAATGTTGATGAGATTAGTCAATAAACAGCAGCTTCGATGATTAAATTTGGTGCTTCCCACCGATGAACCTACAAATCAATTAGAGATTAGTAAAGCTGAAAACAATATAAAAAGTGCTTTTCATGCAGTTAGATACCAATACCATCAACACCAAGAAGTCTTAAGAAAGGAAGTTTTGAAAGATGGTTAATTAGTAAAGGAGCTTTTGTTCTAGAAAGGGGCGGAAAAGAACTTATCATGACAATAATTTGATTTTAATATGGAATATGGCTATGAGTTATCTGTGGTCGCTGCAACACAAAAAGAGTTGTTTTCCAAATAGTATTGCGGCGAGTTTCGAGTCAAAAAATAATAATAATAACTTAGAGAAGTCCCCGTTCCCATGGAGAAAAGGTCTAATTGTTGCATGATCACTGTGCTCAAAAAGTTTGAAGTGAGAGCTCTAATTGCACAAAAAATAAAAACATAAAACTTCCTGAAAAAAACGAAGAAAGAACTAATACATCTGAAGTGACTTTGTAAATTAGCAAAACCTCTTTATTTATTCAAACTAAAACATCTGAAGTTTAAAGAAGATTTCTTATCATTAGTCTTCTAGTGATCTGTAAGCTAGAAATGAAGGCACAGTGTATGAAAATATTGGCAAGTTCAGATCTTTTTCCTTTGGAATAGAATAATTAAATTTTCAAGTAAAGAAGGCATAATGAACTCGATTATTTATCATTAAACAAACTATGTTTTGCATGTGCGATCCATGCTAACTAAGTGTGATTTTAAAAAAATACTAATGTAATTTAAAAAAATACGTATGGAGTTGGTTATTGATAAAAATTTATGGAGTTGGTTATTGGGAAAGCTGTATAGGGTTAGTTGCTGTTACAATTTAAGGTTTGATTTTTTATAATTTTTTAATTGAATTTCTCTTGCAATTTAGATAACCAAAAGTCCAAATTGATTTCAAAATTGAAGACCCCCTTCTATTAGCATTATAATAGCAGAAGAGATCATCTCAATTTTGGGCATGCTTGGATTGGATTGTTTTTGGTCAACAAGTGGTTAAAAATCACATCAATGTGTACCACAATTAGATAGTGTGTTTGGATATCTCCTTTACTAATCAATAAATGATTATTTTACCATGGGTCTCTACATGACTGGCTTAAAAACGGCATCTTATCCCACTTAAAAATAAACTAGGAATTTCTAGCTTATTTCATAAGTGATTACCATAATACCTCTTGTCCTTTTATCCAAATTTTAAGATGCCTTTAATGATACGTTCTTTTAGTCATTTTACACTCAATAATCGCATATTTATCTTTTCATCCAAACACACTATCTCTTTATATACTCACTTTTCATACAAAATTATCCAAACACTAAACAACTTATTTGCCATAAGCACTTATAGATGATTTTTTCTTCTTCTTTTTTTCCAGAATAATCACTTATAAGCGATTATGGCAAATAATCATTTAAAACTAAGCTCATCCAAAGAGGCCTTTATACAACCAGTTTAATCCAACTAACGATAACAAATAAATCCCAACAACGTATCTAAACTAGCAGATTCACAACAGATCAAATCAAAACTAATCTCAATAAATATGTTAAACTTTGTGGTCTACTTAGATCATTATGTCAATTAGTGTTTAACGAAGGTTCCTCTTCCAGATATGAAGCTTTGTCAGATTTTCATGAAGCTTTGCTTGGTAATTGATCCTATTTTAATTGAAAAATAAAATAAAATATGTGGATGATAATATTGATAACTTCTTAAAGTAGAAATTAAGCCCTTGGGGTACAATATCATTAGCACTTTTTTTAGTCATGTTTTCTCATTGCTCCTAATTTTGTTCCAAAATTTAAAACTCTCTCCCAAAAATCTAATTTAAGCATATCTTCTCCCAAAGTGGAAGACAATTTCCTTCCACCCCCCTCATTATATAATTTCAGCAGCAAACTAAGCCCATAGAAAGGTAAGATTAATGACAATCCAAGACCAAAAGCAAATCAATTTGTAACATAATTTAACATAACCTCCAACAAATTTTATAAAGAGTGGGTATACACAGCATCAAAATGCAAAAATGTATGAGAAAAAAGAATCAAATGCAAAGATGAAAAAATGTATGACAACAGAGAGAAATATTTGTACCATTCATTTCCATGAATATTTAAGCCCAGGAGAAACCTTTTTAGGTGGGTTACATTTGCCCCACATGGGTTTGGGTTGGACTTAATCTGTTTTCATTAAAAACAAGCCCCATAAAGCATTATCAGTCGGCTTAAATTTCACTAAGGTATATTTTAGGGTAAATTGTCAAAAAGAATCCGGCCCGCTCGTGAGCCGTCTAAAAACTCCTGATATTTTCGAAATTGTTGGTAAGGGCCTACCATTCAAAATCTTTGTGAAAAAACCCTAGGCTTCATTTCATTTAGGCCTTTATTCTCTCCAACCGCTTAGATATTAAAAGCAACTGCTTAGGTATTACAAGTAACTAGTATAAATGGGGATTAAATTGGGTCCAGGGGTTTTGTAACAAGAGCAAAAGCCCCAGGGGTTTCTAACACAAGTTTGAAAGGGGATGGGAACTTTCTGACAATCTGCCCTATATTTTATAGTTTATATATTGCAAAATAAATACCACGACGGTATGTCAGAATATTTCGCACAAGCTTTGATCATTTATAAGTTTAGCATCATACAGTGTATTCTATGCAATAATATATATATGGACGTTAAGGTAGGAAGACAGTTGCCTAAAAGGGTGTATAATTTTAAATTGATAAATGCCCAAAGTTCATGGTATCTGTTTAAAATACTTGTATTTATTTATTTTGAAAATTTATAATAAGTCATGGTATCGTAGTGAAAGACTCTGGGCACTAGCTTGCTACAGAAGTGTAAGACTTTTGATAACTTCTGTGGACCTTAATATAATTTTCTAATTCAAAATTAAATATTTAGACACATAGAAAAAGTTTATTACAAGAATACTATAAAAGATATCGATCATTGTTGCAAATTATAAGTTTCTTATTAGATAGAGAATAATAGAGAAAAGAGGCCATGGGAGGAAATTTCCTCCTATGGTGTGGAAAAAATACAACATCTACCAATTTTTCGACGATCGGCCCCCATCATCTTCATCGTTATCATCTAAGATGTGGGTACACCAAATTTCATGTGATTCTACAACTTTTTCACCGTTGATTTAGCATTATAAAATGTTCTATTGTCGGTAAACCGTTAATTTTGAACCCACTAAATCAACGGTGAAAATGTTGTGGAATCATATTAAATTTGGTGTACGCATAACGATGATGATGATGGGTGCCGATCGTCGGAAAAAATGGTGGAGGTTGTATTTTTTCCACGCTATAGGAGCAAATCCCCTCCTATGGCCTCTTTCCTCCATTAATTATTAGATATTCAGAATTAGAGTTGTCACATGTTGATGTTGATCATGAAAATGTCAAGTGGCATTTTAGTTATGCATCGTTTCAAGTTCCAGGGCTTATTGCAAACAATTTTGTCATGATTTAGACAATAAGCAAGAAAACAAAGTATGTTGATCATGTAAAAGACGGTGATGATACTCGTAAGTGGGGATTCTTCCGATCACGGAACGTGACAGACAACACGTCACCCAAGTACGTCAACTAGATTCTTGAGGGCTACTGAACAGGAATAAGCATAATACGAAGGGAACATTTCTCGGTATCTCGCCTTCGAGGCTCAGTCCGAGAAATAGGCTCCGACCTTTCGGGGCCTCCCCTCTGGGTGCATTCCCTCTTTTGACCAACAACCGGACAATAACTCATTTCCAAGCCATCTTAGAGATAGGCTTCCCCATCTTCCTTGCCGCCCCGACCAACTCGAGACCGATAGCACAAAAACCGAGCTTACTCGGATTGAACTTTCTCAACTTCCCCTTTAGCGAACTCTCTCGTAACAGCTCCTTCGTAACGGCTCCACATCTTCTGCCACGACGGAGTACACCACTACACGTCTCGCGTCTCACGCGAGCGTATCTTGCCATTAATGAGAACGTGATGCGTGGGCAAAACTGACGGTGAAGATCTCGCAACAGCTCGCTCCATGCGCCTCATGTATAAGCCCCTCCTCCAGACGATTCAGGTAAGGCAATCCAATACACCGCTACTCTGCCCAAATATTCCCCGGTTATAACGTGATCGTCGGAGGGTCCTAGGTGGTTTCCCATCTCGGAACTTCTTTTTCAAGTAGCTCGATAAACAACACCGACCATCAATCCCATTGAGATTCAAACTCTCTATAAATCATAGCCCTTCATCTCACTCCCCTCCAGATCGATGGAAGACAATATCTAGGGTTATTCCGACTTCCATCAGTTGACGCCGTCTTCAGGAACAAAAAAAATTTCCACCAAAAATTTGCTCTTCGCCTTCAATCCAATGCCGAGCGAGCACCACAATGAAGATCAAGGCACGAGCCACCGTCGATCGCCTCCGATGATGGGCAGGCGTTCCCCCCATAACACACTTCGCAACAGAGACAGGAGTGGTTCCGCTCCATCAGTTACTAACGTTGTTGAGGCTCTAACTGTCCGGATCGACCGATTAACAGCGGTGGTGAACGCAATCGCTCGTGTTCAGAGGATGGTCACTGGTTCTGGAGAGCTTGAATAGGATCATTCGGTTGTCTCTTCCATTTACCTTCTCTCAGATTGCGAGAGCTCCTTGTATTAAGAGAGTACAGTTATTACGCTTATTTGATAGCCTTCTTCCAAATATTAGGCCGATGCCTAAAGGTAAGGAAAGAAAAAAACCAGTTAGCGTAAGTATGGTATACAGAAGGTAAGATGTAGAGACATATAAAAGGGTTGAAGTAAAGGCAAGAAATTGCGATTACTGTCATAAATCTGGACAGTAGAAGAAGCATTACTAGAAATACCTGTCCACGCCTAGAAACATTAATGTTTCAGTTTTTCTGTGTACTTGTAATTGAAAAACCGTTTTCCTAGTTTATTCTGACTCCAGGGTATGTATATACTAGATTAGAATCTCATATATGTATGACGTTACATATGTCGAGTAGGAGTAGAATATTGGGAAATGGGCGATTTGATTCTCAAAATCGGAATTCGTAGCAATTGGCGACATTGGATTAAATCACCTGGTTTTGCCTAACGGAAAATATTTGGTTTTCGAATAACCGTTGTTATGTGCCAATTTTTAAAATTGAATATCTGTATCTTTATTTTATAAAGTGAGATATAAAATTTGAAAATTGGTTTCCAAACATTACCTTTATCAGTTGAGAATAAGGTAAGGTGTATTGAATAATGGTGTAAGACATTCTTGACCAAAATGCAGTTATTAACTTACAACACACGGAATTTGAGTTAGCATACTTTTGGGACTTATACACGGTAATGTATATTGTCCGGTGTCTTTAAGGACAAGGGGTTGGTATTCTTATTTTATTCAGATTTACCTATGAGTTCTCTGATTTTAGACACGCATTTGTTGAAATGTGAGGTCCAAATATTTTGAGAAGTTTATGGGGTATAAGAATAAAATAGAGAACCATACGTTGGAACTATCAGAATTCTTTGAAGTGATCGAAGATGTAGATACTTATGCTAGGTATTCCGTCATAGTAATATTGAGAACTTGCTTCTCTTACAGATTACTCATCCGTAAGTGTGCTCCATGATAAGTAATGTTGAATGGCCTTTTTCCATAGGTGATATGCACTGAAAACAGCTACATGACATTTGAAGCTGGTTCCATCTAAATTAGCGCCTTGGATTCTATATAGAAATATATTGGTTGCATTTCTTAAGATTGTTAAGATATGGAGTTTTCCGGTTTCTATTTAAAAGCAGAATACAGACAAACTCAAGGCATGCTTCAGTAATGGCAGTTTGTGGTTTATCCCAAGCATTTGCTAGGGTTTTGTTTTTACCATTTTTAAGATCAATAGCTATATTGTTCTTGATTCACCATCTTTTCATAAAAGGGATATTTTTGCAAAAGAAACTAGCGGGAGTATGGTAGAACTGGAAGTGATTTCAGAACCATAAATGGTTGCTGAAAATTTAGTAAAACCTAAAAATTCAATTGAACTTAACAAACCATTAGCCACTCCGCAGATTTTAGTAGGTGACCTCAGCCACCTGAAAGATATTTCGGTTTTCTCGTAGATGGTGACAGGGAGGTCAGCATCATTGTGATGATGGCTCTACTAGTAATCAGTAGGTCATAGAAAGTGGTAAATTTCAGCTGACCAGATACTTTATATCCAAGATGGACTCCATGCACTTCAGCAAATTATAGATTTTAGACTTTGCTGGGTTCTTCTAAAGAGGTAAAACCTATTAGGAGTAAGTACATCTTTCGAGATCTGAGCAGGTGGAAAGGT
The DNA here is from genome assembly GCA_030015575.1 of Agapanthus africanus. Lineage (NCBI taxonomy): Eukaryota > Viridiplantae > Streptophyta > Magnoliopsida > Asparagales > Amaryllidaceae > Agapanthus > Agapanthus africanus. The sequence continues at coordinate 570,578,050 of JASDDO010000031.1, forward strand.
ATTAACCTAATAAGGATAGACTTGTTGTAAAGATTTTCATCTAAAGACCGGTGTGGATTGTAATGACACTTTTACTTCAATGTCCATGCTGAAGTCCATACGGATATGACTTGGCACTGCTGCTGTTTGTAACAACCCTAAACTTCCTGTACAAATTTTTCAAAATGTATAGAAAGGGGTATTTTTTCCTGAGCACAAGTTATAAATCTGTTTTGCTTTTTAATAGCAAGAAGGAGCTTATAGTTCATTGGTAAGACCTTACACTGCTGAACCAAAGCACCAGAGTTCAAATCCCATTAGCCACATTATTTTTTAAATTTTTTAAAAAAATTTTAGAAGCCTAAGAGTGTACACGTGCATAACTCGTAAAAATCAAAAGTCATAAATAAAACAAACTGGCCCAGGAGGATAACCAAGAGACGAGGGACATGTGGCCTCCCTGACTCGGCCCGACTCGGGCCGGCGGCACTGGTCCGACCGAGTCGGATCGCCAAGTCTCCTACAGGAAATTTGTGTTTCTTGATCTTCCCTGACCCCTGTATACTTTAAAAACTCTGCATTATTACAGAGAATTTAAAATTCAATTAAAACCCTCTTTAAAACAAAATTAAATAAAATTTTATTTCACACCCTTTCATCTACCCTAACGCCAATCTTTTATTATAAATACCACCCTAAACACACCCTCCTCACTCACAAATTCTGTCCAAACTCTCAAAAAAAATCTCTAGAATTTTATGTACAAGTGGAGTTAGCGAAGGGCGAAACTCCGGCGAAATTCCGACGACGACCCTAGGAGCTCCCGACGACGAAACGAAGCACCAGAACCTACTTCCACTCACTCTTCCTCTCCTCTAAACCAAAAGCCAGTAAGTCCCTCCTCCCTCTTCTATTTTCTATTCTTAAAACTCATAATTCTAAAACCCGATGGAATCGGAGTTAATCCGACTCCCGATTTGGTTCTTCTTAAAAATTCCATTTTTCTTAAATACAAACATACCACACTCTTACATCTTGACTATTAAACATTAATAAAACATCATGAAAAAGTTCCATAGCAAAATATCTCATATTGCAATTTTTATCGTACTTTTTCAGCAAAATACCATGTAGTTTAGTTTCGACTTTAAAACATCATTAATCTTACTATACCTTTAAATAGATCACGAGGTAATGACCTACCTCTTCACAACACTCATATGAAACATAGCACAATACTTTTTGGGAAATATAGATTCAGGAAAATACCGTTTTACACAAAACTACCTTAAACTTATAAAAAACTATTTTCACAAGATTATGTATTTTTAACAAGTCTTTGCAAAGCGCCGCTACAACCCATTTGGGGAACCCGTTCGGGGTGGTGTGGATTATCGCACATCCTCGGGTTTAGTAGTGTGAGATGCAGACCTCCGCGAGGAGTATTGGTCTCGAGAGATTTAAAAATACAAATATCTTAAGAAAATGAGATTTCTAGAAAAAATAATAAATGAAATTATATATATATATATATATATATATCATCAAAATATCTAATTTTGATATAATATAAATATTCTAACCTTCCTAAATCAAAAGAATCACCTTACATGATAATACCATGAAAATTAGGTCTTGATACAACTTCAATATTGCAAATAAATACCCTATATTATGAAAATTAGGTCTTATTCACTAGAGATGTCACATATATAAAATTTATATCTATGAAAACTCTAAAAATGATAATTAATTACTTGAGGTGTATTTTGAAAACTATACAAAATTATTTTTACATAAAACCCCCTCAAGTTTTATAAATTACAATAAGGACCCTAATAAATATAGGTTTAAGCAGGACCGGTCTCTTGAGTCTCAGCGAGCCGGAGATATAGGTGCTACCTATTTAAAGTATACAACTTAACAAACAGTGTTATCAACACGGTAATCGTCTTTGAAAAAAACATAAATCCTGTCGTCCATGTGCAGCGGTTACTGATAACATCAAAACCTAATTCAGGATTCAATTTATTTTCTAATTGTTTGACTCAGACCGAGTCTCAATATAATCAATCTGACTTGAATATGATTTAAGTACAATCTACAATATAACAATTCAATATGAATCCACATATTCAATCTGTTCAATCTATCAATCTATACAACTTGACTGAACCGAACTATGGATATACATCCATCTACATGATTATCCAGTACATCCATTTCCATTTATACGATATCATAGTTTCGAAAAGTCTTCCATTTACAACACAAGTCATCCATCTATATACAATATACAATTCAAATAATACAACAATACAAACAAGACTTCGCGAGGTTTATAAAAGGGTAGAATGGTACATAATATGTTAAAGGCAGCACGAGGTGGTCACTTAAGACGTAATTACATCCATGTCGTTGTTTCGTGGTATTTTCGACGGAGTCTTGTTTTCCATTTGCTTTTAGTCTCTGGCATATAGAGACTCCCCTCGTATACACTGGCATCTTCTGTACCAAGCAACAAATAACAGCGTTGACAATATAATACAACTTTAAAAGTTACACACACACTTTCTCTGTCTATTCTACTTCTCCATTATCTTTGGGACGTACCGAGCGATTGTTCGCTGACGACATTCCGTCTCTTTCTTCTTTGGAATGTTGTCAGGTGTATCGAACGCACTAGAGCACGAGACCATTCAGGAGCATTCGGAGCAGGCCCTTGAGCAGTACACCGAAGACCCAGAACTGTAGCCACTTGTACCTATTTCATTTCAGTACTTTCCATTTCTGTTATGCCACTATTTAGGCATTGCTTTCATTAAGATGCATTTACTTTTCCATACATTGTACAAAAGAATATTAATAAATAAAGTTGATGTTCATTACATTTGTCTCTTGTGTATACTTCTTTCATATTGCTTAGTTACGCTTAGCGTATTTACTTCTGAGTAAATACGTAGCGGCCAGTCGCGTCCCCTTCGCCGTACACCGGGAAGCGGGACGTAACAGGTTTTGTTGGTGGCCCATGCAGGTCAGAGCTGTATGGAACCCTACCATGCAGTTCAGTTCTGCATGGACAACCTAAGCAATATAACACAAGAACCAGCAACTAAAACATTCTTTACAATTCATATTTCTTGAATCTTATCATTTCATATACTTTGAATATATCCTAACCCAAAATTTTCTTTCAAGGTTATGAATTCCACAAACAACACCAGCACAAATTTCAACAACACTCCACCACCACTACCAATCACACCTGCCATAGCTGCTCCGATCAACGAGCAGCCGGTTCTGCTTGAGGCAATCTGCAACCTCATAGAAGGACAGCAGCAGCAGACTACTCTTTTAATGAACCGTCCCGAGGCAGAAGCACCTAGGGTGAAGCAATTCAGGGCTTTGCACCCAAACAATTCTCAAGAAAAAAGAGCCCACTGGAAGCTGAGGAATGGGCTCAGAGCATCGAAGACGATCTGGCAGCAGCATAAGTGCTAGAAATAGCTTGGGTCCGAGTTGCAAAGCTGCAACTCACTGATAATGCACGGGTTGGGTGGAAGGCGGAAGAAAGCCGTCTTCATCAGCCTATCGAATGGAAGACTTTCCGTGACATGTTCGATGCAAAGTACTTTCTTGAGACTGCCACGTTCCACATGGAACAACAGTTCATCCATCTGCAACAAGATTCAATGTGGACCAAATCAGTAGATGAGTATGATGCTGAGTTTACCATGCTCAGTAGGTAAGATATGTCTCAATGTTCGATTTTATATCACATACTACACAGCTAACACAAGATCGTAACAGGTTTGCGGCCCATCTCATACCGACTGCTGAGATTAGAGCTAGAAGATTTCAGTAAGGGTTGGAACCGGAAATCCAAGTTTCATTAGCTACAGGGGATTTTCAAACCCATGATTTGGCTTTGAAGGTTGCCCGAAGATATGAGGCAGCAGTAAAGAGAAAGGGTAGACCTCAATCTGCCGGAGTGAAGCGCTAATCAGTCGAAAATATTGCATTCTAAACACATCAATTTCCCTATTATTTCTAATCATCTAAAGGTGTTTGGTATAAATATAACACATATTACCAATCCTTCTGCGAAATATCAAACAACATGTGTTATACCTTATAACTGGCATTATGAGGGAAATTGTGTGTTTATTACTACACACATGATCTTTGTATATTTAAACACTTGTCTCGAGATTGTGTGCAGGAAATTTTCCAGGTTAAAGAGCCGGAATCACAAAAGTGCTGATAAAACGCATCAAGTCAAAGACTTGAAATCTGGCAGTAATTAAGTAAGAATTATAAGATTCTAGGCATCAAAAGAAAACCCTAAAGACAACATCAGAATTACCCTGGAAAAATAATGCAGAAAGCTCCTAAAATGGCCGCGGATCCGCGGTCGATCTGACTCGTCGGCGGTTGGTATTTGTTTTAGAGGCCTCCATATAACTTCCTAGCTTCTCCAAGACGCTTCGAATTGTGTAGATTTCTCCAGAAGCTTCCCTTCTAACAGCCAAACTTCTTGTGCAAGTTTGATTCCTACCAAGCTTCTCATGCAAGCTTCATAACAACCTAACTTCTAGTAGAAGATAAACCTAGGTTCTAAGAGAAGATAGAGGAAAACTATAAAAGGAGACCTAGGGCTTCATTACAAAGTTTGTTCATTAATTGGGTTGTTGAGTTGTTGAATATCGAGTCAAATTTGCACAAGTTGAGTGACACAACTTGTGATCCAAAAGCTTAACCCAAATCCATTTTCTAAAGCCAACTCAAGATCATTTTGAGAAGCAAATCAAGCGAGCCATCATCGATCCTTTATTCTCAAAGCCAATCTTCATCAAGAGCACGAGATCCACGACGATCCAAGTCTCACGGAGATCGAGCGGAGCGAAATTCGACGGATCTAGTTACCTCTTCAAAAGGAGCGATCGAGAGCACCATCTTGTAACCTCGAATTGAGGGAATGTGTAATTAGTCGTCGATTGAATAAAGGTGATAATTTTAATTCTTGCTTTCTTTACATTTTTGCGTTATGAAATTTCTTGGTTCTTGATTCATTAATTTTCATGATGTGTGAGTGAAATCTCCGCTTGTGACGGAATCGAGAGATTTGGTAGATCTAGTGATGATAAAATCCTAATACAAATCTTAAGACTTATGAGAATTGTAAACTCCAGGAAAAAGAATCGTCAATAACCTAATTTAGAGAAAGATCAATGCTCTTGATTATTTCGTTGCAAATTAGGGATCAAATAATTGATGATTCTCTTTGCTAGAGGCTAGATCCGAATGATGATCAATGAAAAGACAAGAGATAGAGAAGGAGAAACCCTAGTTTCTTCAATAGATCCCTAATCTTCATTCATCACCATCAATCTAGATACAAATGATCAAAAGATAAGATTAGCTATTATTAGAATCATCATTGCTACCAATTCGATCGATTCCTAAAAGCTATTTTACAAATCTTGATAACTAAATTGATTGGGACATTCTTGATTCTTGATTCTAGATCTTTAGTTTCTTTATGTTTCTTGAAATTAAAATTCACAAATCTTGAATCAATTTTCTTGCATTTTCTTTTATCTTTTCATTTCGACTCATCTTTAATAAGATCGATCAAAACACACATCTCAGTAGACAATCCGTATTCATTAACGCACTACATCGACACCGTTAATTGATTGCGGTATAATTTTCTTTGGTTTTGATTAAAACTTTTCCAAATACACACAAAGATGATCAATCAAATGGCACCGTTGCCGGGGATGTGTGCTATTTTGTTTGATTTTGTTATTTGAGTTGAAAAATTATTATTCCATCAGAAATTTTAGATCAAATTCGCATCAAGCGCTTAACGATTAGTTGTGAATTTTTGCGAGGGAATCTGGAATTATTTTAGCAGTGCGATCAAGATTCAGAGAAGTTCTGCAAATTCCAGAGGAGTACTAGAAGCTATAGGAAAATTTTGAAACCCTAACTCATCCTTCCCACCGTGGATTCGCGGCCAATGGTTGGTTTTTGCTGAGGTTCCGCCACCGTTTAGGCACTTCAGTGTTCCAAATTTCTCAGCTATCTTTCTGACTTTCTTATCTCCTCTCTGATCTTCTCTAATAACCATTTTTTGCAGGATTCTTCGCAAAATTCGCAGCGCCGCTAAAGGAAAAATTTGTTGCGTGTTTGATCTTGGTTGTTTGCATATTTTAATACGGAAAATAAGAGGCAAAGACCAAATTCAGATTAGGTGGGGATTTCATTACCCTTCCTAATCCCCAAAAATCACAAACTAGCATCCGCATTACCCTTCATTAACTAAAAAATATCTAGACAAGACTCTAAGGACCGTCGCGCTCAATTAGGACAGAAGAAGGTTGTGGGCAATCTATTGTTTATCCACATTTTTTTTGTGGTGTCTAAGGCAAGTGTGTCTAAGGCAAGTGGTTACTTAATTAGGCCCACTACTTACGTAGTGGAGAACCTCCCACTTACCTGGCCATAGAATGGGTAAAGAGGCAGTAGAGGATTTATCCTGCAATTTGTTTTCTGGAAGTCTAGGAGCGGTCTAGTGACTTGACCTAGGTGACCATTAGACCTAGGGTGGTGTGTGCATTTTTTGTGATTTGATTTTCAAAACCCGTATTTTTTGAAAACAAACACCAACCAACTTTTCTCTAATTATCACCAACGCTGCCATTTGTGTTACAACCGTTTAGCACATGTTAGGCTGGACACGGGATTCTATTTCCTGTTTTGTCCGCATTTCTTTTATCGACCCCAGAGTCGGTAATTCTTCGTCTTCTTTGCCACCACCCACCACGACCGCGATGGAAGGATTTCCATCAAACTTTAACACCACTCTGCCACCGCCCGCAGGTGCGCAGAATTCTCCACGCATTTCTCTCCAACAGAGATGCTATCCTACACGTGTTCCCCTTCACACCTGTCTTTCTATTCCACCTGCCAATGGGGAAAATTTTGAAATCAAATCTCATTTCATCAAACTTTTACCCAAATTTCACGTGCTCGAGTCTGAAGACGCATACGTTTTAATCACCAAATTCGAAAACGTATGTGCTTTGATGGGTAATTCACAACTGTTTGTGGATGCTATGCGTTTACGTCTTCTCCCATTCACTTTGTGCGATTTAGCCGAGAAGTGGCTTTACAACACAACCGCACATTCTATTTCAACATGGGACGAGTTCGTTGCAGTATTCCTTAAGAAATTTTATCCCAATCATAAGACCAGCCGTGTTTGGAGCGAATCTTCAAATTTACCCAACTTCCCAATGAACCATTTTGGAAATGCTTTGAACGGTTCAAGTATTTTTTTCTCCAATGTCCTCATCACGGAATCCCTAGATGGGATCTGTGTTGAATTCTCTATGAGGGTATTGATCTCACTACGAAACAGATACTTAAAACCATGTGTCATTGCCAATTCCTATCTAAAGATGATGGTGAAGCCAGGAAATACCTAGAAGATTTAGCTCAAAACATTTTACAATGGGAAAGTGTTAGTAAACCATTGTCTGGGGAAGGTATCAATCTGCTCGATGTTTCCGTCATAATGAAAGCCGAAATGGCCGCAATACAAAGAAAGCTCGACGCTATAGAAAAAAAAATCTCTTCAGCCTCCCTAAACCAATTCACACTTCCCAAAACCGTGTGTGGATGCTGTGCAAATCCATCACATTTGACTGAAGAATGTCATTTTAATTCTCCGTTCTAAGGTCACACTAATGCTGCGTTTCAGCAACAACCTGGAAACAATCCTTCTTCTTCCACTTATAATCAAGGTTGGATGAATCATCCTGATTTTGCTTGGAACCAATACCAAACTCAAAATACGGTTCCAAACCAAAATGACTTTCAATGGGTCCCTCTACAACAGCAACCACCACAACTGAGTCAGCACCCCTTTCAACTACAAAATTTTCAAAACCCGGCCAACAACTTTGATCCTTCTTCTGCCGGTACTGCTACACCCTCTGTACTCGACATGTTCATTACACAGTCCATGCAAACGAATGACATTTTAACATCTTCTATCCAAACGTTAGTGCAAAACACTGTCTCCCACGGTGAGAGTATCAAATTGATAGAAGTACAAATTGCACAACTGTCCGCAGCAATGAGTGCTAGAGAGAAAGGGAATCTTCCAGCTCAACCCCTACCCGATCTTGGACCCTCACATTATAATGATGTGAATGCACTTACGACGTTGAGATCTGGAAGAGTGCTGGACAATCATGTCGGTGAACAAATTGATAATGATGAATTGATCATTAACACCCCGACCACTTCTACTTCCACTCCCACTTCTACTCCTTGTCCTATTTCGTCTAGTTTACGTTCTTCTTCCGAGCCTATTCTCTATTTTCCCCAAGGCTTGAACCCTCCACCCACTTCATCCTTCCCACCCCCACAAACTTCTCTATAAATGTTGGACCCAACACTTATTGATATAGCTCTATTTCCAAACAGATTGAGGGCCAACAAACCTAATGCACAAATGGAGAAGATTGTGGACATGTTTAAGAAAGTTAATATCAATATCCCTCTCCTAGATGCTATTCAACAAGTTCCGTCTTATGCGAAAATTCTTAAGAACTTCTGCACTGGGAAGAGGAAGACTCAAGTGCCGAAAAATGTTTTCATGTCGAGTACTGTAAACACAGCTTTTTCCCAACAATTACCGAGGAAACGTAAGGACCCTGGCTGTCCTACAATTTCTATTTCTATTGGGGGTAAGAATATTAATCGTGCTTTACTCGATTCATGCGCTAGTGTTAACTTGCTTCCATATTCTGTGTATAAACAATTGGGTATCGGAGAATTAAAACCATCGCATTGCACTTTACAGATGGCAGATCGATCTATCACCAAACCAAGGGGTATGTTATAGGACGTGTTGATAAAAGTCGGGGAATTCATATTCCCTGTGGACTTTATTGTTGTGGATACACAGCCTGTAGCAAACTCACGGAACCAAATTCCGGTGATTTTGGGTCGACCTTTTCTTGCGACTTCCAACGCTGTAATCAACTATCGAAATGGTTCTATGACCCTATCCTTCGGGAACAAGTCAATTGAGCTTAACATTTACAAGTTGGGAAGTCAAGCCTCCGAACCCTATGCTCATGTATGTTCTGTCGAATTAATGGATGTCGACTGCAGTAAGCTTGAAAAGCTTCACGATATTGATCTAGACTCTTTTCATACGTTGTTGTTTGACCCAGATATGTATTATATACATGCGGACCCTTCTTTTGAGTTGTCCGGGTCAACATCTAACGCCTATTCTGAACCTTTGATGGAGTCTGAGTATCATCCCGCTCTTTCCAATGGCATTATTCTTCGGGATATCGATGAAAGCTTCGCTGATGAACTCGCATTTTTAGCAAACACGGGTGTTGAGATGAATCATCTCCAAAACGAAGAAATTGAACCTCTACCCCTTCTTCTGGACTATAAAGAGAATGCGAGTAATCCATCACTTTCACTGTGTCGTCTCTCCAAAATGAGACGCAAACCCTTTCTTTTACACCACATATCTTTTCCCCATTTCTTCTTGGTTCTTTTCAACTTGTTCTTCCACCAACCGGTGCACTACACTGATAAAATCTTCGAATGGTTGGTGCTGACTTTCGGTGTTTGCAAAGCTTGGCATTGATCAATAATTTTGATCCCCTCTTATGATTTTAAAAGATTAAGATTGTTTAACTCAAGTTTAGAGGGGGGGGTATAATCTGGCTCTTGAAAATAAAATTTTTTACTCAAAATTGTGAGCCAAAAATTAGTTTGGGGGAGATTTTCACGTCCATATTTCTTGACCCCGCTAATAAATTTTCCTCCTAAGCTTACCGTTTTTTTAGATTTAACAGATGACAACAGTGATGAAACTGTTGAATACAAGTTTATGGGAGGTTTGCGCTTATTTACGCATCACTTTGCATCATACTTTGCATAAGCACAAAACATATGATAAAAAAAATTGTGTACATAAATAAGATAATAAAAGATTAGAAAGTGAAAAATTACATTCACAAGATTGGAAAAATTTAAGAAAACCATGAAAATTAGAAATTTTATTAAACGAAACTAGTAATAAGTAGTTATGAGCCGTTGTCCTAAGGGTTAGTAAGATGAAAGAAGTCACTATCTGAGGATAAAAATAAGTCTGAAAAATAGTTCCTATTCTGGAAGCCAAACATTTGAACGTTGATACCCTACTATACGTACTTACACACGTCTTGAAACTCGGGATAGTAGAGGATACCATGAAATGCTCTTGTCTAAAAGCCAAAGTATGAAGGAAATAATGAATGAAAAATAAAAGATAAAATGGTGAAGAAAAATGAACACTGATTTTGTAATTACCAAGGCAGCATAAAAAAAAATAGCGAGGGTGCTTCATCCCCTAGTGCCTCAGACCAACTGGTTTGGGAGTCACTGCTAAGCCTTAGGTGTTGCAAGACGAGAAAATTGCTAATTACGCCTAATCAGCAAATACATGAGTAATCGGTCGGTTAGTATCTCAAGAAGTATTAACGGTTGCATGAAAAAAATGTGTGAGCAAATCCATCAAAATATTTACCGATTAAAAAGTACTGAGGTAGATGGACAAGAGTATGATAGCTTGAATTGAATTCTCCGAGTGTAGGGATGTTCTTTACACACACGTAGGGGTATATGATCGATATTTGGAAGAAAGGTAGGAATGAAGAATAAAGACGATGTTTTATTGAGAGATGATGTGATTTCTAACATCTTTTCATGACTATTAAGATAGGGCTCATGACAACTGAAAAGCTAGTGTAGTTGGAAACTCTGATTCTCAAAGTCTTTCTTTTACAATTCTTATCTTTATATGTAATTTTCACGGTCTTCCTTTTATTATGGGATTTTGTGGGTGCAATCCGCTGAAAACCCTCAGGAGACAACACTCCTTCTACTAGGGACACCTAGAGGTTTAAAGGTTTGTTTCACGTGCTCTGTGCAACAAACCTACGAAAGCGTGCTACCAAAGAAAGCGTGCTAGTTAGTTTTTCTTTTTCTTATATTTTTCTCCTTCTCTTGAAATTTTTTTTTTTCTCGAGACGATCAAAATTAAGTTTGGGGGAATTTGATCAGTCAAAAATATTGCATTCTAAACATATCAATTTCCCTACTATTTTTAATCATCTAAAGGTGTTTGGTATAAATATAGCACATATTAGCAATCCGACTGCGAAATATCAAATAACATATGTTATACATTATAACTGTCATTATGTAGGAAATTGTGTGTTTATTACTACATACATGATCTTTGTATATTTAAACACTTGTCTTGAGATTGTGTGCAGGAAATTCTCCAGGTTAAAGAGACGGAATCACAAAAGTGCTGATAAAACGCATCAACTCAAAGACTTGAAATCTGGCAGTAACTAAGTAAGAACTATAAGATTCCAGGCATCAAAAGAAAACCCTAAAGACAACATCAGAATTACCCTGGAAAAATAATGTAGAAAGCTCCTAAAATGGCCGCGGATCCACGGCCGAGTCAGGCCAATCCGCCGCGGATCCGCGGTCGATCTGACTCGTCGGCGGGTGATATTTGTTTCAGAGGCCTCCATATAACTTCCTAGCTTCTCCAAGACGCTCGAATTGTGTAGATTTCTCCAGAAGCTTCCCTTCTAACAACCAAGCTTCTTGTGCAAGTTTGATACCTACCAAACTTCTCATGCAAGCTTCATAACATTCTAGCTTCTAGTAGAAGATAAACCTAGCTTCTAAGAGAAGATAGAGGAAAACTATAAAAGGAGACCTAGGGCTTCATTACAAAGGCTGTTCATTAATTGGGTTGTTGAGTTGTTGAATATCGAGTCAAATTTGTACAAGTTGAGTGATACAACTTGTGATCCAAAACCCTAACCCAAATCCATTTTCCAAAGCCAAATCAAGATCATTTTGAGAAGCAAATCAAGCGAGCCATCATCGATCCTTTATTCGCAAAGCCAATCTTCATCAAGAGCACGAGATCCACGACGATCCAAGTCTCATGGAGATCGAGCGGAGTGAAATTCTATGGATCTAGTTACCTCTTTAAAAGGAGCGATCAAGAGCAACATCTTGTAATCTCGAATTGAGGGAATGTGTAATTAGTCGTCGATTGAATAAAGGTGATAATTGTAATTCTTGCTTTCTTTACATTCTTGCGTTATGAAATTTCTTGGTTCTTGATTCATTAATTTTCATGATGTGTGAGTGAAATCTCCGCTTGTGACGGAATCGAGAGATTTGGTAGATCTAGTGATGATAAAATCCTAATACAAATCTTAAGTCTTATGAGAATTGCAAACTCTAGGAAAAAGAATCGTCAATAACCTAATTTGGAGCGAGATCAATATTCCTGATTATTTCGTTGCAAATTAGGGATCAAATAATTGATGATTCTCTTTGCTAGAGGCTAGATCCGAATGATGATCAATGAAAAGACAAGGGTTAGAGAAGGAGAAACCCTAGTTTCTTCAATAGATCCCTAATCTTCATTCATCACCATCAATCTAGCTACAAATGATCAAAAGATAAGATTAGCCATTATTAGAATCATCATTGCTACCAATTCGATCGATTCCTAAAAGCTATTTTACAAATCTTGATAACTAAATTGATTGGGACATTTCTTGATTCTTGATTCTAGATATTTAGTTTCTTTATGTTTTTTGAAATTAAAATTCATAAATCTTGAATCAATTTTCTTGCATTTTCTTTTATCTTTTCATTTCGACTCATCTAAAATAAGATCGATCAAAACACACATCTCAGTGGACGATCCGTATTCATTAACGCGCTACATCGACACCGTTAATTGATTGCGGTATAAATTTCTTTGGTTGTGATTAAAACTTTTCCATATACACACAAAGATGATCAATCAAATGGCGCCGTTGCCGGGGATGTGTTCTATTTTGTTCGTTTTTGTTATTTGAGTTGAAAAATTATTATTCCATCAGAAATTTTAGATCAAATTCGCATCAAGTGCTTAATGATTAGTTGTGAATATTTCTGAGGGAATCTGGAATTATTGTAGCAGTGCGATCAAGATTCAAAGAAGTTCTGCAAATTCCAGAGGAGTACTAGAAGCTACAGGAAAATTTTGAAACCCTAACTCATCCTTCCTACCGCGGATTCGCGGCCAATGGTAGGTTTTTGCGGCAGTTCCGCCACCGTTTAGGCACTTCAGTGTTCCAAATTTCTCAGTTATCTCTCTGACTTTCATATCTCCTCTCTGATCTTCTCCAATAACCATTTTCTGCATGATTCTTTGCAAAATTCGCAGCGCGGCTAAAAGAAAAATTTGTTGCGTGTTTGATCTTGGTTGTTTGCATATTTTAATGCGGAAATTAATGGGCAAAGACCAAATTCAAATTAGGTGGGGATTTCGTTACCCTTCCTAAGCCCCAAAAATCACAAACTAGTATCCGCATTATCTTTTATTAACTAAAAAATATCTAGACAAGACTCTAAGGACCTTCGCGCTCAATTAGGCCAGAAGAAGGTTGTGGGAAATCTATTGTTTATCCACATTTCTTTTGTGGTGTCTAAGGCAAGTGGTTACTTAATTAGGCCCACTATTTACGTAGTGGAGAACCTCCCACTTACCTGGCACTTACCTGGCCACTGAAGGGGTAAAGAGGCAGTAGAGGATTTATCCTGCAATTTGTCTTCTGGAAGTCTAGGAGCGGTCTAGTGACTTGACCTAGGTGACCATTAGATCTAGGGTGGTGTGTGCATTTTTTGTGATTTGATTTTTCAAAACCTGTATTTTTTCAAAACAAACACCTACCAACTTTTCTGTAATTATCACTAACGCTACCACTTGTGCGATAAACGTTTAGTACATGTTAGGCTGGACACGGGATTCTATTTCCCGTCTTGTCCGCGTTTCTTTTATCGACCCCAGAGTCGGTAATTCTTCATCTTCTTTGCCACCACCCACCACGACCGCGATGGACGGATTTCCATCAAACTTTAACACCACTCTGCCACCGCCCGCAGGTGCGCAGAATTCTCCACACATTTCTCTCCAACAGAGATGCTATCCTACACGTGTTCCCCTTCACACCTGTCTTTCTATTCCACCTGCCAACGGGGAAAATTTTGAAATCAAATCTCATTTCATCAAACTTTTACCTAAATTTCACGGGCTCGAGTCTGAAGACGCATACGTTTTTATCACCAAATTCGAAAACGTATGTGCTTTGATGGGTAATTCACAACTGTCTGTGGATGCTATGCGTTTACGTCTTCTCCCATTCACTTTGTGCGATTTAGCCGAGAAGTGGCTTTACAACACAACCACACATTCTATTTCAACATGGGATGAGTTCGTTGCAGTATTCCTTAAGAAATTTTATCCCAATCATAAGACCAGCCGTGTTTGGAGCGAAATCTTCAAATTTACCCAACTTCCCAATGAACCATTTTGGAAATGTTTTGAACGGTTCAAGGATCTTCTTCTCCAAAGTCCTCATCACGGAATCCCTAGATGGGATCTGTGTTGAATTCTCTATGAGGGTATTGATCTCACTATGAAACAGATGCTTGAAACCATGTGTCATTGTCAATTCCTATCTAAAGATGATGGTGAAGCCTGGAAATACCTAGAAGATTTAGCTCAAAACACATTACAATGGGAAAGTGCAAGTCAACCATTGTCTGGGGAAGGTATCAATCAGCTCGATGTTTCTGACATAATGAGAGCCGAAATGGCTGCAATACAAAGGAAGCTCGACGCTATAGAAAACAAAATCTCTTCAGCCCTCCTAAACCAATTCACACTTCCCAAAACCGTGTGTGGATGCTGTGTAAATGCATCACATTTGACGGAAGAATGTCCTTTTAATTCTCCGTTCCAAGGTCACACTAATGCTGCGTTTCAGCAACAACCTGGAAACAATCCTTCTTCTTCCACTTATAATCAAGGTTGGAGGAATCATCCTGATTTTGCTTGGAACCAATACCAAACTCAAAATACGGTTCCAAACCAAAATGACTTTCAATGGGTCCCTCCACAACAGCAACCAGCACAACTGAGTCAGCACCCCTTTCAACTACAAAATTTTCAAAACCTGGCCAACAACTTTGATCCTTCATCTGTCGGTACTGCTACACCCTCTGTACTCGACATGTTCATTACACAGTCCATGCAAACGAATGACATTTTAACATCTTCTATCTAAACATTAGTGCAAAACACACTCTCCCACGGTGAGAGTATCAAATTGACAGAAGCACAAATTGCACAACTGACTGCAGCAATAAGTGCTAGAGAGAAAAGGAATCTTCCAGTTTAACCCCAACTTGATCCTGGACCCTCACATTATAATGATGTGAATGCACTTATCACGTTGCGATCTGGAAGAGTACTGGACAAACATGTGGGTGAACAAATTGATAATGATGAATTGATCATTAACACCCCATCTTCCACTTCCACTCCCACTTCTACTCCTTGTCCTATTTCGTCTAGTTTACCTTCTTTTTCCGAGCCTATTCTCTATTTTCCCCAAGGCTTGAACCCTCCACCCACTTCATCCTTCCCACCCCCACAAACTTCTCTATAAATGTTGGACCCAACACTTATTGATAGAGATCTATTTCCAAACAGATTGAGGGCCAACAAACCTAATGCACAAATGGAGAAGATTGTGGACATGTTTAAGAAAGTTAATATCAATATCCCTCTCCTAGATGCTATTCAACAAGTTCCGTCTTATGCGAAAATTCTTAAGATCTTCTGCACTGGGAAGACGAAGACTCAAGTGTCGAAAAAAGTTTTCATGTCGAGTACTGTAAACACAGCTTTTTCCCAACAATTACCGAGGAAACGTAAGGACCCTGCCTGTCCTACAATTTCTATTTCTATTGGGGGTAAGAATATTAATCGTGCTTTACTCGATTTAGGCGCTAGTGTTAACTTGCTTCCATATTATGTGTATGAGCAATTGGGTATCAGAGAATTAAAACCATCGCATTGCACTTTACAGATGGCAGATCGATCTATCACCAAACCAAGGGGTATGTTATAGGACGTGTTGATAAAAGTCGGGGAATTCATATTCCTTGTAGACTTTATTGTTGTGGATACACAGCCTGTAGCAAACCCACGGAACTAAATTCTGGTGATTTTGGGTCGACCTTTTCTTGCGACTTCTAACGCTGTAATCAACTGTTGAAACGGTTCTATGACCCCATCCTTCGGGAATATGTCAATTGAGCTTAACATTTACAAGTTGGGAAGTCAAGCCACCGAACCCTATGTTCGTGTATGTTCTGTCGAATTAATGGATGTCGACTGCATCAAACTTGAACAGCTTCACGATATTGATCTAGACTCTTTTCATACGTTGTTGTTTGACTCAGATATGTATTATACACATGCGGACCCTTCTTTTGGGTTGTCCGGGTCAACATCTAACGCCTATTCTGAACATTTGATGGAGTCTGAGTATCATCCCGTTCTTTCCAATGACATTATTCTTCGGGATATCGTTGAAAGCTTCACTGATGAACTCGTATTTTTAGCAGACACGGGGGTTGAGATGAATCATCTCCAAAACGAAGAAATTGAACCTCTACCCCTTCTTCTGGACTATAAAGAGAATGCGAGTAATCCATCACTTTCACTGTGTTGTCTCTCCAAAATGAGACGCAAACCCTTTCTTTTACACCACTTATCTTTTCCCCACTTTTTCTTGCCTCTTTTCAACTTGTTCTTCCACCAACCGGTGCACTACACTGATAAAATCTTCGAATGGTTGGTGTTGACTTTCGGTCTTTGCAAAGCTTGGCATTAACCAATAACTTTGAACCCCTCTTATGATTTTAAAAGATTAACATTGTTTAACTCATGTTTAGGGGGGGTATAATCTGGCTCTTGAAAATAAAAATTTTTACTCAAAATTGTGAGCCAAAAATAAGTTTGGGGGAGATTTTCACATCCATATTTCTTGACCCCATTAATAAATTTTCCTCCCAAGCTTACAGGTTTTTTGAGATTTAACAGATGACAACAGTGAGGACTCTATTGAAAACAAGTTTGGGGGAGGTTTGTGCTTATTTACGCATCACTTTGCATCATATTTTGCATAGCACAAAACGTATGATAAAAAAAATTGTGTACATAAATAAGATAATAAAAGATTAGAAAGTGAAAAATTACATTCACAAGATTGGATCTTCTAAGCCTTAGGTGTTTCTAGACGAGAAAATTGCTAATTACGCCTAGTGAAAAAAAATATAGCGAGGGTGCTACATCACCTAGTGCCTTAGACCAACTGGTTTGGGAGTCACTGCTAAGCCTTAGGTGTTGCAAGTCGAGAAAATTGCTAATTACGCCTAATCAGCAAGCATATGAGTAATCGGTCGGTTAGTACTTCAAGAAGTATTAACGGTCGCATGAAAAAAATGTGTGAGCAAATCCATCAAAATATTTACCGATTAAAAAGTACTGAGGTAGATGGACAAGAGTATGACAGCTTGAATTGAATTCTCCAAGTGTAGGGATATTCTTTACACACACGTAGGGGTATATGATCGATGTTTGGAAGAAAGGTAGGAATGAAGAATAAAGACGATGTTTTATTGAGGGATGATGTGATTTCTAACATCTTTTCATGACTATTAAGATAGGGCTCATGACAACTGAAAAGCTAGTGTAGTTGGAAACTATGATTTTCAAAGTCTTTCTTTTACAATTCATATCTTTATATGTAATTTTCACGGTCATCCTTTTATTATGGGATTTTATGGGTGCAATCCGCTGAAAACCCTCAGGAGACAACACTCCTCCTACTAGGGACACCTAGAGGTTTAAAGGATTGTTGCACGTGCTCAGTGCAATGGTGTTGCCTATGAAAGTTTGCTAGTTAGTTTTTCTTTTTCTTATATTTTCTCCTTCTTTTGAATAAAGCAAGTTTGCTCGAGACGATCAAAATTAAGTTTGGGGGAATTTGATCAGTTGAAAATATTGCATTCTAAACACATCGATTTCCCTACTATTTCTAATCATCTAAAGATGTTTGGTATAAATATAGCACATATTAGCAATCTGTCAGCGAAATATCAAATAACATGTGTTATACATTATAACTGGCATTATGTGGGAAATTGTGTATTTATTACTACATACATGATCTTTGTATATTAAAACACCTGTCTCGAGATTGTGTGCAGGAAATTCTCCAGGTTAAAGAACCGGAATCACAAAAATGCTGATAAAACGCATCAAGTCAAAGGCTTGAAATCTTGCAGTAACTAAGTAAGAATTATAAGATTCCAGGCATCAAAAGCAAAACCCTAAAGACAACATCAGAATTACCCTAGAAATAATGCAGAAAGCTCCTAAAATGGCCGCGGATCCGCGACTGAGTCAGGCCGATCCGCCGCGGATCCGCGACCGATCTGACTCATCGGCGGTTGGTATTTATTTCAGAGGCCTTCATATAACTTCCTAGCTTCTCCAAGACGTTTCAAATATTGTAGATTTCTCCAGAAGCTTCCCTTCTAACAGCCAAGCTTCTTGTGCAAGTTTGATATCTACCAAGCTTCTCATGCAAGCTTCATAACAACCTAGCTTCTAGTAGAAGATAAACCTAGCTTCTAAGAGAAAATATAGGAAAACTATAAAAGGAGACCTAGGACTTCATTACAAAGGTTGTTTATTAATTGGGTTGTTGAGGGTTGTTGAGTTGTTGAATATTGAGCCAAATTGGCACAAGTTGAGTGGCACAAGTTGAGTGGCACAATTTGTGATCCAAAACCCTAACCGAAATCCATTTTCCAAAGCCAAATAAAGATCATTTTGAGAAGAAAATCAAGCGAGCCATCATCGATCCTTTATTCGCAAAGCCAATCTTCATCAAGAGCACGAGATCCATGATGATCCAAGTCTCACGGAGATCGAGCGGAGCAAAATTTTACGGATCTAGTTACCTCTTCAAAATGAGCGATCGAGAGAAACATATTGTAATCTCGAATTGAGGGAATCTGTAATTAGTCGTCGATTGAATAAAGGTGATAATTGTAATTCTTGCTTTCTTTACATTCTTGCTTTATGAAATTTCTTGATTCTTGATTCATTAATTTTCATGATGTGTGAGTGAAATCTCCGCTTGTGACGGAATCGAGAGATTTAGTAGATCTAGTGATGATAAGATCCTAATACAAATCTTAAGTCTTATGAGAATTGCAAACTCTAGGAAAAAGAATCGTCAATATCCTAATTTGGAGCGAGATCAATGTTCTTGATTATTTCGTTGCAAATTATGGATCAAATAATTGATTATTCTCTTTGCTAGAGGCTAGATCCGAATGATGATCAAAAGACAAGGGATAGAGAAGGAGAAACCCTAGTTTCTTCAATAGATCCCTAATCTTCATTCATCTCCATCAATATAGCTACAAATGATCATTAGATAAGATTAGTCATTATTAGAATCATCATTGCTACCAATTCGATCGATTCCTAAAAGCTATTTTACAAATCTTGATAAATAAATTGATTGGGATATTTCTTGATTCTTGATTCTAGATCTTTAGTTTCTTTATGTTTCTTGAAATTAAAATTCACAAATCTTGAATCAATTTTCTTGCATTTTCTTTTATCTTTTCATTTCGTCTCATCTAAGACAAGATCGATCAAAACACACATCTCAGTGGACGATCCGTATTCATTAACGCGCTACATCGACACCGTTAACTGATTGCGGTATAAATTTCTTTGTTTGTGATTAAAACTTTTCCAAATACACACAAAGATGATCAATCAACCGCCCTGCTAATCAGATGGCAGGAGGAGCCTCTTCAAGTCCAACTGTTGAACCGAGGAGACAGGAAGTGACAGATAACCAGCCAAATCCTGATTTTTACTTCTATTGCAAGAGAGAAGGACACTTGTGGAAGGACTGTAGGCGCGCAAAATGCCTATGCTTAGTTTGTGGCGCATCCAATCACGGAATTTTTGATCATTGAAATTTTTTTTATATATTTTTTTCTTTTCCGTGGATTTTACCGATCAGGAAAAATTGGAAACTATCCTTATAGATGCAACCCAGCCTACACACCCACCAACTACCCGCAGTGGAAAGCTATCCAGGCTCCTGCACCTCGTCTTGCACTCCCAGCTCCACCATATCCACAGCCTACTCGCCAATTCCAACAGGCAATGAGGGACATGCGTCGAGGGCAGAGAAACATGTCCCAAGGACAGAATGTGCCTCCAGTTAAGACGAATGTACCACGACGTCAGACTTTCACTTTAGCGGCCATAGTAGTCGAGGTTGTATGTCAAGGTAACAGTAGTAGTTCTCTTTCACATTCTCAAATCCTTGTATCACTTTGTTATTCTTCATACACTACCAAACTTTTCTTAAATCTGTTACACTTTCCTTTTATAAATTTCGAGGACGAAATTTTTATAAGAAGGGTAGAAAGTAACAACCATAAATTTTCTGTACAACTTTCTGTACAAATTTTTCAAAAAATACAGAAAGGTGTATTTTTGCCCGCGCACAAGTTATAAATATGTTATTATTTTTAATAGCAAGAAGGAGCTTGTAGCTCATTGGTAAGACCTTGCACTGCTGAACCAAAGCACCAGAGTTCAAATCCCATTAGCCACATTATTTTTTAATTTGTTTTCTTTTAAATTTTTAGAAGTCCAAGAGTCTATACGTGCATAACTCATAAAAACCAAAAGTCACAAATAAAAAAAACTGGCCTAGGAGGATAACCAAGAGATGAGGGACACGTGGCCCCCCTGACTCGGCTCGACTCGGCTGACTCGGGCCGGCGGCACGGCCAAATCGGCCTGCGGCACCGGTCCGACTGAGTCGGATCGCCGAGTCTCCTACAGGAAAGTTGTGTCTCTTGATCTTCCCTAAACCCCTGTATATTTTAAAAACTCTGCATTATTACAGAGAATTTAAAATTCAATTAAAACCCTTTTAAATACAAAATTAAATACATTTTTTTTCACACCCTTTCATCTACCCTAACCCTAATCTTTTTCTATAATACCATCCCTAAACACACCCCCTCACTCATAAATTCTGTCCAAACTCTCAAGAAAACTCTCTAGAATTTTTTGTACAAGTGGAGTTAGCGAAGGGCGAAACTCCGACGAAATTCCGACGACGTCCCTAGGAGCTCCCGGCGACGAAACGACGCACCGGAACCTACTTCCACTCTCTCTTTCTCTCCTCTAAACCAAAAGCCAGTAAGTCTCTCCTCGCTCTTCTATTTTCTATTCTTAAAACTCATAATTCTAAAACCCGACGGAATCGGAGTTAATCCGATTTCCGATTCGGTTCTTCTTAAAAATTCCATTTTTCTTAAATAAAAACATACCACACTTTTACATCTTGAGTATTAAATATTAAAAAAAAATCATGAAAAAGTTCCATAGCAAAATATCTCATATTGCAATTTTTATCGTACTTTTTTAATAAAATACCATGTAGTTTAGTTTCGACTTTAAAACATCATTAATCTTGTTATACCTTTAAATAGATCACGAGGTAATGACCTACCTCTTCAAAATACTCATATGCAACATAGCACAATACCTTTTGGGAAATATAGATTCGGGAAAATACCGTTTTACACAAAACTACCTTAAACTTATAAAAAACCATTTTCACAAGATTATGTATTTTAAACAAGTCTTTGCAAAGCGCCGCTACAACCCATTTGGGGAACCCGTTCGGGATGGTGCGGATTATCGCACATTCTCGGGCTTAGTAGTGCGAGATGCAGACCTCCGCAAGGAGCATTCGGTCTCGAGAGATTTGAAAATACAAATATCTTAAGAAAATGAGATTTCTAGAAAAATAATAAATTAAATTATATATATATATATATATATATATATATATATATATATATAAATATCTAATTTTGATATAATATAAATATTCCAACCTTCCTAAATCAAAAGAATCACCTTACATGATAATACCATGAAATTCTATACAATTTTAATATTGCAAATAAATACCCTATATTATGAAAATTAGGTTTTATTCACTAGAGATGTCACATATATAAAATTTATATCTATGAAAATTCTAAAGACGCTAATTAATTACTTGAGGTGTATTTTGAAAATTATACAAAATTATTTTTACATAAAACCCCCTCAAGTTTTATAAATTACAATAAGGACCCTAGTAAATATAGGTTTAAGCGGGACCAGTCTCTTGAGCCTCAGGGAGCCGGAGATATGGGTGCTTTCCTATTTAAGATAGACAACTTAACAAACGGTGTTATCAACACGGTAATCGTTTTTGAAAAAGACACAAATCCTGCCGCCCATGTGCAGCGGTTACCAATAACATCAAAACCTAATTCATGATTCAATTTATTTTCTAATTGTCTGATTCAGACTGAGTCTCAATATAATCAATCTGATTTGAATATGATTCAAGTACAATCTATAATATAATAATTCAATATGAATCAGCATATTCAATCTGTTCAATCTATCAATCTATACAACTTGACCGAACCGAACCATGGATATACATCCATCTACATGATTATCCAGTATATCCATTTCCATTTATACGATACCATGATTTCGGCAAGTCTTCCATTTACAACACAAGTCATCCATCTATATACAATATACAATTCAAACAATACAACAATACGAACAAGACTTCACGGGGCTTATAAAGGGGTAGATTGGTACAGAATATGTTAAAGGTGGCACGAGGTGGTCACTTAAGACGTAATTACATCCATACCGTTGTTCCGTGGTATTATCGACATAGCTTTGTATTCCATTTGCCTTTAGTCTCTGGCATATAGAAACTCCCCTCGTATACACTGGCATCTTCTGTACCAAGTTACAAATAACAGCTTTGACAATATAATACAACTTTAAAAGTTACACACTCTCTCTGTCTATTCTACTTCTCCCTTATCTTTGGGACTTACCGAGTGATTGTTCGCTGACGACATTTCTTCTCTTTCTTCTTTGGAATGTTGTCAGGTGGATCGGACGCACTAGAGCATGAGACCATTCAGGAGCAGGCCCTTGAGCAGTACACCGAAGACCCAGAGCTATAGCCATTTGTACCTATTTCATTTCAATACTTTCCATTTCTTTTATGCCACTGTTTAGGCATTGTTTTCATTCAGATGTATTTACTTTTCCATGCATTGTACAAAAGAATGTTAATAAATAAAGTTGTTGTTCATTACATTTGTCTCTTGTGTATATTTCTTTCATATTGCTTAGTTACGCTTAGTGTAATTATTTCTGAGTAAATACGTAGAGGCCAGTCGTGTCCCCTTCGCCGTACACCGGGAAGCGGGGCTTGACACTGTTCTTGACTATGATATCTGGTAAGATGATGACTATCACGTCTTTCTAAATGGGAATTTGGAAGTGCACATGTATATGCTTTGTCAGAAGGTTATCATAGTCAGTGGAAGCAGCGGAAGTTGTGCAAGTTGCTTATGTCTATTTGTAGACTAAGAATGCATAGCGGAGACGGATCATCTATTTTGATGTGCGAGTAAAGGCGATTGACTTCATCAAAAGAACAGACAAACCTAGTAAGAAGGGTGTAGGGAGTACTGTCATGGGATTTGGATGACATACTCCTGATGGGAAGTGATGTTCCTATGCTACAATCGGTCAAACTTTGGTTGTCACAGATGTTTCTCTACATAGGATCTGGATATGATATTAAGATTTTCAGTGACTAAATCTATGGTTTTAGATCAAGATTTTGGAGGTTTCCTAATTCGGGTACTTAGACACCATTATAAAAGTGTTTTAGAATGGACGACTTCTGGTGTGGTGGTGTACCCGCAGGTAATGAAGTCACTCTTTCTAATGAGATGTCTTTCAGACTGATGAGGAGAGGGTCTGGCATGAATGGCATATCATTTGCTTAGGCAATTGAGTCAATCATGAAATATCTTGTACTAAACCAGATATTGTTACTGCACTTTCCGTAGTAAGCAGATATTAATCCAATACTGGAGAAACAAAAGGAAGCAGTTCAAAATATAAGAGGAGTTCTTGGTATATAGTAATGGCAGCCTCTTTCAAGAGGCGGTTATCGTTCAGATTTCTAAGGTGACCTGATGATAGAGATGCTGTTAGAGTTTTGAGTTTACGCTCTTCTGAGAAGCAGTATATAGGATAGGTTTCCAATATAGATACCGAGGTAGACATGGTGTAAGATACTGGTTATGACTCAACGGAGGATATAGCCTAAGAAATTTTGCGGAATAAAGTTGTTCATTTATGAACTTGGTCCCATCAAGTATCCAGACAAATTCTTGTTGCAGGGTATCGCTTAGTTCGGGAGATTGTTGATCTCTGTGAAGTTGAAACATAGAGAAAGGAAGTTGGAACATTATAGCGGATTCAACTCCCATTTCTCAAACACAGATGTTTTACAAACACGGTTTGCGAAACCGATTAGTAGAGAAATTGGGTATTCGGTAGCACACGGGATGTGGGTATGTGATACCATAATAATTGGTCTTAAGTGCAAATGGGAGATTGTTGGATATAGTGCCTTCAAGGCAATTTTTGTAATTGCAGATAGGCGATTATGATAATTGAAGGAGGATCTATACAGGTAGAACAGTCTTACTCAAAATGATAGTATACTATCTGGTTTATCTTTATCATTCATGTGTATACGTTTTACTTGTTATTACGTGTTGCTAATACATAATGATAAAGCCCGTAGGATTCTTGCTTGATTACCAGCATTATAATAGCGATCATATACGTGTGAGCTGGGCAGTCCATAAGCACATCCTTAAATGTCCCTAGTCATTAGAATATCGAGACTGGGCATCGATATTCCAGAGTAGACTAGTGTATACGTTTCGAAAACCCAACGAGCGGCGGTGGCCGATCTCATAAGCCATTGGTATTGTGTCACCTAAGATAGTATACATGTGCTCACTGAAGGTGAGTACATTGGACGGATTCACCGAGAACTTCTAAATGGTATTATATCTATCATTAGATAGAAGTTCTCTAGTAGCATGAGTACAAGTTAGTTTTTTGACCTGAGATCATCATTTGTCTCGTATGAGTTCCCACTGTACTTAGATTACTACCCTACAGCGGCTCAAATGAGTCGTTCAAATAGGCTTTAGTTGGGTACAGTCCCGATCCATATGGAGACAGTGAGCAATTGTCAGGGATTTGTCTCTCCTGGTATTAGGAGTCGATGTCTCACTATGTTCGGTTGGCCATCACCCTAAATCCATGGCCACGGTGGATGAGATTTACTGATAGAAATTCTGTAGTTTCTCAGTTGGTGATGAGCTTGACTCCGTCATAACTTATCAGGTTATTAGGGGTATGACGTTATTCACCCCCTAGACCCAGTATGCGATACTCTAAGATGAAAAGACCGGACAGTATGGAGATTGTCATATTTAGGCTTAGTAGTGTATGGACAGACTTGATTGTCAACCTCCCTTTCGACACATATCTGGGTAGCCGTTACGTACAGTTAGTGCCGCTGACGTGCTTGTGGTTATGAATTTATCCGGTAACACGTTGCCAGCGTATTGCCAAGTCTTTAGAATCCTATA
The DNA here is from genome assembly GCA_030015575.1 of Agapanthus africanus. Classification (NCBI taxonomy): domain Eukaryota; kingdom Viridiplantae; phylum Streptophyta; class Magnoliopsida; order Asparagales; family Amaryllidaceae; genus Agapanthus; species Agapanthus africanus. Next base: position 570,603,676 of record JASDDO010000031.1, read on the forward strand.
TATAGGGTTTTCCCAATTTATGCGATATGATGTAGATGACGTATGTTGGTACATATGTGGGTCCGATTAAATAAGTGTACAAACTACACGAACTTTAATCGGACGGCTGATAATAATAGCCGGCTTAGGATTAAACCAGATTATTAAATCAAGTTTTGATTTAATAATATATATATATTTAATATATATATATATATATTCTAGTATTATTGCTCACTATTCTTTTTCTCTCGATTGGCTATTCGTATTTTTATATGGATACGCTTATATGTATTTTGATACGTATACCGGATTGTATTCTATATTTATACGGAATATGTTCTAGACGGAGGACACCTCATTTATGAATATTCATGGTAATGAGGTGGCTTGATAAGGTGGCTTTTGAGCATGGTTAAGGAATGTAGAGAGTGATGAGCTTCATTTGTTTATGATTAAATGGTTGTGATATTTTTTATATGATGTTGAAAAAATTATGTAGTCATTCATTCTCTCATTCATTCCAACACTTGAGCTCATTTTCTTTTGTTGCATGGCTACCTTTCCATTCTCTTCTCCTCCATGCATGCTCTCTTGAGCTTTGTGTTAGTGAGAAAATGATAGTGGAAAAATCCTACATCCCAACTCTTCATTCCTAGTGAGCTTGGAGCGTTGGTTGCTTCACTAGGTGAAGCTGGAGCTTGGATCGGTTCCTTTGGGTGGATCATCTTCGGATAGGACGGTCTCCTCTCATGCTTGTTCCCGATGGCCTACGAGGAGCTTGGAGGGGTCTTCCACAATTGGGTGAACACGCATCAAAGGTTGTAATCCCTGAACCTTGCTTGCTTATTTTCTAGTTTAGTGTTTAGAACGATCACTAGGGATTAGTTTCCAGTGCTCCATATAAAAATTTTGTTTTTCGGTTCCGCATCGGCCGCGGTTGACATGGCGAGAGCACTGGGAACTTTCAAAATGCCCTTCGAGCTCAGATCTCGACCTACCACCTCGCGCTCAAGTTTCCTTTGAGCACGTATGGGATAGGACGGGTCTACGGAGACCAGCAAATATTTCGGGTATATCTCGCCATGACAGTTCCTGAGGAAAAAGAAGTTGATCTGACTGACAGACCATTTGATCCTCGGGAATTGCTGGATATAAGAGATGACAAGAAAGAAATCCGGGTTTCCCCGGTTGAAGCCCTGGCCGAGGTTCCTCTCAATAAGGCGGACAACATCAGGGTCATCAAAATCGGGTCCTTCCTGACTAGGGAAACAAAAAACAACCTCGTACAATTCCTCCGACGTGTTCGCTTGGACTCTCGTAGACATGCCGAAAATCGACCCCAAGGTGATCTCCCATAATCTTAGGGTTGATTCGAAAGTCCGGCCGGTCCGACAAAAGAAAAGAAGCTTCCCGCCTATTAAGCAGAAGGCAATTGAGGAAGAAGTGGACAAACTGCTCACAACCAACTTCATCAGGGATCTGGACTACTCGGCCTGGCTGGACAATGTGGTCATAGTAAAAAAAGTCGATCGGAAAGTGGCGTATGTGCTTCAACTTCACCGATCTGAACAAGGCTTGCCCAGAGGACAACTATTCGCTTCCTCGGATAGATCAGCTGGTGGATAGCTTAGCTGGTTACAAGCTACTGAGCTTTATGGACGCATTCTCCAGTTATAATCAAATCCGGATAGATTCAGCCGACGAGGAGCTCACCACTTTCGCCACTGATCGAGGGGTCTACTAAGATAAGATAATTCCCTTCGGCCATAAAAATTGAGGGGTAATTTATCAATGGCTAGTGAACAAGCTATTCAAGCCACAGATCAGGCGGAACATGAAAGTCTACGTCGACGACATGATTGTGAAGTCCACCGATCAGCCGGGTATACCATGAACCTTGGCGAAACCTTCGAGGTACCGCGAAAGTACAGAATGAAGCTGAATTCAGCTAAGTGTGCTTTCAGCATCACGGGAGGAAAATTCCTCGGGTTCATGGTCACCCACCGATGAATCGAAGAAAATATGGAGAAGATCCAAGCAATCATCTACATGACGTCACCCATGAACAATATAGAGATCATGTGACTCACGGGCAGGGTGGCCTTCCTAAGTTGTTTCATGTCTATATTTAGGGGAAAATGCCTCCCGTTCTTCAAATCTTTGAGAAAGATCCCGAAATTCGAGTGGACCGAGGAGTGCCAGGTTGCCTTTGCGTAGCTCAAGGAATATCTATCAACACCTCCTTAACTCACTCGACTAGCCGAAGGAGACAAGCTGTTGCTGTATTTAGCCGTTTCCGACCAAGCAGCCACCTCGTTACTCATCAAAGTGTCCAAAGGAGTACAAAAGCCAGTTTACTATGTCATTCACGTTTTCAAGGATGTAGAGACAAGGTTCCCGACCATAGAAAAGATAGTACTGGCGCTTTTCAACACCTCCCGGAAGCTTCTTCATTATTTCCAAGCCCATACGATCATCGTCCTCACCGACTGACCTCTAGGGAGCATCATCGGTTCCTCTGAGTCATCGGTCCGCTTGGAGAAATGGAGATAGGAGTTGTCGTAATTTGAAATCCAATACCAACCAAGGAAAGCCATCAAAGCGCATGCCCTAGCCGACTTTATGGTCGAGTGTACCATTCTTAACAGAGATGAAACACCATAGCAGAGTCCGAGTTCAAAAAGCTCGATGGAAGAAAAGCTCGGTCCGCTTCCAGACTGGGTACTTTATGTGGACGGTTCCTCTTCCGAACAGGGAAGAGGAGTAGGGCTCATCATCTGTGATCCTAATGAAGCCGAGTTGGAGTACTCTCTACGGTTCGACTTCAAAGCCTCGAACAACGCCGCAGAGTACGAAGCCTTATTAGCCGGTCTATGAATTATCTCAGGGGTGAGGCTAAAGAAAATCAGAACCCACAGCGATTCCCCACTGGTCGTCGGCCAAGTGATCAGACGTTTCAAAGCCTAAAAACCCATCATGATAAAATATCTTGCCGATGTAAAAAGGCTAAGGAAAAACTTCGACGAAGTCCAAGTGGAGAAGATTCCTTTAAGCCTGAACGTCGAAGTCGACACACTTAGCAAACTTGCCTCATCGTACTCGGCCAATCATAAGAGGAACATCCTCTTTGAAGTCTTGTCGTGGCCCAGCGTCGAGGATACCGAAGTGGTCAAGAGAGTCTACACGACTCAAGAAGATACCCCTGACTAGAGAAAGCCCCTGGTAGAGTTCCTCAGAGACGAAACACTTCCCGAAGGCTAAGCAGAAGCCCAAAATCTCTTCATTAAATCTCATCATTTTGTGTGGAGCAAGGATAACTTGTACAAGAAGTCTTACACACAGCCCCCTACTCAGATGCATCGATTCCGATGAAACTAGATACGTACTTCAAGAGATACATGAAGGAATTAGCGGCGCTCACCAGGGAGCTCGCAACCTGATCCAGAAGACACTGCTGCAGGGCTATTATTGGCCGACCATCCACGATGATGTAGAGAAACTCATCAGACGATGCAAAGCGTGCCAATTCTTTGGCATCATTTCTCGGCTATCAGCAACTGAGCTAACGCCGCTAAGCTCTCCTTGGCCATTTTCCCAGTGGGGATTGGACATGATCGGCAAACTCCCAATAGGGAAAGGAGAAAACAAATACATTCTATTTACCGCCGAAAACTACGAAGACGAAAGTCTTGCCTGAATTTGGGGGCATATGTTATATGGAACATATCCATCCACCTCTCCGAAGATACCAAGTTGATTCATGGAACCGTTTTTCGGAGGTTTGGATAGATGCGACCGATATAGCCGACTTATTAGATTCCCCCTCAATGATGAGGGGTTTTTTTTATTGTGGGGGCGCTCTTCCTTGCAGACGCAACCTCCCGCAGTTAATTACATTATCACAAAGCGATAACAACTTTCACCTTCTTCAGCTGGTCACTTCGTATCGTGTTATGTTTGTTTATATGGGGTTTCCCTTGGTTTGTATACGGAGACTAATCTTTCCATGCCCATAAGGTGAGGATTTGTCTTGTTAGTGGTATATGCCCTACAGGAAATTATTATAAAGTACTGGATTGTATATTACATTTTGGATGCTTAGATATAATAACAGTCTTGCTTAATATGATAGTATGCTATTTGGTTTGATTCCATCTTAATATGTGTATATATTTCTTTTAACATATCGCTAATACATATTGATAGAGTCCTTAGGATCTTTGCTTGACTATCAGCGTTGTGATGGGAGTCGCACTAGTAGGGGTTGGGTAGTCTATAAGCACATCCTTAAGCCTATCCCTAGTCATAGGATTATCAAGACAGGGTATCGATACTCCAGAGTAGACTAGTGTATATACTTCTCAGCCCAGTTAAGGGAGATGGCTTATCCCGCAGCCATTGGTATGCCGTACCGGAGATAGTATACAGGTGCTCATTGGGTTATGAGTTATGCTGGACGGACTTAATGGGAACTACTGGTTAGTATTATACTTATCGTTAGTTAGCAGTTCTTGGGTGACATGAGTACAGGTTAGTCCGTTGACTTGATATCATTATTCGTATCGAGTGTGTTCCCACTGTACTTAGATTACTACCCTGCCATGGCTCAAATGAGTCATGCAAACAGGTAGTGGTTGGGTGCAGTCCCAAAGCACTTAGAGGCAGTAGCGGATAGAAAGGATTCGTCTCTCCTGATATTGGGAGTTGATATCGCGCTGTGTTCGGATAGCTAATACACAAAGTCCTTGGCCAGGGCAAGTGAGATTTACTGGTAGTTACATCAATAGCTTCTCAGGGTGTATTGGGCTTTACACCGACACGATTTATTACGTTATTAGGGGTCTGACGTTTACCATTCTCCCTAGACCCGATATACGATACTCTTAGACGAACAGACCGGACTGTACGAAGATTGTCATGGATAGGCTCGGTAGGGGTTTGGATGGGTTCTCTCGTCGGCCTTTTTTTCAACATATACCTGGATAGCCGTTACGTACAGCTAGTGCCGCTGACGGACTTGTGGTTAAACCCACTGCCAGTGTACTGTCGAGTTTTTAGAGTTCCACACAGAGGGTTTCCCTGGTTCAGGCGAAACGATGTTGAGGCCGTATGGTTTTACGTGCAGGGTTCCGATCATATACGTATACTGGCTACAAGAATGTTGTTCGGATGGATAATACTAGTGAGCTTTGGTTTAAACCAGATTTTAGTATTATATTATTGGATTATTATTATCTAATCGTATTCGTATTTTTGCAATACGAATACAGGTATGTATATACAGTGAGGGTATTCTTGTGATTTTATAAGAGATGCTTTTAGAAGGGGACACCTCATTATTGGATTTATCTATTTTTGGAAATAGATTAATGAGATGGAAAATGGAGATATTTGTGGTATGGGGTGAAGCATAGCTTATTCTTTATTTATTGGTTTGGCCCCACTATTCAAGCATAGCTAGTATTTTCTATCAAAAATAATGCATGCTTGATGTGAGAAAAGGAATGTGCTATTCTTCACTTTCACAACACTTGCTCATTTGCAATTTTCCTTTCTCTCTCCATTTCCTCTCCTCCTTCTTCCTTAAGACCCTAACCCTCACATGTGTTATGAATCCTAGGGTCACTTGAGATTAAATACTTCAATTAACACTCTACATCTCCTAAACTACCTAGTTTAGCGAACTAGGTACTTTAGTTACCTCGGTTTAGAGGTTAGAGCTTGAACCATAGACTCTCGGGTGGATCTTTTTCGACACGAGGAGGCCGACGACCGAGCTAGATCCGCAACTTCGAGGAGCTCAAGGAAAGGAGAACAAGACCCGAAGGATTAGATTCAATAAGGTATAAAACACTTACATAGTAGTTTATAACTCTATGTAGTTTAGCTAGTTAAGCTTTCTGAAAAGATCCTGTAGATAGGTTGATGTTGCAAGTATAAAAAATCATTTTTTATGTATTCCGCCTCCCCACAAGTGCGTAGGGTGTGCGACATCAACTTATAGTGGTATCCGAGCCTACTTAAATTTTAACTAGCTTGTTTACAAGTAGTTGGAACTTCGATCGACGAAAAAATATCCGAAATCGCATTTCCATTACATGCTTGATGTTCGTTTTTAAAAGTTGTTCAAAAAATCATTTCAGTGGCCTTAAAAATATGAGCAGGCTTTAATAGGACCAAGGAAAATTTTTGAGCCCATAATCCATCAACTAGACCATGGAATCGCGGCCAAATAGGTCATTTGGCCACGGATCCGCGACCGAGTTATGGACAATATGCTCCAAATTTTTTTCTGTTGTTCAAGTACTTGGAAATATGATTTTTGGTATATCTGTTTTTTATCTAGATTTGTTAGTGTACTGTTATGTGCATGGGGTAAACACGAAAATTTATTATCGATCGAAATTCTAAGTTCTTAATTAACTGTGTTTATGTTTGTATATATGTGTTGCTAAACGTCTACTAATTTCTATATGTCGATTAGTGGGGGCTGCACATATCTAGTATTTTGTTGATGGTTTGTGTATATGAGGTATTGGATCTTCGTGAATGAATAACCGGGGGATGTGAGAAGTGTGTTCTTTTCTTTCATTCATGTATATTTATAAATTGATGTAATATTCTTTTGCGGGGCACATCCGGGTTGAGGTTGTATCCACCGTTGTATTATTTCATTTACTTTTTCTTGAACCTAGGATAGACCTAAGGAGGGGGTGCACAAACTACCGGGTTCTTGAAGTGCCGAGTGGCCTATTCATTTCATTGAGTGAGGTTGGTTCACTTCGGGAATTTGGCATGTAGTTTGCCGCACCCGTAGGGGTCTAGGGTGGGGTTTGTCTATTCATCACGATCGTGGAATCCATTTTTCGTTCTAAGCTAAAACGAAACATGGAAATCCTAGTATATTCAGTATATTCAATATATTCATCTGTGTTGCTGTGATTTGGAATGCCTATTATTGCATGAAACAAATGGCTATATATATTATATATAATAAACGTTGCTTATGTTTTGCACCCGTGCTAGTCCAGCCCATGCTCTGTCGTTAATTAAGTAACCTAACGGTGCATGAAGGGGCCCCGTGGCGAATACTGATGGCATAAGCGTACGTTCTATTTTCGTTTCTTTCTGCAATGGTAGGGTTAAATGATGTGACCAGATTAATATTGTTTAATGCAAAGAAAACAAACCAAAGTTAAATCGTTGGAAGAATTTCAAAACCGCTCGGTTTTCTTGAAAAACAACTTTTAAAAGGGGAGCCTAAACCACTCCTTTTAAAAGCTATCATGGTTCCTTCGATTATATCAAGTTCATTACGTTCACAGTTTTCGCCAAAACCAGTCATAGCCCTCCGTCATTTCATATGGGTATTTAGTAGTATTCAAGCTATGTATTTTGACCTTCGCCAAGGCATAGTGATTGGTAGCTGCTGGGTATTCATCTGTAGCATAGGTAGATGCGTTAATTTGGGAAAGGCGTATAGCTATTTTGGCCTTCATCAAGGGTTTGTACAAATGAGTTCAAATTAACCTGGACAATGATGGGTAGAACTTGACTTGCGTCTTATAATATGTTGGCCTTCGTCAAAGTCATAAGCGTCTGGGCAAAAATCCACATCGGGAGTTTTAAAAGAAAAGTAAACTTGCTACTTTTTCATACCATATAGAGTGTGATGATTTTGGTAGGATTCCTTTAAAGTTTTCATGCAATGATAGTTGGATCTCGATCCCACCGTGAGTTTTATTACCCCTCGGGAGATTTTTTCCACTTCGCAATCAATGCTATAAACCAAGTAGGTGCCTAGAACGGTGTTAGCGGAGCTATGCCTCCAGGGAAAAGAGATTATGTAATTAAGGAACTTCGCGAAAGCGTTGGAAAACCTCCCTCGAAATACCGACACTAGCCTGGCCAAAAGGTTAAGCAAGAATTGTAGGGTGCGATTAATCCCGACTAATTCTTCTTTTATGGTTTGAAGGAGAATTTGAGAAACAGTGGGAGACATCCTGTTTAGATAAACTAATAAGAAATCTAAATTTGCAAGAGCATCATACTGAGTGTTTCTTCTCTCTCTCCTAATAGCAGCGACCAAAATGACCAGGCTTAACTTACTGCTACATAAAAATATATTGACGGGGCCAAACTATAAAGATTGGATAAGAAATGTCCAGATGGTCATAACCTATGACAAGCCGGGTTACCTCCTTACTACCAAATCCCCCACCGTCCCAGGTCCAGATTCTACCGTCGCGGATATTGAGATCCATAAGACATGGGAAATAGACTGTGCGAAAGCAAAGTGTCTCGTGCTGGCCTTAATGGATAATGAACACCAGAGGCGACATGAGAAGATGGACTTAGCTTCCATCTTCCTCCATACCAAAGATTTATATGAAGAGCAATCTCGTATCGCAAGATACGAGACCTCGAAAAAAAAATCAAGCGAGGTTGGCTATCGGGTCATCTATAGGGTATCTCATCCTTAAGATGATTAACTATATTGGAGAGGCTGCGGACCTTGGGATCACATTGGAGAACGAGTTGTATACAGACTTGATTCTACAGCCCCTCCCTTCTACCTATGCCCAGTTTATCTTGAAATTCAATATAAAAGATAAGGAAGTTACACTTCCAGAACTCCTCAACTTGTTGAAGAGTGCAGAGGGCACCCTGAAGAAAACCAGGGAGACACCCGCTCTTCTTATTGGGGGAATTTTCCTCCTCTAGATCCAAGGCGAAAGCCAAGGGGAAGAAGAAAGCCCCCACCAAGCCGAAGGGAGGTGTCAATAAGGTACAAGGGAAGGGCAAAGCAAGAGTTGGGGGGCCGATAGTACAGAAAGAGGAATGCTTCTATTGTCCCAAGAAATGCCATTAGAAGAAGGACTGCAGGGCCTGGAAAGCCCAGAACCAGGATTCGAAGCAAGTTGTGGGTTCGGCTTCAGGTGTGTTTATGATTGAAAACTGTCTATCAATTAATTTTACTTCCTAGATATTGGATACCGGATTAGGATCTCATATCTGTAATTCATTGCAGGCTCTGAGAAACCGTAGAGTTATAAAGGCAGGTGGTATGACCCTTATGGTTGCTAACGGAACGAGCGTGGATGTTGTATCCGTAGGGGAATATCACCTAAGATTGACAAGTGGACATATTTTGGTTTTACGTAACTGTTTTTTTGTACCTACTTTGACATGTAATATCATCTCTGTATCTTTACTATCTAAAGAAGGTTATGATTTTATATTTGTAAGCGATGCTGTAAACATCCACCTTAATCATGGTTTGATTGGGTCCGGCACACTAGACAACGGTATATACGTATTAAATCAACACCAGGTTTTCAATGTCCAGAACACACTTAAAAGAAAGTCTCCATAATTAAATCAAGCTTTCTTATGGTATTATAGAGTAGGTCACATCAATGAAACACGGTTGACGAAGTTACATAAAGATGGATATTTAGATCCGTTTGAATATCTTTCTTATGCAACTTGTCAATCATATCTAAAGGAAAGATGACAAAGACTCCATTCATTGGACACGGAGTAAGAGCAACCGAGCTCTTGGGACTCATACACAGCGACGTGTGTGGTCCAATGTCTACACATATTAGAAGTGGTTATTCCTACTTCATTACTTTTACAGATGATTTCTCAAGATATGAACATGTATTATTGATGAAACATAAATCCGAGGCCTTTGAGAAATTCCAAGAATACAAGAATGAACTGGAAAAACAAACAGGAAAAAGTATCAAGACTCTTCGATCTGATCATGGTGGTGAATACTTAAGTGCCGAGTTCCTGGATTATTTAAAATAGAATGGAATTCTCTCTCAGCTTACTCCTCTATACATACCTCAACACAACAGTGTATCGGAAAGGCGGAACCGCACTTTATTGGATATGGTACGTTCCATATGAGTAACGCTGAGTTACCGCGATTCTTCTGGGGTTATGCACTGGAATCTGCTGTATATCTTTTGAACAATGTTCCTACTAAGTCTGTGCCTACCACACCATATGAAATGTGAAGTGGGAAGAAACCCTATCTTAAGTATCTTAAGATATAGGGATGTCCAGCTTTTGTCAAAAAGCAGCATACAGACAAGCTCGAGGTACGATCAATACTGTGTAAGTTTATGGGATACCCAAGAAACTCCAGGGGGTATCTTTTCTATTACGCGGAGAAACATAAGGTTTTTGTTTCTCGGTATGCCCATTTTTTGGAGACTCAATTTCTTGAAAAAGAAATAAGTGGGAGCGCAATAGAAATGGAAGAAATTCTAGAACCACAAGCTATTACTGAAAGTATGGTGGAACCAGAAGTTTCAAAAGAACGGGACATCTCTGTGCTACTCCATAGATCTAGTAGGCAGTCTCATCCGCCCGAGAGATACTACAGTTTTCTCATAGACGGAGATAGAGAGGATTGCATCATCAATGATGATGATCCAACTAGTTTCCAGCAGGCCATTACGAGTAGAGACTCGGTGATGTGGCTGGATGCAATGCGGACCGAAATGGAATCCATGTGTACCAACAAAGTATAGACTTTAGACATTGCACCTCAAGGGATAAAACTTGTAGGCTGCAAATGGATCTTCAGAAAGAAAATTGGTGCGGATGGACAGGTTGAAACCTTTAAGGCTAGACTTGTAGAAAAAGGTTTTTGTCAAAGACCTGGTTTGGACTATGATGAAACCTTTTCTCCAGTGGCTATGCTTAAATCCATTCGGATCCTTCTTGCCATTGATGCCTTCCATGATTGTGAAATTTGGCAAATGGACGTAAATACCACTTTTCTGAATCGAAATTTGGAAGTGTGTGTTTATATGGATCAGCCAAAGAGTTTCATAGAGAGTGTGAGCAGCGGAAGAGTGTGCAAGTTGCTTAAATCCATTTATGGATTAAAGCAGGTATCGCGGAGTTGGAACATCTGCTTTGATAAGACGGTCAAGAAATTTGACTTTATAAAAAATCCAGATGAACCATGCATTTATAGTAAGTTTGTAGCAAGAACTGTAGTATTCCTTGTATTGTACGTGGATGACATTCTTTTGATAGGAAACGACATTCCTATGCTACAATCAGTTAAAGGATTCTTGTCACAGAAATTTTCTGTGAAAGACCTGGGTGATGCCTCCAACATTCTGGGGATCCAGATCTATCACGATAGATCTAAGAGAATGTTGGGACTTTCACGGCTCAGGTACATCGACACCATACTGAAAATATTTAGTATGGAAGATTCCAAGCTTGGTAATCTACTGGCTTTTCACGGGATCACTCACTTCAAAGAGATGTCTCCCAAGACTGATTTGGAAAGGGATTATATGAGTATTATACCCTACGCTTCTGCGGTAGGCTCTATAATGTATGCGATGTTGTGTACCAGACTAGATGTTGCTTATGCACTGAGCGTGGTAAGAAGGTATCAGTCAAACCCTAGAGAAAAGCACTGTATAGCAGTTAAGAACATTCTCAAGTACCTGAGAAGCATTAAGGAGATGTTCTTGGTGTACCAGATTGAGGCTTTCACTGACTCCAGCTTTTAAAGTGACAAGGATGACTCCAAATCCATGTCGGGTTATGTCTTTACCCTCAATAAAGGGACGGTCTGTTGGAAGAGCTCCAAGCAGGACACCGTTACTGACTCGATGATGGAGGCAGAGTATTTCGCTGCATGTGACGCCGGAAAAAGAAGCATTCTGGATGAAGAAGTTCATTACAGAACTTTAGGTGGTTCCGTCCATTGTTGATCCAATAACTTTGTATTATGACAACAACAGGGCTATAGATTTAGCGAAGGAACCAATGTCCCATCAGAAGTCCAGACATATCTTGAGGCGATATCACCTGATCAGGGAGATCGTGGATCACCGGGAGATCGAGGTGCGGAGAGTAGAAATGGAGAACAACATTGCAGATCCACTCATAAAGGCCATCCCTCAGGCGCAGTTCGAGAGGCTATTCGAGATGATAGGTCTATGATATGCAAATACATGACCTTAGTGCAAGTGGGGGATTGTTAGTGGTATATACCCTAGAGGCCATTATTGTATAGTAATGGATTGTATATTACATTTTGGAAGTTTGGGATATACACAGATATAATAACAGCCTTGCTCAATATGATAGTATGCTATCTGGTTTGATTTATCTTAATATGTGTATATGTTTCTTTTAACATATCGCTAATACATATTGATAGAGCCCTTAAGATCTTTGCTTGACTACCAGCGTTGTGATAGCAGTCACACTAGTAAGGGCTAGGTAGTCTATAAGCACATCCTTAAGCTTGTCCCTAGTCATAGAATTATCGAGATAGGGTATCAATACTCCAGAGTAGACTAGTGTATACGCTTCTCATCCCAGTTAGGGGAGATGGCCTGTCCTGCAGCCATTGGTATGCCATACCGGAGATAGTATACAGGTGCCTATTGGGTTATGAGTTACACTGGACAGACTCGATGGGAACTGTTGATTGGTATTATACCTATCGTCAGTTAGCAGTTCCCGGATGACATGAGTACAGGTTAGTCCGTTGACTTGACATCACTATTCGTCTCGAGTGTGTTCCCACTGTACTTAGATTACTACCCTACCATGGCTCAAATGAGTCATGCAAATAGGTTGTGGTTGGGTGCAGTCCTGAAGCACTTTGAGGCAGTAGTAAAAAGATTTGTCTCTCCTGGTATTGGGAGTTGATATCATGTTGTGTTCGGATAGCCAATACAAAAAGTATCTGGCCAAGGCAAGTGAGATTTACTGGTAGGTACATCAGTAGTTTCTCAGGATGTATTGGGCTCTACACCGACACGACTTATTGCGCTATTAGGGATCTGACGTTTATCACCCCCGTAGACCCGATATACGATACTCTTAGACGAACAGATCGGACTGTACGAAGATTGTTACGGATAGGCTTAGTAGGGGTTCGGATGAGTTCGCTCGTCGGCCTTCTTTTCGACATGTACCTGGGTAGCCGTTATGTAGTGCCGCTGAAGGACTTGTAGTTATGCCAGCGTACTTTCAAATCTTTAGAGTCCCACACAGAGGGTTTCCCTAGTTCAGGCGAAACAATGTAGAGGTTATATGGTTTTACGTGCAGGGTTCCGATCATATACGTGTACTGGCTACACTGATGTTGTTCGGACGGATAATACTAGTGGGCTTTGTTTTAAGCCAGATTATAGTATTATATTATTGGATTATTATTATCCCATTGTTTTCATATTTTTGCAGTACGAATCCAGGTATGTATATACGGTGAGGGCATTCTTGTAATTTTACAAGAATGTTTCTAGAAGGGGACACCACATTATTGGATTTACCTATTTTTGGAAATAGATTAATGAGATGGAAAATGGAGATATTTGTGGAATGGGGTGAAGCATGGCTTATTCTTTGTTTATTGGTTTGGCCTCACTATTCAAGCATGGCTAGTATTTTCTAAGGAAAATAATGCATGCTTGATATGAGAAAAGGAATGTGCCATTCTTCACTTGCACAACACTTGTTCATTTGCAATTTTCCTTTCTCTCTCCATTTTCCTCTCCTCCTTCTTCCTCAAGACCTTAACCTTCACATGTGTTGTGAATCCTAGGGTCACTTGAGATTAAATAATCCAATTAACACTCTACATCTCTTAAGCTACCTAGTTTAGCGAACTAGGTACTTTAGTTTCCTCCGTTTAGAAGTTGGAGCTTGAACCATAGACTCTCGGGCGGATCTTCGTTGACACAAGGAGGCCGACGACCGAGCTAGATCCGCAACTTCGAGGAGCTCAAGAAAAGGAGAACAAGACCCGAAGGACTAGATTCAACAAGGTATAAAACATTTACATAGTAGTTTAGAACTCATGTAGTTTAGCTAGTTAAGGTTTCCGAAAAGATCCTGTAGATAGGTCGATGTTGCAAGTATAAAAAATCATTTTTTTATTTCGCCTCCCCACAAGTGCGTGGGGGTGTGCGACACCGACTTACAAGTCTAAACTCGTACATTATATCTCATAAAAATGAGGTCCATAAGTTCAAGGGTTTAAGGATCGTTAATCTAATTTTTGATTAAGATCAATTTAAAATGTGTTTAAGGACCGTTAATCATGTTTTAGATTAAGGTTGACTCAAAATATGTATGATCAAGGTTGATTTTCCTTTGAAAATCAAAGAAGTTTGAAATTTCAAGGAATTATTTTAATTTTAGACTAAATGTCGGGCTCTGTTTCCCAACAGTACAAAGCACTAGGCCAAATATCTTGTTTTGGGCTTTAGATAACCCAACAGTACGAAGCACAGGGCCCAGAAGCTTAAGCTTCATCATGGATTCTGCTTTAGTGTTCACATGCTCTTCACATGAGAAGCCTAATTTCTTTGTGTTCACGTGTCTTCCATGTAATTAGTGCTAAGCAATGGTTCGTATGATGCTCATGTGAGTAGCACGTGGCCCACCATCTTCATGATTGATCATGTGTCTTCCACTTGAGTAATGATAAGTACTAAAGTCTCAGTGCTTACGTGCTCCCACGTGAAACTGTAAGTCTCAGCGCTCATGTGTATTCTACGTGATCCGCTGTTTCATATTTTCTTTGAGTGCCCACATGCTTCTTACGTCGGTCCATGTTTTCTTTGTCTTCCAGGGTACTCACGTGTCTTCCACGTGGTCCTCCCCATATTCATGCAGAGATTAACTCCAAAAATTAGAGTTAAACTCTAAAGTCCTGCAGATCTTGCAAGAACTAAGTTCTTTCTTTTTTTGGTGAGAACTAAGTTCTTATTAGGATAAAAACCTATCATATCTTAGAGGAACTAAGTTTTCAGAATATCAATTCCATCTTTTTTTGTTTCGTTTTTATGTGTAGGGGTAAAACGCCATAGTTCTTCTCTGGATCTTTGATTTGAAGACTACGATCTACTCGATGAGAAATAAATTCTCATCCTGTGGGATATTTGTCTTGTGGATCTCCGATCTCGAGAAAGAACTGAGTTCTTATAAAAGGGTTGAACCCTTATATCATGTACGAAATAAGAAAGAAGGAGATATTCTTATCTCTATTTTTACCTAGGATTTGAACAAGGGATGATCTTCTTCGAAAGAGAATTAAATTCTTTGTTGTTTTTTTAGTAGAAGCTTAAGGGAAATCTTTTCTCTCGCGAAAGCTTGGGGGTGTCTTGTATATCTTGAAGTTTATGGAAGGAATTCTCTCTTTGAGACTTGAAGTGTCCGGTCCTTTATATAGGAGAAGGAAAGATATCGATTAGTTTGAGAGATCTCGATTGATCTAATTGATCTCAAATATCACTCGAGAAATTATATCCACCGTTGGATCTAAGATCTAGGGATTTTTGTTTAACAGAAAATATTTTATGTTCGTTTTAGCAAGATTGGGAAAATATTTTCCTAACAAAGAGTTTGATTCAATCTTCTGATTTAGTCAGTGATATTATAATCACCGTTAGATTTTAAATCCGAAAGTTTTCTGTTTATATATATATATATATATATATATATATATATGGTAGCCCTCACGTGAAAGCCACGTGAGCACATCAGTTTGAAGCGCTAGCTTTAGATAGAATTAAATTTTATATAGAATTCGATTCTATTTGGAAAATATTTCACCCTGATCTTTCTAATATTAGAAAGATTTTATCTGTTAAACAGAAAACTTTCGGATTTAAAATCTAACGGTGATTATAATATCACTGACTAAATCAGAAGATTGAATCAAACTCTTTATTAGGAAAATATTTTCCCAATCTTTCTAAAACGAACATAAAATATTTTCTGTTGAACAAAAATCCCTAGATCTTAGATCTAACGGTGGATATAATTTCTCAAGTGATATTTGAGATCAATTAGATCAATCGAGATCTCTCAAACTAATCGATATCTTTCCTTCTCCTACATAAAGGACTGAAGACTTCAAGTCTCAAAGAGAGGTGTCCTTCCATAAACTTCAAGATATACAGACACCCCCAAGCTTTCGCGAGAGAAAAGATTTCCCTTAAGCTTCCACCAAAAAAACAACAAAGAATTTAATTCTCTTTCGAAGAAGATCATCCCTTGTTCAAATCCTAGGTAAAAACAGAGATAAGAATATCTTCTTCTTGCTTATTTCGTACATGATATAAGGGTTCAACCCTTTTATAAGAACTCAGTTCTTCCTCGAGATCTGAGATCCACAAGACAAATATCCCACAGGGTGGGAATTTATTTCTCATCGGGTAGATCGTAGTCTTCAAATCAAAGATCCAGAGAAGAACTATTGCGTTTTACCCCTACACATAAAAACGAAACAAAAAAAGATGGAATTGATATTCTGAAAACTTAGTTCCTCTAAGATATGATAGTTTTTTTTTAATCCCAATAAGAACATAGTTCTCACAAAAAAAGGAAGAACTTAGTTCTTGCAAGATCTGCAGGACTTTAGAGTTTAACTCTAATTTTTAGAGTTAATCTCGGCATAAATATGGGGAGGACCACGCGGAAGACACGTGAGTACCCTGGAAGACAAAGAAAACATGGACCGACGTAAGAAGCATGCAGGCACTCAAAGAAAATACAAAACAACGGATCACGTAGAAGACACATGAGCGCTGAGACTTACAGTTTCACGTGGGAGACACGTGAGCACAGAGACTTTAGTGCTTATCACTACTCAAGTGGAAGACACATGATCAATCATGAAGATGGTGGGCCACGTGCTACTCACATGAGCATCATACGAACCAGTGCTGAGCACTACTTACGTGGAAGACACGTGAACACCAAGAAATCAGGCTTCTTATGTGAAGAGCATGTGAAAACTAAAGCAGAATCTATGATGAAGCTTAAGCTTCTGGGCCCTGTGCTTAGTACTGTTCGGTTATCTAAAGCCCAAAACAAGATATTTGGCCTAGTGTTTTGTACTGTTGGGAAACAGAGCCCGACATTTAGTCTAAAATTAGAATAATTCCTTGAAATTTCAAACTTCATTGATTTTCAAAGGAAAATCAACCTTGATCGTACATATTTTCAGTCAACCTTAATCTAAAACATGATTAACGGTCCTTAAACACATTTTAAGTTGATCTTGATCTAAAATTAGATTAACGATCCTTAAACCCTTGAACTTATGGACCTCATTTTTATGAGATCTAATGTACGATTTTAGACTTGTAAGTCGGTGTCGCACACCCCCACGTACTTGTGGGGAGGCGGAATACAAAAAAATTTATTTTTTATACCTGCAACATCGACCTATCTACAGGATCTTTTTGGAAACCTTAACTAGCTAAACTACATAGAGTTCTAAACTACTATGTAAGTGTTTTATACCTTGTTGAATATAGTACTTTGGGTCTTTTTCTCCTTTCCTTGAGCTCCTCGAAGTTGCGGATCTAGCTCGGTCGTCGGCCTCCTCGTGTCAAAGAAGATCCACCCGAGAGTCTATGGTTCAAGCTCCAACCTCTAAACCGAGGAAACTAAAGTACCTAGTTCGCTAAACTAGGTAGCTTAAGAGATGTAGAGTGTTAATTAGAGTATTTAATCTCAAGTGACCCTAGGATTCACAACACATGTGAGGGTTAAGGTCTTGAGGAAGAAGGAGGAGAGGAAAATGGAGAGAGAAAGGAAAATTACAAATGAACAAGTGTTGTGCAAGTGAAGAATGGCTCATTCCTTTTCTCATATCAAGCATGCATTATTTTCCTTAGAAAATACTAGCCATGCTTGAATAGTGAGGCCAAACCAATAAACAAAGAATAAGCCATGCTTCACCCCATGCCATAAATATCTCCATTTTCCATCTCATTAATCTATTTCCAAAAATAGGTAAATCCAATAATGAGGTGTCCCCTTCTAGAAGCATCTCTTATAAAATTACAAGAATGCCCTCACCGTATATACATACCTGGATTCGTACTGCAAAAATATGAAAACGATGGGATAATAATAATCCAATAATATAATACTATAATCTGGCTTAAAACAAAGCCCACTAGTATTATCCGTCCGGACAACATCAGTGTAGCCGGTACACGTATATGATCGGAACCCTGCACGTAAAACCATATAGCCTCTACATCGTTTCGCCTGAACTAGGGAAAACTTCTCTGTGGGACTCTAAAGATTTGACAGTATGCCGGCAGTGGGTTTAACTACAAGTCCTTCAGTGGCACTACGTAACGGCTACCCTGATACATGTCGAAAAGAAGGCCGATGAGTGAACTCATCCGAACCCCTACTAAGCCTATCCGTAACAATCTCCGTACAGTCCGTTCTATTCGTCTAAGAGTATCGCATATCGGGTCTACGGGGGTGATAAATGTCAGATCCCTAATAGCGCAATAAGTCGTGTCGGTGTAGAGCCCAATACATCCTGAGAAACTACTGATGTTCCTACCAGTAAATCTCACTTGCCCTGGCCAGAGACTTTGTGTATTGTCTATCCGAACACAACACGATATCAACTCCCAATACCAGGAGAGACAAATCTTTTCACTACTGCCTCGAAGTGCTTCAGGACTGCACCCAACCACAACCTATTTGCACGCCTCATTTGAGCCGTGGCAGGGTAGTAATCTAAGTATAGTAGGAACACACTCGAGACAATAGTGATGTCAAGTCAACGGACTAACCTGTACTCATGTCATCCGGGAACTGCTAACTGACGATAGGTATAATACCAACCGGCTGTTCTTTTTTATAAGGGATCAAATGACCCCGACGTTTCTCTTACATGCCTTGCATGTGAGTGCAACGGTACCAGCCTTCCAGCCGTTGGATCACCTAGGAAGATGGGGGAATCAAACCAATCCATTGTCCCTTATAAATAGAGTGATTTGCTATGAAGTGACTACTGTTAGTTCATCTTCTTCGTTAAGTTTTATTTTCTTGAGAATTTAATTCTCGTTTAAAGCTTAGTTCTCTGCCTTCAAAATCCTTTTGAACAAAGCCGACTCTGCCAAATTTTTGGTAAGGATCATGAACAGAGCTTAGCTCAAAACATATTCTGGACATTATCAGATTTTAATTCCATGAACATATTCATCAGAGCATAGCTCTTGATCTCGAACCGATCTCTTAAATTTTTTTTATTGTAGATCATAGATCTTGATTTCCTGATCAAAGATTCAAATGGATGGACATTCTTCAGTTCAACTTCGATTTTTTTTTCTTTTTAGGGATTTTACCCCGCTGTCGATCTTGAAATTTTGGGGATTTTCTAGAATTTAATTCCATTGCTCAACCCATAAAATTCCCAAGTGGGATCTCTGAGATTTAATCCCATTATCATATTTTTGTTTGCAGAGCTTAGCTCTGATTCGACACTTTGAAAAGTTTCCTTTATTAGGAATCTTTGGAATTTAATTCCATCTTAATTTTCTTTCCCGTTCTTGAATATATATTCTTTTGGGTTTTTAGGGGTTAAATCCCGTTCCACAGATTCGAACAGATTTGAACTTTTTGTTATTAAAAAGGACCCACTTTTGGGACATTGGGAGTTTAAGTCCATCTTCTCATCTAATGAGAATCCTTTTTAATTCTCACAATGGGGACATGTTCCATCATAAGTGAGCCGCCACTTTGATTTCATGGGGTCCACTAGCTTTGGAGTGAGTATCTCCACAAAATGAACTCATGTCCTTTTGCTGATACTTCTTTTGTCCTTTTTCAGGTACAATGAGTTCAGTTCCTTTCTTCCCCTACACCTGCTCGGAAGTTGCTTTCCCACAGTCGCCATCAGATGAAGAATTGCTGGCTATGATTCAGAACCATGATCGCAAACGGGAATCTCTTAACCTTTGGGGAGTCTGGTATGGTCATATTATAAGAGGGCGTTGTTCAGTTGATAAAACTGCACATTTGTTATTACATTTTTTCCTACCATTTCCATATTAAAAAGGTCTTTATTATAATATATCATACATAAGAGGGTTTATTTGTAAAAATACTATTTTCCATGTGTTGATATATTATAATTAGCATTTGGTAGGAAAATGTATATAATAATATTATTGACGTAATCCTAGTAGAACTAAGTCTACTAAATATTATTTAAGTTGTTGTGCAGAATTTGCAGGTCTAAAATCAAGGAAATCAGGTTCTTGAAGCTAACCTGCCTAATTAAGAACTCAAAATGAAGAAATCAAGTCTGGTAGAAGAAAAGAAAAGATTTTAAATTTCCAAAGATACCAGAGATAGACACATGTCACAAGGAGAAAGCCCCAAACTTTTGATGAAGTAATCCCCACCCTTGGCAGCGGATCCGCGGCCAAACCCCCCTGTTGGCCGCGGATCCGCCGCAGGGTAGGAGATTTAGGAGATGAGGATTTTGGGGGTGAATCTATACTGTTAGCTTCCAATTTTGGAAGCTAACTTTCTGGCTTTGGGACTATAAATAAAGTCCGAGAGCCTCTTGGAAAAATCATCAAGCCGACGAGATCACGAAGTCCAAGACGGCTCACGCATCCAGGCTGATCATCAACTGTTCGTCTACCTCCTTGAAAGAGATCGAGAAGCAAACTAGTCTTTGTAATCATTTTCTAAGGAATCAAAGTGTAATGAATATTGTTGATTAATAAAGGTAGCTTTCTTTTTCTTATTCTATTTCTTAGTAGTTTAATTATGCATTTTCGCTCCATCTCTCTTTCTCCCAACATGCGTGAGTAATTCTCCGCTTGTTAGGGTTCGTAGGGTTAGAGTAGGCTAATGGATGATGAACATCCCTAAACCCTTTTTAAGTCCTATAAAGTTTATGAACTTTATCAAAAGAATCATTAACATCCTAATCGGGCGCGCTAACAATTCTTTGTTAGTTCCGACCGCGATTAGAGATTAGATTAATGATTGTTTTGATAAAGGCTAGATATGAACGGAGTTCCGTGTCGAGATAAGGGTTACGAGTGGGATTCCTTTTCCCTCCAGAAATCCTAATCTACAGGCATCACCGTCGTTCTAGCTTTAAATCTATTAAAGGATAAAAAGGGTAAATTTTAATTAATCATCCATAACTACTAAATCCTAACGAACCCTACAAGCCCCCTTATTATATTAATTACATCCATAAATAATCTAGTTCTATATTTTGCATTAGTGCCTAACGTAGATCTAGAAACCATTCCACAAAATTCTTTATCCCTCCTCTCTTTTTCAACACATCTAAAGTAAGAGTAAAAGATTCAACGTTTCCCTGAGAACGACCCGTACTCATCCCGGTCTAGCTACACGCGACACCGTTCTGATTGCGGTTACACTACAAACACACTTTTTCCAAACAATCAAATGGCACCGTTGCCGAGGATACGTGCGTAATTTTTTATTCTTACTATTTGTGTTGAATTCTTAGACGATTCATATCATTATTAAAACAAAACTGCAAATTGCATATTTAACGATTTGTGTGTGAATTTTGCGAGGGAATCTGGAGTCACGGACTTGAGGAAACAGGAGATCTAGGGTTTCACATTTCTCTGGTATCTTTCTTAACTCTTTCTCTCTCCTCTAAAATCTAATAAAATCTATTTTCTGCAGGATTCTTTGCAAAATAGCGCCGCTCAAAAATCTTTTTGCAAAAGTTTTGTGATTGGTTTTGTTTTGCATATTTTAATACGGACTTTAAGGGGCAAAGACCAAATCAAGATTAGGTGGGGATTTCATCACCCTTCCTAAGCCCCACAAATCACAAACCGAGCATCTGCATCAACCCTACAATAATTTAAAAAATATCTAGACCAGACTCTAAGGACTGTCGCGCTCATTAAGGACAGAGGAAGGTTGTGGGTAATCTATCGCTTATCCGCATTACTTTTGTGGTGCCTAGGCAAGTGTGTCCAAGGCGAGTGGTTACTTAATTATGACCACTACTTTCGTAGTGGGGAGCCTCCCACTCACCTGGCACTTACCTGGCTACAAGAGTAGTAAAGAGGCGGTAGAGGATTTATCCTGCGGCTTGTCCTTTGGAAGTCTAGGAGCGGTCTAGAGACTGGACCTAGGTGACCTTAGTTCCAGGGTTGCTTGTGCATCTTAGGGAGATTTGTCTTGAGTCCGACTTTTTTTCAAAACAAGACAATTTTAAATCACACACACGCTGCCACTTGCACTAAACCCGCTTAGTGCATGCTTGGCTGGACACGGGATCCTAGTGCCCGTCTTGTCCGCGTTCCTGCTATCGACGCCGAAGTCGGTACTTCTTCATCTTCTTTTCCCCCACCACACACGACCGAGATGGACGGTACTCCATCAGATTATAACACTACGCTGCCACCACCCGTAGGTGCGCAGAATCCACCGCGCATCTCTCTCCAAGAGAGATGCTATCCTATCCGTGGTCCTCTTCCCACTTGTCTATCTCTTCCACCACCTAACGGGGATAATTTCGAAATTAAACCCCACTATATCAATCTGCTGCCCAAATTTCACGGGTTTGAATCGGAAGACACATACATTTTCATTACCAAATTCGAAAGCGTATGCGCAATGATGGGTACTTCACAATTGACTTTAGATGCTATGCGCTTACGTATTCTCCCATTCACACTGTGCGACTTGGCAGAAAAATGGCTTTACAATACTGCCGCACACTCTATCACTAATTGGGATGAATTCGTAATAGCATTTCTTAAGAAGTTTTACCCAAACCATAAGACTGCCCATGTTAGAAGCGAGATCAACCAGTTCACCCAGCTTCCCAACGAACCATTTTGGAAGTTCTTTGAACGTTTCAAGGATTTGCTTGTCCAATGTCCTCATCATGGAATCAATAGATGGGATTTATGTCGGATTATATATGAGGGCATTAATCCAGCAACAAAGCAGATGCTTGAAACAATGTGTCAATGCAATTCCATGTCTAAAGATGACGGTGAAGCTTGGAAGTATCTGGAAGACCTCGCTGAACACACTTTGCACTAAGAAAGCGTAAGACCACCTTCATCTAGGGGAGGTGTTCACCAGCTCGATGTTTCTATCACAGTAAAAGTCGAAATTGCAGCGATACAAAAGAAACTCGACGCTATTGAGAACAGATTCTCATCATTCTCCCTAAATCAGGTCACGCTTCCTAAGACCGTCTGTGGTTGCTGTTCGGATCCTTCACACTTAACGGAAGAATGTCCTATGAATGCACCGTTTCAAGGTCACGAGCAAACTAATGCTGCTTTTCAGCAGCGACCTAGAAACGACCCTTATTCTTCCACGCACAATCAAGGATGGAGGAATCATCCTAACTTTGCTTGGAATCAAAACCAACAAAGCAATTATCAAAGACCTCCTCCACAACAACCACAACCACAGAATCAGCCCCCCTTTCAGTCATAGAATTTAAAAAATCCGGCCAACATTTCTACACCACAAGTGGCCGGTACTGACAACTCACTTGCACAAACTTTGGATATGTTCATGAAACAATCCATGCAATTGTCGGCTGAGATGAAGTCTTCTATTGATACCATAACGAAAAACTCCGCCTCCCATGGTGAGAGTATTAAATCAATAGAAAACCAAATCGCACAGTTAAACGCCGCAATGAGTGCGAGAGAGAAAGGGAAACTCCCATCTCAACCCATACCTAATCCTGGCCACTCACAAAGTTATAATGTGAGTACTGTTACCATGTTGAGATTGGAAAAAGTGCTAAAGACCGAATGGGTGAGCAATGTGATGATAGTGACACCAATGATACCCCGGCTTCTTCTTCTTTCCCTAATTCGTCTAATCTCCCACCTTCACCCGAGCCTATTCTCCGTTTTCCCCAAGGCTCGAACATTTCGCCGAATCTATCTAAGTCGATTCCCACTCCAATTTTGGGATCGAATCTGTCCCCACTGTCTTCTCCACAAATGTTGAACCCAAAACTTATTGATCAAGCACCTTATCCAAACAGGTTAAGGGGCAACAGACCAAGTCCACAAATGGAGAAGATTATGGAAATTTTTAAGCAAGTTAACATAAACATTCCTCTCCTAGATGCTATTCAACAAGTTCCGTCATATGCGAAAATCCTAAAGGACTTGTTCACTAGGAAGAGAAAAGTTCAAGTACCTAAAAAAGTTTTCCTTGGGAGTAATGTGAGCACAGCTTTTACACAACAACTACCTAAGAAATGAAAGGACCCCGGAAGTCCTACAATTTCAATTTCTATTGGGGGTAAAAATATCAATCGTGCTCTACTCGATTTAGGTGCTAGTGTTAACTTGCTTCCATATTCTGTTTATGAGCAATTAGGGATCGGGGAGTTAAAACCTGCGCATTGCACTCTTCAGATGGCCGATCGATCTATCAACCAACCTAGGGGTGAGCTAGAGGATGTATTAATTAAAGTCGGGGAATTCATATTTCCTGTAGACTTTATCTTTATTGATACACAACCTGTGGCAAACCCACGTAATCAAATCCCGGTGATACTCGGTCGACCCTTTTTGGCCACTTCCAACGCAGTAATCAATTGTAGAAACGGCTCTATGACCCTATCCTTTGGAAAGAAGTTAATTGAGCTTAACATTTACAAGTTGGGAAGTGAACCCTCCGGACCATATGCTCATGTGTGTTCTGTCGAATTAATGGATGTCGACAGCAGCGAATATGATCAACCTCATAATTCTGACTCTTTTCATATATTGTTGGTTGACACGGACTCTTCCACCGACTTGTCCGGATCAACATCTAACGCTGATAAGGAACTTTTTATAGAGTCTGACGATTACCCCATTTTTTCTGATGACATTATTTTTTGGGGTATCGATGAAAACTTTAAGGAAATTTTCGCTGATGAACTCGCATTTTTACAAGACATGGGTGTTGAGATGAATCAACTCCAAGATGAAAAAATTGGAACTTCACCCCTTCTTTTGGACAATCATGATAATGCGAGTAATCCATCATTACTATCACTGTGTCGTCTCTCCAAATTGAGACACAATCCTTTTCCATTACACCTCTTATCTCCTCCCCACTTCTTCATGTTGAAAGGTGACATGTTCTTCCACCAACCTTGATGCTTCATCGATAAAATTTTTGAATGGTTGGTGTTGACCTTCGGTCTTTGCAAAGCTTGGCATTGACCAATAACCTTACCCCCCTCGTGTGATTTTAAAAGATTAACATTGTTTAACTCAAGTTTGGGGGGGGGGTATATTTTGTCTCTTGAAAGAAAATGATTTTGACAAAATTGTGAGCCAAAAATAAGTTTGGGGGAGGATTTCACCTGCATATATTCTTGCCTCCATTTATAATTTCCTCCCAAATCTACAGGTTTTTGAGCTTAACGGATGACATCAGTGAGGACACTGCTGTAAACAGATTTGGGGGATGTTTGTGCTTATTTACACATACTTTGCATTATACTATATATAAGCACAAAAAATTTTTGATAATAAAAGAATAGAAAGTGAAAAATTATATATGAAAGATAGGAATAGTTTAAGAAAACCAAGAAAATTAGAAGTTTTCTTAAACGAACTAGTAATAAGTAGTTATGAGCTGTTGTCCCAAGGGTTAGTAAGATGATGAAAGTCACTGAGGATAAAAATAAGTCTGAAAAATAATTTCTATTTTTGAAGCCAAACATTTGAATGTTGATACCCTATTATATGCACTTACACACGTCTTGAAACTCGGGATAGTAGAGGATACCTTGAAATGCTCTTGTTTAAAAGCCAAAGTATGAAGGAAATGAAAAAAAATAAAAAAAATGAAGAAAATATAAAAATGGTGAAAAGAAAAAAATGAACACTAGTTTTGTATCGCCAAGGCAGCAATAAAAAATATAGCGAGGGTGCCTCTTCACCTAGTGCCCTAATGCCAACCGGTCTGGGAGTCACTGCTAAGCCTTAGGTGGTGCAAGACAAGGAAAATATTATCACCTAATCAGCAAGCACATGAGTAATCAGTCGGTTAGTACCTCAAGAAGTATTAACGGTCGCATGAAAAGGTGTGAGCAAACCTAAGTATTCATCAAATTAAAAAGTACTAAGGTAGATGGACAAGAGTATGATAGCTTGAATTGAATTCTCCGAGTGTAGGGATGTTCTATACACACACATAGGGGTATATGATCAATGTTTGGAAGAAAGATAGGAATGAAGAATAAAGACGATGTTTTATTGAGGGATAATGTGATTTCTAACATTTTTTCATGACTATTAAGATAGGGCTCATGACAACTGAAAAGCTAGTGTAGTTGGAAACTCTTACTTTCAAAGTCTTTCTTTTATGGTTCTTATCTTTATATGTAAATTTCACCATCTCTCTTTTGTTATTGGATTTTGTGGGTGTAATCCGCTGAAAACCCTCAGGAGACAACACTCCTCCTACTAGGGACACCTAGAGGTTTAACGGCTTGTTGCACGTCCTCAGTGCAATCGTGTTTACCTACGAAAGTGTGCTTAGCTTTCTTCTTTCTTTTTTATCCTTCTCTTGAATAAACTAGTTTGCTCGGGATGATCAAAGATAAGTTTGGGGGTATTTGTTCAGTTGATAAAACTGTACATTTGTTATTACATTTTTTCCTACCATTTCCATATTAAAAAATGTCTTTATTATAATATATCATACATAAGAGGGTTTATTTGTAAAAATACTATTTTCCATGTGTTGATATATTATAATTAGCATTTGGTAGGAAAGTGTATATAATATTATTATTGACTTAATCCTAGTAGAACTAAGTCTACTAAATATTATTTAAGTTGTGCAGAATTTGCAGGTCTAAAATCAAGGAAATCAGGTTGTTGAAGCTAACCTGCCTAATTAAGAACTCAAAATGAAGAAATCAAGTCTGGCAGAAGAAACGAAAAGATTTCAAATTTCCAAAGATACCAGAGATAGGCATATGTCACAAGAAGAAAGCCCCAAACTTTTGATGAAGTAATCCCCACCCTTGGCCGCGGATCCACGGCCAAACCCCCCTGTTGGCCGCGGATCCGCCGCAGGGTAGGAGATTTAGGAGATGATGATTTTGGGGGTGAATCTATACCGTTAGCTTCCAATTTTGGAAGCTAAATTTCTGGCTTTGGGAATATAAATAATGACCGAGAGCCTCTTGGAAAAATCATCGAGCCGACGAGATCACGAAGTCCAAGACGGCTCACGCATCCAGGCTGATCATCAACTGTTCGTCTACCTCCTTGGAAGAGATCGAGAAGCACACTAGTCTTTGTAATCATTTTCTAAGGAATCAAAGTGTAATGAATATTGTTGATTAACAAAGGTAGCTTTCTTTTTCTTATTCTATTTCTTAGTAGTTTAATTACATTTTCTTTCCATCTCTCTTTTTCCCAACATACGCGAGTAATTCTCCTCTTGTTAGGGTTCGTAGGATTAGGGTAGGCTAATAGATGATGAACATCCCTAAACCCTTTTTAAGTCCTATAAAGTTTATGAACTTTATCAAAAGAATCATTAACATCCTAATCGGGCACGCTAACAATTCTTTGTTAGTTCCGACCGCGATTAGAGATTAGATTAATGATTGTTTTGATAAATGCTAGATATGAACGGAGTTCCGTGTCGAGATAAGGGTTAAGAGTGGGATTCCTTTTCCCTCCAGAAATCCTAATCCACACGCATCACCGTCGTTCTAGCTTTAAATCTATTAAAGGATAAAAAGGGTAACTTTTAATTAATCATCCATAACTACTAAATCCTAACGAACCCTACAAGCCCCCTTATTATATTAACTACATCCATAAATAATCTAGATCTATATTTTGCATTAGTGCTTAACGTAGATCTAGAAACCATTCCACAAAATTCTTTATCCCTCCCCTCTTTTTCAACACATATAAACTAAGAGTACAAGATTCAACGTTTTCCTGAGGACGACCCGTACGCATCTCGGTCTAGCTACACGCGACACCGTTCTAATTGCGGTTACACTATAAACACACTTTTTCCAAACAATCAGGCGTCATAGTTTTTCCTTTGAAATTCTATCAGAATCGACCCTTCCGGTTCACTACACGGCTCGTGCGTGGACTGCTTATGCAGTGGAAGAAAATGAATGGAATTCCAATGGTCGACTTCATCCGTCGTTGTCATCGATATCGGTTCAGCCTATACCGGTTATAGATATCTTGAGTCGTCGCATATGCCAGGGAGAGGCACGACAATAGTGGCAAATTTACTCCTTGGGAGTGACCCCACATCATCCAAAAGGTTACCTTGCCTAGGCTCGGTACACTCTCTCTGCCGAAAAGTCGTTGCTGCTGAAAGCAGGAGTGTAGATGGCCATGTATGCTTCTTTATTTCATTACCGCGATCATCACGTTTGGTGTGTAAAGGCATTCTTAGACCAGTGGAATATTCTGACCCATTCATTCATACTCTCGGAACGAGAAGTATCGATCTCCTTGGAGGAATTCAGAGAAGTTTCTGGGCTGCCCCTCATTGGAGAGTATTATGAGGAGATACTACCTCTGGACGAATATGTATTCGATATGGAGAAAATTACTTTGAAAGGCCTATCTAAGGAGAATGTCATCCGACACAAGTTCCCAGGGCTTGATCAGTGTGCTGAAAATCTAAAAAAGCTTACAGATAGCATCGGGAGGATGTGGGGTCACTTTTGTGGATTTTATCGCCCGCTTCCTTCACACGGATGTCTTGTCTGAGGAGACCCCAAATTTTGCGAAGCTTGATGACCCCTTTGGCTAAGATTTTTTTTCAGCATGTTCTATTTGATACTGGTAGGCTGAAGGCAAGAACCAGGAACAATTTTATATTCTCGATGCGGCCACCATGGCCTTTGAAGATATTGCTGCCCCAGATATCGATAAATAGACATTCCTTGTTGGCTTCATTGGTGTATGGCTCAGCTGGTTCTCCATGCCTACCCATCGTTGATTCATGAGGCTATCAGTCTTCTACCCCGCACATCGCATCGCACGGGGGATTCGTCCGGCCATGAGCGTCGCAGGATTGGCCCATCTATATGATGGCTTGAGTATGGCAGCTAGCATTGCTCACCTAGGTATGGAAACTGTGAACTTTGCTGCTCACTATTTCACCTCTTGGATTGAAATGCACGTGATGGGTGCATTTGGCGAGCATAAAAGACCTAAATTTTATGACTCGTACAACTTTCCAAGGATTATGAAGTTGGTTGATATTTCCGCTCCTGACCCGATGTAACAGGGGTTCTATAGATTACTTCTTCATCCACACTCCAGGAGTGATAGTATGACCTTTACTAATAGGGTTCTCACTTTCAAGTGAAGCCTTCAACGGTTATCCAAGCGCAACACGATATCATGAAGGATGGGGTTTCTGCTTTGAAAGCCTCGGAGATTACACACCTATATTCCACCTGGCCTGGATATTTGGTATACAGGTGAAATGCTTCCGTGCTTTTCATGCATTATAACCCACATCCCTTCGCTTAGCAGTTGGGTTATGACCAGGGTAAACCCCTTGAGGCTTTCCTTGTCAACCCTGTTGCCGATGAGGAGACTGTTTGCGACGTCTTTCATCATTTTATGCACTTGGACACGGGTTCCTTTTTTTGGATGGCCGAGCTGGATCATATTCCAAAGGCCTTGTATGTTTATGATGCTTGGTACCAGCGCGTGACTGGTGCGGTTACTGAATAGGAAAGGCGAGTGCTCCTCAATCCTTCGAGAGCCCCACCGTCCAGCGATCAGAAAGTTCCGTTGAAACCATGATCATCTATCCTTTTTTCCTTTAAGTGAAGGAGGTGTAGCGGCAACTCCCAGGGTTCTTCCAGCTACTTTGGGGCTTCCAAGGTCTTCCGCGTCGGCCCTTCGTCCATCTGGTGTAATGACCAGATCAAAACATGCTACAAGTGTCATTGGCGACACAACGACTGCTACGTCACCTGAATCAGACATCGGCTCTGAAATTAAGACATGCCGGCCAAATTACCTGCCGGTAGAAACACCGTTCATCAGGCACCACTTCTGGCTCTTGAAAGAAGAAGAAACCTTCTTCACTTTAGATTGATGGGCTGATCGAGCCTGAGGCTCGTGCTCCTGATAGTGGTAGCATGCCAGAGTATGAACCGGATGATTGCTTTATTTTTCCGGACATGTCCGCCGAGGAGGCCGCCCAGCTTGCTGAGGCCCTCAAAAGGTCACAAGACGAGACCGAGGACATATGCCCTCATAGGGGATGCTTTGCTCACGTCATTTTTCGGGATGTTGACCTTCCCTCCGTCGCACTGCCGGTGGCTCCTCTAACACAGGCAGAAGAGAGGGGTTTGAAATGACTGGTATCAGCCGCTTCTGAGGATGAAGATGCTTGGAGAGTAGGCAAAGCTCCTTCTTCGATTGAAGCCCGGTGGGTGTGGCTAGCAAGGAAAGAGCAACGAATTGACGAAGCTATACTCCAGGCTCTCTGGAGCATCGGTATATATCTTTTTATATTCCTTAGCAGATGACTTATATTGCTTTTGTTCTTACATTCTCTTTTTCTTTTGTAGGGACTTCTGTGCGGGTGCAGTTTTGAGCCAACAGCCTGTCCTGGAAATTCCTAAGACGGATCTGATTCCTTCGGGTGAAGCTCATGCGCCATTGATGGAATCCTCAGATATCACCGGTGATGTGATATAAAATATGGAGGCTATTCCCGACGCTGCTGCCCCTTCGGCCTATGCTGGGTCTCAGCCGGTCTTCCCTGAGAGTAGGAGGAGCATCGAAGGTAACCCCATCTTTTACATCCTTTTATTCGACAATCTTTCAGTAGACCTGAATCTTATGGTGTTTTCAGAGCTGTGGGAGTTGGCGTCTTCCATATTGGAACGTTCTCCGGAGGAGACCTTCTCGTGTCTATTCGGTATGGCGGCCCCACATGTGATACCCCCAGCGTATCATACTTTCATCTGGAGACGGTTGGTATCTTTCTATTTTTTAATTATCCTTTCTGGAATGATATTGAAACGTTCGTTTAACTGCAGTCTTGCAGGCCGACGATGAAGTCGAGATATTGGATGGACCCAGGGATCTCCTGGATTTGCCTCCCATGACCGTGGGTATGCGACACCTTTGGTCCTTCACACATATATTTTTTTTTATCTATCTCCTATTTTGGAGATGCGTCTAACCTTCCTGTGTCTTACTTTCTTTGACACAGCTCTGCCTACCCCGACCCCATTTAAGCTTCACGTTCGTATGTCTGAGGGTCTTTATGCAAGACGTATGTTTGAAAGGATAGCAAGAAACAACCTACGCTTGCTTGCCGATCTCATTGAAGACCTTCGCACCGGTACTTCGTTCACCATAGAGGAGTTTGCTGCTGAAGCTAATGCTTCTTTATCTATTCTCGCTACCTATCATGATGAGGCGTTGGTGCATTCTTGGGTTGAATACTATCGGTGAGTGGATGCCTTTCTTCATTAGCTTGAACACAACCTTTGTGAGGGTTTCGCGAAGTATCAGACTGGGGTCAATAGCCAAAGCCCAAGCCCAGTAAGGGCAGCTTACTCTATTAAATTTGCCCCTCACGTAAGAAAGTAAGCCATTGTTTTAGTTTTTTCTACAAGTCCTTCAATTCAAGGCCAGATTTTTGACCCTCTGGTAATTATAACGAAGATAACCCGTTGGATAGAATGCATCGTGTTCATTAGTTCGACACTGTAAAACGGTACGTAACCAAGTGGAACTGTGGGAGGTGGTTTACCCTAACCGGCAAGATCAAGCAAATGAATGGCTTTGATTACACTTTGAACCTCTAAGAAGAGAAGAAGGCGCCTTCTTAGATTACATGGCCAGGTTAGGCTTTCGGTTTCATACCAATCTCCCTATTCTGGTAGTGTTAAAAGCAATAAGATAAGTATGGGTGATGACCTAGTCTTTCAACACAGTCAACATCTTCGGTCTTCCCTTGGACATCTCATCTCTGAAGGCCAGGCTGAATGAGTGGATTGAAAGATGCGACACTAATCTCCATTCTTGTGAGAAGAAGCTAACTCAGAAATTTTCAAAGAGGGAGGTAGCTTCGAAGGCCTTGGAAGATCTTTGAGCTCAACTAGCGGCCAAAACCACACGGGGTTATGAGATCTGGCGAGCTTTCTAAAAATTCATGAAGGAAGTGGTGGCTCATGATAGAGTCTTTAACTTCACAAAGGAAATGGTGGAGGGTCACAAGGTTGCTGAGGGTGAGCTCGAGCATCGATTCGCCTTGTTTCAATGACTACAAGAGCAAGCAGGAGCTCAGCCTGCTACGCTGATTGAGCTCGAGATGGAGGTTCAATGGAAGAGTGCTCATCTGGCCGACTTACTGAAGAATCAGTCGTCCTAGGCTTTTCCTTGTTGTATTTTTTATAAACACCTTTGTATTCTTCCTTCAATTTTGATACATGAATAAAAAGATATTTTTTTCTGATTTGCGTATTCTTTCTTTTCTGATTTCCCCAAAAATGACTTACCTTAGTTTATTTGCTCATTTCGGTGCATTCAGTCTATCCTTCCATTAGGCATGTGGATAAACCCATCCTAACGTCAAACATGCAAAACCTTTATAGATATAGGCATCCGTTAGGTTTGTGGTGCTGAGTTAAATCCATCGTACCATTACGTCAGCAAATATCATCTCGATCCATGTCTAATCAGGTCACTGGTTTTGTGTAGCCGTGTACTTGTTGTATCACCCAACCCTACCGCTACAGAATACAACGTCTCAAGTAACCTTCTTAGACCGGTATATCCGTATTGCCATCAGATGGTTCAGCGTTAGGCGCACTGTGGTGTTTTACCTTGATGTCGGACTCCATTCTTTAAGGAGTCTCCGGAAAGTCATAACTGCACCCTTCTGAGGTGAGATGACATCCAGTGGTCTTTAGGCTTCGCATGTATTGCCATCAAGAACCGAAGCTAGGAATATACTGTCACTTAGCTTCATTCGGACCCGTGGGTCCTTGTCGACATTGCGTCTACATCCTGCTGGAATGAGAAAGATGTCGAGATGATCTTAAGGTTGTAGATGTTGCCATCGAGATCTGGAGCTAAGACTTTGTCATGACTCTGCTTTATCTTTAACTCCTTAGAGCTTGCCTGATGTCGCATTTGCACTCTGATGGAGGGACGTCGAGATAATCTCGAGGCTGTATATGTTTCCATCGATATCTAAAGCGAGGATATTACCATCACTTTACTTTGTTTTGATTTGACCCTTTGGCCCTTGCAGACGTCGCGTCTGCACCTTACTGGAATGAGAAGGAACGTCCATAAACTGCCTGCAGAATTCGAGATCTGAACCCTCTGCAGGGCAGAAAATTTATTTTATCATCATTTTTTAATTCCTTATGATGCTTTATCGTTTCAGCTTTATATACCGTGAAAGTCGCGATTGCCCAATCATTTCAGCTATTTATTCGCGGTGCCTAATTATTTCGACTATTTATTCACGGTGCCCAAACATTTAGGTTATTTCATACACATTTTTTGAGTCTGATACCAATCTTGGCATCAGTATCGCTACAACCGGGAAAATCTCAGGAGTGACTTATCGTTTACCATTGCTTTCTTTGGTCAAAGGTGGCTTAGAAGACGGGGTTAGGATTCCATCAACTAAGGCTTTTTAATGTTTATGAGTCATGTGGGTCTCGTAAGGTTATCTTCTCCTCATGAGTCGAGGGATCTCATAGGTGTATTTTCTCCATAAGAATCGTGGGGACTCCTAAGTGAATCTTGTAAGTCGTAAGGATCCTACAAAATTACTTTTCTCCTGGCAAGTCGAGAGAACTCATAAGCGTCGTCCACCTTATGGAACTTGGGTTTGTTTATGTTTATTTGTTCCCGCGAATTGTATACAAGAGTCGAGATCAAACTACCTATAGGGCTATATTAGAGGGGTATATGATGGCTTAGGCACAGGGTCCGATCTGCAACCTAAGGCTTTTGAATACTATAAGCCCTGATGGTCTCATAGAGGGGTGTTTTCTCGTTACGAGTCGAGAGGATCTCATAAGTGTATATTCTCTTTGGAAATCGTAAGGATTTCCAAGTATCTCTCATCTTTGTGAGTCGTAAGGATCTCACTTAGGTGTTCTCCTTGTATGTCGAGAGGACTTTGCAAGTTTATATTTTTGCGTGTTTGCGCCCTTTCGGGTTCTCACAAACTCGCTGGCAGTCCTGCTGTTTTTATTCACGGCGCCCTTTCGGGTTTTCATCCGTGCCCTTTTTGCTTATGGACATACCCCTTTTTTACAAAGCTTCGTAGATGGTTGATCGAAAGTAGTTTCGCGTATCGTAACTTAAGTATTAAAGTAACCGCAATCAAGACAGCGTTGCGTGTAGCTAGCCGTGATGAGTATGGGCCGTCCGCAGGAAGATGGTACGTTTTAAGTTCTTGTTCTCACGAGTTAAGCAAAAAGGTCTGAATGGTTCGATTCTAACTTATGTGTTTGTATATGCAAAATATAAGCTTGTTAGGGATAGAGATAGGTCAGTGTAAGTTAAGAAAATCCGTACTCATTCTTTCGTGTCTAACTTGACTATTGAAACTAGAGTAATCGGCAACAACGTGGATTAGGGTGTTTAAGCACGGTATTTGTGAATATCTGCTTATTGACCCTTGTCCGTCCGTTCTTGTCTCTTGACTTTCGCCTTTGGTCAAACTAAACGCAACCGGTTACGGTTAGAGATCATCAATACCATGGTAGGGTAGGGTGCCTAACAGAGCGCTTGCGTGAGATTTAGACGGAGTTCAATTAGCAAGTATCGGGTAAAGGAAATGAGCAAAAAAACCTTAATTTACACTACCATTCTCTTTCCCTAACAAGATCCACTTTTCACTAACCATCACAAACATCAAAGAAGATACAAAAGGGAAGAGATCAAAGAAAACAACAATGGAAGTAAGTAATTTGCAAGAAAGTAAATTACAAGTAAGTAAAGAGAAGAAAATACTAAAAACCAAAGTGCATCAAAATGAAATCTTTATTAAGTTCAACTCAAAGATACAAGCTATGAATTCAAATACTAAAATCTAACCTTGTAAGTTCAGTTAAGAGGTTGCAAGATGAGATAAAAGTAAAGATATCAAGATTAAACCTATCTATTATGTACAAGAACTAAAAAAAAATGTAGAGTGAAGATTGAAAATTGGACAAAAGTATATATTTGAGCTTGCTCTCTGTTCTGTTATATATAGGCACTTCATCAACAAAACGAACAATATAATTGAGATGATATGACAACTTGGAATGACCAGAAGAAAAATGAAGCCAAAATGAGAAGGTGGGACCGGCGGTAGCGGGCTTTTAGCCAATTTTGGCGGTTTACCGTTGAGTGGTGGGGCCCGTTTTCTTGTGGTGATCTTATATCCTCTCCATAATTTCTCTGGTATTGTTTGATTCTTATATAAACACTTGGATATTAATTTGTAGATTTGGAGGAAAAATGTAACTTTAAATCACATCACACCTTTATTTTCATTCATCACACATAGCCCCACTTGCACAAATCATGATTTTATAGCCAACTTGTGTGCCCACTTATGCTAGGCTGTCCCACCATGGTTCATGCATCCAAAAAGGGTTGTGTTGACACTTGTATAATGTTGCATCTGTTAGACCATTCTTGAATAAAGATGTGTATACTTGAATTGTTTAGCAAACTCTTTGAATATTGATCGGTTTTCTGTTCCGGTGCGATATTGACTCACAAATGTCGTATTCATATATTTGAGTGTGTTTCCAGTGTTTTGTCATGAATACCTGTAATCTGTACTTATTGAGCATACGCGGATTAATAATATCGATATATCACAAAATTGATAATGAATAGCGGTATTGAAATGCAGTTTTTCGTGATGAATAAATACCCCCAAACTAAACGAAATCCTAACCTCATTTTTGTGGGGAACACGATTGGACTGAGCCTGTGAAATAAACCGTTAAATCTCTAGGTGTCTCTAGTATGAGGAGTGTTGTCTCCTGAGGGTTTTCAGCGGATTACACCCACAAAATCTTGTCAAGCTAGTTTTGCGCAATAACTGTTAATTCTAATCCTAGGGTTTAGTTTCAAGGCTATAAATTCTATTATCCTAAGTTAGAAATATCGAACCCTTATTTTTTACACCTCACTTTTTATTTAACTTAAGATCCTATACGTTTTTAACGTGTGGTGCAAATAGCGTCGTTACGTTTCAAAAAGTTCGATTAGAGTCATTATGTCACAAAATATGAAAGCGTGTCTTCTCACCTCTACTAGGTTTCCATATGTATCAAGTATGAAATTTTAAAAAATCTAGAGGTCTAAGCTACACTAACCTAGAATCGAACTAAAGAATTAGGGTTTCTTATCATATAAACAAGTTTTACACTAAGTGAATAGAGAATACAACCTTTGTAGACCGGTCCTTTGCTTCTAAAGCTCTAAGTAGTAGTCCCTTAGTTTCAAGTAGTGATCCCTAGAACTCTTCTTAGGCTCCACTTGGTGAAAGGAACGAGCTTACTTCGTCGTCTTCGAAGCCGAAGATGATGCTCTTTGAAGTCACTCTAACTCAAGCTACATCTTCACTAATCAGGGAAAAGTGAAGGAAACAACCTAATCTTATGGGCTAGATGAGAGTAGCTTGATGAAGTAGGAATTTTGCTCACTTTATAAACCACTTTCTCCTTTTCTTTTTCTCCCCATGAAAAGCTAGAGAGCAAATATGAGATGAAGAAGATTAACTTGGTTGAGAAAATATCTCAAGTGATAAGTAGAGAGAGTTAACCACGGGCTAAAAATAATAGTTGGGTTATAAAATATCTAGAGTAAAACAAAATTAGTGGAATGAGTCATGGCTTCTACATGCTTCTACAAGCATCTTAATCGATGCACAATTCCACCTCATTTTGTATTTATTCTTAATAATTAATTAGCCAATAATTTTTAGTCTTGGTGTGAGTCTCATACACTCATGTTCTATGTATCATCCACCATGACACAATATATTAATACATATATATTAAATGTATTTTAAAGAGAAGAAATTCTTTTAGTGAGCATAATATTAGTTAATATATATTAATAAATCAAATATAAAAATATATATCAAATTATTAAATCAACACTTGATTCAATAATCCGGTTATATCATATATAACAAACTAATATCATTTATATGTATATCACATTATCAAATCAACACTTGATTCAATAACCCGGTCATATCACATATAACCGACAATATTCAATACTACATTAAATCAACACTTGATACAATAATCCGGTTATATCATATATAACCGGCCAGTATCAAATATATATACATATAACATATCATTGAATCAACACTTAATTCAACAATCCGGTTATATCACATATAACCTAACCGATATCACATATTGCGAGATTAGAATACGGTCTCACATACTCATATTTAATCAAGCTCCCGCACATATCACCATATGTGCCCTACTTTGTTTCGCTTAAGCTAGGAAACCTCTATGTGGGATTCTAAAGACTCGTCAATACGCCAGCAGTAGGTAATGATCACATCAGTTACCCATAAGCCGTCAGCGGTACTATCTTGACGTAACAGCTACCCAGGTGTTAAGAGAATAGAAGATCAACAAGCAAGCTTGTCCAAACTTCTGTAAAGCCTATAAGAAACACTTATCATATAGTTCGGTCTCTTCATCTGATATGTCGCATATCAAGTCTAGGGGTGGAATCGTCAGACCCCAGTAACTTGATAAGTCATGCTGATGTGTAGCCTAGAACCGTTCGAGAAACTACTGATAAAACTTACCAGTAAATCTCATCAGCCCTGGCCAAGCACTTGCTGTTATAACCAATCAAGCATAGCGTAACATCAACTACCTATACCAGGAGAGACGAAACCAAAGCACAGTGGAAACCACAGAAGACTCTATGACGATCTCAGGTCTACAGACTAATCTGTACAAGTGTCACCAGAGAACTGCTATCTGCCGATAGGTATAATACTAACTAGGAGTTCTCGGCGAGTCCTGTTCGGTGTACCCATTCTTTAATGAGCATCTGTGTAAAATATTTGATGATAAACACCAATAGTTGTGGAATCAACCATTTTCCTAAACAGGGTCAAGAACGTACACACTAGTCTACTCTGGAATATCGATGCCCAATTTCGATATTCCCTCGACTAGGAATGGTTAAAGGATGTGCTTGTGGACTACCCAAGCCTTACTAGTATGATCCGCATCATAGTCCTGATAGTCAAGCTAACATCCTAAGGGCTTTATCAATATGTATCAGAGAGATATAATAATATAAGTGCACATGTTAAGATAAAGAGCAACCAGATAGCATACTATCATGTCGAGCAAGAAAGTCCTATATATATATGTCCAAGCATCCACTATAATATACAATAATGTACAATAATGGCCTCCAGGGCATATATATGACTAACAATCTCCCACTTGTGCTAAGGCCAGTTGTTGCAGTATCGCATACCCAATATCCCCAAAAGTCTCTCAAATTGCATTCAGGGGAGGGCCTTCGTGAGTGAATACGATGCGTTATTCTTTATGTCAACTCTCCTGACCTCGATCTCCCGGCGATCAACTATCTCCCGAATCAGGTGATACCACCTAAGAATATGTCTGGATTGCTAATGCAACCGGGGTTCCATGGCCAAAGCCACAGCTCCAATGTTATCACAATACAAGGGTATTGGATCCTCAATGGATGGAACCACACCAAGTTCAGCAATGAACTTCTTCATCCAGACTGCCTCTTTGGCAGCATCGTTAGCAGCAATGTATTTAGTCTACATCGTCGAGTCTGCCACGATATCTTGCTTGGAACTCTTCCAACATACCGCCCCTCCATTGAGGGTGAAAACAAAACCCGAGACCGGCTTACTGTCATCCTTATCACTCTAGAAGCTCGAATCGGTAAAGGACTCCACCTGGAGTTCTCCGTTACCATGCACCAAGAACATTTCTTTAGTCCTTCTCAAGTACTTAAGAATGTTCTTCACAGCTGTCCAGTGCTTTTCCACGGGATCTGATTGATACCTATTTACCACACTAAGTGCATAAGCTACATCCGGTCTGGTACATAAACCACGTACATGATTGACCCAACTGCAGAAACATAGGGTATCCCTTGCATGCAAGCCCTCTCCAAATCAGTCTTGGGAGACATCTCTTTGGAGAGAGTGATTCCTGAGCAAGCGGGTAAATTACCACGCTTAGAATCTTCCATACTAAACCTCTTTTGTATGGTGTTAATTTACCTGGATTGAGACAATCCCAACATCCTTTTAGATTTATCTCTATAGATCTTAATCCTTAGGATGTAGGAGGCATCATCTAGATCTATCAAGGAGAACTTTTATGATAAGTAGAGCTTGACCGAGTGTAGCATAGGAACATCATTTCTTATCACGAGTATGTCATCCACGTACAATACGAGGAAGACAAGCTTACTCTCTACAAGCTTCTTGTATATACAAGTTTCATCTACGTTTTTTATGAAATCAAACTCTTTGACTGACACATCAAAACAGATGTTCCAGCTCCGTGATGCCTGCTTTAATCAGTAGATTGATTTAAGCATCTTGCATACCTTTCTGCTGCTCCTACTGTCTACGATACCCTCTGGCTGTGTCATGTACACGCTCTCTTCTAAATCACCATTTAGAAAAGTGTTCTTTACGCCCATCTGCCAGATTTCATAGTCATGGCATACAACAATGGCAAGTGGGATCCTGATAGACTTAAGCATAGCCACAGGAGTAAAGGTTTCATCATAGTCGACACCTGGTCGTTGACGAAAACCTTTTTTCTACAAGTCTAGCTTTGAAGGTCTCAACCTTTCCATCTACACCAAGTTTCTTCTTAAAGATCCACTTGCTCCTGATAGGTTTTACCCCTTCAGGAGAAACTTCCAAAGTTCATACTTTGTTGGTGTATATGGATTCCATCTCTGATCGCATAGCATCCAGCCATTTCACAGAGTCCTCATTGTGATGGCCTGCTCGAAACTAGTTGGGTCATCATCTTCCATGATGCAATCCTTACTCCCACCATCTATGAGAAAACCGTAGTATCTCTTAGGTGGATGAGGAACCCTACTAAATCTGCGGAGTGGCTGAGCTTCGTCGGGGACTATCGAATCCTCCGGTTCTACCAAATTATCAGCTATAGTTTATGTAGCTGGAACTTCTTCCAGTTCTACCTCATTGCCACTAATTTCTTTCATAAGAAATTCCTTTTCTAGAAAGGTTGCATGCTGAGCAACAAACACCTTTTGTTCCTCACTGTGGTACAATAGATATCCATG
This sequence comes from Agapanthus africanus, assembly GCA_030015575.1. NCBI lineage: Eukaryota > Viridiplantae > Streptophyta > Magnoliopsida > Asparagales > Amaryllidaceae > Agapanthus > Agapanthus africanus. Next base: position 570,643,860 of record JASDDO010000031.1, read on the forward strand.
TGAATTCTTTGGATATCCCATAAACTTGCAAAGAACTGATCATGCTTCGAGTTTGTCAGGATTTTGTTTTTTAACATAGGCCGGACAACCCCATATCTTAACTCATTTAAGATATAGTCTCTTTCCACTACATATCTCATATGGTGTTTTAGGCACCGATTTTGATGGAACTTGATTCAATAGGTATGTGGCTGTCTCAAGCGCATAACCCCAAAAGGAATTAGGTAACTCAGCAGTACTCATCATAGAGCGCACCATATCTAATACGGCGTGGTTTCTCCACTCCGAAACTTCATTGTGCAATGGTGTATATGGAGGAGTAAGTTGAGAGAGAATTCCACTCTCTTTTAAATAGTCACGGAATTCCGTGCTCAAGTATTCTCCTTCCCGATCAAATCGAATGACTCTAATACTTTTACCCATCTGGTTTTCAACTTCATACTTATATTCCTTGAATTTCTCAAAAGCTTCAGATTTGTGTTTCAACAAGAACACATGTCCGAATCTTGGGAGATCATCGGTGAATGTAATAAAGTATGAGAAACCATTCCTAGCATGCATAGACATAGGACCGCATACATCACTATGTATCAGTCCCAAGAGTTCAGTAGCTCTTTCTCCATGTCCAGTAAACGGAGTTTTGGTCATCTTACCTTTAAGACATGACTGGAAAGTTTCATAAGATGTAAATTCAAACTGATTCAAATATCCATCTTTATGCAACTTCGCTATTCTTGTCGCATTGATATGATGATGTCTACAATGCCACAAGAAAGATTCGTTCATCTCTGAACTTTTCCTGTTATGTGTGTTCTGTATACTTAGAACTGTATTCTGATTTAGAACGTATATACCGTTACATAAAATACCAAACCCAATCAACACTTGATTGAAGAAAATGTTCATAACATTTTTCTATAGTACAAAGTTATATCCTTCTTTATCTAATAAAGAAATTGATATTATATTGCACATCATCTTTGGTATGTAATAACAGTCGTTCAGAATCAATGTATTACCACTTAGTAATACAAGATGATATTCGCCAACTGCTTTGGCAGCAACAGTTGCTCCATTTCCTACCACGACAGACTTATAACCTTTTCCCAGTTCTCTACATCTTCTTAACCCTTGTAACATATTACAAATATGGGATGCTGATCCGGTATCCAACATCCAGGACGTAGAGCATACTAAGAAACAGTTCTCGGTTACGAATACACCCGAAGAAGATGCATCAACATACTCTTTCTTCGTTCGGATTGCATGGGAATCCTGATATTCCCCTATTTCTTGCTCAGACTTATGACAATCAGAAGATAGAGCGGAACCAACGTTCCCCAACTCAGTATAATAAGCGGGTTCGGTTAATACATCCATATTATTATCTTGATTAAGGTATTTCATGGTCGCTACCTGGAGAGAGAGAGAGAGAGAGAAGAAAAACACTTTAGCGTGCGCTCTTACAAGATTAGATTGGTTATTATCTTATCTAATCAGGACGACTCCCACTGTTTTTATCAAATCTTTCTTCAAACCCTAAAAGGTAAGATCAGCCGGGATTAATTACACCCTACAAGTTCGTCAATCGGTCAGCCATGCAGGTATTGGTACTCCAAGGGAGTCTCCCATGCTTTCTCATGGAACTAATTAAATAACCTTGTTTCTGCAGGGGTATAACCCCGTCAACACCTTTCTTAGACAGCTACTAGATCAGCTAATTGTAAATTGCAAAACTCTCCAAGGAGTAACTCTTACTCGCAGTGGGTATCGGGATCCAACTATTATGCAATCTCATTGGAAATTTCAATACTTGAAATTCCTAATATCTGTTTTTACCCCCAAGCGGTTTATGATCTTGACAAGGTCAACAAACCATAAACCGCAAGTCAAGTTCAACCCGTTCATTTCGTGATTGAATTAACCAACCCGCATGACCCTTGATAAGGTCAACAAGGCCGTACGACTACCCTAATCCAATCACATCATATGCGATAGATAAGAACTAATCAGCTACCGCACACTACGCCTTGACAAGGTCAATAAACGCAACACGAATACTGAATATTACTTATCTGAAATGACGGAGGGCTACGATTGTTTTTTAAGAAAACCTTTAGCGTAATGATCTTGATATCGTTGTAGAATCGAGTGATTTGAAAAGGAGTGGTTTAAGCTCTGCTTTTAAAATCGAGTAGTTTTCAAAACAAACCAAGTAGGTTGTAGCATTTGCTAAAGAGGTCATTCCCGGTGAAAGGATATCGGCTCTTTCCTCAGCGAATGAGGTGCTGAATATCCATCAAGGAATACCGCTATGCAAAGCAATAACTAGAGCTACCTTTTTGAAAAATTTGATTCTACAACATCTTTTAGGTTTCTTTTCTTTCATTAATCTCATTAATGACATCCCATCATTTATATTTCCTAAACATCACAGAAGAAATCAAAATAGAACGTACGCTTATGCCATCCGCATTCGCCACGGGGCCCCGTCATACACCGTTAGGTTACTTAACTAACGGCAGAGCGGAGGCTGGACTAGCGCGGATGCAAAATATAAGCAACATTTAATATATATATATAGCATTCATCTCAGGCAGTTATATGATCACATCACAGAACTCAGGCAGCAGAAAACAATATATGAAATATTGGATATACTAGGAGGTCCGTGTTTTAAATTCAGCCAGTAATGAAAAACACGGATTCCATGGTCGTGATGAATAGCCAAACCCACATCCCAAGACCCTTACGAGAGCAGCAAGCAACCTTGCCAATTCTAGAGTTAAGAGACCCGGTCTCGACTTCTTGAGATGGTCTTCCACTGGACACTAGAAACCGGTTACTTGTGCTCCCCACCTTGGGTTTATCCTAATGCGGAAAAGTAAATAATATACATCAATGGTGACATCATCCTCAACCCGGAAGTGTCCCAATAAAAGAATATTACGTACAACTTTTTACATGAATGAAAATAGAAAAACACTCATCTCACGTAAATACCCCTGGCTATTCAATCACGATGATCCAATATAATATATCACAGCAACACATAACATCATATGTCATCAACGTAAGTAAATATGTGTATCCAAATGTCGTTGACGCATAGCAACAAGATCGGGGATACACCACATATTACATTTACGGTCGCAGAAAAGAAATAAAACATACAATAATTAGAATCCGCATATCCTTAGACATCATAAACCTGGAATATCTCATATCTCGGATTTCATGCCTAACACTTTAAACCTTGCATTTATGTCTCGAATTGAAAACACTTTTCAATAGCGGTCGGGTAATTCAGCAAGATTCCTGATTAATGATTGAATGCTCATCGGGAACTTTAGTAGATTGCCGCACTCCCGATACCGTCAACGAAGTGCACTTAGGCAGAACACCGCGTCCGCGAGCATCCGAGTGGATTCTTTTGGCTACGGTGTTCTCCTATAGTCACTTGGTCGGCGCAATGGGGCGTGGCTATCTAGTAGTGTTTCCCGGCGACTATCCACGTACAACACGAGATTGCGATGGAGTTTTGATCCGAATCGAAACTTCGTGGCAATCGATCAAAAGAGACTAAAACGTGAGATTTACAAAATACAAACTAGTTTTCACAAAACTAATTAATGTGGATTCCAAATATTGTATCACATATCAATATCAAACCCGAAACGATGCTAAAACTATGAATACAAAACACTCCAAATTGCTGCAACAGAGAGATAACATCACATGCAATCTTGGCAAAATCAAACATAACTTGAAACCCTAAATCCAAGCTAACAGAACACCATAAAAATATGAGACCAAAATGAGTATGGGGGGCTGGCGAGGCCAGGTATTTTAGAGATTTCTCCGGCCAAAATGTAATGTCTTGGTATTGTTTTTCTACCGTGTTTGTTTCCTCCAATAAAAGAGCAAAGCTCTGTTCAAAAATCAAGAGGCAGCGCCTCACGTGCCTTCCACGAGGGCGCCAGCGACCGAATTAAAAACTCTTATATGAGCAGCGCCCGTGTGCAAAGCACACAAAATCTTAAGCAGCGCCTCTATAACAACCCTAACTTTCTGTACGAAATTTTTTCAAAATACAAGAAGAGATACCTAAGCCTGAGCACGAGTTATAAGTTTGTTTTACTTTTGAACAGCAAGAAATGGCTTGTAGCTCACTGGTAAAGCCTTGCACTGCTGAGACAAAGCACCTGAGTTTAAATCCCATCAGCCACATTATTTTTTTTAGTTAAATTTCTTTTAATCTTTTTAGAAGCCCAAGAGTCTACACGTCCATTACACGTAAACTGAAACGACACTAACTATTTAAACATGTGCTCGAGGGTATAGGAAACGACACGACACGTGGCATCAAGACCCAACACCCCCCGTCGGTGTTGACCCGGCGAGAATAAGGATTTCCGCGGCACCGTCGGTCTCCCCCGTTGGGAATGCTCCCATTCTTTTCCCCTGCAACCCTCGGCCTACCCCACTTCCTTTTACACTGCTTGTTTTCTATGCATTAACACAGAGAACATTGAATTACCCATTTAATTCAATTTTAATGCAAATTTTAAGTGCTTTTCTTTCACACACCAAACCCTAATTTTCTCTATAAATATCCACTCCATTTTACACCCCTCTCACTCAGAATTATATTACAAAAACTATACAAAATTCCCATGTCATTTAGTGTACAAGTGGAGCTAGCGAAGGGCGAAGCTCCTATGTACTTCCGACGACAAAACGACGCCCCGAAACATTCTGTAGATTCCTCTCCATCTTCTCTTAATCCCAAACCTGTAAGTCCCCTCTTTCCCATCTTTTCTCTATTCTAAAAACTTCAAATTCTAAAACCCAATGGAAGCGGAGTTAATCCGACTTCCGATTCGGTTTTTCCTTTAAAAATCATATTTTTCTTAAATAAGAATATACACAACTCTCATATCATATTCAATAAACATTAACAAACACCTTAAACAAGTTTCATCACAAATTATTATTATATGCAACTTGTATTGAATTTTACAGTAAAATACAATATACTTTCGTTTCCAACATAATCATCATAATACCTATTATACCATTAGATAGTTCACGAGGTAATGGTCTAGCTCATCACAACACACATCTCTATAATAGAATGATGAAGTTTAGAACAATAGAATACGGGAAAATATGACTTTAGAAATAAATACCCTAAACTTACAAAACCATTTTCTATAAAAAGATGTATTAAACATTACCATGCAATTACGCCTTTACAACCTATTTTGGGGACCCCGTTTGGGATGGTGCGGATTATCGCACACCCTTGGGCTTAGTAGAGCAAGATAAAGACCTCTGTAAGGAGCATTCGATCTCGATGGATTTTTTTATACATTTTTCTTTAGAAAATAAGATTTCTACAAGAAAATAAATAAATTATTTTTATTAAATATATATAAATATATTATCAAAATACCTATTTTAATTATATAAATATTTCAAGTTTTCTAAATCAAAGGAATCACTATTACATGAAAATACCATCCAAATATAACACAAGTACAATATTTCAATAAACTATCATATACTATGAAATTATGTTTTACTCACTAGAAATTTCACAACTATAAAATATACATCTATAAAAACCCTAAAAGCGATAATTAAATGCTTGAGGTGTATTTTGAAATTATGCCAAAACTAAATTTACATAAAACCCCTTAACTTATTGGTTTTAGGGTTTAAGCGGGACCAATCTCTTGAGCCTCAGGGAACCGGAGATATGGGTGCTTTCCTATCTAAGGTAGACAATCTAACAAACGGTGTTATCAACACGGTAATTTTCTTGGAAAAAGACACAAATCTTGCCGTCCATGTGCAGCAGTTACCGATAACATCAAAACAATCAGGATTTCAAGTTATTTTAAAAGTGTCTGACTCAGACTGAGTCTCAATCTAATCAATCTGACTTGAATGAGATTCAAGTATAAAACTACAATTCAACATGAATCCATGAATCCATATATTCAAGCTATATCAATCAATACCACTTGACTGAACCGAACCATGGATATACTCATCTACATGTTCATCCATTATATCCGTTCCATTTACTGATATCATGGTTTCGGCAATTCATCCATCTATACAATTTATAATACAAGACAAGACAATACAATCCATACAATCAATACATAAACACTATAGGGTTATAAAGGGGTAGATTGGTACGGAACATGTTAAAGGTGGCACGAGATGGTCACTTAAAACGTAATTACATCTATGCCATTATTCCGTGGTATTATCGACGGAGCCTTATACTACGGGTTACCAAAGTCCATGGTGTAAGTTGGACTCTTCTCGTATACACTGGCATTTTCTGTACCAAGCTACAAACAACAACGTTAACAACATAATACAATTTTAAAAGTTACATTCTCCCTCTATCTATTCTGTCTCTACTTATCTTTGGGACTTACCGAGTGATTTTTCGCTGACGACATTCCTTTCTTCTTTCTTTGGAATGTTGTCTGGTGGATAGGACCTTCTGGAGACAGAACCCACCAGCGAGGACTTGGATCAGATAGCCTTCGACCAGAGATCTAGTTTACTTGTACATATTTTCATTTCTATTATACCACTGTTTAGGCATTGCTTTCATTCTATGTATTTACTTTCCATTGTATTGTAGAAAGAATGTTTAATAAATAAAGTTGCTGTTCAAATTACATCTATTGTCATCTTCTTGTGTACATTTACTTTATATTGATTGGATACGCTTAGCGTGTTTACTTCTGAGTAAATGCGTCGTGGACCCGTCACGCCTTCTGCCCGTTCACCGGGAAGCAGGGCGTGAAAGGTTTTTTTGGTGGCCCATGCAGGTCAGCACTGTATGGACATGCAGGTCAGCTCTGCGTGGACAACCTAAGCAATATAACATAAGAAACAACAACTAAAAACATTCTTTACAATTCATATTCCTTGAATCTTCAAATTTCATCTATTTTGAATCTGTCCTAATCCAAAATTTTCTTTCAAGGTTATGGATTCTCCAAACAACACTAGCACCAACTTCAACAACACTCCACCACCCCTACTGATTACACCTGCCGTAGCTGCTCCAATTAATGAGCAGATGGTACTGCTTGAGGTGATCCGCAGCCTCCTGAAAGGATAGCAGTATCCGACTACTATTCTGATGAACCGTCCCGAAGCAGAAGCACCTAGGGTGAAGCAATTTAGGGCCTTGCACCCCAAGCAGTTTTCGGGAAAAGAAAGCCCTCTAGAAGTCGAGGAATGGGCTCAGAGTATTGAAGTTGACCTGGCAGCGGCACAAGTGCCAGAGATAGCTTGTGTTCAAGTTGCGAAGCTGCAGCTCACTGATAATGCACGGGTCTGATGGAAGGCGGAAGAAAGCAGTCTCACCCAGCCGATCAAATGGAGGACTTTCCGCGATATCTTCGACGCGAAGTACTTCCCTGAGACTGCCAGATTCGACATGGAATAGCAATTCATCTACCTACAACAGGGTTCAATGTGGACCCAATCAGTGGATGAGTACGATACTGAGTTTACCATGCTCAGTCAGTAAGATACGTCTCAATATTTTGATTTGAAAATATCACATACTACACAGCTAACACTAGATCGCAATAGATTCACGACACACTTGATACCGACTGCTGAGATCAGGGCCAGAAGATTTCAGTAAGGGTTAGATCCGAAGATCCAAGCTGCCTTAGCTACAGGGGATTTCCTAACCTATGATTTGGCTTTGAAGGCCGCCCGAAGATACGAGGCCGTGGTGAAGAGGAAGGGCAAAGCTCAATCTGCCGAAGTGAAGCGCCCTGCCACTCAGATGGTAGGAGGAGTCTCTTTAAGGCCAACCGTTGAACCGTGGAGACCAGAAGAAACCAATAACCCGTCGAGTCCAGATTTTTGCTTCTACTTCAAGAGGGATGGACATTTGTAGAAAGACTGTAGGCGCGCAAAAGTCCTGTGCTTAGTTTGTGGCGCATCTAATCACGGAATTGGAACTTGTCCCTATAGACGCAATTCAGCTCACACACCCACCAAATACCCGCAGCGGCTAGCTATCCAAGCTCATGCACCACATCTTGCACTCCCAGCTCCACCTCCTGCACAGCCAAATCGCCAATTCCATCAGGCAATGAGGAACATGCCTCGAGGGCAGAGGAACATGCCCCAAGAACAAAGGAATGTACCTCCAGTTATGAGGAATGTACCCCGGCGTCAGGCTTTCACTTTAGCAGCCGTAGAAACCGAGATTGTTGACCAAAGTAACCCTGGTATTTCCTTCACCTCTTTCAAAAACTTTTGCATTCTTTCGTACTTCCAAATATTTTTCATACACTATCAATAGTTCCATCACTAAATTGCTTTGAATCTGTTACACTTTCCGTCTACAAATTTCGAGGACGAAATTTTTATAAGGAGGGTAGAATGTAACAACCCTAACTTTTTGTATGAATTTTTTTCAAAATACAGGAAGAGACACCTAAGCCTGAGCACGAGTTATAAGTTTGTTTTGCTTTTAAACAGCAAGATAGAGCTTGTAGCTCACTGGTAAAGCCTTGCACTGCTGAGACAAAGCACCTGAGTTCAAATCCCATCAGCTACATTATTTTTTTAGTTAAATAACTTTTAATCATTTTAGAAGCCCAAGAGTCTACACGTGCACTACACGTAAACTGAAAGACAGTGACTATTAAAACATGTGCACGAGGGTAGGAAACGACACGATACGTGGCACCAAGACCCAACACCCTCCGTCGGTGTTGACCCGGCGAGAATAAGGATTTCCCTGGCGCCGCCGGTCTCCCCCGTTAGGACTGCTCCCATTCTTTTCCCCTGCAACCCTTGGTCTACCCCACTTCCTTTTACACTGCTAGTTTTCTCTGCATTCACACAAAGAACATTGAACCACCCATTTAATCCAATTTTAATGCAAATTTTAAATGCTTTTCATTCACACACCAAACCCTAATTTTCCCTATAAATACCCACTCCATTTTACACCCCTCTCACTCAGAATTCTATTACAAAAACTATAAAAAATTCCCAAGTCATTTAGTGTACAAGTGGAGTTAGTGAAGGGCGAAGCTCCAATGAACTTCCGAGGAGATTCCGGCGATGAAACGACGCCCCGAAGCATTTCATAGATTCCTCTCCATCTTCTCTTGATCCCAAGCCTGTAAGTCCCCTCTTTCCATTCTTTTCTCTATTCTAAAAACATCAAATTCTAAAATCCGACGGAAGCGGAGTTAATCCGACTTCCGATTCGGTTTTTCTTTTAAAAATCATATTTTTCTTAAACAAGAATATACCAAACTCTTATATCATATTCAATAAACATTAACACCGTAAACAAGTTTCATCACAAAATATTATTATATGCAACTTCTATTGTAGTTTTACAGTAAAATACCACATACTTTCGTTTCAAACATAATCATCATAATACCTAATATACCTTTAGATAGTTCATGAGCTAGTGACCTACCTCATCACAACACACATCTCTATCATAGCACGATGAAGTTTGGAACAATAGAATACAGGAAAATACGACTTTACAAATAAATACCTTAAAGTTATAAAACCGTTTTCTATAAAAAGATGTATTAAACATTTCCATGCAATTACGCCTCTACAACCCATTTTGGGTACCCTGTTTAGGATAGTGCGGATTATCGCACATCCTCGGGCATAGTAGAGCGAGATGCAGACATCCGCAAGGAATATTCGATCTCGATGGAATTTTTATACATTTTTCTTTAGAAAATGAGATTTCTACAAGAAAATAAATAAATTATTTTTATTAAATATATATAAATCTATTATCAAAATACCTATTTTAATTATATAAATATTCCAACTTTTCTAAATCAAAGGAATCACTATTACATGAAAATACCATCCAAATACAACACAAGTACAATATTTCAATAAACTACCATATACTATGAAATTAGTCACAACTATAAAATATACATCCATGAAAACTCTAAAGACGATAATTAAATGCTTGAGGTGTATATTAATTTTATGCCAAAACTATTTTTACATAAAACCCCTCATGTTATACTAAATTACAGTAAGGACCCTAGTAAATATAATTTTAAGCGGGACCAGTCTCTTGAGCCTCAGGAAGCCGGAGATATGGGTGCTTGCCTATCTTGGTTAGACAATTTAACAAACGGTGTTATCAACACGGCAATTGTCTTGGAAAAAGACACAAATCCTGCTGTCCATATGTAGCAGTTACCGATAACATCAAAACAATCAGGATTTCAAGTTCTTTTAAAAGTGTCTGACTCAGACCGAGTCTCAATCTAATCAATCTGACTTGAATGAGATTCAAGTATAAAACTACAATTCAACATGAATCCATATATTCAAGCTATATCAATCTATACCACTTGATTGAACCGAACCAAGGATATACTCCATTTACATGTTTATCCATTATATCCATTTCATTTACTGATATCATGGTTTCGGTAAGTCATTCATCTATACAATTTATAATACAAGACAAGACAATACAATCCATACAATCCATACAATCAATACAATCAATACATAAATACTACGGGGTTATAAGGGGTAGATTGGTACGGAACATATTATAGGTGGCACGAGGTGGTCACTTAAGACGTAATTACATCCATGCCGTTGTTCTGTGGTATTATTGACGGATCCTTATACTACGGGTTACCAAAGTCCACGGTGTAAGTTGGACTCCTCTCGTATACACTGACAACTGTACCAAGCTATAAACAACAGCATTAACAACATAACATAACTTTAAAAGTTACATTCTCCTTCTGTCTATTTTGTCTCTACTTACCTTTGGGACTTACCGAGCGATTTTTCACCGACGACATTCCTTTTCTTCTTTCTTTGGAACGTTTTCAGGTGGATCGGACCTTCTGGAGACAGAGCTCACCAGCGAGGACTTGGATCAGATAGCCTTCGACCCAAAGATCTAGTTTACTTGTACATATTTTCATTTATGTTATGCCACTGTTTAGGCATTGCTTTCATTCCATGTATTTACTTTTCATTGCATTGTAGAAAGAATATTTAATAAATAAAGTTGCTGTTCAAATTACATCTATTGTCATCTTCTTGTGTAAATTTACTTTATATTGCTTAGATACGCTTAGCATGATTACTTCTGAGTAAATGCGTCGCGGCCCCGTCGCGCCCACTGCTCGTACACCAGGAATGGGGCGTGACAGCCTCACGTGCCTTCCATGAGGACGCCAGCGTCAGATTTAAAAACTTTTATATGAGTAGCGCCCGTGTGCAAAGCATACAAAAATCTTAAGCAACGCCTCACGTGTCTTCCACGAGGGCGCTAGCGCCAGAGTTAAAAACTCTTACTGGCGTCGTACGTGCTTCTCACGTGAGCGCCAATGTGCAAAGCACATGAAAGAATTAAAATCTTAATAAGTTCCCACGTGCACAGCACATGAGCGTCGGCGCCTAGTAGAATTAAATTCTACTCTCTGTTAACCAGAGCCGTTGGATCAAATATTCAACGGAGATGATTAATTATCAGGATGCAGAATTAAATTCTGTTGAGAGGAAATATTCCTCAAATATTTCTAAACAAGAAAGATTGCTCTCTGTAAAATAGAGTACCGTTGGATTAAAAATCCAATGGTGATTAAAGAATCACCGATCTGCACAATAAATTCTGTATGTGAAAAAATTTCTATAATCTTGTTACAAACAAGAAAATACTTTCTGTAAAACAGAAGTCCTTGGATCAAAGATCCAACGGTGAGTAAAATCCCCAAAATCAATTAGGATCTCTTAATGAGAGATTTCTTCAACTAATCAACAGACCTGCCTCTACTATATAAAGAACCCAAGACTTCAAGTCTAAATGAGGAGGAACCCCCCATAAGCTTCGAAAAAATAAAGCAGAAAGCTTCAAAAAGGAAGAAAGAAGAAGATCTCCGTTCTCAGAAAAAAATCTCTAGGTTAAAAAAAGAAGAGAGATCAAAGCATCTAGTTTACCTATTGAAGGGTTTAACCCTTTTAAAAGAAGAACTTAGTTCTTTCTCTGGATCTGAGATCCATAAGACAAGTCTCTCATAAGTTGAGAATTTAATTCTCATCGAGACGAATTTTCTCTTGGAGATCAAAGATTTAGAAAAGAACCAGGAAATTGAACTCCTCAGAATAAAATATATAAGGAAAAATCAACGCCCAGCGTCTCACGTGCCCCTCACGTGGGCGCCACTCAATAAGGAGTGCTTAGCACTCAGTAACTGGTGCTTAGCGCCCAGCGCCCCACTTTCCTCTCACATGGGCGCTACAAAATAAAGGAGTGCTTAGCACTCAGTGACTGGCGCTCAGGGCCCCACGTGCCTCTTATATAGGCTCTACAAAATAAAGGAGTGCTTAGCACTCAGTGAGCGATGCCTAGCGCTCAGCGCCCAGCGTCCCACGTGACTCTCACGTGGGCGCCACATAACATAAAAAGTGCTTGACACTCACCAGGGAGCGCCTAGCGCCTCACGTGCTTCGTACGTGGGCGCCATATAGAGTGCTCAGCACTCCATAAAGATAAAAAAAAGTAAAGTGTTTAACACTTATTGGGAAAATCCCCATGACTGAAAACCCCACATGGTTATGTGTGAGTGTCAGAACCTTCATAAGTGCTCAGCACATTTTACATGAAAAGAGGAACTGAGCCCAAGCAAGTGCTTAGCACTTTTTTCAAATAAAAAGAAAACCGAGTGGACCGAGCCCATGTGCTCAATACTTCCCAAATTGATCTTAGTCCCAAATACGACTATTGATCTTCCAACTAATGATATCCCAAAATGACATTCGTCCCACATTCCCCTAAGGAAGTTTTAGTCTCAAAATACGACTAATGATTTCTGGGTTTACCATTGATTCCTTTTTCCCCTCAAATACGGGAATTGTTAGTTGTATGTATGCCCTAGAGGCCAGTATTGTACAGACGATATATATTATATTGGATGCTTGGACATATATAGAGATGACTTTCTTGCTCGATATGATAGTATGCTATCTGGTTGCTCTTTATCTTAACATGTATACTAGTATCTTTATACTGTCTTATAGTTACATGTTGGTAAAGCCCTTAGGATGTGTACTTGACTACCTGGACTATGATGCAGATCATACTAGTGGGGACATGGTAGTCCATAGGTACATCCTTTAAGGTCCCTAGTCATAGGTGTATCGAGACGGGACATCGATATACCAGTGTAGACTAGCGTATACGCTTCTCGACCCATGAGATGGGCGATGGAAGATCCCATATCCATTGGTGTTTGACATCAGAGATGGTATACGGGTGCTCAGTGGAGACTGGGTACACTGGACGGACTCGCCGAGAACTCCCAGATGGTATTATACCTCACGTCAGATGGCAGTTCTCAGGTGACACTTGTACAGGTTAGTCTGTAGACCCGAGATCGTCATAGAGTCTTGTGTGATTCCCACTGTACTTTGATCTCCACCTTACCACGTCCATGAGGGCGTGCAAAACGGTGGTCTTTGGGTACAGTCCCGAGTCACATGGAGGCAATGAGCGATAGGAGGGGTTTCATCTCTCCCGGTATTGGAGGTTGATGTTGCGCAGTGCTCGATTGGCCATAACAGGGAAGTCCCTGGCCAGGGCTGATCAGAGATTTACTGGTAAGTGTTACCAGTAGTTTCTCGAATTGTTATAGACCTCATATCGACATGACTTATCGAGCTATTGGGGTCTGACGTTTACCACCCCTAGGCGAGATATGCGACATATCAGACGATCAGACCGGACTGTACGGTAAGTGTTACTGGTTGGATTCACTGGAGTGTGAGCGGGCTTGCTCGTCGATCTTCTGATCGCTCAATACCCGGGACGACCACATGTTTGTATCATGTTTGATGATACTTGCTCACTATGGTTTGTGTAAAGATTAAACCATGGTTATATGAATGGTTAGGGTTTTGATTATTTACTTAGTTATTTATTTATTTATTCATTTTGGAAATAGTTAAGTATGGTGGCTTATTTTGTTTCATGTTGAAACTTCATGAAGCTTTGACTAAGTCACCATTTTGTCTCATGCTTAACCCTAACCATTCCACTTAACCATGATCATTCTCTACACTTAACCATGGTAACTATTATGATAAGACTCCTTTAGCAATAACCGGCAGATGCTACACACTCGGTTTGTCTTTTGATTGCTTTTAAGAGTTCTGCTTTGCACAGTGATATATATGATATATCCTGCACCTCATTCGACGAGGAAAGGACCGACGATCCCTTCACCGGGAGTGACCCCTTTAGCAAAACTAGAAAAGCCTCAAAATCACTACATTTCAAAACTTCATTTGATTCTACAACGATATCAAGTTCATTACGCTCATGGTTTTCTGAAAACCTGCGTAGCCCTCCGTCATTTCAGATAAGCACTACTTAGTATTCGTGCTACGGTAGTTTGGCATTCGTCAAGGCGTAGTGTACGGTAGCTAACTAGTATTTATCTGCTTATGCATATGATGCAGATTGGATTAGGGTATTCGTACGGCGTTGTTTGGCATTCGTCAAGGGTCATGCGGGTGGGTTTAATTCAATCAAGAAATGTACGGGCTGAACTTGACTAGTGGACTATGGGTTGTTTGGCATTCGTCAAGGTCATAGAACACTAGGGGTAAAATATTATTGGGAATTTCAAGTGTTGAAATTTGCAATGAGATTGCATACCATCTATGAGATAGTTGGATCCCGATACCCACTGCGAGTAAGAGTTACTCCTGGGAGAGTTTTACACATTGCAATTAGCTGATCAAGTAGGTGTCTAGAAAGGTGTTAACGAGGTTACGCCTCTGGGAAAACGAGGTTTACATTAATTAGGTTCGTGCGAAAGCACGGGGGACCTCCCTCAAAGTACCGACACTGGCCTGGCTGAAAGATTGGCGAACTTGTAGCGTGTAATTAATCCCGGCTAGTCTTTCCTTTTAGGGTTTGAAGGAAGATTTGATAAAACCAGTGGGGGCCATCCTGATTAGATAAAATAATAACCAATCTGATCTTGCAAGAGCGCACGCTGAGTGTTTTCTTCTCTCTCTCTCCAGGTAGCGACCATATCACGCCTTAATCAAGATAATAATACGGATTATTGACCGAACCCGCTTGTTATACTGAGCTGGGGAACGTTGGTCCCGCTCCAACTTATAATTGTTATAAGACAGAGCAGGAAATTGGGGAATACCAGAATTCCCGTGCCGCCCAAACGAAGAGAGTGCATGCTGATGCATCATCTTCGGGTGTGTTCATTACAAAGAACTTTTTCTCAGTATCCTCTGAATCCTGGGAATTTGATACCGGATCAGGATCCCAGATATGTAATCTGTTACATAGGGCTACAAAAAGGTAGAAAAACTGAGAACGGGTGATAAGTTTCATGAGACAGAAAACGGGGCAAGAGTTGCAGCCAGGTCTGTCGGTCACTGTCACCCTGTATTACAATACATTGATTCTGAACGAATGTTATTAGATACCGAACCCGATATACAAAATCATATCAGTCTCTTTATTTAGTAAAGAAATGATAAAATTTTGTATTGTTGGATAATGTTTTGAACATTTCCTATTTCAAAAGTTGATCTGTTCAGGCACGTTATCTAAAGGCATTGATGTTCTAAATCAAACTACAGTTCTTAGTATACGGAACACACACAAGAGGAAGAGTTCAGAAATGATCGAATCCTTCTTTAGGAATTGTAGACTAGGTCAGATCAATGTGACCCGACTAGCTAGAGTTACATAAAGATGCATATTTAAATTAGTTTGAATTTACATCTTATGAAACTCGCCAGTCATGTCACAAAGATAAGATGACCATAGCTCCGTTTACAGGAAACAGAGAAAGAGTTAGTGAACTCTTGGGACTGATACATGATGATGTATGTAAGGTCTCCTGTCTACAGATGCCAGGACTGATTCTTTATACTTCATTATATTCTCTGATAATCTCTCAAGATTCAGTCATATGTTCCTGTTGAAACATGAGTCCGAACCTTTTGAGATATTCACAGAATATAAGCGAGAAGTAGAGAACCAAAATACGGGTATAAGTATTATATCCTATGATGAGATCAAGGAGGAGAATACTTGAGCATAGAATTTCTGGACTATTCTAAAGAAGAATGAGATTCTCTCTCGGCATTACTCCTCCGAATACACCATAGCACGATGGTATATCGGGGCGGAGCAATCACACCCTATATGATAAGGTGTGCTCTATGATGAGTACTACTGAGTTACCTATTTCCTTTTGGGAGTTATGCGCTTGAGAAGTTGCATACCTATTGAATAGGGTCACGATCAAATCAGTTGCCTACCACTTCATATGAGATATGGAAAGGGAAGAGCCCATATCTTAAGTTAGTTAAGATTTGGGGTTGTCCGGCCTATGTCTGAAAGCATAATCCGGACAAGCTCGAGGCAAGGTCTGTTAAGTAGAACTGGAAAAGTTCCAGCCATACAAACTACAGCAGATGATTTGATAAAACCAAAGGATTCAGTAGATTCCAACGAACCTCAGCCTCTCCGCCGATCTAGTAGGGTTCCTCACCCACCTGAGAGATACTTCGGTTTCTCTATGACAGTGGGAGCGAGGAATGCATCATGAGATGATGACCCAACTAGTTTCGACCTGGCCATCAGGAGTGAGACTCTGTAAGAATGGCTGGATGTTTATCGATCTGAGATGGAATCCTTATACACCAACAAAGTATGGACTTTGGTTGATATATCTGAAGGGTTAAATCCCCATCAGGAGCAAGTATATCTTGAGAAGATTACCTGGTGTACATGGAAAAGTTGTGACTTTCAAAGCTAGACTAGTTAAAGGTTTTCGTCATCGACCAGGCATGGATAATGATGAGACCTTTTCCAGTACCTATGCTTAAGTCCATCCAGATCCTACTTGTCACGGCTACATACCATGACTACGATATCTGGTGGTTGGGTGTCATGACTGCTTTTCTAAATGATGTTTTAGAAGAGTGCGTCTATAAGTACACAGCCAGAGGGCCTCGTAAACAGTGGGAGCAGTGGAAACGTGAGCAAGATGTTTTATCTGATAAAGCAGGCATCGCGGAGTTGGAACATCTGTTTTGATGAATTAGTCAAAGAGTTTGACATCATCAAAATGGTAGATGAACCTTGTATAAAAAAAATGTAGTAGGGAGTATGGTGGTGATCCTCGTAGAGTACGTGGATGACATACTCTTGATAAGAAAGGAGTTTCTTATGCTACGCTCGATCAATCTCCGTTTATCACAAAGATTCTCCGTGTAGGATCAAAATGATACCTCCTAAATCCTGAGTTTTGAATCTATGAGTGTAACATTTTCAAAAATATAAAATATTAATTTTGGGAATTTTTATTATTTAATATTATTTTATTGATTATTTTAATATTAAATGCAAATAAATAGGAAAAATGTTAGAAAAATTATGAAAAATTATGGAAAATTCTAAAATAGGGTAAATTAGTGAATTATGACATTTTTAAGTTTTTGTGATTAGTTTGACACTAATTTAGTGCTAATCGCGATTAAAATCGCTAATCGGGTTTTTTGGCAATTTTGTGCAAAACTTGCACATATCACATTTTCTCACACTTATGCATTTTCTTTCATGATTTTCTTATTTGGGGTTACTATTCTAGTGAGAAAGGTTTAAAAAAAAAGAAAAGGATAAAGAAGTGAGGGTAGGTGAGAGAGTGAGGTGAACTTTGACTTAGCACCCTTGGCCATTCCTCTCCCTCTCATTTCTCTCCCTCTTCCTCTATAGTTGCTGCTGCTGCTGCCCTAGCCCTTTCTCCCCCTCTTCAATCCCTCTTTTCATCTCAAAAAAACTACACCAAAATCCAATGTCCCTTTCATTAAAAATGTGCACGAGCTCGAGATCTACAAGATGGACCAAGAAAGCGTGGATTTGGCCACTAGAGGGCAACTCAAGAAAGTTCTTGAGTTGCCAAGTGAGGTAATTTCTGAACCCTTAGCTCAATTGTAGTATTTCCTTTAACCCCATGTTAAGATTATATCGATATTGTGTGATATTATGGACTTGATGAAAACCTAGTTAGGGTTTGGGAGAAACTTGAGTTGTAATGTGAAATTGAGCTCAGTAGAGGACTTGTAAACACCCTAGTGCATGAATTGGAACCCAAAACCTGAAGCTAGAACCAGAAATACGGATTTTAGAAACCGATATCGGGGAAATTATGTAATCTGTGCAGGTTAACTTGAATCTGCTATCACCCCGAGGACCCTAAAATAATATTGAGTGGAAATTGAGATGTGCAGGCACCATAGAGGCAACACCCAAGACCCCAGCCCCCAACTCCCTTTCCCGGCCGCCAATTTTGCCCTTTTGGCCGCCAATTGCGGCCTGGGTCCCACCATTTTGGGTCGTGTTGGTTCTGTAGCTCCTACATTGTTAGTTTAGGCCCCTGGTATATATAGATTTGTACAAAGTGATCTGGGGTAAAATCTGGGACATATTTCATGAGTTGCTGTTTTGGACTTTAGTTTCCGTATTCCGTATTTTCATTTCTGCATTGGTGTGTTTCGTTTTACCTCGACTATTTGGCGTTTATACGACGATATAGAGGATTTATATGTGGTTTTGAAGGCGTGCCATAGGTTCTCACCTATAGGCCCCCTTATCGTATCGTTTTGGATTTCATACGCCGTTTTAGCTTGGATTTGGTTTTAATGCGCATATACGATATGTTGATGTGTAGGTACCCATGAAGACTTCGAGACGACAAGCAATTGTGTGGTGATGTCCGCAAATGATGTTTCAGGTGAGTAGATTATATCTACAGGGGGAAGTCGGGTGGATGGCGTATAGCACCCCCGCAGTCCGTAGTTAGTATACTATATATATAGTAGATGTGTGATAGTTATAGTGTGTTGTAGCTTTGTGATAGGTGTCTTATGGATAGTTAGGGTTAGAAGTGATTACTGTAGTTCCTAGTTGCGAACCCTAGGATAGAATTACACCTACACACACACCCTTGCATATTACTTGTACTTTCACGGTGTTTGAGGATATGGTTTGACTTTGGAGATGAGTCGATGATGTGGGCTTGATGACGTGAGATCGGTGATTGCATACGATTCATATGTGGGATATGACTTGGGATTTCTTGCGGGCTTGGGATATGTGTTTACCCCCGCATGCATACTTCACTGATGGTATCGTTTGGTGTTAGACATAGAGTAGTACCCCAGACTATGTGATCTGATGATAGTGATACCTGTTATGTGATGAGATAGTGAGATGTGACCCGTACCCAGCTATTGGGATGCCGTACGATGATTACCGTACGAGCCGATATTGATGATAGATCCGCACTCATAACTCGAGGATATCTTATGATATAACATTGAGGCGAGATCACCGACTATATACCTTTATATATGTATCGACTCAGATTTAGGCGTTTTCCATACCCCTCCAGACTTGCATGATACTTAGATCAGTAGTTGCATAGTAGATGTTAGATTAGACCAGAGTCATACCTATTTCAAAACTAACCAATCGGGAATATTGCAAGATAGGAAAAAGGGGATTCTACGGATATTTTCAAATGTGTAGAGTCTATTTTCTAAACACCGTAGCCCTTGTTTTACCAAAGACCCCGATTCGTCTTATTTCAAAGGGCAAGGTTGCATGATATAGCTTTTGAGTTAGATTCTTCACTGTTGCGTTGCTTATTTCGATTGCACCTGTTTATACTATTTGCATGGCATTACTTGTGCTTATTGTTATATTGCCATCATGCTGTTAGGACACCAGCACCATTATCGATGATGCGTATGTTCCACGTACACTTATTGCCGGCTCACACACTTCATCATCGATAATTGCTATGCCACTACACTGTAGTACTGCTGCATTCATGGTATGATTTCCGCATGGCATATTGTACGCATAGACCTGTACACAAATATATACGATTTTGACGTGATATTCATACCTGATACATATGCCACATCTGATCATCATATTGTAGCTCATTTATATGTGACATGACTTGATACTCACATTGATGCTTATATCACATCTGATCATCATATTGTAGCTCATTTATATGTGACATGACTTGATACTCACATTGATGCTTATATCACATCTGATCGTCATATTGTAGCTCATTTATATGTGACATGACTTGATACTCACATTGATGCTTATATCACATCTGATCGTCATATTGTAGCTCATTTATATGTGACATGACTTGATACTCACATTGATGCTTATATCACATCTGATCATCATATTGTAGCTCATTTATATGTGACATGACTTGATACTCACATTGATGCTTATATCACATCTGATCATTATATTGTAGCTCATTTATATGTGACATGACTTGATACTCACATTGATGCTTATATCACATCTGATCATCATATTGTAGCTCATTTATATGTGACATGACTTGATACTCACATTGATGCTTATATCACATCTGATCATCATATTGTAGCTCATTTATATGTGACATGACTTGATACTCACATTGATGCTTATATCACACCTGATCATTACATTGTAGCTCATCTATATGTGACTTGACATGATATTTATGTTTGACGCACATATCATATCAGATTAGTGACTTACATTTTGGTTTGGATTATATGTGATTTCTAGATTTGGGAACCGTGGCTATTTCAAATATGTAATCATTTAAAAACCCGGTTCCCTTGATATGATATTTCGGTGCGTCCACCATGTGTTTTCTCGGTGCTAGAGTGATATATAAAAACCCGAATCGAGGAGGCGGTTGAGGCCGATTATGGGTACATGGTGGACCCGGTATGGTACCCCGGGGCCAGAACGGTTTCGCTGTGTGATAGACGGTGAGCCCGGCAGAGGGACTACTACCTACCGGTGATTGTACTTGAGCTCGGCGGATATCTGGAGGATTCTGACCGGAGCCCAGAGATGGATATGGGCTGACCCGTACTGCCGGGGCCGAGGGCCGATACCGCAGACGGAGCCCAGAGATGGACATGGGTTGACCCGTACTGCCGGGGCTGAGGGCCGATACCGCAGACGGAGCCCCATATGGATGAGGATTTACGTGTCGATGCTTGGCACGGGTTTCATGATGTTTTACCATGATTTGTTTACATCCTCATATTGCATACATGATGCTTATTGTCATTGGGTGACGGGTGGACGGGTTCCACGTATATACCGACATAGATCATATACAGACATGGATCATATACAGACATGGATCATATACAGACATGGATCATATACAGAATGGATTTACACTCATCATACTTCATTTGTATATATAACAGGGTATGAGGGCGCTGTTATATATACCCTTACACCAATATTAGTGGTATGGGACGCTAATATATGTGTATTGATATCATTGATACTTCATCATATTTACTTCATACAGCATACCTTATACTGATGACATGTTATTACCTGAGTACTTGGCACCACATACATATTTAGATGTTACCTTGCCACCTTATCACACTCAGATGTACTCTTGTGGATTATATTACTGATTGTTGACTTAGGTTTATGTCTTGCATTCGGTTTCTGCTTGTAGATGTTTCTATTCACGAGTTGGCAACTCACCCCCGTTGTGCCACAGTTCTTACAGGTTCTGCCGTACAGGTTTCATTGCGGCATTTCTGGCACACTACTTTCTTGCGGGTGGCTTGCTTTTGGTAGGTGGATTCTTTCGCATCGAGAACCACCCTTGTATTCATTTTATTCATTGTATCTAGAATTCCCATCAACCAAAACTTGTATATTCTTTCAGACTTAGAGACAGTGTTGTATTATTCGACCTTAGAGTCGCGCTTAGTAGTATTAGGGTTTCTTGTTGCTTGAGCTTGCTTTTGGGTTTGATCCTCGCCACTTGGCGTTGTATATTATTGTTGCATGTGTGGTTGTGACCGTCTATTGACGAAGAGCTAGCTCCCGTTTGGGGATGCCTTTATCATTGCATATATATTGTCATTCTTGTTGTACCCCATTCGGGGCCAGTTTTACAAAAGAAACTCTGCCGAAATTTTTAGAAAAGACTGTACTGTTTTAAATTGCATATTCGGCTTAGTTATTTAAAAACATTGATTTTTAAACATGTAGTTCTTTACTTATTCTTAAAAAGGGTTTTAGATTTCTGGGTTTTCGGCTTACTTAGTCGTGTTACGCCTGTAGGCGTTACGTGGTTAAGTGCCGGTCACGGGCCAAACTTTGGGTCGTGACAATGAGATAGATTTAATTGGATGTTAGGATTCTCACTAGTTGTAGTGAGATGATATCAAACGATTCTGGAGAATCTCTGGAAGTATTCCAGGGTGATAAAGACAACTGAATGTCAGTCGCAGGCATTGTCTTTACCCTCAGTAAAGGGACGGTATGTTGGAAGAGTTCCAAGCTAGATACCGTGACATACTAGACGATAAAGGCAGGATACATCGCTACTTAAGATGCTACCAAAGAGGCTGTTTGGGTGTATAATGGTTCATAAGATGAACTATGTTCCTCCCATTGTGTGACAATGGAGTTGTGGCTTATGCCAAGGAACGCAGGTCCCATCAGTGATCCAGATATATTCTAAGGCAGTATCACTTGATCATGGAGATGGTTGATCTCTAAGGGATCGAGGTTAGGAGAGTAGACTCAGAGGACAACACGGCGGATCCACTCACGAAGGCCTATTCCCAGAGAGAGACTTTTATGGGATGGTTGAGTATGAGATACTACAACCACTGCTACAGCTGGCCCTAGTGCAAGTGGGAGATTGTTAGTTGTATGTATGCCCTATAGGCCAGTATTGTATAGACGATGTATATTATATTGGATGCTTGGACATATATAGAGATGACTTTCTTGCTCGATATGATAGTATGCTATCTGGTTGCTCTTTATCTTAACATGTATACTAGTATCTTTATACTGTCTTATAGTTACATGTTGGTAAAGCCCTTAGGATGTGTACTTGACTACCTGGACTATGATGCAGATCATACTAGTGGGGACATGGTAGTCTATAGGTACATCCTTTAAGGTCCCTAGTCGTAGGTGTATCGAGACGGGGCATCGATATACCAGTGTAGACTATCGTATACGCTTCTCGACCCATGAGATGGGCGATGGATGATCCCATATCCATTGGTGTTTGACATCAGAGATGGTATACGGGTGCTCAGTGGAGACTGGGTACACTAGACGGACTCGCCGAGAACTCCCAGATGGTATTATACCTCACGTCAGATGGCAGTTCTCAGGTGACACTTGTACAGGTTAGTCTGTAGACCCGAGATCGTCATAGAGTCTTATGTGATTCCCACTGTACTTTGATCTCCACCTTACCACGTCCATGAGGGCGTGCAAAACGGTGGTCTTTGGGTACAGTCCCGAGTCACATGGAGGCAATGAGCGATAGGAGGGGTTTCGTCTCTCCCGGTATTGGGGGTTGATCTTGCGCAGTGCTCGATTGGCCGTAACAGGGAAGTCCCTGGCCAGGGTTGATCAGAGATTTACTGGTAAGTGTTACCAGTAGTTTCTCGAATTGTTATAGACCTCATATCGACACGACTTATCGAGCTATTGGGGTCTGACGTTTACCACCCCTAGGCGAGATATGCGACATATCAGACGATCAGACCGGACTGTACGGTAAGTGTTACTGGTTGGATTCACTGGAGTGTGAGCGGGCTTGCTCGTCGATCTTCTGATCTCTCAATACCCGGGACGACCACATGTTTGTCTCATGTTTAATGATACTTGCTCACTAGGGTTTGTGTAAAGATTAAACCATGGTTATATGAATGGTTAGGGTTTTGATTATTTACTTAGTTATTTATTTATTTATTCATTTTGGAAATAGTTAAGTATGGTGGCTTATTTTGTTTCATGTTGAAGCTTCATGAAGCTTTGACTAAGTCACCATTTTGTCTCATGCTTAACCCTAACCATTCCACTTAACCATGATTCATTCTCTACACTTAACCATGGTAACTATTATGATAAGAATGAATGGGATTATCTTTTCAAGTTAATCTTTTTATTCTAACTTATCATAATAATCTTCTTCTTCTTCATCTTCTTCACTTGAAGAAAACCTTAGTTCATCAATGGTGATTGATGAAAACAAGTGAGAAATCCAATTCTAAAGTCTACCCACTTCCTATTTCTTCATCCTCTACCTCTTGCTAAGTAATAGAGTGTGTTTTCTTCACAAGTTTCAAGACTTGGTGAAGTGAGAGCTTGATCTAGTGATGCCTCGACGTAGATCATCTTCGGCATCGTCGTCGACGACCTAGCCCGCCCATTTCTCCGATGAAGCCGATGCTAGAGCCCGGATTTCATTTTGGACAGCGAGGAGACTTCATTGTGGAGCTATGGAGGTGGAGGACCGGATCTACAAAGGTTGTATTTCCGTTCCCTTAGTTAATCTGTTAACTAGTTTCATTTTATCGCCTAAGCTTCTAGCCAACGATCCGTGTTAGGGTTTCCCGGCACCATAATCTTTGAAATTGGCATGGTTGATGCCTTGTTAGACCTCCTTGGTGTGCCTAAGAACCCTTCAGGAATTGGTTCAAGTGTACATCTCTCCATACCATTGATACATGTCGTTGTAATTCCTCAACGTCTTAAGAGAGGTAGAGGGTCCTGACAACCAACTGCTTTTTGGTGCTCTTCCCAAACTGACGTGCACATCCCAAATAAAACCTCACCTAAAAAATGGTGATCTATAGACCGAAACGTCCTCAAACTAAATGTTGCCCCCAAAATGGAGAAAATGGACCGTAACATCCTTAAAATAAAACCTCACCTCAAAATGGTGATCTACAGACCGAAATGTTCTCAAACTACAACTTCGCCTCCAAAATGGCGATAAGGGACCGAAACGTCCTTAAACTAAAACAACAGAGCCCAAGTGCTCTCTTGTTGGATCTGAAACAAAATGATCCTAACACCCTGTTAAGTTGATCTTAGTCTCAAATTGGACTAAGGTATCCTTAACAAAAAACCAACCGACCCCCCAACTGCTCGTATGCATTTGAGTCGATCTTGATCTCAAAACGGATCAATGATCCTTAAATCAACCCAAACCCAAATCTAAAAATATACGGATTTGGACTAATCTACGTCCTACGGGCGACAACATAAATTAGTCTCCGTATACAATCCATGGGCAACCTAAACAAATAAAAACACACATGACACGAAGTGAACTTCCGGAACAGGAGAAAGTGGTTATCGCGATGCGGTAACGTAATTAACTGCAGGGGCTTGCGCCTACAGGAAAGAGCGTCCCCACAATCAAAAACCCCTCACAAACGAGGGGGAATCTGACGAAGTCTGCTGCAACGGCCTCATCCGTCCAAACCTCCGATACACGGTGCCATAAATCAACTTGGAATCTTCGGAGAGGTAGACGGATAAATCCAAATAGCATCTACCCCCAAATTCAGGCAAGAAGACCTACGCGGTTCGTCTCTATTTTCGGCGGTAAACAGATTCTGCCACGCCCGGTAGGACCTTTTCCTCTTTCCACTCCACACTTCGTGTGTCGTGTTCGCGAACAAGATCGCGGTTTGCTGTAGTTGCCCTTTGATTCGAGGTACTAAAATTTGGTGTCTTGATCCTGTGCTGGAAAAAAGTTAATGGCTTCTAGCTGCACAAACTGCCACAACAATTCCCGCTCCGCCCCGACTGGAGGAGTGACGTACGGGCTGAACGCGGCATGCATCTTTTCAATGTCGGTAGAATAAGTGACTCAAGCCACTACTGGAATGTTCTTCGGAACTATGCTACCACCAGCAAGCTTCAGTGCCCCAGTGCCACCACAGGAAGCTCTAAAGAAGTCGGTCTTCGATCGAATTGCAACCACCACGGCCCCTCTCAACGGGTCGTCCAAGTATTCCACCTCAGTCTTCAACAGGCTGAACCAAAGCTCAAGTGGGCTCGCAAGGAGGCTCGCAATACCTGAAGGGGTTATCCCGAAACGGATAGCCATTCCTCCTCCGGCAGGTGAATTCGTCAAAAGTGCTTCCCCTACCAGAAAGTCGTCCTTCGAAAGATTGGTTGTTCCCTATCAACGGACGTCGGTCTTCAACAGGCTGGCACCAGCAGCAGCCTCTAACGAAAGTAGGGGGCACGACGGAGCCTCTTCCATAACTGAGGTGGTCCCATCGGCAAGGCATGCTCGACGTCTCCACTGGCGCTGAATGAGAAGAGAAGGGGCAACTCCCCCTCCGAACTCACCCCACCAGCTCCAATGGTGGAAGTTGACGCTGTTGTTCCAATCGGGAACAGCTTTGATCTGCTTAGGAGGGTGCAAAAGAACTCTCCAACCGCAGTGCTGAAGAAATCTCTCCCACTTGCTGAAAACATGACACATGCAAAGCCGGAGCAGCCCCCTCAGCGGCTGTACTCCAAAATCCACAGAGTTTGGCGGAAAGTCCAGGATTCTGTGATCAACAAAGACTACTCTCGTCAACCGGAGAAAATAAAGGTTCGACAAGAGGAAAGTCATCCCTCCACCATATAGCGAGAGACTTCTTTCACACAGGCGCCTGCTACAACGGCTCCTACAACTTCAACCTCCCACAAAAAGACGAGTCTGGAGAAAATACCACCACCGGCGACAAATCCCAAAGGTGATGGATCCAAACGCCCCAAGTTTGGGGGCATGATCGTGCACACGGTTTACATGGCTTCCGTAAAAGAGGAAAGCCGTGCTTCCGTGGGTCATCGGCCGCAAACTCGGTCGTTGAAAAAAGCTCAGGAGCAGCAACAAAAGCTCCAGGAGATGCTGACAAAAATAGCAGCACTCACTGGGCAAAAAGAAAGCCCGGAAGCAGTGTCTGAACAGCGCCATGAGCAGGAGATTGATACAGAGTTCCTGCGAAGGATGCTGGAAAGAAAGGATAAAGAGTCCGCGGAACAAGCTGCTAATATAAAACAGATGGCACTCCTGTTCCAAGACATGGTTGGGATGATGATCCAGCCCGAACCTCCAGCTGAAGACTTGCCGATAATCGTCGAGAACGACAGAGGAGAAACATTGAACCCTTTTCCGGCGCTATCAGTGGCTAGGAAGGAAACTATCTCCAAAGCTTCCCTTGATGATTACATAGCTCAACAAATACGATCTCATCAATAGAATGAAGCGGCTGGCCAAATCGTCAGAACTGGACGACCGTGTCCGGGCTGGTATGACCAAATAAAATACCCGTCAGGATATACGATCCCCAAGTTCCATATGTATAAGGTGACAGGAAATCCACATCAGCACGTCGCTCAATTTAGAGCTTTGTGTAGCAATACTGGAAGTGAAGACAAATTGCTGCTTCGCCAGTTCATTGGCAGCTTGTCAGAGATGGCATTTGAATGGTACTCGGAGCTCCCAAATGACTCCGTCAAAACATTCACAGAAATGGAGTTTCTATTCACACAGCGGTTCACCAGCATAAGCGAGCGCACCCTAATCACGACATTAATCAATCCAAGGTTGAAGCCAGGAGAAACATGGGCTCAATACGCAATTCGGTGGCGGAACCTATGGTCGAAATATGATCAACGCATCGAAGAGGCTCCTGCCATGGGCATGTTAATAGGGACTCTCGATCCTCATGCAACTGTGTCCCAGTTCATGACGTTCTTTAAGCCGACCACCTTCCAGGCTCTGATCGACAAGTTGGCCTAAATGGACTAGATGGGCCACGGACCCACCTCTTCAAAAATGGACCCTCAGAATGTAAAGGGTAAAGGGAAAGCGGCCTTCGTTTCCAATACCTAACAACAACCGAGTGACCCGAAACCGGTTGCTTGCCAAAATAACGCGCGCCCACGCCAATCCCTGGAAGAGAAGCTAGGATGTGCTTACTCGTTCCCCAGTGATAAAACGAGGAGATTGTTCGAACTGTCAATGCGCAACAAACTCATCACACTGCCGGATCCGAGACGTCCACAGTAGCCCGGTGATGTCAACAATCCTAACTACTGCTCCTACCATAGAATAGTGGGCTACCCAATTGAGGATTTCTATGTCTTCAAAAACTGAGTCGAGGACAAGTACCAACAAAGGAAGTTTGCGATGTCCGAAAACTGGAGGGTGAACCCGCCACAAAGGCACACTCCTAAAAAGGCAGACACGCTAGGGGCATCATGCTCGTTTGTCGAAGAAGCTCCTTGGGAAGTGGTCCTTTCAGCTAAAACTAAAAGAATGCTAAAGCATCTTCAAGCATGTTCGGCGATCAAATGGAAAAGCCCGCTGGAGCCCGAGATCATTGAGGGGATGCTTAAACCGTGCCCAACACAAAAAACTGGTAACGATGGCCAAGACCTCCAGGCCAAGCCTTCGAAGTCTTCGAAGGCAAAGAAGAAGACCAAGAAGCCCATGCAGCTTAACGACAAGCGCACGGATCTGTAAAAATACATCGACGTGCTAGAGGAATACCACCAGAAGGCGCGGACCCCAGTCACACTCAAAGAGTTTCTCAACCATATACTTGAGAACGGAGATAGTGATGATGAGGAAAATGGTTCGTCGGGAGAAACTGAAGATTATGTAGCAAGTTTCCACATGGTTTCTCATTCGTCGTTAAATGACGAAGAAACGCCCTCGGCGTCAGAAGGCAACGCAGAGTAATTGGGGGCAGGACCGGCACCAGAATCCCTGGAACTGTCAGAAGACCCAATTGATAGGCTCCTAAACGAAGCCCTTCAAAAGTGCAAAGCTGACCGAGAACGTGAAACGACCATATACAAAAAGGCCAAGCATCGGCGTCAGGCTGAAGAAGCCGCGGTAAGGATGAGTCATAAAACACTCCAACCAAGCCAAAGCACACTATTCCCCTCCGAAAGACGCGGCAGAGACGTGGCGGACGTCTTGCCTGAATTTCGGGGAAGATGCTAATTGGTGCTATCCGTCCACCTTTCCGAAGATGCCAAGTTGATTTATGGCACCATGTATCGAAGGTTCGGACGGATGCGGCCGATGTAGCAGACTTCGTCAGATTCTCCCTCGTTTGAGGGTTTTTTAATTGTGGGGACGCTCTTCCCTGCAGGCGCAAGCCCCTGCAGTTAATTACACTACCGCATCACGATAACAACTATCTCCTTCTCCAGATGGTCACTTCGTGTCGTAGGTGTTTGTTTTGTGTTTGGTTGCCCGTGGATTGTATACGGAGACTAAGTTATGTTGTCGCCCGAAGGGCGTGGACTAGTCCAAATCCGTATCATTCTTCGATTTGGGTTTGGGGGGGGTTGAGTTTAAGGATACGTTAGCCTTGTTTGAGACTAAGATCAACTTAAACATTTGTTAAGGATACGTTAGTCTAATTTTAGACTAAGATCAACTTAATGGGATCGTTTAGATCCGACAAGAGAGCAATTGGGATCTATTGTTTAGTTTAGTGACATTGCGGTCGATAATTAGTTTTAGAACATTACGGACCATCGTTAGTTTAAAGACATTGCGGTCGAGGTTAAGGACATCATAGTCCGTGAGTTTAAGGATCCCACAGTCCGATGTTAGTTTAAAGATATCACGGTCGAGGTTAAGGACATCATAGTCCGTGAGTTTAAGGACCTCACAGTCCGATGTTAGTTTAAAGACATCACGGTCGAGGTTAAGGACATCATAGTCCGTGGGTTTAAGGACCTCACAGTCCGATATTAGTTTAAAGACATTACGGTCGAGGTTAAGGACATCATAGTCGGTGGGTTTAAGGACCCCACAGTCCGATGTTAGTTTAAAGACATTACGGTCGAGGTTAAGGACATCATAGTCCGTGGGTTTAAGGACCCCACAGTCCGATGTTAGTTTAAATACATTACGGTCGAAGTTAAGGACATCATAGTCCGTGGGTTTAAGGACCCCACAGTCCGTGAAATGTGTGGTTGTCGGGACCCGTCACCTCTTTGAAGACGTTGAGGAATTACAACGACAAATATCAAAAGAGTGAAGAGATGTACCCTTGAACCAAGGTGAGTTGGTTGAAAGAGAAGATTTGCAAAATTCAAGATAAGTTGGGGACTTATGGTCAGAATTGGGCTAAGTCCAATTAAAAATGTTGAACATTTTATTTTTGTTCTGGCTATTAAGCCCTTATTTGGGCTCGGCCCTTTTAATAATGCTAAGCATTGGGTTCTGACATCTTTTATCTTCATCAGAACAAACTGTGTTTTGACAATGCGCCACGTGTCACTCGCTGATTTTGTTCAAACGAGGGCTTATTCATGCCGCCAGACACGGCGCAATGCACTAATCAGAACTAAAACTGATTCAACAAATCATTTGACTCTATATAAAGGCCCCTAGACTTCAAGTCTAAATGATATACACAGAAGAGAGAGAGAGAGAAAGAAAACCCTATGCAAACTTTGAGAAAACTCAAAGAGAAAGTAAGGCAAGCCTTTAGAAAAAAGAAAATCATTTCTTCATCTTCTAGGTAAAGAACTATTTCTTGAACCACAGTGATGAAATCATCTCGTAAAAGGAAGAACCATCTTCTAAAAAGATCATAGATCTACAAAAGACCAATGCCTTTGATAATAAAAAGATCAAAAGATCTAATCATAAAAAAATTAAAAGAAGTATTTTACTTCATTCACAGATTCTTGATGTACAAAGGCAGAGACCCACCGGGCGTACCAGAATCTGTTCCCCTCCGAAAGACGCGGCAGAGACGCGGCGGACGTCTTGCCTGAATTTCCGGACAGATGCTAATTGGTGCTATCCGTCCACCTCTCCGAAGATGCCAAGTTGATTTATGACACCATGTATCGAAGGTTCAGACGGATGCGGCCGATGTAGCAGACTTCGTCAGATTCTCCCTCGTTTGAGGGGTTTTGAATTGTGGGGACGCTCTTCCCTGCAGGCACAAGCCCATGCAGTTAATTACGCTACCGCATCGCGATAACAACTTTCTTCTTCTCCAGTTGGTCACTTCGTGTCGTAGGTGTTTGTTTTGTGTTTGGTTGCCCGTGGATTGTATACGGAGACCAAGTTATGTTGTCGCTCATAGGGCGTGGACTAGTCCAAATTCGTGTCTTTCTTAGATTTGGGTTTGGGGTAGGTTGAGTTTAAGAATACGTTGGCCTCGTTTGAGAATAAGATCAACTTAAACATTTGTTAAGGATACGTCAGTCTAATTTTAGACTAAGATCAACTTAACGGGATCGTTTAGATCCGACAAGAGAGCAATTGGGCTCTATTGTTTAGTTTAGTGACATTGCGGTCGATAATTATCTTAAGGACATTACGGTCCATCGTTAGTTTAAAGACATCGCGGTCGAGGTTAAGGACATCATAGTCCGTGAGTTTAAGGACCTCACAGTCTGATGTTAGTTTAAAGACATCACGGCCGAGGTTAAGGACATCATAGTCCGTGAGTTTAAGGACCTCACAGTCCGATGTTAGTTTAAAGACATCATAGTCCATGGGTTTAAGGACCCACAGTCCGATGTTAGTTTAAATACATCACGGTCGAGGTTAAGGACATCATAGTCCGTGGGTTTAAGGACCCCACAGTCCGATGTTAGTTTAAAGAAATTACGGTCGAGGTTAAGGACATCATAGTCCGTGGGTTTAAGGACCCCACAGTCCGATATTAGTTTAAAGACATTATGGTCGAGGTTAAGGACATCATAGTCCGTGGGTTTAAGGACCCCACAGTCTGATGTTAGTTTAAAGACATTACGGTCGAGATTAAGGACATCATAGTCCATGGGTTTAAGGACCCCACAGTCCGATGTTAGTTTAAAGACATTACGGTCGAGGTTAAGGACATCATAGTCCGTGGGTTTAAGGACCCCACATTCCATGAAATGTGTAGTTGTCGAGACCCGTCGCCTCTTTGAAGACGTTGAGGAATTACAACGATAAATATCAAAGGAGTGAAGAGATGTACCCTTGAACCAAGGTGAGTTGGTTTAAAGAGCAGATATGCTCAGTTCAAGATAAGTTGAGGACTTATGGCCAGAATTAGGCTAAGTCCAATTAAAAATGTTCAACATTTTATTTTTGTTCTGGCTATTAAGCCCTTATTTGGGCTCGGCCCTTTTAATAATGCTAAGCATTGGGTTCTGACATCTTTTTTCTTCATCAAAATAAACTGTGTTCTGACAATGCGCCACGTGGCGCGCCAGGCGCTTTGTGCCAGTTAAAGAGCGCATTGCGCTTCGCACACGAAGATGACACGTGTCGCGCTTAGCGCTAGTTCATTAGCGCATTGCGCTTTTAATTTATGAGTGCTTTGAGCTAGTCTGTTGGTGCGCTAGCGAGTGACACGTGGCGCGCTTGGCATTAAGCGCCAGTCCATGAGCGCAGTGCGCTGTTTCAGAAGCGCAAAGCGCGGATTGTGTCTTTGGTTGACACGTGGCAGGTTTTGGCACTGAGCGCCGGTCCAATGAGCGTAAGAGCGCAATTCATGAGTGCAAGGCACTTTTCAATAGCGCAAAGCGCATCTGATCAATTTTAAGATCAAAGAACAAATTTTATGTTCTTCTTAAAGGAGGCTTTGCCTCAAGATTCAAGAACAAAAGTTCTTATTTATAAAAGGACTTTGCCTTTGTAGATCAAGAATCTGTGAATGAAGTAAAATACTTCTTTTATTTTTTTATGATTAGATCTTTTTATTATCAAAGACCTTGGTCTTTTGTAGATCTATGATCTTTTTAGAAGATGGTTCTTCTTTTTACGATATGATTTCATCTCTGTGGTTCAAGAAATAGTTCTTTACCTTGAAGATGAAGAAATGAACTTCTTTTTTCTAAAGGCTTGCCTTTATTTCTCTTTGTGTTTTCTCAAAGTTTGCAGAGGGTTTTCTCTCTCTCTTCTGTGTATATCTTTTAGACTTGAAGTCTAGGGGCCTTTATATAGGGCCAAATGATTTGTTGAATCAGTTTTAAGAGATCTTCCTCTGATTGATTGGGGAATATTTCCCACCGTTGGATTTTTGATCCTAAGGCTTCTGTTTTACAGAAGATAATCTTCTTGTTTTAATAAGATTGGAAAGATCTTTCCATAACAGAATTTTAGTTCTGATTAATTAATAATTTATTATTAGTAAATCTTTTGATCTAACGGTGGGGGATTTTTAATCCTAGCGCTGGCGCACCTTGCGCTAGCGCACCTACGTTCGACACATGGCGCGCAGCGCAACTGCGCTAGCGCACCCGTATTTGACACGTGGCACGCAGCGCACAACGCAGGATCTGAAGCGTTGCTTCATCTTTTAAATTTTGAATTTTGAAACAGAGCTTTGCTCTGATTGGGTGAAAGGAAGCGTCGCTTCATTCCAAATCTTGGAATCTGAACAAAGCTTTGCTCTGATTGGGGGAAGCAGAAATGCCGCTTCATTTCAAATCTTGGAATTTGAACAGAGATTTGCTCTGATTGGGGAAACACACACCTGATACAAATAAGAGCATGATCAAAATGGAGAAGCGGTTCGCCAAAGCCTTGTTAATGGGAAAGAAGTTGCCCCCTCTCATGGAAAACACTCCCGGGAGTACGTGCCTCGACAAAGCGGATATACATCCGAACTAACACTTATACCATCAGAGGGTCACACACCCCGCCGAAGAGTGAAATTCCTTCAATAAGTGGTGGAAAGGATACGTTTCTCACCGGCAACACTTCAAGCGGATGAAGCGCAAAACCCGTCGACAATAAAGATGCGTGACAGAAGAGCATGAAGGAACGTCTGGAAACTGTCATATGGTAGATACTAGTTCGACAAAAGGAAAATCTCAATTTCTTACATTCAGGAGCGATTCTGAGGAATAAATATCCCTCGGCTCTCTCTCTAAAGAATCCACCTCTGGAAAAGAGGAGGAGGAGAAGAACTATAAGAACATTCAGCCGCGAAATCGCACGCTGCCCGAGAAGAACCACGGGCCTACAAACAAAGGTTCGAGCAAAAGAGACAAGGGGAAGGAAAAAGTCCCTGAAGAAATTTCACTCGATGATAGAGTCATCGAAGAGCTTGCAGCCAAGGACCCACCTAAGAAAAACAAGATGGATTACAATGTCCGGGCACATCTGAGCAAGATACTCTCACAACTGAGCATATTGGATGCTCTCTTCCTGTCCAAAGAAGCAAGAGATTCTCTAATCAGGGAATTACAGGAGCCCGATCAGTTCTAAGCTTTCCTTGCAGAAGAAAAGTTGAAGGACGAGCCGACAGAGATTCATACAGCTGACATTACATTCGGTGATGAAGATCTCCTCCTTGGAACGTGCGAGCACAACCAACCTCTATATGTCACCGAGTACTGCTACGACATCAAGATAGGGAAGATCCTGGCCGACAACAGGTCTTCCGTCAACCTTCTCAACGTGAAGGTTCTGAAGGATATTTGCATGAACGTTCAGCACCTGGCTAGGGATAAAATTACCATCTCCGGGTTTGACTCTCAGTCATCGCGGACGCCTGGGTCTGTAATATTGACATTACGCTTTGGACTTCTCATCACTAACATCAAATTTCATGCCATCGATGCCAAGACTTTCTATAACGCTCTGCTCGGCCGGCCTTGGTTACACGAGTACAACGTCATCCATTCTACATAACACCAGTGTATGAAGTATTTCAAAGATGGCCTCGAATACACCGTCACGGGGGAGCTAAATCCATTCTCCGTAAACGAAGTCCGAAAATATGAAGATGCAAAGTATTTCCTACCAGAATTCGAAGATACGGAAAGATGTCATCAGCCAGAGGATAAACGGAAGTCCGTTGTCACCATCTCGATCTTTGGGAGTGACACCGAGGAAGAAGAGGAAATAGTCTACTCGGGGTAACCACAATGCAACAGGCCTGGACCATCTACTCCTATTTTGGTATTTGGTAGTGACTCTGAGTACGAGGCCAACGCCATGTTCCGCACTCGCTCATCAGCACAAATCATTACTGGTGCTGATCAGAGTTTACAAATTACCATAGTTCTGCCATGGCATTGCAAAGAACTTGATGCGCTTGATACATATAGCGTACAAGAGCTGCAGACTTTCTACGTCCCTCCCAGGAGAAGAGGTGAAAATGCTATCATCTTCTACCAATCCACGGAGACTAAAGTAGAGAGAGAAGTTTGGCATGGTGCCGATATTGCACTTGATAGGTTTCAACCAATCCGTCTGCCCAGATATTACGCAGAGGGATTGAAAAGGCTATTAAGATGCCAAGGCGTACCTTTCAAACAAACCGCTCAACAAGCCCAGTTCTACAACAAGATTTGGGACATTCCCGGGACTCAGCGAAAGATGCCCAACGGGAAGATGGAGACAACTAGGCTCGGATATGTTCAGTCAAAGACACAGGAGCGATTTCATGGCTGCCATGTCATAAACAGCTCTGGTGAAGAAGTGAACGCTCTTTCAAATAGCCATGACATTAAAACAGAACAAGATCTCTCTCTAAGAACATTAAGTCCATCGTTCGAAGAAAAAGTTGACAATCTAGTAAAATAAGCCTGTCAAAAAATTCCGGATAACCACAGTCACGAAATGGCTATTTATGAAAAGGCCAGGACGAAACACCTCAACCGGCAGTCCGTAGAGAAAGAAGACTACAACATCCTCCATCCCCAGCTCTTTGTATGTCCTCGCAAGAAGGAAAAATCCCGAAATAGAGAAAAGAACAAAACAACGTGCGCAGACAACGTTCGCAAACAACTGGGTATATCTAAGAAGCCGCACTATCAAGAAAAACGTGGTTGGAACCCATCCTTTATCAAGAAGATGGGTCGGAAATACTCTTTCCCTCAAGACAAGACAAAGAAACCTTGTCATGAAGCATCAAATGGTGAGGCTTTCAGAGTCTTGGCATCCTGAACAAATAAACAAGGTCGATCATCTGGATTATTGCTCCTATCACCGAGCAATAGGTCATCCCCTAGAAGACTATTTCAACCTCAAAGACTGGGTCGAAGACTAATATTAACAAGGCAAGTTCGCTTTGTCCGACAGTTGGAGGGTAACCCCACCAAAAAATCATGAGCTAAAGAGGACCTATACCATGAGGACAAGACCATCTCAACGTCAAGAATGGAAGCAAACCTATACCTGCCATGTGGTAACACTCTCAAAGGAGGGGGCACGAGACTATGGATGACCCCTCCAGATACTTCACAGATGAGGATGAGGACGAGGTGATCTCAGAATTTCCAGCGGCGCCAAAAGAGCTAGAAGATGGGATACACACTACAACAGACAATCTAAGGAAAATTGACTTGGGAACGGTAAACAATCCGAGGCCAACGTTCATCAGTGAGCTGCTATCTAAAAAGCAGGTGGCTACTTTAAAAAATGTATTCATGCAATATAAAGACTGCTTTGCATGGAATTATTCCGAGATGCTTGGACTAGATCCAGAAATAGCGGTACATAAACTGACTATATCGCCGGACGTCAAGTCAGTCAAACATGCGCCTAGAAGAATGCGGCTCGAATTCGAGATGAGTATCAATGCCGAAGTCAAGAAACTAATTGACTCCGGTTTCATCCAAGAAGTTCAGTATCCCGACTGGATTGCCAACATTGTTCCAGTGATGAAGAAAAATGGGACAGTGCGCACCTGCGTGGACTTTCGGGACCTTAACAAAGTTTATTCGAAGGATGACTTCCCAGTACCCGTTACCGAGCTGATGATCGATAACACGTCCACTCATGAGGTCTTCCTTCATGGTTGGATCTTCAGGCTACAATCAAATCAAAATGTATCCTGAAGACCAGAAGCTCACAACCTTCCGAACTCCGCTAGGCATTTCTGCTATAAGGTGATACCTTTCGGTTTGAAGAATGCAGGCGCTACCTACCAGAGGGCCATGACAAAGATCTTCAACGACCTCATACATGAGATTGTCGAATGCTATATTGATGACCTTGTGGTGAAAAGAAAATCGTACGAGGAACACTGGGAACATCTGAACATAATGTTCGAGCGTCTTCGGAAATACAATCTAAAGATGAATCATATGAAATGCGCATTTGGAGTCTCCTCAGGAAAATTCCTAGGATTCATCATATGACACTGAGGCATCGAAATAGACCCATCAAAGATCAAGACGATTATGGAAATGCCCATGCCAAGAACTCTTAAACAACTGCGGTCTTTCCAAGGAAAGCTTGTGTATGTCCAGTGGTTCATAGCCAACCTCTTCGGCAAATGCCGCCCCTACAGCCATCTAATGAAGAAGGGGACCCCGTTCATTTTGGATCACAAATGCCAAAGTGCACTGGACAAAATCAAGCAATACTTGCAGAACCCGCCGGTACTTACCGTTCCGGTCAAAGGAAAGCCACTCATCATGTACACAACGGCCCTTGAAGATTCTCTAAGCGGGCTATGGGCAAAGGAGAATGATCAGGGAAAGGAGAGAGCTTTCTACTATTTGAGTTGAGTTCTCCTGTGGTAGAAAACAACTACCCCCCATCGAAAAGCTGTCTGGCACTGATCTTTGCGATAAAGAAGCTCAGACACTACGCCTTGGCACATGAGGTCCATCTAATATCAAAGGTGGATCCTCTCAAATATCTGATGTCAAGGGCCATATTAATAGTAAGACTTGCCAAATGGGCCCTCATCTTGATGGATTTCTCGATAATGTATCGACCCCTCAGGGCAATGAAAGGTCAGGCCATCGCTGACTTTCTCGCTGAGCATCCGATACCAGCCGATTCTCCCATAAATTGTGAATTGCCAGACGAACACGCGTTCGACACAATCGAAGGGGAGGTGGAAGGAAATAATGTCCAATGGGAACTCTACTTCGATGGAGCATCTTCCATGAAGAAATGGAAGCATAACACCCTTATAATTAAAGCTGGGGTAGGCCTCATCTTCGTGACTTTGCAAAGGGGGATAATGCATTTCGCCCTTTCGTTAACGGAGCCAAGAACAAACAACGAGGCTGAATATGATGCTTTGATAGCGGGTCTTGAGATCGCTGTCGATATGGGAGTTGAAAAACTCCTTATATATGGAGACTCCCAGCTGGTCGTTAGCCATGTAAATGGCGATTATCAGACGTGGAAACCAGAGTTAATAAAATATGGTAGGAGAGTGCAGCAACTGCTGACATAAATCCCCTCCTACATCTTGGAGAGTATACCGCGTGCGGAAAATAGCAATGCGGATGCATTAGCCAAGATTGCTAAGGAACTGGCTGACGAAAACCTCGATGACGTAAGGATCATTGTGCAAAGCCGCCGGATTCTCGCGCCAACAGAAATATCTTTGGAGTCGTCTAAATGAAAGGAAGCGACCAAATAAGCAGCCTTCTAATTAGAGGATGAAGAAAAGTCTAAGGATTGGAGAGAAGTCTTCATAGAATACTTCAAATCCCATCGAACACCCGAAAATGCATATTCAAGACATCAGCTCATGAAACAGGCTCTGTATTTTGTCTTCGTCAATGATACTCTATATAAGAGATCGTTCGAAAGCTTGTGGCTAAGATGCCTGGGACCAGAAGAAGTAAAGAGAGTCGTCCAAGAAACCCACGACGGTCTCTGTGGTTCTCATCAAGCTGGGCCAAAGATGAAGATGAAGATCAAAAGAATGATTTACTATTGGCCCGCAATGATTCGGGACTACCTCGAATATGCGAAGCAGTGTCACTCGTGCCAGGTTCATGGGGACTTCATCCATCAGCATCTAAATCCAATACACCCAACACTGGTTATTTGGCCGTTCGATGTGGGGAACCGATGTAATTGGGCCTATCGAACCAACGTCATCTAAAGGACATCGGTTCATATTGGCAACAACCGATTACTTCTCTAAGTGGGCAGAGGCAGTACCACTAAAAGAAGTGAAGACGGAGAACATCCTCCATTTCTTCAGGACACATGTCATCTACCGGTTCAGCACTCCGTGATGGATCATCTCGGATAATGGGCCGGCTTACAGAAGCCATAAGATCAGCCATTTCGCACAGCAGCATAATATAGACTGGAGATACTCTTCAGTCTATAATCCCTGAGCTAACGGTCTAGCTGAGGCTTTCAAA
Organism: Agapanthus africanus; assembly: GCA_030015575.1. Classification (NCBI taxonomy): domain Eukaryota; kingdom Viridiplantae; phylum Streptophyta; class Magnoliopsida; order Asparagales; family Amaryllidaceae; genus Agapanthus; species Agapanthus africanus. The sequence goes on from JASDDO010000031.1 coordinate 570,682,960, forward strand.
AAGACGTTGACGAAATCATAAAGAAAACGGTGTCCAGAAATAAAAAGGACTGCATGAAGCTCTCTGGGCTTATCGACCCATATTCAAAACGGCCATGAATACAACGCCATACGCGTTGGTATTCGGCACGGAAGTGGTACTTCCCTTGGAAATAGAGCTACCCTCTCTACGAGTGGCAGTTCGATACGAGCTGACGAATGAAGAAAATGCCCATCTTCGGCTTGAGGAGCTTGATGCCCTCGATGAAACTCATCCCATGGCACAACAAAACCTGGAAGCTTAAAAAGCAAGCATGACGCATTCATACGAAAGACTAACTAGGCCAAGAATGTTCCGCTAAGGCGAACTCGTGCTAGTTCTCAAAAGACCTATGATCCCCAACCGTTCAAAATGGGGGAAATTCGAGCCAAACTATGAGGGCCCGTATATCATAGACAAAGTCTACCAAGATGGAGCATACCTGCTCGTGGATATGCATGGTGAAAGACCCTTCCGGACAATAAACGGCCGGTTCCTTAAGAAATACTACGCTTGACAAGTCACGACTCAGGTTAATGATAGATGACGACTCTCGTGTCCTCTCGCTATCTTTCTGAGAACTCTAAAAGTATTATCCAACAGAATTTCCGCACCAAACATGACGACAACGGACCGAAATTGTTAGTGTATATGCCCTAGGGGCCATTATTGTATCATACTAGCTTGTATATTACTTAATGGAAGCTTGGGATATTCACAGTTATATTAACAGTCTCGTTCAACATAGTAGTATGCTACTTGGTTTATATCTATCTTAATATGTGTATATGTTTCTTTTAGCATATCACGAATACATATTGATAGAGCCCTTAGGATCTTGCTTGACTACCAGCGTTGTGATGGCAGTCACGCTAGTGAGAGCTGGGTAGTCTACAAGCACATCCTTTTTCAGGTCCCTAATCGTAGGATTATCGAGACAGGGCAATGATACTCCGGAGTAGACTAGTGTGTATGCTTCTCATCCCAGTTAGGAAAATGGTATGTCCCACAACCATTAGTACATTGTACTGGAGATAGTATGCAGGTGCTCGTTGGGTTACGGGTACACCGGATAGAACTTGAAGGGAACTGTTGGTTGGTATTATACCCGTCATCAGTTAACAGTTCTCAGGTGACATGAGTACAGCATATTCCGTAGACTTGACACTGCTGCTTCGTCTCTAGTGTGTTCCTACTGTTCTTAGATTGCTACCCTACCACGGCTCAAAGAAGTCGTGCAAACAGATAGCAGTTGGGTGCAGTCCCGAAGCACTTGGAGGCAGTGGCAGTTAGAAAGGATTCGTCTCTCCCGGTATTGGGAGTTGATATCGCACTGTGTTAGGAGAGCCATTACGCAAAGTCCCTGGCCAGGGCAAACAAGATTTACCAGTAGCTTCTCAAGGTGTAATGGGCTTCACTCCAACACGACTTATACCGCCTTTTAGGGGACTGACGCTTGCCGCCCCCTAGGCCCGATATACGATAGTCTTACACGAATAGACCGGACTGTACGGAGATTGTCACATCAGGCTCAGTAGGAGTTCGGATGGGTTTCCTCATCGGCCTTCTTACCGACATCTACCTGGGGACCGTTGCGTACAGCTAGTACCACTTGCGGCCTGTGGTTAAACCCACTGCCAGCGTAGTATAGAGTCTTTAGAGTCCCACACAGAGAGTTTCCCTACTTCAGGCGAAACGATATAGTGGTCGTATGGTTTTACGACAGGGTTCGGACATATACGTGTATTTATGCACGTACGATATTCGAACAGATTATACCAGTGGGCTTTGGTTTAAGCCAGATTCTAGTATTGGATTATTGGATTTATGCAGTCTCAGTATATCCGTGTTTTTTGTAAATACGGATGGGAGGGGCATTCTCGTAATTAGTGAAGAAGCTTCTAGAAGAAAGGTGACTCATTAGTTTTAATTCATTTATGAATTAAAACATAATGAGGTGGAAAGCTTATATGTTATTATCATTAATTGCACCATGACTCATGAGATGATTCATCTCAAGAATTAAATGAAGCATGGATGATATTTGTGCAAGATATTTTGTTATGCTTCATATAATTCAAAATGAGAAGGGTTCAATTCATTATAACATACACACTCTCTCTCCTCAAGCTCTCCTCTTCTTCAACCTAACCCTAATCCTCTCATGTGTTGAGATCCCAAGGGTTAGAAAGACTAATAGATCCTTAATCCACTTCTATATCTTCTAGGTCACATGGATTAGCAATCCTAGCCACATAGTTACCTCAAGTGGGAGGTTAAAGCTTGGAGAAGGAACTCTCGGGTGGATCTTCTATCACATCGAGGAGGCCGACGAGGAGGTGAACAACAAGAACAAGAAGGACTAGTATCTTGAGGTATAATCATCTATCATAGTAGTTTAGAACTTCTAGATAGTTGTTAGTTAGGGTTTAGCAAAGATCCTTAAAGTTAGTCGATGTTACCTTAAACAAAATAATTGTTTTACCTATTCCGCCTCCCCGCATCTTGTGGGGTGTCTAACGTCGACTTACAGTGGTATCAGAGCCTAGCTAAACCATAACTAACATGTTAGTAAAGTCTTTAGAAATTCGATCGCAAAATAATTCCGAAAAAACGACGTTTTCACTAAGTTTCTGCTGATTTTAAAACGGGGTCTAAAAATTTTTCAGGGACCCTTAAAAATACAAGCAGGGTTTTTTAAGAATTGTGAAGAAATTTGGGATAATGACTCGACCAAACCACCGCGGAACCGCGGCTGATCCAAGCGATCCGCCGCGGATCCGCGGTCGAGTTGACACCGAGTCAACCCAAATTTGCTCATTTATTCTTCTGTGTTGATGTTGAGTTTTCTGGGATGTTTTGTTTCTGCTCAGGTTTTATGTGCATAGAGAATTGTTTGGAGTAGATTCATATGTGTTGATTGATCGAAATTCGAAGAATTTTAGCTAACTGGATTATATCTGTGTTGTGTTTAATGTGTTCGTAAACCTCCCCTAACTGCTAGTATATCGGTTAGCAGGGGGTTGCACATTTCTGTAATGGTTTTTACTGGTTTGTGAATATGAACTTGTTGGATTGTCGTGAATGGATAGCGGGGGATGTGAGATGAGTGTTTCTTTCATTCAAATGTAAATTGTAATTTGTTTTAATATTCTTTTGCGGGGCACATCCGGGTTGAGGTTGTAGCCACCGTTGTATTATTTCATTTACTGTTTTCTGCTCCTAGGATAGACCCATGGTGGGGTGCACAAACTACCGGGTACTTTGAAGTGCTTAGTGGCCTACTCACGTCATTGAGGGCTACCGCTTCACTTCGGGTACTTGGCGGGTAGTTTGCCGTACCCGTAAGGGTCTAGGGTAGGGGTTTGGCTATTCATCGCGACTGTGTAATCCGTCTTTCATTGCAGGCTCAAAAGAAATGCGGATTGCTTGTATATCCAATATGTTCATCTATAATCTGGAATGCCTATTATTGCGTCCGACGAATGTACAATATCTATATATGATATCTAGTAGGCGTTACTTATGATTTGCACCCGCGCTAGCCCAGCCCCCGCCCTGTCGTTAGTTAAGTAACCGAACGGGTGAATGACGGGGCCCAGTGGCGAATGCGGATGGCATAAGAGGACGTTGTATTTTCGTTGTTTTCTGCAATGATAGGTTAGTTGATGGGACACATTATATTAATGCAAAGAAAATAAACTAAAGTTGAATCGTTGGAACAGTTTAAAAGAAACCACTCGGTTATTTTAAAACAGAAGATTTTTTTTAAAATTGCGGAGCTTAAACCACTTCTTTTAAAAGCTATCAGGTTCCTTCGATCATATCAAGTTCACTACGTTCACGATTTCGCCAAAACCATTCGTAGCCCTCCTTCATTTCATTTGGGTATTCAGTAGTATTCAAGCTATGTATTTTGACCAACGCCAGGGCATAGTGTTTGGTAGCTGCTGGGTATTCATCTGTTGCATAGATAAATGAGTTGGTTTGGGACAGTCGTACTGCCATTTGGCCAACGTCAGGGGTATGTACGGGTGAGTTTAAATTAACAAGATAATGATGGGTAGAACTTGACATGTGTCTTATAACATTTTGACCAACGCCAAGGTCATAAGAGCATGGGGCAAAAATACACATCGGGAATTTCTAAAGAAACTAAAATTTTCTAGAGTTGCATACCAATTGGAGTGTGATAATTTTGGTAGGATTCCTTCAGCTTTATCACACGATGATATTTGGATCCCGATCCTACTGTGAGTATATGCTACTCATTGAGAGATTCTTTCACTTAACGATCAATGCTATAAACCAAGTAGGTGTCGAGAAAGGTGTCAGCAGGGCTACGCCCCCAGGGAAAAGTGGTTATTTAATTAAGGAACTTCGCGAAAGCGTCGTAAAACCTCCCTCGAAGTATCGACACTTGCCTGGCTGAACGGTTAAGCAAGTATTGTACAGTAAGAATAGTACTGACTAGTTTTTCCTTTTTGGTTTGAGGAGAGATTTGAGAAACAGTAGGAGCCATCTTGTTTAGATAAACTATAAACCACTCTAAACTTGCAAGAGCATCATGCTAAAGTGTTTCCTCTCTCTCTCCTAATTGCAGCGACCCAGAACATGACAAGCCTTAAGTTATTATTAGATAAAAATATTTTGACAGGGCCAAACTATAAAGATTGGTTCCGGAATGTTAAGATGGTAATTACCTATGACAAATTGGGGTATGTACTTAATACTAAAGCCTCTGCCATCCCAGGTCCTGAATCCAGTGTCGCAGATAAGGAAATCCGCAAGACCTGGGAGTTAGATTGCACGAAGGCCAAATGCATCGTGCTTGCCTCTATGAATAATGAACATCAGAGGAGGCACGAGAATATGGATCTAGAATCCATATTTCTCCGCACTAAGGAACTCTATGAAGAGCAATCTAGTATAGCTAGATATGAGACCTCGAAGAACTTGTTTCAGTCGAGGATGGCCTTCAGATCATCTGTAGGGGAATATGTCCTTAAGATGATTGGCTATATTGAAGAGCTCATAGATCTCGGGACAACATTAGAGAACGAGCTGTATACAGACTTGATTCTCCAGTCCCTTCCTTCTACCTACGCTCAGTTTATCTTGAATTTCAACATTCAAGGTAAAGAAGTTGAACTTCCAGAACTCCTTAATATATTGAGGAGTGCAGAGGGCACCTTGCAGAAGGCAAGGGAAACACTCACTATGTTTGTTCGTGGTGCTTCTTCTTCCAGGTCCAAGGCAAGGGCCAAAAGAAGGAAGAAGAAGGCCACTACCAAACCAAGAGGTGGTGTTGGGAAGGTGGGAGCCAAGGGAAAGGAAAAGGTTGCGGTGCCAGTAGTGGCAAAGGACGAGTGCTTCCACTATCGTAGGAAAGGCCATTGGAAGAAGGATTGCAAAGCTTGCCAGGACCCGAGGCAAGTTGTGGCTTCGGTTTCAGGTGTGTTTGTAATTGAAAATTGTCTGTCAATCAACTCTACTTCCTGAATATTGGATACCGGATCAGGATCTCATATATGCAATTCATTGCAGGCACTGAGAAACCGTAGAGTGCTGAAGATTGGTGATATGACCCTCCAGGTTGCTAACGGAGCTAGCGTGAACGCTGTGTCCGTAAGGGATTATCACCTTGGATTGACGAGTGGACATATTTTGGTTTTGCGCAACTGTTTTTGTGTACCTAGTTTAGCTTGTAATATCATATCAGTATCGTTGTTATCAAAAGAAGGTTATGATTTCACGTTTGTAAGCGATGTTGTTAACATCCACCTTAATCATGGTTTGATAGGGTACAGTACACTAGATAATTGTATATACGTGTTAAACCAATTACAGATTTTCAATGTCCAGAACATACTAAAAAGAGAGTCTCCAGAAATAAATCAGGCTTTCTTATGGTATTGTAGACAAGGTCACATCAATGAGACAAGATTAACTAAGTTACATAGAGAAGGATATTTGGATCCGTTCGAATATCAATCTTATGCCACTTGTCAATCATGTCTCAAAGGAAAGATGACAAAGACTCCATTCACTGGACATGGAGTAAGAGCGAGCGAGCTCTTAGGACTCATACACAGCGATGTATGTGGTCCAATGTCTATACATGCAAGAGGCGGTTTTTCTTATTTCATTACTTTTACGGATGATTTCTCTAGGTATGGATTCATTTTCTTGATGAAACATAAATACGAGGCTTTTGAGAAATTCCGAGAATATAAGAATGAAGTAGAAAACCAAACCGGCAAAAGTATCAAGACACTTAGATCTGATCGAGGTGGTGAATACTTAAGTGCCGAGTTCCTAGGTTACCAAAAAGAGAATGGAATTCTCTCTCAGCTTACTCCTCCATACACTCCACAACACAACTGTGTATCAGAGAGATGGAACCGAACCCTATTGGATATGGTACGTTCCATGATGAGTAATGCTGAGTTACCGCGATCTTTCTGGGGTTATGCACTAGAATCAGCTGCATATCTTCTGAACAGGTTTCCTACCAAGACTGTGCCTACCATACCATATCAGATATGGAGTGTGAAGAAACCCTATCTTCAGTATCTGAAGATATGGGGATGTCCAGCTTTTGTTAAAAAGCATCATGCAGACAAAATCGAGGCACGCTCAGTACAGTGTAAGTTTGTGGGATATCCAAAGAACTCCAAGGGGTATTTTTTCTATTACGCAGAGGAACAAAAGGTTTTTGTTTCTCGTAATGCCCATTTTCTAGAACAGCAGTTTTTAGAAAAGGAAACAAGTGGGTGCGCAATAGAACTTGAAGAAATTCCAGAACCACAAGCTATTACTGAAAGTTTGATAGAACCAGAAGTTCCAGAAGAACATGACATTCCCGCACCCCTCCGCAGGAGTAGTAGGCCGTCTCATCCGCGTGCGAGATACTATGGTTTTCTCATAGACGGGGATAGAGAAGATTGCGTCATTGATAATGATGAACCTACTAGCTTCCAGCAGGCCATCCAGAGCGGCGACTCAGTAAGATGGCTGGATGCAATGCGGACCAAGATGAAGTCTATGTACACCAACAAAGTATGGACTTTGGACTTTGCTCCGGATGGGATAAAACCCATATGATGCAAGTGGATTTTCAGGAAGAAGATTGGTGTAGATGGACAGGTGGAAACCTATAAGGCTAGACTTGTTACAAAGGGTTTTCGTCAAAGACCTGGTTTGGACTATGAAGAAACATTTTCTCCAGTGGCTATGCTCAAATCCATTCGGATCCTTCTTGCCATTGCCACCTTCTATGATTATGAGATCTGGCAGATGGACGTAAAGACAGCTTTTCTAAATGGTAATTTAGAAGAGTGCGTCTATATGGATCAGCCAGAAGGTTTCAATCAGAGTGGGAGCAGCGGGAAAGTGTGCAAGTTGCTTAAGTCCATTTATGGACTAAAGCAGGCATCGCGGAGTTGGAACATCTGTTTTGATGAAACGGTCAAAGAATATGACTTTATCAAAAATCCAGATGAACCATGTATATATAGTAAAATTGCAGCACGAACTGTCGTATTCCTCGTCTTGTGCGTGGATGACATTCTCTTGATAGGAAATGACATTCCTATGCTACAATCTGTCAAAGGATTCTTGTCACACGGGTTCTCTTTGAAAGACCTGGGTGATGCCTCTTACATTCTGGGATCCAGATCTATCGTGATAGATCTAAGAGGATGTTGGGACTTTCACAGTCCAGGTATATCAACACTATACTGAAAAGATTCAGTATGGATGATTTTAAGCGCGGTAATTTACCGGCTTATCACGGAATCACCCTCTCCAAAGAGATGTCTCCCAAAACTGATTTGGAAAGGGATCACATGTCAGTTATACCCTACGCTTCTACGGTAGGCTCTATAATATATGCGATGTTGTGTACCAGACCAGATATAGCTTACGCACTGAGCGTGGTAAGCCGGTATCAGTCAGACCTAGGGGAGAAGAACTGGATAGCAGTAAAGAACATTCTCAAGTACCCGAGAAGGACTAAGGATATGTTCTTGGTTTACGGTGGAAAAGACCTCCAGATCGAGGCTTTTGCTGACTCCAGCTTCCAGAGTGACAAGGATGACTCCAAGTCCATGTCAGGTTATGTCTTTACCCTCAATAGAGGGGCGGTGTGCTGGAAGTGTTCCAAGCAGGACACCGTTGCTGACTCGACGATGCAAGCGGAGTATATAGATGCTTGCGATGGCGCAAAAGAAGCAGTCTGGATGAAGAAGTTCCTAACAAAACTTCAGGTGGTTCCTACCATTGTTAATCCAATACCGTTGTATTGTGACAACAACGACGCTATAGCTTTAGAGAAGGAACCCAGGTCCCATCAGAAGTCCAGACACATCTTAAGGAGGTATCACCTGATCAGGGAGATCACAGATCGCCGGGAGATCGAGGTCCGGAGAGTTGCTACAGAGGAGAACACTGCAGATCCATTCACAAAGGCCTTACCTTAGACACAGTTCGAGAGGCTATTCGAGATGATAGGTCTTCGATATGCCAGTACATGGCCCCACTGCAAGTGAGAGATTATTAGTGTATATGCCCTAGGGGCCATTATTGTATCATACTAGCTTGTATATTACTTAATGGAAGCTTGGGATATTCACAGTTATATTAACAGTCTCGCTCAACATAGTAGTATGCTACTTGGTTTATATCCATCTTAATATGTGTATATGTTTCTTTTAGCATATCACGAATACATATTGATAGAGCCCTTAGGATCTTGCTTGACTACCAGTGTTGTGATGGCAGTCACACTAGTGGGAGCTAGGTAGTCTACAAGCACATCCTTTTTCAGGTCCCTAGACGTGGGATTATCGAGACAGGGCATCGATACTCCGGAGTAGACTAGTGTATACGCTTCTCATCCCAGTTAGGGAAATGGTATGTCCCACAGCCATTAGTACGTTGTACTGGAGATAGTATGCAGGTGCTCGTTGGGTTACGGGTACACCGGACAGGACTTGCAGGGAACTGTTGTTTGGTATTATACCCGTCGTCAGTTAACAGTTCCCAGGTGACATGAGTACAGCATAGTCCGTAGACTTGACACTGCTGCTTCGTCTCGAGTGTGTTCCCACTGTTCTTAGATTGCTACCCTACCACGGCTCAAAGGAGTCGTGCAAACAGGTAGCAGTTGGGTGCAGTCCCGAAGCACTTGGAGGCAGTGGCAGTTAGAAAGGATTCGACTCTCCCGGTATTGGGAGTTGATATCGTACTGTGTTAGGGAGCCATTACGCAAAGTCCCTGGCCAAGGCAAACGAGATTTACAGGTAGGATTTCCAGTAGCTTCTCAAGGTGTAATGGGATTCACTCCGACACGACTTATACCGCCTTTTAGGGGACTGACGCTTGCCGCCCTAGGCCCGATATGCGATAGTCTTAGACGAACAGACTGGACTCTACGAAGATTGTCACATCAGGCTCAGTAGGAGTTCGGATGGGTTTCCTCATCGGCCTTCTTATCGACATCTACCTGGGGACCGTTACGTACAGCTAGTACTTCTTGCGGCCTGTGGTTAAACCTACTGCCAGTGTAGTGTCGAGTCTTTAGAGTCTCACACAGAGAGTTTCCCTGCTTCAGGCGAAACGATATAGAGGTCGTATGGTTTTACGACAGGGTTCGGACATATACGTGTATTTGTGCACGTACGATGTTCGAACATATTATACTAGCGGGCTTTGGTTTAAGCCAGATTCTAGTATTGGATTATTGGATTTATGCAGTCTCAGTATATCCGTGTTTTTTGTAAATACGGATGGGAGGGGCATTCTCGTAATTAGTCAAGAAGATTCTAGAAGAAAGGTGACTCATTAGTTTTAATTCATTTATGAATTAAAACTTAATGAGGTGGTGAGCTTATGTGTTATTATCATTAATTGCACCATGACTCATGAGGTGATTCATCTCAAGAATTAAATGAAGCATGGATGATATTTGTGCAAGATATTTATGCAAGATATTTTGTTATGCTTCATATAATTCAAAATGAGAAGGGTTCAATTCATTATAACATACACACTTTCTCTCCTCAAGCTCTCCTCTTCTTCAATCTGACCCTAATCCTCTCATGTGTTGAGATCCCAAGGGTTAGAAAGACTAATAGATCCTTAATACACTTCTATATCTTGTTGGTCACTTGGATTAGCAATCCTAGCCACTTAGTTAACTCAAGTGAGAGGTTAAATCTTGGAGAAGGAACTCTCGGGTGGATCTTCTATCACATTGAGGAAGCCGACGAGGAGGTGAACAACAAGAACCAGTAGGACTAGTATCTTGAGGTATAATCATCTATCATATTAGTTTAGCACTTCTAGATATTTATTAGTTAGGGTTCAGCAAAGATCCGTAAAGTTAGTCGATGTTACCTTAAACAAAATGATTCTTTTACCTATTCCGCCTCCCCGCATCTTGTGGGGTGTCAAACGTCGACTTATATAAATGTCCTTAAACTAACCGTTGCCTCTAAGATGGCGACAACGGACCGTAATGTCCTTAAACTAAAACGTCGCCTCAGACACGGCGATAATGGACCGAGATGTCCCTAAACTAACAACGGACCGTAATGTCCTTAAACTAAAACTTCACCTCATAAATGGTGATAATGGATCACTCTGTCTTTAAACTAGAAATTGACCACTACGTTCTTAAACTGGAAATAGACTGAAATGTCCCTAACTAACAATGGACCGAAATGTCTCTAAACTAACAACGGACCGTAATGTCCTCAAACTAAAGCTCCACCTCAAAAAACGGTGATAATGGACCACTACGGTATTAAACTAGCAATGGACCGATATGTCCCTAAACTAGTACTCCGCCTCAAACAGGGTGCATCGTCCTAAATACAGAGATATCTTCTCTTGGGATCTATGTTGCAATCAAAGCTCCGAAGACAAAGAATGCAACCCAAGTAAAAAAACGGTACGTCCACAAGAGAAATGGACACGGATGAAAACCCGAAAGGGCGCTGTGAGTAAAAATAGTAGGGCTACCGGCGAGCTTGTGAAAACCTGAAAGGGCGCAATCTCGTTGTTAAAAAAAGGTACTTCCACAAGTGAAATGGGCATGGATGAAACCCAAAAGGGCGCCGTGAGTAAAAACAGCAGGGCTACCGGCGATCTTGTGAAAACCTGAAAGGGCGCAATCTCGTTGTTCAAAAAAACGGTACGTCCACAAAGCGAAATGTGTACGGATGAAAACCCAAAAGGGCGCCGTGAGTAAAAACACCAGGGCTACCTGCGAGGTTATGAAAACCTGAAAGGGCACAATCTCGTTGTTAAAAATAAACGGTACGTCCACAAGCGAAATGAGCACGTATGAAAACCCGAAAGGGCGCCTTCAGTAAAAACAGCAGGGCTACCGGCGAGGTTGTGAAAACCTGATAGGGCGCAATCTTCTAAAATTTTCACTTACGAGATCTTCTCGACTCGTAAGGAGAACCCCCCCATGAGACCCTCATGGCTCATTGGATTCAAAGCCTTAAGCTACAGGGACCTGGACCTGTTCTTAAGCCGTCGTATCCCCCAAGTTGCCCTACAGGCAATCCGATATTGGCCTTTGTATACAATCCACGAGCACAAATAAATGATTCCCCCACCAAGTTCCACCAATCACGAGAAATGTCCTCATATGGTGAAAGACACTTGTAAGTCCTCTCGACTTATAAGGAGAAAATACTCTTATGAGATCCTTATGACTTATAAGAGAGAACACCACTTAGATGTCCTCACGACTTCTAAGGAGAACATACACCTACGAGATCCTTATGACTCATAGGGAGAAATACTTTTATGAGATCCTTACGGTTCGTAAAGTCAAAAAGACTTAGTCGACAGGATCCTAAACCTGTTTGCTATGCCACCTTTGTTCAAATCGACAAAGGCAAATGATGATTCGCTCCTGGCAATATCCTAGTTCTAGCGATGTTGATGCCTAAATCGGTATCAAATTCCAAGTCCTTTCATGGAAAATGATAATTCGCTCCTGACAATATTCCAGTCGCAGCGGTGCTGATGCCAAGATTGGTATCAGATCTCAAGTTCCATATTCACCACAAAAATCAGAGAGAAAAAATAAATGCATATGAAATAACCGAAATGATGGGGCAACTCACAATAAAAATCAGCGAGCAAGATATATGCATATAAAAACAGCCGAAATGTTTGGGCAACTCGCAATAAAAAGCAACGAGTAAAAAAAAGCCGAAATGATTGGGCAATCGTGAATTTCGCGATATAAAAAGTTGAAATTATAGAGTATCGCGGAAATAAAAAAAATGAAACTTTTTCCCTGCAGGTGAGTCTACACTGACCCATGTATTCAATCTATGGGCATAAATGAAAAAGGGAACCATGTTTTCCCACCAGGCTCCGTCAAAGGGAGAGCCAAGTCTCGATGGTTCACAAATAACCTAGAGACCACTTCGACACTCATCTCGTTATAGCAGACGCGGTATCAACAACAACGTTTCTTCTCACTCCAGCAGGATGCAGACGCAACGTCAACAAACGACCCTAGGGTTGAAACAAAACGGAGCCATGGCAAAGTCCCTAGTTCCTAATCTCGACGGTTCATAAACAACCTAGAGACCACCTCGACACTCATCTAGTTACAGCAGACGCAGTGTCAACAACGGCGTTTCTTCTTACTCCAGCAGGATGCAGACGCAGCGTCAACAAACGACCCCAGGGTCGAACAAAGTGGAGCCTTGTCAAAGTACCTAGTTCCAAGCCTCGACGGTTCACAAAACGACCTAAATGCTACCTCGACACTCATCTCGTTATAGCAGACGCAGTGTCAACAACGGCGTTTCTTCTTACTCCAGCAGGATGTGGACGCAACGTCAACAAACGGCCCCAGGGTCGAAAAAAGCGGAGCTATGGCAAAGTCCCTAGTTCCAAGCCTCGACGGTTCACAAAACAACCTAAAGGCTACCTCGACGCTCATCTCATTACAGCAGACGCAATGTCAACAACGTCGTTTCTTCTCACTCCAGCAGGATGCAGACGCAACGTCAACAAACGACCCCAGGGTCGAAACAAAGTGGTGCCATAGAAAAGTCCCTAGTTCCTAGTCTCGACGGTTCATAAACAACCTAGAGACCACCTCAATGCTCATCTCGTTACAGCAGACGCAGTATCAACAACGGCGTTTCTTCTCACTCCAGCAGGATGCAGACGCAACGTCAACAAACGACCCCAGGGTCGTAACAAAGTGGAGCCATGGCAAAGTCCCTAGTTCCAAGTCTCGATGGTTCATAAAACAACCTGAAGGATACCTCGACACTCTTCTCTTTACAGCAGACGCAATGTCAACAACGACGTTTTTTTCTCACTCCAGCAGGATGCAGACGCAACGTCAACAAGCGACCCCATGATCAAAACAAAACGGAGCCTTGGCAAAGTCCCTAGTTCCAAGTCTCGATGGTTCACAAAACAACCTAGAGATCACCTCGAGATTCGCCTCATTACAGCAGACGCAATGTCGACAAAGGAAGCGAAGGCCAAATTCCAAGCTTCAGGGTCTTGACGGCAACTCAAATAAAACCCGAAAGACTATCGGAGATCATCCCACACCAGTGAAGAGTGGTTATGACTCATCGAGGCTCCCAAACTGAGTCTAACCTCAATTAAAAGCGGCATGGAAAAATTCCTAACACTTGCTCTTCCGACGGTCAAATTGCTTAGGAAGATTACTTGAAGACATCTTGTCCAGCCCCCGAAGGGATCAGAGACACGACCGTCGTGGGGCTACTAGAACAGCAGCGTAAAGACTGCATATCGGGTAATGCATCAGCCAACGCGATGGTACGACGGACAAAAAACCTAGTACCATAAAACCTAACGGATCTCTGTCGCAAAGAGCAGGGGTTATCCATGCGTTAGGGAAAGTTTTCCTACAAGCCCAAGTGAGGTAAACTACAAGCTCCTAAATGAGTTCATAAACTAGAGACTCCGGAATGAGTGAATAAATTACAAGCTCCGAAATGAGTTCATAAACTAGAGACTCCGGGATGAGTGAATAAACTCCAAACTCTAAAATGAGTATATAAACTACTTCACACCAAATCAAGACATCGAAGAAAAGAGAAATGACAGTATGAAATAAATTATGTCTTTTATTCATGAATTTAAGTGAATACAAGATAAATTTCATTCAGGAATCAAAATGAATACATGTTATTCATGAATCAGAAGTTTAAGGAATACAATCAGTAAAAGAAGGGGGGTACAATGACACTTATTAAGGAGAATGCATTTTCAACAAACTAATGAATTGCTCGCGCGCTCCCCTCAATTTCTTCTCGCGTTCAGCTGCGACGGCCAACTCCGCTTCGATTTGAGCCCGTTGTTGCAAGCAGGATGAAAGATTCTCATCGATTTTCTGCTTGGATGTTTCACAATCCTCTGTGACCCGCTCGGTGAAGTCAAGCTTCTGCCTTAGCGCCAGCCCGTCCGAAATATATCGTTGGAGGTTTTCAAAATAGCATTCAGCCGCGCAGCATTCGCTTCAACCTGGGCGCACAATTGGACGTATTCGCTAGAAGCCGCCTCATGCTCCTTTCGGCTCAGGGCCGCCTCTTGTTCAAAATAGCGAATGGAAGAGACACTCTGCTCGACCCACGCAGCCTGTTGAGAGTTCAAAGTCAATACCTCAGGAGCGGGATGCTTAAGCTCAATCTCATGCGGGAAAGCCTCGATCTTCCTGTAATAATCAACCCAAGAACTAACGAGATCTTCATTATGGAAATTCACGAGCGTCGCCAGCATTGGATTGACTTCTTCGGCAAAATTTGTAGCAGAGGTGAGGGCCTCGGCGTCGAGATTTTCAATAAACTCACTTAACATTCGTCGACTATTCACTGCGCCCTTTGAAGATGGGCGTTTAGCAAAGGGCCCCGTAGGCGTAGGAATGCGGGACTCAAAAGGAGCTGAAGCTGGTGTAATCGCTGCAAAATAAATTATGGGCAGATTTAAACTTGAAAGACATAGAAGATACCTGACTGACGAAATCTACCATACCAGATGTTGAAGGTGGAAAAATAATGAGCACCAGAGGCGTGGCTATTCTTTCGCTTCCTCCTTTGAACTGTGATACTGGGGTCAATACAAGGAAGGCTTATCAGTAGAAAGTTTACTCACGAAAAAGAGAAACACTAAACAAAGGATATACTGACCACTGCTGGAAAAGGGAACGACTTCCGATTGGAAGGAAAAGTGCGGGTGTAACACTTGATATAAGTGGTCAAAGAGTACTCCTGCAGAGTCACGACAATATATAGTCAATGCAAAGAGAATTGTATCCACAGTAAAGTAACTAAATGAGAAACCCTTATCTTCCAAAATTTGAGGAGGCACAGAAGAAAGCGAAGGAACCGTGACCGTCAAAGTGGCGGCCGGCGATAATTCTTCAGCCGGCACAGCATCAGGGTTTACCGCGCCTACGCTCAAGACAAACGAAATATCATTAGAAATTATTAACAGGAAAAAAACTCAAAGATAATAACCCAAGGAATACCTGGTAAGTCAGAAACCGAAACCGTGCCCGAAGCGTCACCAGCTGTGAAGGCTTCTTCGGTTTCCATTGGGAGAGCAGATTCAACGCCCACAGCTTCATCTCCTGATTCGACAAGGGCTGTCGTAACGCTTGCGTCACCTGTCGATATCAAGGATCCACAGGGGGGAAGAGCGGCAGTTGGAATGGTCCTAGATTCCAGGGAAAGATTGGACGCTTCATGCTCTTTAGTTGCCGGCGCTTCACCTGTCCCGCCGTCATCCAAATTTGGTCTTGTAAATAAAAATGTGTATGTTAAATAAATAGACACGAGGGGAGGAGTTGTTATTAAGGACCGTGCGTTGTTCTACCTTGAAGTAGTTATTCACTCTCTTCATGAGCTATACACACAACCTGTCTATGGGCAGTAGACAGGGCAGAAGGAACGTCCACCGAAGGAATGTCAGCAGGCAGAACATTGCTTGAGCCTACACCCGCGGCCAAGACAACATCGTGTTTCCTCGCCGCGTGCTTTCTGCGCTTCCTCTCAGCCTGAGCAGTAAGAACCGACCTCTTTAAAACTTCTGACAGGGGGGGCGTTGTCTTCCGAACCGAGCTCTGCCTCCGGAGCCGCTACGGCGTCCATCATCGGCTCCTTCAGCAACGCCTTCTGTGGTGGCCTTGGGAAATCCACGGCCGCGATCGATGGTTCTTGAAGCTTTGTTGTATCACCATTTGGAATTGGCACTACACTTGAAACAAATTGGGTTGTGGTACTTCCTGCAATAAAGTGAAGAAAAGGGTCAGATCATGAATAAAAAAAGTAAAGATATAATGAAACGAATTATACCAAGGCCTAAAGAAGCGCGGAGCCTCTCTTCCTCCTCGAACGTCCTGAGGGAAGACGCGAGAGCCTCTTCGACAAAAATACCTGTTGAAGAAGAGAGTGTTAATAAAAGAATGATAAGGGAAGAAGGAATATGTGCAGAAGAATGTAAATGAAGTATACAAAACTCCGCAATAAAGATCAACATTTCTTCCTCGCGAGCCAGTCGTTCGGAAGCTGTGAGGGCAGCGTGCAGATCAGTATCGGTTGCAGGCATGTCAAACAAACCCTCATTGATGCCATATTCACACAAGCCCTCACTGTAAGTAGCATAGGTCTCCTGGACGAATTCGACGTCGGCAGAGAATAGAGTCTTCTTTCTCTTCTGCGAACTGACACCAACGGCCGACGATAAGAGCTTTTGCTTGACAGGCCTCTTCGGACCGCGGGTTCCGATCTCTGGACCGATGGCCAAGTCTGGAGACACCACGGCTACTGCAGTTGCGGGAACATCCGGTTGAAGCTTCTCAGGGAAATCTCGTGGGACCAAAGCCATAGTGATTTCTCTTAAAGAAGAACGAACATTGGTCCGTCACTTCAAAGGGACCGCTGGATTACCGGCTGGGACGACATCCTTGTGATCGAGTAACAGTCGCCTTTCCTCCCTGATAACAGCACCTATTGCATGCTGGTACCACGCCACGTATGCATTCGAAGCTTTCGGCACATAGCTTGGCTCGCTGACAAGAAAATGGGACCCCATATTTAATCGCATAAAATGGTGCAACATGCTTCCCTCCTCCGTAGCAGCCGGCTTGGCTAAGAATGCCTCGAGAGGAACACCTTGATAATAGCCCAGCTATTGAGCGAAGAGGTGCGGTTGTACCTCATGAACAGCACCGAGGCGTTCTGTCTAAACACTAGGAAGCCGAGCCTGATAGAATACAGGTGCATAACCTCCCAGGCCCTCAATGCAGAAGCCCCATCCTTAAAAGTATCGTGCAATGGTTGGACCACTTTGGTGGATTCTTTTCTGATAGTCAAGACTTTATCAACAAAGGTCATACTGTCCCCAACCATACGTGGCTAAAGGAGCAATCTCTGAGCCTCTCACTGTGACAGGTTTGGAGTGGCAGCGTCAACTAGGTACATGACCCCAGGGAAGTTGTAGATTTTGTATAACTGGGTTCGTTTATGAATGCCAAAGGCACCCAGCATCTGCATCTCAATCCATGATGTGAAGTAATGCAATGGGAGATACATGGGCTTTACCCCCGGCTGAGTAGTGTCAGTTGCTAAACTCAGGCCGTGATATAGATGAGCTAACCCCGCGATCCCAACGGCCATGCGTGTCCCCACGACAATACAATGGGCCGAATAAAATACAAACGGCCTCATATAGCAGGGGTGTATGGGAAGCTCGAACCAACTCAGCCACAGGCCAATAAACCCCAAAATGAACGACTCTTCGTCAATACCCGGGGCAGCGATCTCCGCAAAGGGGACAATTGGAGTGTCCGGAATAAAGAAATTCTTTAGATCCGTTTTCGCCTCCGGCAAGTTATCTAAACCAAACAAGAACGGGTTGTCTAGTTTAGCGAATTTTGCGGCCTGCATAGACAGAACTTCCGAACGAAGAAAGCGGGCGGTAAAATCTCCGAAGCTAAACCCATGCCCGCTAGACTCCAGGAATAAATTCTCGTACATGTTCAACATCTTGATCAAGCTGGGGAACTGATGATGAATGACGTTCTCCAGAGTTAGGTCCATTACCACTGAGTGGAGAAGATATACTCATTGGGGGGAAGTATCTCCTCATAGTGCTCCCCTCTGACGAGTAAGCCGGAGATCTCCGCGAACACTTCCAATAAAAGCGAAACTTCCCTATATGATAAGAGAAAAGTATGGGTCGGGATGTTCCATTGTTCTAAAAAATACTTGATCCACCACACATGGGGAGCGTGGTAATAAAATAGAGACACATAGATTGCGGGGTACAACCCGGTCTTCAACATCAGCGACTTCTCGGCTGACAGGATATACCAGGCCCACTGTAGATAGCTGGCCAAATGACGGGGCGTCAATCCTATCATATAAACTTTCCCCCAAGGGCACGAATCTTCTTGGCATATGCGTCGCCCCAAAATGTCCAAGTCCATCGGTGGCTGTATGGGTATTGACACTATGGAAGGTTGAAGACGACCTTCCGATGTCCATTTAACCTCTTCTACAGCGTAAGTCACTTGAGGAGGATCAACGTAATGAACAGTTGGGGTCATCTCCGAAGGCTCTGCACAAGAAAAACTGCGCCGACCCCGGATGATCTGACTATATCATGACCCTCACAGGTGAAGAGATTTTCGCTCTGGGTCATGATCCTTAATAAGCGCAAAAACTTCCCGATCCATGTGCGCATCGGCAAAAGCGCTCTCTGAACGTACGAAAGGAAAGTAGGAATCGAAAACATAATACCTGCACAAAAGGAGAAGGGTTAGCTATCGACACTATGTTCAGGACTCTAACACTTTTTGGTACTTAAAAATTGTACTGCACCGCTGTTCAAAAGAAAGGGACAAGTGGGGCCTAGAAAATTAAGGTAACGCCCCATCAATGATGGGGCAGTCACTCATTTTAGAATAGAATCCAAAAGGATTATCATTTTATGAGAAAACATCATTGGACTCGGGAGTTAAACTCTCTTGAGAACTGTGCTCTGCAAACAGATTTCAAATCTGTCAAGAAAATTTAGAAGGGAATAAAATTCCCCAAAATTTTTTAGAGCCGTGCTCTGTAGAACAATAGGATAACATCCCAGAACCTTCAAAAGAAAAACTTTCTAATAGGGTAAAACCCCAAAGATCTTCAAGATCTGCAAGAAAAATCTTAGAACACTAAGAAAACTTTATGAAAGAAGAGCAATGCTCTGATTAACGGGTTAAGACACCCTAAAACATTTTTTAAGATCTATGACCTAATCACTAAAAAAGAAGAGCAAATCTCAGTTAATGGGTTAAAACCTTAGAATATGAGGAGATTCCTCCAAGAGTTTGGTCATAATCCTTACGAAAATTTTTGACAGAGTTCTGAATATAAAAGAGTTTTCTTGGACAGAGATCTAAGCTCTGGAAAGAGAATTAAATTCTCAGAGAAAGAAGAAAATTAGGAAAGATGAACATCGGTCATCTCAAGAGCCAAATGCCCTACTTAAAGGCACAGAAAGACCGTTCAATTTCCAAGAAGATCCAACGGTAGAAAAGGTGCCACCGCTGCACTCACGTGTGAGCTACGTGAGTGCAATGCTGGGGGGCATTTATTTCCCCCAATAAAATATCAAAACTCTGTTCAAACTCAAGAGGCAGCGCCTCACGTGCCTTCCATGAGGGCGCCAGCGCCAGAGTTAAAAAGTCTAATATGAGCAGCGCCCGTGTGCAAAGCACACAAAAATCTTAAGCAGCGTTTCATGTGCCTTCCACGAGGGCGCTAGCGCCAGAGTTAAAAAATCTTATATGAGCAGTGCCCGTGTGCAAGGAACACAAAAATTTTAAGCAGCGCCCCGCGTGCCTTCCATGAAGGCGCCATTGCCAGAGTTAAAAACTTTTACTGGCGCTGTACATGCTCCTCACGTGGGCGCAAATGTGCAAAGCACATGAAAGAATTAAAACCTTAATAACCGCCCATGTGCACAGCACGTGAGCGCCGGCGCCTAGTAGAATTAAATTCTACTCTCTGTTAAGCAAAGCCGTTGGATCAAAGATCCAACGGAGATGATAAATCATTAGGATGTAGAATTAAATTTTGTTGAGAGGAAATATTTCTCAAATCTTTCTAAACAAGAAAGATTGCCCTCTGTAAAATATAGTACGTTGGATTAAAAATCCAATGGTGATTAAAGAATCACCGATCTGCAGAATAAATTCTGTATGGGAAAATATTTCCCTAATTTTGTTAGAAACAAGAAAATACTTTCTGTAAAACAGAAGTCCTTGGATCAAAGATCGAACGGTGGGTAAAATCCCCAAAATCAATTAGGATCTCTTAATGAGAGATTTCTACAACTAATCAACAGACTTGCATCTACTATATAAAGGACCCATGACTTCAAGTCTAAAAAAGGAGGAACCCCCCTATAAGCTTCGAAAAAATAAAGTAGAAAGCTTCAAAAAAGAAGAAAGAAGAAAATCCCCCTTCTCAGAAAAAAAAACTCTAGGTAAAAAGAAGAAGAGAGATCAAAGAATCTCGTTTACATATTGAAAGGTTTAACCATTTTAAAAGAAGAACTTAGTTCTTTCTCTGGATCTGAGATCTACAAGACAAGTCTCCCATAAGTTGAGAATTTAATTCTTATCGGGATGAACTTGCTTTTGGAGATCAAAGATTCAGAAAAGAACCAGGAAACCGAACTCCACAGAACAAAATAAACAAGGAAAAATCACCGCCCAACGCCTCACGTGTCCCTCACGTGGGCGCCACTCAATAAGGAGTGCTTAGCACTCAGTGACTGGCGCCCAGCGCCCCACGTGCCTATCACGTGGGCGCTACAAAATAAAGGAGTGCTTAGCACTCGTGACTGGCGCTCAGTGCCCAGCGCCCTACGTGCCTCTCACGTGGGCGCTACAAAATAAAGGAGTGCTTAGCACTCAGTGAGCGACGCCTAGCGTCCAGCGTCCCACGTGACTCTCACATGGGCGCCACAGAACATAAAAAGTGCTTGACACTCACCAGGCAACGCCTTGCGCCTGGAGCCTCACGTGCTTCGCACGTGGGCGCCGTAAAGAGTGCTCAACACTCCATAAAGAGACAAAAAGTAAAGTGTTTAACACTTATTGGGCTAATCGCCATAACTGAAAAGTCCACATAGTTATGTGTGAGCGTCAGAACCTACATAAGTGCTCAGCACATTTTACATAAAATGAGGGACTGAGCCCAAGTAAGTGCTTAGCACTTTTTTTCAAATAAAAAGAAAACTGAGTGGACCGAGCCTATGTGCTCAATACTTCCCAAATTGATCTTAGTCCTAAATACGACTATCGATCTTCCAACTGATGATATCCCAAAACGATATTCGTCCCACATTCTCCTGACAAAGTCTTAGTCTCAAAATACGACTAATGATTTTTGGGTTTACCACCGATTCCTTTTTCCCCTCAAATACGGGAATTGGTTCAAGGGTACATCTCTCCATACCTCTAATACATATCGTTGTAATTCCTCAAAGTCTTCAGAGAGGTGGCGGGTCCCGACAACCAACTAATTTTTGGTGCACTCCCCAAACTGACGTGCACATCCTAAATAAAACCTCACCTAAAATATGGTGATCTACAGACCGAAACGTCCTTAAACTAAACGTTGCCTCCAAAATGGCGACAACAGACCGTAACGTCCTTAAACTAAAACCTCACCTCAAAATGGTGATCTACAGACCGAAATGTCCTCAAACTACAACTTCACCTCCAAAATGGCGATAAGAGGCCGAAACGTCCTTAAACTAAAACAACAGAGCCCAAGTGCTCTCTTGTTGGATCTGAAACAAAAATGATCCTAACACCCTGTTAAGTAGATTTTAGTCTCAAATTGGACTTAACGTTTCTTTAACAAAAAACCAACCGAGCTCCCAACTGCTCGTATGCATTTGAGTCGATCTTGATCTCAAAATGGATCAACGATCCTTTAATCAACCCAAACCCAAATCTAAAAATATACGGATTTGGACTAATCCACGCCCTACGGTCGAAAACATAAATTAGTCTCTGTATACAATCTATGGGCAACCTAAACAAATAAAAACACACACGACACGAAGTAGACTTCCAGAGCAGGAGAAAGTGGTTATCACGATGCGGTAATGTAATTAACTGCAGGGGCTTGTTCCTGCAGGGAGGAACGTCCCCACAGTCAAAAACCCCTCACAAACAAGGGGGAATCTGATGAAGTCTGCTACAACGGCCGCATCCGTCCAAACTTCCGATACACGGCACCATAAATCAACTTGGCATCTTTGGAGAGGTGGACGGATAAATCCAAATTGCATCTGCCCCCAAATTCCGGCAAGACGACCTACGCGGTTCTTCTCTGTTTTCGGCGATAAACAGTGTTCTAGTTACATCACATATAACATTCTGCACTTGTTTAAAAATTTTTCAGAGGACTTTAAAAATTTACAGAAACTTGGTTTTAAGTTTATGGTTTTCGGAGTTGTTTCGGTTTCGTAATTAAACTAACATCGTCTAATACTCTAGCTTGGCTCTGATACCATGAAAGTGTATCTTAGCACCTCTACTAGGTTTCCATATGTATCAAGTATGCAATTTTAAAAAATCTAGATTTCTAAGCGACACTAACTTAGAATCGAAATAGAGAATTAGGGTTTCATAGCATGTAAACAAGTTTTACACTAAGTGAATAGAGAATACAAGCTTTGTAGACCGGTCCTTCACTTCTAAACCTCAAAGTAATAGTCCCTTAGCTCCAAGTAATGATCCCTAGAACTCTTCTTAGGCTCCACTTGGTGAAAGGAATGAATTTACTTCGCCGTCTTCAAAACCGAAGATGATCCGCCTTGAAGTTATCTAACTCAAGCTACCTATTCACTGATCAAGAATTAGTGAAGGAAACAACCTAATCTTATGGGCTAGATGAGAGTAGGTTGATAAATTAGGAATTTTGCTCACTTTAGAAACCACTTTCTCTTATTCTTTTTCTCCTCATGAAAAGCTAGAGAGAAAATATGAGATGAAGAAGATTAACTTGGGTGAGGAAATATCTCAAGTGATAAGTAGAGAGAGTTAACCATGGTCTAAAGATAATGGTTGGGTTATAAAATATCTAGAGTAAAAAAAAATTAGTGGAATGAGTCATGGCTTCTACAAGCATCTTAAGCCATGCTCATTTCCACCTCATTTTGTATTTACTCTTAATAATTAATTACCCGATAATCTTTAGTCTTGGTGTGAGTCTCATACACCCATGTTCTATGTATCATCCACCATGACACAATATATTAATATATATATATATATATTAATACATATCACATATATATTAAATATATTTTAAAGAGAAGAAATTCTTTTAGTGAGCACAATATTATTTAATATATCAAATATTAAAATATATATCAAACTATTAAATCAACACTTGATTCAATAATCTGGTTATATCATATATAACCGACTAATATCATTTATGTGTATATCACATTATTGAATCAACACTTGATTCAATAACACGGTCATATCACATATAACCGATAATATTCAATACTACATTAAATCAATACTTGATTCAATAATCCGGTTATATCACATATAATCGGTCAGTGTCAATTATATATATATTTAACATATCATTGAATCAACACTTGATTCAACAATCCGGTTATACACATATAACCTAACCGATATCGCGAGATTAGAATACAGTATCACATACTCGTATTTAATCAAGCTCCCGCACATATCATCATATGTGCCCTACTTCATTTCTCTTGAGCTAGGAAACCTCTGTATGGGACTTTAAAGACTCGTTAATACGTCAGCAGTAAGTAATGATCACATCAGTCACCCACAAGCCGTCAGCGGTACTAGCTGGACGTAACGGCTACCCCGGTATTGAGCGAATAGAAGATCAACAAGCAAGATTGTCCAAACTCCTATAAAACCTATATGCAACACTTACCGTACAGTCTGGTCTCTTCGTCTGATATGTCGCATATCAAGTCTGGGGTAGAATCGTCAGACCCCAGTAACTTGATAAGTCATGCCGATGTGTGGCCTATAACCGTTCGAGAAACTACTAATAACACTTACCAGTAAATCTCATCAGCCCTAGCCAGGGACTTGCTGTTATAGCCAATCGAGTATAGTGCAACATAACTACCTATACCGGGAGAGACGAAACCCCTCCTATCACTCATTGCCTCCATGTGACTCGGGACTGTACCCAAAATCCACCTGTTTGCATGACTCCTTTAAGCCGTGGTAGGGAGAAAATCAAAGCACGGTGGGAACCACACAAGACTCTATGAAGATCTCGGGTCTACAAACTAACATATACGAGTGTTACCAGAGAACTGCTATCTGACGATAGGTATAGTACCAACTAGAAGTTCTCGGCGAGTCTTGTTCGGCGTACCCATTCTCTAATGAGCACCTGTGTACAATATTTGATGTCAAACACCAATGGTTATGGGATCAACCATCGTCCTATACAGGGTCAAGAAATGTACACACAAGTCTACTCTGGAATATCGATGCCCTATCTCGATATTCCCTCGACTAGGAACGGTTAAAGGATGTGCTTGCGGACTACCCAAACCCCACTAGTATGATCTGCATCATAGTCCTGGTAGTCAAGCTAACATCCTAAGGGCTTTATCAACATGTATCAGAGAGACATAATAATATAAGTGTACATGTTAAGATAAAGAGCAACAAGATAGCATACTATCATGTTGAGCAAGAAAGTCCTCTATGTATATCTGTTCAAGTATCCACTATAATATACAATAATGGCCTCTAGAGAATACATATAACTAACAGAATAAAGATCGGATAAAAATTCAAAAGGATCACACAAGTTTATAAAGAGATAAGTTTTTCTCAAGTTTCGTTTTCCAGTTAGGTTTTAAATTCAAAATTTCTATCTTCTTTAACAGAAAACTAAGTCTTATTGTTCACTCCACATTTTATTTGTTTTCGTTTCATGCACACCTTCGTGAACATGCAAAATTCTTTATCATCAAGTAAAAACCTTCATATCTCCGTTTAAAAATATTTTTTTTAAAATTTGTCTTTAGTCAAGATTATTCTCACACAAAGAACCATTAGGAATTTTAAATCGGAGAGAACACTTGCTTAACTTTGTTATAAATTGGACTTTCTAGGCTTCTTAGCGAGCTTTGTACCAATACATCCAAACCAGTTGGTTTTAAGGTATTAGGTGTAGAGACACGCCGGTGGACTTAATTGCCCAAGTTACCTAGGCCCTAAAACAAAAGAACTTATTTTGGCTTGAAAATCATAACAATTTAATGAGAACGGAGATATAACCATTTGTTCAATACTTTTCAAGATAAACGACGTGTTTGTGAAGATAAGGTGTGTAATCACTCCAATCAAGTTCCATATGGGTTATTTTTCAGACTTAGTTCCCATTAATCTTTCTATAATATCTCTTTATATCCACTTCACTTTCTAAACTATTCTTTATATTACTTATTGCAAAACAAACCTGTTTGATCCTAAAAAAAATAGTTTATCAATTAAAAGTTTTAAGACATGTCAGACTTGCCATCTAATTTTTAAAACTCATGACATATGTAGGGTAATGAAAAGACGTATATTAGGTATGGTTAAACTCAAAAGAGGGTTATCTTTCAGGTTCTCAAAATCTAAAAATAGGATTTAGTTGGTCCTATCTTATCAAACTAAATCATTGGAATTTCGAATCTAAGTTCTCCCATTAGCTAACTTGATGAAAAAGTTTTTATATTTTTAGAAAATTTTCTGATTTTTATAGGTTTTCAAATATGTATGTAAATGTAGAATATACAAATTAATGAAAAAGATAGAGATGCTTACCGAGCACACCCCCAAACTAAAACTTGACAGTGCCTTCACTGTCATGCTACACAAAGAGGGTCAAAATTGTTGAGGGGGCAAAATTTGTGGATTCCTTCTTCTTTTTCTCTTTTTTCTTTTATTTTTTATACAAGAAAAATCAAACAAAATATATACACAAAAAGGCCCCCCTAAATTTAAGTGAAACAGTGTTTCCACTGCTTAAGAATTGAAGTTTAAAGTTATGGAGGTTAAATTATCAATCTATACAAAGCCTTACACAGACCAAAAGTTAACGCCAATCATTCAAAAATTCTATCGTGATTCGTCCAAGGTTGGTGAAAGAATGCGTAGAGAAAAGAAATGAGGGATATGCGAGACTGTGCGTGGACGGATGTGGTATATGGTCTCGGTCTATATAAGTGATAAGTTGAATGGAAGTGAGAAAGAAATGGAGTACGAACTTGAGTTTTTAATTGATTGAATGAATTAGTACAGTTTGTATTGATTTGAATTTGGTATTTTCTAACTGTACTAATTTATCAATACGTTGAGAAATGGGGTCAAACCGCTCAAGATTCGCTAGAAAATATAGGCTTGAACATGGTGAACCAGATGATGGAAATGAAGGTATCAAGTGGTCTTGTGGTAGGGAAACGATGGAGGGAAGTAACTGAGGAATGGTATCGGTCAGAAGCGCAGGAGGATGTTCACGGTTAATGGAGGGGACATGATGAATCAAAAAATCCGACTCATCCACTAAAACGTGTTTATCCTCAAAGATTTCCTCAAAATCCTCCGCAAAATCAAGATCATCCATAAAATTGATCAAATCATTATCAATAACCTCAACAAGTAAATGGGGTTCAGGAGAAACAGTTAAGGTTCGGGATGATATCCAGAAGGATCTTAAGGAAAGTGTTGAAATGGTGAGAAAAACTCACCCAAATTTTGTGGGTTCATTGCCAAAATTATCCCCAATATCGATATCCTCAATCAAGTCACACATAAAGTTCTCAGACACCTCAACAAAAGCATGGTTTTCAATCGGTCGGGTTTCTAGAGTGGGGATGTAGAGATCAAAAGGAATGGTATCGATTTCACTTGAAAATGGCCCTTCACAATCAGGTAAATTAAACACTGCGTAGTCATACAACTCATCAAACGTTCTATCTTTAATTGGTGAATCATTTGATAGGCGTTCAGAACTGGAGTTGTAGAATTCAATTGGGAACGGGTAGGCTTGATTTGGAAGGGTGGATTTTGCACTTTCACCGCTCAACTCATCAACATATTCAATCGCCACATCATACATTTTAAAATGTTTAGCTAGTTGGAAACTAGCTACTGGTTTGTTAGATTGTATGAAGATGTCCATGGATGCATTCAATTCCTCCATTTGTTTGTACGAAACTACGCAAAATTCTTCTAATGATTCTTCTAGACCAGACATGGCTTGTGAAAGGGTTTCAGTAGAAGATTCAAATTCGTTTGGATACGTGAAATTCCCAAATTGATGTTCAAAGGCAATGTCTAGTAAGGATGTGAAAGTCGGATGGGATTGATAGGAATTGAATGTTTGCGTGGAATGGGTAGGATTAGGATCAACATCTTGATAGGAAGATGGTTAGAATTGTTGTCCTAAAGAATCCATTATGGTGAAAGGTGTGAAAGATCGGTGTTCACACCAGAATATTGCATTATTATATTCCCCATTCTTATTCATTTAATAAATAAACAGGTGCTTTTGATGCATGTTTGCTATATATTACAGGTTACAGGTTCGTGGATCTAAAACAGTGAAGACGATGCAAAAGTGGACTTTTGACCAACAAATAGAAGACTCTTGATCAAGCCTACATCAAAGATAAAATTCACAAAGTACAAGGCAATGCAAGGTCCAAGATTACAAAGCGAACGGTTAAAAGCCCACCGCAATTATTCACTGGAGATCTGGAAGAAACATAGAAGCTATTTTAACAAAGAACCAAATAATAAGGAAGCCCAAAGATCCAAGGCCCAATACTTTCTTTTAAAGAGACATAAAATTTTACCAAAGCTTGAAGTCTACTTTGACCAGGTCTTCCTAAGGATATTTTGGTAAATGTAGACATGCAAATCAATTGTAACCTAGGGTTTCTATCTCCTATAAATAGAAGCCCAAATCATTGTATTCTTTTCATGCCTCCCTTCATTAATCAATTTTAGAATTCTTTTGGAGAGCATCGGTGTTTCTTTTCAATTCATGAATTCAGATCTGACAAACCTGCGTTGATGATTGGAGAGATGCATCAGTAAGTAGGTTATTTTCCTTGCAGTAGTTGTAGTTTTTCATATCTGCTCTAGGTAAATTATTTTCTCGCCTTAATTTAATGTAGTTTAGCTTTTATTAACTTGCAATCGATGTTTTCTCTCTTTAATAAATTCATGTCTTTTTTCATCCCCTCAATGAGCGAGTAGTTTTCTCGCTTGTTAGGGTTAAGAATAGGGAAGGATTTGAGAGGTGAAGATCTCTCATCTCTTTTAGTTGCCAAATTTTTATGAAAATTAGAACTCCATGCATACCTTCTTATTCCGCTCCCTACGGCACTCTACCCTCGAGGTAGCGGTGATACCGTAGTATAAAGGCCCGGATTTTAAGGTTTTCCATGGAGGTTAGGGTAAAGATTAA
The DNA here is from genome assembly GCA_030015575.1 of Agapanthus africanus. Lineage (NCBI taxonomy): Eukaryota > Viridiplantae > Streptophyta > Magnoliopsida > Asparagales > Amaryllidaceae > Agapanthus > Agapanthus africanus. The sequence goes on from JASDDO010000031.1 coordinate 570,711,561, forward strand.
GAAAGGAAGGACAAGGATCTAGAGGGAGAATCAATCTTCCCAATCATCCTAATCCCCTTTGTTAAAATTTACAATAACACTAATATGATATATTTAATTAAAGGCAATGGAAAGAGATGTAGATCTTTGTTTACCAAATTTTCCCTAAACCTAATCCTAGCAAGTTTCTAATCCTAGTATCATACAACTTCAATTTTTAGATTTAATAATCAATCCGAACACCCTTCGGAATTAACTCGTTAGCGCGATTAGGAAATTCACAACATCCCTGTGGACCGACCCGTACTCACCGGCTAGCTGCAAAGCGACGCCGTTCTTGATTGCGGTTACAAATATTTTTGATCTATTTTTTAGAAAGCGCAAGCACGCTAAATCACACCAATCAAATGGCGCCGTTGCCGGGGATGGCGTAGAATTTTCTTTTCGTAATTTCGGGTTAATCATAAAATTTAAAAAATCATAAAAATCTGAAAAAAAATCAAAAAATATATATCATTTGTTATTTTTGGGAGGGATACTTTGTGGTTGAATTTTTGCAGGATATACAAATTCGGATCTGGAGATTTCCCGAAAGCAAAACAGGAAACAAAATATCGGAACAGAAGCGATTTTGAACAACAGAACAGGGAAAAATTTTTGAAGCCCCAACCTCCCCAACCCGCCGCGATTCCGCGGCCAATACCCACCTTAGGCCGCGGAAACGAGGCCGTCTTGACGATTCGTTGCACCAAAAATTTTGTGGGGATCTGTGCCATCAAGAGGAGCGCGGAACCGCGGTGGGAACCAGGATTTGCCGCGGAAGGGCGGCTCCACAGTGACGTCATCAGGTGAAAATTCCTCTGTAAGCTTCTCTGGTCTTTCTATGGAGATCTAGCTATATCTTTTCTGAAATATTCCTGCAGGATTTTGTGCGCCATAAAAATATATTCCTTTCCAAATAACGATCTTGTGCAGGATTTTTGGGTCCCGCTTGAACTAAATTGATTGCAAGAAATATTTTGTTGTTGCATGTCTTTTCTCAAATATCTTTTTGCAACAGTTTTTTCCAAATAAAGATTCTTGTGATATGCTTAAGATAATAATTGATTGCAGGTAATATATTTTCGGTTGCATATCTTTAATTAAAAATCTTTTCGCAACAAATTTTCAAACAAAGAAAAGGAAAAGGAAAATTTTTATTAGAGAACTTGCAAACTTTAGCCCCAAATAAATCCTTGCACCATCCAACCTTCCTTTGTGTCACCTTTCTTCTTTTAACATGGGTACCCCACATAAAAAATCATTAGTCGAACTTTGGTATCCTGAACCTAATTTTGCGTCGTTCGGCAATTTGTTCAGTCAATTTAAAGACGATCCTTCCTTGCCTAAAATATCTTTAAAAGATCAGATAGAGGCGTCTAGGAGAAACAGTTTGACTTTTCAACCCACTTTGTGTCAACCTAGTCAACCTTTACCACCTCCATATGTTGATACCACTTTTTCCAGTCCTTCTGTCACTCCTAAGCCGATGTCCATTGCTGAGCATATTGCTCAATCTCGCCGCCGATCTTTCACCCCTCTCCACTCATCTAGTTCTAGGGATCCGCATGATTATTCACCTTTTTATCCACATGTTGACCCTACCCCAGTCCAAGCACCTCGGTATCCCGAACCTAATTTTGCGTCATATGTCAATGTGTTCGGTCAAGTTAAAGACGATCCTTCCATGCCTAAAAAATCTTTGAAAGATCACATAGAGGAGTCTAGGAGAAACAGTTTGACTTTTCAACCCACTTTGTGTCAACCAAGTCAACCTTTACCACCTACATATGTTGACACCACTTTTCCAAGTCCTGCTGTAACTCCTAGGCCGATGTCCATTGCTGAGCATATTGCTCAATCTCGCAGTCGATCTTTCACCCCTCTCCACACATCGAGTTCTAGGGATCAACAAGACTATTCACCTTTTTATCCACATGTTGACCCCACCCCAGTCCAAGCACCTTGGTATCCCGAACCTAATTTTGCGTCATATGTTAATGTGTTCGGTCAATTTAAAGACGATCCTTCCATGCCTAAAAAATCTTTGAAAGATCACATAGAGGAGTCTAGGAGAAATAGTTTGACTTTTCAACCCACTTTGTGTCAACCAAGTCAACCTTTACCACCTACATATGTTGACACCACTTCTTTAAGTCCTTCTGTCACTCCTAGGCCGATGTCCATTGCTGAGCATATTGCTCAATCTCGTAGCCGATCTTTCACCCCTCTCCACACACCTAGTTCTAGGGATCAACAAGACTATTCACCTTTTTATCCACATGTTGACCCTACCCCAGTCCAATCACCCACTTCCTACCAGTCCTACCCGACCTTTCCACCTTCACTAGACACTACTTCTACACAGCCATTATGGAGTTTCACATATCCAAACAATTTCGAATCTTTTACCGAAACCCCCTTACCACCCAAGTCTAGTTTGAAAGAGGCATTGGAGGCGTATATCGCAGCAACAAATAAAATGGTTAGGAATGTGGAAGCGTCCGTGGCCACCCTTATGCAACCTGCTGAACCGGTAGTTAGTTTCCAACTAGCTCCAAATTTTCCAATGTATGAGGAGGCGGTTGGACAGAGAGAGAATGTGAGAGGATTTCCAAATCAAAGCTACCCTTACCCAATTGAAGCCCACAACTCCAGTTTTCCATCGAATGTCCTAAATGATTCACAAGTTCAAAATAAACGCGAGTTGTGTGATTTTGTAGTGTTTGATTTGCCAGATTGTGAAGAACCCCTTTCGAGTGAAACCAGACTTAATCCTTTCGACCTTTACACTTCCACTCTAGAACCTACATTGATAAACATCCATGCTTTTGAGGAGGTGTCTAAAGAAATTGACTTTCACTTGATTGATGATATAGACGCCGGGAATATTTCGGATGATGAACCTGTCGATTTAATTGAAATTTTATGTTCAAATCATCATCCCGAGTTATTAAATGTTTCTCCCGAATCTCATATGCGTCTTGATTTTGATGATATTGGCATGGATAAGCAAATTTTTAAGGAAAATATTGAGGAGAATTATGAGGATAGTACTGAGGATAATATTGAGGTTGAACCATTTTCGTTTGATGTGTCGAATTTTCCACTACACCCTCCTAAATCCTTAACTGATACCTTTCCTCACTCACTTCCTTCCGTCCTTCCTATCGTTTCGACTGTGCAAGAGACCGTTACGCTTTCATCTCCAATACCTAGTTCGACGTACCCATGTTTGCTCACGACTCTTGAGGGATTTAATCTCATTTTTTCGCGGGTTGATAGATTAACACAATCGCTTTTTACACATCGGTCATTACAAATTGTGCTAATCTATACGCTCCATCCACACCCTCAATTTCGTATTCCCACTTTCTTTGGTTCTTCTAATCTTCCTTTAATGATATCGAGTGTTGATGAATCACAATCCGACATTTTGAGTTCGATAATTTTCAATTGGACCTTCGAGGAAAGTTTCGAAGATATTTTCGCCGACGAACTCGCATTCTTAATTAATATGGATTTTGTGATTAATCAACCTCCACTCGAAGAAGTAGAACCCCTACCATTTCTTCTTCCCCTCCGCCATTCTCCTCCACCGAGACCATATTATCCCTTTCTCTCCACACGGTCTCGTGTGCTTCTCATTTCTTTTCTTTCCACTCCATTCTTTCACCAACTCTACCATTACCACGATAGAATTTTTGAATGGTTGGTGCTAATCTTTGGCTTGTGTAAGGCCAAGCTTAAGTTTGGGGGGAACCTTTATATATATGTATATATTTTTGTTTTCTTCTCTATAAAAAAAAAATTCAAAACATTAAAAAAATATAAAAAAAAAAATTATAAATAAATATACAGGGGAGTGCCGGTATTTTGACCCTCTTGGTTTAGCATGACAGTGATGACACTGTCAAGTTCAAGTTTGGGGGTATGCTCGGTACGTCTTCTTCCTTCGCATTCATTTGTACATATTTTTGCATTTGCATGCTTATTTGAAAACCCATAAAAATTTGAAAAATTTGAAAAATTATAAAAATTAATGTATTCAATTTTGGCTAATTGACTAGAGTTTGACAAATAGGTCAACTGGCTAGGAACAACTAGATCTTAGACTTAGTAAATTAAAAACCCTAAAAATAACATTCCTTAAAGTTTAACAGTAGAAAGTATATGCCTTGTAGTTTATTTAGAAATAGGCAAATTTTAGGTTCACTTCTTGGGCTAAGTCGAAACAAGGGAAGAGTATTGATGTTCTTATTAGAGTATAAGTTTGAAAAATAGTTCCTAGCTTAAGTCTAGATTCTGAAAATGTATACCCTACAATTTGCACAATCACGCACCTTGAAACTTGGAATAGTAGAAGAGACCTTGAAATGCTCTTGTCTAAAGTCCTTAGTATGAAAAAGTGTGAATGAACAAAAAAAAAATGGACACTGGTTTTTGTGATTACTTAAGGCTGCAAAAATAGAAAAATACTTAGCGAGGGTGCTTCATCACCTAGTGCCTTAGACCAACTGGTTTGGGAGTCACTGCTAAAGCCTTGGGTGTTGCAAAGACTAGGAAGTATGCTTAAAGTGCAAACGCATTTTGTAATCGGTCGTTGGTACCTCAAGAAGTATTAATGGTCGCATGAAGGATGTGTAAGCAAATTTCATTTAAATTCACCTACTAAGAAGTGCTTTGGACAAAGGACGAGAGTACGATTGCTTGATTTGAATTTCCAAGTGTAGGGGTGACTTATACACACACGTAGGGGTATGTGATTGGAGTTTAGATGGGAAAAAGGAATGAAGAATAGAACTTTTATCTTTAATAGAGTTGATAAAAATTCCTAAGTGGAGATGGAAACCCTAGAAGGAAAACTTAAGAGATGCTGAAAGCTAAGTAGGTCTACATAACATATATAATCTTAAGTTAAATAATGAGGAAGTGTGAAGAATATGGGTGGATAATTTGCGGGTCGACGATAATAGAATTCTTAGTTAGAAAACCTAATTGGAGAACAAAAGTCGAAAAACCAAATTGATAGGATTTTGTGGGTGTAATCCGCTGAAAACCCTCAGGAGACAACACTCTTCCTACTAGGGACACCTAGAGGTTTAACGGCTTGTTGCACGTGCTCAGTGCAATCGCGTTTCCCTGCGAAAGTGCGGTTAGGTTTTTTGTAATGAATAAAAAATAAGTTTGCTCGAGGACGAGCAAAAGGCAAATTTGGGGGTATTTGTTCACTCCAGAATATTGCATTATTATATTCCCCATTCTTATTAATTTAATAAATAAACAGGTGCTTTTGATGCATGTTTGCTACATATTACAGGTTACAGGTTCGTGGATCTAAAACAGTGAAGACGATGAAAAGACGATGCAAAAGTGGACTTTTGACCAACAAATAGAAGACTCTTGATCAAGCCTACATCAAAGATAAAATTCACAAAGTACAAGGCAATGCAAGGTCCAAGATTACAAAGCGAACGGTTAAAAGCCCACCGCAATTATTCACTGGAGATCTGGAAGAAACATAGAAGCTATTTTAACAAAGAACCAAATAATAAGGAAGCCCAAAGATCCAAGGTCCAATACTTTCTTTTAAAGAGACATAAAATTTTACCAAAGCTTGAAGTCTACTTTGACTAGGTCTTCCTAAGGATATTTTGGTAAATGTAGACATGCAAATCAATTGTAACCTAGGGTTTCTATCTCCTATAAATAGAAGCCCAAATCATTGTATTCTTTTCATGCCTCCCTTCATTAATAAATTTTAGAATTCTTTTGGAGAGCATCGGTGTTTCTTTTCAATTCATGAATTCAGATCTGACAAACCTGCGTTGATGATTGGAGAGATGCATCAGTAAGTAGGTTATTTTCCTTGCAGTAGTTGTAGTTTTTCATATCTACTCTAGGTAAATTATTTTCTCGCCTTAGTTTAATGTAGTTTAGCTTTTATTAACTTGCAATCGATGTTTTCTCTCTTTAATAAATTCATGTCTTTTTTCATCCCCTCAATGAGCGAGTAGTTTTCTCACTTGTTAGGGTTAGGAATAGGGAAGGATTTGAGAGATGAAGATCTCTCATCTCTTTTAGTTGCCAAACTTTTATGAAAATTAGAACTCCATGCATACCTTCTTATTCCGCTCCCTACGGCACTCTACCCTCGAGGTAGCGGTGATACCGTAGTATAAAGGCCCGGATTTTAAGGTTTTCCATGGAGGTTAGGGTAAAGATTAAGAAAGGAAGGACAAGGATCTAGAGGGAGAATCAATCTTCCCAATCATCCTAATCCCCTTTGTTAAGATTTACAATAACACTAATATGATATATTTAATTAAAGGCAATGGAAAGAGATGTAGATCTTTGTTTACCAAATTTTCCCTAAACCTAATCCTAGCAAGTTTCTAATCCTAGTATCATACAACTTCAATTTTTAGATTTAATAATCAATCCGAACACCCTTCGGAATTAACTCGTTAGCGCGATTAGGAAATTCACAACATCCCTGTGGACCGACCCGTACTCACCGGCTAGCTGCAAAGCGACGCCGTTCTTGATTGCGGTTACAAATATTTTTGATCTATTTTTTAGAAAGCGCAAGCACGCTAAATCACACCAATCAATCGGCTACGGGATTCTGCAATTCGTTCAGCAATAGACATCGGTTTAAGAGTCGCCATGTTACCCTCAGAAAGGGTATCCACATATGAAGTGGTGAAAGTTTGAAAAGGTTGATAAGACGTGGATTCTGGTGTTCAAGTGGCGGTCCTAGAAGCGTCTATACGATCTTTCAAAGAAATTTTTGGTATGGATGAATCGTTTGTCCTTCTTCCAAAACAAGAGCCGTATGAAGTAATATCTTGTTGAGGATACCAAAGTTCGGCAAGAGTTGGTCGATATGGGGTACCCATGATATGAAAAATAGAAGGGGTGAAAAAGCAGATGAGTTTTTTTATGTAGTTATTAACAAAAGAATGAAATATACACACAAAAGCTAAATAAAAACAATCACGACACAAATACAACACACCTAATCAGTTTAGGGTTCATCTAGGTCAACTAGACCTGCTCAAGAACTTGATTGTTGAAATAAAATTGTGTCGAGAAATGACCTCAAGATAAAATGATCACGAGGCCATGTAAGTGTGGAGATAAGGGAAGGTTTTCCAACGCTTTCGCGAAATTTCTTCATTAGAATAATCCTTTTTCTTTTGGCGGTTGGGCCGTGAATACTTTGCCTAGACACCTTGTGAACGATATACCGTTAAACTGTGTTCTAATCACTGTTAACTATTCCTAATGAGCGCGAAGTCCTTAAATTCTAGTTATTTTAAAATTAGTACAGGTAAACGTTATACTCAATTTCGTGATTTGTGGATCACGGAAAAGGTGATGAAATCCTTTACCATATGTTGTGGGGTTCACTTTCCTTTAAGTCCATATTAATGGATGCAATGCACAAATCAATAAAAAAGTTTTTCAAAACATCAAAAAATCGTTTTTTTATGTTTTAGCACGGCGCTGCAACAAATACGAGTTAGTCGCTTTATCTTTTGGCAAAGAATCCTGCAAAGATAGAATAGTGGACACGTCGGATTTGAGAAAGAAGGTGTTTAGGAAATACGTATCGATAGGTTTTTGGGTTAAAGAACCCTAATTGAATTGAATCTGATTAGCTTCAAAAGTTTGCTTGCGCGGGTCAAACCACCTGAGTCTTTGGCACTGTATTTCATTATCACCTTGGTTTTGAATGCACACTTTGCTCCATACGATCGCAGTTTCTTAAAATCTGAAAATGTCGGAAAATGGATATTTAGTTCAAATAAGCGATATAAGTGCTCAAACTCTTGCACACACAAAATTATGAAAATCAAACAATAAAATTGGAGTACTAAAACAACAATGGAAGAAACCCACAAAGAAATTTTTCAAGCCCTTCCCCTAAAACCGCTGGTAGCGGGCCAATCAGGGAAACCAGTGGTCGACTTTAAAAACTACGTGTTCAAATTTTGTGTGGGTTCTCTGTGTTATCGTAGTATGCCACTGTTATACTTTGATTTTCCATTTTAATCACAGAGTATTAGCAGGTCAAAATATCAGAGAACAAAATATCAAAAACATTAGATTTTTGTTTTGGTTTTTCAATTTTTTTCATTTTTTAGTTTGTTTTCAGAATAGTGTTAGTTTTATAAAAATAAAATATACAGAGATTAACCCGAAATAACAAGAATAAAAACGTTACCGTCTCCCCGGAAACGACGCTATTTGATCGAAAGTAGTTTCACATGTCGTATCTTAAGTTTTGAAGTAACCGCAATCAAAACGATATCACATGTAGCTAGCTGTGATGAGTACAGGTCGTCCGTAGGGAGATTGTGTGTTTTAAGTTCTTGTTCTCATGAGTTAAGCAAAAAAGGTCAGAATAGTTCGATTCTAACCTATGTGTTTGTATATGCAAAATATAAGATTGTTAGGGATAGAGATAGGTTAGTGTAACATAAGAAAATCCGTACTCATTCCATTGTTCCTAACTTGACTATTGAAGCTAAAGTAATCGACAATAACGTGGATTAGGATGTTAAGCACGGTATTTATGAAATCCGGCTTATTGACTCTTGTCTGTCCGTTCTTGTCTATTGACTTTTGCCTCCGGCCAAACCAAATGCAATCGATCATGGTTAGAGATCACCAATATCGTGGTAGGGTAGGGTGCCTAATAGAGCGCTTGCATAAGATTTGGACGGAGTTCAATTAGCAAGTATCGGGTAAAGAAAATGAGTAAAAAAAAAACCTTAATTTACACAACCACTCTCTTTCCCTAATAGGATCCACTTTTCACTAACCATCACAAACATCAAAAGAAAATACAAAAGAGAAGAGATCAAAGAAAACAACAATGCAAGAAAGTAAATTGCAAGTAAGTAAAAAGAAGAAAATACTAAGAACCAAAGTGCATCAAAATGAAAGTTTTATTAAGTTCAACTCCAAGATACAAGCTATGAATTCAAATACTAAAATCTAATCTTGCAAGCTTAGTTAAGAGGTTGAAAGTTGAGATAAAAGTAAAGAGCTCAAGATTAAACCTATTTATTATGTACAACAACAAAAACAAAAAGGTAGAGTGAAAATTGAAAATTGGACAAAAGTACGTATTTGAGCTTGCTCTCTGTTCTGGAGTATATAGACACTTCATTAGTAAAAACAAATAATATAATTGAGATGATGTGACAATTTGGAATGACCAGATGTAAAATGGAGCCAAAATGAAAAGGTCGGACCGGCGGTAGCCAATTCTGGTGGCTTACTATTGAGTGGTGGGGCCAGTTTTCTTGTGGTGATATTATATCCTCTCCATGACCTCTCTGGTATTGTTTGATTCTTTTATAAACATTTGGATATTAATCTGTAGATTTGGAGGGAAAATGTAACTTTAAATCATATCACACCTTTATTTTCTTTTCATTCATCACACATAGCCCCACTTACACAAATCATGATTTTATAGCCAACTTGTGTGCCCACTTGTGCTAGGCTGTCCCACCATGGTTCATACATCCAAAAAGGGTTATGTTCACACTTGCATCATGTTGTATCATGTTGGATCATTCTTAAATAAAGATGTGTACACTTGAATTATTTTGCAAACTCTTTGAATATCGATCGGTTTTCTATTCCGGTTACAGTGTCGACTCACAAATGTCGTATCCGTGTATTTGAGTGTGTTTTCAGTATTTTGTCATGAATACCTGTAATCTATACTTATTGAGCAGACACGGATTAATAGTATCGATATATCACAAAATTGATAATGAATTAGCGGTATTGAAATGAAGTTTTTTGTGATGAACAATGGTGTTTCAACGTCGCTTGTTGGCGGGATTCTCAGGAGAAGTTTCGCCGAAGTTGACTCAACTGTTTTCCAATGAGACTTGGTTATGATATGGATTATTTATTCCTATAGATTATGTACAGTAGTTAATTTGGAGAATGTCCGTAGGGCAACAAATACTTCTTGGGAGGACTGCATCATCGGGGGAGCTTCATAGCTGGTGGGACTTGAGGTGCAGCCTCGCAGGTGGGAATTGAGTTGCAATATTCGCCAGTACGACTTAAGTTGCAATGTCAATATCTAGTAGCATATTAGCTTAAGGATATCGCGGTCCAACATTCCAATGTTCTGGACGACGGGCTAGTTTAGGGACATTTCGGTCCAACATTATAATTTATGGAGGAACATATTGGTTTAAGGACATCTCTGTCCAACATTCCCATGTTCGGGACGAAATAATAGTTTAGGGATATGTCGGTCTAACATTCCCGTATTCGTGATGACGTGATAGTTTAAGGACATTTCAGTCCAACATTCCCTTGTTCGGGACGAAATGATAGTTTAGAGACATTTCGGTCCAACATTATCATTCACCAAGTGATGATAGGTGTAATTTATTGCACATTTTTCTAACTCATTTATCATGTTATTGTTATATATTATACCGTTTCGGGTATCTTTTTTGAATTATTACAGATAATAGGGTTTGGATGCAAAAGGACGGAAAATTGTCATAAAAGAATGATTACGTATGTATAATAGAGACTTAAGGGAATTATTCAGAAAATCAAAAAACAATTTGCAAATTTGGAACAAATTTTGGAATATTGTTACAAATCAGCAAAGCTAGCAATAAATACAGGTGAATCAATCATCACAACAACAAATCATATGGACAAACCAAATCAAATAAAAAAGCAAAATATCAACCTGCCTAATTATATGCCAAATTTGGGAACAATTCGGATATCTACGCAACTACAGAGATACAGCGAGATATTCAAGATTTTATGTGCTAAAAAATCATCTAAATTGATGATAAAACCATAGAAAAAATATGGAGCCACGAAGCCAAAATAATGGCGACGGATAAACGGTCGATTTTGGGCCGTTCAATGGGATTTTTTATGGGCACGATCGACTTTCCACATAAATTAATATGAGATGTAGGGTTTCGTCTTTTGAAAATTCTAAGACACACAACAGTATCCAACAGAACAATTAGATTAGATTATCATAATTGTTAGGAAACAGATTCTCTTATATTTTCTAATATTTGTTCTTCAATCTTTCTTAGCCCTATATAAACATTCAAGTTAGGTTTTCATATCTCTCCCATCTCTCTCTTGGTAATAAACTCTATGATTTTCTTCTGAGAGATCAACACTAGTGTAAGTAATTTTTATGAATAAAATTTTGCTTTATTTTAATATGAAGCGCAACTAATTTCTCTTCTAGGTTTTTGTATTTATTTACTCTATTTGGTTGGATGTTATATTGCTTTCTTTTCTTACGCTTAAATATTAATCTCTTATTATTTAAATTCTTCTTATTAAATTTATCATCTAAAAAACTAATCTTTTTAATAATAGTTGACGCCTAAAAAGAAAATTAGGGGAAGATGATAAAACCAAGAAACTTATTAGGTTAAATGTGTAACATCCTAGTACGTTTATACAATATAATTTGGTATCTTATATATTTCTTTGTAATTCTTTTATTTTATCTTTTGGGTTGCGAATGATTCGATTAATAGTAGTCGTTATCCGACCCGACCCGCATGTTCAGAACCCAAGATGGTGCAAAATTATATCTGAGATTTGCCAGTAAAGTGTATCCATGTAAATCTAACATAATACTTTTATTACATATTTAGATCTTTATATATATATATATATATATATATATATTAAAATATCACAAGTTATGAATAAAATAATCTCTCTCTACCTAACTTTGCATGGCATATCATCCCATATCTTATTGTTGTTCTTATCTATTATGGTCAAATCTTAAAATATAGACAACGAAATATTTAGTAAATCTTTATGTATATTTCTTTAAATTTTATTTGGGGGTATATGTATTTAATACTAGATTATTTCATTAGGGCCAAAATCTTTACGTATGTATTTTATTCTCAAAACTATATTTTTTGACTAGATTCGGATAATATTTGGAGTGATTTGATATTATCTAGTTACCCTAATATTATATATGTATGTATATATGTTATACTTATGTTTCATACATATAACACACACACACACACACTCTCTCTCTCTCTCTCTTTTCTCTCCCCCCCTCATATTCCCAATCTCACCCCGAGCCCTAACACATGCAGACTACCACCAGACTACCACCATGTCATCACCAGAGCACCACTAGACTACCACCATGTCATTACCAGCCATGAAGCCACCATACCCAGACAAGACTACTACTAGACCATGCACCATACTGTTCAGACTATAATATTGCATTTTTCATTCCCCTATTCTTTTCCTTTTTATAAATAAACAGGTACTCTTGACGCACGTTTGTTGCATATTACAGGATACAGGCTCTTGGAGCGAATACAGTGAAAAAGACACAAGACAACAGAAAAGGGACTTTTTACCAACAAAGAGACGGATCCTAGTCAAGCCGAGACTAATCACAGTTCACATAGGTACAAGGCAACGCAAGGTCCAAACATGTCAAAGTGAAACGGTTAAAAGACCAATACAAATTTTCACTGAAGATCTGGAGAAGAATAAGAAGCCAAACAAAGAAATAGGATGAAGAAATAACAAGCCCAGACAAGTACAACGCAGCCCAGAAAAGATGGTGAGCCAAGTCCACTAAAGGGCCGCGGAACCACGGCCCAAGCCAACCAATGCCGCGGTTCCGCGGCCGCTTAGTGCCCGTGTCGGTGCATTTTTCCCGTGTTGGTGCGTCGGTGCAGGGGTTGGGATTTTTCGTGGGCATATCTGTAATTGCACATGCACGAGACTCTGAAACCCTAATTTTCCCTATTTACTTATAAATTGTAATCTCAAATCTGTAAAAGCCGATGCCTCTTTTCAATAAAAAAATTCAGATCTGTTCTGTATTCTTGCTTGGAGGGAGCCATCAAATTAGTAAGTAATTTTATTTCTTTGCTTTAAATTCTCTTTTAATTAGTATGTTTTATCATCTCCTAATGAGCGAGTAATCTCCTCGCTTGTTAGGGTTAGCCTTAGGGAAAGGTTTGAGAGATGAGATCTCTTACCCCTTTCATGCCCCTTCACAAGAATTAGAACTCCATGCATACACGCACAACCGCTCCCTACGGCATCCTACCCCTCGAGGTAACGGTGACACCGTAGTATAAAGGCTCGGTTGCGCGTGTTTTCCATGGAGGTTAGGGTAAGTATCGATAAAGGAAGGATAAGAATCTAGAGGAAGAAATATCTTCCCAAAAGATTCTAATCAACTTCATTGATAATTACCACAACATCTAATAGATAAAAAAAATAAAGGCATTGAAAGCGGTGAGGAAACCGTTAATCTCCAAACTTCCCCTAAACCTAACCCTAGCGAGACTTTAATTTAGATTAATTTAGTTTAGTGATAGATCTAGTTTTTAGATTTAATCAATCCAAACAACATTTGGAATCAATACGTAAAGACACACTAAGAAAATTACCCATCTCTGTGGATCGACCCGTACTCACCGGCTAGCTGCAAAGCGATGCCGTTTCTGATTGCGGTTAACAAGTATTTTTAGAATAATCAAATGGCGTCGTTGCCGGGGATGGCGTAAAACTTCTTTCTGTGTAATTTCGGGTTGATATAAATTTTAAAAAAAATTATAAAAATCTGAAAATTGAAAAAAGAAAAAAATTTTATCAATTTTTATCTGTTTGAAGGGTTAGTCTTTTGAATTTTGCAGGAATAGCAAAGATTCTCCGATCTGGAATTTTACAGAGGGCAAATCAGAAAAGCGCACATCAGAACAGAGGGGAAACTTGATAACAGAGCAGTGCAATTTTTTCCAGAGTGTGATCCCACTAGACCGCCGCGCTTCCGCGGTTTTTGTGCCCCCAGACCGCGGTTCCGCGCTCTGACTGCCACGTCAGCGCACCAAATTTTCTGGTCTGTTTCCTCCTTCTCCCCTCTGCAACCTACCATATATCTTTTTGTGAAAATTTTCTGCAGGCTTTCTTTGCGCTAAAAATCTTCTCTCCCCTTCTAAATAACAGATTTTCTGCATGTTTCTTTGCGCCGCGCTAAAATTGATTGCAGGTGAATTTTATTGTTTTGCATAATTTAATCGGACTTTAAGGGGCTAATTGACCAAACTCAGATTGGGTGGGGATTTCATCACCCTTCCCAGGACCCCAGAAAACACCTAAAGCATTTGCATTGACCACAATTAATTAAAAAATACTAGACTCGGCCCTAAAGACTTCGAGCTCAATAGGAAAAGGACTAGTATAGGCATCGGCCGTTTATCCTAACTGACTCTGCGGTGTCTAGGCAAGTGTGTCTAGGCTACTGGTTTTTAATTAGGCTCACTACTATGGTTCCTTCCCACTTACCTGGCACTTATCTGGCCGTAATTGTCGGTGAAGAGGCGGTTTGAGGTCCTATTTCTAGCCCTAGTTAGGAGCTGTCTAGCAGACCTAGGTGACCCTAGATCTAGGCCTGATTGTTCATGTGTGGTTGATACAGTTGTGTCACAAGCCCCTTTTCAAAAACTTCCTTGCAAAACTCTCACATAAATAAATAAAAAAAAGAGGAAAAAATCTTTTCGAAACTTGCAACTTGTCGCTAAGAAAACTTGCAACTCACTTCCACCACTTTCCTCCATTGACGTTTTCTTACCCCCACATTCTGTTTTTTTTTATTTTTCTGACTGCACTACCCCTTTAGTGTATGTCACTTTGGAATAGGGATATTAACGCCCGATTAGTCCGTGTTTCGTTGGTACAGACCGACGAACCCTTCGACGAACCCTTCGTCGACATTCCGTCCATTTCCTTACCTCCACCTTCAAGTTTTCTTTCGAAGGTATGTCGGGATTCAACCCCAACGATACCTTACCGACGGGAATGATTCCACCTCCGTTAGGTGCGAATAACCCGAATCTTCCGCCTGTTGTAGCGCCCGCACGAGTTGCGCTCCAGGATCTCTTCTATCCCGTCCGCACTTCTTTACCTACATGTCTTTCACCCCCACCGGCAAATGGGGACAATTTTGTAATAAAACCACATTTCATCAATATGCTGCCAAAATTTCATGGTTTGGAATCTGAAGATGCATATATCTTTATCAATAAATTCCAAAATGTGTGCGCTATGATGAAAACGACCCAATTAAGTGATGACGCTATAAGGCTAAGGGTCATTCCTTTCACCTTATGTGACCTAGCCGAGATGTGGCTATACAGCACCGCATCATATTCCATTAGAAATTGGGACGAGTTTGTGAGAGCTTTTCTGAAAAAGTTCTATTCTCATCACAAAACTGCTAGAATCCGTAACGAGATTATACAATTTTCACAGCTTCCTTCCGAACCATTTTGGATGTGCTTCGAGAGATTTAAAGACCTACTCGTTCAATGCCCTCATCATGGGATCGAAAGTTGGCAACTTTGCCAAACATTATACGAGGGATTGAACTCCGCAACGAAGCAGTTGCTAGAAACCCTATGTCAAGGTCATTTTCTCTCCAAGTCTAGCGACGAAGCTTGGCAGTTTCTTGAGGATCTTAGTGAGCAAACAATTCAGTGGGAGAGTACCAAGACCACATCATCTTCTTCTGGTCAATCTAGGGCAGGCATACATCAAGTAGATATGTCGATTGCTATGAAGGCCGAGATGGCCGCACTTATGAAAAAGCTAGAAGCCATTGAGACCAAAATCTCATCGTATTCTCCTGCCACTGCCTTACCTCCATGAACTGTTTGTGCTTGTTGTTCGGCCCCATCACATCTCACCGAAGAATGTCCTTATAATGCATCTACTCAAGGACAGGATCAAGTCAATGCTGCATTTCAGCAACGAAAAAGAAACGATCCGTACTCTTCGAATTACAATCCAGGGTGGAGGAGTCACCCAAATCAACAGTTCCAAGGGAATAAAAATTTTCAAAGACCTCCTCCACAACAGCAACAAGCACCTTCACAAACTCAAAACCAGCAACCTTTCCAACAACAACCTTATACAAATCAAACGAACAATTTGGTTCAACCAAATGATGATAAGGTTATCTCGCTCGAAAAAAGTCTAGATGCATTTCTCAAGCAATCTACAGAATCCGCAGCAAGATTTGAAAATTATGTTCAGTCTTTGATGCATAACAATGCCTCACACGATAAAAGTATCAAATCTATTGAGGCACAAATTGCACAATTAACTGCTGCGTTGAGCAAGAGAGAAAAGGGAAAGCTTCCATATCAACCATTGTCAAATCCCGGTCACACACAAAACGCATATCCCAATCACAATGTAAATGCGGTGACCACGTTGAGATCCGGAAGAGTGTTGCAAAATAATGTGGGAACTAGTAATGACATCCCCGCCGGTGGTTCTTCTTCTTCTTCTTCTTCTTCTTTTTCTCCATCGTCATCTTCCCCTTCTTCATTTTCTTCGCTTTCTTCTTCACCTTTTTTCTTTAGAGCCTATTCTCCACCCTTCACACGGCTCTACTTCTTCTAGCTCGAATGGACCCATTTCTCACATGAACACATCTACACCGGGATCCGTTCCTACTCCACATTTTACTCCACAGACATTTGACTCAACGAATTTTCAAAATGCTCCATTTCCAAACAGGTTGAGTCCCAATAAACCAACTGCACAAGTGGAGAAGATTGTGGAGTTATTTAAGCAGGTTAGCATAAATATACCTCTCTTTGGATGCAATCCAAAAAGTCCCTTCATACGCAAAAATCTTAAAGGGCTTATGCACCTCGAAGAGAAAGGCATCTCAAGTACCCAAGAAAGTGCTAGTGGCTAGTGCAGTGAGCAACGCTATTAACCACCCTCAAATCTTACCCCAAAAACGAAAGGACCCCGGCTGTCCTACGATTTCAATCACAATTGGGGATAAGAAAATTAATCGAGCACTTTTAGATCTTGGGTCTAGTGTTAACCTGATTCCCTACTCCGTGTACGAACAATTAGGGGTTGGAGAGTTGAAACCCACTCGTTGTACTCTCCAAATGGCTGATCGATCAATCACCCATCCAAGGGGTCAACTAGAGGATGTGTTGATCAAAGTTGGGGAGTTCATATTCCCCGTTGATTTTATTGTTATGGATACACAACCTGTTGCTAACCCAAGAAACCAAATTCCGGTGATTCTCGGTCAACCATTTTTGGCCACTTCCAATGCCGTAATAAATTGTCGCAATGGCTCCATGACTCTATCCTTTGGGAAAATGTCTAGTGAGTTCAATATTTATAAGATGGGAAGTCTGCCCCTCGTGCCTAAAACTAGTACACGAGAAGTTTGCTCTATTCACGAAATCACGCAGGAGGACTGCGAGCTTGAAAGATTCTTGTTTGATGAAACCAGTTTTGACGCCACTAGTGCGTCCCTCCTTGAGCCTACCACCGTTGACACAACCGATATTGATTATGAATGTTTCACTTTTTCGGATGATGACAACTCACAGCCCGAATATGAGTCTTTTGAATATTTGGATGAGTTAGTCGAACCATCCGAATCGGTTGTTTGCAGTAATTTCGAACCTGTGTTGGAGTCCTTTGAGTTCGAGGTAGATTCCGCAATAATTCTTTCACCTCCGAAACTCGAACTCATGTCCTTACCGCCTCACCTTAAATATGCTTACATAGGTGAGAATGAGACTTTTCCCATTATAATATGAGCCTCTCTAGCCTTCGAGCAAGAGAACGCTATTTTAAAAGTCTTACAAGATAGGCGGCAAGTTTTCGGTTGGATTATTGCGGACATCGAGGAGATCAGTTCCATTATAATTGAATATCATATGAAATTGATGGATGATGCCAAGTTAATAGAGGACCCACAGAAACATTTTGGGGGTATTGTGGTTAGTCAACCTCCTACTTTAGAAGTTGAACCACCCCCATTTCTTTTAATAAGCTACAAGAATGCCAACATTTCACTGATTGCTGATCATTCGCATTCTCGTTTTGATTCATCACCACCTCCTGTCTATTCACCTCCATACCTTCCATACCACCACTTCTATATTCCCCAATTCTTTATGGATCGCTACGACTTATTCTTCCACCAACTAATACTCTTTACTGATAAATTTTTCAACTGGTTGGTGTTAAACGTTTGGTCTATGCAAGGTTTGGCAGTAATGTCTAACATAGTTTAAATGAAGTTTGGGGGAGGGCCTTTCTATATATATTTTTGTTTTTCTTAACAATAAAAAATTAGAAATAAATAAACAGGGAAGTGCCGGTATTTTGACCCTCTTGGTTTAGTATGACAGTGAGGACACTGTCAAGTTCAAGTTTGGGTGTACGCTCGGTACGTCTTCTTCCTTCGCATTCATTTGTACATATTTTTGCATTTGCATACTTATTTGAAAACCCATAAAAATTGAAAAAATTTCAAAAATTATAAAAAATTATTGTATTCGATTTTGGCTAATTGACTTGAGTTTGACAAATAAGTTAACTGGTTAGGAACAACTAGATCTTAGACTTAGTGAATTAAAAACCCTAAAAATAACATTCCTTAAAGATTAACGGTAGAAAGTATATGCCTTGTAGTTTATTTAGAAATAGGCAAATTTTGGGTTCACTTTTTGGGCTAAGTCGAAACAAGGGAAGAGTATTGATGTTCTTATTAGAGTATAACTTTGAAAAATAGTTCCTAACTTAAGTCTAGATTCTGAAAACATATACCCTACAAAATGCACAATCACGCACCTTGAAACTTGGAATAGTAGAAGAAACCTTGAAATGCTCTTGTCTAAAGTCCTTAGTACAATGAAGATAAAGAAAAAAAAAGTGAATAATGAAAAAATGGACACTGGTTTTTGTGATTACTTAAGGCAGTAAAAATAGAAAAAAATATTTAGCGAGGGTGCCTTATCACCTAGTGCCTTAGACCAACTGGTTTAGGAGTCACTGCTAAAGCCTTGGGTGTTGCAAAACTAGGAAGTATGATTTAAAGTGCTAACGCATCTTGTAATCGGTCGTTGGTACCTCAAGAAGTATTAACGGTCGCATGAAGGATGTGTAAGCAAATTTCATTTAAAAATTCATTAATTAATAAGTGCTTTGGACAATGGACGAGAGTACGATTGCTTGATTTGAATTTCTAAGTGTAGGGGTGATAGTTACACACACGTGGGGATATGTGATTAGAGTTTAGATGAGAGAAAGGGATGAAGAATAGAACTTGTATCTCTAATAGAGTTGATAGAAATTCCTAAGTGGAGATGGAACCCTAGAAGGAAAACTTAAGAGATGCCGAAAGCTGAGTAGGTCTACATAACATATATAATCTTAAGTTAAATAATTAGGAAGTGTGAAGAATACGGGTGGATAATTTGCGAGTCAAAAGATAATAGAATTCCTTGTTAGAAAACCTAATTGGAGAACAAAAGTCAATGGGCCGAGTTGATAGGATTTTGTGGGTGTAATCCGCTGAAAACCCTCAGAAGACAACACTCCTCCTACTAGGGACACCTAGAGGTTTAACGGCTTGTTGCACGTGCTCAGTGCAATCGCGTTTCCCTGCGAAAGTGCGGCTAGGTTAGGATTTTAGTGAATAAAAAAAAATAAGTTTGCTCGAGGACGAGCAAAAGATAAGTTTGGGGGTATTTGTTCAGACCATAATATTGCATTTTTCATTCCCCTATTCTTATCCTTTTTATAAATAAACAGGTACTCTTGACGCACGTTTGTTGCATATTACAGGATACAGGATCTTGGAGCGAATACAGTGAAAAAGACACAAGACAACAGAAAAAGGACTTTTTACCAACAAATAGACGGATCCTAGTCAAGACGAGACTAATCACAGTTCATATAGGTATAAGGCAACGCAAGGTCCAAACATGTCAAAGTGAAACGGTTAAAAGACCAATACAAATTTTCACTGAAGATCTGGAAAAGAATAAGAAGCCAAACAAAGAAATAGGATGAAGAAATAACAAGCCCAGACAAGTACAACGCAGCCCAGAAAAGATGGTGAGCCAAGCCCACCAAAGGGCCGCGGAACCGCGGCCCAAGCCAACCAATGCCGCGGTTCCGCGGCCGCATAGTGCCCGTGTCGGTGCATTTTTCCCGTGTCGGTGCGTCGGTGCAGGGGTTGGGATTTTTCATGGGCATATCTGTAATTGCACATGCGCTCGACTCTGAAACCCTAATTTTCCCTGTTTACTTATAAATTGTAATCTCAAATCTGTAAAAGCCGATGCGTCATTTCAATAAAAAAATTCAGATCTGTTCTGTATTCTTGCTTGGAGGGAGCCATCAAATTAGTAAGTAATTTTATTTCTGTGCTTTTAATTCTCTTTTAATTAGTATGTTTTATCATCCCCTAATGAGCGAGTAATCTCCTCGCTTGTTAGGGTTAGCCTTAGGGAAAGGTTTGAGAGATGAGATCTCTCACCCCTTTCATGCCCCTTCACAAAAATTAGAACTCCATGAATACACGCACAACCGCTCCCTACGGCACCCTACCCCTCGAGGTAACGGTGACACCGTAGTATAAAGGCCCGGTTGCGCGTGTTTTCCATGGAGGTTAGGGTAAGTATTGATAAAGGAAGGATAAGAATCTAGAGGAAGAAATATCTTCCCAAAAGATTCTAATCCACTTCATTGATAATTACCACAATATCTAATAGATAAAAAAATAAAGGCATTGAAAGCGGTGAGGAAACCGTTAATCTCCAAACTTTCCCTAAACCTAACCCTAGCGAGACTTTAATTTAGATTAATTTAGTTTAGTGATAGATCTAGTTTTTAGATTTAATCAATCCAAACAACATTTGTAATCAACTCGTAAAGACACACTAAGAAAATTACCCATCTCTGTGGATCGACCCGTACTCACCGGCTAGCTGCAAAGCGACGCCGTTTCTGATTGCGGTTAACAAGTATTTTTGGAATAATCACATACCCAGACAAGACCACCACCAGACCATGCACCGTATCCAGACCATGCCATGACCGTGTCATCACCGTACCCTAACCTCATGCTATGTGCCCTGCTCCTGTGCCACACCATGCTCGTTTCGTGCTCAGCTCGTGCCACTTGTGTGCCAACATCGCATCGGCCCCGTGTCACCACAAGGCCCAACACCGTGTCATGCCTCTTCACGCACCATGTCGTGTCGTGTCGCGATGAGCGGCTGCACAACTTTATCATTGTGGACGCTATTGTCATTTGATTCTTTGTATAGCAATAGTCGATCAACCTATTGACGTCATTGCCTGCACATCAACCGTCGTTTCCAATGAAAGTTTCTAAACTTGTGACATGCTACATTACATATTCCAATATGTAGTTAATTATTAGAATACGTATTTTAATATTTAGCAAGTTATTTTCAATATACAATTTCACTGCATTAATCCGTATTTATATCAATAACAGTTTTATCCCGTTGCATGCTAGTTTATTATAATTTTATTATAATTTTCACTGCAGTTTTAATATCCTTTACCTAGATTACAGTATACGTAGTAGTAAACGTAAAACGTGATTACAAACACACACACACACACACATGAATAGATTAATTATATCTTACAAAATAGATAATATAAATTAGCTATTTCTACAGTGTTTTAATAAACTGGTTATTGTTTTCTGTTAAGTATTTATCCTGTTTAATACACACTGCCCGCCATGTTCACGAGACATTACTAGACCTGTTACATAGATTATTACTAATGCCGACAATCCTGACTTGTTGTCCTGATGGACATGACTTGTTGTCTGGTCAGACAAGATCTGTACCTGCTTGATCCTATGTTGGCATTAGGTAGATATCGTTAATACCTGACTTGAACAAAAAACCTAGGGGAAAAGGCGAAATCAATAATGAAACCTGACTTGTAACTCAACAGTTTGATACTTTCCAGAGACTGATCAGTCAATACGGGCTTCAGGCCCCGGAATGATGATGGTGACATCATTTGTCTGTACATGATACCCTGTTTTTACTGCTTAGTGGCATGTCTCGGATTCAGCCACGAGGGTCTTGACCGTGGTCCCGGGCACGCACGGGATACTATTGAGTATATCGACAATTTCATTAATTGATTTCAAAGACATGTAGAATAAATAACTTAGAAGCACAGTCTTCAGGATACACGTGACATACCTATAGCTCACTGTTTTACACCTGTGATTATGGTTTATACTCACATTTTCTTTATAACATTCTGTTCTGATTATACTATTATTTTGATATTTATGATGCACTGACGTCTGGGTTTTGTATAGCCCAGATACTTAACATAGCATGTGAGTATTCGACAGGATCGCTGATCAGTGAGGACAACCTCATTGATATAGCTCTTATGCGGGGTAGTTATTCCTTCAATCTTTATTGCTTCCGCTACTTTTTCCAGTTATTATTCTTATGGCTATTGGACACGTGATAAATAGATTTAGTAGTTTACTGTTCTTGATATCTGATTGACAGCCGTAATATGATAATAGAAGGATCTTTCCTCACCATAGGTAGCATGGTTGACTTTATTACGGACCGAAATTTTGGCATTTGGGGAAGCGGGGCGTGGCAAAATGATAGGTTGACGCCTTATAGATCTAATGAGGGAAGGTAAGAGAAGAGTTTAAAAATAAATTAGAACTAGGTAGTTAAGAATGATCTATGTTATTCGATAAGATGATAGAAGTAGATTGATCACCTACCGCTATTAATCGAAATTTAGATGTAGATTATTTTTAATTAATTAGAAGAAGTGTTTTAATATTTCTATATAAATGATATTTTTATAATTGATAGGTTAAATTTAATAATATTAAATTAACTTATACTTTTTTAGGATTAATAGAAAACATATTAAATATAGATCTAGAAAAGAAGTGTCATCTTTTAAACCAACCAATAGAGATAAATAAATACAAAACCCTAGATTCTTTTATATTCATAAAAAAACAACTTTTATTTGCACTTTTAAAAAATCTAACTCTTTAACATAATTTAAAAGTAGTTAACACAACTCTATGTGGGAACGATCCTCATGTACAATTGCGATAAGCTGTGTACTTGTAGTTAAATTTGAAGACTAATAAAATCGCCATCAAGTTTTTGGCGCCGTTACTGGGGAGGTGTAGTTTAATTACATTTAAATTTAATTTTTAGATTTTAGTTGTACATTAAATTAGATTTCCTTTAGTGTGTTTGATTCTGCAAAATTTCTATTTAAAATTTCAAGAATTGAGACAAGTTTACTGGAAGAGAAAATCAAGGTGAACAAATGCAAATCTAGGCAAGATCTCATTCTTCCTAAAATCTCAATTTGATTTTGACTAACAGATATTTGAAGGATTCTTTGCGCCATATAAAAAAAAATTAGTTTAGATTTTAGATTTTTGATCGTTTTAGATTGCATTGCATATTTAAGAAGATTCTAAGGAGCAACAACCCAAATCTAGATTAGGTGGGAATTTCATCACCCATCTTAGGCCCTACAAATCACAACCGAGTATCTGCATTAACCTACATTAAATTAAAAAATATATATCTAGACTTCAGCCCCTAAGTACTTATCGCGCTCAATAGGATAAAGAGGAGGTTGTAGATAATCTAACGGTTATCCGATTCAATTTTGAGGTGTCTAGTGATGTGTGAGTAGTTGTGGTTATTTAATTAAGGCACGCTATTTCGGTGATTCGGATAGCGGAACCCTTATACTTAATTGGCACTGATATGGCCTCAAGGTTGTTAAAGAGCTGTCAGAAAATCTATCCCTCAATTTTTCTCTTGGCAGTTAGGAGCGGGTCTAGTAACTTGACCTAGGTAATCCTAGATTTAGGTTATTTGCGCATCTTAGATTGTGATTTGTTAGGATCTCTGGTTTAGTTTCTGCATATTTGTTTTTGCATATAAAAAAAACTTTTTGTACGGTGTATGCACGTGTGGGGTCGAGACGAAACAAACCGTTTGACTCATCTTGACCTTTATTTTTTTAATTCGAAAGAACGGGATTTTATAAATACTATGGCTGATATTGTCCCCGCTACACCTACGCCGCTGGATATATGCTATCTTGCACGTACTTCGCCCCATCTTGCTTAATCTTACCGATTGTTGCCGATGACTATGAAATTAAATATGCTTTCATAAGCTCACTTCCTAAATTCCATGTTTTAGAATCGGAAGACACCTATGTTTTTATAAGGAAATTTGAGGACTTATGCCAATTATTCAAATTGAAGCAGTTAAATCAAGATACTGTAAAATATAGACTAATACTATTTGCTCTCATTGATAAAGCAAAGCATTGGCTATACAGTGTGTCGGCTAACACTATTCACACATGGGAGGAGTTTACTAAAGCTTTCCTTAAAAAATTATACACGCATTTTAAAACCGCTAAATTCAGAAATGAAATTAGGACATTTTCACAAAAACCGTGGAAATCTTTTTGGAAATCTTTTGAAAAACCTTCTCATTAAATTCCCACATCACAATATCGCTAAGTGAGAATTATTCCAGATAGTGTATGATGGTATGGAGTTTAAACTTATGGTAGAGTCGATATGTCAAGGCGATTTTATGACGAAAAAGGAAGATGACGCATGGAACTTTCTAGAAGAATTATCTAATAAAACCATGCAATGGGAGAGTACTAGTGAGAGAGGTTTGACTATATCTAGGGAAAGTTTACCCGCGGTTGAAATTACTATAGGGATGCAAGCCGAGCTAGCAACAATAAGAAAATCAATAGAAAAGCCATCAACTATAACCGTCCCCGTCCAAAAAGTTAGCAAACCCTCTCTTTGTCTAAACTGTCAAGACTCGTTCTACCTTTCTGAAGAATGTCCCCTTTCTATGCAGTCGTCAAGGACAAGAGACCGCCAATGTTGCATATCAAAATAATAATAATAATCCTTATTCTCAAACTTATAACCATGGATAGTGAAACCACCCTAATTTACAATGGAATTAAGGCAGCACTATCCAACAATTCCAAAACATAAGATTGTAGGGTTCCTAGGCACTCTAGTGAGGTCTCTAAAGGCATCTACCATGCCAATTTCAAAAATTCGGTGCCGAGAAACCCTAATGTACGGATCGTCGGCTAGATTTCTAAGAGAAACTATAACTAGTTAACATTTAACTAAAGGAATACGGAAATACAACCTTTGTAGATCCGTTTTTCCATCTCCATAGCTCCGCAACGAAGTGCCTTCGCTGTCCAAGTGAACTCCCGGGCTCTAGCGTCGGCTTCGTCGAAGAATAAGCGAGCTAGGTCGTCGATGTCCATGCCGAAGATGATCTACGTCGAGGCATCGCTAGATCAAGCTCCACCTTCACCTTGCCATGAAAACTTGTGAAGGAAACACACTCTACTACTTGGTAAGAGGTAGAGGATGAAGAAATAGGAAGTGGGTTCACTTTAGAATTGGATTTCACACTCATATGCTCAATGTGCCATTGATGAAGACAAGCTTCTTCATGAAGAAGAAGAAGAGCAAGAAGAAGATAAAAGTTATGATAAGTTATTTTAGAAAAGAAAAGAATAATAAACTTATCATAATTTTCACCATGGTTAGGTGTAGAGAATTAACTTAGGTTAGATCAATGGTTAGGGTCAAAAGAAGAAGACAAAATGGTTAAGTGGTCAAAGTTTCATGAAGCTTCAATAAGCTTCATGAAGAATAAAGAAAGAAAACCATTTTGTTTTTCTTCTTTTATGCTTTAATTATTTTCCAAAATGAATAAGCAAATAATTAAAAGAATATGCAAAACCCTAATCATCATCTTGACCATAGTTTTATTCTATGCACTTAACCAAAAACCATGTATCATCAAACATGATACAAGTAAGTGCACAAAACTATATCGTATATACAATGTGCATACCCGAGCGAGAAAATCCATTTAAAGTGAACCGATACTAGTTAATGCAAAGTAATATATCAAATATATAATTATGCATTAAATCATTAAATCAACACTTGATTCAATGATCCGGTCATGTCGCACATAACCGACTGGTATCATCAGTAACAACTTATCGAATCAACACTTGATCCGATAACTCGGCTATATCGCATATAACCGATCAATGTCACATCGCGAGAATCGAATACAGTATCACATACTTGTATTATTCTCGGTCCCGCACATATCTCATATGCGCTCCTATTTCGTTTTGCTTGAGCCAGGAAACCTTTGTGTAGGACTCTAAAGACTCGTCAATACGCCGGCAGCAGATGATGATCATATCAAACACCCACAAGCCGCAAGCGGTCTGCTAAACGTAACGGCCACCCGGGTATTGAGCGATCAGAAGATCGACGAGCAAGCCCGCTTACACTCCTGTGAATCCAACCAGTAACACTACCGTACAGTCCGGTCTGATCGTCTGATATGTCGCATATCTCACCTAGGGGTGGTAAACGTCAGACCCCAATAGCTCGATAAGTCGTGTCGATGTGAGGTCTATAACAATTAGAGAAACTACTGGTAACACTTACCAGTAAATCTCAGCAACCCTGGCCAGGGATTTCCTGTTATAGCCAATCGAACACAGCGCAACATCAACTCCCTATACCGGGAGAGACGAATCCCCTCCTATCGCTCATTGCCTCCATGTGACTCGGGACTGTACCCAAAAACCACCGTTTTGCACGCCCTCTTGGACGTGGTAAGATGGAAATCAAAGCATAGTGGGAACCACACAAGACTCTATGACGATCTCGGGTCAACAGACTACTCTGTACCAGTGTCACCAGAGAACTGCCATCTGACGTGAGGTATAATACCATCTGGGAGTTCTCGGCGAGTCCGTCCAGTGTACCCAGTCTCTACTGAGCACCCGTATATCATCTCCGATGTCAAACACCAATGGATATGGGATCATCCATCGCCCATCTGTATGGGTCGAGAAGGTACACGCTAGTCTACTCTGGTATATCGATGCCCCATCTCGATACACCCACGACTAGGGACTATGAAGGATGTACTTATGGACTACCATGTCCCCACTAGTATGATCCGCATCACAGTCCAGGTAGTCAAGTACACATCCTAAGGGCTTTACCAACATGTAACAGAGAAACAATCAGTGTACATGTTAAGGTAAAGAGCAACCAGATAGCATACTATCATGTTGAGCAAGAAAGTCCTCCCTATATACGTCCCAGCATCCACTACAATATACATCCAATGTACAGTAATGGCCTCTAGGGCATACATATAACTAACAATCTCCCACTTGTACTAGGGCCATCTGTAGCAGTGGTTGTAGTATCTCATACTCAACCATCCCATAAAAGTCTCTCTCTGCGAATAGGCCTTCGTGAGTGGATCCGCTGCGTTATCCTCTAAGTCTGCTCTCCTTGCCTCGATCACCCTGGAGATCAACCATCTCCATGATCAGGTGATACTGCCTTAGAATAAGTCTGGATCACTGATGGGACCGGCGTTCCTCGGCATACGCCACAACTCCATTGTCTCACAATGGTAGGAACGTAGTTCATCTCATGAACTAATATACACCCAAACATCCTCTTTGGTAGCATCTTAAGTAGCGATGTATCCTGCCTTTATCGTCTAGCATGTCACGGTATCTAGCTTGGAACTCTTCCAACATACCGTCCCTTTACTGAGGGTAAAGACAATGCCTGCGACTGACATTCAGTCGTCTTTATCACCCTGGATCACTTCCAGTGATTCTCCCCAGGATCGATTGATACCATCTCACTACAACTAGTGAGAATCCTAACATCCATTTAAATCTATCTCATAGATCCAAAATCCAGGATTTAGTTGGTATCACTTTGATCCTATGCGGAGAATCTTTGTGACAAACGGAGATTGATCGAGCGTAGCATAAGAAACTCCTTTCTTATCAAGAATATGTCATTCACGTACTCTACGAGGATCATCACCATACTCCCTACTACCTTTTTGTTTATACAAGGTTCATCTACCATTTTGATGATGTCAACTTCTTTGACTAACTCATCAAAACAGATGTTCCAACTCCGCGATGCCTGCTTTATCCTATAAAGCATCTTGCACACGTTTCCGCTGCTCCCACTGTCTACGAGGCCCTCTGGCTGTGTACTTATAGACACTCTCTTCCAAAACTTCATTTTAGAAGAGCTGTCATGACACCCAACCACCAGATATCGTAGTCATGGTATGTAGCCATGGCAAGTAGGATCTGGATGGACTTAAGCATAGCTACTTGAAGAGGTTTCACCACTATCCACGCCTGGTTGATGATGAAAACCTTTAAAAAGTCTAGCTTTGAAAGTCTCAACCTTTCCATGTACACCAAGTAATCTTCTCAAGATATACTTGCTCCTGATGGGGATTTAACCCTTCAGATATAGCAACTAAAGTCCATACTTTGTTGGTGTATAAGGATTCCATCTCAGATCGCTAAACATCCAGCCATTCTTATAGAGTCCCTACTCTTGATGGCCAGCTCGAAACTAGTTGGGTCATCATCTCATGATGCAATCCTCGCTCCCACTGTCATAGAGAAACCAGAGTATCTCTCAGGTGGGTGAGTAACCCTACTAGATCGGCGGAGAGGCTGAGGTTTGTTGGCATCTACTGAATCCTTTGGTTGTACCAAATCATCTGCTGTATTTTGTATAGCTGGAACCTTTCCAATTCTACATTACAGACATTGCCTCGAGCTTGTCCGGATTTTGCTTTTAGACATAGGCCGGACAACCCTAAATCTTAACTGACTTAAAGATGGGCTCTTCCCTTTCCATATCACATATGAAGTGGTAGGCACTGATTTGATTCGAACCCTATTCAATAGGTATGCAGCTTCTCAAGTGCATAACACCCAAAAGGAAATAGGTAATTCAGTAGTACTCATCATAGAGCACACCATATCAAATAGGGTGTATCTGCTCCGCCCTGACATACCATCGTGCAATGGTGTATACGGAGGAGTAATGCTGAGAGAGAATCTCATTCTCCTTTAGAATATCTAGGAATTCCATGCACAAGTATTCTCCTCCCTGATCTCATCATAGGACATAATACTTATACCCGTATATTGGTTCTCTACTTCTAACTTATATTCTGTGAATATCTCAAAAGGTTCGGACTTGTGTTTCAACAGGAACATATGTCTGAATCTAAAAGAGATCATCAGAGAACGTAACGAAGTATAAAGAACCAGTCCTGGTATATGTAGACAGGGGACCTACATACATCAACATGTATCATCCCAAGAGTTTACTAACTCTTTCTCTGTTTCCAGTAAACAGAGCTGTAGTCATCTTATCTTTGTGACATGACTGGCGAGTTTCACAAGATGTAAATTCAAACCAATTTAAATATGCATCTTTATGTGACTCCAGCTAGTCGGGTCGCATTGATATGACCTAGTCTACAATACCTCAAGAAGGATCCGTCCATTTCTGAACTCTTCCTCTTGTGTGTGTTCCGTATACTAAGAACTGTAGTTTGATTTAGAACATTAATGCTTTTAGATAACGTGCCTGAACCGATCAACTTTTGATATAGGAAATGTTCAAAACATTATCCGTCAATACAAAATTATATCCTTTCTTTTCTAACAAAGAGAGTGATATGATTTGGTATATCAGGTTCGGTATCTAACAACATTCGTTCAGAATCAATGTATTGGTAATACAGGGTGACAGTGACCGATAGACTTGGCTGCAACTCTTGCCCCGTTTTCTGCCTCATGAAACTTATCACCCGTTCTCAGTTTTTCTACCCTTTTGTAGCCCTATGTAACATCTTACATATCTGGGATCCTGATCCGGTATCATATACCCAGGATGCGGAGGATACTGAGAAACGGTTCTTTATAATGAACACACCCGAAGATGATGTATCAACATGCACTCTCTTTGTTTGGGCGGCACGGGAAATCTTGTATTCCCATATTTCCTGCTCTGTCTTATAACAATTATAAGTTGGAGCGGGACCAACGTTCCCCAGCTCAGTATAACAAGCGGGTTCGGTCAATAATCCGTATTATTATCTTGATTAAGGCGTGATGTGGTCGCTACCAGGAGAGAGAGAGAAGAAAACACTCAGCGTGCGCTCTTGCAAGAATAGACTGGTTATTATTTTATCTAATCAGGATGGCTCCCGCTGCTTTTTATCAAATCTTCCTTCAAACCCTAAAAGGAAAGACTAGCCGGGATTAATTACACACTACAAGTTCGCCAATCTTTCAGCCAGGCCAGTGTCGGTACTTTGAGGGAGGTCCCCCGTGCTTTCGCACGAACCTAATTAATGTAAACCTCGTTTTCCCAGAGGCGTAACCCCGTTAACACCTTTCTAGACACCTACTTGATCGGCTAATTGTAATGTATAAAACTCTCCCAGGAGTAACAATTACTCGCAGCGGGTATCGGGATCCAACTATCTCATAGAAGGTATGCAATCTCATTGCAAATTTCAACACTTGAAATTCCCGATAATATTTTGCCCCTAGCACACTATGACCTTGACGGAGGCCAACAAACCATAGGCTACTAGTCAAGTTCAACCCGTCATTTCTTGATCGAATCAAACCTACCCGCACGACCCTTGACGGAGGCCAACAAGGTCGCACGACTACCCTAACTCAATCTGCATCATATGCATAAGCAGATAAATACTGGTTAGCTACCGCACACTGCGCCTTGACGGAGGCCAACAAACGCAGCACGAATACTAAACAGCAGTTATCTGAAATGACGGAGGGCTGCATCAGGTTTTTATGAAAACCTATTGCGTAATGAACTTGATATCGTTGTAGGATCGAATGAATTTTGAAATGGAGTGTTTTTGAGGCTTTTCTAGTTTTGCTAAAGGAGTCACTCCCGGTGAAGGGATCGTCGGTCCTTTCCTCGTCGAATGAGGTGCGGGATATATCATATATATCACTGTGCAAAGCAGAAACACTTAAAAGCAATCAAAAAACAAACCGAGTGTGTAGCATCTGCCAGTTATTGCTAAAGGAGTCACTCCCGGTGAAGGGATCTCGGTCCTTTCCCTATCGAATAAGGTGCAGGATATATCACATATATCTTTGTGCAAAGCAAGAACTGTAGCTACCTGTTTTATTTTGAAATTCGATTCTACAACATCTTAGGTTTCTTTTATTTCATTAATCACATTAATGAAGTCCCATCAATAAAGTACCTAAACATCACAGATAAATACGACGTACACTTATGCCATCCGCATTCGCCTCGATGTCCCCTCGTGCACCGTTAGGTTAGGTAACTAACGGCAGAGCAGGGCAGGGATAGCACGGGTGTAAAACATAAGTAACGTCTATATAATATATCATATATACTATATACTGTATCTATCACAGAACATCACATGATCACATCACAGATATCGCAG
Organism: Agapanthus africanus; assembly: GCA_030015575.1. Classification (NCBI taxonomy): domain Eukaryota; kingdom Viridiplantae; phylum Streptophyta; class Magnoliopsida; order Asparagales; family Amaryllidaceae; genus Agapanthus; species Agapanthus africanus. The sequence continues at coordinate 570,742,937 of JASDDO010000031.1, forward strand.
CAGAAGAATCATATGAAATATTGGATATACTAGGACGTCCGTGTTTTCAATACGAGCCAGTATAAAACACGGATTCCACGGTCGTGATGAATAGCCAAACCCACACCCCAAGACCCCTACGAGAGCGGCAAGCAACCCTGCCAATTCTGGAGTTAGGAGACCCGGACTCGACTCCTCGAGTTGGTCTCCCACTGGACTCCAGAACCCGGTTACTTGTGCCCTCCTCCTTGGGTCTATCCTAGTGCGGAAAAGTAAATAATATACAAAAGGTGACTACTTCCGCAACCTGGAAGCGCCCCAATAAAAGAATATTACATACAAGTTTTTTACATGAATGAAAATGAAAAACACTCATCTCACATAAAAACCCCGGCTATTCAAACACGACGATCCAATATAACATATCCAGCAACACAAAACATCACATGTCATCAACGTAAGTAATTATGCCCATCCCAATTGTCGTTGACATATAGCAACGAAACCGGCGATATCACATATTACACTTACGGTCACAGAAAAGAAAGTGTAAAACTACAACAGTTGGAATCCGCAACCACCTCAGACATCGCATGCCTGATCAAATGAATTCTTTAGACATCGCATGCCTAACAATTATAAACCCCGCATTTTAGTCTCATTATCGAAAACACTTTTCAATATCAAGTCGGGCAATTCAACAGGATTCCCGACATTTTGATCGAATGCTCGTCGCAAACTTCAGTAGACGGCCGCACCCCCGATACCGTCGACAAAGTGCACCAAGGCGGAACACCGCTACCGGGAGCACCCGAACGGATGCTTTCGGCGACGGGGTTCTCCTGCAGTCACTTGGTCGGGGCTATGGAGTGAGGCTGTCTATTAAGTTTACCCGGCGAGTATCCGCGTACGCTACGTGATTGCGACGGACTTTTGATCACATCAAAATTCCGTGGCAACCGATCAAGTGAGACTAAAGTGCTACGTTTATAACATTCATTCAGTTATCTCATAACTGTTTGTGAATTCCAATTATTGTATCACATTCTAGATAATTAGAAAATGTCAAACTTTCCGATCGAACAACCGAACACCCAAGTTTTCCCGAAACTGATCATCACATGAAACAAGTATAACAACATTCCGTTCGTGCCTCAGTACCAACGGTCCAGCCGTAGAAGGGTCAAGCCAACGCCTCACATGTGGCACGCCGTACTGCCCCAAACCCGAAGGTTCAAAGGGCAGTTCAAGATGGTCACATAATCGAGTTAAGGTTTGTTGTCTTCTAGAGGGTCCATTGAGTTACTTGCACTATATAGAACGTCGTTAAACTACGGAAAAATCCAACACTTGGAAATTTCCCGACAGGGGAAAAATTGGGTATTTATATCCGGTCGAACTTTTTTTAACATATTCTAAAATTTATCCGGAAAGCCACACAGACAAAATTTGATAATCCGATCGAACTTACGAATCCCCAAAACAACTGCAGAAAATTCAACTCTTGAAAAATTATTAAAAATTCCCAGAAACATCACCACTGGAAACTAAGAATTACTGTACAAAATAATTTAAATATTGTGGCCGTACGGCCGCGGAAGCGCGGTGGGAAAGTGGAATTAGGTCCTCGAAATTTACAGTAATTCTTAGAAAACCCTGCTTGATTTTCTGGATATTTTTAATCTTGAAAAATCTACAATTTTACAAAACCGGACAGAGAGCATGTTTGGAATTGGGTTTCGGGTTCGTTCGGACTTCAAATTGCGTCAAGACTTCGCCTAAGGCTCTAGCTAGGCTCTGATACCACTGTTGGGTTCCTACGCACTCTAGTGAGGTCTCTAAAGGAATCTACCATGCCAATTTCAAAAATTCGGTGCCGAGAAACCCTAATGTACGGATCGTCGGCTAGATTTCTAAGCGAAACTATAACTAGTTAACATTTAACTAAAGGAATACGGAAATACAACCTTTGTAGATCCGTTTGTCCATCTCCATAGCTCCGAAATGAAGTGCCTTCGCTGTCCAAGTGAACTCCCGGGCTCTAGCGTCGGCTTCGTCGAAGAATAAGCGAGCTAGGTCGTCGATGTCCATGCCGAAGATGATCTACGTCGAGGCATCGCTAGATCAAGCTCCACCTTCACCTTGCCTTGAAAACTTGTGAAGGAAACACACTCTACTACTTGGCAAGAGGTAGAGGATGAAGAAATAGGAAGTGGGTTCACTTTAGAATTGGATTTCAAACTCATATGCTCAATGTGCCATTGATGAAGACAAGCTTCTTCATGAAGAAGAAGAAGAGCAAGAAGAAGATAAAAGTTATGATAAGTTATTTTAGAATAGAAAAGAATAATAAACTTATCATAATTTTCACCATGGTTAGGTGTAGAGAATTAACTTAGGTTAGATCAATGGTTAGGGTCAAAAGAAGAAGACAAAATGGTTAAGTGGTCAAAGTTTCATGAAGCTTCAATAAGCTTCATGAAGAATAAAGAAAGAAAACCATTTTGTTTTTCTTCTTTTATGCTTTAATTATTTTCAAAAATGAATAAGCAAATAATTAAAAGAATATGCAAAACCCTAATCATCATCTTGACCATAGTTTTATTCTATGCACTTAACCAAAAACCATGTATCATCAAACATGATACAAGTAAGTGCACAAAACTATATCGTATATACAATGTGCACACCCGAGCGAGAAAATCCATTTAAAGTGAACCGATACTAGTTAATGCAAAGTAATATATCAAATATATAATTATGCATTAAATCATTAAATCAACACTTGATTCAATGATCCGGTCATGTCGCACATAACCGACTGGTATCATCAGTAACAACTTATCGAATCAACACTTGATCCGATAACTCGGCTATATCGCATATAACCGATCAATGTCACATCGCGAGAATCGAATACAGTATCACATACTGGTATTATTCTCGGTCCCGCACATATCTCATATGCGCTCCTATTTCGTTTTGCTTGAGCCAGGAAACCTCTGTGTTGGACTCTAAAGACTCGTCAATACGCCGGCAGCAGATGATGATCATATCAAACACCCACAAGCCGCAAGCGGTCTGCTAAACGTAACGGCCATCCGGGTATTGAGCGATCAGAAGATCGACGAGCAAGCCTGCTTACACTCCTGTGAATCCAACCAGTAACACTACCGTACAGTCCGGTCTGATCGTCTGATATGTCGCATATCTCACCTAGGGGTGGTAAACGTCAGACCCCAATAGCTCGATAAGTCGTGTCGATGTGAGGTCTATAACAATTCGAGAAACTACTGGTAACACTTACCAGTAAATCTCAGCAACCCTGGCCAGGGATTTCCTGTTATAGCCAATCGAACACAGCGCAACATCAACTCCCTATACCGGGAGAGACGAATCCCCTCCTATCGCTCATTGCCTCCATGTGACTCGGGACTGTACCCAAAAACCACCGTTTTGCACGCCCTCTTGGACGTTGTAAGATGGAAATCAAAGCACAGTGGGAACCACACAAGACTCTATGACGATCTCGGGTCAACAGACTACTCTGTACCAGTGTCACCAGAGAACTGCCATCTGACGTGAGGTATAATACCATCTGGGAGTTCTCGGCGAGTCCGTCCAGTGTACCCAGTCTCTACTGAGCACCCGTATATCATCTCCGATGTCAAACACCAATGGATATGGGATCATCCATCGCCCATCTGTATGGGTCGAGAAGGTACACGCTAGTCTACTCTGGTATATCGATGCCCCATCTCGATACACCCACGACTAGGGACTATGAAGGATGTACTTATGGACTACCATGTCCCCACTAGTATGATCCGCATCACAGTCCAGGTAGTCAAGTACACATCCTAAGGGCTTTACCAACATGTAACAGAGAGACAATCAGTGTACATGTTAAGGTAAAGAGCAACCAGATAGCATACTATCATGTTGATTAAGAAAGTCCTCCCTATATACGTCCCAGCATCCACTACAATATACATCCAATGTACAGTAATGGCCTCTAGGGCATACATATAACTAACAAAGATAAGGTCATCCACCTAACCCATCCTAACTCAACACACAACAAGAATATGGCGACAAGAATACGGGACTTAATAGGGTTGAAAAGAAGATGGAAAATATTAAAAAGCAAATTGGCAATTGCAGCATTAGGAGGACGATATAAGCACCTTACATAGCCAACCTATAACAAATCCAAAAGATCCACGTGTAAATCCCATGCAAGCAAATGCTATAATTACTTTGCGATCTGGAAAACATGTTGATAATCAGGTTAGGATGCCTGAAGATTCGAAAGAGATACTTGCTAATGAGGAGCAGCAGTCTCCTGCCCTACTTACACAGCTGGCTTTTATTGATACACACACATTCTATCTATCTTCTATGTATACCCTTCTTGAGCCTAGAAAACAATATCCAAAACGTTTAAAGGCCAAGAAGTAAGATGCTAAAGTAGCAAAAATGATTGAGACGTTTAAACAAGTCAAAGTCAATGTCCCTCTTTGGACATGATCGACCAAGTTCCTTCCTATGCTAAATTTCTTAAAGGCATATACACTAATAAGAGGAAAACACAAGTACCTAAGAAGGTTTTTCTAGCCGGTAATATTAGTGACGTCATTCGTAATGCAATACCTGTAAAGTATAAGGACCCCGGTTGTCCTACCATTTTTTGCATTATAGGTGTCAAGGTCATAAACTGAGCTTTACTTGATCTAGAAGCTAGTGTGAACCTTCTACCTTTTTCGGCATATGAACAGCTAGGATTGGGTGATCTTCAACCTATGAAAATTACATTACAATTGGCTGACCGATCCATTAAGAAACCAAAGGGTAAAATTAAGGATGTGGTACTTAAGATAGGGGAATTTATATTCCCTGTAGACTTCATTTTTCCAGAAAGACAACCCGTATCTAACCCTAGGAACCAAATTCCAGTGATCTTGGGTCGACCATTCTTAGCCATCTCAAACGCGTTGATCAACCGTCGTAATAGTTCTATGCAGCTTACCTTTGGAAATCTAATAATAGAATTGAATATTTTTGACCTAGGAAGCCAAAAAAGCAACTTATATGATCAAAATCGCGAAGTCAGTATAATTCAATAAGTTAATCACGATAACATGTTTAACTTTAAGGATGGTGGGTTGAAAGAGCTAAAAGAAACATCTAGAGAGGATGCATTTAATAGTGATGACGATGAGAGCGATTCTTTTGTTGTTGATACACATGATTAACTTAATGATACTTCTCTTAGTTTTCATCATCAACTTAATACGGTAATGTCTCGAAATAGTTTCCATGAAAATAAAATTTTGTTGTTAGAAATGGAGAAAAAGGAATTGGTTTCGTTGAATGAATCTTTGAAAATCCAAAATGAGAATTTGATTTTGTCTCGAAATTCTTTGAGGGAAGAAAATGATGATTTAACTGAATTTTTACTAGAGAATTTAATATTTTAAAATCTTCTACTAGTTCATAAGAAGTTTTGAGAAATGTTGTTTTGATTGACAGATTAGAAAAAGAGAAAAATGATTTTCTGGCATAAATTCGAGAAGGAGAAAATTGAGTTTCTTTCAAAAATTGATATTCAATAAAAAACTATTGATGCTTTAAACACTGAAAATAAAAATTTGATTTTGTCATGTGATATTTTAAGAAATGATCATAAAAATTTGGTTCATCTTTTAAAAGAGAAATTGATTCTTTAAAAATGTCATGTATTTCTTAAGGAAAGTTGATCGAGGAAATTACTTCCTTCAAGAAACAAAATACTGATTTAACAGTTTCTTTTGCTAAGTTTTCAAAAAGATAGAAACAATTGATCCTTTACCAAGTAAAGGGAAGAAATTTTTAAATAAAGGGATGTTAATTTTAAAACTTCGAAAATTCAAAATTCATCTTCATCTAAATTTTTCAACCACTATTCTAAATATAAATTTAGTCCCATGGATACATCTAATCACACTTGTCACTATTATGGTGCACATGGTCACTTTGCGTATTCTTGTGAATTGAAAATAAATATATTTTTATATACCAATTTGAAATGGGTCCCCAAAATTTACCCCTATAAACCCAAATTAGTTTGGGTAACAAATTGCACACCCACATCTTCTTTTGTAGGTATTGAGAATTTGAAACTAAGAACAAGTCAACAAAGGTAAGTACAACCATACGGGTGCAACAAGATATGTACTCTGATACAATGAGAACATTGTTTGATTTAAGTGTGGGGGATGGTTTTGTACAAAAATTTTCTTTTATTTTTAGGTTCTTTAAAAAAATTATAAAATTTTGAAAATTAAAATTAAAATGTAAAAAATATATATAAAAGAGAGAGAGAGAGAGAGATTTTAAGAAAAATAATATAAAAGGATGGTTAAATGGATCTAGTAATAAGTTGTCATGAGCCCATTCCAAAAAGCTAGTATCATGAAAGAGTTACTAGAAGATATAAGTGAAGCCTATTTGTAAGTCCAAACATTTGAACGTTGATGCCCTACTATGCGCACTTGCACACATCTTGAAACTTGGGATAGTAGAAAAGACCTGTCATGCTCTTGTCTGTAATACCCTAGTACGAAAAAAATTATATAAAAAAACAAACACTGTCTTGCAATTATCAAGGTAGAATAAAAAAATTCAGTGAGGGTGCTTCATCACCTAGTGACTTAGACCAACTGGTTTAGGATCATTTGTTGTGTTTTAGGTGTTGCAAGATTAGGATACTGTTATTTACGCCCAATAAATGATCATATTCGATAATCGATTGGTTAGTGCCTTACGAAAAATTAACGGCCGCATAAAAAATGTGGGAACAAATCCATCAATTTGATCCGTCAATTAAAAAGTAATAGAAAGCTAAGGGAAAGAGTATGAGAGCTTGAATTGAATTCTCCGAGTGTAGAGATGATTTAATTCACGCATGTAGGGGTATATGATCATGTTTGGAAGAAAAATAGGTAGGAAAGATTAAAAGAATGATGAGGAAGTAATTTTCAGTATAGATCAAAGTCTATTAAGTCATGGTTCATGATGACTGAAAATCTAGTAAAGTTTAAACTCTTTTTTTTCGTATTTTTCTTATATATTCCTATCTTTGTATATAGTTTTCATTTTCTTATTTTTATTTCCTTTATTTTATTTTATAGGAATAAGAGGAGTACGATTTAGTTAGATAGTAGTTTAGTTTAGTTTAGAATTTGAAACCTTAGATTTGCTCGAAGACTAGCAAAAGTGTCACGCCCCGCTTCCCGGTATACAGTGAAGGGGGCGCGACGAGGCCACTACGTATTTACTCAGAAGCAAATATGCTAAGCGTAACTAAGCAATATAAAAGTAAAGCACAAGAGACAAGATATAATAAAACATCAACTTTATTTATTCACATTATTTCTGTACAATGCATGGAAAGTAAATACAACTGAAATAATGCAATGCCTAAACAATGGCATACCAGAAATGAAAAGGTACTGAAATGATAGTATACAATGACTAGAGCTCGGGGTCTTCACTGAACTGGTCCAAGTCTTCAGCAGTGGACTCGATCTCTGACGGGTCCAAATTACCTGACGACATTCAAATAAGAATAAAATAGAATGTCGTTAGCGAACAGGTCGCTCGGTAAGTCCCAAAGATAAGTGGAAAGTAAAATAGATAGAATAAGAAGGTATCTTTTAAAGTTGTATTATATTGTTGTAATGTTGTGCTAACGCTGTTGTTTGTAGCTTGGTATAGAAGGATACCAGTGTATACGAGAGGGGTCTCTATATGCTAGAGACCAGGGCAAACGGAATGTACAAGGAACCGTTAATCCACGGTACAATAGCAAGGGAATATAGGTTAGGTATCTTAATCTTACTGTCTCGTGCCACTTTTAACACCTTCCATACCAATCTACCCCTTAAACCCCGTAGTGTTCTGATTGTATTGTTTGTCTTGTATTGTAACTGTATAGATTGTATAATTAGATGACTGACCGAAACCATACAACAACAAACAACAACTGAGCCTTTTATCCCAAGCATATGGGGTAGGCTACATGAACCAACATGAGAATCACGCCGGGTCCAGCACATGAATCCTCTGTCTCCACTGACTTCTATCGAACAATATACTTTCATTGAGTCCTTTGGCAACCATATCGGTTCGTATCACCTCCATCCATGTTTTCTTCTGTCTCCCTTTTGTCCTTTTGTCATTGCCCATATCGAGAGTATCTATTCGTCGAACCGGTACTTCCATAGGTCTGCGTCGCACATGACTAAACCATCTTAGCCGGTTTTCCCGCATCTTTTCCTCCACAGGTGCTACACCAACTTTTGCACGAATATCCTCATTTCGCACCTTATCTTTTCTAGTGTTACCGCACATCCAACGAAGCATGCGCATCTCCGCTACGTGCATCTTCTGTGTATGATACTTCTTAGGAGCCCAGCATTCTGTACCATATAATAAGACAGGCCGAATAGCGCTCTGATAAAACTTCCCTTTCAATTTTAACGGAAAGTTACGATCACACAAAATCCCTGTTGCACTCCTCTATTTCAACCAACCATCTTGGATCCTTTGATTAACATCACTATCGATCTCCCCATTCTTTTGGATGATGGAACCTAGATATCTAAACTGGTCGCTCGGTGATATCTCTTGCCCTTCCAATGTTATACCAATATGGTTTTGACTTCTCTGGCTACTAAATTTGCAGTGCATATATACTGTCTTGGACCTGCTCAATCTGAATCCCCGAGATTCCAATGTTTGCCTCCATAATTCCAATTTGGAATTAACCCCTGCTTTCATCTCATTTACTAGAACAATATCATCAGCGAATAGCATACACCAAGGTAACTCATCTTGGATAGTTCTAGTAAGCTCATCCATCACGATGGTAAACAAGAATGGACTTAATGCAGATCCTTGATGTAAACCAATAGTAATCGGAAAATCACTCAATAAGACGCCGCAAGTTCTGACATTTGCCGCTAATCCATCGTACATATCCTTGATTATGTCAATATACTTGACGGGGACCCTCTTATTCATCATTGTCCCCCATAATACCTCTCTAAGTATCTTGTCGTACGCTTTTTCTAAATCAATAAATACCATATGCAAATCTCTTCTCCTCTCTCGAAAACGCTCGACAAGTTGACGAAGCAAATGAATAGCCTCTGTCGACGATCATCCAGGCATGAAGCCAAACTGGTTCTTTGTTATCTTAATATCCTTCCTTAGCCTGTGTTCAATCACTCTCTCCCAAAGTTTCATGGTGTGACACATCAGTTTTATTACACGGTAGTTTGAGCAACTTTGAATGTCACCCTTGTTCTTGTAGATAGGTACAAGGATACTTTTCCTCCATTCATTTGGCATCTTTTTTGTCTGGCAAATCTTATTAAACAGATCTGTCGGCCATTTAACGTCTATTTCCCCTAAGCAACTCCAAATCTCGATAGGAATCCCATCAGGACCAACCGCTTTTCTTAAACCCATTTTGTTCAAAGCTTCTTTAACCTCAGGAAGTCTTATTTTACGCATGAAATCATGTTTTATATCTTGAGATTGAATGACAAGTCCATCCAAATTCTTAGTAAAGCTCTCATTGAACAATTTGACTGACCGAAACCATGATATCAGTAAATGGATGTAACTGTAGAATCATGTAAATGAATGTATATCCATGGTCCGGTTCAGTCAAGTTGATAGATTGAATATATAGAATAATGGATTCATGGGTTCATGTTGAATTGTAATATTGTAAATTGTAGATTGTACATTGTAGATTGTACTTGAATCATATTCAAGTCAGATTATAATGAGAATCACTCCGAGTCAGACAATTAGAAAAGTAAATTGAAGTCCTGATTGTTTTGATGTTATTGGTAACCGCTGCATATGGGCGGCAGGATGCGTGTCTTTTTCCAAGACGATTACCGTATTGATAACACCGTTGTTAAGTTGTCTACCTTAGATAGGAAAGCACCCACTTCTCCGGCTCCCTGAGGCTCAAGAGATTGGTCCCGCTTAAACCTATGTTTACTAGGGTCCTTAGTGTAATTTATAGAACTTAAGGGGTTTTTATGTAAAAAATACTTTTATATACTTTTCAAAATACACCCCAAGTATTTATTAATCATATTTAGAGTTGTAATGAATGTAGATTATATATTGTGATATTTCTAGTGGAAATATCCTAATTTCATAAAAAATGGTATTTATTTGTAATATTGGTTTTGTATGGAATTCATGGTATTTTAGTGTATGATTGATTCTTGTGATTTTTGAAAAGAGTTGGAATATTTATATTATAACAAAATAGGTATATTAATGATAAATATCCAAATATTTATACAAAAATAGTTTTAATATATATTTTATATTCTAAAAATCTCATTTTCTCAAGATGTCGTATTTTAAATCTTTCGAGACCGAATGCTCCTTGCGGAGGTCTGAATCTCGCACTACTAAGCCCGAGGATGTGCGATAATCCGTACCATACCGAACGGGTTCCCCAAAATGAGTTGTAGCGGCGCTTTGCAAAGATTTGTATAAATACTAAATCCTTTAGAAAACGGTTTTATTAAGTAAATGGTATTTATTTGTAAAGATGTCGATTTCCCGTATTCTATGTTCTATAGTCTCCTAAGTCAACTAGACTGTTCTTAACTGGTCCAAAGCGACAAGTTGTGAGATATCCATCAAATCCCATCTTCACCGCCAATTGTGGCCAGGTAAGTACAAGTGAAGAAAGGAGGGATCCGCTCACGAATCCCCGTGAGACGGGCCTTTTAAAATTATCTTTCTCACTTTTCTAGCCTAGGCACCACAAAGTCAGGTTTAGATAAACGACTGAATGCCCACAACCTTCCTCAGTCCTAATGAGTGCGGCAGTTCTTAATTGGCCGAGTCTAAATATTTTTATTATTAGCTCAAAAGTTATTTATTTGTAAAGGTGTATCAATACTAAATCTTTTAGAAATGATTTTATTAAGTAAAGGGTATTTAAATGAAAATATTTGTTTTTCCGTATTCTAAGTTCTCGAGGGTATCGTGTTATGTTGCATATGAGTGTGTGAGAAGGTAGGTCATTATCTCGTGGTCTACTTAAAAGTATAGCAAGTTTAATGAAGTTAAATGTATAATTGAAACAATATGGTATTTCAATGAAAAATACGATAAAGTGAAATAGCCATCATTTTATGAAATGAAAATTGATCAATTTGGTTGATTAGTGTTTAATAGTCAATATGAGGGAGTTTAAGCATAATTGTGTTAACGAGAAGTGAAGTTTTATAGGAAAACCGAATCGGAAATCGCATTTGTTCTGATTCCGTCGGGTTTGTAAATCCGTATTTTAGAGAAGAAAAGAGAGGTAGAATTTGGGGACTTACAGTTTTTGGAAATTAACGATTGTGAGATGGAAGGAGAGGAATCGCCGGTGCGTCGCTTCGTCGCCGAGAGCTCCTAGAATGATCGCCGGAAGTTCGCCGGTAATTTCGCCGTAGCTTCGCTTCGTGCTCGTTTTCAAAGTACACAAGTTTCCTGGAAATTTTAGAGAGTTGGCTCAGAGTTTTGGGATGAGAGGGTAGAGGGTAGATGTGTATTTATAGGGTTAGGCTAAGGTTAGGGTAGATGTGGGGTTTTAATTTAAAAAATGTAAAATTGTATTAAAAAATCATTAAAAATGGAGTAAAATAGGTAGTAAAAGCTCTCTGGAAACGATATGAGTAATTGGAGTGTGCAGGGGGGTTGAGAAGCCCAAGAGTCACATTTTCTCTGTTGACGACTCGGCCGACCGGCCGAGTCGGGGGCTCAGAAGATGGGGGGTCGCCGGTGGTAGTCACTGGTGCATTAACATTTTCATGTGTAGTGGGAAATGTGGGAGTTATCAAGTATGGACTGTTAGTCTTCTATAAAATTTAAAACAAATAAATATTAAAAATAATGTGGGGCATAGGATTTGAACTCTGGTGGCTGGATTCAGCATTGCAAGGTATTACCAATGAGCTACAAGCTCCTTCTTGTAATTATGGAGTGAAATAGATACTTAAAGTGGTAACAACAACATTAAATACTCCAAGTATACTTTAAATTTAAAGCAAATTTATGTACACTAAAAATGGAGTTGTTACAGTTTACCCTCCTTACAAAAATTTCGTCCTCGAAATTTACAACTTTTATTTGAGGACTAGTTTACCAAGAGGTATGGATATCTTGCACGCATTTCATCTTCCCTTTCCCAAGTGGACTTTCCTTGAGTGTCTTTCCTCCTCATCACTCTGACCAAATTAACTTCCTTGTACCGAAGTGTCTTCACTTTCCTGTCCAGGATCTCCACAGGCTGTTGCTGACAAGACAAGTCGGGCTGTATAGTGATCTCGGAATGATCAAGAACATGGCTGGGATCACTCACAAACCTTCTGAGTTGGGATATGTGGAATACATTATGCACTCCTTCCAATGAGGGTGGAAGCGCTAAGCGGTATGACACTTCACCGACTCGTTCGAGTATGTCGAACGGTCCAATGTATGTCGGACTTAGCTTTCCCCGTCTTCCAAATCGGATCACTCCGCGGTTCGGAGATATCTTCAAGAATATGTGATCTCCTGGTTGGAACTCCAAGTGTCGTCTCTTTGCATCAGCCCAGTGCTTCTGTCGATCTTGGGCTATGCGCATCCTTTCTCTGATAGTACGAACTACATCAACAGTCGCTACTATCATCTCTGGTCCAAGAAGTTCCCTATCTCCGATGTTGTCCCAACTTAATGGCGATCAACACTTCCTTCCATACAATGCTGCAAAGGTGCCATTCCGATGCTTGCTTGGTAGCTGTTGTTGTACGAAAACTCCACAAGATGTAGGTGATCTTCCCACGATCCTTTGAAGTCTAACATACATGCTCTGAGCATATCCTCCAAGATCTGAATAGTTCGCTCAGACTGACCATCGGTTTGTGGATGATAAGCCGTGCTGAAGTACAGACTTGTTCCCAAGCTTGCTTGCAGACTCTGCCAAAATTGCGATCGGAACCTGGTGTCACGATCGGAGACAATGCAGATCGGTACTCCATGAAGTCTCACAATTTCCTCCATGTACTTCTTTGCTAGTGTCTCAGTAGATTGGCCAACTCGAAATGGGATGAAGTGAGCCGACTTTGTGAGTCGATCCACAATGACCTATACGGCATCGTTACCCTTTGTGCTGCGAGGAAGAGCAGTCACAAAATCCATCGTGATGTGTTACCACTTCCATTCGGGAATTAGTAACGGTTGAAGTAGTCCAGCTGTCCGGTGATGTTCAGCCTTTACTTGCTGACACACCAAGCATTTTGCGACGCTATTGGTTACTTCACGCTTCATTCCATGCCACCAATAATTCTGACGTAGATCTTTGTACATTTTGGTACCTCCAGGGTGTACTGAGTAGGGAGAGCTGTGAGCTTCTTTCATTAACTCTTCCCGAACAGGACCTTTTGGTACACACAATCTTCTGCCGTATCTCAAAGATCCGTCTTCATGGATGATGAAGTCTGTTATGAGTCCATTCTTCACTTGTTCTCTGATCTTTTGCAACTTAGCATTACTTGCTTGAGATGCTTTGATCTGATTGACAATGGTTGATTGAACTTGTAAATTCATCAAACTTGAAGCATTACCTGGCATGACTACTTCAATCTCCATCTGATGCAAGTCTTGTTGAAGCTTCCACTGAGCGGTGAGATTCATCGATAATGGTTGACGACTAAGAGCATCAGGTACCACATTCACCTTCCTTGGGTGATATTGTAAGTTGATGTCAAAGTCCGCCATGAGTTCTAACCATCTTCTCTGCCGCATATTCAACTCCTTCTGAGTAAACACGTACTTCAGACTCTTATGATTTGTGTAGATGTTCACTCGTTCACCAAGTAGATAATGGTGCCAAATCTTGATAGTAAAGATGACGGCTGTCAACTCCAGATCATGCGTCGGATAATTGCACTCATGAATCTTCAGTTGTCTTGAAGCATAAGCCACAACTTTACCGTGCTGATGTAGAACATATCCTAATCCCTTACCGGATGCTTCACAATGCACTTCGAATCCTCCAGATTGATCCGGTATTACGAGAATAGGTGCTGATGTCAACCTTGACTTGAGTTCTATGAAAGCTTGTTCGTATGCTTCTGACCACACAAATTCTTCATCTTTACGTGTGAGCTTGGTCAGGGGTGTTGCTATCTTTGAAAATCCTTCAATGGACCTTCTGTAATATCCAGCTAAACCTAAGAAACTCCGAATGTGCTTCACTGACTTTGGTGTAGGCCATTCGCTGACCGCTGAAACCTTCGCTGGATCCACAGAGATTCCTTCTCCTGATACAATATGTCCAAGAAAACCAACTTGCTTTAGCCAAAACTCGCACTTGCTGTACTTGGCATAAAGCTGATGTTGTTGAAGAGTTTCCAGGACAATTCGTAGGTGATCGGCATGTTCTTTCCGACTCTTAGAATACACCAGGATGTCGTCGATGAAGATGAAAATAAACCTGTCTAAGTACTCCCGGAAAACTTGATTCATTAGGTTCATGAATATTGCTGGTGCGTTGGTCATTCCAAATGGCATCACTAGAAATTCATAATGTCCATAGCGAGTTCTCAAAGCTGTTTTATGAATATCAGCTTCCTGGACCTTCACTTGATGATAACCTGAACGAAGATCCAATTTAGTAAAAACACAAGATCCACTTAGCTGATCGAATAAATCATCGATGCACGGGAGTGGATACTTATTCATTATAGTGACTTCGTTCAAGGCTCTGTAATCGATACACATTCTGTATGAACCTTCCATCTTCTTCACAAGTAGTACAGGTGATCCCCAACTTGAAGTGCTGGGATGAGTCCATCCTTTTGCCAGTAATTCGTCCAACTATGTTCGGACTTCCGTCAAACCTTCCGGACTTAAACGATAAGGTGCTTTGATCACCGGTTGTGCTCCTGGTACTAAATCAATGCTGAATTCAAGAGCTCGATCGGGAGGCAAACCTAATATATCGTTAGGAAACACGTCGTCGAACTCTCGAACCACATCTGGTCTTAATTCTTCCTCCGCTTGAGCTGCTGCAACTACTGCTTCCCTTGGCTTCTCTTTGTAGGTACTTGGTTCCAGGGTACGGTCTTCGCTTTTGAAATAGAAGACCAGGTGGTCTGGAATCTCGAATACTACCTTCCTTTGACGACAGTCGATGGAAGCATAAAAAGTTCCAAGCCAGTCCATACCTAGAACCACATCGAAGTTCGGTATGTCCAACACTTTGAAGTCAGCATAAAATTCTCTGCGGAAGACGACTACTGGACACAAGTTGTATCCCATGGTTGCCTTTAGAACGCCATTTCCTGAACTGACATTCCATCTGGATACAAGCGGTGAGACTGAAATCGCATGGGTTCTGACGAACCGTTGCGACATAAAGCAGTGAGATGCTCCAGTATCAAACAATGGTAGTGCAGGTATTGAGGATACTAATATTGCACCTAAGGTTTGTGGGATATGTTTTAGGTATAGGGAAAGTATGTAGATAAACAAGACTGAAAGAAAAGTTTGAGAAGAAAAGTTTACCAGTGATAACTTGGCCAGTGGCCTCAGCTTCTTCCACTATTATCGTGAAAGCCTGGCGCCTTAATGCATTCCTCCTGGCCTGAGGAGCATTCCTCTGAACATTCCTTTGAGCTTGATGGAATTAACGAGGAGGTGGTGCAGCTTGTGGTCCTCTGGGTGGTGCAGGTAGTGCAAGTCTTGGAGCAGGTGCCTGAAGGGCTGGTCGCGGCGGATAGGTAATTGCTGGCCTGGGTGCAGCAACTGGGTTTTGTCTTTGGGGAAAAGACCCAATATCATGAGTAGCTGAGCCGCAGACTAAGCAAAGACGGTTGGCTTGCCGGCAGTCTTTGATCATATATCCAGTTCTCTTGCAGTAGGTACAAAAGGCTGGGCTGGGACGATGGTTCGGTACTCTGGGTCGCCTTGGCACAAAAGGTGGCCTGGACGAGACTCCTCCTGCCATCTGGTTGGCAGGGCGCTTAAATCCAGCAGATTGAGGTCTTCCCCTCGCCTTTACCACTGCCTCATAATGGCGGACAGCTTTCAGAGCCGATTTATGAGTCGGAAAATCTCCTGTGGCCAGTGCAGCCTGGATCTCTGAATCCAAACCTTGTTGAAATCGACGGTCTCTGATCTCGTCCGTCGGTATCAAGTGTGCCGTGAATCTGTTTAAAGGATTGTGTTAGCTGTGTAGTAAGTGATATTTAAAAATTGAACTATTGTGACATATCTTACCGACTAAGCATGGTGAACTCAGCATCATATTCATCTACCGACTTAGTCCACATCGAACCTTGTTGCAGATGAATGAACTGCTGTTCCATGTCGAACCTAGCAGACCCAGGGAAGTACTTAGCATCGAACATGTCACGGAAAGTCTTCCATTTGATGGGTTGCTCAAGACGGCTTTCTTCCGCCTTCCACCAGTTTCGTGCATTGTCCGTGAGCGGTAATTTTGCAACACGAACCCAAGCTAATTCTGGCACTTGTGCCGCTGCCAGATCATCTTCGATACTCTGAGCCCATTCCTCAGCTTCCAGTGGGCTCTCCTTTCCTGCAAACTGTTTAGGGTGCAAAGCCCTGAATTGTTTCATCCCAGGTGCTTCTGCCTCGGGACGGTTCATTAAAAGAGCAGTCTGCTGCTGCTGTCCCTCTAGGAGGCTGCGGATTGCCTCATGCAGAACCGTTTGCTCGTTGAGTGGAGCAGGGACGGCAGGTGTGAGTGGTAGTGGTGGAGGTGTGTTATTGACATTGCTGCTGGTGTTGTTTGGGGAATCCATAACTTTGAAGAAAAATTTGGGTTAGGAAAGATTCAATGTACATGAAATGATAAGATTCAAGGAACATGAATTGTAAAGAATGTTTTAGTTGCTGGTTCTTGTATTATATTGCTTAGGTTGTTCACACAGAACAAAACTACATTGTAGTTTTCCATATAGCTCAGACCTGCATAGGCCACCAACAAAACCTGTCACGCCCCGCTTCCCGGTATACAGCGAAGGGGACGCGACGAGGCCGCTACGTATTTACTCAGAAGAAAATACGCTAAGCGTAACTAAGCAATATAAAATTAAAGCACAAGAGACAAGATATAATAAAATAACAACTTTATTTATTCACATTTTTTCTGTACAATGCATGGAAAGTAAATACAACTGAAATAAAGCAATGCCTAAACAATGGCATAACAGAAATGAAAAGGTACTGAAATGAAAGTGTACAATGACTAGAGCTCGGGGTCTTCACTGAACTGGACCAAGTCTTCAGCAGTGGGTTCGATCTCTGATGGGTCCAAATCACCTGACGACATTCAAAGAAGAAAGAAATAGAATATCGTCAGCGAACAGGTCGCTCGGTAAGTCCCACAGATAAGAGGAAAGTAGAATAGACAGAATAAGAATGTATCTTTTAAAGTTGTATTATATTGTTGTAATGTTGTGTTAATGCTGTTGTTTGTAGTTTGGTACAGAAGGATGCCAATGTATACGAGAGGGGTCTCTATATGCTAGAGACCAGGGCAAACGGAATGCACAAGGAACCGTTAAGCCATGGTAAAACAACAACGGAATATAGGTTAGGTGTCTTAATCTTACTGTCTTGTGCCACTTTTAACACCTTCCGTGTCAATCTACCCCTTAAACCCCGTAGTGTTCTGATTGTATTGTTTGTCTTGTATTGTAACTGTATAGATTGTATAATTGGATGATTAACCGAAACCATAATATCGGTAAATGGATATAACTGGAGAATCATGTAAATGGATGTATATCCATGGTTCGGTTCATTCAAGTTGATAGATTGAATATATGGAATAATGGATTCATGGGTTCATGTTGAATTGTAATATTGTAAATTATAGATTGTATATTGTACTTGAATCATATTCAAGTCAGATTATAATGAGACTCACTCTGATTCAGACAATTAGAAAAGTAAATTGAAGTCCTGATTGTTTTGATGTTGTCGGTAACCGCTGCACATGGACGGCAGGATGTGTGTCTTTTTCCAAGACGATTACCGTATTGATAACACCGTTGTTAAGTTGTCCACTTTAGATAGGCAAGCACCCACTTCTCCGGCTCCCTGAGGCTCAAGAGATTGGTCCCGCTTAAACCTATGTTTACTAAGGTCCTTAGTGTAATTTATAGAACTTGAGGGGGTTTTATATAAAAATACTTTTATATAATTTTCAAAATACACCCCAAGTATTTATTAATCGTCTTTAGAGTTATAATGAATGTAGATTTTATATTATGATATTTCTAGTGGAAATATCCTAATTTCATAATAAATGGTATTTATTTGTAATATTGGTTTTGTATGGAATTCATGGTATTTTAGTGTAAGATTGATTCTTGTGATTTTTGAATAGAGTTGGAATATTTATATTATAACAAAATAGGTATTTTAAAGTTAGATATACATATATTTATACAAAAATAATTTTAATATATATTTTATATTCTAAAAATCTCATTTTCTTAAGATGTCGTATTTTAAATCTTTCGAGACCGAATGCTCCTTGCGGAGGTCTGAATCTCGCACTACTAAGCCCGAGGATGAGCGATAATCCGCACTATCCCGAACGGGTTCCCCAAAATGGGTTGTAGCGGCGCTTTGTAAAGATTTGTATAAATACTAAATCCTTTTGAAAACGGTTTTATTGAGTAAATGGTATTTATTTGTAAAGATGTCGATTTCCCGTATTCTATATTCTAGGGTCTCCTAAGTCAACTAGACTGCTCCTAACTGGTCCAAAGCGACTAGTTGTGAGATATCCCTCAAATCGCCTCTTCACCGCCAATTGTGGCCAGGTTAATACAAGTGAAGCAAGGAGGGATCCGCTCACGAATCACCGTGAGACGGGCCTTTTAAAGTTACCTTTCTCACTTGTCTAGCCTAGGCACCAAAAAGTCAGGTTTAGATAAATGACTGAATGCCCACAACCTTCCTCTGTCCTAATGAGTGCGACAGTCCTTAATTGGCCGAGTCTAGATATTTTTATTATTAGCTCAAAGGTTATTTATATGTAAAGTTGTATCAATACTAAATCTTTTAGAAATGGTTTGATTAAGTAAAGGGTATTTAAATGAAAATGTTTGTTTTCCCGTATTCTAAGTTCTCGAGGGTATCGTGTTATGTTGCATATGAGTGTGTGAGGAGGTAGGTCATTACCTCGTGGTCTACTTAAAAGTATAGCAAGTTTAATGAAGTTAAATGTATAATTGAAACAATGTGGTATTTAAATGAAAAATACGATAAAGTGAAATAGCCATCATTTTATGAAATGAAACTTGATCAATTTGGTTGATTAGTGTTTAATAGTCAACATGAGGGAGTTTAAGCATAATTGTATTAACGAGAAGTGAAGTTTTATAGGAAACCCGAATCGGAAATCGGATTTGTTCCGATTCCGTCGGGTTTGTAAATCCGTATTTTAGAAAAGAAAAGAGAGGTAGAATTTGGGGACTTACGGGTTTTGTAAATTAACAAGAGTGAGATGGAAGAAGAGGAATCGCCGGTGCGTCGCTTCGTCGCCGAGAGCTCCTGGAACGATCGCTGGAAGTTCGCCGGGAATTTCGCCATAGTTTCGTTTCGTGCTCGTTTATAAAGTACACAAGTTTCTTGGAAATTTTAGAGAGTTGGCTCAGAATTTTTGGTTGAGAGGGTAGAGGGTAGGGGTGTATTTATAGGGTTAGGGTAGATGTAGGGTTTTAATTTAAAAAATATAAAAATGTATTAAAAAATCATTAAAAATGGGGTAAAAGAGGTATTAAAAGCTCTATGGAAACGATCAGAGTAATTGGAGTGTGCAGGGGGGGTTGAGAAGCCCAAGAGTCACATTTTCTCTGTTGACGAGTCCGGCCGAGTCGGGGGCTCAGAAGATGGAGGGTCGCCGGAGGTAGTCACTGGTGCATTAATATTTTCATGTGTAGTGGGAAATGTGGGTGTTATCACGTGTGTACTGTTGGGCTTCTATAAAATTTAAAACAAATAAATATTAAAAATAATGTGGGGCATGAGATTTGAACTCTGGTGGCTTGGTTCAGCGGTGCAAGTTATTACCAATAAGCTACAAGCTCTTTCTTGTAATTATGGAGTGAAATAGATACTTAAAGTGGTAACAACAACATTAAATACTCCAAGTATAATTTAAATTTAAAGCAAATTTATGTACACTAAAATGGAGTTGTTACAAAAAGATAAGTGTAGGGGTATTTGATAGGTGTAATTTATTGCATATTTTTCTAACCCATTTATCATGTTATTGTCATATATTATACTATTTTGGATATCTTTTGTGAATTATTGCAGATAACAGGGCTTGGATGCAAAAAAAATGGAAAATTGTCCTAAAAGAAAGATTATGTGCATATAATGGAGACTTAAAAGAATTATTCATAAAATCAAAAGACAATTTTGAACAAATTTGGGAATATCATTACAAATCAACAAAGCATACAACAAATACAAGTGAATCAATCATCACAACAACAAATCAGATGGAGAAACCAAATTAAATAAAAAGCAACAAATCAGCCTACCTAATTATATGTCAAATTTTGGAACATGTTGGATGTAGTGCACTTAAAGTCAATTGTTGGATCGTAGGTACGTGATTGCAATAATCGAGGGAGGACCTATACCGGTAGGACAGTCTTACTCGAGATGATAGTATGCTATCTGGTTTATCTTTATCATCGTGTACTGCTTTAGGTGACATTATAGATCACTATTACACGTTGATAGAGCCCCTAGGATCTAGCTTGACTGCCAATAGTATGATGGCGATCATATACGTGAGAGTTTGGTAGTCTATAAGCACATCCTTAAAAGTGGCCCCTAGTCGTGTGTGTTTTGAGACAGGGCATCGATACTCCGGAATAGACTAGTGTATACAGTCGAGACCCCGATGAGGGGCGGTGGCCGGTCTCACAAGCCATTGGTGTCAGTTGGATCACCTAAGATGTATACAGGTGCTCATTGGGTTATGAGTGCACCGGACAGGACTCGAGGGGAACCTGCTAGTTGGTATTATATCTAGCGTCAGATAGCAGTTCCCAGGTGATATGTGTACAGGTTAGTTCATCGACCTGAGGTCGTCATTTGTCGTGTGTGAGTTCCTACCGTTCTTTGATTATTACCCTACCACGGCTCGAAGGAGTCGTGCAAACAGGATTTAGATGGGTACAGTCCCGAGCCACATGGAGGCAAGTGAGCGGATCGGCAGGGGATTCGTCTCTCCCGGTATTGGGGGTGAGATCGCGTTGTGTCTAGGAGAGCCATTACACAAAGCCCTCTGCCGAGGTAGGAGATTTATTGGTAGGTACTCCAGTAGTATCTCAGGGTATTCTGGGCTACACTCTGACACGACTTATACCGCTATTGGGGGTCCGACGTTACCAGCCCCCTAGGCCCGATATGCTCATAGACGAACGGACCGGACTGTACGGATATTGTCACTAATAGGCTCAGTAGGGTTTCAGGATGAGTTCGCTCATCAGCTTCCCTTTCGGTCGGTACATGGGCAGCCGTTACGTACAGCTAGTACCACTGACGGCTTATGGTTAAATCCACTGCCAGTGTATTGACGAGTTTTTAGAGTCCCCCACAGATAGTTTTCCAAGTTCGGGCGAAACGTTGTAGAGGACGTATGGTTTTATGGCAGGGTTCGAACATGCACGTGCACTTATGCACGTGTCATGGTTCGGACAGATAATATGTTGGATATAGTGCCCTCAAAGTCAATTATTGGATCGCAGGTACGTGATTGCAATGATTGCGGAGGACCTATACCGGTAGGACAGTCTTACTCGAGATGACAGTATGCTATCTCGTTTGCCTTTATCAGTCGTGTACAGGTTCAGGTGACTGATCACTGTTACGCTTTGATAGAGCCCTTAGGATCTTGCTTTACTACCAACAGTATGATGACGATCATATACGTGAGAGTTGGGTAGTTTATAAGCATATCGTTAATTATGGTCCCTAGTCGCGAGAGTTTCGAGACAGGGCATCGATACTCCGGAGTAGACTAGTGTATACAGTTGAGACCCCGACGAGGGACGGTGTCCGGTCTCACAAGCCACTGGTGTCAGTTGGATCACCTAAGATGTATACAGGTGCTCATTGGGTTATGAGTACACCGGACAGGACTCGCCGGGAACCTGCTAGTTGGTATTATACATATCGTCAGATAGCAGTTCCCTGATGACATGTGTACAGGTTAGTTCATCGACCTGAGGTCGTCATTTGTCTCGTGTGAGTTCCCACTGTGCCTTGATTTCTACCCTACCACGGCTAAAAGGAGTCGTGCAAACAGGTAGTTTTTGGGTACAGTCCCGAGCCACATGGAGGCACGTGAGCGGATCGGCAGGGGATTCGTCTCTCCCGGTATTGGGGGTGAGATCGCGCTATGTCTAGGAGAGCCATTACACAAAGCCCACGGCCGTGGCAGGAGATTTACTGGTAGGTACTCCAGTAGTATCTCAGGGTGTTTTTAGGCTACACTCCGACACGACTTATACCGCTTTTGGGGGTCTGACGTTACCAGCTGATCGCACGCTTTTGGCATGTCGGATGTTCAAAGAATTAAAGTATAACCGCGATCAGGACGGTGTCGCTTTGCAGCTAGCCGGTTGAGCACGGGTCGGTCCACAGGGAGATGGTGTTATCTTACCTTCTTGTCTTAGACGAGTCAATTAAAGAATCTGTATGAGTTTGTTTGATCTATCCTATGTGTATTATCTGCAAGTATAAGGTTGTTAAGAAAAGATACGAGATTGTAAGCTAAGAAATCCGTACTCAAAACCTTTGAGCCGAGTCTTGACCAATTGAAGCTAGACAATCGGCAACAACGTGGATTAGGGGATTTAAGCTCGGTATTCGTGGAATCCGGCTTATTTACCCTTGTCCTTCCGTTCTTGTCTCTTGCTTTCGCCTCCGGCCAAACCGAACGCAACCGGTCGCGGTTAGGAATCACCGTTACCTTGTCAGGGTACGGTGCCTAACGGAGCGCTTGCGTATGGTTTGGGCGAAGTTCAAATGGAAAATAACGGGAAAAGGAATTGGCAAAGAAATGTTAACTTATAATGCCGTATTAATTCTTAACAATAAAGATAATTACAACATTCACAAAATGAACAAAAGTGAAAAGACAAAAGAGAACAAAAAGAAAAGAACAAAGAAAAGAAAAGATACAAGTATTAAAGTGCATGAAATAAAATTGCAAGTAAGTAAATAGCAAGTAATAAAAGACAAGGTAATAAATTGCGTTAATAAAAAGCGATAAAAAGAACACGGAAGTAGAACCCAAGCCAAGCATGTGCTCAATAGCCAACCCTTAAACTTGCAAGCTCAATGAAGAGGTTGCAAGATCAAGGGAAGGGTAGAGAACGCATGTGAAGTGAAGAACTAGTCCCGTGAGAAAATACGACCCTTGAGATCAATAACTAACTCTTACCCATTCAAGCTCAATGAAGAGGTTGAATGAGCAAGAGAAAGCAAAAATCTCAAGGGGAAGAAGAAACACAAGAGAATGATACAAAGCCCTCATCTTCATTAATCTCCCACTCAAAAGCTCTCACTACATTTTAATGGAAGAGGAATGAAGAAGAAGAAGAAGAACTATACAAAATCCTAACAAAAGAGGCTACAAGAATGAACTAAAGAATGACCCTTGGCTTTGGCAAGTTCTGCTGTATTTATAGGCAGGGAGTTGAAGTTCTAGGGCAACCAGCAGAGCATAAATGAAGTACCCAAAACACCCCTGAAACATGACAGTTAGTGGGCCCCACATGGCCGCGGATCCGCGGCCAAGACCCCCTTTGGCCGCGGATCAGCGGCTGTATTAATGAATTGGGTTGTCGTCTTGTGGGTGATTTCCTGGTTTCTTGTCCTCTGTTGTCTGGTATATATATTTTCTGAAAATACATTCACAATTCTTCCAGAATTTCTGTTGAGGAAAGGTGGACTTTTTGTGGATGTCTTTTGTCATGATTGCCTCGAGCTCCGCGTAGATCTTTTAGATTTTGTGCTACCATTGAGCCTTGTGCATGAGGATGACATTGATTTGATATTTTGTCTTCCTAAACTGGTATCTGGCAGCATAAGGATGACGAGCGGAGACCGTGTTTTCTCAATGGTTGGCAGGAACCCGGATTTTGTCGTGTTTTCCATGAATTTCACCGTTTTAGAACCGAGAACCTGTATTCTGCAAATATGTAACAAACACGGATTAAAAGCACCTACCTATAAACAACCGAGCGTAAGAATGGGCGGTATAAAATGCAGTATTCTGTGATGAACAAATACCCCCAAACTTAACTTTTGCTCGTCCCGAGCAAAACCAATTATTCACAAAAATAAAATGATAACCGCACTTTCGCAAGGAACGCGATTGCACTGAGCGTGTGCAACAAGCCGTTAAACCTCTAGGTGTCCCTAGTAGGAGGAGTGTTGTCTCCTGAGGGTTTTCAGCGGATTACACCCACAAAATCCGGTCAAGCTAGTTTTGCAAAATAACTATGATTCAAACCCTAAAGTTTTGTTTCAGAAAATAACAAATCTATTATCCTAAGTCTAGACTATCGAACCTTTATTTTTCACACCTCGCTTCTTATTTAACTACAGGTTTTATATGTCTTTACGTGTAGTGCAAATAGTGCCGTTATGTTCCAGAAAGGTCGATTAAAGTCATCATGTCGCACAATAAAGCCCAGATAACAATTTTAAAAGGATCACATAAGTTTTATAAAGAGTTAAGCATTTTTCAAGTTTCGTTTTCCAGTAAGGTTTCAACTTCAGAATTTCTATCTTCCTTAACAGGAAACTAAGTCGTATTTTCACTCCACCTTTTTCTTGTTTTCATTTCATACACACCTCTGTGAACGTGCAATAGTCTTTATCATAGAATAAAGCCTTCATATCTCCGCTAAAATTTTTATAAAAGCCTGTCTTTTATCAAGATTATTCTCACACAAAGAACCGTTAGGAATTTTAACTCGGAGAGAACACTTGCTTGACTTTGTTTTAAACTGGACTTTCTAGGCTTCTTAGCGAGCTTTGGGCCAATGCACCCAAACCAGTTGGTTTTAGGGCATTAGGTGTAGAAACACCCCAGCGGACTTAATTACTCAAGTTACCTAGGTCCAAAAACAAAAGACAGTTTTGGCGTGAAAATCAGATGATTTAATACGAACGGAGATATAACTGGTCAGTTCAATTATTTTTTTGGATAAAAGACGTGTTTAGTGGGTTTGGTGTGTAATCATTCCAATCAAGTTTCAGATGGGTTATTTTTCAGACTTAGTTCCAATTAGGGCATCAATAACATTCCTACATATTCACTTCACTTCATAAACTATTCTTGATATTACTTAGTTCAGAACAAACCTATTTGATCCTCAGAAAATCATTGATCCGTTTAAAAGTTTTTTTTTTAGACATAAAAGACTTGTCATCTAATTCCCAAAATTTACGACACGTGTAGTGTGATGTAAAGACGTATATCAGCTATAGTTAATTTCAAAGGAGAGTTATCTTTCAGGTTTTCAAAATCTAAACATAAGATTTAGTTATTCTTATTTTTTCAAACAAAAACCGTCGAATGTTGAATCAGAGTTCTTCCACAAGCTAACTTGACAAAAAAGTTTTTATATTTTAGAAAATTTTCAGATTTTTATAGGTTTTATGGATTTAATATGCAGATGCAAAATATACATATGAATGCGAAGGAAGAAAGCTTACCGAGCACACCCCCAAACTTAAACTTGACAGTGCCCTCACTGTCAGGCTATACCAAGAGGGTCAAAATTGCCGGCGCTTCCTAAAAACAAATTATATACAAAACAAAAAAAAGGAAAACCAAAAATATATACAAAAAAAATGTCCCCCCCAAACTTAAGTAAAACAGTGTTTCCACTGTTAAGCGTTGAAATTCAGGATTAGGGGGGAAAGAACAATATCCATCTATACAAGGCCTTACACAGGCCAAAAGTTAACACCAACCATTCAAAATTTTTATCGTTATAAAGCAGTGGCTGGTGGAAGAATGCGGAGAGGTAAGAAATGGAGACTACGCGAGACCGCTTGTAAAGAGAAGTGGAATGCGGTCTCGGTAGATGAGAAGAAGAAGAATGGCGGAAGGGAAAAAGAAGTGGAGTACGAACTTGAGGGTGCAAATGGAGTAAATAGATTAGCACAATTTGTGATGAGCGATGTGTAAAAAGCGATTGTGCTAATATATTTACCCGTCGAGAGATCGGATCAAATCCCTCAAGGTTCGTGAGAAACCATGGGTACGCCGAACTTGGTAAACCAGACACAGTAAATGAAAGTGAGACGGGTTCTTGCAAGGTCGGAACGATGGAAAGGATGGAGGGAAGTGGTTGAGGAAGGGTATCGGTTAAGGCTTCTGGAGGGTGTGTACAGTCAGTGAAAGGAACATGATGAATTGGAAAATCCGACTCATCATCTAGAACTGTTTCATCCTCAAAAATATCCTCAAAATTCTCCTCAAAGTTAAGCTTATCCATGCACATTTCATCAAAGTCTAGACGCATATGAAGTTCGGGAAAAACAGTTAAAAACTCGGGATGATGATTTGGAGAGAAAAACTCAGTCAAATCTACGGGTTCATCATCCAAAATATTCCCAGCGTCGATATCCTCAATCAAGTGAAAATCAATATTCTCTGGCACCTCAACAAAAGCATGGATATCAATCGATTCAGGTTCTAAAGTGGAGGTGTAAAGGTCAAAAGGTTTAGGATCGGTTTCACTTGGAAGAGACCCTTCACAATCGGGCAAATCAAACACTACGAAGTCGTACAACTCATTCATCATTCTATCTTCAATTGATAAATCATGTGGGATACTCGATAGACTTTCAAAACAGGAGTTGTGGGATTCAATTTGGGACGGGTAGGTTTGATTTGGAAGGGGGTATATCTCACTCTCTCCACTCAAATTCACAGCCTGTCCTGCCGCCTCATCATACATTGGATAATATGGAGCTAGTTGAAAACTAGCTACCGGGTCACTAGGTTGCATGAGAGCGGCTATGGACGCATTCAAATCCATCATCTGTTGGCCTGACGCTACCCTAAAATTTTCCAAGGACTGTTCCAGACTAGACATAGATTGTGATGGGGTTTCAGTAAAAGATTCACAGTTGTATGGATACTGAAAACTCCCAAAAGGCGGTTCTGAAGCAATGTCTAGGGAAGGTGCAAAAGTAGGGTAGGATTGGTAGGAATTGAATGGCTAGACAGGAGTGGGATCAACAGGTGGATAAGACGGAGAATGGAATTGTTGATCCCAAGAATTTGAAGTGGTGAAAGGAGTGAAAGATCGGCTGCGGGATTGTTCAATACGTTCAGCGATGGACAAAGGACGACTTGCAGAAGGGGTATCAACATAAGCGGGGGTGCATGTTTGAAATGGTTGATACGAAGTGGAATGAGGAGTGCAAGTGTTTGTCCTAGACGCTGCTATGCGATCTTTCAGTGAAACTTTGGGCATGGAGGGGTCGTTCGAAGTTCGGCCAAAACAAGAACCGTAGGAAGTTATGTCTGGTTGTGGGTACCAAAGTTCGGCAAGAGTTTTGCGAGGTGGAGTACTCATGATATGAAGAGAGAGAGAGAAAGGTAGAGAAAAGGAGGGGAAAAAAGAATGTGAATTTTTTTTTTTTTTAGTTAGTTGTTAGCAGAAGAATGAAATATACACAAAAAAGAATATGGACAAAAATAATCACGACACAAAAATACCACACACCTAATCGTTATAGGGTTCACCTAGGTCAACTAGACCTGCTCGAGAACTTGATTGTCGAAGTAAAACTGTGTCGAGAAACAGGCTCAAGATACACTGATCACGAGGCCAGGTAAGTGCAGAGATAAGGGGAGGTTTTCCAACGCTTTCGCGAAGTTCCTTAATTAAATAACCCTTTCTCTTTTGGCGGTTTCGCCGTTAACACTTTCCTAGACACCCCGTAAACAATATACCGTTAAGCAAGCTTCTAAATACAGTTAACTTCTCCTAGTGAGCGCGAAGTCCTTAAGGCTTAAAGTCTAGTTTCTTTTAAAATTTGTGCGGGTTATCGTTATGCTCAAGTTCGTGATTTGTGGGCCACGGAAAAGGTGATGAAATCCTTTACCGTATGTTGTGGGGTTCGCTTGCCCTTAAGTCCGTATTAATTGATGCAATGCGCAATTCAAAAAAAATTCTATAAAGAATCAAACAATCGTTTTTTTTTATTTTAAGCGCGGCGCTGCAACAAATACGGGTTAGTCAATTTTGGCGTTTGCTAGCGAACTTGCAAAGAATCCTGCAAAAGAATAGTATATTGGAAGCGTCGGATTTGAGAAGAAGGTGTTAGTAAAGTACGTACCGTTTAAGTTTTGGGTTAAGAAACCCCCGTTGAATCGAGTCCGGTAAGCTTGAAAGGTTCGCTTGCGCGGGTCAAACTACCCGGATCTTTGGCACTGTACTCCGTAATCACCTTAACTTTGAATGTACACTTTGCTCCCACAATCGCAGTTTGCAAATCTGCAAAAATCTGCACACTTGCCCACAAAAATATTGTCCAAAAAAAACAAAAAGAATATTTTTTTTATATATATACAAAAAGAATATTAACCCGAATAACAAGAAAGAAAATACGCTACCGTCTCCCCGGCAACGGCGCCATTTGATCACACGCTTTTGGCGTGTCGGATGTTCAAATAATTAAAGTATAACCGCGATCAGGACGGTGTCGCTTTGCAGCTAGCCGGTTGAGCACGGGTCGGTCCACAGGGAGATGGTGTTATCTTACCTTCTTGTCTTAGACGAGTCAATTAAAGAATCTGTATGAGTTTGTTTGATCTATCCTATGTGTATTATCTGCAAGTATAAGGTTGTTAAGAAAAGATACGAGATTGTAAGCTAAGAAATCCGTACTCAAAACCTTTGAGCCGAGTCTTGACCAATTAAAGCTAGACAATCGGCAACAACGTGGATTAGGGGATTTAAGCACGGTATTCGTGGAATCCGGCTTATTTACCCTTGTCCTTCCGTTCTTGTCTCTTGCTTTCACCTCCGGCCAAACCGAACGCAACCGGTCACGGTTAGGAATCACCGTTACCTTGTCAGGGTACGGTGCCTAACGGAGCGCTTGCATATGCTTTGGGCGAAGTTCAAATGGAAAATAACGGGAAAAGGAATTGGCAAAGAAATGTTAACTTATAATGCCGTATTAATTCTTAACAATAAAGATAATTACAACATTCACAAAATGAACAAAAGAGAAAAGACAAAACAGAACAAAAAGAAAAGAACAAAGAAAAGAAAAGATACAAGTATTAAAGTGCATGAAATAAAATTGCAAGTAAGTAAATAGCAAGTAATAAAAGACAAGGTAATAAATTGCGAATAATAAAAAGCGATAAAAAGAACACGGAAGTAGAACCCAAGCCTAGCATGTGCTCAATAGCCAACCCTTAAACTTGCAAGCTCAATGAAGAGGTTGCAAGATCAAGAGAAGGGTAGAGAACGCATGTGAAGTGAAGAACTAGTCCCGTGAGAAAATACGACCCTTGAGATCAATAACTAACTCTTACCCATTCAAGCTCAATGAAGAGGTTGAATGAGCAAGAGAAAGCAAAAATCTCAAGGGGAAGAAGAAACACAAGAGAATGATACAAAGCCCTCATCTTCATTAATCTCCCACTCAAAAGCTCTCACTACATTTTAATGGAAGAGGAATGAAGAAGAAGAAGAAGAACTATACAAAATCCTAACAAAAGAGGCTACAAGAATGAACTAAAGAATGACCCTTGGCTTTGGCAAGTTCTGCTGTATTTATAGGCAGGGAGTTGAAGTTCTAGGGCAACCAGCAGAGCATAAATGAAGTACCCAAAACACCCCTGAAACATGACAGTGAGTGGGCCCCACATGGCCGCGGATCCGCGGCCAAGACCCCCCTTTGGCCGCGGATCAGCGGCCGTATTGATGAATTGGGTTGTCGTCTTGTGGGTGATTTCCTGGTTTCTTGTCCTCTGTTGTCTGGTATATATATTTTCTGAAAATACATTCACAATTCTTCCAGAATTTCTGTTGAGGAAAGGTGGACTTTTTGTGGATGTCTTTTGTCATGATTGCCTCGAGCTCCACGTAGATCTCTTAGATTTTGTGCTACCATTGAGCCTTATGCATGAGGATGACATTGATTTGACATTTTGTCTTCCTAAACTGGTATCTGGCAGCATACGGATGATGAGCGGAGACCGTGTTTTCTCAGTGGTTGGCAGGAACCCGGATTTTGTCGTGTTTTCCATGAATTTCACCGTTTTAGAACCGAGAACCTGTATTCTGCAAATATGTAACAAACACGGATTAAAAGCACCTACCTATAAACAACCGAGCGTAAGAATGGGCGGTATAAAATGCAGTATTCTGTGATGAACACCAGCCCCCTAGGCAGATATACGATACTCATAGACGAACGGACCGGACTGTATATACATTGTCACTGTTAGGCCAAGTAGGGTTTCCGGATGAGTTCGCTCATCGGCCTCCCTTGAGGTCAGTCCATGGGCAGCCGTTACGCACAGCTAGTACCGCTGACGGCTTGTGGTTAAACCCGCTGCCAGGGTACTGACGAGTCATTAGAGAACCCTACAGATAGTTTCTCAAGTTCGGGCGAAACGTTGTAGAGGCCGTATGGTTTTATGGCAGGGTTCGGAAAATACACGTGCGTTTACGCACGTGTCATATTTCGGGAGATAATACTGGTGGGCTTTGGTTTAAGCCGGATCCGAGTATTATATTGAGTAAATATAATACCTTTGTCTCAGTTGCATTTGTATTCGGTCGCAATACAAATACGGGTATTTTTATACAGTTATAGGGTTGTCCTGAAATTCGTTTTAGGATCGCTTTTGGAAGTTGCCAGTTTCCAGTTTCCGTATTTGTCATTCGGTTAAATGAGGATTTATCTTTCCGTCACTCGGGTGAGTCATGAGGGTGAGTCGTGCTTCTGGAAGCTTCTAGATGGTGAGGTGGCTTAGTGACTCATTATGGTATTAATTGTTGCATTAATGGCTTGATGATGTGTTATTATGACTCATCCTTTAGCATTAATGTTTCTTGTTAACCTTAGGATATTTCTTCATGATCTTTATCCTTATTGTCACCACTTTTTGCTCCTACCCTCACCCCCCTTCATATATGTTGGCCGGCCCCTTGTGAGAGACAGAGAGATTGATTTTGATTAAAAAGACTATGGTTTTGAGTGTATGGAAATTTGATAACTCATTTCTCATTCCATTTCATTTCGAGTGGCAACTTCATTAACCGTTCGTCCACGGCTTTGGACGAAGTGAGACAAAGTATTCTACTCATTCTCTACATCAATCTTGGTCATCTCTTTTAGCAAACTTGATGACCGAGTTTCCTCGAGTCAGAGGCGGGAGCCCGTTTAAAGATCCGTTGACGTGGTGCCACCTGTGTAGGGTTGCTGTGCATGCGCACAAGGGCCTACTAGGCATCAACCATGCCCGATTTAAAAATTAGCCGTGCCGAACAACCCGAAGCCGGATCTTTAAACTAGAGTTTAGGCGAAAACAAACATGTTAAACACGTTAACACTAATTGAGAGGGATTACAACCTTAGTAGATCCGGTCCTTCACTTCTAAAGCTCCGTGTTGAAGTCCCTTCGCTGCGATCATCGCGTTCCGGACTCTCGAGAGGTTCCATGAAGAGAAAGATGCGGTCGTGCTTCCGATCTTCGATACAAAGATGATCTACCTTGAAGTTTCATTAACACGAGCTAACACTCATAATATGAAGTGAACACCCTCATCTAAATGGCAAGGATAGATGAGGATGATGAAGTAGGATTATTTCTCTCTTTTATTTTCTTATTCTCACTCATTTTTCATCACAAATAAAAAGCAAGAAAGCTTTGCAAAAGGAAGAAGAAGAAGAAGAATAGTGATCAATCCCTTTTGTGATGAATAATGAAAGAATTAATATGATGAATAATGCAACCATGGTTGACTAAACCATTGTAGAGAATTAACCAAGGGCTAGGGTTTGGGTTGGGTTAAGTATGAGTCATTGATAAATATCAACACAAATATCTTTATCATGACAAAAAGAAACCTTCTAAAATCTACTAGAAGTCTTAACCCTTATCCAAACCCTAATCATGTTTAAACTCCACTAAACATGTCGCAATAGTTATTATATCATGTTACAATATTATATATCACATATATAATATTTATCGTAACAAAATAAAATAATACAATTAACATATATCGCATATATATCAATGTATTACCCGAGTGAGAAAAAGAATCTTTTAGTGAGCAAATATTAGTTAATGTAATTTAATATATCATATATATTATTATACATTAAATTATCGAATCAACACTTGATCCGACAATCCAGCTGTATCGCATATAACCGACTAATATTTATCCGTACCGATTCATCGAATCAACACTTGATCCGATGACCCGGCTGATATCAAATATCGCGAGAATAGAATATGGTATCTCATATCGTATTATCCTCGGTCCCGCACATATCACATATGTGTTCCTACTTAGTTTTGCCTGAGCCAAGAAACCTCTGTGTAGGACTCTAAAGAATCGTCAATACGCCGGCAGTAGGTGATGATCATATCAAACACCTACAGGCTACAAGCGGTCAGCTAAACGTAACAGCCACCCAGGTATTGAGCGCTCAGAAGATCAACAAGCAAGCCTTTACATTCTCCTGTGAATCCAAACAGTAACACTCCCGTACAGTCCGGTCTCGTCGTCTGATATGTCCCATATCTCGCCTAGGGATGGTAAACGTCAGACCCCGGCAGCTTGATAAGTCGTGTCGATATGAGGTCTATAACAGTTCGAGAAACTACTGATAACACTTACCAGTAAATCTCAACTCCCTATACCGGGAGAGACGAATCCCCTCCTATCGCTCATTGCCTCCATGTGATTCGGGACTGTACCCAAAAGCTACCTTTTTGCACGCCCTCTTGGACGTGGTATGACGGAAATCAAAGCACAGTGGGAATCACACAAGACTCTATGACGATCTCGGGTCAACAGACTACTCTGTACCAGTGTCACCGGAGAACTGCCATCTGACGTGAGGTATAATACCATCTGGGAGTTCTCGGCGAGTCCGTCCAGTGTACCCAGTCTCCACTAAGCACCCGTACACATCCTTGATGTCAAACACCGATGGATATGGGACCATCCATCGCCCATCATATGGGTCAAGATGCGTATACACTAGTCTACTCTGGTGTATCGATGCCCTGTCTCGATACACCCTCGACTAGGAACAGTTATAGGATGTACTCGTCGACTACCGTGGCCCTACTAGTATGATCTCATCATAGTCCCAGTAGTCGAGTACATATCCTAAGGGCTTTATCAACATGTAACATAGAGACAATCAGAGTACATGTTAAGATAAAGTACAACCAGATAGCATACTATCATGTCAAGCAAGAAAGTCCTTCCTATATATATCCTAGCATTCACTACAATATACATCGTATGTACAGTAATGGCCTCTAGGGCATACATATAACTAACAACTTAGACGAGCAGATCGGAGATCGACAAGATCGGAGCAGCCGCAACCAAGCGTGGGATGATGGTTAAAGAACGAAGGACTCAGATCGTTCGGTATAACCTTTCTACCCTCTTTGTAGTTTGTTAGTTTAGCAATAATGGCAGATCCGGGTTATAGTATAGATAGCACCAGTTAAAAGTTTTTGATCCGCATTTGGCATCTGTTTGACGGCCGGGGCGCTACCGTAGACTTACAGTGGTATCAGAGCCTCACCATTATGCTTTACTAACTTGTGCTAACGCGTTTAAAATATCGATCGGACCGAATATTAAAAACTACAACTTTTCAGTTCTGAGTTTCTGTCGATTTTAAAATGGTTCTAAAAATAATTTTACATATCACAGAAAATTCAGCAGGATTTTATAAGCACGTGGTACAAATTTGGGCACGTGACCCTACAAGACCGCCGCGTAATCGTGGTCAAACCTAGGGTTTGATCGCGCATCCGCGGCCTGTCTGTGTGATCATTGCTCCAAATTTGTACAGTTGCTTCTCTTGGGTAAATTGTGGTTTTTGGTTTATATCTTTTGGACCCAGATTTTGTTACTGTACAGCAGATGTACGTGGGGCCCACTTCGTGATATTTAGTCGATTGAAATTTAAATATGTTAGTTTACAGTACTTACATTATATCTCCGACCGTGAATGTCATTCGAGCGGTAAACCGCGTCTAATTGCTATAGTTCTTTTAGACGGGTTTGCGAACGTGACATTCGCGTTGATGTTGTGTGTTGTGCTGTGATGTTGCGGATTTGTCGTGGTGGATAGCAGTGTGCAATGGTAGTGCAGTTTGGATTTATTTGTACATTTGATATTGCGGGGCGAGCGTCCAACATGTGGACTGTCGTCACTGCCTGTTGTATAATATTCTTTAGGGGCACGACTGGGTTGAGGTCGATGTACCCGTTGTACATATTTTTCATTTATGTACTAGGTTTTACCCCGCGACGGAGTGCACGGATAGCCGGGTTCTGGAGGGCAACGGGTCCGCATCTCATGGCTTTGAGAGGCAGAGGGGCCTCACTCTGGAATTGGAAGACTATTCGCCGCACTCGTAGGGGGTACAGGTTGCCCCAAGGAGGGGTGCTCACGATACCGGATTCCGTGAAGTGCAGGGTGGTCCATTCACTTTGCTGTAGGGGGCTGCCTCGCTTCAAGTTTTGGCGTGTAACTTGCCGCACCCGTAGTGGTCTAGGTTTCATTACACAGGCTATCCACACGACCAGGGGAACGTCGGGTTTCAGCAGCGGCTCTGTAAAACTCGGGGATCCCAGATTATCTGTATTGTTCTGTGATGCTTATTACTTTTCTGTAATGTTGCATATTATCACGCCTGGAGTGATTATTGTATATTGGTATATATACTATTAGATGATGTACATGTTTTACACCCGCGCTAGTCCAGTCCCTGCGCTGTCGTTAGTTAAGTAACCTAACGGGTGATGACGGGACTCAGTGACGAATGTGGATGGCATATACGTACATTTTATTTTCGTTCTTTTCTGGTGTGATTAATTGATGGGACTACGTTGATATTGATCAATGCAAAGGAAAGCAAACCTATTTGGCAGTTGTTGGAACAATTTTAAAAAGTGTTATTACAAAGACGTTTCCTTTTGTTATGCATAGCGGTATTCGGTTGGAATGTCCTGCACCTCATTCGACGAGGCAAGGGCCGATATCCCTTCACCAGGAATGACCCCTTGGACAGAAGTTTGCGTCAGGGTAATAACTTCACTATAGTCGATTACAAGTTGCTTTGCATCGCGGTATTCAGTTGGAATATCCTGCACCTCATTCCACGATGAAAGAGCCGAGATCCCTTCACCGGTAGTGACCTCTTTAGCAAAGGTTTTCGCCACTATATTTTTATAAAAAGCTATCAGGTTCCTTCAGCGATATCAAGTTCGTTACGTTAAAGTTTTTTTCGCCAAAAACCAGCCGTAACCCTCCGTCATTTCTTTTGGGTATTCAGTAGTATTCAAGCTATGCATTTTAGCCAAAGTTAAGGCATAGTGTTTAGTAGCTGCTGGGTATTCATTTGTTGCATAGATAGATGAGTTGGTTTGGGACAGTCGTTCTGCCGATTGGCCAAAGTCAGAGGCATGTGCTGGTGGGTTCAAATTGACAAGATAGTGACGGGTAGAACTTGGCATGTGACTTATGACATTTTGACCAAAGCCAAGGTCATAAGAGCATGGGGCAAAAATCATATCGGGAGTTTCTAAAGAAACTGAAACTTGCCAGGCGTGCGCATACCTTCTTGAGTGTGATAACGTGAGTGGATTCCGTCACGTTATCATACGATGAGAGTTGGATCCCGATTCCCACTGATGAGTTGGTTTACTCTTCGGGTGATCCCGATTGATTCTTCTTTCAGGTTTGGAGGAGAATTTGATAGGACAGTGGGAGGTTTCCTGATTAGATAAAGTGATAACCATTCTGATCTAGGTTAGAGTGCACGCAGAGTGTTTTTTTTCTCTCTCTTTGGCAGCGACCTTTGACCGACCCTAGACTATGACTCAGTGACCAAGTTGACCGAACCTTCTTAAAATACTGGCTTTTAGATTGTCTGAGTTGCATAAGTCTTTGCCACTCCTTCTTTTACCCTTTGCATTTCTCAGAACACAGAGTGCACGCAGAGTGTTTCTTTTCTCTCTCTCTTTGGCAGCGACCTTTGACCGACCCTAGACTATGACTCAGTGACCAAGTTGACCGAACCTTCTTAAAATACTGGCTTTTAGATTGTCTGAGTTGCATAAGTCATTGCCACTCCTTCTTTTACCCTTTGCATTTCTCAGAACACCCCGTATTACTACGGACATCCACTTCCATTGGATAGATCCATCGTATGGTTATATACGAACTCGGAGGGATTTCTTCGAGGATGGATCAAGGTTCAGGAGAAATAGAATTGGTTTATTCAGTTGTCTTTTATTATCACCTTCTCTCAGGTTGCGAGGGCTCCTTAGTTTAGGAGAGTACACTTATTACGCTTATTGGATAGTCTTATTCCAAACCATAGGCAGGTGCCGAAAGGTAGGGAATGAAGAAAACCAATTAGCGTAAGTAGGGTGTGCAGAAGGTAATATGTAAAGACAAAATAAAGGGATTAGAAAGAGGGAAAAGTAAATTGCGACTGATATCATTCACGACCAAACCGCGTACTTCATCGCCACTCCTATTTCACCTTTAAAAGAATAAGGTATTATTTAGTTGTCTTTTATCATCACCTTCTCTCAAGATGTGAGTACTCCTTAGTTTAGGAGGGTACACCTATTATGCTTACTGGATAGTCTTCTTCCAAACCATAGGCCGGTGCCGAACGGTAGGGAAGGAAGAAAACCACTTAGCCTAAAGGGGGTGTACAGAAGGTAATGACTAAAAACAAATAAAGGGATTTGGAGAGATGGCAATAAAATATACGGTTGAATTCATGAATTGGATTATGGAAGAGGCATTGCTAGGAATACCAGGATACCCCTACGAAACATTTTCTTGTTTTAGTGCATTGTTAAAAGAAAATTGTTTTCCCGATAAGATACTTACTCTAAGGGTATGTATTTACCAGGTTTCATTCTCATATCTGTATGGTTTTATAGATGATGAGTGGGAGTAAGTTATTGGGAATTAGGTGATTATCCTCATTATATCGGAATTCGTTGTAATTGGTGATATTTGAGGAAATCGCCAGGGTACAGTTTTCAACCTACGACGCACAAGTTTTTGAGTTATTCAACTCAGAGGACTTATACAGAGTATTGTATGTTGTCGAAGTGTCCATCAGGACAAAGGGGTAGGTCCTCGTACTATGTTCTGTTTACTTATGACTTCTCTAGTTTTTAGACAAGTGTTTCGTAGAAATACAAGGTCTAAGTTTTGAGAAGTTGTGGGTATAAGACTAAAGTAGAGAACCAGGTGTCACAAGTATCGGGATTCTTCAAAGAGATCGAAGATGTAGATTCTTGTGATTGGTATTCAGATGATAGTAATGGTTTTTTGAGAAACTTGTTTCTCTTTCAGGTTACTCATAATTGGATGGATTCCTAAGTTGAGTAATGCTGATTAGCCTCTTTTCATTAAGTTAATATGCACTGGAGACAGTTGCATGATTTGAATATGGTTCCAATTAAATAAGTGCCAAAGTTTCTATATTGGATATAGAATGGTTCATACCTTAACGATGTTAAGGTACGGGGAGTTGTCCAGCTTATGTTTAAAACCAGACTCTGGATTACTCAGGGCACGTTTCTGTAATGGCTGTTTGTGGGTTGACCCTGGCTATGACGAGGGTTGATTTTCTACCATTTGGAAGATCAATAGTGATTTTGTTCTTGACTCGCCACAGTTTTAGTAAAATGGATTTTTCCAGAAAACAGTAGTGGGAGTATGGTAGAACTGGAAGTGATTCCAGAACCACGAACGATTACGAAAAATTTAATAGGACCTATATATTCAATCAGGTTTTGACATTCCATTAGCCACTCCGCAGATATGATGGGTAACCTCAGACACCCGAGAGGTACTCCGGTAGCCTCAAGGACGGTGACAGGGAGGTTCTTGCTTATCCAGACTTGACACTACTGTTGTTCTAGACTATGAGACCCGGCAGGAGGTTAAGTATAGCGTCGTTCTAAACTAGCTTTAGAAGTGCACGTATATATTATTCTGCCAGAGGGTTGTTGTGGTCAGTGGGAGCATCGGAAGCATAGTGGGCAAGATACTTATGTCTATTTATAGACTTGAGCAGTTATAGCGGAGATAGATCATCTAATTTTGATGTGACAGTCATAGGTTTGACTTCATCAGAATAGGGGATGGATCTGTTAAGAAGGTAGTAGGGTGTGATGTCATGGTATCTAGATGACATACACAGAGTAGGAAGTAAAATTCCTACACTACGATCGGTTGTACTATGGTCGTCACACAGTTGTTTCTCCACACAGAATATGGATATAATATCTGACATTCTGGTTTCTAGACATATGGTTTTAGATCTAGATTTGGGTACTTTCCCAATGTGGGTACTTTGACAGTATTCTGATAGTATTTAGAATAGATGACTCCTGGCATGGTGGTGTACCTGCAAGTGATGGAGTCACCCTCTCTAAAGGTGTCTTACAGAATAAAGGGGAGAGGGATGTGCATGATTGGCAGATCACTTGCTTATGCACTTGAGTCAATCGTGAGATGTCAAGTACCACACCAGATATTGTTTTTGCACTAGACGCAATAAGTTTGTATTAATCCAATCCTGGAGAAACATAAGGAAGAAGTTTTAGAACATAAGTGCATTTTCTACGGATTTGATGATGGCAGACTCCTTCGGGAGACGATTATCATTCCAGGCTTCAAAGGTGACATGGATGACAGAGTGATTGTCAGAGTAATAGTTTTCCCTCTGACGAGGGACAGTATTATGGACAGGTAGTCTAAGAGGATACCGTGGGAGGCATGGTGCCGGATACTGATTAGGTTCAGTTATCGATACAGTCTGAGGAGTTTGGATTTGGAGTTCATTTATGAACTAGGTCCCATCAGATATCCAGACATATTCTAAGACAGGTATTACTCAATTCGAGAGAAGGCTTTCTCCGCGAACTTGAGATTAAGAGAGATATAGAAAGATACATCAGGGCGGATCCACTCACTGAGGCTATTTCTCGAACACAATAGTTTTACAAACGGGTTTTGTGAAACTGATTAGTAGAGGAGTTGGATGTTCGGTTTCACACGGGCTGTGAGTAGTCGACATCGCAATAATTAGCCTTAAGTGAAAGTGGGAGATTGTTGGATATAGTGCCCTCAAAGTCAATTATTGGATCGCAGGTACGAGATTGCAATAATTGAGGGAGGACCTATACCGGTAGGACAGTCTTACTCGAGATGACAGTATGCTATCTGGTTTACCTTTATCAGTCATGTACAGGTTCATGCGACTGATCACTGTTACGCTTTGATAGAGACATTAGGATCTTGCTTTACTACCAAAAGTATGATAGCGATCATATACGTGAGAGTTGGGTGGTTTATAAGCATATCCTTAATTGTGGTCCCTAGTCGTGGGAGTTTCGAGACAGGGCATCGATACTCCGGAGTAGACTAGTGTATACAGTCGAGACCCCGACGAGAGGCGTTGGCCGGTCTCACAAGCCACTGGTGTCAGTTGGATCACCTAAGATGTAAACAGGTGCTCATTGGGTTATGAGTACAACGGACAGGACTCGCCGGGAACCTGCTAATTGGTATTATACATATCGTCAGATTGCAGTTCCCTGGTGACATGTGTACAGGTTAGTTCATCGATCTGAGGTCATCATTTGTCTCGTGTGAGTTCCCACTGTGCTTTGATTTCTACCCTACCACGGCTCAAAGGAGTCCTGCAAACAGGTAGTTTTTGGGTGCAGTTCCGAGCCACATGGAGGCACGTGAGCGGATCGGCAGGGGATTCGTCTCTCCCGGTATTGGGGGTGAGATCGCGCTGTGTCTAGGAGAGCCATTACACAAAGCCCACGGCCGTGGCAGGAGATTTACTGGTAGGTACTCCAGTAGTATCTCAGGGTGTTTTTAGGCTACACTCCGACATGACTTATACCGCTTTTGGGGGTCTGACGTTACCAGCCCCCTAGGCAGATATGCGATACTCATAGACGAACGGACCGGACTGTATATACATTATCACTGTTAGGCTCAGTAGGGTTTCCGGATGAGTTCGCTCATCGTCCTCCCCTGAGGTCAGTCCATGGGTAGCCGTTACGCACAGCTAGTACCGCTGACGTTTTGTGGTTAAACCCGCTGCCAGGGTACTGACAAGTCATTAGAGAACCCCACAGACAGTTTCCCAAGTTCGGGCGAAACGTTGTAGAGGCCGTATGGTTTTATGGCAGGGTTCGGAAAATGCACGTGCGTTTACGCACGTGTCATATTTCGGGCAGATAATACTGGTGGGATTTGGTTTAAGCCGGATCCGAGTATTATATTAAGAAATATAATACCTTTATCTCAGTTGCATTTGTATTCGGTCGCAATACAAATGCGGGTATTTTTATACAGTTATGGGGTTGTCCTGAAATTCGTTTCAGGATCGCTTTTGGAAGTTGCCAGTTTCCAGTTTCCGTATTTGACATTCGGTTAAATGCGAATTTATATTTCCGTCACTCGGGTGAGTCATGAGGGTGAGTCGTGCTTCTGGAAGCTTCTAGATGGTGAGGTGGCTTAGTGACTCATCATGGTATTAATTGTTTCATTAATGGCTTGATGATGTGTTATTATGACTCATCCTTTAGCATTAATGTTTCTTGTTAACCTTAGGATATTTCTTCGTGATCTTTATCCTTATTGTCACCACTTTTTGCTCCTACCCTCACCCCCTTCATATATGTTGGCCGGCCCCTTATGAGAGACAGTGAGATTGATTTTGATTAAAAAGACTATGGTTTTGAGTGTATGGAAATTTGATAACTCATTTCTCATTCCATTTCATTTCGAGTGGCAACTTCATTAACCGTTCGTCCACGGCTTTGGACGAAGTGAGACAAAGTATTTTACTCATTCTCTACATTAATCTTGGTCATCTCTTTTAGCAAACTTGATGACCGAGTTGCCTCGAGTCAGAGGCGGGAGCCCGTTTAAAGATCCGTTGACGTGGTGCCACCTGGACGAGCAGATCGGAGATCGACAAGATCGGAGAAGCCCCAACCAAGCGTGGGATGATGGTTAAAGAACGAAGGACTCAGATCGTTCGGTATAACCGTTCTACCCTCTTTGTAGTTTGTTAGTTTAACAATAATGGCAGATCCGGGTTATAGTATACGATAGCGCCAGTTAAAAGTTTTTGTTCCGCATTTGACGTCTGTTTGACGGCCGGGGCGCTACCGTAGACTTGCATAATACTAGTGGGATTTGGTTTAAGCCGGATTCTAGTATTATATTATGCAGGAATATTTTTGTCTCATTGCATTTTTTATTTGGTCGGAATACAAATGCGGGTATGTATATACAGTTTATGGATAATCCTGTAATTCGTTACGGGAGTATTTCTGGACTTTCCAGTTTTTCTTCCCTCGGTTAAACATTAGATTTAATGTTTAATTATTGATAAATGTGTTTGTATCTTTTTGGCCAAATTTCCTTCTCTTTTTCCACTTTGGCCGAATCCATCTTTGATGTGGGATTGTTTTGGATGTGGTGAGTCATTTGGTGAGTCATCATGGATGTTTCTTGTTGGGCATGGGCTTTGTGTGAGTGACCCATTTACATTAATTGCTTTTGTTACGTGAAGGATTTT
The DNA here is from genome assembly GCA_030015575.1 of Agapanthus africanus. Lineage (NCBI taxonomy): Eukaryota > Viridiplantae > Streptophyta > Magnoliopsida > Asparagales > Amaryllidaceae > Agapanthus > Agapanthus africanus. Next base: position 570,784,950 of record JASDDO010000031.1, read on the forward strand.
TTTGTGAGTGAGGTGGCTGCATATTCTTTTGATGGAGGGTTTTTCTTTTGGGTTTTTTTAATTAATCAATGATTATTATTCCTTTAGCTTTCCCACCTCCTCAATTCCATTCACAGAGCTTGCTGTGAAATGGCCGAGCCCATTTGATGGGTAAGGAATTGTTCTTCATTGCAAACTCCATGATTCACTTCATCACTCCATGGAAATTTCATTAACCCTTCACCCAATTCGTTAGGTGTCTTGAGACAAAGTATTCTATACTATCTCTACTTCAATCTTGGACATGTCAACTAGCAAACTTCGTGTCCGAGTTGGTTCAGATTGAAGCGGGTGCCCGTATAAAGATCCGTTGACGTGGTGCCACTCCGACGAGGAGACTTGAGATCGAGCGAGATCGGAGATGCCGCGAGGAGCGTGGGATGATGGCTAAAGACCAAAGGACACGGATCGATCGGTATAGCCATTCTATCATTTTGTAGATTGCTGGTTTAATATTAATAGCCCGATCCGGTTTACAGTCTATATTAGCGCCAGTTTATGAAAAAGTTTTTATTCCGCGTTTGGTCTCAGATTATTGGCCGGGGCGCTGGTGTAGACTTACATGGTATCAGAGACACGCTATTAACCTTTACTAGTTTGTTCTAGCATGTTTAAAACATCGATCGGACGAAATTTCCATAACTGCAATTCCATATTTTAAGTATCTGCCGAATTTTTAAATTGGTCTAAAAATTATTTTGGGTATGTCAGAAAATCGAGCAGGCTTTTATAAGACTGCAGAAGAAATTTGGTAGACTGATCCCACAGAACCGCCGCGTAACCGCCGCAGAACCCATGGGTTTGCCGCAGTTCCGCCGCCGTTTTGGGGCTTCAGTGCACCATTTTTCTTCTAGGTGTCTTTCATGTGGAATTGTGGTTTCTGGAATATTTTGTTTGGGCCCAGATTTGTTTGAGTACTGGATTTATACTAGGGGCCCACTTCGAGAAGTTTTGTCGATCGGAATTTTAAATGTGTTTGTTTACAGTACTTACATTATATCTCTGACCGTGAATGTCATTCGAGCGGTAAATATCGTCTAATTGCTATAGTTCTTTTAGACGAGTTTGAGAACGTGACATTCGCGTTGATGTTCTGTGTTGTGCTGTGATGTTGCAGATTTGTCGTGGTGGATAGCTTGCATGCAATGGTAGTGCAATTTGGATGTATTTGTACATTTGATATCGCGGGGCGAGCGTCCGACATGAGGACTGCCGTCGCTGCCTGTTTGTATATTATTCTTATGGGGCACGACCGGGTTGAGGTCGATGTACCCGTTGTACATATTTTCTTTTCTATACTAGGATTACCCCACGACGGGGTGCACGAATAGCCGGGTTCTGGAGGGCAACAGGTCCGCATCTCATGGCTTTGAGAGGGAGGGGACCTCACTTTATAATTGACAGACTATTCGCCGCACTCGAAGAGCTACAGGTTGACCCAAGGAGGGGTGCTCAAGTTACCGGATTCCGTGAAGTGCCGAGTGGTTCATTCACTTTGCTGAAGGGGGCTGCCTCGCTTCATGTTTTGACGGGGAACTTGCCGCACTCGTATAGGTCTAGGTTTCATTGCACAGGCTATCCACACGACCAGGGGAACGTAGGGTTTCAGTAGCGGCTCTGTGAAACCCGGGGATCCCAGATTATCTGTATTGTTCTGTGAGACTTATTACTTTTCTGTAATGTTGCATTTATCACGCCTGGAATGATTATTGTATATAGATATATATACTAGTAGATATTGTATATGTTTTACACCCGCGCTAGTCCAGTCCCCGCTCTGTCGTTAGTTAAGTAACCTAACGGGTGATGACGAGACCCAGTGGCGAATGCGGATTACATGTACGTATATTTTATTTTCGTTCTTTTCTGGTGCGATTAATTGATGGGACTGCGTTGATTTTGATCAATGCAAAAGGAAAACAAACCTGTTGGACGTTGTTAGAACAGTTTTCAAAAGTGTTATTACAAGGACGTTTTCTTTTGTTTTGCACAGTGGTATTCAGTTGGAATATCCTGCATATCATTCGATGAGGCAAGGGCCAAGATCCCTTCACCGGGAGTGACCCCTTGGGTAGAAGTTTGCGTCAGGGTAATAACTTCACTATAGTCGATTACTTGTTGCTTGCATCGCGGTATTCAGTTGGAATATCCTACACCTCATTCCACGAGGAAAGAGCCGAGATCCCTTCACCGGGAGTGACCTCTTTAGCAAAGGTTTTCATCACTATATTTTTGTAAAAAGCTATCAGGTTCCTTCAATGAGATCAAGTTCATTACGTTAAAGGTTTTTCTCCAAAAACCAGCCATAGCCCTCTGTCGTTTCAGACGGGTAGCACATAATATTCATGCTATGTTTGTTGGCCTTCGTCAAGGAATAGTGGATGGTAGCTGCTTGTTACTTTTCTGTTGCATAGATAGATGCCTTGGTTTGGGAAAATCGAATTACCTTGTTGGCCTTCGTCAAGGGTATGTACGGGTAGGTTCAAATTAACCTGGACAATGACGGGTAGAACTTGACATGTGACTTATGATTTGTTGGCCTTCGTCAAGGTCATAAGAGCATGGGGTAAAAATCCATATCGGGAGTTTCTAAAGAAACTGAAACTTGCCAGGCATGCGCATACCTTCTGGAGTGTGATAACGTGAGTGGATTCCTTCACGTTATCATGCGATGATAGTTGGATCCCGATTCCTACTAATAAGTTGGTTTACTCTTCGGGTGATCCCTACTAATTCTTCTTTCAGGTTTGGGGGATAATTTGACGATACAGTGGGAAGTTTCCTGATTAGATAAAGTGATAACCATTCTGATCTAGGTTAGAGTGCAAGCAGAGTGTTTCTTTTCTCTCTCTCTCTTTGGCAGCGACCATTGACCGACCCTAGACCATGACTCAGTGACCAAGTTGACCGAACTTTCTTAAAACACTGGCTTTTGGATTGTTTGAGTTGCATAAGTCATTGCCAATCCTTCTTTTACCCTTTGCATTTCTCCAGAAGACCTCGTATTACTGCGAACATCAACTTCCATTGGATAAATCTATTGTATGGTTATATACGAACTCGAAGGGACTTCTTCGAGGATGGATTCAGGTTCAGGAGAAATTGAATTGGTTTATTCAGTTGTCTTTTATCATCACCTTCTCTCAGGTTGCGAGGGCTCCTTGGTTTAGGAGAGTACACCTATTACGCTTATTGGATAGTATTCTTCCAAACCATAGGCAGGTGCCGAAAAGTAGGGAATGAAGAAAACCAATTATCCTAAGTAGGGTGTACAGAAGGTAATAAGTAAAGACATATGAAGGGATTAGAAAGAGGGCAAAGTAAAATGCGACTGGTATCATTCACGACCAAACCGTGTACATCATCGCCACTCCTATTTCACCTTTGCTTTTCTCCGGTTCAGGAGGAATAGAATAATGTATTATTCAGTTGTCTTTTATCATCACCTTCTCTCAGGTTGCGAGTACTCCTTGGTTTAGGAGGGTACACCTAGTACGCTTATTGGATAGTCTTCTTCCAAATTATAGGCTGGAGCCGAACGGTAGGGAAGGAAGAAAACCATTTATCTTAACGAGGGTATACAGAAGGTAATGAATAAAGACAAATAAAGGGATTTGGAGAGATGATAATGAAATATACGGTTACAGTCATGAATCTGGATAATGGAAGAGGTATTACTATGAATACCAGGATACCCCTTCGAAATATATTCATGTTTCAGTTTCATTGTGCGTTGTTAAAGGAAAATTGATTTCCCGATTAGATACTTACTCCAGGGTATGTATTTACCAGGTATGATTCTCACATCTGTATGGTTTTACAAATGATGAGTATGAGTAAGTTATTGGGAATTAGGCGATCATCCTCATTATATCGGAATTCGTTGTAATTGGTGATATTTGAGGAAATCGCCTGGGTACAGTTTTCAACCTACGACGCACAGGGTTTGAGTTATTCGACTAAGGGGACACATACAGAGTATTGTATGTTGTCCAGTGTACATTAGGACAAAGGGGTTGGTACTCATACTATATTCTGTTTACTTGTGACTTCTCTAGTTTTAGACATGTGTTTCGTAGAATTACAAGGTCTATGTTTTGAGAAGTTATTGGTACAAGAATAAAGTAGAGAACTAGGTGTCGCAAGTATCGGGATTCTTCAAGGAGATCGAAGATGTAGATACTTGTGTTTGGTATTCAGTTGATAGTAATGGTTTTGAGAAACTTGTTTCTCTTTCGGGTTACACATAATTGGATGCACTCCTAAGTTGAGTAATGCTGATCGGTCTCTCTTCATTTTGTTGACATGCACTGGAGACAGCTGCATGATTTGAATCTGGATCCAATTAAATCAGTGCCAAAGTTTCTATATTTGATATAGAATGATTCATATCTTAACGATGTTAAGGTACGAGGAGTTTTCCGACTTATGCTTAAAATCAGACTCTGGATAACTCATGGCATGTTTCTGTAATGGCAGTTTGTGGGTTGACCCAGGCTATGACGAGGGTTGACTTTCTACCATCTGGAAGATATATGGTGATACTGTTCTTGACTCGCCACAGTTTTAGTAAAATGGATTTTTTCAGAAAACAGTAGTGGGAGTATGGTAGAACTGGAAGAGATTTCAGAACCGCAAACGATTACAGAAAATTTAATAGAACCTAAAGATTCAATCAAGTTTGACATTCCATTAGCCACTCTGCAGATATGGTGGGTAACCTCAGACACCCGAGAGGTACTCCGTAGCCTCAAAGACAGTGACAGGGAGGTTCTTGTTTACCCAGACTTGACACTACTGTTGTTCCAGGTTATGAGACCCGGCAGGAGGATGAGTATAGCATCTTTCTAGACCAGCTTTAGAAGTGCACGTGTATATGACTCTGCCAGAGGGTTGTCGTAGTCAGTGGGAGCAGCGGAAGCATAGTGGGCAAGTTGCTTATGTCTATTTATAGACTAAAGAAGATATAGCGGAGATAGATCATCTATTTTTGATGTGACAGTAATAGGTTTGACTTCATCAGAATAAGGGATGGATCTGTTAAGAAGGTAGTAGAGTGTGATGTCCTGGTATTTGGATGACATATACAGAGTAGGAAGTAAAATTTTTATAATACAATCGGTTTTAATATGGTTGTCACACAGTAGTTTCTCCACACAGGATATGGATATAATATCAGACATTCTGGTTACTAGATCTAGGGTTTTAGATCTAGATTTAGGTAGTTTCCCAATCTGGGTACTTAGACAGTATTCTAAAGGTATTTAGAATAGATGACTCCTGGCATGGTGGTGTACCTGCTGGTGATGGATTCACCCTTTCTAAAGGTGTCTTACAGACTAAAGGGGAGAGGGATGTGCGTGATTTGGCAGATCACTTGCTTAGGCAATTGAGTCGATCATGAGATGTCAAGTACCACACCAGATGTTGTTTTTGCACTAGATGCAATAGGTTGATATTAATTCAATCCTGGAGAAACATTCAGAAGCAGTTTTAGAACATAAGTGGATGTTCTAGGGATTTGATGACGGCAGCTTCCTTCGGGAGACAGTTATCATTCCAGGCTTCCAAGGTGACATGGATGACAGAGTGATTGTCAGAGTTTGGATAGGTGGTCAACCAGGATACTGTGAGAGGCATGGTGCAGAATACTGATTAGGTTCAGTTGACGATACAGTCTAAGAAGTTTGGATTTAGAGTTCATTTATGAACTAGGTCCCATCAGATATCCAGACATATTCTAAGACAGGTATTACTCAATTCGGGAGATGGGTTTCTCCGCGAACATGAGATTAAGTGAGACATAGAAAGAAACATCAGGGCGGATCCACTCACTGAGGCTATTTCTCAAATATAATAGTTTTACAAACGAGCTTTGTGAAACGGATTAGTAGAGGAATTGGATGTTCGGTATCACACGGGCTGTGAGTATGCGACATCATAATAATTATCCTTAAGTGCAAGTGGGAGATTGTTTGATGTAGTGCCCTCGAAGTAAATTATTGGGTCGCAGGTACGTGATTGCAATAATTGAGGGAGGACCTATACCGGTAGGATAGTCTTACTCGAGATGATAGTATGTTATCTAGTTTATCTTTATCATCGTGTACTGCTTTAGGTGACATTATAGATCACTATTACATGTTGATAGAGCCCCTAGGATCCTGCTTGACTACCTACAGTGTGATGGCGATCATATACGTGAGAGTTGGGTAGTGTATAAGCACATCCTTAAAATTGGTCCCTAGTCATGGGAGTTTCGAGACAGGGCATCGATACTCCGGAATAGACTAGTGTATACAGTCGAGACCCCGACGAGGGGCGGTGGCCGGTCTCACAAGCCATTGGTGTCAGTTGGATCACCTAAGATGTATAGAGGTGCTCATTGGGTTATGAGTGCACCGGACAGGACTCGAGGGGAACCTGCTAGTTGGTATTATACCTAGCGTCAGATAGCAGTTCTCAGGTGACATGTGTACAGGTTAGGTCATCGACCTGAGGTCGTCATTTGTCCCGTGTGAGTTCCCACTGTGCTTTGATTATTACCCTACCATGGCTCAAAGGAGTCGTGTAAACAGGTTTTAGTTGGGTACAGTCCCGAGCCACATGGAGGCAAGTGAGCGGATCGGCAAGGGATTCATCTCTCCCGGTATTGGGGGTGAGATCGCGCTGTGTCTAGGAGAGCCATTACACAAAGCCCTCGACCGAGGCAGGAGATTTACTGGTAGGTACTCCTGTAGTATCTCAGGCTGTTCTGAGCTACACTCTGACACGACTTATACCGTTATTGGGGGTCTGACGTTACCAGCCCCCTAGGCCCGATATGCGATGCTCATAGACGAACGGACCGGACTATACGGATATTGTCACTGATAGGCTCAATAGGGTTTCAGAATGAGTTTGCTCATCAGCTTCCCTTTCGGTCAGTACATGGGCAGCCGTTACATACAGCTAGTACTACTGACGGCTTGTGGTTAAATCCACTGCAAGTGTATTGACGAGTCTTTAGAGTCCCCCACAGATAGTTTTCCAAGTTCGGACGAAACGTTGTAGAGGCCGTATGGTTTTATGGCAGGGTTCGAACAAGCACGTGCACTTGTGCACGTGTCATGGTTCAGACAGATAATACTAGTGGGATTTGGTTTAAGACGGATTCTAGTATTATATTGTGTAGTAATATTTTGTCTCATTGAATTTTGTATTCGGTCGGAATACAAATGCGGGTATGTATATACAGTTTAGGGATAATCTTGTAATTCGTTACGGGATTATTTTTGGAGTTGCCAGTTTTTCTTCCCTCGGTTAAACATTAGCTTTAATGTTTAATTATTGATAAATGTGTTTGTATCTTTTTGGCCAAATTTCCTTCTCTTTTTCCACCATGGCCGAATTCATCTTTGATGTGGGATTGTTTTGGATGTGGTGAGTCATTTGGTGAGTCATCGTGGATGTTTCTTGTTGGGCATGGGCTTTGTGTGAGTCACCCCTTTACATTAATTGCTTTTGTTGTGTGAAGGATTTTTTTGTGAGCGAGGTGGCTGCAGATTCTTTTGATGGAGGGTTTTTCTTTTGGGGTTTTTAATTAATCAATGATTATTATTCCTTTAGCTTTCCCACCTCCTTAATTCCATTCACAGAGCTTGCTGTGAAATGGCCGAGCCTATTTGATGGGTAAGGAATTGTTCTTCATTGCAAAATCCATGATTCACTTCATCACTCCATGGCAACTTCATTAACCCTTCACCCAATTCGTTGGGTGTCTTAAGACAAAGTATTCTACACTATCTCTACTTCAATCTTGGACATGTCGACTAGCAAATTTCGTGTCCGAGTTGCTTCAGATTGAAGCGGGAGCCCGTATAAAGATTCGCTGACATGGTGCCACTCCGACGAGGAGACCGGAAATCGAGCGAGATCGGAGATGCCGCGAGGAGCGTGGGATGATGGCTAAAGACCGAAGGACACGGATCAATCGGTATAGCCATTCTATCATTTTGTAGATTGCTAGCTTAATGTTAATAGCCCGATCCGGTTTACAGTCTATGTTAGCGCCAGTTTATGAAAAAGTTTTTATTCCGCGTTTGGCTTCAGATTATTGGCCGGGGCGCTGGCATAGACTTACAAACAATTCGGAGATTTATGAAAGTAAGGAGATTCAGTGATATATTTAAGATTTTATGTGCTCAAAAATCATCTAAATTGACGATAAAACCACAGAAAAAATCTGGAACCACGAAGACAAAAAAACGGCGGTGGATAAGCGGTCGATTTTAGGACGTTCGATGAGATTTTTTATGGGCACGATTGTCTTTCCATATAAATTAATATAAGATATATGGTTTTGTTTTTTGAAGATTCTAAACGCACGGAACAGAATCCAACAGAGCAATTAGAATAGATTATCATAATTGTTAGAAAGTAGATTCTCTTGTATTTTCTATTATTTGTTCTCCAATCTTCCTTAACCCTATAAAAGAATTCATGTTAGGGTTTCGTATCTTTCTCATCTCTCTATTGGTAATAAACTAAAGGGTTTTCTTTTGAGAGATCAACACCAGTGTAATAATTTTTATGAATAAATTTTTGCTTTATTTTATTATGAAGAGTAACTAATTTCTCTTCTATGTTTTTGTACTTATTTACCCTATTTGGTTGGATGTTATATTGATTTCTTTTATGGTGCTTAAATGTTAATCTCTTATTATTAAATTCTTCTTACTAAGTTTATTATCTAAAAAACTAATCTTTTTAATGATAGTTGACTCCTAGAAAGAAGATTAGGGGAAGATGACAATACCAAAAAACTTATTAGGTTAAATGATAGATTGATGCCTTTCAGATCTAATTAGGGAAGGTAAAAGACGAGTTTAATTCAAAGAAATTAAAACTAGGTAGTTAAGGATGATCGAAGTTATTCGATAAGATGATAGAAGTAAATTGATCACCTACCGCTATAAATCGAAGATTAAATGTAGATTATTTTTAATTAATTAGAGGAAGTGTTTTAATATTGCTATCTAAATGATATTTTTATAATTGATAGGTTAACTTTAATAACATTAAATTAACCTATACTTTTATAGGATTAATAAAAAATGTATTAAATATAGATCTAGAAAAGAAGTGTTATCTTTTAAACCAACCAATAGAGATAAATAAATGCAAAATCCTAGATTCTTCTATATTCATAAAAAAATCATTTTTATTTGCATTTAAAAAAATCTTACTCTCTAACTTAGTTTAAAAGTAGTTAACACACCTCTCTGTGGGAATGATCCTCAAGTACAACTGCGATAAGCAGTATACTTGCAGTTAAATTTGGAGTCTAATAAAATCCCCATCAAGTGACGATATAGTTTTGGGATATTTCGGTCCAACATTCCCGTGTTCGGGACGATGTTTTAGTATAGGGACGTTTCGGTCCAATATCATCATGTTTGGAGTAACGTAATATTTTAAGGACATCTCGGTCCCATATTCCCGCGTTCGGGACGAAATGATAGTTTAGGGACATTTCAGTACAACATTCCCGCGTCAGGACGAATTGATAGTTTAGAGACTTATCGGTCCAACATTCCCTTGTTCGGGAAGAAATGGCAGTTTAGGGAAATTTCGGTCCAACATTACCGTGTTCGGGACGAAGTACATAACTTTCAGATTTCCGACTTAGGAAAATAAGGAGCGGACATAGACGTCGTCATTTATCATTGACATACGTTGTAACCCCTTAAGCATAATATTTCTTGAGGAATTGAATGTTTATTGGTCGATATATTCTTTCTGCTTGCATATTCACGAGTTGGTAAGCCCACCTTAGTAGACTTCCTCTATAACATACGAGCCTTTATAGTTTGGCTCGAATTTTCCACGCTTTGCGTGGTTAGGGATCATGGGTCTTTTGACAACCAGTATGAGTTCCCCTTGGCAGAATATATTTGGTATGGTCAGTCTTTCGTATACTTGGGTCATTCTCGTTCGATATCTTTCCAGGCTTTACGGTGCCACAAGACGGGACTGATCAAGCACGTCAAGTTGTTTGAGTCGGAGGTGAGTGTTATCCTCATCCGTAAGCTCATGGTGGACTGCCATCCTTAACGAGGGAAGTTCTATCTCCAACGGAAGCACCGTTTCGGCTCCAAACACCAGGGCATAAGGTGTTGTCTTTATTGTTGTCTTGAACGTTGTTCATTATGCCTAAAGAGCTTCGTGCAGTCTCTAATGCCAGTCCTTTTTATTATTGGACACCATATTCTTTATGAGTTTCTTCAACGTCTTGTTGAAGGCTTCAGTTAGACTGTTGGCACGAGAGTTATAGATGGAAGAATACCTCCAGCCTATCTTGTGTTGCCTGGCCAAGTAACTTAATTTATGGCTCCTGTTGGCTGGTCTGTTGTTCGAGATTATACGTCATGGAACTTTTAATTGGTATGTCATATAAGTTTTGAAGAAATGGAGAATGTTCTCTGTTTTGATTTCTCTCAGCGGTATCGCTTCCGCCCATTTGGAGAAGTAGACAGTTTTTGCCAAGATGAATCAATTCCCTCTTGATGACGCCGGCTCAATGGGGCCGATGATATCGGTTCCCCATATCTCGAACGGCCAGCTGGTTATAGTCGAATGCAGCGGATTAAGGTGTTGATGAATGAAATCCTCATGAATTTGACATGCATGGCAGCGCTTCGCATATTTGATACAGTCTTGTATCATCGTGGGCCAGAAGTAACCCATCCTCTTGATCTTCAATTTCATCTTTGGTCCCGCTTGATGGGAGCTGCAAAGTCTATCGTGTATTTCTTGGAAGACTTTCTTTGCTTCTTTTAGCCCTAGGTATCTCAACCATACAGAGTCAAAAGATCATTTGTATAATGTCTCGTTGATGAAAGCGAATGAAAGAGCTCATTTCATGAGATGATGTCTAAATGAGGAATCTTCTCATGTGATGTATATTATAGTATGCCCAAGAGGCCATTATTATACATGTATATTATAGTGGATGCTTGGACATATATAGGGAGGACTTTCTTGCTCGACAAGATAGTATCTATCTGGTTGCTCTTTATCTTAACATGTACACTGATTGTCTCTCTATTACATGTTGATAAAGCCCTTAGGATGAGTACTTGACTACCAGGATTATGAAGCAGATCATACTAATGGGGCAGAGGTAGTCGGTAAGTTGTTCATATCATAATACTGCATTATTATATTCCCCAGTCCTAGTCATTTTACAAATAAACAGGTGCTTTTGACCCATGTCTGCTACATAGTTGCAGGTTACAAATTCTCGGGACAAAAACAGTGAAAAAGACAAAAGACGATACAAAAGTGAGACTACGACCAATAAATGGTGGAATTTGGATCAAGCCTACACGAAGGTCAGTTCACCGAGCATAAAGGCAGCAACACGAAGAAACGGTAAAAGTCCACTACAATGTTCACTGGAAAGATCTGGAAGAAAACCAGAAGACATTTTGAAGAAAGAACTGAATAAAACAGAGAAAAACTGCAAGAAGACCAAACCCAAGAAAATAGAGCTCACAAGCCCCACACATGGCCACGGAACCGCGGCCAAACGTGGGGTTTGGCTGCGGAACCGCGGCCATCAAGTGCCTGTGTCGGTGCAAATTGATTCGGTGCGCTGGCGATGCGTGGAGCGTTGACTAGGTCTTTTTCTTAGGGGGTATTTTTGTAAAAGCAGATGTGCGAGTCAATTGTAACCTAGGGTTTCTATGAATCTATAAATAGAAGCCCTAATACCTCTTTTGCGGTATGCCTCTTTTCATTTCATAAATTCAGATCTGTACTGTGTTGATGTTTGGAGAGAGCCATCAATAAAAATTAGTAAGTTCTTTTATTCTATTGCCTTAGTTTACTTTAATTTAGAATGTCATTCAATTACCTAATGAGCGAGTAGTCTCCTCGCTTGTTAGGGTTAGCTTTAGGGAAAGGTTTGAGAAATGAACTCTCTCACCCTTTTCTTGCCCCATCACACATAATAATTAGAACTCCATGCATACACGCACACACCGCTCCCTGCGGCACCTTACCCCTCGAGATAACGGTGATACCGTAGTATAAAGGACCGGGTGTGTATGTTTTCCATAGAGGTTAGGGTAAGGATCGATAAAGGAAGGACAAGAACCTAAAGGAAGAAACACCGTTTCTTCCCGACGGTACCAATCCCTTTTATTGATAATTACCATAACACCTAATAGATCTAAAATAAGGCTATGAAAGAGGTGAGAAAACATTCAATCTCCCAACTTACCCTAGACCTAACCCTAGCAAGACTTAGATCTAGATAATCTTAGTATAAATCAATTTAGGTTTTAGAAATAATCAATCGGACATCCATCGGAATTAACTCGTTAGAGCGATTAGGAAAACACAAAATCCCTGTGGACCGACCCGTACTCACCGGCTAGCTACTAAGAGACTCCGTTCTTGATTGCGGTTTAGAAATATTTTTGATTCATCTTTTAAAAGCGCATAAGCTAATTAAAATCCCTTTAAATCAAATGGCTCCGTTGCCGGGGATGGCGTAGTATTTTCTTTTTGCAATTTCGGGTTAATCTAAATTAAAAAAAATCAAAAAAACAGAAGAAAAAAAATTATAAAAATTTTATCATTTATTGTTTGAATGGTATTTTTGTGTGAATCTTTGCAGGATCGACGGATCTGGAAAAATCCGGATAGCGAAACAGAAAAATAAAAATCTGAACAACAGAGGAACCTCAAACCAGAGGGGCGCAGAACTTTTTGGGAACCGAGCCTGACAACAGACAGCGGAACCGAGCCTGACAACAGACCGCGTAACCGCGGTCGTGAAGCACATCTGGCGGCGGAAACGCGGCTATCCGGACGACTCAGCACGTGAAAAAAATTCTCGGGAAGCGAACCTACATTCCAACCGCGGAAACGCGGCGATATACCACTTCCCACCGCGGAAACGCGGTCATCTGACGTCATCATTTGACAAAAATCCCTCGGTTTGTTTTCTTTCTCTCTCCTCTGCAACCTCAAATATCTCCTCTGTAGATTTTCCTGCAGGATTCTTTGCGCTTAAAAAAATCTTCCCCCTTCCAATAACAATCTTGTGCAGGATTCTTTGCGCCGCGCTTAAAATAAAAAAAATGATTGCAAATGATTTTTTTCCGGTTTTGCATATCTTTAATCGGACTTTAAGGGGCTTGAGACCAATCCAGATTGGGTGGGGATTTCATCACCCTTCCCAGGACCCCAGAAATTACATAAGGCATTTGCATTAACCATATTTAATTAAACAAATACTAGACTCAGCCCTAAGGACGCCGCGCTCAAGAGGACAGAGGACTAGTTATAGGCATCGACCGTTTATCCTAACCTGACTTTGCGGTGTCTAGGCAAGTGTGTCTAAGGAGAGTGGTTACTTAATTAGGGCCACTACTTATAGTGGAGAGCCTCCCACTCACCTGGCACTTACCTGGCCGCAATTGGCGGTGAAAAGGCGGTTTGAGGTCCTATTTATAGCCCTTTGGAACAGTTAGGAGCTGTCTAGCTGACCTAGGTGACCCTAGATCTAGGCCTGATTGTGCATTTTTGGTTGATCGAAAGTGTGTCTAAGCCCTTTATCGAAAATCTTTTTTTTGCAAAAAGTTCCAAATAAAGAAAAAGAAAAAGAAAAAAAAATTATAAAAAAAACTTGCAACTTGTCGCTTAAATTCCGTGCGCCTCACCACCACCCACTTTCTTCTCATTGACATTTTCTTACCCCCAGATTTTGTTTTTCACCTTTTTGACTACACTACCTCTTTAGTGCATGTCACTTTGGACTAGGGACACTAGCGCCCGATTAGTCCGTGTTTCGTTGGTACCGACCGACGAAGCTTTCGACTCCGAAGTCGAAATTCCTTCCACTTCCTTACCCCCACCTTCAAATTCTTCCGAAGGTATATCGGGATATAATCCCAACAGCACCTTATCCATGGGACTGATTCCACCTCCGTTAGGTGCGAATAACCCGAATCACCCGCCTGTTGTAGCGCCCCAACGAATCGCGCTCCAGGATCTCTTCTACCCTGTCCGCACCTCCTTACCCACCTGTCTTTCACCCCTACCGGTAAATGGGGGCAATTTTGAGATAAAACCCCATTTCATCAATATGCTGCCCAAATTTCACGGATTGGAATCCGAAGATGCCTATATCTTTATCAACAAATTCCAAAACGTTTGCGCTATAATGAAAACAACCCAATTATCAGATGATGCTATAAGGCTAAGGGTCATTCCTTTCACCTTATGTGACTTAGCCGAGAAGTGGTTATATAGCACATCATCACATTCAATTAGAAATTGGGACGAGTTTGTTAAAGCTTTTCTTAAAAAGTTTTATCCTCATCACAAGACCGCGAGAATTCGCAATGAGATTATACAATTTGCCCAGCTTCCTTCCGAACCATTTTGGAAGTGTTTTGAAAGATTCAAAGACCTACTGGTTCAATGCCCTCACCATGGGATCGAAAATTGGCAACTTTGCCAAACATTATACGAGGGATTGAACCCCGCAATGAAGCAGCTGCTAGAAACCATTTGTTAAGGTCAATTTCTAACCAAATCTAGTGAGGAAGTGTGGCAGTTTCTCGAGAATCTTAGTGAACAAACAATTCAGTGGGAGAGCATAAAGACCACCTCATCTTCTTCTATTGGTCAATCTAGGGCAGGCATACATCAATTAGATATGTCGATTGCTATGAAGGCCGAGATGGCCGCACTTATGAAAAAGCTAGAAGCCATTGAGACCAAAATCTCATCGTCTTCTCCTGCCCCTGCTTTACCCCCACGAACTGTTTGTGCTTGTTGTTCGGATCCATCACACCTTACCGAAGAGTGTCCTTACAATCCACCTGTTCAAGGACAAGATCATGTCAATGCTGCCTTTCAGCAAAGACAAAGAAATGATCCTTACTCTTCGACTTACAATCCAGGTTGGAGGAGTCACCCAAATTTTGCTTGGAATCAAAATCAACAACTCTAAGGAAACAACAACTTTCAAAGGCCTCCTCCTCCACAACAATAAGCACCCCAACAAACTCAATACCAATAACCTTTCCAACCACAACGTTATTCGAATCAAACGAACAATTTTGTTCAACCAAATGATGATAAGGTTATCTCGCTAGAAAAAAGTCTAGATGCGTTTCTCAAGCAATCTACAGAATCCGCAGCAAGGTTGGAAAATTCCATCCAGTCTTTGGTGCACAATAATGCTTCATACGATCAAAGCATTAAATCTATTGAGGCACAAATTGCACAATGCTGCGTTGAGCGAGAGAGAAAAGGAAAAGCTTCCATCTCAACCATTGCCAAATCCCAGTCACACACACAACGCACATGTCGCATATGACTATCAAAATCATAATTTAAATGCGGTGAACACGTTGAGATCTAGAAGAGTGTTGCAAAATAACGTGAGTATTAGTCATGACACCCCCGACTGTGGTTCTTCTCCTTCCTCTTCTTCTTCTTCTTCTTCTACATCCTCTTCTTACTCACCTTCATCTTCTCCGCTAGAGCCTATTCTTCATTCTTCAAAAAGTTCTTCTTCTTATAATCCGAACGGACCCACTTCTCACTTCACGAACACACCCACACTGGGATCCGTTCGAACTCCACATTCTACTCCACAGACATTAGACTCAACAGATTTTCAAAATGCTCCATTTCCAAACAGGTTGAGTCCCAATAAAATAACTCCACAAATGGAGAAAATTGTGGAGTTATTTAAACAAGTTAGCATAAATATACCTCTCTTGGATGCAATCCAACAAGTCCCTTCGTACGCGAAAATCTTAAAGGGCTTATGCTCCTCGAAGAGAAAGTCTCAAATACCCAAGAAAGTGCTAGTGGCTAGTGCAGTGAGCAATTCTATTAACCAACCTCAAACCTTACCCCAAAAACGAAAGGACCCTGGCTGTCCTACGATTTCAATAACAATTAGGGATAAGAAAATTAATCGAGCACTTTTAGAGCTTGGGTCTAGTGTTAACCTGATTCCCTACTCCGTGTACGAGCAATTAGGGGTTGGAGAGTTGAAACCCACTCGTTGTACTCTCCAAACGGCTGATCGATCAAATCACCCATCCTAGGGGTGAGCTAGATGATGTGTTGATCAAAGTTAGGGACTTCATATTCCCCGTTGATTTTATTGTTATGGACACACAACCTGTTGCTAACCCACGGAACCAAATTCCGGTGATCCTCGGTCGACCATTTTTGGCCACTTCCAATGCCGTAATAAATTGTCGCAATGGCTCCATGACTCTATCCTTCGGGAAGACGTCTAGTGAGTTCAATATTTACAAGTTAGGAAGTATGCCCCTCGTGCCTAAAACTAGTACACGAGAAGTTTGCTCTATTCACGAAATCACGCAGGAGGACCGCGGGCTTGAAAGATTTCTATTTGATGAAAACAGTTTTGACGCCACTAGTGCGTCCCTCCTTGAATCTACCACAGTCGACACAACCGATATTGATTATGATTATTTCACTTTTTTGGATGATTTTGACGACTCACCGCCCGAATATGAGTCTTTTGAATTTTTGGATGAGTTAGTTGAACCATCCGAATCGGTTGTTTGTAGTGATTTCGAACCTGTGTTGGAAACCTTTGAGTTCATGGTAGATTTCCCAATTTTGCCTATGATTGTTTCGCCTCCGAAACTCGAACTAAAGCCCTTGCCGTCTCACCTTAAATATGCTTACCTAGGTGAGAATGAGACCTTTCCCGTTATCATATCGGCCTCTCTTGCCCTCGAACAAGAGAAAGCCCTTTTAATGGTCTTACAAGATAAGCGACAAGCTTTCGGCTGGACTATGGCGGACATCGAGGAGATTAGTTCCCTCATAATTGAATATCATATGCATATGATGGATGATGCCAAGTCGATAAAGGATCCACAGAAACATCTTGGGGATAGTGTGGATAGTCAACCTTCTCCTTTAGAAGTTGAACCACCCTCTTTTCTTTTAATAAGCTACGAGAATGCCAATATTCCACCGATTGCTGATCATTCCCATTCTCGTTTTGATTCATCATCACCTCCTATCTATTCACTTCCACACTTTCCATACCACCACTTCTATCTTCCCCAATTCTTTTTGGATCGGTACAACATGTTCTTCCACCAACCGATAATCTATACAGATAAATTTTTCGACTGGTTGGTTTTGACGTTTGGTCTTTGCAAAGTTTGGCAGTGACGTCTAACATTGTTTCAATGAAGTTTGGGGGGGGCCTTTCTGTATATATATTTTTGTTTTTCTTTTAACAATAAAAAAATATTTTATAAATAAATAAACAGGGGAGTGCCGACATTCTCAACCCTCTTGGTGTAGCATGACAGTGAGGACACTGTCAAGGTTAAGTTTGAGGGTATGCTCAGTAAGCCTTCTTCTTTCGTATTCATATGTACATTTTTTTTGCATTTGCATACTTATTTTAAAACTCATAAAAAATTGAAAATTTTAAAAATTATAAAAATTAAAGTATTCAATTTTGGCCATAATTGACTTGAGTTTGACAAATAGGTTAACTAGCTAGGAGCAACTAGACTTAGAATTAGTAAATTAAAAACCCTAAAAGTAATCTTTCTTAAAATTTAACGGTAGAAAGTATATGTCTTTGTAGTTTATCTAGAAATAGGAAAATTTTGAGTTCACTTCTTGGGCTAAGTTAAAACAAGGGAAGAGTATTGATGTTTTTATTAAAATATAAGTTTGAAAAATAACTCCTAGCTTAAGTCTAAATTATGAAAATATATATCCTACAAATTGCACAAACACGCACCTTGAAACTTGGAATAGTAGAGGAGACCTTGAAATGCTCTTGTCTAAAGTCCTTAGTACGAAGAAAAATAAAACAAAAATTCAAGTGTGAATAAAGAGATAAAGAAAAAATGAACACTGGTTTTTGTAGTTACTTAAGGCTGCAAAAATAGAAAAAATATTTAGTGAGGGGTGCTTCATCACCTAGTGCCTTAGACTAACTGGTTTGGGAGTCACTGCTAAAGCCTTATGTGTTACAAGACTAGGAATTACGCTTTAATATGCATACACATTTTTTAATCGGTTGTTGGTACCTCAAGAAGTATTAACAATTCATGAAGAATGTGTGAGAAAAATTCATCTAAAATTCACCAATTAAGAAGTGCTTTGGACAACGGACAAGAGTATGATAGCTTGATTTGAATTTCCAAGTGTAGGGGTGATATACACACACACGTAGGTGTATGTGATTGGGGTTTAGATAAGAGATAGGAATGAAGAATAAGACTTATATCTTTAATAGAGATGATAAAAATTCCTAAGTTGAGATAGAACCCTAGAAGGAAAACTTAAGAGATGCCAAAAGCTAAGTAAATTCACAAGAATATATATAATCTTAAGTTAAATAATAAGGAAGCGTGAAGAATATGGGTGGATAATTTATGAGTCGAAGATAATAGAATTCCTTGTTAGAAAACCTAATTGGAGAATAAAAGTCAATGGGTCTAATTGATAGGATTTTGTGGGTAGTATCCCCTGAAACCCCTCAGGAGACAACACTCCTCCTATAAGGGACACCTAGAGGTTTAACGGCTTGTTGCACGAGCTCAATGCAATCGCGTTTCCCTGCGAAAGTGAGGTAAGGATTTTGTCAAGAATAAAAATAGGTTTGCTCGAGGACGAGCAAAAGATAAGTTTGGGGGTATTTGTTCATATCATAATATTGCATTATTATATTCCCCAGTCCTAGTCATTTTACAAATAAACGGGTGCTTTTGACCCATGTATGCTACATAGTTGCAGGTTACAGATTCTCGGGACAAAAACAGTGAAAAAAACGAAAGACGATACAAAAGTGAGACTACGACCAATAAATGGTGGAATCTGGATCAAGCCTACACGAAGGTCAGTTCACCGAGCATAAAGGCAGCAACACGAAGAAATGGTAAAAGTCCACTACAAAGATTTGGAAGAAAACCAGAAGACATTTTGAAGAAAGAACTGAAGAAAACAGAGAAAAAATGCAAGAAGACCAAACCCAAGAAAATAGAGCTCACAAGCCCCACACATGGACGTGGAACCGCGGCCAAACGTGGGGTTTGGCCGCGGAACCGCGGCCATCAAGTGCCCGTGTCAGTGCAAATTGATTCTGTGCGCTGGCGGTTCATGGAGCGTTGACTAGGTCTTTTTCTTAGGGGGTATTTTTGTAAAATCAGATGTGCGAGTCAATTGTAACCTAGGGTTTCTATGAATCTATAAATAGAAGCCCTAATACCTCTTTTGAGGTATGCCTCTTTTCATTTCATAAATTCAGATCTGTACTGTGTTGATGTTTGGAGAGAGCCATCAATAAAAATTAGTAAGTTCTTTTATTCTATTGCCTTAGTTTACTTTAATTTAGAATGTAATTCAATTCCCTAATGAGCGAGTAGTCTCTTCGCTTGTTAGGGTTAGCTTTAGGGAAAGGTTTGATAGATGAACTCTCTCACCCCTTTCTTGCCCCATCACACATAATAATTAGAACTCAATGCATACACGCACACACCGCTCCCTGCGGCACCTTACCCCTCGAGGTAACGGTGATACCGTAGTATAAAGGACCAGTTCTGTATGTTTTCCATGGAGGTTAGGGTAAGGATCGATAAAGGAAGGACAAGAACCTAAAGGAAGAAACACCGTTTCTTCCCGATGGTACTAATCCCTTTTATTGATAATTACCATAACACCTAATAGATCTAAAATAGGGCATTAAAAGCGGTGAGGAAACATTCAATCTCCCAACTTACCCTAGACCTAACCCTAGCAAGACTTAGATCTAAATAATCTTAGTATTAATCAATTTAGGTTTTAGAAATAATCAATCCGACACCCATCGGAATTAACCCGTTAGAGCGATTAGGAAAACACAAAATCCCTATGGACCGACCTGTACTCACCGGCTAGCTACTAAGCGACGCCGTTCTTGATTGCGGTTTAGAAATATTTTTGATTCATCTCTTAAAAGAGCATAAGCTAATTAAAATCCCTTTAAATCATAAGCTCATCCTTCAATTCTTCCTAGTCATGGGAGTATGATGGGGCAATGATATTCCAGAGTAGACTAGCGTATGCGCTTCATGACCCATATGATGAGCGATGGATGATCCCACATCCATTGGTGTTTGACATCAGAAAAGGTATACGGGTGCTCAGTGGAGACTGGGTACACTGAACGGACTCGCTGAGAACTCCTAGATAGTATTATACCTATCGTCAGATAGTAGTTTTCTGGTGATACTGGTACAGGTTAGTCTGTCGACCGGAGATCGTCATAGAGTCTTGTGCGATTCCCACTGTGCTTTGATTTCCACCTTACCACATTCAAGAGATCGTGCAAAATGGTGGTTTTTGGGTATAGTCCCAAGTCACATGGAGGCAATGAGCGATAGGAGGGGATTTTGTCTCTCCCGGTATTGGGGGTTAATGTTACGCTATGCTTGATTGGCCATAACTGGAAATCCCTGGCCGGGGTTGCTGAGATCTACTGGTAAGTGTTATCAGTAGTTTCTCGAACCGTTATGAGCCTCACATCGGCATGACTTATCAGCCTATTGGGTCTGACGTTTACCACCCCAGGCTGCGATATGCGACATATCAGACGAAGAGACCGGACTGTATGACAGTGTTACTTATTGGATTCCCAGAAGTATGAGCAGGCTTGCTTGTTGATCTTCTAATCGCTCAATACCCGGGTGGCCGTTACGTTTAGCAGACCGCTTGCGGCTTGTGGGTGATTGATATGATCACCACCTACTGCCGGCGTATTGACGAGTCTTTCGAGTCCTACACAGAGGTTTCCTGGTACAAGCGAAACGAAGTAGGAGCACATATATGATATGTGCATGACCGAGATTAATATGAATATGTGATACCGTATTCTATTCTCGTGATATATGATATCGGTTGGTTATACGTGATATAACCGGGCTGTCGAATCAAGTGTTGATTCGACAAGTTGATACATTTGATAATAGTCGGTTGTATGCGATATAACCGGATTATTAAATCAAGTATTGATTTAATAATTTAATGTATAATTATATATTTGATATATTATCTTACATTAACTAATATTAGCTCACTTAAGTATTCTTTTTCTCACTAGTGTACACTTAGTATATATGTAATATATATTAATGTACGTCTTTTGTATCATGCTTCATGCCACATGCTACATGGGTGTATGAGACTCATACCATGCTTATAATAATGTAAGGTTTTGTTTATTTAAAGTAAATCAAATTAGTTGGAAATTGTCACATGGTTGAAGCTTGTAGAAGCTTGTGGAACCATTGACCAAGTCCACTAATTTTGTTTTACTTGAAAATATTTATTAACCCAACCATTATTGTTCAGCCATGGTTTATTCTCCATATGAGTTAGTAGATGATATTAACTCATCCATGGTTGCTATTCTCACAACTTAATTGATTCTTCACTTACTTCATTCCATGGTTGCTTTCTTCATCTCCTTCCTCAAGCTTTCTAGCTTCATGGGAGGTGAAGAAAATTAGTGAGAAAATTATTTCTAAAGTGAGCAAATTCCTACTTTCTCAACCTCTTCTCTACAAGCCATTTAAATTGGGTTGTTTCTTTACTAGTTCATCACTTAGTGAAAATGTAGCTTGAGTTAGTGTCTCCTCGACGTAGATCATTTTCGGCCTCGAAGACTTTAAGCAAGATTGTTCATTTCACTTTGTGGAGCCTCACTAGAGACCGGAAGATCACTACTTGGAGCGAAGGGACTACTACACGGAGCTATTGAAGTGAAGGACCGGTCTACAAAGGTTGTATTCTTTGTTCACTTAGATATAAAGATGTTTACATGCTTGTTCGTCTAATTCTCTAGTTTAGATTATAGCGTTAGGGTTCTTTAGCGCGCCATTTTTTTGAAACGGTATGGTCAATCCCTCCCAAAACCCAGCGGCCGCACTAGGGAACCCAACAGTGGTATCAGAGCCATGCTAGAGAATTAGATGATGTTTGTAGACTTACGAAACCGAAACAACTCCGAACTCCTGATACAAAAACCCAGTTTATGTCGAATTTTTTAAGGTGTCAAAATTTATTTTAAGCAACTGCAGAATGCTACATGTGATGTAATAGGAACGCCACAGAAAATTGGTCCCCTCTCGCTGGAATATGGCCGGCCATAATGCAGTAAAATCTGGCCTGGCCGGTTTATTCCAGAGCATTAAGGCTTCAAATTTTTATTGTGTTCTGGTCTCTGGTTTTAGTGTTTCAGGTGTTTCTTGTTTTTGCTAAAATTACATGTGATGTTATTTTTGTGCAAAGGCAATTCAGAGTG
Source organism: Agapanthus africanus (assembly GCA_030015575.1). Classification (NCBI taxonomy): domain Eukaryota; kingdom Viridiplantae; phylum Streptophyta; class Magnoliopsida; order Asparagales; family Amaryllidaceae; genus Agapanthus; species Agapanthus africanus. The sequence goes on from JASDDO010000031.1 coordinate 570,807,358, forward strand.
TTTCGTAGTCGTAATTCTAACATTGTTTCGGGTACTTTAGACGATATTAAAAAGTTCGAACGGATATCAATAACCCCTTTTTTCCCTCGCTGGAAATATTCCAAGAGTTGGATTTTTCCAAGTTTGAAATCTTCAGAAAATCATGCAGGTGTTTTCTATGGACCCTCTAGAAGAACGAAACCCTAACTCAATTCTGTGACCGTCGGAACCGCCACTAAACCCTAAGGTTTATGGTAGTTCCGCGATGCCATAGGTGAGATAAGGGAAATTTTGGGTGTTTGTTTATTCGATCGGAAAGTTTAACATCGTTTAGCTATTTGTGATTGTGATACAATATTTGAAATCCACATAATCGGTTTTTTGAAAACTGATTTAAATTTTATAAATCTAGAAAGTTAGTCTCATTTGATCGGTTGCCACGGGATTTTGATGTGGATCAAAAGTCCGTCGCAATTACGTAGCGTACACGGATACTCGCCGGGTAAGCTTACTAGATAGCCACGCCCTATAGCCCCGACCAAGTCACTGTAGGAGAACCCCGTCGCCAAAAGCATCTGTTCGGGTGCCCACGACCGCGGTGTTCTTCCTAAGTGCACTTCATCCACAATATCGGGGGTGCGGCCGTCTACTAAAGTTTCCGACGAGCAGTCGATCAGGTTTCGGAAATCTTGTTGAATTACCAGACTGGTTATTGGAAAGTGTTTTCAATATCGAGACTAAAATGCGGGGTTTATAATTGTTAGTCATGTGATGTCTAAGAAACTCATTTGGTTAGGCATGAAATCCGAAGTATGTGATACATTGGGTTTATGATGTCTAAGGTGGTTGTGAGTTCCAATTGTTGTAGTTTTTCACTTTCTTTTCTGCGACCGTAAGTGTAATATGTGGTGTATTGCCGGTTTCGTTGCTATATGTCAACGACAATTGGGATACGCATATTTACTTACGTTGATGACATGTGATGTTATGTGTTGCTATGATATTTTATATTGGATCATCGTGTTTTGAATAGCCGGGGTTTTTATGTGAGATAAGAGTTTTTCATTTTCATTCATGTAAAATCATGTATGTAATATTCTTTTATTGGGGCACTTCCGGATTGAGGATGATGTCACCATTGATGTATATTATTTACTTTTCCGCATTAGGATAGACCTAAGGAGGAGAGCACAAGTAACCGGGTTCTAGAGTCCAGTGGGAGACTATCTCGAGGAGTCGAGACCGGGTCTCTTAACACTAGAATTGGGAGAGTTGCTTGCTGCTCTCGTAGGGGTCTATGGATGTGGGTTTGGCTATTCATCGCGACCGTGGAATCGTGATTTTTACTGGCTTAATTTAAAACATGGAATTCCTAGTATATCCAATATTTCATATGTGTTCTTCTGCTGCTGATATTCTGTGGTGTGATCACTTAATACTCTGAGAAGAATGCTTATATTATATATATGATATATAATAAATATTGCTGCTTTCATTTCTTCTGTGATGCTTAGAAAGCATATAATTGATGGGACTTCATTAAAGAGATTAATGAAATAAAAGATACCTAAAGATATTGTGGAATCTTGTTTTAAAAACTGGTAGCTCTAGTTCTTGCTTTACATAGTGGTATTCCTTGTAGAATATCCATCACCTTATTCGATAAGGAAAGAGCCGAGATCCCTTCACCGGGAGTGACCTCTTTAGCGAAACTGGAAGATACCACAACCCACTCGGTTTTGTCTTTTGATTGCTTTATAGTTCGTGCTTTGCATAGTGGTATTTGTGAAATATCCTGCACCTCATTCGACGAGGAAAGAGCCGAGATCCCTTCACCGGGAGTGACCTCTTTAGCAAAATTAGTAAAAGCCTAAAAAACACTCCTTTTCAAAATCACTCGATTCTACAACGATATCAAGTTCATTACGCAAAAGGTTTTATTAAAAAGCTGTTGTAGCCCTCCGTTATTTCAGATAAATACTATTTAGTATTCGTGCTACGTTTGTTGACTATTGTAAGGCGTAGTGTGCGGTAGCTGATTAGTGCTTATTTGCTAAGGCATATGATGCGATTGGATTAAGGTATTCGTACGACTTTGTTGACTATGTTAAGGGTCGTACGGGTTGGTTTAATTCAATTAGGAAATGACGAGTTGAACTTGGCTAGCACTTATGATTTGTTGACCTTGCTAAGGTCAAAAGTTGCCAGGGGCAAAATATTATCGGGAATTTCAAGTGTTGAAATTTGCAATAAGATTGCATACTTTCTATGAGATTGTTGGACCCCGATACGCACTGCGAGTAAGAGTTACTCCTGGGAGAGTTTTACACATTACAATTAGCCAATCAAGTAGGTGTCTAGAAAGGTGTTAACGGAGTACGCCCTTGAGAAAATGAGGTTTATTTTAATTAGATCCGTGCAAAAGCATGGGGAACCTCCCTCAAAGTACCGACACTGGCCTGACCGAAAGATTGGCGAACTTGTTGGGTGTAATTAATCCCAGCTAGTCTTACCTTTTAGGGTTTCAAGGAAGATTTGATAAAAACAGTCTGAGCCATCCTGATTAGATAAACTAATAACCAATCTGATCTCGCAAGAGCACACGTTGAGTGTTTTATTCTTTCTCTCTCCTAGTAGTGACCATGTCACGTCTTAATCAAGATAATAATATGGATGCATTGACCGAACCTACTTATTACACCATGATGTGGAACGTTGGTTCCGTTCTTTCTTATAATTGTTATAAGACTGAGCAGGAAATAGGGGATTACCCGGATTTCCACGCAACCTAATTGAGGAATAAGCATGTTGATGCATATTTTTCGGGTGTGTTTATTACCGAGAACTGTTTCTTAGTATCCTCTACGTCCTAGGTATGAGATACCGGATCAGGATCCCATATATGTAATATGTTACTTGGGCTATAGACAGGTAGAGAACTGGGATCACGTGATATGTCTCTAAGTGTTAGAGAATGGTGCAATTGTTGCAGTCAAATCAGTTGGCAAATATCACATTGTATTACCAAGCGGTAAATACATTGATTCTGAACAAATGTTATTAGATACCGAACCTGATATACAACATTAAATCAGATTCTTTATTAAGTTAAAGAAGGATATAATTTTGTATTGCTGGATAATGTTGTGAACATTTTCCTTAATCAAGAGTTGATTGGATCATGCACGTTATGTAATAGCATATACGTTCTAAATCAAACCACAATTCAAAGTATATATAGAACACACTCAAGAGGAGTAGTTCAGAAATGAACGAATTCTTCTTGTAGCATTGTAGACTAGGTCATATCAATGCGACACAACTAGCTAAGTTACATAAGGATGAATATTTGAATCCGCTCGAATTTTCATCTTATGATACTTGCCAGTCTTGTTCAAAGGTAAAATGACCAATACTCCATTTACTGGAAATAGAGAAAGAGTTATTGAACTCTTGGGACGGATACATGATGATGTATACGGTCCAATGTTTACAAATGCAAGGGTTGGTTCTTCATACTTCATTATATTCACTGATCATCTCTTGAGATTCGGACATATGTTCCTGTTGAAACACAAGTCAGAAACTTTTGAGAAATTCAAGGAATATAAGTTTGAAGTTGAGAACCAGATGGATAGAAGTACTAAAGTCCTTCGATGTGATCAAGGAGGAGAATACTTGTGCATGAGGTTCTTGGAGTTTCTTAAAGGAGAATGAGATTCTCTCTCAGCATACTCTTTCGTGTACACCACAGCACAATGGTGTATCGGAACGGAGGTATCGCGCCCTATGAGATATGGCGCGCTCTATGATGAGTACTGCTGAGTTACCTGTTTTCTTTTGGTGTTATGCCCTTGAGAAGCTGCATACCTATTGAATTGGTTTCCATCCAAATCAGTGCCTACCACTCCATATGAGATATGGAATGGGAAGAGACCATGTCTTAAACGAGTTATGATATGGGATTGTCCGGCCTATGTTGAAAAACAAAATCCGGACAAGCTCGAGGCAAGGTTAGTTCTTTATAAATTTGTTGGATATCCCAAACATTTGCGAGAGTATATCTTCTACCAAACTGTGGAGCAAAAGGTGTTTTGTTTCTCAGCATTCCACCTTTTTAGAAAAGGAATTTCTTATGAAGAAATTTGTGGTCATGAGGTAGAACCGGAAGGAGTTCTAGCTGGAAAAACTAACAGCTAATGATTTGGTGAAACCAAAGGATTCAATAGTCTCCAATGAACCTCAGCCTCTCCGTGAATCTGGTAGGGTTCCTCATCCACCTGAGAGATACTACGGTTTCCTCGTTGACGGTGGGAGCGAGGATTGCATCATGGTAAATGATGACCAAACTAAGGTTCAGGCAGGCCATCATGAGTGGGGACTCTGTGAAAAGGCTGGATGCAATGCAATCAGAGATGGAATCCATGTACACCAACATAGTATGACTTTGAACCTTGCATCTGAAGGGGTAAAACCCATCGGGAGCAAATGGATCTTGAGAAGATTCTTGGTGTAGATGGAAAAGTTGAGACTTTCAAAGCTAGACTTGTAGTAAAAGGCTATCGTCAATAACCAGGTGTGGTTTTATGATGAAACCTTTTCTCCAGTGGCTATGCTTAAGTCCACCAGAATTAAAGCACGCATCGCGGAGTTGGAACATCTGTTTTGATGTGGCAGTTAAAGAGTTTGACTTCATAAGAAAGGTAGATGAACCTTGTATATATAGGAAGGCTGTAGAGAGTAAGGTTATCTTCCACGTATTGTACGTAGATGACATACTCTTGATAGGAAATGGTTTCCTATGCTACACTCGGTCAAGCTCCTCTTATCATGAGGATTCTCCATGGAAGATCTGGATGATACCTACTACATCTTGAGGATTATAATCTATGGTGATAGATCTAAGAGGATGTTGGGAGTGTCCTAAATCCAGGTACATTAACACCATACTAAAGGGGTTTAGTATGGAAGATTCTAAGCGTGGCGGTTCGCCCACTTACTCATGAATCACTCTATACAAAAAGATGTCTCCCGAGACTGATTTGGAGAGAGACTCACGTTCAAGGGATACCTTATGCTTCGGCCGTAAGCTCTATCATGTATGCGATGTTATGTACCAGACCAGATGTAGCTAACTCACTGTGTAGTGATCAGGAATCAATCGGATATTGGGAGAATCACTGGACAGCTGTGTAGGATATTCTTAAGTACTTGAGAAGCACTAAAGAAATGTTCTTGGGGTTTGGTAACGGTGAACTCCGGTGGGAGTTCTTTACCAATTCGAACTCCCAGAGTGATAAGGACGACTGAAAGTCAGTCTCGGGCTTTGTCTTTACCCTTAGTGGAGGGACAGTATGTTGGAAGAGTTCCAAGCTAGATACCGTGGCAATCCAGACGATAAAAGATAAATACATCGATACTAACGATGCTACCAAAGTGGATGTATGGATAATTCTCGTTCATGAGATGAAAATGGTTCCTACCATTGAGCGTCCAATAATTGTTATTGTGACAACAATGAAGTTGTGGCTTTGGCCTAAGAATGCCGGTCCCATCAGCCATCTAGACATATTCTGAGAATAGTATCACTTGATCAGGGAGATGGTTGATCTCCAAGGGATCGAGGTAAGGAGAGTTGACACGAAGGATAACACGGTGGATCCACAAACTGAGGCCTTTCCCTAAAGAGACTTTTATGGGGCGTTGAGTATGAGATACTACAACAAATGGCCTTAGTGCAAGTGGGAGATTGTTAGTTATATGTATGCCCTAGAGGACATTATTATACATGTGATGTATATTATAGTGGATGCTTGGACATATATAGGGAGGACTTTCTTGCTCGACATAATAGTATGATATCTGGTTGCTCTTTATCTTAACATATACACTTATTGTCTCTCTATTACATGTTGATAAAGCCCTTAGGATGAGTACTTGACTACCAAGATTATGATGCAGATCATACTAGTGGGGCAGAGGTAGTCGGTAAGTACATCCTTCAATTGTTCCTAGTCACGGAAGTATCGAGACGGGGCATCGATATTCCAGAGTAGACTAGCGTATGCGCTTCTTGACCCATATGATGGGTGATGAATGATCCCACATCCATTGGTGTTTGACATCAGAGAAGGTATACGGGTGCTCAGTGGAGACTGTGTACACTGAACGGACTCGTCGAGAACTCCTAGATGGTATTATACCTATCGTCAGATAGCAGTTCTTTGGTGACACTGGTACAGGTTAGTCTGTCGACACGAGATCATCATAGAGACTTGTGTAATTCCCACTGTGCTTTGATTTCCACCTTACCACGTTCAAGAGATCGTGCAAAATGGTGGTTTTGGGTACAGACCGCATTCACGTGGAGGCAATGAGCGATAGGAGGGGACTTCGTCTCTCCCAGTATTGGGGGTTGATATTGTGCTATGCTTGATTGGCCATAACAGGAAATCCCTGGCCAGGGTTGCTGAGATCTACTGGTAAGTGTTATCAGTAGTTTCTCGAACCATTATGAGCCTCACATTGGCATGACTTATCATCCTATTGTGGTCTGACGTTTACCACCCCCAGGCTGCGATATGCGACATATCAGACGAAGAGACCGGACTGTACAATAGTGTTACTTATTGGATTCGCAGGAGTATGAGCAGTCTTGCTTGTTGATCTTATGATCGCTCAATACCCGGGTGGCCGTTACGTTTAGCAGACCGCTTGCGGCTTATGGGTGACTGATATGATCACCACCTACTATTGGCGTATTGACGAGTCTTTAGAGTCCTACACACAGGTTTCCTGGCTCAAGCAAAACGAAGTAGGAGCACATATGTGATATGTGCGGGACTGAGATTAATATGAATATGTGATACCGCATTCTATTCTCACGATATGTGATATCGGTCGGTTATATGTAATATAACCGGGCTGTCGAATCAAGTGTTGATTCGACAAGTTGATACATTTGATATTAGTCTGTTGTATGTGATATAGCCGGATTATTAAATCTAGTGTTGATTTAATAATTTAATGTATAATTATATATTTGATATACTATCTTATATTAACTAATATTAGCTCACTTAAGTATTCTTTTTCTCACCAGTGTACACTTAGTATATATATGTGATATATATATTAATGTACATCTTTTGTGTCATGCTTGATGCCACATGCTACTTGGTGTATGAGACTCACACCATGCTTATAATAATGTAAGATTTTTTTTATTTAAAGTAAATCAAATCAGTTGGAAATTTTCACATGGTTGATGCTTGTAGAACCTTGTGGAACCATTGACCAAGTCCACTAATTTTGTTTTACTTGAAGATATTTATTAACCCAACCATTATTGTTTAGCCATGGTTTAGTCTCTACATGAGTTAGTATATGATATTAACTCACCCATGGTTGCTATTCTCACAACTTAATTCATTCTTCACTTGCTTCATTCCATGATTGCTTTTTTCATCTCCTTCCTCAAGCTTTCTAGCTTCATGAGAGGTGAAGAAAATTAGTGAGAAATTATTTCTAAAGTGAGAAATATTCCTACTTTCTCAACCTCTTCTCTACTAGACATTTATATTGGGTTGTTTCTTCACTAGCTCATCACTTAGTGAAGAGGTATCTTGAGTTAGTGTCTTCTCGACGTAGATCATCTTCGGCCTCGAAGATTTCAAGCAAGATTGTTCATTTCACCTTCTGGAGCCTCACTAGAGTCCGAGACATCACTACTTGGAGCAAAGGGACTGCTACACGGAGCTATTGAAGTGAAGGACCGGTCTACAAAGGTTGTATTCCTTGTTTACTTAGATATAAATATGTTTACATGCTTTTTCGTCTAATTCTCTAGTTTAGATTCTAGCGTTAGGGTTCTTTAGCGCGCCATTTGTTTTGAAAACGACATGTTCGATGCCTCCCGAAACCCAGAGGACGCCCTAGGGAACCCAGCACATTGTTGGTTCACGGTTCTATCAACGAGAAGGCATAATGGAGTGTTCCACCTTGGGGAGTCACAAAGATAAGACCAACCCCGGCTTTGATTATTAGGCTGTTCCCCTTCCGGGCATTCATTAAAGATGCTCCGTCGAAGTATAATTCCCACCGGTATTTTCCAGTTTCTTCTACCTCTTTACTTATGTTGAATGTGTATTCATCTAATAGTTCTATATTTAGTGGAAAGTCGGTTGGAATCGGATGCTCTGCAAGAAAGTCGACGATGGCTTGGCTTTTTACCGCTTTGAGTGGGCGATAAATAATTGTGAACTCCATCAGCAGAAGGGCCCACTTGGTGAGCCTACCAGCCAACATTGCTTTGGACAAGAGGTATTTGAGATGGTCCACCTTCGATATAAGATGGACTTCATGCGTCAGTGCATAGTGTCTGAGCTTTGTGAGCATTGTGACTGCAAAGATCAATACCAGGCAATGCTTTTCGATGAGAGAGTAGTTATTTTTTGCTCCCAGCAGGACTCGGTTCAAGTAGTATAGATCCCTCTCCTTTCCTTGGTCATTCTTTTAAGCCTAAAGCACACCTAGAGAACCATCAAGGGCGGTTGTATAGAGTAATAGGGGTTTCCCTTAACCGAAATGGCCAAGATTGGTGGATTCTGCAAATATTGCTTGATCTCTTCCAGAGCCTCTTGACATTTCCGGTCCTATATAAATGGGATGCCTTTCTTCATCAGATGGTTTTACGAACGGCATTTCTTAGAGTGGTTGGCGATGATCCATCGGATATAAGAGAACTTCCCTTAGAAAGATCGCAGTTGTTTGAGATTCCTCGGAGGGGGCAACTCCATAATTGCTCTGATCTTGGAAGGGTCGATTTCGATCCCTTGGTGGCGGATTATAAAACCCAGAAACTTTCATGATGAGACCCCAAAGGAACATTTTAGCGGATTCATCCTCAAGTTGTATTTGCGAAGGTGCTCAAAGACTGTCCTTAGATACTTCAAGTGCTCTTCATACAACATGCTCTTGCCTGAGAGGTTGTCGATGTAGCATTCAATGATGACATGTATCATGTCGTCGAATATCTTGGTCATTTCCATTTGATATGTCGCCCCGGCATTCTTTAGTCCGAAAGGCATCACTTTATAACAGAATACACTTAGCAGGGTGCGAAAGGCTGTATGTTTCTGATCCTCGGGATCCATCTTGATCTGATTGTATCCTTAAGATCCGTCCATAAAAGTGAAGACCTCATGAGTAGACGTATTTTCTATCATCAACTCTGTGACTATCACGGGAAGTCATCCTTTGGGCACGCCTTATTGAGATCTCGACTGTCCATGAAGATCCGGATGGTCTCATTCTTCTTCATCATAGGGACGATATTGGCGATCCAGTCGGGGTACTGGACCTCATGGATGAAGCCGGAGTCTATGAGCTTCTTGACTTCGGAGTTGGTACTCATCTTGAGTTCAAGCTATATCCTTCTTGGCACCTGCTTGGCCGGCTTTATTTCCGGCATTATGGCTAATTTGTGAACCGCTACCTCTGGATCGAGACCAGGAATCTCAAAGTAATTCCATATGAAGCACACTTTGTACTCCATGAGTACTTCTTTTAGACTAGCTACTTATTCATCTGACAGCAGCTTGCTGATGAACGTGGATAGAGAATCATCTTCAGTTCCCAAGTTCATCATTTTCAAGTCATTAGCAGTGATGTGGATCCTGTCTTCTATCTCTCTTGGTGCTGGCGGCAGCTCCGAAATTTCCTCTCTTTCTTTGGAAATGCTGTCGAGGCACTGAAGCGCATCTTCATCTCCCTCTTCATTGAGGATTCTTATCAAGTGGCAAGTATGGGTAAGCTTCCGCACCTTTGGCTGGTTACACTCTGACATGGCGAGGTTCTATCACATTGGCTCCTATTTTTGCGGAGGTTCCACTTTCCAGTTGTCGCTTAGTTTGAACCTTCTTTGCCTATACTGGTCTTCCGCCTAATTCTTGAAGTCGAAGTAATCTTCGATTGGATAACCAAAGACCCGATGGCAGGGATAGTAGGCAGGATAATCGAGAGCATTAGCTTCATGAGGCCGCTTGCACTTGGGCAGCGTTAATATCTGATTTGTTATGGCAAGGTTAAATATTTTCCTAACCTTGTCCCAAAGAAAAGAATATCCCCGTCCTATCCTTTCTTCAAGAGATATGGCTAGGCGACTTTGCGTCTTGGCCATGGATGGTGTCCTATCTTTTATGTGGCCACCTTGAACCCCTTTATTTTTAAAGGATTGTATGGGCAGCTATTAAGGATGAGGATCATGACACGTCTCTCTCATGGACTGCCTGCTTGGGTGGGAGCTTCTGGCCATTTCACACAGAGTTGTCTAACCCATTTGATATACTTCTTTCATTAGCTTCTCAGTCAGGTCCTTTATTAGCAAAGTTGTAATGTTTTGCGGAGCTTAATTATATCGCCTACTCGAGGATAATTGCATATATAAGGTCATCAGAGCCTCGAGCGACAATTCAGATAATCTGGTTAGGATACTTTGCGAGGTGTTCTGGCCTTGCTCGGTTGAGTTGTTTGCCATCCATGTGTCTTCCCTTTCGTTTAGAGCGTAGTAGCTATGTGCCCGCTTCTTCTTCTTCTTAGGTAGAACATAGCCCAGACCAGTAGTATCGAACTTTCCATGGGCCGCCGGTTGGCGGGTCCCAAACATTTGTCAGATCTTCTTAAAATACTGGGCCTGACAGGCAGTCTGTTCGAATGGTACTCCCTGCTGATGAAGGAGTTCGCTTACGCTCTTTGTATAACATCTCAGCATGGGGATCGATTGTAACCTATCAAGATTCGGCTCGATTCTGTGCCAAACCTCTTTCTCCACCTTGGTTTCTTTTGACTTATAAAAGATAATCGCCTTTTCTCTTTTATGTTTAGGAGGCACGTAGAAGATTACTAGCTCTTGTACATGGTAGGTGTTGAGTGCATCGAGCTCTTTGTAGTGATGCAGTATAGCCATTGTAATATGCAGGGCTCGATCGGCTTCATTGGGGACTTTTACCCATGGATGGATAGAGAAAACCGTATTAGTTTCTTCTTCTGAGTCACTGCCGAAGATCGGAATAGGATCTGATGAACTTGGTTTATCAGTTTCCTTTGGAGGCTGACCCGTGAGTACTATTTCTTCCTCAGAATCGCTTCCAAAGACAAGGATGATCGCTGCGTGAACTTCCTTGTCCTTGGGCTTGCTGCACTTCTCTATGTCTTCATAGTCCAACGAGAAATACTTCGCATCTTCATATTTCCGTACTTCGTTGACCGAGATCGGATTGAGATCCTCTGTGATGGTGTGCTCCTGGCCATCCTTGAAATATTTCATACACTGATGTTTTGTAGAAGGGATGACGCCATACTGATGTAGCCAGGGTCTACCCAGCAATGTTTTATAGCAGGTCTTGCCTTCAATGACGTAGAATTTGATGTCAGTGACGAGTTGTCCAAAGTGGAGTGTCAACACTATGAACCCCAACGTTCTTAATGACTGGGATTCGAATATGGAGATAGAGATTTTCTCCCGGCCGAGATATCGCACATCCATGAACGGCTGCTTGAGCACCTTAACATTAGGGAGATTGACCGAAGAGTCATTGCCGCCGACGATTTTATTTTGTTGGGTTACGGCAGCGCCCCGGCCATCGATCCGTGGCCGAATGTGAAACAAAATCTTTTGAAACATGGTGCTACCACAACCAATTACCCGGATCGAACCATTAACTGTTTACTAGAAATCTATAAAGTGTTCAGAGATTATACTGACCGATCTGTGTCCTTCAGTCTTCAATCTCTGCGCTAAGCTCCTCGCCGGCTGCCCCGAACAAGTCCGCTCTCGGGTCTCCCTCGTCGAAGACGATCCACCTCGAGGATTCTTAATACGGGCTCCCGCTTCAAACCGAAGCAACTCGAACAACTATTTTGCTAACCTGGGTGCTCAAGATGATGTAGAGATAGTGTGTGGATACTTTGTCCCAAAACACTCTAGGATTCTCAACACATGAGAGGGATAGTGTGGAGGTGAAGAAGAAGCCATGTATGTGTGAAGTGTGAGCTCAAGACTTTAGCTTGCAAAAGAAAAAGCAATCTCCATGGAATAAAAATGTGGTTGCCTCTCTCATTTTGGTGTTGTGTGGTATTTTTGATAGCCAGCCAAAAGAAAAATCATAGCCACAAATTATCTTCATGCCATCAAAAAATATCTCACAACAAAATATAAATAATAAAGCATGGTCCATGCTTTATCATTAAATGCCACAAGCCAAAACTTTCCCTCACACTTTACACATAATCAATATTAAACATTTAACCAAAATCCTAAAATGTTTAACACAATAAAAGGAAATGGCATCTCCAAAGTAATCTTGTAACATATTACAACAATACCCCTCAACTGTATATACATACCCGCATCCGTATTCCGACTGAATATGAATACATTGAGACGAAAGTAATCCAACAATCTATTACTAGGATCCGGCATAAACCAAAGCCCACTAGTACGATCCGTCCGATCATGATTCGTGCACGAGTGCACGTATATGATCGAACCCTGCCATAAAACCATAGGGCCTCTACAACGTTTTGCCCAAACTAGGGAAACCCTATCTGTGGGACTCTAAAGACTCGTCAATACACTAGCAGTGGGTTTAACCACAAGCACGTCAGTGGCACTGGCTGTATGTCACGACCCGAAGGTACAGAACGTGACCGGCACTTAAATTACAAAGCGTCTAGAGGCGCAACGTAATCTAAGTACGCCGAAGCCCAGAAATCTAAACCATTTAAAGAAAAAGTAAAGGAAAACATATTTAAGAGCAATATCAAATTTCTCAAAAATTTCGGCAGAGTCTCCTTTGTAAAAACCGGCCCCAAACGGTTACAAACAAGAATAATATATACAAGCAATAAAAAGGCATCCCCAAAAGGGAGCTAGCTCTACGCCAAAAGGTGGAAACAACCACACAATGCATTAAGATATACAACGCCGAAGAGCGAGACTCAACTCAAAATAAAACCAAATCCACCAAAAGCCATAATAATACAAGCGCGACTCTAAGGTCGAAATAAAAACAACTGGTCTTCTAAATCTATCAAGTAATACAAATCTGGTTGATGGAGCTTACTAGATATAACTGAAAAAATAAAAGTACAACGGCGGTCCCGATACAATGAACCAACCTACCAAGCAAATCACCCAGAATGAAATGATGTGCCTGCAAGCTGCCAAGGAAACCTGTACATCGAAACCTGTAAGAAAATTTGGCACAACGGGGGTGAGTTGCCAACTCGTGAGTAGAAGACATCTGCGAGTAGAAATCACATGCACGACGCTCTTCTAGGTCATAATAATATACTTAATATAACACTAGTCATCTAGTAGTGGCAGGGTAATAATCTATGCGTAAGTGCAATACTCAGTGCTCATGTCAGTGCCTCAAGTAGTAACAGGTCATGTGTATGAGTATGCATGCACCATGAATGTAAAACAATCAACCATGAAATCTGGATATATCTGTATAAGAAATCATTAACTTTTATCATAGTAAAATTTGTATGGTAATCTGAAACATCATCAATGAAATCCATGGAAATCTGTGTCAAGTATCGACACAAAACATGCAAATCTCAAAGTCTCAATATCTCATAGTCTCAATATCTCGGGCTCCGTCAGTCCGGATCGGCCTATATCATCAAATCACACGACAACGGTCGGTATCCTCCGGATATCCGCCGTGCCAGACATCACCGGTAGGTAGACTTCCCCAGCCAGGCTCATCGTCATCCCCACAAAAACACTCTCGCCCCGGGGTACTGTACCGGGCCCACCATGTACCCGAGACAGTTCCTCCACTCCCCGAATCGGGTCTCGAAATCCAACAGAAAACATGAAAACTCATGGTGGACGACTGTTCATACTATAATATTGCATTATTATATTCCCCATTCTTATTCATTTTATAAATAAACAGGTGCTTTTGACCCATGTCTGCTACATAGTTACAGGTTACATTCTCTTGGAATTAAAACAGTGAAATTGATGAAAGAGATGAAACAAAGTGAGACTACGACCAATAAATGGTGGAATCTTGATCAAGCCTACACGAAGATCAGTTCACAAAGTACAAAGCAGCGCAAGGTTCAAGACATCGTCATGAAGAAACGGTAAAAGTCCACGACTTTACTCACTGTAGAGATCTGGAAAAGAACTAAAAGACATTCTGAAGAACAAACTAAGGAAAGCAGAATACAAGCCAACCAGAACATTCCTTGAAAAACCTAGCAACAAAGACCACTATTTGGCCGTGGAACCGCGGCCAAACGTGGGCTTTGTCCGCGGATCCGAGGCCACGTGGCACAAGTGTCGGTGGAAAATTGTCGGTGCGCTGGCGGTGCGTTGACTAGGTCTTTTTCTTAGGGGGTATTTTTGTAATAGCATACATGCGGCGATTGTAAACCTAGGGTTTTCTATGTCCTATAAATAGAGACCCAAATACTTGTATTAGGTCATGCCTCTTCTTGTGCCTCATTTTATATCTAAAATTCAGATCTGTAATTTTCTGCAATGAATGAAGAGTGCATCAAATTAGGAGTAAGTTTTCAATTCTCGCCTTAGTTAATTTTATTTCCATGCCCTAGTATAATTCTCTATTCTTACCCTAGTTTAGATCTAATTCTCTGCCTTAGATAGATAGTTTAGATATGTTCTTTAATTCCCTAATGAGCGAGCAGTCTCCTCGTATGTTAGGGTTAGATTTGGGGAAGGATTGAGAGATGAATATCTCTCACCCCTTTCTTGTCCATCACACGTTTTTATAGGACTCCATGCATACATGCAGACACCGCTCCCTACGGCACCTTATCCCACGAGGTAGCGGTGATACCATAGTATAAAGGCCCGGTTGAGCATGTTTTCCATGGAGGTTAGGGTAAGGATTAAGAAAGGAAGGTCAAGAACCTAGAGGAAGAAACACCGTTTCTTCCCGATGGTACTAATCCCCTTTATTAATAATTACCATAACACCTAAAGAGATCTTAATTTGGGTATAGAAAGCGGTGAGGAAATCTTTGCATTTCCAAACTTAACCTAAACCTAACCCTAGCAAGATTTAGATCTAGATAAACTTTAGTTTTTAGATTTAATCAATCCGACACAAATCGGAATTAACTCGTTAGAATAATTAGGAAATACACAAAATCCCTGTGGAACGACCCGTACTCACCGGCTAGCTACCAAGCGCAATCAAGAACGGCGTCGCTTGGTAGCTAGTCGGTGAGTATGGGTCGTTCCACAGGGATGTTGTGTATTTCCTAATTGTTCTAACGAGTTAATTCTGATTGGTGTCGGATTGATTAAATCTAAAAACTAAAGTTTATCTAGATATAAATCTTGCTAGGGTTAGGTTTAGGTTAAATTTGGAAATGCAAAGATTTCCTCACCGCTTTCTATACCCAAATTAAGATCTCTTTAGGAGTTATGGTAATTATTAATAGAGGGGATTAGTACCATCGGGAAGAAACGGTGTGTCTTCCTCTAGGTTCTTGTCCTTCCTTTCTTAATCCTTACCCTAACTTCCATGGAAAACACGCTCAACCGGGCCTTTATACTACGGTATCATCGCTACCTCATGGGATAGGGTGCCATAGGGAGCGGTGTGTGCATGTATGCATGGAGTCCTATAAAAACGTGTGATGGGCAAGAAAAGGATGAGTTGCCAACTCATATGTAGAAGACATCTGCGAGTAGAAATCACATGCACGACGCTCTCCTAGGTCATAATAATATACTTAATATAACACTAGTCATCTAGTAGTGGCAGGGTAATAATCTATGCGTAAGTGCAATGCTCAGTGCTCGTGTCAGTGCTTCAAGTAGTAACATGTCATGTGTATGAGTATGCATGCACCATGAATGTAAAACAATCAACCATGAAATCTGGATATATCTGTATAAGAAATCTTTAACTTTTATCATAGTAAAATTTGTATGGAAATCTAAAACATCATCAATGAAATCCATGGAAATCCGTGTCAAGCATCGACACAAAACATGCAAATCTCAAAGTCTCAATATCTCATAGTCTCAATATATCGGGCTCCGTCAATCCGGATCGGCCCATATCATCAAATCACACGACAACAGTCGGTATCCTCCGGATATCCGCCGCGCTAGACATCACTGGTAGATAGTCTTCCCTAGCCAGGCTCATCGTCATCCCCATAAAAACACTCTCGCCCTGGGGTACCGTACCGGGCCCACCATGTACCCGAGACGGTTCCTCCACTCCTCGAATCGGGTCTCGAAATCCAACAGAAAACATGAAAACTCATGGTGGACGACTGTTCAAACCATAATATTGCATTATTATATTCCCCATTCTTATTCATTTTACAAATAAACAGTTGCTTTTGACCCATGTCTGCTACATAGTTACAGGTTACATGTTCTTGGAATAAAAACAGTGAAATTGATGAAAAAAATGATACAAAGTGAGACTACGACTAATAAATGGTGGAATCTTGATCAAGCCTACATGAAGATCAGTTCACAAAGTACAAGGTGGCGCAAGGTTCAAGACTTTGTCACGAAGAAACGGTAAAAGTCCACGATTTTACTCACTGTAGAGATCTGGAAAAGAACTAAAAGACATTCTGAAGAACAAACTAAGGAAAGCAGAAGACAAGCCAACCAGAACTTTCCCTGAAAAACCTAGCAACTAAGACCACTATTTGGCCGCGGAACCGCGGCCAAACATGGGCTTTGGCCGCGGATCCGCGGCCATGTGGCACAAGTGTTGGTGGAAAATTGTCGGTGCGCTGGCGGTGCGTTGACTATGTCTTTTTTTAGGGGGTATTTTTTTAATAGCATACATGCGGCGATTGTAAACCTAGGGTTTTCTATGTCCTATAAATAGAGACCCAAATACTTGTATTAGGTCATGCCTCTTCTTGTGCCTCATTTTATATCTAAAATTCAGATCTGTAATTTTCTGCAATGAATGAAGAGTGCATCAAATTAGGAGTAAGTTTTCATTTCTCGCATTAGTTAATTTTATTTCCATGCCCTAGTATAATTCTCTATTCTTGCCCTAGTTTAGATCTAATTCTCTGCCTTAGATAGATAGTTTAGATATGTTCTTCAATTCCCTAATGAGCGAGTAGTCTCCTCGCTTGTTAGGGTTAGATTTGGGGAAGGCTTGAGAGATGAAGATCTCTCACCCCTTTCTTGCCCATCACACGTTTTTATAGGACTCCATGCATACATGCACACACCGCTCCCTTCGGCACCTTATCCCACGAGGTAGCGGTGATACCGTAGTATAAAGGCCCGATTGAGCATGTTTTCCATGGAGGTTAGGGTAAGGATTAAGAAAGGAAGGACAAGAACCTAGAGGAAGAAACACCGTTTTTTCCCGATGGTACTAATCCCCTTTATTAATAATTACCATAACTCCTAAAGAGATCTTAATTTAGGTATAGAAAGCGGTGAGGAAATCTTTGCCTTTCCAAACTTAACCTAAACCTAACCCTAGCAAGATTTAGATCTAGATAAACTTTAGTTTTTAGATTTAATCAATCCGACACCAATCGGAATTAACTCGTTAGAACAATTAGGAAACACACAACATCCCTGTAGAACGACCCGTACTCACCGGCTAGCTACCAAGAGCAATCAAGAACGACGTCGCTTGGTAGCTAGCCGGTGAGTACGGGTCGTTCCATAGGGATGTTGAGCATTTCCTAATTGTTCTAACGAGTTAATTCTGATTGGTGTCGGATTGATTAAATCTAAAAACTAAAGTTTATCTAGATCTAAATCTTGCTAGGGTTAGGTTTAGGTTAAATTTGGAAATGCAAAGATTTCCTCACCGCTTTCTATACCTAAATTAAGATCTCTTTAGGAGTTATGGTAATTATTAATAATGGCGATTAGTACCATCAGGAAGAAACAATGTTTCTTCCTCTAGGTTCTTGTCCTTCCTTTCTTAATCCTTACCCTAACTTCCATGGAAAACATGCTCAACCGGGCCTTTATACTACGGTAACACCGCTACCTCGTGGGATAGGGTGCCGTAGGGAGCGGTGTGTGCATGTATGCATAGAGTCCTATAAAAACGTATGATGGGCAAGAAAGGGGTAAGAGATTTTCATCTATCAAGCCTTCCCCAAATCTAACCCTAACAAGCGAGGAGACTACTCGCTCATTAGGGAATTGAAGAACATATTTAAACTATCTATCTAGGGCAGAGAATTAGATCTAAACTAGGGCAAGAATAGAGAATTATACTAGGGCATGGAAAAAAAAATTAACTAAGGTAAGAATTGAAAACTTACTCCTAATTTGATGCACTCTTCATTCATTGCAGAAAATTACAGATCTGAATTTTAGATATAAAATGAGGTACAAGAAGAGGCATGACCTAATGCAAGTATTTGGGTCTCTATTTATAGGACATAGAAAACGCTAGGTTTACAATCGCCGCATGTATGCTAGTACAAAAGTACCCCCTAAGAAAAAGACCTAATCAACGCACCGCCAGCGCACCGACCATTTTCCACCGACACTTGTGCCCCAAAGCCCACGTTTGAATAGTAGTCTTGGTTGCTCGGTTTTTCAGGGAATGTTCTAGTTGGCTTGTTTTCTGCTTTTCTTAGTTTGTTCTTCAGAATGTCTTTTACTTCCTTTCCAGATCTCTACAGTGTGTAATGTCATGGACTTTTACCGTTTCTTCGTGACGAAGTCTTGAACCTTGCGCTGCCTTGTACTTTGTGAACTGATCTTCGTGTAGGCTTGATCAAGATTCCACCATTTATTGGTCGTAGTCTCAATTTGTATCATCTTTTTCATCAATTTCACAGTTTTTATTCCAAGAACCTGTAACCTGTAACTATGTAGCAGACATGGGTCAAAAGCACCTGTTTATTTGTAAAATGAATAAGAATGGGGAATATAATAATGCAATATTATGGTATGAACAACGACCCATACATCACGAGAAAACCACAACTTGTATTTTACAATGAGAGGGAGAGAGAGAGAAGTTTGTATATATATCTTTGCGGTTTTCCCCAAAATCCAGAAATCTCATAGAAATCCGAAATCCCAAAATCGTGAGTAAGTAAATAATGAGTGTCGGCATAAGCCCAACAATACTGCATGATAATATGAATATGTGAATGCATGAAGTGTCTAAGTAATAAATGCAATGTCTAAACTAGCACATGAGAGTAATCACACAATATTATATTAGACTAGCATTTAGCTGATTATATCAATAAAAAATAATATGTTCTAAAGTGTACGTGACATGGCAATTACCGATGATGATGTGTGTGAGCCGGCAAATAAGTGTACGTGGAACATGCGCATCATCAGTAATGGTGCTGGTGTCATAACAGGCAGAGTTTCATATTAGCTAAAGAAACATATGTGTGAACATGCAATGCAATGAATACAACATGAATATAACGGTGAATGTGTAGTAAATGCACAACTAGAGAATGCATACTAATCACGAGTCATCCAGTTTGTTGTTTGAAAAAAAAAAAGCACGAATCGTGGTTTTTAGAAAATTAGGGGCTACGGGGTTTTTATGAAAAGATATGTACTTTGAAAAATCCGTAGTATCCCTTAGGCTGTCTTTTAAAATGCACAAGGTTCGTTAGTTTGAAAATAAGTATGACTCGAGCCTAAACTAAGATCTACCTAACCAACTAAGGAACTAACTAAAGACACTATTCAAAAGGTAAGAATAATCCTCCTAAAGTCTTAGTCGATATCTCTAGTAGTCGGTGATCCAGCCTCAATAGCATCACATACATAGTACGACTTTCTCGAGTCAAGAGTGCGGATCAATCATCACATATATACATCATTGTTCATATAGTATCATCATTAAACAATATCATGATCATGGGTACTATACTATAATCACATGCATCCCAATATCATCAAACATATATCATCGTCTGTGTAAATATACATTTTCAAATAATCCACTAAAATATCATGTCATATATCATATCGTGATTAAGTTACATATTACAAACCGGGTTCTATTCTTGAGTCTCGTACATTTCAATGTCATCATCACCTATTATCATTTATGTATAAATATACATTTTCTCATTTCCCAACGATCCGCTAATATCGTAATGCACCTCATATCTTAACTCGATCGTATATCCAATATCTCACGGCATCATGCCCAGTCATACCGACTCATCCCCAGGTATCATATAACATCCTCATATCACGTGTATATGTTATATATATATATATATATATAGAAACCTACATATATATATACATATACACCAAGTAAAGTGTATGTGTGTGTGCGTGTGTGTGTGTCTACATGAAACCCATGAATTCCCTCCAAGGCAATCATCCTCTGGTTAAGTCTTTCTAAATCAGTCTAATCCAACTTAAAGTCTTCAATAATACTCTACTCGTCAAGGATCTAAGGTCACGTCCGACTTCCTAATAATAGTACATAACATTCTCATTCTACGTTTGCGGGGGTGCTATACACCATCCACCCGATTTTCCCCGTAGATATACATCTACTCACCTGGTCCTTTTCTGCCGAAGTCGATGCCGCCATCCTCTTCTTCATCGTCCTAAGTCCACGTGAGGGGTACCTATACGCAAACATATACAATATCGTAAACCGAAATCGTGGACAAAACCAAAACGGCGTACGAAACGCGCATAGGTTAAAAACTATGACCTGCTCATGCAAAAGAACCAAATAACCCTCGACATCGGCGTACAAATGCCGATTGATCGAGATAAAACACAAACGTACAAATCGTAGTTCCAAAACTTACTAATTATAATATAAATAGGGTTTAAATCATCAAAACCTTAAAATGAATTAAATCGATTTATTTCACAAAAACCAAGAATGCACTTAATTGCCGTTTTAATTCGAAACTTGACGTTTTAACAAAACTAATGGCCATAATATTCACTAAATATCATAACTAGGTCATATAAATCATTTCTATAATTTAATCTCATCCATTTGTATTAAATCTAAGATTCTAGTTTGCAGAAATATCCAATTTTAAAACTTTTAAAGCAAAAATTCACAATTCAACAACTAAGCTTGGTTTTGCATGAACTAAAGTATTAAACAACAATTTATAATGTTAATAATGTTATGAAACCCTAATTAGATTTTTATCTCAATTATTTAATCAATTTCAAAAAACCTAGTTTGCAAAATAGCATAATTATCAAAATTTTAAAGTAAAAATTAGCAAACTCTAGATTAGGTTTTGCATTCCAT
The DNA here is from genome assembly GCA_030015575.1 of Agapanthus africanus. Classification (NCBI taxonomy): domain Eukaryota; kingdom Viridiplantae; phylum Streptophyta; class Magnoliopsida; order Asparagales; family Amaryllidaceae; genus Agapanthus; species Agapanthus africanus. Next base: position 570,828,633 of record JASDDO010000031.1, read on the forward strand.
TAACATGTTAATCTACTCACTAAAACCATAATCTAATGATAAGAACCCTCACTAGAATTTTATCTCACATATATTTATATATTTTACAAAAACCTAGTTTGCAACAATTAAGCAATTTGGAAAAATTAATTGTAACAATTTACAATTTAGCTTCTAGATTAGGTTTAGCATTACCTAACATGCTAAACGACACATTAAGATCAATATCCAATGATAAAAACCCTAATTTGATTTTAAAACCCTTTATAGAATTTTCAATCATGCAATTAGAACCAATTTAAAACCAAATTAAACACTTAATAAGCTAGTCCAAAGTGATTAACTAAAAATTAAACCAAGGGCTTAGAATTATACCTCAACATTCAAGAGATCAAGCTTGAAACATGGCCTCCCTAATTGCTCTCTTGCTTCATGAATCCAAACTAGATAGGTCAAAGAATAATGGGTAGGATTTAAATTAGGAATTTGTGGGTTTTTATTTGGATTTTTGAAGAATTTTTGGAGATTTTAGAAGTGAGAATGAGTTTGGAAAAATTTGGGGCTGCCTCAAGGTGATTTATGCCAAGGCAAATTGAGGGAGGAGGAGAGAGAGAAAAAGATTAAAGAGTTGGGTAGAAACTTCATCTTTTATTACACCATTTCATCTCTTTTATGAATTTTCATAAATTTCATTATTTATTAAATTTTTTTTACTAAATAATCCTAAAATTCTTTAGAATTTTGAAGACAATTCAAGAAGAGAAGAGCATGCTACAAACCTAATACTAATATGTCATGGTTCACTTTTGAAAAATAAACCCATTGCAATTTATAATTTGCATCCATTTAATATATAATTAAAACCTTAAGTTAATATTAAAAATAATTACTTAAGGAAAAATATTTAGGTAAACTAAAAATTTATAAGTGACTAAATAAATACCAAATACTAGCAATTATATAGTTAAAATAGACATATTTAAATCTATATTGAAAAATAATTGTAGTTGAGTTTTACGGAAAAATACGGTTTATTTTACCGATTATCAGAAAATTGACCTAAAGAATTTTGTTTATTTAATTATTTATTTATTTAATTTTTAAAAAAATGTTACACTATACGTAACGGCTACCCCGTTATTGAGCGAAAGGGAGGCCAATAAGCGAACTCATTCTAAAACCCTACTGAGCTTGACAGTGACAATATCCGTACAGTCCGGTCCGTTCGTCTACGAGTATCGCATGTCGAGCCTAAGTGTCGGCATGAAATATATCACCAACTGAGAAACTATCGATCCTAGATCGGTAATTCTCATCTACCCCGGCCGAGAATTTCTGATGATGGCCATCCGTGCACTCCGCGACCTCAACCCGCATTATACCGGGAGAGACGAAACCCCTGACGATCCACTCACTGCCTCCATGTGGCTCGGGACTGTACCTAACTAAAACATGTTTGCACGACTCATCTGAGCCGTGGTAGGGTAGTAATCAAGTATAGTGTAAACTCACACGAGACTAATGAGGATCTCAAGTCGATAGACTAACTTGTACACATGTCACCAGGGAACTGCTATCTGACAATAAGTATAATACTAACTAGCATGTTCCCGGCGAGTCTGTCCGGTGTACTCATAACCTAATGAGCACCTGTATACATCTTAGGTGAACCAACTGACACCAATAGCTTGTGAGACCGGCCACCGCCCCTTGTCGGGGTCTCGATCCGTATACACTAGTCTACTATTGGAGTATCAATGCCCATTCTCGAAACTCCCACGACTAGGGACACTTTAAGGATGTTCTTATAGACTACCCAACTCTCACGTATATGATCGCCATCATACTATTGGTATTCTAGCAACAATCCTATGGGATCTATCAACATGTAATAGTGATCTGTAGTGTCACATGAAGCATGTATACGATGATAAAGACAAACTAGATAGCATACTATCATCTCGAGTAAGACTGTCCTACCGGTATAGGTCCTCCCTCAATCATTGCAATCATGTGCCTATGATCCAATAATTGACTTGAGGGCACTATAGCCAACAATCTCCCACTTGCACTTAAGGCTAATTATTGAGATGTCGCATACTCACAGCCCGTGTGATACCGAACACCCAACTCCTCTACTAATCAGTTTCACAAAGCTCGTTTGTAAAACTATTGCGTTTGAGAAATTGCCTCAGTGAGTGGATCTACTCTAATGTTTCTTTCTATGTCTCTCTTTATCTCAAGTTCGCGGAGAAAGCCATCTCCCGAAATGTGTAATACCTGTCTTAGAATATGTCTTGATTTCGATGGGACCCTGTTCATAAATGAACTCCAAATCCAGAAACTTCTCAGACTGTATCGTCAACTGAATTTAATCAGAATCCTACGACATGCTCCGTTCAGTATCCGTTTGGACCACCTGTCCAAACAACTGCCCCTCAAAAGAGGGAAAACTATAACTCTGACAGTCATTATGTCATCCAGGTCACCTTGGAAGCCTGGAATGGTAACCGTCTCCCGAAGGAGGCTGCCATTACCAAATCCTTAGAACATCCACTTATGTTCATAAACTGCTTCCGAACGTTTCTCCAGGATTGGATTAATATATCAACTTATTGCATCTAGTGCAAAAACAACATATGGTGTGGTACTTGACATCTCATGATTGACTCAATTGCCGAAGCAGGTGATATGCCAATCATGCACATCCCTCTCCCCTTTAGCCTGTAAAACACCTTTAGAGAGGGTGACTGCATCACCTGTAGGTATACTACCATGCCAGGAGTCGTCTATTCTAAAACAACCTTAGAATACTGTCTAAGTACCCAGATTGGGAAACCACCCAAATATAGATCTAAAACCCTAGATCTAGTAACCAGAATGCTAGATATAATATCCAAATCCTATGTGGAGAAACCATTGTGTGACAACTACAATAGAACTGATCGTAGTGTAGGAATTTCACTTCCTACAATGTGTATGTCATCTAAATACCAGGACATCCCTACTACCTTCTTAACAGATCCATCTCCTATTCTGATGAAGTCAAAGCCCATGACTGTCATATCAAAAATAGATGATCTATCTCCGCTGTATCTGCTTTACTCTATAAATAGACATAAGCAACTTGTCCACTATGCTTCCGTTGCTTCCACTGACTACAACAACCCTCTGGTAGAGTCATATATATGTGCACTTCTAAAGCTAGTTTAGAACGCTATACTCATCCTCCTACCGGGTCTCATAGTCTAGAACAACAGTAGTGTCAAGTTTGGGTAAACAAGAACCTCCCTGCTACCGTCTTTGAGGATACCGAAGTACCTCTCGGGTGCCTGAGGTTACCCACCATATCTGCGGAGTGGCTAATGGAATGTCAACCCCGATTGAATCTTTAGGTTCTTATTAAATTTTCAGTAATCGTCTGTGGTTCTGGAATCACTTCCAGTTCTACCATACTCCCACTACTGTTTTCTGAAAAAGTACATTTTACTAAAACTGTGGCGAGTCAAGAACAATATCACTATTGATCTTCTAGATGGTAGAAAGTTAATTCTCGTCATAGCCTGGGTTACACACAAACTGCCATTACAAAAACGTGCCTTGAGTTATCCAGAGTCTGGTTTTAAGCTAAGCCGGACAACTTAACATCGTTAATATATGAACCATTCTATATAAAATATAGAAACAAAGGCACTGATTTAATTGGAACCTAATTCAAATCATGCAGCTGTCTCCGGTGCATGTCGTCCAAATAGAGAGAGGCCGATCAGCATTACTCAACTTAGGCGTGCATCTATATATGAGTAACCTGAAAGAGAAGCAGGTTCTCAAAACCATTACTATCAACTGAATACCAAACATAAGTATCTACTTTTTCGATCACCTTGAAGAATCCTGATATTTGCAAAGCATGGTTCTCTACTTTATTCTTGTACATTTAACTTCTCAAAACTTGGACCTTGTATTTCTACGAAACACTTGTCTAAAACTTGAGAAGTCACAAGTACACAGAATATAGTACGAGGACCAACCCTTTGTCCTAATGGACACTGGACAACATACAATACATTGTATAAGTCTCCTGAGTTGAATAACTCAAACCCTGTGCGTCGTAAGTTGAAAACTGTACTATGGTTAAGAAGAATTACACCGCTGTTTAATGCTCCTTACCTAACCATCAACTGATATACGTAAATGTCATGGACATAATTTCAAAAAGTTATATCTCACTTTATAAAATAAACGTACAGATATATCAGTTTGAAATTGGTGCATAACAACGGATATTCAAAACTAAATATCTGCCATCAGGCAAAACCCAGGTGATTTCCTCAAATATCAGCAATTACAACGAATCCCGATATAATGAGGATGATCACCTAATTCCTAATAGCTTACTCCCACTCATCATCTGTAAAACTATACATATATGAGAATCAAACTGGTAAATACATACCCTGGAGTAAGGATCTAATTGGGAAATCAGTTTTCAATTATCAATACACAGTGAAACTGAAACATAAAAATGTTTCGAAGGGGTATCCGGGTATTCCTAGTAACGCCTCTTCCATTATCCAGATTCATGACTGTAACCGTATATTTCCTTGCCATCTCTCCAATTCCCTTTATTTGTCTTTATTCATTACCTTCTGTACATCACACTTAGGCTAAATGGTTTTCTTCATTCCCTACCGTTTGGCACCAGCCTATTGTTTGGAAGAAGATTATCCAATAAGCATAATAGGTGTATTCTCCTAATCCTAGGAGTACTCGCAATTTGAGAGAAGGTAAAGATAAAAGACAACTGAATAAACCTCATTCTATTTCTCCTGAACCAGATTCCATCCTCGAACTGGAATAAGTTCCTTTGAGTTCGTATATAACCATACGATGGATTATCCAATAAATGTGGATTTTCGTAGTGATACGGGGTGTTCTGGAGAAATACAAAGATGAAGTAGGAGTGGCGATGATATACGCGGTTTGGTCGTGAATGATAGCAGTCGCATTTTACTTTGCCCTCTTTCTAATCCCTTTATTTGTCTTTACTTATTACCTTCTGTACACGACACTCAGGCTAATTGGTTTTCTTCATTCCCTACCTTTCGGCATCTACCTATGGTTTGGAAGAATACTATCCAATAAGCGCAATAGGTGTACCCTCTCCTAATTCTAGTAGCCCTCACAACCTGAGAGAAGGTGAAAAGAAAAAACAACTGAATAGTTTTATTCAATTTCTCCCGAACCGAAAACAATCCTCGAATCTGAAACAAGTTTCTTCGAGTTCGTATGTAACTATACGATGGTCATATCCAATAAGTGTGGATCTCCGTAATGATACGGAATGTTCCAGAGAAAAACAAAGGGTAAGAGTAGGAGTGGCAATGAAGTATGAAACTCTGACAATCCAAAAGTCAATGTGCCTTAAGAAGGTTCAGTTAACTTGGTTACTGAGTTATAGTTTAGGATCGGGCCATGGACGCTACCAAAGAGAGAGAGAGAGAAAAAAATACTCAGCGTGCACTCTAATTTAGATCAGAATGGTTAATCACTTTATCTAATAAGGATGTCTCCCGCCGTATCCTCAAATTCTCCTCCAAACCTGAAAGAAGAATTAGTCGGGATCACCTGAGGAGTAAACCAACTCATCAGTAGGTATCGGGATCCAACTATCATCACATGATAACCTGATGGAATCCACTCAAGTCACCACACTCCAGAAGGTATGCGCATGCCTGGCAAGTTTCCTGTATGTTTGAAACTCCCGATGTGTGTTTTTACCCCTAGGACCCAAGTGACCTTGACAATGCCAACATATCAAAAAGTCCTAGTCAGTTCAACCCGTCATTATCTTGATTGCATTAAACCCACCCGTATGAGTCCTTGACAATGCCAACATAACCGTACAACTGTCCTAACCAATCCACAGATCCATGCGACAGAAAAGCATTACAGAACTACCGAACACTACGCCTCGGCAATTCACACATACGTAGCATGAATACTAAGCAATACTATTCTGAAATGACGGAGGGCTACGGCTGGTTTTTAGCAAAAAACCTTGTAGCGCATTGAAAAGTCGTTTTGGTGTTTTCCCGAAAATCGTTGAAAATTTGGTATTTTTCTGTAAATCGTCTTTTTTGTTATTTTGCAATTTAGGCCTAATTATACCTAATTTGGATAGATAATTGCTAGTTTTAAGTAGCTAATGAATTACTTATAAATTTCTGGTCATTAAAAATTTTTTCCCTATTTTTCAATTTTTAATATTATTTTAAGCCGGTAAAAAAATACACATTAAATTAGCGATAAATACAAATTTAAATGGGCTAATTTTAAACCCCATCCTTCATCCATACTTCTTAACCTTTCTTGAATGGATCTTGGATTCTAGGAGGCCATCTTTGGAGTCAAAATTTCGTGCTAGATCTCTAGATCTAGAGGTATAATCCTTACCCATTTAAATTCTTATGGTTAGATTTCTTTAAATGAGTTGTTGTAATGTTAATATTGGTGCTATTTTCATCTATGATTTTCAAGAGAATGGTTTGAGTTAAACTAGGGTTTTTAGCACACCATTATTAAGTTAATTATTCTATTTTGCTATCTAGTGTTTTATACAAACCAAATCTAAGAGTTTAACTTGCTTTTTGGGCTTCAAATTGGTGCTAATTTAATGTTTTATGTATAGTTTGGGTTGGATTTTGTTAGTTATAAAAATCAAGAAAGGGTTATTTATGGAATATAGGTTTTGAAGCATGATTAATGTTTTGAAATTTTGTGTAGTGGCTATCTAATGGTGTGACTTGGGTGATTATGCTAGATTGTAGTCTTTTTTTGTCGCAAATCGGCGATATTTGCACCGATTTTGGAATGCAAATGCTTACTAGTTTTTTTATAAAATTATGTGATGAATTATTTGTGATATCTTGATGATTGTATTGGAATCTCCTGCGACTTTTAGGGTGTGTGAATGCGGATTTTTGGTTTTATCGGGTTTTAGCTTTGCCGGGCGCCCAAAACGACGATTCTAGTTAGTATTGCGATTTTCGTGTGTGTTCCGCGCACCTTGTGCACGTTGTGCCTAACTTGTGAACGTGGATATTTTCGTTTAGGATTTGCGTCGTTTCATGATATGTAACCTTATGTTTTGTATTGATGCAAATTCCAGGTTCGGTCGCGGAGACTTCGGACGCGGCACGGAAAGGGAAAGCGGTGGTTGGACGTAGCTAGCTGGGGATTCCGGCGAGTAGATATAATATCTATGGGGGACTATCGTTTGGATGGCGTAAGTCGCCCGATAGTTTAAGTTGTTTAAAGATTTCTAGTGATATTAGTAATTAGGAGTAAATGCTTGCGTAATATCTTTCAACATCCATGCTTTATTTGACATACATATGCGAACCCATTCTATAGGACACCTGCACCATTGCCAGGGTTTTTATATGCAGCACGAGCACTATTCATGCGTACACACATGCCCTGGTAATTACCATGCCACGACACTAGATAACTTATAATCTAGAATATTGTCACCATATTTGATATCTAAACCTGTATTATTGCAATAAATTCTCAAAATAACATCGTAGAATTGCTATTCATGTGCATGTATATCATTATATCATTTGCTCATGCCTAGTCTATTAATCATACATTGTAGCTTGAACATTAATACCATATGCATTCATTATCATTGACGTATGCATTCATGATGATTTCTTGAGATTTATGATATTTCTGTATTTCGGGGGAAGCCGTAAAATTTCTAAAACTTATTACCCTTTTTTAAAATATGCAAAAATTGCGGTTTTCTAGTGATATGAGTGTCGTCCATCATGAGTTTGCTGTGGTTTTCGAGACCCGTTTCGAGGAGTTGGATGAACCATCTCAGGTACATGGTGGGCCCGGTAAGGTACCCCGGGGCAAGAAGGTCGTGTTGTTGACGTTGAGCCTGGCAGGGGATAGACTACCTACCGGTGACTTTTATTGGCACGACGGATATCAAGAGGATACCGACCGTGGCCGCGAGATGATGAGATATTGATATTGGAGATGGATCAGCCGGACGGCTGAGGCCAGAGATACTACGATATGGATATATGAGATTTGAGACAGTTTTGAGGTGTCGATGCTGGACACGGATTCATGTTGATTCTATTGGTATTGTGCTGATATTTAAAAGAAAAGAGATTCCTAAATGAAAAATATGACTTCTTGTACCTATATATTCAGATCACGAGTTGATTCATATTGCATTCATACCTGCTAGTACATTCATGTTGCATACATACCTGCTAGTATATCCTGCCATACCTGTATTATTGATGCTAGGATGGTTGTGTGCATGCTTGCGATAGCCTATATAGATGTTATTTATTACTCACGAGTTAGCAACTCACCCCCGTTGTGCCACAGTTTTTTGCAGGTCCGCTCCGTCAGCACAGTAGCGGTGGGCGCAACGCTTCTTTTGTCTCTTTGGCCTGGACTCGAGGCTTTTGCTCGTAGGTGGGTTGTATTATTATTTTTGTACCACCTTGTATATTCCTTGTATCTAGAGTACTCCATCTACTGTATCTACCAGTATTGTTGTATATTGACCTAGAGATGGGACTGTGAGATTTGTGGGCTTTTTATGCTGTATTTTGGGGTCGAGCTTACTTGAGCCGACATGTTGCTTCTTACTTATGCCTTTTTTATGCTTATTTTGCATATTGCTGATTTATATTGCGTGGGATTTGTGACCGCTTTGTGGCGAAGAGCTAGCTCCCGCTTGGGGATGCCCTTTTTGTTGTATCTATATATATTCTTGTTGTACCCATTTTGTGGGCCAGTATTTACAAAGGAGACACTGCCGAAATTTTCGGAAAAATTGATATTGTTTTTAAAAAGTCTTGATATGACTCATTTGATAAACTCGCTTTCAATTGATTGGTTTTCCTTCACTCTTCTGCTTTTTTGGTTTTGATTTCTGGGCTTTGGTTTACTTATGTTACGGACGCCTTGAGACGTTTCGTAACTTAAGTGCCAGTCACGTTCCGTACCCTACTGGTCGTGACAAAGTTGGTATCAGAGCGATAGGTTTTACCTTTCTGAGTGTAGGATGACCTTGGTAGATGGAGTAAGTGACTTAAGCTAGGTAACGTAGCGTGCGTATGTCCGCAGTATACTTGCGATACGGTACTCCGCCTAAGTGACTTTAGGATATACTTGCTTGAAAATTCCTTCTTCAATTCCTTGTATCCTATGATTCTATTGCACTGTTCTTATTATCCGGTTTCCTGTACCAGCCACTATGCCGCCGAAGGCTACGAGAGCGCAGAGGGCTGCCGCCCGAGATGAGATCCGAGCAGGCTTGTCCGAGACGAGGACCGAGCAGGGTGGTATACCTACGCCTCAGGGACAGACTGATCCGCCTTCCCCAGGCCACATGGATAGGCTTGAGTCTTGTATGGAGGAGCTACGACAGATGATGGGAGGTATGCAGGAGCTACGACAGATTGTGGGATCCTTAGTAACAGCCAGTCGTGCACCGAGATCGGAGGATGTACCTGCCACATCACAGACTACCAAGGTGCCTGCTGCCAGACAGTTGCTCCTCCTACTACTACCGTGGCTATGCCAGTATCGCTAAAGGATTTCATGAGGCTGAGACCTCCAGTCTTCACGGGCACCGATGCAGCAGAGGATCCGCAGACATTCCTTGACAGTTTAGCCAGGATCTGCCGTTCGCTCAGATGTTCGGACGATCGATGGGTGGAGCTCACGAGTTTCCGTCGAGAAGGACTCGCGCAGACATGGTGGGAGTCAGTCTTGAGAGGTCGAGCTGCAGGTCTACCGCCTATGACTTGGGCCGAGTTTACAGCAGTCTTTCTAGCTCGTTTCCTCCCAGAGAGCGTTCGTGACGCCAGAGCTCGTAGTTTTGAGGCCTTGATCAAGACTACAGGGATGACGGTGTCTGAGTACGATGTCCAGTTTACGCAGTTGTCCAGATATGCTCCGTATCTGGTGGATACTGAAGAAAAGATAGTGAAGAGGTTCGTGCAGGGACTTGACACCCAGCTATTTCTTGCTATTGGCGCCCAGAACTTCGACACTTATTCAGCTGCTATGGATACGACATTACGGATGGAGGCACGCATATCACAGACTTCAACCGTTTCTGGGCCGAAGAGGATTCGCACCGATGTGCCGTCGCAGAGGTAGCGTGCCAGATTCTTTCCGAGAGATGGACCTGGCAGAGGAATTGGACGGGGTCAGTTATATGGTTCATATCCACAAGGACAGCAGCCGTCGCCAGGATGTTTTGGGTGCGGGAGTTCGCACCACCATATCAGAGACTGTCCGGTGAGACGACAGGGAGCAGCGACAATTCCACATGTGACCCTACCACCAACACCACCTCCTCCCCAGAGAGCCCTACTTCCTACCACTGGCGATGATCCACGACAGATTGATGCACCCAGAGGCCGTGGACGTGGCGGTCCGAGCCAGAGAGGATGAGGAGGCTGAGGCCGAGGCTGAGGACAGCCAGTTATTTGTGGGGGTCAGGCCCGAGTTTTTTCTTTGACGCCGCAGGATGCGCAGGCATCCAACGCCGTTGTGACAGGTACCTTGCCAGTTTGCTCTTTCGACGCACGGGTATTATTCGACCGAGGTTCCACACATTCGTACGTATCTACACACTTTGCACCGATGTTAGGCCGTGAGTCGTCGTCGTTAGATCAGCCGCTTGCTGTTATTACCCCGGTAGTCGAGTCGTTTGTCGCTCGTTTTGTGTTTCGATTGTGTTCCGTTCGTATCGCGGAAGGGGATTCGTCGGTTGATTTGATTCTCCTTGATATGTTGGATTTTGATGTGCTTCTGGGCATGGATTGGCTAGCCACCTGTTATGCTTCAGTGGACTGCCGTGAGAAGGCAGTCAGATTTAGATTTCCGGGAGAGCCAGTCCTTGTTATTCAGGGAGACCGCAGTGTCACTCTTCCCAGCTTGATTTCGTCTCTTCGCGCTGGTCAGCTACTACGGAGGGGATGTCAGGGATTCTTAGCTTATGTCTGTGATACTCGAGCTGCAAAGGTTCCGTTGGACCAGGTCCCGGTTGTTTGCGAGTTCCCTGATGTTTTCCCTGAGGAGCTGCCTGGGTTACCGCCTGAGCGCGATGTTGAGTTCTGCATTGACTTGATTCCCGGCTCGGGGCCTATTTCTATACCGCCTTATCGGATGGCCCCGGCAGAGCTTAGAGAGCTGAAGGATCAGTTGTAGGATTTGTTGGTAAAGGGCTTATTCAACCTAGCATTTCTCCGTGGGGTGCTCCGATCCTGTTTGTCAAGAAGAAGGACGGCAGTTTGCGTTTGTGTATCGACTACTGCCAGCTGAACAAGGTTACCGTACGGAAACGGTATCCCTTACCACGTATCGACGATTTGTTCGACCAGTTTCAGGGTGCGGGATATTTTTCGAGGATCGACTTGCGATCAGGATACCATCAGCTGCGAGTTCGACAGGAGGATATATCGAGGACAGCTTTCCGCACGCGCTACGGCCACTATGAGTTTTTGGTGATGTCGTTCGGACTCACCAACGCCCCAACAGCATTCATGGATTTAATGAACCGTATATTCAGGCCGTATCTCGACTTGTTCATCATCGTGTTCATCGACGATATTTTGGTGTATTCCCGGAGCCGAGAGGAGCACGAGCAGCACTTGCGGATTACTTTGGAGGCTTTAAGGGAGCACCAGCTTTTCGCAAAATTTTCCAAGTGTGCATTCTGGATGGATAGCGTTGGTTTCTTGGGTCACATGATTATGAGAGATGGCATATGTGTGGACTCGAAGAAGATCGAGACTGTTCAGCAGCGGCCCAGACCGACATCAGTTACGGAGATCCGCAGTTTCCTAGGCCTGGCTGGCTACTACAGGCGATTCGTTCAGTACTTCTCTTGTATTGCTGCACCTTTGACCGGATTGACCCGGAAGGGAGTTCCTTTTGTTTGGACGGAGGAGTGCGAGCACAGTTTTCAGCAGCCACGGGCTTGTCTGACTACGGCGTCGGTATTATCTTTGCCTTCAGGATCAGGCGGATTCGTGGTTTATTGTGACGCTTCACGAGTGGGGCTAGGGTTCCTATTGATGCAGCATGACAGGGTGATCGCGTATGCTTCGCGGCAGTTGAAGAAACATGAACAGAACTACCCCACTCATGATTTGGAGATGGCCGCAGTGGTCTTTGCACTTAAGATCTGGCGACATTACCTATACGGCGACTCATGCAAGATATTCACCGATCACAAGAGCATAAAATATATATTTCAGCAGCGAGACCTGAATCTCAGACAGCGCCGTTGGATGGAACTAGTAAAGGACTACGATTGCGAGATTTTTTATCACCCGGGCAAGGCTAATGTAGTGGCGGATGCTTTGAGTAGGAGGCCCGGGGGCAGTCTATCTTGTTTGCGCGCAGTACAGAGGAAGTCGTCGGCAGATTGGCAGACTTTATGCGACAGCCGGGTTGAGTTCGAGTTCACTCCGACAGGAGGAAAGCTTGCACATGTTCGTGCACGACCGCAGTTACTTGACCGTATTCAAGAGGCACAGCCCAGCGATGACCGTCTTTCAGAGATCATGGAGCAGATTGGGCAGGGCAGAGATTCCGAGTTCGTGATCTATGATCAGGGAGTACTGCGATTTGGGACTCGACTGTGCGTACCAGATTCTGAGGGACTGCGGCGTGAGATTCTTGAGGAGGCGCATAGATCCACATATAGCGTTCATCCGGGTTCCACCAAGATGTACCACGATTTGCGAGATGTTTACTGGTGGGACGGGATGAAGAGGGACGTCAATGATTTCGTGTCGAGATGCCTGACTTGTCAGCAAGTCAAGGCCGAGCACCAGAGGCCCGCGGGAGAGTTGCAGCCTTTGCCCATTCCGGAGTGGAAATGGGAGCAGATTTCTATGGACTTCATTGTGGGTCTACCTAGGATCATTTGAGGGTACGACTCCATTTGGGTGATCGTGGATCGATTGACGAAAGCGGCTCACTTCCTGCCAGTGAAGACGACTTTCGGTTTATCTCAGTATGCCCAGATATACATCGACGAGATCGTACGGTTGCATGGCGTACCGACTTATATCGTGTCAGACCGAGGCACCCTGTTTACCAGTCGACTATAGCAGCGACTTCAGGAGGCATTGGGCACCCGTTTGAGTTTCAGCACAACATTTCATCCGCAGACCGACGGACAGTCAGAGCGGACTATTCAGACTCTTGAGGACATGCTCCGAGCGTGCGTTTTAGACTTCGGAGGTAGCTGGGATCATCATTTACCCTTAGTGGAGTTCTCCAACAACAACAGTTTCCAGGATACTATTCAGATGGCACCTTTCGAGGCATTGTATGGGAGGAGATGTAGATTGCCCGTCTGTTGGAAAGAGCTCAGCGAGAGCAGTATATTGAGGCCGCAGCTTGTTGAGAAGACGACAGAGAAGATACAGTTGATCCGAGACCGGATGAGAGTGTTCATACCAGAATATTGCATTTTATACCGCCCATTCTTACGCTCGTGTGTTTATAGGTAGGTGCTTTTAATCCGTGTTTGTTACATGTTTATAGACTACAGGTTTCCATTCCAAATATTGTAAATCAAGAAAAAATCTCCACAGTTACGTCAAAATACAGAACATCTGTCACAGCAGATAAAAGCCGGGTTCCAATCATCCATATCCGTCCAGTGCCGAGTACCGGCTCCAGATATAAGACATGTGACAGTGGACATTCGTGTCTGGGACAAGCACAGAGCACGAGGGGGGCTGCACAAGAATCAATGGGTGCGCGGAGCTCGAGGGAGATAAAGTCAAAAGTAAAGAGAAGAATGCAATCTTGGACTAAGAAAACTGCAGATATTCTGGAAGACTTTTGTGCATTTTGAAGTTTGCAAACACGAGGAAATACAAAACCAGGAAACCACCCGAAATCCCACGACACGACTCCACTAGATGGCCGTGGATCCGCGGCCAATAGGGGTATTGGCCGCGGATCCGCAGCCTTATGGGCGCCTCATTCCGTCGATTTTCTGGGGCATTTTGGGTACTTCATTTATGGGCTGATGGTTGCCCTAGGTTTCCAGTTTCCCTCCTATAAATACTCCAGAATTGAGCTAAGCCAAGGGTCCAATTTTGTGTCCACTCTTTTGTAGTTTTTTGTATAGTTCTTCTTCTTCTTCATCATTCTTTTTCCATGAAAATTGTAGTGAGAGCTTTTTGAGTGGGAGATCAATGAAGATGAGGGCTTTTTGTATCATTCTCTTTTGTTTCTTCTTCCCCTTGAGATTTTTGCTTTCTCTTGATCATTCAACCTCTTCATTGAGCTTGGATGGTTAAGGGTTAGTTATTGATCTCAAGGGTCGTATTTTCTCATGGAATTAGCGCTTCAATTCACATGTGTTCTCTACCCTTCTCTTGATCTTGCAATCTCTTGATTGAGCTTGCAAGTTTAAGGGTTGGCTATTGATCACATGCTTGTCTTGAGTTCTACTTTCTTGTTCTTTTTATTGCTTATTTATTACTTGCTTTTTATTACCTTGTCTTTAATTACTTGCACTTAAATTCCATGCACTTGCATTCTTGTAATCTTTTCTTTTCTTTGTTCTTTTCTTTTGCTCTTTGTTGTTCATTTTGTGAATGTTGTAATTATCGTCGTTGTTAAGAATCAATACGGCATTGTAAGTTAACACTTCTTTCCTCATTTCCTTTTTCCGTTATTTTCCATTTGAACTCCGCCCAAACGTTACGCAAGCGCTCCGTTAGGCACCCTACCCTGACAAGGTAACGGTGATTCCTAACCACGACCGGTTGCGTTCGGTTTGGCCGGAGGCGAAAGCAAGAGACAAGAACGGAAGGACAAGGGTAAATAAGCCGGATTCCATGAATACCGCGCTTAAATCCCCTAATCCACGTTGTTGCCGATTGCTCTAGCTTCAATTGGTCAACACTCGGCTCAAACGTTTTGAGTACGGATTTCTTTAGCTTACATTATCGTATCTTTTCTTAAACAACTTTATACTTGCAAATAAACACATAGGTTAGAATCAAACACATACAGATTCTTTATTGATTCATCTAAGATAAGAACCAAATACAACCATCTCCCTGTGGATCGACCCGTGCTCAACCGGCTAGCTGCATAGCGACACCGTCTTGATTGCGGTTAAAACTTAAATTCTTTCAATCAAATGGCGCCGTTGCCGGGAAGACGGTAGCGTACTTTCTTTCTTGTTATTCGGGTTAATATTCTTTTTGTACATATATAAAATAAAAATAAAAAATAAAAAAAAATCTTTTTGTTTTTTTTGATAATTTTTGTGGGCAAGTGTGCAGATTTTTGCGTATTTGCAAACTGCAATTGTGGGGAGCAAAGTGTGCATTCAAGGCAAAGGTGATTACGAAATACAGTGCCAAAGATCTGGGTAGTTTGACCCGCGCAAGCGAACCTTTCAAGCCTACCGGATTTGATTCAACGGGGGTTTCCTAACCCAAAAACTTAATGGTACGTACCTTCCTAACACCTTCTTCTCAAATCCGACGCATCCAATATACTATTCTTTGCAGGATTCTTTGCAAGTTCGCTAGCAAACGCTAAAAATTGACTAACCCATATTTTTTGCAGTGCCGTGCTTAAAATAAAAAACAATTTTTTTGATTCTTTATAGAATTTTTATTGAATTGCGCATTGCATCAATTAATACGGACTTAAGGGCAAGCGAACCCCACAACATACGGTAAAGGATTTCATCACCTTTTCCGTGGCCCAAAAATCACGAACTTGAGCATAACGTTTACCCGCACAAATTTTAAAAGAAACTAGACTTTAAGCCTTAAGGACTTCGCGCTCACTAGGAGAAGTTAACTGTGTTTAGAACCTTGCTTAACGGTATATTGTTTACGGGGTGTCTAGGAAAGTGTTAACGGCGAAACCGCCAAAAGAGAAAGGGTTATTTAATTAAGGAACTTCGCGAAAGTGTTGGAAAACCTCCCCTTATCTCTGCACTTACCTGGCCTCGTGATCAGTGTATCTTGAGCCTGTTTCTCGACACAGTTTTACTTCGACAATCAAGTTCTGGAGCAGGTCTAGTTGACCTAGGTGAACCCTAGAACGATTAGGTGTGTGGTATTTTTTTTTTGTGTCGTGATTATTTTTGTCCATATTCTTTTTGTGTATACTTCATTCTTTTGTTAATATTTTTTTTTTTAAAAAAATAAAAAAAAATAAAAAAATAAAAAAATCACATTCTTTTTCCCCTCATTTTCTCTACCTTTCTCTCTCTCTCTTCATATCATGGGTATCCCACCTCGCAAAACTCTTGCCGAACGTTGGTACCCACAACCAGACATAACTTCCTACGGTTCTTGTTTTGTCCGAATTTCGAACGACCCCTCCATGCCAAAAATTTCTTTGAAAAATCGAATAGACGCGTCTAGGACGAACAACTGGACCCCGCAATCCACTTCGTATCAACCGTTTCAAACATTCACCCCTTCTTACGTTGATACACCTTTTGAAAGTCCAGTTGTAACCCCGAGATCAATGTCCCTTGCTGAACGAATTGAACAATCCCGTAGCCGATCTTTCACTCCTTTCACCACTACAAATTCTTGGGACCAACAAACCCATTCACCTCCTTATCCCAAAGTTGATCCCACTCCTGTCCAGCCATTCAATTCCTACCAATCCTACCCTACTTTTGCACCTTCCCTAGACATTGCTTCTACACAGCCATTTGGGGGTTTTCAGTATCCAACCAACTTCGAATCTTTTACTGAAACCCCATCACAACCTATGTCTAGCCTAGAACAGTCCTTGGAAGAATTTCGGGTAGCTTCACAATAGACGATGGATTTGAATGCGTCCATGGCCGCCCTCATACACCCTAGTGATCCGGTAGCTGGTTTTCAACTAGCTCCAACTTTTTCAATATATGATGAGGTGGTAGGACAGGCTGAGAATTTGAGTGGAGAGAGTGAGATGTACACCCTTCCAAATCAAACCTACCCGTCCCAAATTGAATCCCACAACTCCTGTTTTGAAAGTCTATCGAGTATCCCACATGATTTATCAATTGAAGATAGAATGATGAATGAGTTGTGCGACTTCGTAGTGTTTGATTTGCCCGATTGTGAAGGGTCTCTTCCAAGTGAAACCGATCCTAAACCTTTTGACCTCTACACCTCCACTTTAGAACCTGAAATGATTGATATCCATGCTTTTGTTGAGGTGTCTGAGACTATAGATTTTCACTTGATCGAGGATATTGACGCTGGGAACATTTTGGATGATGAACCCGTAGATTTGGCTGAGTTTGTCTCTTCAAATCATCATCCCGAGTCTTTAACTGTTTTTCCCGAACTTCATATGCGTCTTGATATTGATTATAAAGGCATGGATGAGATAAATTTTGAGGAGAATATTGAGGATAGTTTTGAGGATGAAACAATTTTAATTGATGAGTCGGATTTTCCAATTCATCCTGTTCCTTTCATTGACTGTGTGCACCCTCCCGAAACCCTAACCGATACCCCTCCTCAACCACTTCCCTCCACCCTTTCCATCGTTCCGACCTTGCAAGAACCCGTCTCACTTTCATTTACTATGTCTGGTTTACCAAGTTCGGCGTACCCATGGTTTCTTACGAATCTTGAGGGATTTGACCCAATCTCTCGACGGGTTAATAGATTAGCACAATCGCTTTTTACACATCGCTCATCACAAATTGTGCTAATCTATTTACTCCATTTGCACCCTCAAGTTCGTATTCCACTTCTTCTTTCCTACCGCCATTCTTCTTCCTCTCATATACCGAGACCATACCCCGCTTCTCTCCGCATATGGTCTCGCGTATTCTCCATCTCTTTTCTCTACGCCTTCTTCCACCAACCTGTACATTATAGCGATAAAATCTTTGAATGGTTGGTGCTCACTTTTGGCCTGTGTAAGGCCTTGTATAGCTTGATACTGTTCTTTCCTCCCTAAATCCTGAATTTCAACGCTTAACAGTGGAAACACTGTTTTACTTAAGTTTGGGGGGGACACTTTTTTGTATATATTTTTGTTTTCCTTTTTTGCATATAATTTTTTTTAGGGAGCGCCGACAATTTTGACCCTCTTGGTGTAGCCTGACAGTGAGGGCACTGTCAAGTTTAAGTTTGGGGGTGTGCTCGGTAAGCTTTCTTCCTTCGCATTCATTTGTATATTTTGCATTTGCATACCTTATTTAAAAACCCATAAAAATTGAAAATTTTCCAAAAAAAATATATAAAAACTTTGTCGTCAAGTTAGCTAATAAGGTAACTTAGATCTTTATTCTGAAAGTTTAGTTGATATGTTAGAAATAACTAA
The DNA here is from genome assembly GCA_030015575.1 of Agapanthus africanus. Classification (NCBI taxonomy): domain Eukaryota; kingdom Viridiplantae; phylum Streptophyta; class Magnoliopsida; order Asparagales; family Amaryllidaceae; genus Agapanthus; species Agapanthus africanus. Next base: position 570,847,005 of record JASDDO010000031.1, read on the forward strand.
ATTCTAGGCCTAGGAATTGAAAATCCTAAAAATAACCCTCATTCTGTTTAAACTTGGTGATTATACGTTCTTACAGTTTTTTTGAGAAATAGGTAATCTTGAGTTCAGTTTTTTTGAGTTAAGTCAAGAAGAATGGAAAGTATTGAAGCTTTACCGGAGGATAAGTCTGAAAAATAGTTTCTATTCTTAAGTTCAAATTTAGAAAGTATATACCCTACAAACTGCACTTACACGCATCTTGAAACTTGGGATAGTAGAGGATACCTAGAAATACTCTTGCCTAAAAGCCTAGTATGAAAGAAAAAACGGTATTTAAAACTAAACACCAAAAGAGCATATTGAAAAATATATCCGGTCTTGAAAAAGAAAAAGAAAAAGAAAAAAATAGAATAAAGTCAAGACCTGGAAACTGCTATTTACGCTTTAAAGCTCACACATTCAGTAATCGGCCGTTAGTGCCTCAAGAAGCATTAATAGTCGCATGAAAGGTGTATGAGCAAAACCGTCCATCCTTAATGAAAAGAAGTAGTATTAGGTATTAGGGCAAGGGTACTATAGCTTGAATTGAATTCTTAAGTGTAGGGGTGCAAATATACACACACGTTGGGGTATATAATCGATGTTTGGATAAAAGATAGAGATGAAGAATAAGACTTGTGTTTTCTGTAAAGTTGATAAAAATCCCTGATTTGAGGCCGTACTTTAGAAGGAAAACTCAGGAGAACCAACATCTTTTTAAACTTTTTTGGAGCGTATACGAACCAAGGTTAAATAGATAAGAGGTGTGAAGAATAAGGGTTGGATATTTCTAACTTAGGATGATAGAGTTTCTAATGTAAATACTAAACTGTAGGAGTAGAATCGACGTTAATTGATGACACTAACTTGACAGGATTTTGTGGGTGTAATCCGCTGAAAACCCTTAGGAGACAACACTCCTCCTACTAGGGACACCTAGAGGTTTAACGGCTTGTTGCACGCGCTCAGTGCAATCGCGTTCCATGCGAAAGTGCGGTTATCATTTTAATTTTATGAATAATTGGTTTTGCTCGGGACGAGCAAAAGTTAAGTTTGGGGTATTTGTTCATACCAGAATATTGCATTTTATACCGCCCATTCTTACGCTCGTGTGTTTATAGGTAGGTGCTATTAATCCGTGTTTGTTACATGTTTATAGACTACAGGTTTCCAGTCCAAATATTGTAAATCAAGACAAAATCTCCACAGTTACGTCAAAATACAGAACATCTGTCACAGCAGATAAAAGCCGGGTTCCAATCATCCATATCCGTCCAGTGCCGAGTACCGGCTCCAGATATAAGACATGTGACAGTGGTCATTCGTGTCTGGGACAAGCACAGAGCACGAGGGGGGCTGCACAAGAATCAATGGGTGCGTGGAGCTCGAGGGAGATAAAGTCAAAAGTAAAGAAAAGAATGCAATCTTGGACTAAGAAAACTGCAGATATTCTGGAAGACTTTTGTGCATTTTGAAGTTTGCAAACACGAGGAAATACAAAACCAGGAAACCACCCGAAATCCCACGACACGACTCCACTAGATGGCCGTGGATCCGCGGCCAATAGGGGGTATTGGCCGCGGATCCGCGGCCTTATGGGCGCCTCATTCCGTCGTTTTTCTGGGGCATTTTGGGTACTTCATTTATGGGCTGATGGTTGCCCTAGGTTTCCAGTTTCCCTCCTATAAATACTCCAGAATTGAGCTAAGCCAAGGGTCCAATTTTGTGTCCACTCTTTTGTAGTTTTTTGTATAGTTCTTCTTCTTCTTCATTCTTTTTCCATGAAAATTGTAGTGAGAGCTTTTTGAGTGGGAGATCAATGAAGATGAGGGCTTTTTGTATCATTCTCTTTTGTTTCTTCTTCCCCTTGAGATTTTTGCTTTCTCTTGATCATTCAACCTCTTCATTGAGCTTGGATGGTTAAGGGTTAGTTATTGATCTCAAGGGTCGTATTTTCTCATGGAATTAGCGCTTCAATTCACATGCGTTCTCTACCCTTCTCTTGATCTTGCAACCTCTTGATTGAGCTTGCAAGTTTAAGGGTTGGTTATTGATCCCATGCTAGTCTTGAGTTCTACTTTCTTGTTCTTTTTATTGCTTATTTATTACTTGCTTTTTATTACCTTGTCTTTAATTACTTGCACTTAAATTCCATGCACTTACATTCTTGTAATCTTTTCTTTTCTTTGTTCTTTTCTTTTGCTCTTTGTTGTTCATTTTGTGAATGTTGTAATTATCGTCGTTGTTAAGAATCAATACGGCATTGTAAGTTAACACTTCTTTCCTCATTTCCTTTTCCCGTTATTTTCCATTTGAACTCCGCCCAAACGTTACGCAAGCGCTCCGTTAGGCACCGTACCGTGACAAGGTAACGGTGATTCCTAACCACGACCGGTTACGTTCTGTTTGGCCGGAGGCGAAAGCAAGAGACAAGAACGGAAGAACAAGGGTAAATAAATCGGATTCCACGAATACCGCGCTTAAATCCCCTAATCCACGTTGTTGGCGATTGCTCTAGCTTCAATTGGTCAAGACTCGGCTCAGAGGTTTTAAGTACGGATTTCTTTAGCTTACATTATCGTATCTTTTCTTAAACAACTTTATACTTGCAAATAAACACATAGGTTAGAATCAAACACATACAGATTCTTTATTGACTCGTCTAAGACAAGAACGCAAATACAACCATCTCCCTGTGGATCGACCCGTGCTCAACCGGCTAGCTGCATAGCGACACCGTCTTGATTGCGGTTAAAACTTAAATTCTTTCAATCAGAGAGCGGCTCAGAGTAGGCAGAAATCGTATGCAGATAGGCGTCGTCGCAGGCTAGAGTTCGCTGTTGGCGATCATGTTTTTCTGAGGGTCTCTCCGATGAAGGGCGTGATGCGATTTGGGCGAAAAGGAAAGCTTAGTCCCAGATTTGTGGGCCCCTTCAAGATTCTCGAGCGTGTCGGTGCAGTTGCATATCGTTTGGCTCTTCCACCCAGCTTTCCCGATGTTCACCCCGTCTTCCATGTTTCGATGCTCCGCAAGTACCTTCACGACCCTTTGCATGCGATTCAGCACCCGACAGTCCAGCTAGAGAGCGACCTTTCTTTTGCAGAGCAGCCGGTGGTCATCCTGAATCGACATGTGAAGAAATTGAGATCGAAAGTTATACCGACCGTCAAGGTCTTTTGGCATGGCCCGAGCAGCAAGGAGGTCACCTAGGAGACCGAGGACGAGATGAGGAAGAAATATCCCCATCTCTTTGAAGGTACGCGTAGTTATATTTTTAAATTCGGGGACCGAATTTCTTTTATGGGTGAAGATTGTAGCGCCTTGAAAAGTCGTTTTGGTGTTTTCCCGAAAATCGGTGAAAATTTGGTATTTTTCCGTAAATCGACTTTTTTGTTATTTTGCAGTTTAGGCCTAATTATACATAATTTGGATAGTTAATTGCTAGTTTTTAGTAGCTAATGTGTTACTTATAAATTTCTGGTCATTTAAAAAAATTTCCCTATTTTTCAATTTTTAATATTATTTTAAGCCGGTAAAAAAATACATTAAATTAGCGATAAATACAAATTTAAATGGGCTAATTTTAATCTTTAAAATCATGTTAATTAAAATCTAGTTTGTAATATAATTTTTTAGTATTTTATTTCAAATTTTAATGGGTTTTTATTATGGAAAACAAAAAAATAATTATTTTGAACTAAAACTTGCAATTTTGGACTTGTGGGGGGTCTTTTTGCATAGAATTTCTTTGTAAAATCTCTCTCACTCATTCCTCACTACGTTGGCCGGCCCCACCACTGCTGGATCAACCAGTTCCCCCTCCATTCTTTGCTTCTTTGACTCATTCAAATGATTTAAATATAGGTTTTTATTATATTATTTTGGATGGGGGTATTATGGTAATTTAGGAGGGGCTTTGACTTGGATTCATTTCCACAACTCCCCCACACCTCTCCCCATTCCCTCCTCAGCCAAAATTCCTGCAGAAAAAACCCCCAAAATTTCCCCTCTCATTTTCCTTCTAAACTCATCAAAATTCCATTTAAACTTCACAATTTCAAGCCCATCATTCATCCATTCTTCTTAACCTTTCTTGCATGGATCTTGGATTCTAGGAGGCCATCTTTGGAGTCAAAATTTCTTGCTAGATCTCTAGATCTAGAGGTATAATTCTTACCCATTTAAATTCTTATGGTTAGATTTCTTTAAATGAGTTGTTTTAGTGTTAATATTGGTGCTATTTTCATCTAGGATTTTCAAGAGAACGGTTTGAGTTAAACTAGGGTTTTTAGCACACCATTATTAAGTTAATTATTCTTTTTTGCTATCTAGTATTTTATACAAACCAAATCTAAGAGTTTAACTTGCTTTTTGGGCTTCAAATTAGTGCTAATTTAGTGTTTCATGTATAGTTTGGGTTGGATTTTGTTAGTTATAAAAATCAAGAAAGGGTTATTTATGGAATATAGGTTTTGAAGCATGGTTAATGTATTGAAATTTTGTGTAGTGGCTATCTAATGGTGTGACTTGGGTGATTATGCTAGATTGTAGTCTTGTTTTGTCGCAAATCGGCGATTTTTGCACCGATTTTGGAATGCAAATGCATACTAGATTTTTTATAAAATTATGTGATGAATTATTTGTGATATCTTGATGATTGTGAATGCGGATTTTTGGTTTTATCGGGTTTTAGCTTTGCCGGGCGCCCAAAACGACGATTCTAGTTAGTATTGCGATTTTCGTCTGTGTTCTGCGCACCTTGTGCACGTTGTGCTTAGCTTGTGAACGTGGATATTTTCGTTTGGGATTTACGTCGTTTCATGATATGTAACCTTATGTTTTGTATTGATGCAAATTCCAGGTTCGGTCGCGGAGACTTCGGACACGGCACGGAAAGAGAAAGCGGTGGTTGGACGTAGCTAGCTGGGGATTCCGATGAGTAGATATAATATCTATGGGGGACTATCGTTTGGATGGCGCAAGTCGCCCGATAGTTTAAGTTGTTTAAAGATTTCTAGTGATATTAGTAATTAGGAGTAAATGCTTGCGTAATATCTTTCTACATCCATACTTTATTTGACATACATATGCGAACCCATTCTATAGGACACCTGCACCATTGCCACGGTTTTTATATGCAGCACGAGCACTATTCATGCGTACACACACGCCCTGATAATTGCCATGCCACGACACTAGATAACTTATAATCTAGAATATTGTCACCATATTTGATATCTAAACCTGTACTATTGCAATAAATCCTCAAAATAACATCGTAGAATTGCTATACATGTGCATGTATATCATTATATCATTTGCTCATGCCTAGTCTATTAATCATACATTGTAACTTGAACATTAATACCATATGCATTCATTATCATTGACGTATGCATTCATGATGATTTCTTGAGATTTATGATATTTCTGTAATTCGGGGGAAAGCCGCAAAATTTCTAAAACTTATTACCCTTTTTAAAATATGCAAAAATTGCGGTTTTCTAGTGATGTGAGTGTCGTCCACCAAGAGTTTGTTGTGATTTTCGAGACCCGTTTCGAGGAGTTGGATGAACCGTCTCGGGTATATGGTGGGCCCGGTAAGGTACCCCGGGGCGAGAAGGTCGTGTTGTTGACGTTGAGCCTGGCAGGGGATAGACTACCTACCGGTGACTTTTTTTGGCATGGCGGATATCCAGAGGATACCGACCGTGGCCGCGAGATGATGATATATTTATATTTAAGATGGGTCAGCCGGACGGCTGAGGCCAGAGATACTACGATATGGATATATGAGATTTGAGACAGTTTTCAGGTGTCGATGCTGGACACGGATTCTTGTTGATTCTATTGGTATTGTGCTAATATTTAAAATAAAAGAGATTCCTAAATGAAAAATATGACTTCTTGTACCTATATATTCAGATCACGAGTTGATTCATATTCATTCATGCCTGCTAGTACATTCATGTTGCATACATACCTGCTAGTATATCCTGCCATACCTGTATTATAGATGCTAGGATGCTTGTGTGCATGATTGCGATAGCCTATATAGATGTTATTTATTACACATGAGTTGGCAACTCACCCCCGTTGTGTCACAGTCTTTTGCAGGTCCGCTCCGTCAGCACAGTAGCGGCGGGCGCACCGCTTCTTTTTCCTCTTTTGCCTGGACTCGAGGCTTTTGCTCGGACTCGAGGCTTTTGCTCGTTGGTGGGTTGTATTATTATTTTTGTACCAACTTGTATATTCCTTGTATCTAGAGTACTCCATCTACTGTATCTACCAGTATTGTTGTATATTGACCTAGAGACGGGACTGTGAGATTTGTGGGCTTTTTATCCTGTATTTTGGGGTCGAGCTCACTTGAGCCGACATGTTGCTTCTTACTTATGCCTTTTTTATGCTTATTTTGCATATTTCTGATTTATATAGCGTGGGGTTTATGATCGCCTTGTGGCGAAGAGCTAGCTCCCGCTTGGGGATGCCCATTTTGTTGTATTTATATATATTCTTGTTGTACCCATTTTGGGGGCCAATATTTACAAAGGAGACTCTGCCGAAATTTTTGGAAAAATTGATATTGTTTTTAAAAAGGCTTGATATGACTCATTTGATAAACTCGATTTCAACTGATTGATTTTCCTTCACTCTTCTGCTTTTTTGGTTTTGATTTCTGGGCTTTGGCTTACTTATGTTACCGACGCCTTGAGACGTTTCGTAACTTAAGTGCCAGTCACGTTCCGTACCCTGCGCGTCGTGACAAACCTTTAACGTAATGAACTTGATATCGTTGAAGGAACCGGATATCTATTATAAATATTTAGTGGCGAAAACCTTTGCTAAAGAGGTCACTCCCTGTGAAGGGATCTCGGCTCTTTCCTCGTCGAATGAGGTGCAGGATATTCCAACTGAATGCTACGGCACAAAGAAAAAAGTGATCGACTATAGTGACGTTATTACCCTGACGCAAACCTCTACCCAAGGGGTCACTCCCGATGAAGGGATCCCGGCCCTTGCCTCGTTGGATGAGGTGCTGGATATTCATAACCGAATACCGCTGTGCAAAGCAAAAGAGAATGTCCTTCTAATAACAGCTTTTTAAAATTTGTTCCAACAATATCGAATAGGTCTATTTTCCTTGCATTTTTCTGAATCAACGCAGTCCCATCAATTAATCACACCATAAAAGAACGAAAATATGATGTATATATATGCCATCCGCATTCGCCACTGGGTCCCGTTATCACCCATTTGGTTACTTAACTAACGACAAAGCAGGGACTGGACTATCGCGGGTATAAACATATACAACATCTACTAATATATATAACAATCTATAATGATTGATCCAGGAGTGATAAATGCAACATCACAGATAAGTAATAAGAATCACAGAACAATATAGATAATCTGGAAGCCCCGGGTTCCCTTTAAGCCGCAAGTGAAACCCGACGTTCCCCTGGTCGTGTGGATAGCCTGTGCAATGAAAACCTAGACCCCTATGGGCACGGCAAGTTACCCGCCAAAACCAAAAGCGAGGCAACCCCCTTCAGCAAAATGAATGGGCCACCCAGCACTTCACGGAATCCGGTAACTTGAACACCCCTCCTTAGGTCAACCTGTACCCCCTACGAGTGCGGTAAATAGCCTGCCAATTCTGGTGTGAGGCCCCCTCCTTCTCAACGCCATGAGATGCGAACCTGTTACCCTCCAGAACCCGGCTATCCGTGCACTCCACCACGAGGTAATCCTAGTACAGAAAAGAAAATATGTACAACAGTGACATCGAGCTCAACCCGGTCGTGCCGTAAAAGAATAATATACAAACAGGCAGTGACGGCAGTCCTCATGTCGGACGCTCGCCCCACGATATCAAATGTACAAATAAAACTAAACTGTACTATCATTGCACCCAAGCTATCCACCACGACGAATCCGCAACAATACAGCACAACACAGAACATCAACGTGAATGTCACGTTCGCAAACCCGTCTAAAAGAGCTATAGCAATTAGAAAAGTTGTACCGCTCGAATGACATTTACTGTCGCAGATAGTAATGTAAGTACTGCAAAATTTAAACAATGTTAGAAAATATCGACTTCGAAATAACCCCCGAATAGCCCCAAACAACTAGGTAAAACCATATCCAAACTGGGCTAAACAAACAACACCACTGAACTAACATTTCAGAGGCAAGACCACAGCCTAAAAACGAAACCCAAATTCCTCAAACTGGCCGGCCTCCTCGGATTTTTGGTGATTGTGCTCGGCCAAAATCCGATGGATTGGTCTATTATTTGGGGTACAGTCTATAGGTCACTTAAGTAGTCTTCTGCAGTTGTTTAAATAATTTTTGAAGACACTTATAAAATTGACAGAAACTGGATTTTTCAGTGAATGGGAGTTTTTTCAGTTTCGATAGTTTAACATTGTCTAAACCAACTAGTGTACGGTTAATGGGTTGTCTTTGATACCATGTTGGGTTACGGCAGCGCCCCAGCCATCAATCCGTAGCCAAATGCGGAACAAAAACTTTTGAAACTTGACGCTACCACAACCAATTACCCGGATCGAACCATTAACCGTTTACTGGTAATCTATAAAGTGTTCAGAGAGTATACCGATTGATCCGTGTCCTTCGGTCATCAATCTCTGCGCTAAGCTCCTCGCCGGCTGCCCTGAACAAGTCTGCTCTCCGGTCTCCCTCGTCGAAGACGATCCACCTCGAGGATTCTTAATACAGGCTCCCGCTTCAAACCGAAGAAACTCGAACAACTAGTTTGCTAACCTAGGTGCTCAAGATGATGTAGAGATAGTGTGTGAATACTTTGTCTTAAAACACTCTAGGATTCTCAACACATGAGAGGGAAAGAGTGGAGGTGAAAAAGAAGCCATGTATGTGTGAAGTGTGAGCTCAATTAGCATGCAAAAGAAAAAGCAATCTCCATGGAATAACAATGTGGCTGCCTCTCTCTTTTTGGTGTTGTGTGGCATTTTTGATAGCCAGCCAAAAGAAAAATCATAGCCACAAATTATCTCCATGCCATCAAAAAATATCTCACAACAAAATATAAACAATAAAGCATGGTCCATGCTTTATCATTAAATGCCACAAGCCAAAACTTTCCCTCGTACATTACACATAATCAATATTAAACATTTAACCAAAAACCCTAAATGTTTAATACAATAAAAGGAAATAGCATCTCCAAAGTAATCTTGTAACGGATTACAAGAATACCCCTCAACTGTTTATACATACCCGCATCCGTATTCCGACTGAATACGAATACAACGAGACGAAAGTAATCCAACAATCTAATACTAGGATCCGGTTTAAACCAAAGCCCACTAAAATGATCCGTCCGATTATGATCCGTGCACGAGTGCATGTATATGATCGAACCCTGCCATAAAACCATACGGCATCTACAACGTTTCGCCCGAACTAGGGAAACCCTCTGTGTGGGACATTAAAGACTCGTCGATACGGGTAGTGGTTTTAACCACAAGCACATCAGTGGCACTAGTTATACGTAACGGCTACCCAGTTATTAAGCGGAAGGGAAGCCGATAAGCGAACTTATCCTGAAATCCTACTGATCCTGACAGTGAAAATATCCGTACAGTCCGGTCCGTTCGTCTATGAGTATCGTATGTAGAGCCTAGGGGGTGGATAAAGTCAGACCCCTAATAACTTGACATTTAGTGTCGGTACGAAACCTATTACCAACTGAGAAACTATCGATCCTAGATCGGTAATTCTCGTCTACCTCGGCCGAGGATTTCTGGTGATGGCCATCCGTGCACTCGGCGACCTCAACCACCAATATCCCGGGAAAGACGAAACCCCTGACGATCCGCTCACTGCCTCCATATGGCTCGGGACTGTATCCAACTAAAACCTGTTTGCACGATTCCTATGAGCCATGGTAGGGTAGTAATCAAAGCACAGTGGGAACTCACAAGAGACAAATGACGATATCAGGTCGATAGATTAACCTGTACACATGTCACCAGGGAACTGCTATCTGACAATAGGTATAATACCAACTAGCATGTTCCCGACGAGTCCGTCCGGTGTACTCATAACCCAATGAGCACTTGTATACACCTTAGGTGAACCAACTAACACTAAGGGCTTGTGAGACCGGCCACCGCCCCTCGTCGGGGTCTCGATCCGTATACATTAGTCCACTATTGTAGTATCGATGCCCAGACTCGAAACTCTTATGACTAGGGACACTTTAAGGATGTGCTTATAGACTACCCAACTCTCATATATATGATCGGCATCATACTGCTGGTAGTCAACCAAGAATCCTATGAGCTCTATCAACATGTAATAGTGATCTGTAGTGTCACCTGAAGCATGTACACGATGATAAAGACAAACCAGATAGCATACTATCATCTCGAGTAAGACTGTCCTAACGGTATATGTCATCCCTCAATCATTGCAATCACGTGCCTGTGATCCTAAAATTGACTTGAGGGCACTATAGCCAACATATTTATTCTCTGATCATCACAATACCCGGTAAAGTATAGTGGCCGATTGTGCTCGAACGCCCCAGGAGGAGATCTTCTTCACTAAATGAGATTTTGGCAGTGTATACCTCCGCCATCTTATCTCTCATTGCTTCCTCTGCAAAGTTTGCTTGGAAGCGTTATGGTTCTTCGATGGCCTTAATTAAAGACTCCCGCAGTTTTTTGGATAAGAGCAGAGTATCGTATATGATCAAATGTGATGGCAACTTCTTTAAATAGGATGACACATTTTAGTCCACCTTATTCTTCTTGGGGACATCCTTGGCAGCGAGTTCTTTGATCACTTCTTCATCAAGGGTGATCTCTTCGGGCTTTTTCCTTTTAACCTTATCTTGATTCTTGGGAGCATTATTTGTTGGCCCGAGATTCTTCTCGGGGAGCATGCGGTTCCGCAGACTGATATTGTCACAGTCTTCCGCCTTTTCTTCATCTCCTAATGAAAAATGTATATAGAGGAGATCAACAAGAGTTTCATCTTCTGAATCACTTCCGAAATTTTGCACTACCGAACTTCCTCCTTCTGAAGTTTGAGCCTTGATCATATAACATCTCTCGGTGATCGTCCCTGCCTAACCGTTCACCTTTTTACAATTTTTTTTTTGCGGGTGAGCCTTGGCCATCCGCTTCTTTGTTTTCTGATGCCTACTGTAGAGAATGTATTTTCTCCCCCATTTTACGAACGCCTTACATTTGTCGATGGGATTGCAGACCCTCCGGTAGTAGAGGAAATATTTTGGATTCTCTTTTCCACCTTCGAATTCTACGACTCCTGGGGTATACATCTTTGAGGGCGGCAGCTTCATCCCTTTGGATAGGGCCTTGGCGAAATGTTTCTCGGCCTTGCCTTTCTTCAGCATTATCTTCTGCTTCGGTTGCATATTCGGCTTTGGTTGGGGAGTTACATAACTCGCCTCTTCCACGGCTTCCCTTTTCAGACGTTGTTGTCTGGCTTTCTCATAGATAGCCAGCTCACACCTTTGATTTTCCCGACTTTTTTGAAAGGCTTCCTTTAGGAGCTTCTCAATCGGATCTCGTCGTAGCGAATTCGGAACTTCACGTATTGATTCTTCCCCTTAATTATCTGAGTCGCTCTCGGACGTGGGTAGAGTCTCATAATTATGGATAGAGAAGTGAGAGACCATATGGAAGCTTTCCACATGGTCTTCTGCTTCTCCGTCTGTGTCATCATCATCATCATCATCATCATCCTCTCTGTTATTTTCGAGGATGTGTTTGATAAACTCCTCAAGAGTAACAGGCATCCACGCTTTCTGATTATATTATTCAAGTGCGTCTATGTACTTCTGGATGCTTGTATAACTGTAGAAGTACTCGGCTGGCTGTATGAGCTTCTTCGCTTTCTTCTTATTTTTCTTTTGGAAGACTTCTTGACTTTGGGGCTTTTCCTTTTATTAATAGCCTTCGGAGTGGGACGCGGCTTCAACATCCCTGGTATGATCTCTATTTCAAGCAAACTCTTCTACCTGATCGCGGGGCATGTCTGGAGATTCTTTAGCATTCTTTTTGTTTTGGGAGACAATAACAACTCCCAAGGGATCTCTTCGACAATTGAGCAGGATGCCCTCTGCATATTGGACCCATAGGAGATATGCTACTAAGGGGGGTTCTCCTTCCATTTATCAGAGAGTATAAACTTTCCGTGTTTATACTGGTCCTCGACCCAGTTCTTGAATATGTATCAATCCTCAATCGGATGACTTACAATCCGATGATATTGGTAATAGGTTGGGCTATTGACATCAAGGGGGTGGGCTAATTTTCATGGCTCAGGCAATGTGAGAAAGTCGCTCTCTATTGTCGTGGCTCAGGCAATGTCAAATAACTTTCTCGTTTTATCATGAGGGAAGGAATATTTCCGTCCCATTCTTTCTTCAAGCGTAGGTCCCATGAGGTTTTCATTTTGATGACCAGGAGCTTTAGGACCGTTGTTGCGTGTTAGCGACAAATGCTGCCTTACCCGTACTTTTGTAGTTTCTTGAATCTCCATTGAAAGAGGATGGACCCTGGATCATTGCATCCAAGTGAGCCAGCTTGTCGGTGAGCTCTTGGAAAGTCATTGGGCGGAAAAGGGCCAAATATGGGAACGCTTGCGCCTTCTTGTCAAGAGTGCTCACGAACAAACTTATGGCCGGAGCTTCAGCGATCCTTTATTCGCATTAAACCAAAGGTTCTACGATCTCATCGCGTACTGGACACACGTCTCGTTTGATCTGGGCCTCTTGTTGACCAAGACGGTCATGGTTGTGAGCTCACTTATGCTAGAAAATCTTTGACACAAGAGGAGCTCCATCTCGTCAAAAGTTTTGATCAATTCATTGGGAATCTCTGAATACCATTCGAATGCTACGTCCGCTAAACTGCTAACGAACTGTTGCAGGAGCAATATGTCATTACTCCCGGTATTGCCGCATTTAGACCTGAATTAGGTGATATGCTGATTCGAATTTCCGGTTCCTTTATATATGGAGAACGTCGAAATTGTGTATCCTGGCGGTACTGGATCTGATTATTACACGCCGGGTAGGGTTGGCCAGTCTTTATCAACTTGCAGCCGACTTCACTGGATAGGTGAGCCTTGAACTGCTGGGCGATGTATTCGTACAGCTGTGATTTGGATATGACTTTCTCCTTTGCCGATGAGGTGGCTTGGAGGGGACTGGAGATATCTCCTTTGTCTTCGACAACAACCACCGGCAGTTCATCTGCTGGTGGTTCGGGGTGAGCCATCATCCCGAGCATACCTTGAAATAAATGAGCCACCTTGTCCATTCGGGTTTCCATTTCTGCAGCTTTCTCTTCCTTCTTTTAGAGCATCCATCTTAGGCAGTCTGTATCAGACTCTTGGTCCACTCTTTCCTCAGAAGAGCCGTCCAGGTTTGCACCGGATGAAGGACTTATTATTTCGGCCGCCTGAGCTATCAACTCTTGCATCTTTTTGGAATCTTTTGTTACAGTCCGTGTGACTGGCTTGTGGTAGATGGAAGTTTTACTTTCATCTTTGGATTTCACTGTATAGACGGTGTGAACTACCAATCCTCCAGTCTTGGAGCGTTTGGAGTGAGGGCCCTTGGAGTTTGCCTTGAACCTTTGCGTCTTCTCTGACCCTCTCTCTCTCTCTCTCTCTTGTGAGATGACAGCTTCGGGGGAACCATCATATCAGGAGCCTCCTTTAGTTGATGGAAAGAGAGTTTATCATGGCTCTTCAGCTTCTTTGGTTGAAGAGAGTAATCTATATTGATCACTGACCCTGCACCTTCTTCCAGACCATATGAATGGTCGAGAAAAGTCTTTTCGCCGATCGAACCAATTTTCGCTCATCACTCCACTCGGCGGGAGGTGGAGTTTCCTTCAATATAGGACTTGGAAATTTGCGCTTCACTATGTTCAGAGCCTCAAAGCTGTTCCAAATTAGAATAATAGCCTGCACCATTGAAGCTAGCGAGGATAGCCCGGATAGTGAACTTCCCCCAGCTTGCCTCACTTAGCGCCAGTATCGACATCGAGCATGTCTTGAAGTTGTAGTTTCCTTAGTTTTAGGGGCTTCATGGATTTCCACCTACATTGCTTCTGGGCCGGAATATCCTGCCCCTGTGTTCTTTTGAAGCTGGGACATCTTGCCCCTGCATGGCTTCGAAATTGGAGCATGCGCCAGTTTCTAAAAGACTGATGTCCTTGGCTGGACCGGAGTATGAGCATGGGGTGCCAGCCTATTGAATAGGGACTACCGTGGAGGTGAAGCACCATTTGGCGCCTCAGAAGTAACAGGGGCTGCAGATATCAGACCCTTAGTGACCATCCCCTTTGGAACGACCGAGACGGTTGGAACGTCTGGAGCAGTAAAGCTCAGCCTCTTGAGGACTGATTTCTTCGGGATCATGGGCTTCTCGGCGGGGCCTACAGAGTTAGGCTTAAACCTCTGGAAGATTGATCCTTCATAATAAGCAGGCTTATCATCGAGGTCTGATGTAGTAGTTGTCGGCCTATCGAAAACTGACTTCTTAGGTATTTCCTCCTTTGGCGCTAATATTCCCAGAGAGAGTGATCAGTCATATTTATTGCACATTTGTATGGTCATTTTCCCTACTATTATTAGTTACTAAAAGGTGTTATTTATAATTTACGAACATATGTGGGTTTATTTGTAAAAAGATCTTTGTCAAATGTTTCTTAATTTATAATTAATATAATAGGAGAATATATGCATATCATATTTAAATAAAATATTCATAAGATTATTTATTATTAAAATATGCATATCATATCACATAATCCTAACCAATATTATTAAGATATCATATCAATTAATTGGTTGGAATATTATCTCAAATAAAACAAATGCTACTAATAATGTGATTTGAGATATTGTGAAGGTATTATAATAAATTAGTTCAGGTCTGAAAAATAAGTAGGAGATCCACAGCAAATCGATTTACCAAACCAAATCTACCGAATGTTAGGAGCAAATTGAAGACTCTCGTAACGGCAGAGACTAAGAGATATATTTTCAAAATATTTTTATCAGAAAGATCTCCAAATATTGAGAGAAGAAAGCATGAAAAATCTGGAAACTCAAACCCACCAGAGGGCGGCGGATCTGCGGCCATAAGGTGTATTGGGTAGCGGTTTAGCGATTATATTGGGGCCGTAGGATGTGAAAAACCAAGGGCTTGATCATCTTTGAATACACTTCAATATGGTGTCTAGGGTTTCAAGTTCCAGAGCCTATAAAGGGACCGAAAGCTATCTATCCATCGATCAAACAATCAATTGACCGATCTACCAATCAAGAAATCTAGAGAAAATTAGGGTTGTAATTTACTTTTTCAGCGAGCAAATTCTATAATGCAATAGTTTATTCAAAAAAAGGTAGTTCTTTCTTTTAATTTTGTCGCATTTACTTTCCGCAATTACATTCTGCATTTGCTTTTCGCAATTTTAATTTTTGTTTACCTTATGGGTTCCGTATTCTTCCACCTTTCTATTACTTCGTTGATCTCCATGAGCGAGTAAATTCTCACTTGTTAGGGTTTGTAGGATAGGGTAGTATAATGGATGAATAAAATCTTTTAATTTCTTTTTAATTTTTAATTTTTTTAAATTTTATCAAAATAAGTCTTAACCCTCTTATCGGGCATTCTATCAATTCATGATAGTCACGACTACGATTTGAGATTCGTTAATACTTACTTTATTGAGGGCTTGAGATAAATAGAGATCAATAGAAAGAAAATGGTCAGTAGAGGGAAATCCTAATTCACTCCAAGAACCCTAATCTACATTCATCGTTATTTTACTAGTATTAAATAATTAAAAGATAAAAAATTATTTTTAAAACTCCATCCATTAACTACTAAATCCTATAAACCCTGCAAGCCTTACTCCTATAAACTTTTCAAACCTTCTTTGTATAAAACGATAAAACCTTTTTTCTATTAACTCGTCTAAAACAAGAAAAGTAGTTTACCGTTTTTCTGTGGATGACTCGTACTCACTAGCGGGTAGTTATTACAACACCGTTATTAATTGCGGTAGTTAGAACTCACAACTACTCAGTTTTTTGAGCCAATCAGGGAGGTGGTAGCATGGTCCCAAAGTAGAGCCCATCCAGTTGTTGGGCCACTTAGACCATCGGTGTCACGCCCCGCTTCCCAGAGTACGCTAAGATGGGCACGTGATATAACCAACCATGCTACCTATGGATAGGAAATATCCATCCACAGTCACATTACGGCTGTAGAGATATCAAGAACAGGAAAGTAAAGTAAACTATCTAGTACATGTCCATGAGCCAGAATAAATGAGTCAAGAAATGATAATATGCAGAAGAAAAAGATACAATAAATCAACCACCTGGAAAGTGAAACTGCATACCAACAGTATCTTCACCGCTCGGTCTAACAGCGGTAATACTCCTGATCAGTCTGCAACAAAGGTAGAAGGATCTGGGCCATGCAAAACCCAGACGTCAGCGCGTTATAACATCAAACAATAATAACACAGGGGTAGCAATACATGCAAGTATGAGTATAAATGGTAAAACAAGCATAACAGTGATATAAGTAAGGACAGTAGGGTAATGTGTAGTGAGTTATCTAAACTGGTCTATTGGGTTAGCTACTCTCAAGTCTTTGAAATCAATTTGATGAATCATCGATGTAATTCAATAGTATCCCGTGCGTGCCCGGGATCACGGTCTATGACTCTCGGGCTAAAGCCGAGACGTGCCGCAAGGCAGTAAAGGATAGTAGGTAATGACGAGTGATGTCCGTAGCATCACTCCGGGGCTGGCCTAGCCCGTAAGACTGATCAGAACAGGTATAGAACTGTCGAGTTACAAGTCAGGTTTCATCATTGATTTCCCCATACCCCCAAGTTATAGTATTCAAGTCAGGTATTAAGTAATCTAGAGCTAATGCCAACACAGGATCAGGCAGGTACAGGTTTGTCTGGATAGACAACAGGAACGGTCCATAAGGACAACAGGTCAGGTTTGTTGGCATTAGGCATAAGATCAGGTGATCACCACATAAAACTTCATTTTAATACCACTCAATCGTTATCTGTTTTGCTATATATCTGTATTATTAATCATTGTTTGCTCAGTTATTACAGTTTACAGATATTTGTGATATAACACAGAAAACACACTCAAATTCACTGATATAACAATTAGAAGCCGACATTGCAAACAGACCAGAGAACCGACCGATGTCCCAGGAGCTCTTTTGGAAATAATACAAGTGTACACATCTTTTGTGTAATATTGGTCCAACAGACATGAGGATACATGCCATGGATCAGGTAGGGGGCTGCCATAGACCATGTAGGCTGCCTTTGTATCATGAACAAAGTGGGTGTGAAAGCATTTATGGCATAAAGTTTGGATGTTGTGTAATGACCAAGTTTCCCTCCAAACCTCTGCATACAAACCAGATTACAACTGTTAAAGCAAACAAAGCCAATGTGTTATTTGAGAACACACTAGCACTCCACCGCAACCCGGGCCTCCCTCCTCGGTTTCAGGACGGCGAGATTCGCCACAATTCCGGCGACATCGGCCGTACTACCTTCAGTGGGCCCCATATTTTAACAGTGCCTCACTTGATGCCACATCAGATTATTTTTATTGTTTTCTTAATCTTCTTTTGGGCCTATATATAGCAGATCAGTGGCAAGAGAGAGGGGATGCATATACCATACCATAGTTTTTGTAAGTTTGTTTTGCTTTTGGTTTAGCTTGAGGGGAGTGAACTTCAGTTGGTTTCTTCTTCTTCTTCCCTTTTGAAGCTCTCTTTGGAGAGTTTCATTAAGGAGGTTGAACAAATCACCAAAGTTTGTATCTTGGTCTCAAGTGAACAATTCATTGTTGTTTCGTTTATTTACTAGCTTTCTTTTCTTGCTATCTTTTTATTACCATGCTTAACTAATTCCTTTATTTGGTTGTGGTGTGGGTGAGAAAGTGAGATGAAAGGCTTTGCCTCCTCCACCTCTTGTTTATATTTCATGCGCTTAAATTCCATTTTGTGTTAAGGTTGCTAAGCTAGGATATGGTATGTTGTGATAAAGAGCATGACAAACTCTTTGTTTTATATACCATATACCTTCACAAGCCCTTAGCAAACTCAACACCAATATATTTTGCTCTCACTAACCTCTTTGTGTTTTCATTGTTGCGGTATGCTTGCAAAACCTCGTGTTTAGTTTTGATACCCCAAGCGCGGACATACAAACGGTAAGTGACTAAAACGGACTCGTTTCGTGCTATGCGGCGAATGTCGGACTTTGACGGTTTGTGCTCCGCAACCGCGTTGACAAGTCGTGCTTCATGCCGGAATCAAGATAAAGCTGGACAACTCATAACCAAGGGAGTGTATAGGTAAACGTCGTGCTTCAAGCTTCCGAACCAAGACACAACCATTCTTTCCTTACACTTGTTTTCTTGCTTTTCTTGCTTTCGTATTCTTTTATAATTTTGTGACAACCAACCAATTCGTTAATTTGTTAATCTTAAACAACGATATATAATACTCAATTCCCTGCGGATCGACCCGTGCTTACCGGCTCGCTACAACGCGCCATGCACTTGCGGTTATAAATTATAAAACGAGTACGAACTCGTCCGCGCATTCCATTTCTTAAAACCATATCTCATATCCCAAAACGTACGTGTTCGCGCACGCGGGAGGTTTCCCAACAAGTTTTTGGCACCGTTGCCGGGGAGTTATAGTTATTAGATATTGTTATGTCTGGTTTTACTAAACAAAACTAACTTCTAACTAATTTTTGTCAAAAACTAACAAAATACGTTTTTTTCCCTGGCTTGTTTCAAATTGTTATCTGTTGTTTATACCTGCTATCACTCTGTGCTGAAATTAAAAAATCAAGTTAAACCATTAGAATTCTACTATAGCCTAGAGACCCCACCAAAAAGCTATGCACCTAACCCTCTGAAAAAACCGGCGACCACAAAAGGGAATTCCAGCGTCGCCGGCCTTTCAGTAGGTTTTTTTTCTCTTTAGGTGATCTCTAGTCTGAGTTTTTGTTCTGTTGGTCTTGTTTGATTTTTATAATTTTGAGTGTGCAGAAATTGGGGCATTCGTATCGCTTTTGACACTAAATATCGTATTTTCCGACATTTTAGGTTTTTCGCGGAATTACGACCAGCGATCGTGCGGAGAGAGGTTCAATTGCAATTTCAAGACATTGGGGGAGATTAGTGCCAAAGATCCGGGTAGTTTGACCCGCGCATGCAAACATTCAATGACTCGGATCACTTTCAAAGGGTTTTCTTAAACCCAATCCATTTGGTACGCATTTCCTAACACCTCCTCTCGAATCCGACGCAATCCAATTCTCTATCTTTTGCAGGATTCTTTGCATAATTTTGCCGCCAATTGCAAAGAGAACTAACCGTATTTGTTGCCGCACATAATACTTAACCGAAAAAAGAAATATTTTAATTTCATGACTTCTTGAATTCTTTTATGTGATTGCGCATTATATATTAATACGGATTTTAAGGGCTAAATGACCAAACAAGATACGGTAAAAGATTTCATCACCTTTTCTCCGTAGCCCACAAATCATAAAACTGCATTCTTGCATACCCTCAGTAAATGAAAATCAATTAGACTTTGACTCTAAGGACTTCACGCTCATTAGGAGAGGTTAGTTGTGTTTAGAACTTTGCTTAACGGTATATCGTTCACGGGGTGTCTAGGCAAGTGTTAAACGGCGCAACCGCCAAAAGAGAAAAGGTTATTTAATTAAGCACCTTCGCGAAAGCGTTGGAAAACCTCCCCTTTTCTCTTGCACTTACCTGGCTTCGTGATCTGTATATCCTGAGCCTATATCTCGACAAAGTTTTACTTCATCAATCAGGTTCTTGAGCAGGTCTAGTTGACTTAGAGTACCATAGACTGCTAGGGGTGTGATATTCTTTGTTTTCGTGATTTTTGTGAATTCTTGTTAAAATGGGTGACACACAATTCAATTCAATTTTTCACGATTCCTATTCTTTTGTTTATACTCAATCCCAAATTATTTGTTCAAATTGCCAAAATTCTTCCCACATTCATGATGATTGTCCTTTCCTAGGGGATGACCAACTGTTCCAAATTCTTGGCGGTCACCCCCTAGCACTCCTGAACCCAGTCCCACTTCAACCATTGACCAACTGATTGAAAATTTAGAAAAAGAGGTCGACAGAAAGACTGCTTTAGCATCACCACCATCACAACCCCTCCAACCCGAAAACGTTGAACCATCTGTAGGGTATGATAGTGAGATGGAGGCTAGGTTGACCGCTCTAGAAAAGGGTATTTAAGTAATGACTGCGGTCGAGAATCAAAGAGATTCTACGTTGGCCCTGTTCATACAACAGTCTGAGCAATTATTTCTTGATCAGGCACAATCTTCGGCTAATATAGAGGAACAAGTGAAATATTTAGCTAAGAGGATTCTAGGGAGTCAGCACAGTCAATCAGAACCCGATAATGTTAATGTCTGTCATCTAGAGAGTCACCCAAGTAAGGTAAATGATAAATCAAATTTTGATGATTTCTTAGATGATGATACGATTGAACTGACTGAGTGCTACCAGGACACACAAGAAAACCCTCTAAGTCAGTCCACCCCTAGCCTTCAAGAATCCACTGAATCTCTTGTCACTTTAGAGATTGATTTAACGGAAATAATACTTGATGAGGAAATTCTTGAACCAACTGATTTGTGCTTTCCAATTTTAGAGGAGGAACCTTGTGAATTTGTCGGGTATGGTTGGTATAGATTAGAAGAGATCAATGATAAGGAACCCACAATTTTTGTATCACCTAGTGATATTATTTCGGAAGAAATATTAGGGTGGGAACCTACTTTTTTAGATGATATGAACCTACCAATTTGTGAATGTGATGAGGAAGAAGTCTTTTTGGGAGAGAGTGTAAATAATGAGAGTAAGATTGTGAAAAATAATAGGGAGGAAGACGGTATTGAAAACTATTCTTTTATACAGAGTTTTGAGGAAATTTTTGCTGATGAACTTGATATTCTTGGTGAGTTTGGGTCAAGATCGTTTTGGGATCATCCTTTGGACCTTTCTTTTTCAGAACTTTTTGCGGATGAACTCCAGTTCTTACACGAACCTGACTTCAAAACTCAACACATGCTTATTAAACATTCAATTCATTCAGAAAACAATTCTTTGACCTCCTCAAAATTCCATCTTCATCTTCAACGTCGTCTCATCCCTATTTTTACACGCCCATGCCCTTCACTAACATCTAATTTGTACATATTCTTTTTCTTTTTCTTCTATTTATACACATTCTTTTTCCAGCCCCTACATTATATAGACATAATCTTCTTATGGCTGGAATTAATTTCTTCTCTAACCATGTCGATAGATTGTAAATATAGTAATTTTTTCTTTCTTAGTTTTTATATGATCTCACTCAGTAGGGGTGAGTGCTGATATTTTTGGGCGGGACGAGATTTTTTTTAATGTGTTTATTTAAAGAGATGAACACATTTTCTATATTTACATTTTTTTTTTTGTAAATAGTCCTTTATAATCCCACTGCCCACAGCATGAGCCTTCATTTCACATTTCTTCAAACAGATCTAAAACCCTCCTCATCTTTTCCCGCAGCCACCACCCAAAAACCCTAGCTCCTCCCTCGGATCCGGCCGGCGACTCTTCCATCATTTCTGGCGAGATCGGCTGTCCCCCCTCCAAACTCCGATCAAATTCCTCCTCGCTGTAAGACATCTTCTTCCCCCTCTGTTTACACTGTTTGTTCTTGCGAAAATCCCACAGATGGCACCTCTTGTGTTGGAAAGGAATTTTGTCGCACTCTTTTCACACGATGTTTTCGGACATTACTTTTGCGACGCAATCCGACAACTGGGTTGGGTTTTCTTGCTGTATGGGGCGGAAGGGTTATGCGCTTGCGAACGTTTGGTGGACGAATTCTACGATGCGATTCGTGAGGGGGAGGTGTTACAAAATAGAGTCAGATTGCATTTTTTGGGACGACGTAGGGTATTCTCGATTGAAACCATTTCCCACATCACGGTTATCCTATTGCGATCTGCCAATCAGAAGCCCCTAGAATTGGATCAGTATAGGACGGTTCTGGGAAACCATTGTGAGCTTCGTGATGCTGGGTTGAATGGCCAGCAGATCTATAGGAACGCCTATACAGCATGCCGGTGGGTGTACCGAAATATCAAAGGGATTGCGTGAGTTTCTTCTTTTCCAGCGATTGTGGGGCACATAGTCCATTGTTTGATGACCAGGGACTATCAATTCTGCATGGCGACCGTGCTCTTTGCCACAATCACGGACAGTGCGGCTGCGCACAAATCATTGCTTCCTGTCCTCATCATGCAGATTTGCCAACATTACATGGATGAGGATGAGTTCACTGCTTATCTATCGATGTATCCTACCATAGTGGAGCTGGAGATGATCTCGCCAGGATACTCAGATCCTAGGAGTGAGCAGCAGATTTGGACCCCTACTGACCCCAGCGAGCATGCGGCCCCACAGACTTCATCCGAGATATACTTGGGAGATGTGTTCCGACGGATCCCTATGAACTTCACAGAATGGAAGTCCGCGGAATCAAAACGTTGATCCGACAGAACAAGGAAATTAAGGAGTAGAACAAGGAAATTAAGGATCAACTCAGCCAGATATTGGCCAACCAAGATGACGCATGCAGCGGCAGCAAAAGGAAGGGAAAAGCAAAGCGACGATGAGGACATCGTCTGGCTCAAGTTTGGGGGTGGAGCTGAAGCTTGATGGTGGTAGTACTTTGTATCTACATGTACCTTGCATTTGCATATTTCTTGCATTTCAGCATTTACATTTCGTATTTTTCTTTTCTTTTGCATGTAGTTGCATGTCATATTTGCTTTTGTACTGCATTGTATAGAAAAATTGAAAAATTTACAAAAATTGAAAAATTCTTGAAAAATTATAAAAACTTTGTTATGTTGGTTATCTGGGGAACTGTGATTCAAAATCTGATGGTTCAGTTGATAAGATAGAAATAACTAAATTCTGAATGTGAGATTGACAACCTAAAAGATAAGCCTCCGGTTTGCTAAACTATTGCCGATGTGCATCTTTTATAACACTTTACATGTTGTATGTTTTTAAGGAAATGATAAATGTCTGACATGTCTATAACTTTTTGATTGATAAACATCTATAGGATCAAACAGGTTTGGCCGAGTTAAGCAGAGTATCAAGAATTGTTCATACGGCGAAGTAGAAATGAGGAAACTTTATAGAAACTTATGCAGAAGCTATAAGTCAGAAAAATAACCCATCTAGAACCTTGTTGGAGTAGGTACACACTTTATCACATGTAACGTCTTCAGATTTAAAAAGAAAAAGCTGGTTATATCTCCGTTTTCACTGAATGCAAAAATTCTAAGTAAAATGAGTCTTTTGTTTTGTGGCCTTGGTAACTTGGGTAATTAAGTCCTTGGGATGTCTCCACACCTAATGCCCTAAAATCATCTGGTTTGGGAGTCATTGACCCAAAGCCCGCTAAGTTTCCAATCGTCAGATAAAACATGCTAAGCAAGTGTTCTCTCCAAGTTAAAAGTCCTAACGGTTCTGTGTGGGAGAATAATCTTGGCGATGACGAGTTTCTTATGTTAAAACAGTTTTTTTCCGGAGATATGAAGGTTTTGTATTTATTAAGACGTTTTGTACGATAATGAAAGCTGTGTATAAACGAAAATAGGTGAAAGGTATGAGTGAAAATTAGGACTTGGGTTCTCTGTTAAAGTTGCTATAAACTTTTGACATGAAACCTAACTAACGAATAAAACTTGAGAAAATCTTAGCTCCTTTCAAACTCGTGCGATCCTTTAGAAGTCTATCTTGGTCCGTAACTTTGACTTGTTGACCCTAAACAAAATTTCTTAAAAACATGACGACACTACTGCACAATCACGAAAAGACGCATATTAGCTTGTTTAACAGATTGCGAGGAGTGAAATATTGGGTTTATGGTTTCTTGTTTGAGTGATAGAACTTCTACCTTTGATTCTTAATTTTCGGATCTGAATCCACAGTTTCTCCTTAGCTAACTTAACTGGATTTTGTGGGTGTAATCCGCTGAAAACCTTCAGGAGACGACACTCCTCCTACTAGGAACACCTAGAGGTTTAACGGCTTGTTGCACGTGCTAAGTGGAATCGTGTTCCCTGCGAAAGTGAGGCTAGGAATTTTTGTATTGCTCGGGACGAGCAATAGATAAGTTTGGGGGTATTTGATCACCACATAAACTGCATTTTAATACCACTCAATCATTATCTGTTTTGCTATATATCGGTATTATTAATCAGTGTTTGCTCAGTTATTACAGTTTACAGACATTTGTGATATAACACAGAAAACATACTCAAAATCACGGATATAACAATTATAAGCCGACATTGCAAACAGACCAGAGAACCGACCGATGTCCCAGGAGCTCTTTTGGAAATAATACAAGTGTACACATCTTTTGTGTAATATTGGTCCAACACACATGAGGATACATGCCATGGACCAGGTAGGGGGTTGCCATAGACCATGTAGGCTACCTTGGTATCATGAACAAAGTGGGTGTGAAAGCATTTATGGCATAAAGTTTGGATGTGATGTAATGACCAAGTTTCCCTCCAAACCTCTGCATACAAACCAGATTACAACTGTTAAAGCAAACAGAGCCAATGTGTTATTTGAGAACACACTAGCACTCCACCGCAACCCAGCCTCCCTCCTCGGTTTCAGGCCGGCGAGATTCGCCACAATTCCGGCGACATCGACCGTACTACCTTCAGTGGACCCTATATTTTCACAGTGCCTCCCTTGATGCCACATCAGATTATTTTTATTGTTTTCTTAATCTTCTTTTGGGCCTATATATAGCAGATCAGTGTCAAGAGAGAGGGGATGCATATACCATACCATAGTTTTTGTAAGTTTGTTTTGCTTTTGGTTTAGCTTGAGGGGAGTGAATTTCAGTTGGTTTCTTCTTCTCCTTCCCTTTTGAAGCTCTCTTTGGAGAGCTTCATTAAGGAGGTTGAACAAGTCACAAAAGTTTGTATCTTGTTCTCAAGTGATCAATACATTGTTGTTTCTTTTATTTACTTGCTTTCTTTTTATTACCATGCTTAACTAATTCCTTTATTTGGTTGTGTTGTGGGTGAGGAAGTGAGATGAAATGCTTTACCTCCTCCACCTCTTGTTCATGTTTCATGCGCTTAAATTCCATTTTGTGTTAAGGTTGCTAAGCTAGGATATGGTATGTTGTGATAAAGAGCTTGACAAACTCTTTGTTTCATATACCATATACCTTCACAAGCCTTTAGCAATCTCAACACCAATATATTTTGCTCTCACTAATCTCTTTGTGTTTTCATTGTTGCGGTATGCTTGCAAAACCTCATGTTTAGTGTTGATACCCCATGCGCGGACATACAAACGGTAAGTGACGAAAACAGACTCGTTTCATGCTTTGCGGCGAATGTCGGACTTTGACGGTTTGTGCTCCGCAACCGCGTTGACAAGTCGTGCTTCATGCCGGAATCAAGGTAAATCCGGACAACTTATAACCAAGGGAGTGTAGAGGTAAACGTCGTGATTCAAGCTTCCGAACCAAGCCACAACCATTCTTCCCTTACACTTGTTTTCATGCTTTTCTTGCTTTTGTATTCTTTTATAATTTTGTGACAACCAACCAATTCGTTAATTTGTTAACCTTAAACAACGATATATAATACTCAATTCCCTGCGGATCGACCCGTGCTTGCCGGCTCTCTACAATGCGCCGTGCACTTGCGGTTATAAATTGTAAAACGAGAATGATCTCGTGCGCGCTTTCCATTTCTTAAAACCATATCTCATATCCCAAAACGTACGCGTTCGCGCGCGCGGGAGGTTTCCCAACATCAGGTAACAGGTAAAGCCATGGTATATCAGGTCAAGTCAAGTAGTGTATTTAGATGTCATGTTATGTCAAGAGTGTACGGTACCATGTCATGTCAAGGGTGTACGGTACCATGTCATGTCAAGTAGGAAGTATAACAGGTCATGTCAGGGGTGTACAGAATGTCTTATGGGTGCTCATAATCAACTAACGTACGCATAGGTATATATATAAACATGCATGGGTACTAATGAAGCAATAAAAATGAATCATGGTGATGATATATGCAAGATACAGATTAAAGCATGGGGATGCACCATTATAGATTAGAGTTAGGTTTGTGGTTCCAACATTAACTAAAATACACTTAAATCAGTATAGAATTGTTAAATCTCGTTATTATGGGTTAAAAGACCTAGGGATGCAATGTATCTCAAACAGGTTAAAGATGCACACGAGTGTCCAATAGGGTAAAACTATAAATGGGTACCATAGACTATGCAAATAGTTACTATGTGATTTTATAGTAAGACAGAATGCAACATGATAGAGTTCAGTCGTAAATCTAAAATGATATAACCGGACATCGAAATGTAAAATTGTAATATAGGGCACTAGATTCAGACTTCATGATTACTATGTATCTAAATGAATATGAAATAACATAAAATAGCATGTAGCAAGTTTTACTTGCCTCGAGTACGACGATAACGGAAACGACACGAAGACGTGAAAATGATACACGTGAGGTCACGGCCTGAACCAGGCTCGGGTCCGGGCCTTCTTGGCTCTGGGCTTGCTTGGCTAAGGTTGAAGTTCTCGGCAAGGGGTGCAGGCGAAGATCACGGCGACGATACGAAGACATAACACATTGCAAGGTATAGACTTTGATCTCGGCTTGGATATGTTTCAACTAGGCGAAAGTCATGCTCAGGTTTGGATCAAGTGTAGGCGATGTACAACAACGACGATGATCTCGGCTGGAGTTGAGGAGAATGATGATCGGGGCTGGGTGTTGTCGCGTGCAGGAGATAAGAAGAGGAAGAAGAAGGTTGCATCGATGAGGGTTGCGGCTAGATGGGTGTAGGTGACGAGGGTGAGGGAAATGGTTCAGGCGATGCGATGGTGGTGTTGGTGTTGTGTACCGACGGCGAGGGTGAGGGGAAGGCTCTCGGTGTGTGCAAATTGGCGATGGGGTTTCTGGGTTGGAGTTAGGTTGCTCGGATTGAGATGATGATGTATGGTGGTGTTGGGTTCTCTCGACGAGGGCGAGGCACCAGCTGTAAAGCTGAAGGAGGGAAGAGTCGAGGTGATAGGTTTTCAGGTGACGACGATGGTGGGATCTCGACGAGGTGTATTGAGGCGGTTGTGGTGAAGCTGAGCGCTGAAGTTTGGTGTTGCAATGATGAATCGCCGGTGAAAGTGATCGACGGCAAGGGCGACGACGAGGAGATGCGGTCGATGGGTAATAGGTGGTCAGAGTTGACGATCTCGGGGATATATGGGTTCTCTGTTGGGTTTGGGTCGGTGATGGCGTGGGATTTCGGAGGAGGAGGAGTTACGGGGCGCTCGACTTGAGGAGGCTAGGGTTAGGCTCGGTTATGGGTTTGTGTATAAGAAAAAGAGAGGGAGCAGTCCGCGATGAGGATGGGTTTGAGACGGGGTTAGGACAGCAGCAAAAAGAAAAGAAGAAGAAGAAGACGGAGAGAGAGAGAGAGAATATTTCACGAGAGAGAGAGAGAGAGAGAGAATAAAATCAAGTTGATTTTTATTAGTTATAAAAAATATAATATATATATATAACTTTATAACTGTAGGTATAAGAAATAATAGGTTAGTTAAATTATATTTATAGGTTAAAAGAATATAATATTAGTCCGTTATGAGATTTTAGCAAATACAAACTTACTCCAAAAAACGCCCGGGTCGGATCTAAAAATTCAGGTTTAAAATATAAAAAATATATGCGTCTTCCAAATTTCAAAACGAGTGCTCAGGTAACAAAAAAGCATACCCTCAAGAACGGATGCACGTACGTATGCGTAGCCATCCAAACTCGTCCATTTCGCTAAACGGGACGAGAACAAGATGAGCGGATGCTACCACAGGGTTTGGGGTATCAAGCAAGTTAACTATTTTTAAAATATTTTACGTGATTTAAAATGTTATACGGTAAAAGGTGCCATACCAGATAAAATGCCAGTATGTGATAAAGTTGAAAATGCACAAGTCTACATAACAAGTCATGGTGATTCATAAATATGAATCAAATGAGTTCAAGCAAGCGGGTAGGGTCGAATGCAGAGAAAAATGTAAAATACCATTCGCACCCAAACACGATAAATCAAGAAAATTACCATGGATAAGTGAATACGGAAACTGGAATTGGTATAAATGAACTCAGGTGTTACAATCGGAATGTAGAGCACATAGGCCATGGCTTGCCCTGACCAGGTTATTCCGGTCGGATTGATGCTGGAGCCGGCGTTGCTTCTAAATGAGGTCATTAATCTACATAGGGAGGAAACATCAGCTTCAGTATCTCGAAACCCAAGGGAAACCATAAATATAATACACCACGATTGTTTCGCGAAACACGACACACGAAGTGTGGAGTGGAAAAAGAAAGATGTCACACCGAACATGCCAGAGCCTGTTTACCGCCGAAAACTGGAAAGACGAACATCTTGCCTGAATTTAGGGGCAGATACTATATTGGACATATCCATCCACCTCTCCGAAGATACCAAGTTGATTTATGGCATCATATATCGGAGGTTTGGATAGATGCGACCGATGTAACTGACTTATCAGATTCCCTTTTGAGGGGTTTTTGATTATAGGGACGCTCTTCTTTGCAAGCGCAAACCCCTGCAGTTAATTACGCTATTGCAAAGCGATAACAACTTTCACCTTCTCCAATTGGTGACTTCGCGCCGTGTTATATTTGTTTATATGGGGTTGTCGTTGGATTTGTATGTAGATTCCCGTGCTCGTGCCGCAAACATGTGGCCAAGGAGGAATACAAAACAAAAAATTTCTAAAGAAGAGCACGAACTTTTACGAATTAGAATCGAATCCAAACACTAAACTAGTAAACTAGAAGGAGTTAACTACTCGGTTAGTGATTAGCTATTTTTGTAGTCGTGTCTTTCATCTTCTATTCTACTTCTTATTCTCCAAGGAACTCCAGGAACAAGCTTGGATGCCGGACTTCCTTGTCAAAGATGATCCACCCGAAAGAACCTTCGCTAAGGCTTAACCTTCACACTAAAATGCTAAGTGAAACAACTAGTGAAGAAAACTTGCTAGGAATTGGTCACTAGAGATGCAGTATTGTAAATTTTTATGTTTTTCTCTCTTTATCTTTATCCTTTCTCAAAACTATAAACTCAAGAGAAAGGAAGAAGAAGATAATGGTGAAGTTGAAGCCAAATGAGCCAGCATGGCAAATGAAAACTTATCCACTTCACTTTCTTTTTCTCTTTTCTTTATGTTTTGAATGGGTGGAATTGTGACTCACTATGGTGAATTACAAGTCCACACCATTCTCACATAATCAAGAACAGATGAGAAGAGAAGAGAAAGCCACCTCATTTGTACACATATACATATGTATATGTATATATAAATATATATACAAATATACCAATATAAGTAAATGTTACAAATACATGCACCCATATTCGTTTAAAATACGAATACCCGTATTTATATCAAGACAAAAATACCCGTATTTATACAAATACTCGTATTCGTATAAATACCGTATTCATGTTAAAATAAAAATACCGTAAAAGAGAGATACCAAAAGAGATATATAATACTAGCTCACATTTTATCCAAATTTGATATTCACGTCATCTTTCAAACCGGCTAGTATTAACAAAATGTCCGATTAAAAGTATGTGTATAAAAACACGTATTTAATCGAACCTAAGTACGTATCAAAATACATACACAACATTGTTTCTCCTGAGCCGGGAAACCCTATATGTGGGACTCTAAAGACTTAACAATACACTGGCAGTGGGTTTAACCATAAGCACGCCAGCGGAACTAGCTGTACGTAATGGCTGTCTAGGTATTGAACGAAAGGATTGACAAGAAAACTCGTCCGTATCCCTACTGAGCCTGAAAGTGATAATCTCCATACAGTTTAGTCTCTTCGTCTAAAAGTATCACTTAAAAGTCTACCCTAGCACCACCACTGGGTTGTACTAAGTATCAAACATGCTATTTTTAAAAAATCTTGGTGCTAAGCTACACTATCCAAGAATCTTAACTAGATGATTAGGGTTTTAGCATGATATAAAAAGATTTACACTGAGTGAAATATATTACAACCTTTGTAGATCGTGTCCTTCATTTCTAAAGCTCCGGGTAGTAGTCCCTACGACTCCACTAGGCTCCACTTAAAGAAGGATTGAACTTCTTATGTCACCTTTGTGTCAAAGATGATCCACCCGAGGCTCCACTAATCCAAGCTATCTCTTCACTAATCTCCTATTAGTGAAGGAAACAACCTAAAGTCAAGTGCTAATCAAGTATAGGATGATGAAGTAGGTTTATAAGATCACTTAGAATTCTCTAACTCTTTATTTTCCAACTCATGGAAAATAGTAGAGCTTGGTGGAGGAAGAAGAAGAAAAGGAGAGAGCAAGCTAATAAGCTAAGTGAAAGAACAAGTGAAGAATGGCTACTACTAATATGTTCACATATTGAAGCATACAATTTCTTCCAATGATAAATTGCTCCCATGCTTCTATAGTGAAAACAAATGAATAAATAAATGTTAAATCCATGATTCACCCATTCCAAAAATATCTCCTCATTTTCCACCTCATTTTTCTATTTTCTCAAAATAGAAAATCCATGCATCATAATACATATTTATATATGAGAATAATGGAGGAAAGATGCCATATGAGGAAATTTCCTCCTATGGCGTCGAAAAAATACAACCTGCATCGTTTTTTCCAACGATCGGCACCCATCATCTTCATCGTTATCATCTAAGATGTGGATACACCAAATTTCAAGTGATTCTACAACCTTTTCACCGTTGAATTAGTGTGTTCAAAATTAACGGTTTACCGATAATAGAACTTTTTCCATTGCTAAATCAACGGTGCAAAAGTTGTAGAATCACATGAAATTTGGTGTACCTACATCTTAGATGATAAAAATGAAGATGATGGATTCCGATCGTCGGAAAACACGATGGAGGGTATATTTTTTCGACGCCATAGGAGGAAATTCCCTCCTATGGCCTCTTTCCTCCATTATTCTCTTTATATATATATGTATATATATATCACACATATATATATTAATATATATAAAGATAAGAAAATAATTAGTGAGCAATAATATTAGTTAATATATAATTATATCAAATATAAATATATCATATTATTAAATCAACACTTCATTCAATAATCCGGTTATATCATATATAACCGACTAATATCATTTATAAGCAGATTAGAATACGGTATTACATACTCGTATTTAATCAGGCCCCCGCACATATCATCATATGTGCCCTACTTCATTTCGCTTGAACTATGAAACCTCTGTGTGGGACTCTAAAGACTCGTCAATATGCCAGCAGTAGGTAATTATCACATCAGTTACTTACAAGCCATCAGCGGTACTAGTTGGACGTAACGGCTACTCAGGTATTGAGCGAATAGAAGATCAACAAGCAAGCTTGTCCAAACTCCCATGAATCCTATAAGTAACACTTACCGTACAGTCCGGTCTCTTCGTCTGATATGTCGCATATAAAGTTTATGGGTGGAATCGTCAGACCCCAGCAATTTGATAAGTCATGCCGATGTAAGACTCATAACGGTTCGAGAAACTACTGATAATACTTACCTGTAAATCTCATCAGCCCTGGCCAGGGACTTACTGTTATAGCCAATCGAGTATAGAGCAACATCAACCCCCAATACAGGGAGAGATGAAACCCATCGTATCGCTCACTGCCTACATGTGACTCGGGACTGTACCCAAAATACACCTGGTTGCATGACTCGTATAAGCCGTGGTAGGGCGGAAATCAAAGCATAGTGGAAACCACATAAGACACTATGACGATCTCGGATCTACAGACTAACCTGTACCAGTGTCACTAGAGAACTGCTATTTGACGAAAGGTATGGTACCATCTAAGAGTTCTCGACGAGTCTTGTTCGGTGTACTCATTCTCTAATGAGCACCTGTGTACAATCTTTGATGTCAAACACCAATGGTTATGGGATCAACCATCGCCCCTTACAGGGTCAAGAAACGTACACACTAGTCTAATTTGGAATATCGATGCCCTGTCTCGATACTCCCTTGACTAGGAACTGTTAATGGATGTGCTTGTGGACTACACAAGTCCCAGAAGTATGATCTGCGTCACAATCCTGGTAGTCAAGCAAACATCCTAAGGGCTTTATCAACATGTATCAGAGAGACAATATAATAATACAAGTGTACATGTTAAGATAAAGAGCAACCAGATAGCATACTATCATGTCGAGCAAGAAAGTCCTCTATATATATGTCCAAGCATCCACTATATCGTACAGTAATAGCCTCTACGACATACATATTCCTAACAATCTCCTACTTGCTCTGAGGCCAGTTGTTGTTGTATATCATACCCAACATCCCAAAAAGTCTCTCAAACTGCATCTGGAGGAGGGCCTTCATGAGTGGATCCGCTACGTTGTCCTTCATATCAACTTTCCTGATCTGGATCTCCCGGATCAGGTGATACCGCCTAAGAATATGTCTGGATCGCTGATGGGACTGAGGTTTCTTGGACAAAACCAGATCCCCATTGTTATCACAATATACAGGTATTGAATGCTCAATGGATGGAACCACACCAAGTTTAGTAATGAACTTCTTCATCCAGACAGCCTCTTTGGTAGCATCGTTCACATCGATGTATTCAGCCTCCATCGTCGAGTCTGCTACGGTATCTTGCTTGGAACTCTTCCAACATACCGTCCCTCCATTGAGGGTTAAGACAAAACCCGAGACCAACTTACTGTCTTCCTTATCACTCTGGAAGCACGAATCGGTAAAGGACTCCGCCTGGAGTTCACCGTTACCATACACCAAGAAAATTTCTTTAGTCATTCTCAAGTACTTAAGAATGTTCTTCACAGACGTCCAATGCTTCTTACCAGGATATGATTGATACCTACTCACTTCACCTAGTGAATAAGCTGCATCCGGTCTGGTACATAAAATCGCATACATGATAGACCCGACTGCTGGAGCATAGGGTATCCCTTGCATGCGATCCCTCTCCAAATCAGTCTTGGGAGACATATCTTTGAAGAGAGTGATTCCTGAGCAAGAGAGTAAATTAGCATACTTAGAATCTTCCATACTAAACCACTTTAGATCTATCTCTATAGATTTTAATCCCCAGGAAGTAAAAGGCATCACCAAGATCTTTCATGGAGAACTTGTGTGATAAGAAGAGCTTGACCGAGTGTAGCATAGGAACATCATTTCCTATCAAGAGTATGTCATCCACGTATAATACGCGGAAGATAACCTTACTCTCTACAACCTTCTTGTATATACAAGATTCATCTACGTTTTTGATGAAGTACGTTTTTAATGAAGTCAAACTCTTTGATAGCTTCATCAAAACAGATGTTCCAGCTCCGCGATGTCTTCTTTAATCCGTAGATTGATTTAAGTAGCTTGCACACGCTTCCGCTGCTCCCACTGTCTACGAAACCATCTGGTTGTGTCATGTACACGCTCTCTTTTAAATCACCATTTAGAAAAAGAGTCTTGACGTCCATCTGCCAGATTTCATAGTCATAGTATGTAGCAATGGCAGGTAAGATTCTGATGGACTTAAGCATAGCGACAAGAGAAAAGGTTTCATCATAGTCGACACCTGGTCATTGACGAAAACCTTTTTCTACAAGTCTAGCTTTGAAAATCTCAACTTTTCCATCTACACAAATTTTCTTCTTAAAGATCTTCTTGCAACCGATAGGTTTTACCCCTTCAGGAGCAACTTCCAAAGTCCATACTTTGTTGGTGTATATGGATTCCATCTCAGATCGCATAGCATCCAGCCATTTCACAAAGTCCCCACTTGTGATGACCTACTCGAAACTAGTTGGTTCATTATCTTCCATGATGCAATCTTCGCTCCTACCGCCTATGAGAAAACCGTAGTATCTCTCAGGTGGATAATGAACTCTACTAGATCTACGGAGTAGCTGATGTTCGGCGGAGACTATTGGATCCTCCGGTTCTATTAAATCATCAGTTGTAGTTTGTGTAGTTGTAACTTCTTCCATCTCTACCTCTTTACTACCAATTTCTTTCACAAGAAATTCCATTTCTAAAAAGGTGGAATATTGAGAAACAAACACCTTTTGTTTCTCAGTATGGTAGAAGATATATCCATGTGAATTTTTAGGATATCCCACAAACTTGCAAAAAAATGATCGTGCCTCGATGTTGTTCGGATTCTGTTTTATAACATAGGCCGGACAACCTCATACCTTAACTCGTTTAAGATATGGTCTCTTTCCACTCTATATCTCATATGGTGTTTTAGGCACTGATTTTGATGGAACTTGATTCAATAGGTATGCAGCTGTCTCAAGTGTATAACCCCAAAATGAAATAGGTAACTCAGCAGTACTCATCATAGAGTGCACTATATCTAATAAGGTACGATTCCACCGTTCCGATACTCCGTTGTGCTGTGGTGTATACGGAGGAGTAAGTTGAGAGAGAATCCCATTCTTTTTTAAATAGTTTCAGAATTCCATGCTCAAGTATTCTCCTCTCCAATCAGATCGAAGGATTTTAATACTTTTACCCGTCTGGTTCTCTACTTCGTTCTTATATTCCTTGAATTTCTCAAAAGATTCAGACTTATGTTTCAATAAGAATACATGTCCGAATCTTGAAATATCATCGGTGAATGTAATGAAGTACGAGGAACCATTCCTAGCATGTGTAGACATAAGACCGCATACATCACAATGTACTAGTCCCAAGAGTTCAGTAGATCTTTCTCCGTGTCCAGTAAACGGAGTTTTGGTCATCTTTCCTTCGAGACATGACTCACAAGTTTTATAACATGTAAATTCGAACTGATTCAAATATCCAACTTTATGCAACTTAGCTAGCCTTGTCGCATTGATATGACCTAATCTACAGTGCCATAAGAAGGCTTCATTCATTTCTGAACTTTTTCTCTTGTGTGTTTTCTGTATACTTAGAACTGTAGTTTGAATAAGAACATATATACCATTACATAACATACCAAACCTAATAACACTTGATTTAGAAAAATGTTCATAACATTATCCTCCAATAAAAAATTATATCCTTCTTTATGCAACAAAGAAACTGATATAATATTGCACATCATATTTGGTACGTAGTAACAGTCGTTCAGAATCATTGTATTACCATTTGGTAATAGTAGGTGATATTCGCCAACTGCTTTGGTTGCAACAATTGCTTCATTCTCTACTTTTAGAGACATATCACCCTTTCTCAGTTCTCTACCTCTCCTTAGCCCATTTACCAAATTACATACGTGGGATTCTGATCCGGTGTCCAATACCCAGGACGTAGAGCAAACTGAGAAACAGTTCTTGGTTATGAACACACCCGAATAAGATGCATCAGCCTGCTCTTTCTTCGTTCAGGTTGTGTGGAAATCCTGATATTCCCATATTCTTTACTCAGACTTATGACAACCAGAAGAAAAAGTGGAACCAACGTTCCCAGCTCAGTATAATAAGCGGGTTCGGTCAATACATTCATATTATTATCTTGATTAAGGCGTGTCATTGGTCGCTTCCTGGAGAGAGAGAAGGAAACACTTTAGTGTGCGCTCTTTGCAAGATTAGATTGGTTATTATTTTATCTAATTCTGATGGCACCCGCTGTTTTTATCAGATCTTCCTTCAAACCATAAAAGGTAATATTAGCCGGGATTAGTTACACCCTACAAGTTCGCCAATCGGTCAGCCAGGAAGGTATTGGTACTCCGAGGGAGTCTTCCCATGCTTTTGCATAGAACTAATTAAATAACCGCGTTTTCGCAGGGGCATAACCCTATTACCACCTTTCTTAGACACCTACTGGATCGGCTAATTATAAAATGGAAAACTCTCCCATGAGTAACTCTTACTCGCAATGGGTATCGGGATCCAACTATCTCACAGAAGGTATGCAATCTCATTGCAAATTTCAACACTTGAAATACCCGATATCTGTTTTTACCCTTAGCAACTTATGACCTTAACAAGTTCAAAAAATCATAAGCGCTAGTCAAGTTCAACCCGTCATTTCATGATTGAATTAAACCCACCCGTACGACCCTTAACAAGGTCAACAAAGCCGCATGACTACACTAATCCAACCGCATCACATGCGGTAGATAAGTACTAATCAGTTACCACTCACTACGCCTTGACAAGGTAAATAAACGGAGCACGAATACTAAATAGCACTTATCTGAAATGATGGTGGGCCACGACTGGTTTTGATGAAAACCTTTAACGTAATGAACTTAATATCGTTGTCGAATCAAGTGATTTGAAAAAAGGAGTAGTTTTTGTAGCATTTGCTAGTTTTGCTAAAGAGGTCACTCCCGGTGATGGGATCTCGGCTCTTTCCTCATCGAATGAGGTGCTGGATATTCATCAAGGAATACCACTGTGCAAAGCAAAAACTAGTGAAGCTATCTAAACAAAACCGAGTGGGTTATAGCATTTGCTAGTTTTGTTAAAGAGATCACTCCCAGTGAAAGGATCTCGGCTCTTTCCTTATCGAATGAGTTGCTGGATATTCATCAAGGATTACCACTATGCAAACCAAGAACTAGGGCTACCTTTTTAAAAAATTTGATTCTATAACATCTTTAGGTTTCTTTTATTTTCATTAATCTCATTAATGAAGTCCCATCATTTATATTTCCCTAAACATCATAGAAAAGAAACGAAAATAGAACGTACGTTTATGCCATCCGCATTCTCCACGGGGCCCTATCATGCATCGTTAGGTTACTAACTAAGGGAAGAGCGGGGGCTGGACCAGCGCGGGTGCAAAACATAAGCAACGTTTATTGTATATATCAGATATATAACATTCATCTCACGCAGTTATATGATCACATTACAAAAATCAAGAAGCAGAGTCAACATATGAAATATTGGATATACTAGGAGGTCCGTGTTTTAAATTTAGCCAGTAATGAATAACACAGATTCCACGGTCATGATGAATAGCCAAACCCACATCCCTATACCCCGACGAGAGAGGCAAGCCACCCTGCCAATTCTAGAGTTAGGAGACCCGGTCTCGACTCCTCGAGATGGCCTCCCACTGGACTCTAGAACCCGGTTACTTGTGCTTCCCGTCTTTGGTCAATCCTAATGCGGAAAAGTAAATAATTTACATCAATGGTGACATCATCCTCAACCCGGAAGTGTCCTAATAAAAGAATATTAGATATAAATTTTACATGGATGAAAATAGAAAAACACTCATCTCATGCAAAAAACCCCGGCTATTCAATCACGACGATCCAATATATGATATCATAGTAACATATAAACATCTCATGTCAGCAACGTAAGTAAATATGCGTATCCCAAATTTCGTTGACGTATAGAAACGAGATCAGGGATACCCCACATATTACACTTACGATCGCAGAAAAGAAATGAAAAACTACAATATTTAGAATCCGCATATCACTTAGATATCATAAACCCGTAATATCACATATTCTGAATTTCATGCCTAACCTATAAACCTTGCATTTTAGTCTCAAATCGAAAACAATTTTCAATAACTTAGTCGGGTAATTCAACAAGATTCCCGACTATCTGATCGAATACTTGTCGGGAACTTTAGTAGATGGCCGCACACCCGTTGTCGTCGACGAAGTGCACTTAGGCGGAACATCGTGGCCGCGAGCACCCGAGTGGATGCTTTTGGGAACGGGGTTCTCTTAAAGTCACTGTAGGGTTCCTAGGCACACTAAGGAGGTTCCACAAGGCATCAACCATGCCAAACAAAAATTTTCCGGTGCCGAGAAACCCTAATATAGATCGTTAACTAGAAGTTAAGGCGAAAAGCAAGCAAGTAAACAACTTTATTGCTAAGTGAAAGGGACTACAACCTTTGTAGATCCGCTCCACCATTTCTTTAGCTCCGTGTTGACGTCCCTCCGCTGCGATCATCGGATCCTGGACTCTAGCGATGGTTTCGTCGGAGAAATAATCGGGCTAGGTCATTGACTTCGAGGCCGAAGATGATCTACGTCGGGGAGACTCAAACTCAAGCTATTCCTTCACTTGGTCAAAAACATTGTGAAGAGAACACCCTATACTACATGGCAAGTGACAAAGGATGAAGAAATAGGAAGTGGGTTCACTTTGGATTTGGATTTCTCACTTGGATTCATCACTTGGAAATTTCAAGAAAGCTTTTCTTATTCTTCACTTGAAGAAGATGAAGAAGAAGAAGGAAAATGAAATTATGAATTCTTTTTAAAATAAAATTCAAGTGAAAACTTATCATATAGCAACCATGGGTTAGTGTAACCAATGTAGAGAATAAACTAGGGTTTAGTTAAATGGTTATGGTTAAGGATAAAACAAAATGGAAGACTTTTTCAAAGATGCTTTGAAGCTTCAAGAAGCTTCAAGCAAAGAAAGAAAAGAAAGCCACCATTTCATTATATATTCATAAAATAAATAAATGAATAAATGAATTAAAACCCTAACCATTTACCTAAACTTGGTTCAAAGCATACACATACCCAAGTTTGCATGTATCATCAAACATGATACAAACTAGTGCACAAAACTATATCATATATACAATGTGCACATCAAGTGAGAAAATCCATCTTAAGTGAACAATTACTA
Organism: Agapanthus africanus; assembly: GCA_030015575.1. NCBI lineage: Eukaryota > Viridiplantae > Streptophyta > Magnoliopsida > Asparagales > Amaryllidaceae > Agapanthus > Agapanthus africanus. Next base: position 570,885,988 of record JASDDO010000031.1, read on the forward strand.
GTTAATGTAAAGTAATATATCAAATATATAATTATACATTAAATCAATAAACCAACACTTGATTTAATGATCCGGTCATATAGCATATAACCGACTAATATCAAGTGTATCAATGTATCGAATCAACACTTGATTCGGTAACCCGGCTATATCATATATAACCATCCAATGATACAAATCGCGAGAATAGAATACAGTATCACATACTGATATTATTCTCCGTCCCGCACATATCTCATATGCGCTCCTATTTCGTTTCGCTTGAGCCAGGAAAGCTCTGTGTAGGACTCTAAAGACTCGTCAATACGCCGGCTGCAGGTGATGATCATATCAAACACCCACAACCCACAAGCGGTCTGCTAAACGTAACGGCCACCCGGGTATTGAGCGATCAGAAGATCAACGAGCAAGCCCGCTCACACTCCTGTGAATCCAACCAGTAACACTTACCGTAAAGTCCGGTCTGTTCGTCTGATATATCGCATATCTTGCCTAGGGGTGGTAAACGTCAGACCCCAGTAGCTCGATAAGTCATGTCGATATGAGGTCTATAACAGTTCGAGAGACTACTGGTAACACTTACCAGTAAATCTCAGCAACCCTGGCCAGGGATTTCCGGTTATAGCCAATCGAACACAGCGCAACATCAACTCGCTATACCGGGAGAGACGAATCCCCTCCTATCGCTCATTGCCTCCATGTGATTCGGGACTGTACCCAAAAACCACCGTTTTGCACGCCCTCTTGGACGTGGTAAGGTGGAAATCAAAGCACAGTGGGAATTACACAAGACTCTATGACGATCTCGGGTCTACAGACTAACCGGTATCAGTGTCACCAGAGAACTGCCATCTGACGTAAATTATAATACCATCTGGGAGTTCTCGGCGAGTCCGTCCATTGTACCCAGTCTTCACTGAGCACCCGTATATCATCTCTGATGTCAAACACCAATGGATATGGGATCATCCATCGCCCATATGTATGGATCGAGAAGGTATACGCTAGTCTACTCTGGTATATCGATGCCCCGTCTCGATACACCCACGACTAGGGACCTTGAAGGATGTACTTATGGACTACCATGTCCCCACTAGTATGATCCGCATAATAGTCCAGGTAGTCAAGTACACATCCTAAGGGCTTTACCAACATGTAGCAGAGAGACAATCAGTGTACACGTTAAGGTAAAGTGCAACCAGATAGCATACTATCATGTCGAGCAAGAAAGTCCTCCCTATATATGTCCAAGCATCTACTACAATATACATCCTATGTACAGTAATGGCCTCTAGGGCATACATATAACTAACAATCTCCCACTTGCACTAGGGCCATCTGTAGCAGTGGTTGTAGTATCTCATACTCAACCATCCCATAAAAGTCTCCCTCTGGGAAAAGGCCTTTGTGAGTGGATCCGCCGTGTTGTCCTCTGAGTCTACTCTCCCTACCTCGATCACCCTGGAGATCAACCATCTCCATGATTAGGTGACACTGCCTAAGAATTATATCTGGATCACTGATGGGATGGACGTTCCTTGACATAAGCCACAACTCCATTGTCACACAATGGGAGGAAATAAGTTCATCTCATGAACACATATAAATATCCAGACTGCCTCTTTGGTAACATCTTTGGTAACGATGTATCTTGCCTTTAATCGTCTAGTATGTCACGGTATCTAGTTTGGAACTCTTCCAACATACCGTCCCTTTACTTAGGGTAAAGACAATGCCTGTGACTGACATTCAGTCGTCCTTATCACACTGGAACCCTTCCAGTGATTGCCCCCAGGATCGATTGATACCATCTCACTACAACTAGTGAGAATCCTAACATCCAATTAGATCTATCTCATAGATCCAAAAACCAGGATTTGGTAGGTATTACTTTGATCCTAAATAGAGAATCCTTGTGATAAGCGGAGATTGACCGAGCGTAGCATAGGAAACTACTTCCCTATCAAGAGTATGTCATCCACGTACTCTACGAGGATCACCAGCATACTGCCTACTACCTTTTTGTATATACAAGGTTCATCTACCATTTTGATGATGTCAAACTTTTTGACTATCACATCAAAACAGACGTTCCAACTCCGCGATGCCTGCTTTATCACATAAAATATCTTGCACATGTTTCCGCTGCTCCCACTGTCTACGAAGCCCTCTGACTGTGTACTTATAGACTCTGTCTTCTAAATCATTATTTAGAAAAGCAGTCATGACACCCAACCGCCAGATATCCTAGTTATGGTATGTAGCCGTGGCAAGTAGGATCTCGATGGAATTAAGTATAGGCCCCAGAAAAGGTTTCATCATTAGCCACAACTGGTCTATGATGCAAACCTTTAACGAGTCTAGCTTTGAAAGTCCCAACTTTTCCATGTACACCAAGTAATCTTCTCAAGATATACTTGCTCCTGATGGGGATTTAACCCTTCAGATAAAGCAACTAAAGTCCATACTTTGTTGGTGTATAAGGATTCCATCCCAGATCGCTAAGCATCCAGCCATTCTTACAGAGTCCTACTCCTGATGGCCAGCCCAAAACTAGTTGGGTCATCATCTCATGATGCAATCCTTGCTCCTACTGTCATAGAGAAACCGAAGTATCTCTCAGGTGGGTGAGGAACCCTACTAGATCAGCGGAGAGGCTGAGGTTTGTTGGTTGCTATTGAATCCTTTGGTTCTACCAAATCAGCAGCTGCAATTTGTATAGCTGGAACTCTTTCCAGTTCTACCTCATGTCTACTAATTTCTTCATAAGAAATTCCCTTTCACAAAGGTGGCATGCTGAGAAAAAAAACATTTTTGTTCCTCGGTTAGGTAGAAGATATTCCCTTGCGTATGCTTGGGATATCCAACAAACTTCCACAGATCTGACTTTGCCTCGAGCTTGTCCGGATTTTGCTTTTAGACATAGGCCGGACAACCCCAAATCTTAACTGACTTAACAGATGGGCTCTTCCCTTTCCATATCTCATATGAAATGGTAGGCATCTGATTTGATCGGAACCCTATTCAATAGGTATGCAACTTCATAAGTGCATAACTCCCTAAAAGGAAATAGGAAACTCGGTAGTACTCATCATAGAGCACACCATATCACATAGGGTGTGATTGCTCCGCCCCGATACACCGACGTGCTGTGGTGTATACGGAGGAGTAATGCTGAGAGAGAATCTTATTCTTAGAATAGTCCAGGAATCTCGTACTCAAGTATTCTCCTCCTTGATTACATCAAAGGAAATAATACTTTTACCCGTATTTTGGTTCTCTACTTCTAACTTATATTCTATGAATATCTCAAAAGGTTCGGACTTGTGTTTCAACTGGAACATATGTCTGAATCTTAAGAGATTATCAAAGAATGTAATGAAGTACAAAGAACCGGTCTTAGCATGTGTAGACAGGGGACCTACATACATCAACATGTATCAATCCCAAGAGTTCACTAACTCTTTCTCTATTTCCAATAAACAGAGCTATGGTCATCTTATCTCTGTGACATGACTGGCAAGTTTCACAAGATGTAAATTCAAACTAATTTAAATATGCATCTTAATGTAACTTCAGCTAGTTGGGTCGCATTGATATGACCTAGTCTACAATACCTCAAGAAGGATTCGTTCATTTCTGAACTCTTCCTCTTATGTGTGTTCTGTATACTAAGAACTGTAGTTTGATTTAGAACGTTAATGTTTTTAGATAACGTGCCTGAACCGATCAACTCTTAATTTAGGAAATGTTCAAAACATTATCCAACAATACAAAATTATATCCTTCTTTATCTAAATAAAGAGACTGATATGATTTTGTATATTAGGTTCGGTATCTAATAACATTTATTCAGAATCAATGTATTCTGGTAATACAGGGTGACAGTGACCAACAGACCTGGCTGCAACACTTGCACCGTTTTCTGCCTTATGAAACTTATCATCCGTTCTCAGTTCTCTACCTTTCTGTAGCCCTATGTAACAGATTACATATCTGGGATCCTGATCCGGTATCAAATACCCAGGACGTAGAGGATACTGAGAAACAGTTCTTTGTAATGAACATACCCGAAGGAGATGCATCATATGCACTTTCTTCGTTTGGGTGGCATGGGAATTCAGGTAATCCCCTATTTCCTGCTCTGTCTTATAACAATTATATGTTGGAGCGGGACCAACGTTCCCCAGCTCAGAATAACAAGCGGGTTCGGTCAATACATCTATTTTATTATCTTGATTAAGGCGTGACATTGTCGCTACCTGGAGAGAGAGAGAAGAAAACACTCTGCGTGCGCTCTTGCAAGATCAGATTGGTTATTATTTTATCTAATCAGGATGGCTCCCACTGTTTTTATCAAATCTTCCTTCAAACCCTAAAAGGAAAGACTAGCCGGGATTAATTACACGCTACAAGTTCGCCAATCTTTCAGCCAGGCCAGTGTCGGTACTTTGAGGAAGGTCCCCCGTGCTTTCGCACGAACCTAATTAATGTAAACCTCGTTATAGAATCAAAATGATTTTAAAATGGAGTGTTTTTGAGGCTTTTCTAGTTTTGCTAAAGGGGTCACTCCCGGTGAAGGGATCGTCGGCCCTTTCCTCATCGAATGAGGTGCAGGATATATCATATACATCACTGTGCAAAGCAAAAAACTATAGAAGCAATCAAAAGACAAACCGAGGGTTGTAGCATCTGCCAGTTATTGCTAAAGGAGTCACTCCCGGTGAAGGGATCTCGGTCCTTTCCTTATCGAATAAGGTGCAGGATGTTCTACAAGGAACACCGCGACGCAAAGCAAGAACTGTAGCTACCTGTTTTTGAAAATTCGATTCCACAACATCTTTTAGGTTTCTTTTCTTTCATTAATCATATTAATGAAGTCCCTTCATTTAAGTTACCTAAACATCACAGATAAATATGACGTACACTTATGCCATCCGCATTCGCATCGATGTTCCCTCGTGCACCGTTAGGTTAGGTAACTAACGGCAGAGTGGGGCAGGGCTAGCATGGGTGTAAAACATAAGTAACGTCTATATAATATATCATATATACTATATACTGTATCTATCATAGAACATCACATGATCACATCACAGATATTGCAGCAGAAGAAACATATGAAACATTGGATATACTAGGACCTCCGTGTTTTCAATACGAGCCAGTATAAAACACGGATTCCACGGTCGCGATGAATAGCCAAACCCACACCCCTAGACCCCTACGAGAGCGCAAGCAACCCTACCAATTCTAGAGTTAGGAGACCCGGACTCGACTCCTCGAGTTGGTCTCCCACTGGACTCTAGAACCCGGTTACTTGTGCCCTCCTCCTTGCGTCTATCCTAGTGCGGAAAAGTAAATAATATACAATGGGTGACATCTTCCGCTACCTGGAAGTACCCCAATAAAAGAATATTACATACAAGTTTTTACATGAATGAAAATGAAAAACACTCATCTCACATAAAAAAAACCCGGCTATTCAAACACGACGATCCAATATAACATATCCAGCAACACATAACTCATCAACGTAAGTAAATATGCGCATCCCAATTGTCGTTGACATATAGAAACGAAACCGGCGATATCACATATTACACTTACGGTCACAGAAAAGAAAGTGTAAAACTACAACAGTTGGAATCCGCAACCTACTTAGACATCGCATGCCTAACCATCTGAATTTCTTAGATATCACATGCCTAACAATTATAAACCCCGCATTTTAGTCTCATTATCGAAAACACTTTTCAATATCAAGTCGGGAAATTCAACGAGATTCCCGACATTCTGATCGAATGCTCGTCGCAAACTTTAGTAGGCGGCCGCACCCCAGATGCCATCGACGAAGTGCACCAAGGCAGAACACCGCTGCCGCGAGCACCTAAACGGATGCTTTCGGTGACGGGGTTCTCCTACAGTTACTTGGTCGGGGCTATGGGACATGGCTGTCTATTAAGTTTACCCGGCGAGTATCCGCGTACGCTACGTGATTGCGACGGATTTTTGATCGCATCAAAAATCCGTGGCAACCGATCAAGTGAGACTAAAGTGCTATGTTTATAACATCCAAATCAGTTATCTCATAACTACTTGTGGATTCCAAATATTGTATCACATTCCAGATAAATAGAAAATGTTAAACTTTCCGATCGAATAATCCAACACCCACGTTTTCCCGAAAATAGCTCAACTCTTGAAATAAGTTTAAAAACATTCACTTCATGCCACAGTACCAACGGTCCAGCCATAGAAGGGTCAAGCCAACGCCTCACATGTGGCACGCCGTACTGCCCCAAACCCTAAGGTTCAAAGGGCAGTTCAAAACGGTCACATAATCGAGTTAAGGTTTGTTGTCTTCTAGAGGGTCCATCGCGTTACTTGCACTACTTAGAACGTTCTCAAACTACGGAAAAATCCAACACTTAGAAATTTCCCGGCAGGGGAAAAATTGGGTATTTATATCCGGTCGAACTTTTTAACATATTGTAAATTATCCGGAAAAACACAGACAAAATTAAAGATTCCGATCGAATCGTCGAACTCCCAATACAACCCAGAAAACTCAACTGTTGAGTAAACATTAAAAATTCCCAGAAAATACAGCATGTACAGAAAGAAATTACTGTGCAAAAAGAAATGGATTACGTCATCATTTGGCCGCGGAACCGCCGCATAAGCCAGCTTATGCCGCAGTTCCGCGGCGCTTTGGGCGTATCATTTTGTCGTTTTGCACTGTATTTCTTAAAACATCCTGCTGAATTTTTAAAGCATTTTTAATCTGGAAAAATCCACAGTTTCAAAAATTGTACAGAGAGGGTTTCGGGTTCGTACGGACTTCTAACTTCGTCTGCACTTCGTCTAAAGCTCTAGCTAGGCTCTGATACAACTGTAGGGTTCCTAGGCACACTAAGGAGGTTCCACAAGGCATCAACCATGCCAAAAAAAAATTTTCCGGTGCCGAGAAACCCTAATATAGATCTTTAACTAGAAGTTAAGGCGAAAAGCAAGCAAGTAAACAACTTTATTGCTAAGTGAAAGGGACTACAACCTTTGTAGATCCGCTCCACCATTTCTTTAGCTCCGTGTTGATGTCCCTCCGCAGAGATCATCGGATCCTGGACTCTAGTGATGGTTTCGTCGGAGAAATGATCGGGCTAGGTCATTGACTTCGAGGCCGAAGATGATCTACGTCGGGAAGACTCAAACTCAAGCTATTCCTTCACTTGGTCAAAAACTTTGTGAAGAGAACACCCTATACTACATGGCAAGTGATAGAGGATGAAGAAATAGGATGTGGGTTCACTTTGGATTTGGATTTCTCACTTGGATTCATCACTTGGAAATTTCAAGAAAGCTTTTCTTTTCTTCACTTGAAGAAGATGAAGAAGAAGAAGGAAAATGAAATTATGAATTCTTTTTAAAATATAATTCAAGTGAATACTTATCATATAGCAACAATGGGTTAGTGTAACCAATGTAGAGAATAAACTAGGGTTTAGTTAAATGGTTAGGGTTAAGGATAAAACAAAATGGAAGATTTTTTCAAAGATGCTTTGAAGCTTTAAGAAGCTTCAAGCAAAGAAACAAAGAAAGCCACCATTTCATTATATATTCATAAAATAAATAAATGAATAAATGAATTAAAACCCTAACCATTTACCTAAACTTTGTTCAAAGCATACACATACCTAAGTTTGCATGTATCATCAAACATGATACAAACTAGTGCACAAAACTATATCATATATACAATGTGCGCATCAAGTGAGAAAATCCATCTTAAGTGAACAATTACTAGTTAACGTAAAGTAATATATCAAATGTATAATTATACATTAAATCATTAAATCAACACTTGATTTAATGATCCGGTCATATAGCATATAACCGACTAATATCAAGTGTATCAATGTATCGAATAAACACTTGATTCGGTAACCCGGCTATATCATATATAACCATCCAATGATACAAATCGCGAGAATAGAATACAGTATCACATACTGATATTATTCTCGGTCCCACACATATCTCATATGCGCTCCTATTTCGTTTCGCTTGAGCCAGGAAACCTCTGTGTAAGACTCTAAAGACTCGTCAATACGCCGGCAGCAGGTGATGATCATATCAAACACCCACAAGCCGCAAGCGGTCTGCTAAACGTAACGGCCATCCGGGTATTGAGCGATCAGAAGATCAACAAGCAAGCCCGCTCACACTCCTGTGAATCCAACCAGTAACACTTACCGTACAGTCCAGTCTGTTCGTCTGATATGTCGCATATCTTGCCTGCGGGGGGGGGGGGGGGGGGGTAAACGTCAGACCCCACTAGCTTGATAAGTCATGTCGATATGAGGTCTATAACAATTCGAGAAACTACTGGTAACACTTACAGGTAAATCTCAGCAACCCTGGCCAGGGATTTCCGGTTATATCCAATCGAACACAGCGCAACATCAACTCCCTATACCTGGAGAGACGAATCCCCTCCTATCGCTCATTGCCTCCATGTGATTCGGGACTGTACCCAAAAACCACCGTTTTGCACGCCCTCTTGGACGTGGTAAGGTGGAAATCAAAGCACAGTGGGAATCACACAAGACTCTATGACGATCTCGGGTCTACAGACTAACCTGTACCAGTGTCACCAGAGAACTGCCATCTGACGTATGGTATAATACCATCTGGGAGTTCTCGGCGAGTCCGTCCAGTGTACCCAGTCTTCACTGAGCACCCGTTTATCATCTCTGATGTCAAACACCAATGGATATGGGATCATCCATCTCCCAACTGTATGGGTCGAGAAGGTATACGCTAGTCTACTCTGGTATATCGATGCCCCGTCTCGATACTCCCACGACTAGGGACCTTGAAGGATGTACTTATGGACTACCATGTCCCCACTAGTATGATCTGCATCGTAGTCCAGGTAGTCAAGTACACATCCTAAGGGCTTTACCAATATGTAACAGAGAGACAATCAGTGTACATGTTAAGGTAAAGTGCAACCAGATAGCATACTATCATGTCGAGCAATAAAGTCCTCCCTATATATGTCCAAGCATCCACTACAATATACATCTTATGTACAGTAATGGCCTCTAGGACATACATATAACTAACAGTCACTTGGTCGGGGCTTTAGGGCGTGGTTATCTAGTAATGTTATCCGGCGAGTATTCGTGTACTATACGAGATTGCGACGGAGTTTTGATCCGGATCAAAACTCCGTGGCAATCGATCAACATAAACAAAAATACTAGATTTACAAATTACAAACTAGTTTTCACAAAACTAATTTAGTGTGGATTCCAATTATTGTATCACATATCAAACTTAAACCTGAAACGATGTTAAAATTGCGACTACGAAACACCCCGAGGATCTAAGTGTCCTTCACTAAAACCCTAAACCCTAAAATGGGCTAAACAAACATAACCTGATACCTGAAACGATGTTAATATAGATCGTGTCCTTCACTTCACTAATTTAACATCGTTTCAGGTTTGTAGAGCCTAGTCCTTCACTTCACTTCTAAACCCCCAATAAAAAAGTTAACATCATATGCAAACTGGGCTAAACAAACATAACCTGAAACCCTAAACCCAAGAGACCAGAACACCACGAAAAAAAGAACTCCAAATTTTATGAAGGGACCGCCCAGGCCGGTTTTCTAAGTGATCTCACCAACCAAACTTTATCATTTAGGGCTCGTTTTTCTATGGTGTTTTAGTTACATCACATGTAGAATTTTGCACTTGTTTAAAAATTTTCAGAGACCGTTTTAAAAACAACAGAAATTAGGGTTTTAGATTATGGTTTTCGGAGTTTTTTCGGTTTCGCAATTCTACAAACATCATCTAATCATCTAGCTTGGCTCTGATACCATGAAAATCTACCCTAGCACCACCACTGGGTTTTACGAAGCATCAACCATGCTATTTTTAAAAAAATCTTGGTGCTAAGCAACAAAATCCTTGAATCTTAACTGGATGATTAGGGTTTTAGCATGATATAAAAAGATTTACACTAAGTTAAACATATTACAACCTTTTTAGATCGTGTCTTTCACTTCTAAAGCTCCGTGTAGTATTCCCTACGAATCCACTAGGCTCCACTTGAAGAAGGATCGAGCTTTCTATATGTCGAGCAAGAAAGTCATCTATATATATGTCCAAGCATCCACTATATCATACAATAATGGCCTCTAGAGCATACTTATTCCTAACAATCTCCTACTTGTACCGAGGCCAGTTGTTATTGTATCTTAAACTGGGTCTGGGGGAGGGCCTTCGTGAGTGGATCCGCTAAGTTGTCCTTCATATCAACTTTGCTGATCTCGATCTCCCGGATCAGGTGATACCGCCTATGAATATGTCTGGATCGCTGATGGGACCGGGGTTCCTTAGCCAAAACAACAGCTCCATTGTTATCACAATATACAGGTATTGGATGCTCAATGGATGGAACCACACCAAGTTCAGCAATGAACTTCTTTATCCAGACAGCCTCTTTGGTAGCATTATTCGCAGCGATGTATTCAGCCTCCATCGTCGAGTTTGCTACGGTATCTTTCTTGGAACTCTTCCAACATATCGTCCCTCCATTGAGGGTGAAGACAAAACCCGAGACCGATTTACTGTCGTCCTTATCACTCTGGAAGCTCGAATCGGTAATGGACTCCACCTGGAGTTCACCATTACCATACACCAAGAACATTTTTTTAGTCATTCTCAAGTACTTAAGAATGTTCTTCACAGCTATTCAGTGCTTTTCACCAGAATTTGATTGATACCTACTCACTTCACCTAGTGAGTAAGCTACATCCGGTCTGGTACATAACATCGCATACATGATAGACCCGACTGCTGGAGCATAGGGTATCCCTTGCATGGGAGCCCTCTTCAAATCAGTCTTGGGAGACATCTCTTTGGAGAGAGTGATTCCTGAGCAAGCGGGTAAATTACCACGCTTAGAATCTTCCATACTAAACCTCTTTAGTATGGTGTCAATTTACCTGGATTGGGACAATCCCAACATCCGTTTAGATCTATCTTTATAGATCTTAATTGCTAGGAAGTAGGAGGCATCACACAGATCTTTCATGGAGAACTTGTGTGATAAGAAGAGCATGACCGAGTGTTGCATAGGAACATCGTTTCCTATCAAGAGTATGTCATCCACGTATAATACGAGGAAGACAGCCATACTCTCTACAACCTTCTTGTATATACAAGGTTCATCAACGTTTTTGATGAAATCAAACTCTTTGATAGCTTCATCAAAATAGATGTTCCTACTCCGTCATGCCTGCTTTAATCCGTAGATTGATTTAAGCAGCTTGCACACGCTTCCGCTGCTCCCACTGTCTACGAAGCCCTCTGGCTGTGTCATGTACTCGCTCTCTTCTAAATCACCATTTAGAAAAACGTACTTAACATCCATCTGCCAGATTTCATAGTCATAGTATGCAGCAATGGCAGGTAAGATCCTGATGGACTTAAGCATAGCGATAGGAGAAAAGTTTTCATCATAGTCGACACCTAGTCACTGACGAAAACCTTTTGCTATAAGTCTAGCTTTGAAAGTCTCAACTTTTCCATTTACACTAATTTTCTTATTAATGATCCACTTGCTCCCGATGGGTTTTACCCCTTCAGGAGCAACTTCTAAAGTTCATACTTTGTTAGTGTATATGGATTCCATCTCAGATCGCATAGCATCAAGCCATTTCACAGATTCCCCACTTGTGATGACCTACTCGAAACTAGTTGGTTCATTATCTTCCATGATACAATCTTCGCTCTCTCCATCTATGAGAAAACTGTAGTATCTCTCAAGTGGGTGAGGAACTCTACTAGATCTACGGAGTGGCTGAGATTCGTTAGAGACTATTGGATCCTCCGGTTTTATCAAATCATCAGTTCTAGTTTGTGTAGTTGGAACTTCTTCCAGCTCTACCACTTTTCCACTAATTTCTTTCACAAGAAATTCCTTTTCTAAAAAGGTGGCATATTGAGAAACAAACACTTTTTGTTCATCGGTGTGGTAGAAGATATATCCATATGAATTTTTAGAACATTCCACAAACTTGCAAAAAACTGATCGTGCCTCGAGTTTGTTCGGATTCTATTTTTTAACATAGGTCAGACAACCCCATACTTTAACTCGTTTAATATATGGACTATTTCCACTCCATATCTCATATGGTGTTTTAGGCTCTGATTTTGATGGAACTTGATTCAATAGGTATGCAGCTGTCTCAAGTACATAACCCCAAAAGAAAATAGGTAACTCAGCAGTACTCATCACAGAGCGCACCATATCTAATAGGGTACGATTCCTCCGCTCTGATACTCCGTTGTGCTGTTGTGTATACGGAGGAGTAGGTTGAGAGAGAATCCCAATCTCTTTTAAATAGTCTCGGAATTCTGTGCTCAAGTATTCTCCCCTCGATCAGATTGAATGATTTTAATACTTTTAGCCGTCTGGTTCTCTATGTCGTTCTTATATTCCTTGAATTTCTCAAAAGATTCTGACTTGTGTTTCAACAAGAACACATGTCCAAATCTTGAAAGATCATCGGTGAATGTAATGAAGTATGAGGAACCATTCCTAGCATGTGTAGACATTGGACCGTATACATCACTATGTGTCAGTTCCAAGAGTTCAGTAGCTCTTTCTCCGTGTCCAATAAATGGAGTTTTGGCCATCTTGCCTTTGAGACATGACTCGCAAGTTTCATAAGATGTAAATTCAAACTGATTCAAATATCCATCTTTATGCAACTTAGCTAGCCTTGTCACATTGATATGACCTAGTCTACAGTGCCACAAGAAGGCTTCGTTCATTTCTGAAATTTTTCTCTTGTGTGTGTTCTGTATGTTTAGAACTGTGGTTTGATTTAGAACATATATGCCATTACATAACGTACCAAACCTAATCAGCACTTGATTTTGGAAAATGTTCATAACATTATCCTGTAGTGTTGCTAGGCATGCACACAAGGGTCTACGAGGCATCAAACATGCCCGATTAAAATTTTAGCCGTGCCGAACAACCCGAAGCCGGATCTTTAAACTAGGGTTTAGGCGAAAACGAACATGTTAAACGCTTTAACACTAAGTGAGAGGGATTACAACCTTTGTAGATCCGGTCCTTCACTTCTTAAGCTCCGTGTTGAGGTCCCTTCGCTGCGATCATCGTGTTGTGGATTCTCGAGAGGCTTCACGAAAAGAATGATGCAACCTTTGCTTCCGATCTTCGATACCAAGATGATCTACCTTGAAGTTTCGATAACACAAGCTAACACTCATAATATGAAGTGAACAACCTCATCTAAATGGCAATGATAGATAAGGATGATGAAGTAGGATTTTTGCTCTCATTTAAAATCTTTTTCTCACTCACTTTCATCACAAAAAAAGCTTTTTCATGAAGGAACTCAAGCATGAAGAAGAAGAATGAAGAAGATAACCTTAATCCTTTTGTGATGAATAATGAATTATTGTAATGGTTACAAATCTAACCAAGGGTTATGTATGAGAGAGTTAACCCTTATAGAGAGTTAACTAGGGTTAATGGTTTGGATTGGGTTAACATAATATCTCACAAATAATATCAAGCAACCACAAAGTCAAAGCTTCATGGAAGCTTCATGCAAAAGCTAACCCTAATCAAAACCCTAACCAAGTTTAAACCCTAATCCAATGTTAAATTTGTAAGCCTAACATGTTACAATATTATATATCACATATACAATATATTTTGTAACAATAGAAAATAATACAATTAACATATATATCATATATATCAATGTATTATCCCGTGAGAAAATGAATCTTTTAGTGAGCTAATATTAGTTAATGTAATTTAATATATCATATATATTATTATACATTAAATTATCGAATCAACTCTTGATCCGACAATCCGGCTATTTCACAAATAACCGAAAAATACGATGACCCGGCTATATCACATATACCCGGCCGATATTTCATATCGCGAGAATCCAATACGGTATCACATACCGTATTATCCTCGGTCCCGCACATATCACATATGTGTTCCTACTCCGTTTTGCCTGAGCTAAGAAACCTCTGTGTATGACTCTAAAGAATCGTCAATACGCCGGCAGTAGGTGATGATCATATCAAACACCTACAAGCTGCAAGCGGTCAGCTAAACGTAACAGCCACCCAGGTATTGAGCGCTCAGAAGATCAACAAGCAAGCCTGTACATTCTCCTGTGAATCCAAACAGTAACACTCCCGTACAGTCCGGTCTCGTCGTCTGATATGTCGCATATCTCGCCTAGGGGTGGTAAACGTCAGACCCTCAGTAGCTCGATAAGTCGTGTCGATATGAGGTCTATAACAGTTCGAGAAACTACTGATAACACTTACCAGTACATCTCAGCAAAACTGGCCAGGGATTTCTGGTTATAGCCAATCGAACACAGCACAACATCAACTCCCTATACCGGGAGAGACGAATCCCCTCCTATCGCTCATTGCCTCCATGTGATTCAGGACTGTACCCAAAATATACCTTTTTGCACGCCCTCTTGGACGTGGTATGATGGAAATCAAAGCACGGTGGGGATCACACAAGACTCTATGACGATCTCGGGTCAACAGACTACTCTGTACCAGTGTCACCGGAGAACTGCCATCTGACGTGAGGTATAATACCATCTGGGAGTTTTCGGCGAGTCCGTCCAGTATACCCAGTCTCCACTGAGCACCCGTACACCATCCTTGATGTCAAACACCGATGTATATGGGATCATCCATCGCCCATCATATGGGTCAAGATGCGTATACGCTAGTCTACTCTGGTGTATCGATGTCCTGTCTCGATACACTCTTGACTAGGAACATTTATAGGATGTACTCGTCGACTACTGTGGCCCCACTAGTATGGTCTCATCATAGTCCCAGTAGTCGAGTACATATCCTAAGGGCTTTATCAACATGTAACATAGAGACAATCTGAGTACATATTAAGATAAAGTACAACCAGATAGCATACTATCATGTCGAGCAAGAAAGTCATCCCTATATATGTCCAAGCATCCATTACAATATACATCGTATGTACAGTAATGGCCTCTAAGGAATACATATAACTAACATATCCTTCAATACAAAATTATATCCTTCTTTATGTAACAAAGAAACTGATATAATATTGCACATCATATTTGGTATGTAGTAACAGTCGTTCAGAAACATTGTATTACCATTTGGTAATACTAGGTGATATCCGCCAACTGCTTTAGCTGCAACAATTGCTCCATTCCCTACTTTTAGAAACATATCACCCTTTCCCAGTTCTCTACTTCTCCTTAGACCATGTAACAAATTACATAAGTGGGATTCTGATCTGGTATCCAATACCCAGGACGTAGAGAAAACTGAGAAACAGTTCTGGGTTATGAACACACCCGAATAAGATGCATCGGCATGCTCTTTCTTCGTTCGGGTTGTGTGGAAATCCTGATATTCCCCTATTCCTTGCTCAGACTTATGACAACCATAATAATAAGCGGAACCAACGTTCCCCAGCTCAGTATAATAAGCAGGTTCGGTCAATACATTCATATTATTATCTTGATTAAGGCGTGTCATTGGTCGCTACTTGGAGAGAGAGAAGGAAACGCTTTATTGTGCGCTCTTTGCAAGATTAAATTGGTTATTATCTTATCTAATTAGGATGGCTCCCACTTTTTTTATCAAATCTTCCTTCAAACCATAAAAGGTAAGATTAGCCAGGATTAATTACACCATACAAGTTCGCCAATCGGTCAGCCAGGAAGGTATTGGTACTCCAAGAGAGTCTTCCCATGCTTTCGCATAAAACTAATTAAATAACCTCGTTTCCGCAGGAGCATAACCCTGTTAACACCTTTCTTAGACACCTACTGGATCTGCTCATTGTAAAGTGGAAAACTCTCCCAGGAGCAACTCTTACTCGCAGTGGGTATCGGGATCCAACTATCTCATAGAAGGTATGCAATCTCATTGCAAATTTCAACACATGAAATACCCGACATATGTTTTTATCCCTAGCAGCTTATGACCTTAAGAAGTTCAACAAATCATAAGCACTAATCAAGTTCAACCCGTCATTTCGTGATTAAATTAAACCCACCCGTATGACCCTTAACAAGGTCAACAAAGCCTTACGACTACCCTAATCCAACCGCATCACATGCGGCAGATAAGCACTAATCAGCTACCGAACACTACGTCTTGACAAGGTCAATAAACACAGCACGAATACTAAATAGAACTTATCTGAAATGACGGAGGGCCACGACTGGTTTTAATGAAAAACTTTAACGTAATGAACTTAATATCGTTGTGGAATCAAGTGATTTGAAAAAATGAGTGGTTTTTGTTGCATTTGCTAGTTTTTCTAAAGAAGTCACTCCCGGTGAAGGGATCTCGGCTCTTTCCTCATCGAATGAGGTGCTGGATATTCATTAAGGAATACCACTATGCAAAGCAAAAACTAGTGAAGCTATCAAAACAAAACTGAGTGGGTTATAGCATTTTCTAGTTTTGTTAAAGAGGTCACTCCTAGTGGAGGGATTTCGGCTCTTTCCTCATCGAATGAGGTGCCGGATATTCATCAAAGAATACCACTATGCAAAGCAAGAACTAGAGCTACCTTTTCAAAAAAAATTATTCCACAACATCTTTAGGTTTCTTTTCATTCCATTAATCTCATTAATGAAATCTCATCATTTATGTTTCCCTAAATATCACAGAAAAGAAACGAAAATAGAACGTACGCTTATGCCATCTGCATTCGCCACGGGGCTCGTCATGCACCGTTAGGTTACTTAACTAACGGCAGAGCGGGGGCTGGACTAGAGCGGGTGTAAAATATAAGCAACGTTTATTATTATTATTATTATTATTATTATTATTATTATTATTATATATATATATACACACACACATACACCATCCGTCTCACGCGGTTATATGATCACATCACAGAAGTCAACATATGAAATATCGGATATACTAGGAGGTCCGTGTTTTAAATTTAGCCAGTAATAAAAAACACGGATTCCACGGTCGTGATGAATAGCCAAACCCACATCCCTAGACCCCTACGATAGAGGCAAGCAACCCTGCCAATTCTAGAGTTAGGAGACCCGGTCTCGACTCCTCGAGATAGCCTCCCACAGGAATCTACAACCCGGGTACTTGTGCTTCCCATCTTGGGTCTATCCTAATACTGAAAATTAAATAATATACATCAATGGAGATATCTGTTGGATATATGTATGCCCTAGAGTCCATTATGAGATAGTGTATGTACTGATGTGTGTGTGTCTATATATATATATTTTCAGAAGACAGTCTTGCTCGACATGATAGTATGCTATTTGGTTTTACTTTATCATATGTTCACTTGATCATGTTTATATTCATTTAGTGCATGTTGATAAAGCCCTAAGGATATTGGATTGACTACTGGGATTATGATGCGGATCATACTAGTGGGACATCTATAGTTTATAAGCATATCCTTGAAATGTTCCTAGTCGTAGGTATATCGAGATAGGGCATCGATATTCCAGTTTAGACTAGCGTATACCATTCTTGTTCCATATGATGGGCGCTGGATAATCCCATATCCGTCTGGTGTGTTGACACCGAAGATAGTATACGGGTGCTCAGTGAGACTGGGTACACTGAACGGACTCACCGAAAACTCCTATATGGTATTATATCATACGTCGGATAGCAGTTTTCAGGTGACACTGGTACAGGTTAGTCTGTAGACCCGAGATCGTCATAGAGTCTTGTGTGTCCTCCCACTGTACTTTGATATCCACCCTACTGCGGCTCTACTGAGTCGTACAAACAGACGGATATGGGACATATGGATTTTTGGTATAGTCTCGAGGCATATGGAGACAGTGAGCGATAGGAGGGGTTTCGTCTCTCCCGGTATTGGGGGTTGATGTTGTGTTGTGCACGATTGGCTATAACGGGAAGTCCCAGGCCAGGGCTTCTGAGATATTACTGATAAGTGTTATCAGTAAGTTTCTCGATCTGTTATAGACCATATACCGGCATGACTTATTGAGTTATTGGGGTCGACGATTCCATCCTTAGACTCGATATGCAGCATATTTGACGAAGAGACCGGACTGTACGGTAAGTGATGCCGGATGGATTGACAGGAGTTTTGACAGGTTCGCTTGTTCTTATTCTTATCGCTCAATACCCAGGTAGCCGTTACGTTTAGCTGACCGCTTGCGGCTTGTGGGTGTTTGATATGATCATCACCTACTGCTGGCGTATTGACGAGTCTTAGAGTCCCACATAGAAGTTTCTCGGCTTAGGCGAAACGAAGTGGTGCGCATATGAGATATGTGCGGAGGCTCGATTAAATACAAGTATGTGATACTGTATTTTAATCTGGCATTTAATATTAGTCGGGTCGTATAAGATATGACCGATTTATTAAATCAAGTGTTGATTTAATATTGACTTTTATATTATTTATTTAAATCCTTTTCTTCTTATGGATACATGCATGCATATGTACATGATGATGTGCATACACACATACATACATGAAATGTATCATGGTTGATGATACAAAGAGGATGGCAATATAAGAATCATATTGTAGATAAATACATATATGGATATTTTTATTAAAGTTAAAGGTAAAAGAAAAAGATTTATGAGTCATTCCTTCTACACTTTTCTACACATTTCCATGGTTGAATTTAACTCAACCATGGTTCTTTTTCCTTTTGCCTTTAACCTTAAATAAAAATATCTAGATATGATTTAACTATAGTTATAGTTATGAAAAGATATATCTCTCTCTCTCATTTTCTTTTTCATCATTATCATTATTCACTCCAAAAGAAAAAGAGAGAGAGCCATCTTCTTCCTTCTCATTCTAGCTCTCTTTTAATTGTTAAAATAGAGTTAGACAAATAAAAGAAAAGGTATTAAATAAGAATAGCAACCACTTCATCATCCTACACAACCTTTGCTATCTTGTGTAGGGTGTTGTGCTTCAAGATTTTCAAAGATCGAAGGAAGCATCAATCTTAGGGCAAAGAGCTTCGGATGGATCGTCGTGGACGAGGAGTTGATCAAGCGAACCCTTCCAAAGCAAAGGAGTTTTCCAAAGAGGTCTACAAAGGTTGTAGTCTCATCACTTAGTATAACTTAAGTCTTAATTTTTGATACTATTAATAGTTACTTCATAAGTTCTAGTTCGATTCATAGTAAAGTTTACTTAGCACCTCAAAATTTTATTGTTATGGCATGAGTGATGCTTCAAAACCCTAATAGAGGTGTTGAGGAAACCCTACAATATCATCCTCAACCCGGAAGTGTCCTAATAAAAGAATATTACATACAATTTTACATAAATGAAAATAGAAAAACTCTCATCTCACGCAAAAACCCTGGCTATTCAATCACGACGATCCAATATATCATATCATAGCAACATATAAACATCTCATGTCATCAATGTAAGTAAATATGCGTATCCCGAATTCCGTTGACGTATAGAAATGAGATCGAGGATACCCCACATAATACACTTACGGTCAAAGAAAAGAAATGAAAAACTACAATATTTAGAATCCGCATATCACTTAGACATCATAAACCCGGAATATCATATATTCCGAATTTCATGCCTAACCTATAAATCTTTCATTTTAGTCTCAAATCAAAAAAAATTTTCAAAAACTTAGTCGGGTAATTCAACAAGATTCCCGACTATCTGATCAAATGCTCATCGGGAATTTCAGTAGATGGCCACACCCCCGTTGTAGTCGACGAAGTGCACTTAGGCAGAACACCGTGGCCACGAGCACCCGAGTGGATGCTTTTGGCAACGGGGTTCTCCTAAATTCACTTGGTCGGGGATTTAGAGCATAGCTATCTAGTTATGTTATCCGGTGAGTATTCACGTACTATAAGAGATTGTGAATCAAAACTCCGTGGCAATCGATCAACATAGACTAAAATGCTAGATTTACAAATTACAAACTAGTTTTCACAAAACTAATTTAGTGTGGATTCCAATTATTGTATCACATATCAAACTTAAACCTGAAACGATGTTAAAATTGGGACTACGAAACACTCCGAATAGCCCCAATAAAAAAGTTAACATAACATACAAACCGGGCTAAACAAACATAACCTGAAACCCTAAACCCCAGAGACCAGAACACCACAAAAACAAGAACTCCAAATTTTATGAAGGGACTAGCCAGGCCGGTTTTCTAAGTGATCTCCCCAGCCAAACTTTATCATTTGGGGCACGTTTTTCTATGGTGTTCTAGTTGCATCACATGTAGAATTTTGCACTTGTTTAAAAAAATTTTGCACTTGTTTAAAAAAATTTCAGAGACCGTTTTAAAAACAATAGAAACTAGGGTTTTAGATTACAGTTTTTAGAGTCGTTTCGGTTTCACAATTCTACAAACATCATAGAATCATCTAGCTTCGCTCCGATACCATGAAAGTCTACCCTAGCACCACCACTGGGTTTTACTAAGCATCAACCATGCTATTTTTAAAAATATCTTGGTGCTAAGCTACACTATCTTAGAATCTTAACTAGATAATTAGGGTTTTAGCATGATATAAAAATATTTACACTACAAATCTTACTAGAACTGCTCGTTTTTTATCAGAAACCTATCGTTGCATGAAACATATCCTCGCGTGAAAGATATTACAACCTTTGTAGATCGTGTCCTTCAGTTCTAAAGCTCCGGGTAGCAATCCCTACGACTCCAATAGGCTCTACTTGAAGAAGGATCGGGCTTTCTACGTGACCTTCGTGTCGAAGATGATCCACCTGAGGCTCCACTAATCTAAGCTACCTCTTCACTAATCTCCTATTAGTGAAGGAAACAACCTAAACTCAAGTTCTAATCAAGTGTAGGATGATGAAGTAGGTTGATAAGCTCACTTAGAATTCTTTAACTCTTTATTTTCCAACTCATGGAAAAGAGTAGAGCTTGGTGCAGGAAGAAGAAGAGAAGGAGAGAGCAAGCTAATAAGCTAAGTGAAAGAACAAGTGAAGAATGGCTACTACTAATATGTTCACTTATTGAAGCATACAATTTCTTCTAATAATAAATTGCTCCTATGCTTCTATAGTGAAATCAAATGAATAAATAAATGTTAAAGCCATGCTTCTCCCATTCCAAAAATATCTCCTCATTTTCCACCTCATTTTTCTATTTACTCAAAATAGAAAATCCATGCATCATAATACATATATCTCACACACACACACATACACACACACACATACATATTAATATATATAAAGATAAGAAAATAATTAGTGAGCAATAATATTAGTTAATATATAATTATATCAAATATAAATATATATCATATTATTAAATCAACACTTGATTAAATAATCTGGTTATATCATATATAACCGACTAATATCATTTATCTGTAGATTAGAATACGGTATTACATACTCGTATTTAATCAGGCCTCCGCACATATCATCATATGTGCCCTACTTCATTTCGCTTGAACTATGAAACCTCTGTGTGGGACTCTAAAAACTCGTCAATATGCCAGCAGTAGGTAATTATCACATCAGTTACTTACAAGCCATCAGCGGTACTAGCTGGACGTAACGGCTACTCAGGTATTGAGCGAATAGAAGATCAACAAGCAAGCTTGTCCAAACTCTCATGAATCCTATAAGTAACACTTACCGTACAGTCCGGTCTCTTCGTCTGATATGTCGCATATAAAGTTTATGGGTGGAATCGTCAGACCCCAGCAACTTGATAAGTCATGCCGATGTATGACTCATAACGGTTCGAGAAACTACTAATAACACTTACTTGTAAATCTCATCAGCCCTGACCAGGGACTTACTGTTATAGCCAATCGAGTATAGAGCAACATCAACTCCCAATAGTGGGAGAGACGAAACCCCTCAAATCGCTCACTGCCTCCATGTGACTTGGGATTGTACCTAAAATCCACTTATTTTCATGACTCCTTTGAGCCGTGGTAGGGAGAAAATCAAAGCATGGTAGGAGCTACACAAGTCACTATGACAATCTCGGGTCTACAGACTAACCTGTACCAGTGTCACAAGAGAACTGCTATTTGACGATAGAGATGGTACCATCTAGGAGTTCTCGACGAGGCCTGTTCGGTGTACCCATTCTCTAATGAGCACATGTGTACAATCTTTGATGTCAAACACCAATGGTTATGGGATCAACCATCGCCCCATACAGGGTCAAGAAACGTACACAGTAGTCTACTCTGGAATATCGATGCCGAGTCTCGATACTTTCTCGACTAGGAACTGTTAAAAGATGTGCTCGTGGACTACACAAGTCCCAGTAGTATGATCCACATCATAGTCCTGATAGTCAAGCAAACATCCTAAAGGCTTTATCAACATGTATCAGAGAGATAATATAATAATACAAGTGTACATGTTAAGATAAAGAGCAACCAGATATCATACTATCATGTCAAGCAAGAAAATCCTCTTTATATATGTCCAAGGTTCCACTATATCATACAATAATGGCCTTTACGGCATACATATTCCTAACATCACATATGAGGTCTAGGGGTTGGAAAACGTCAGACCCCTAATAACCTGATAAGTCATGTCGATGTAGCTCAAAACCATCTCGAGAAACTACTCATCTCACAATCAGTAATTCTCAACTACCTTGGGCAAGGTCTTATGGTGATGACCAATTGAACACAGCATGACATCGACTCCCTATACCAGAAAAGACGAACCCCTTCTATCGCTCACTTCCCCCAAGTGCTACGGGACTATATCCAACTAAAACCTGTTTGCATAACTCTTTAAAGCCGTGGTAGGGTAGTAATCTAAGTACAATGGGAACACACTCAGGACGAATGACGATGTCAGGTCTAAAAACTAACATGTACCTATGTCACTAGAGAACTGCTATCTGAAAATAGGTATATTACCATCTAGATGTTCTCGGCGAGTCCGTCCAGTGTAACTCATAATCAATGGGCACCTGTATACTATAATTGTTGTCGTACACCAATGTCTATGGAACAGGCCACCTTCCGTTACGGGAATAGAAACGTATATACTAGTCTACTGTGGAGTATCGATACCCAGTCTCGAAACTCCAACGACTAGGGAAAATTCTAAGATGTGTGATTGTTGTGAAATAATGTGTCTTTTATCGTTTTAAATACCGCAATCAACACGATGTCGCAATAGCTAGCCGCGGTGAGTATGGGTAATCCACAGGGAGACTGTAACCTTATTTTTAGTGTTTTAGACGAGTTGATTCAGAAAAAGTGGATTTGTTTTCTTTTTATTCTAAGCGTGAGATAACAATGATAAAAAGGCTTATTAGGGTTTTAGGATTAGTTAGTTAAGGGATGGTGATTAAAATAATAAATCTTTTTTTATCTTGTAAGTATTGATTGCTAAAGGAATAGGAATGAATGTGGATTAGGGCATTTTGAAGGGTATTAGGGATTCCCCTATTGACCCATGTCCTTCCATTGATCTCTATTAAATTC
Source organism: Agapanthus africanus (assembly GCA_030015575.1). NCBI lineage: Eukaryota > Viridiplantae > Streptophyta > Magnoliopsida > Asparagales > Amaryllidaceae > Agapanthus > Agapanthus africanus. Next base: position 570,909,597 of record JASDDO010000031.1, read on the forward strand.
AAGCCTTCAATAAAACAAGTAATAACTCACTCTCAAATCGAGGTCGTGATTATCATGAATTAATAGTGCGCCCAAATAGCGAAGTTAATACTTATTTGGTTGGAGTTTGTAATAATCAAAATATAAAAATAATATGAGGGACTTACCATCCTTTATACTCCCCTTTCCTACAACCCTAACAAGCAAGTATTTACTTGCTCATTATTAAAATAAGAGGCTAAAAAAGAAAGATTGAAAAATGATCAATATATGCAAACTACTAGGGCTCTCACTATAGAGAGGGACAACCTTTGAGTATCATCGCATACAAATAATTAAATTGGACAAGGGGGAGGAAAGAGTTTTTTTTAATCAAAGAAATTAGCTATCAGAACCCTCACGATAGCGAGGAGATTCTTTGAGCATCATGGTTTCAAAAATCATTGAGAGAGAATTTTAGACAAAAAGAAAACCATCAAAAATATCAACATCCTAATTAATAACAGTAAAAAGCAATATAAAAAATGCAAGGAAATAAAATGCAGAAATTAAAAGAGACAAGAATTAAATAAAACCCTACTTTTTATTGATCAAACTTGAGCCTCATTACAATTTCTTAATGGATAATGAAAAGAAGCTACAAATGCTAAAAAAAACCCTAGAATATGAAACCCTAGATCATGAAACCCTAGATGCCCTATGTTGGATACTCTCTCTGATATTTATAAGCCTTGAAATCTGAAACCCTAGCGTCGAAGTCTCTGTACACGAAAAGACGAAACTGCCCCTGAAACCCTAACTTGTACGGCGCTAAAGAGGCGGCGGATCCGAGGTCATTTGATGGGTTTGGTGGTGGTTCCGCGGTCTGGAGATGGGTTTGGGCTTCCAAACTTTTGTGTTGCGTTCTTGCTATTTTAGATGATCTTTGAGCACATAATATCTCATTTTTGCTGACACTGAAATTTGCACGGTTGACTAAGTTGACTTTGACTTTTACTGGATCGGTCCGGTTTTACCTCTAAAGTCCGTTATTCGCTCCAAACCTATTTCCTGCACTTATCTAGCAAAATCGGATTAAAAGAACCAATTTTATAGACAATATTATAACGAATGGATGGTATTAAAATGCAATTTTATGATATAAACAATGTGCTTATAGACTACCTAGACCCTACGAGTATGATCGCCATCACAACTCTAGTAGTCAAGCAAAGATCCTACAGGCTTTGCCAACATGTATTCGAAATACGTAATATAAATAAAACATATACACATCTTGAAGCAAAGACAAACCAGATAGCATACTATCATATCGAGGAAGACTGTCATATACATATATATTCCAATTATCCACATATAATATGCACTCATGTACTATACAATAATGGCCTCTAGAGCATATACATTCAATAATCTCCCACATTCACTAAGGAAATGTATTGGCGTATCAAAAACCAATCATTTCCAATAGCCGCTCAAGATGGCTCTAAGGATGTGCCTTTGTGAGTGGGTCCGTCATGTTGTCCTTTGTATTTACTCTCCTGATCTCGATCTCCCGGCGATCTATGATCTCCTTGATCAGGCGATACCGCCTCAAGATATGTCTGGATTTTTTATAGGACCGTGGTTCCTTCGCTAATGCTATAGCCATAAAGTATTGGATCAATAATAGACGGAACCACCGCAAGTTTATAAATGAACTTCTGCGTCTAAACAGCCTCTTTTGCGGCATCGTTGATAACAATGTATTCAACTTCCATCTTCGAGTCTGCTACGATGTCCTATTTGGAACTCTTCCAATAGACCGCCCCTCTATTGAGGGTAAACACATAACCCGAGACAGATTTGCTATCATCCTTGTCACTTTGGAAGCTTGAATCGATAAAGAACTCCATCTGAAGGTCTCCATTACCGTACACTAAGTACATATCTTTAATCCTTCTCAAGTACTTTAGAATGTTCTTCACAGCTGTCCAATATTTCTTCCCTGGGATTGATTAATATCGGCTTACTACGCTAAGTGCATAAGATACATCTGGTCTGGTACATAACATCGCATGCATTATAGATCCTACAGCCGAAACTTAGGGTATAATGCTCATGCGAGCACTCGTTTCATCAATCTTGGGAGACATCTCTTTGAGAGGGTGATTCCGTGACAAGCGGGTAAATTACTGTGCTTAGAATCTTCCATACTATACCTCTTTAGTATGGTGTCAATGTATCTGGACTGTGAAAGTCCCAACATTCTTTTAGATCTATCACGATAGATGTTGATCCCTAAAATGTAGAAGGCATCACCCAAATCCTTTATGGAGAACTTCTTAGACAAGAACAACTTGACCAACTGCAACATAGGAATGTCATTTCCTATCAGGAGAATGCCATTGACGTATAAAACGAGAAACACGACTGTTCTCCCTACAATCATCTTATATATATAAGGCTCATCAATATTATTGATGAAGTCAAATTGCTTGACTGTTTTATCAAAAAAAATGTTCCATCTCCACGATGTTTGCTTTAATCCATAAATGGATTTAAATAACTTGCACACCTTTCCACTGCTCCCACCGTCTATGAAACCCTCTGGCTGATCCATATAGACACACTCTTTGAAACCGCTGTTTAGAAAAGCGGTCTTTACATCCATCTGCCGGATCTCATAGTCATTGAAGGCAGCAATGCAAAGTAGGATCCGAATGGATTTGAGCATAACCACTGGAGAAAAGGTTTTGTCATAGTCAACACCTGGTTTTTAACGAAAACCATTTGCAACAAGTCTAGCTTTATAGGTTTTCACCTGTCCGTCTGCACCAATCTTCTTCTTGAAAATCCATTTGAAGCGACGGGTTTTACCCCTGACGATGCAATGTCCAAAGTTCAAACTTTTTTGGTGTACATGGACTCCATTTCGAATCGCATAGAATCCAGCCATTTCATAGAATCCCTAATGGAAATGGCTTGCTCGAAACTAGTAAGATCGTCTTCTTCCAAGATGCAATCCTTTCAATCCCTGTCTATAAGAAAACCGTAGTATCTCTCGGGCCGATGAGAAATTTTACCAGATCTGCGAAGTGGCCGGGTTTCGTGGGCTACCACTGAATCTTGAGTTTCTACAAAATCCTCAGTTATAGTTTCTCCTTCTGGAATTTCTTCCAGTTCCACAATGCTCCCACTAATTTCTTTTGCAAGAAATTCCCTTAATAAAAAGGTGGCGTGAAGAGCAACAAACACCTTCTGTTCCTCGATGTGGTAGAAAATTTACCATCGCGAGTGCTTGGGATATCCTACAAACTTATACAAAACTGATCGTGCCTCGTGGTTGTCCGGTTTTTATAGTTTAACATAGAGTGGACGACCCCATATCTTAATAAAATTAAGGTTGGTCACTTCCCCTCCCATATTTCATATAGAGTGACAAGCTCGGATTTGGTTAGAACTCTATTCAATAATATGTTGTTGACTCTAGCGCATATCCTCATAATGAAAGAGGTAACTCAGCATTACTCATCATTGAGCGAACCATATATAATAGGGTACGATTCCTCCGTTCCGACACACCGTTGTGCTGTGGTGTATACGGAGGAGTAAGCTGAGAGTGAATATCATTCTCTTTTAAGTAGTCAAGGAATTCCGTGCTTAAGTACTCCCCTCCTTTATTAGATCGGAGGATCTTGATACTTTGCCAGTCTAGTTCTCTACTCCGTTTCTGTATTCTTTGAATTTTTCAAAAGATTCAAATTTGTGTTTCAAAAGATACACATATCCGAAGTTAAAGAGATCGTCAGTGAATGTGATGAAGTATGAGAACTCATCCCTTGCATGTAAAGAGATTGGACCACAAACATCACTGTGTATCACTATTTATGAGTCCCAAGAGCTCTGTTTCTCTTTCTCCATGTCTGATGAACGAAGATTTGGTCATCTTACTTTTGAGACAAGATTGGCAAGTTTCATAAGATATAAATTCGAATGGAACCAAATATTCATCATTATGCAACTTAGCTAACCTTTTCTTGTTGATATGACCAAGTCTTCAATACCATAAGTTGATTTTGTTTGTATCTGAACTCTTCCTCTTGTGTGTGTTTTGTACATTAAGAACTGTGTATTGATTAAGAACATAGATACCATTATATAGTGTACCTTCTGCAACCAATACCTGATTAAGGTAAATGTTCATAATATTTCTATTTTGAATAATGTTATATCTATCTTTATCAAGTAAAGAAAATGATCTTATGTTGCAAAATATGGAAGGTACATAGTATTAGTTGTTCAAAATCACAATATTGCATCATAGCAATACTAGGTGATATTCACCTATGGCAGTATCATCAACTTATGCTCCATTTCCTACTCTGAGGGACATACCACCAGGTCCAACTATCCTACTTTTTCTCAGTCCCTATAATAAATTATAGATATGAGATCATGATCCGGTATCTAGTACTCAGGAAGTAGGACTGACCGAAAAACAGTTCTCAATAACAAGAACATCTGAAAGAGACGCAATAGTATGCTTCTTCTTTACGGGGATCATCAAGGAATTCATGCAATCCTCTTTCCCTTGCTCATACTCTTGAAATTTGTTACAAGTCAGAGCCAAACCGACGTTCCCCACCCCCGAATAAGAATTTGGGTCGGTCAAGTCATACATTTTATTATCTTGATAAAAGCGTGACATGGTAAGTGCAATTAGGAGAGAGAAAAGAAACACTCAGTGTATGCCCTTGCAAGTTTAAATTGGTTATTAATTTATCTAAACAGGATGGCTCCTACTGTTTCCTCGAATTCTCATTCAAACCCTGAAAGGAGAACTAGTCAGGATCATGTACGCTCCACAAGTTCGCTAACCGTTCAGCCAGACAAGTGTTGGTACTTCGAGGGAGGCTCCCCGTGCTTTTGCACGGACCTAATTAAATAACCCAATTTTCGTAGAGGTATAACTCCGTAACACCTTTCTAGACACATAACAGATTAGCTAGTTGTGAAGTGAAAATCTTCTGGGAGTAATCTTTTTCATCAGTGGGATCGGGACCCAACTATCATCGCGTGATAACCTAGATGGAAGCCACTCTAGTCACCACACTCCAGAAAGTATGCAACACTAGCAAGTTTCATGTATATTTGAAACTCCCGATATGGTTTTTACCCCTAACGGCCTATGAACTTAACGGAGGCCAACAAATTATAGGTCGCTAGTCAAGTTCAACCTGTCATTATCTTGGATTAATTCGAACCCACCTGCATAAGTCCTTGACGGAGGCCAACAAAGCTGTGTAACTATTCCGATCAATCACATCTCTATGCAACAGATAAGTATCACTTAGCTACTGAACACTATGCCTTGACGGAGGCCAACAAACACAACACGAATACTAAGTGATATCTATCTGAAATGACGGAGGGTTATGGCTGATTTTTGGCAAAAAAAACTTTAACGTAATGAATTTGATATCGTTGAAGGAATCTAGAAATTTCAAAACAAGTGGTTCAAGCTCAATTTTGAAAACATTTGGTTTTATCAAAAACCGAGTAGTTTTGAAAAGAACCAAGTGGTTTTGAATTTGATTCCAACAACATCATTTTAGGTTTATTTTCTTGCATTAATTAGAATTAATGTGGTCCCATCAATTAAGCCTACGCATTACAGAAACAACTAAAATAGAATGTATGTATATGCTACCTGCATTCGCCACGAGATTCGGGGACTTCATCATAAGGTTACTTAACTTATGGTAGTGCATGGGCAGGGCTAGCACGGATGCAAAATATATACAACATTTATATATATTATCACAGGCAGGTAATAAACATCATATGCATGAGATAATCAAAATGGAATAGCAGATAAACTAGGAGCCCCGTGTTTTGTTTGAGCCGTAAACGAAACCCAACGTTCCCTGGTCGTATGGATAGCTTGAACATCACTTAAAACAAAGACCCCTACGAGCGTGACAAGCTACCCGTCAATTCTAGAAATGAGGCAACCATAACTTAATAATATGAGTGGGCCACCCGACACTTCATGGAATCCGATAACTTGAGCACTCTATCGTGGGTCTATTTTAAACCCCTACAAGTGCGACGAATAGCCCACCAATTCTAGAATGAGGCAACTCGAACTCGCCACTACGAGAAGACCACCTAGCATACTCTAGAACCCGGCTATTCGAGCACTTCTCCATGGGTTATCGTAATATAAGAATGAATGAATATACAATGGTAACATCAACCTTAATCCGATCATGTTCCAATAAAACAACATACAACAAGTGGTAACGACAGCCACAATCCGGCCGCTCGTCCCAAATAACAAATATACATTCAACTCTATGATGAGAAGCTAACCACTACGATTATCCTTCTAATTCATCACAAAATATATAATAATAGCACAAGCAAGTATTTTCAACCCCGCCTAATCGACCTATAGCAATTAGACGACGTTTACAAACACATATACAAACTCAAAGATATAAACGATGCAAAAGTTTCGAGTTTTAAAACCTTCCGCGTTTCCCGAATACAAAGATAACACTAAATGAAATCTGGGCCAAAACAAACATAACCAAAAACCATGTTTCAATGAGAGTAACATCCTGGAATAATTCAGGGACCAAATTCAAACAGTAAACCGACCAAAGCGGGAATTTTGGAATTTATGGCGGTTTTATTTAAGAATTAATTCCCCGTTTTTCTTCCCAAGTTGTTACATCTCATAACAAGCTCTTTGCAATTGTTTAAAAAAAATTCAAAGACCAAAAAATTTTTGAACAGAAACTAGGTTTTTTGGGTTTTGAAAAACAGAAATTTTTAGTTTCGAAACGTAAACATCGTCTACTACTAATTCTATTGTTTGGGTGGCTTTGATACTATATAAGTAGACACCCATGCTAGTGTCGCAAACTTACGGTCAAGATGGAATACAAAACAAAATTTTTCTAAACAAAAGCACGAACTTCTACAACTTAGAATCGAACCAAATACTAAACTAATAAACTAGAAGGAGTTAACTACTCGGTTAGTGATTATCTACCTTTGTAGTCATGTCCTTCTTCTTCTATTCCACTTCTTATGCTCCTAGGAACTCCGAGAACGAGCTTGGATACTGGCCTTTCTTGTCGAAGATGATCCATCCGAAGAAACTCTAACTAAGGCTTAAGCTTCACACTAAAAAGCTAAGCGAAGAAACTAGTGAACAAGACTTGCAAGGAATTGGTCACTAAAGATGTAGTAGTGTAAATCTTTATGTTTTTTTCTCTTTATCTTTTCCTTTCTCAAAACTATAAACTCAAGAAAGAGGAAGAAGAAGATAATAGTGATGACGAAGCCAAATGAGCTAGCATGGCAAATGAAAACTTATCCTCTTCATTTTCTTTTTCTCTTTTCTTTTATGTAGTGAATAGGTGGAATTGTGACTCACCATGGTGTGTCACAAGTCCACACCATTCTCACATAATCAAGAAGAGATGAGAAGAGCAGAGAAAGCCACCTCTTTTGTACAGATATACATGAGTGTGTATGTATGTGTGCGTGTGTATACAAATACACTAATACAAGTATATTCTATAAATACATGCACCCGTATTCGTATCAAGAAAAACATACACATATTTGTATTAAGACACAAATACTTGTATTTGTATCAAGACATAAATACCTGTATTCGTATAAATACTGTATTCGTGTTAAAATAAAAATACCGTAAAAGAGAGATACCAAAAGAGATATATAATATTAGCTCATATTTCATCCAAATGTTATAATTTGGCTATCCTTCAAACCGACTAGTATTAACAAAATGCCCGATTAAAAATACGTATACAAAAACACGTATTTAATCGAACCAAAGTACGTATCAAAATACGTAAACTACATCGTTTCGCCTGAGCCTGGAAACCCTCTATGTGGGATTCTAAAGGCTCGAAAATACACTGGCAGTGGGTTTAACCATAAGCACGTCAGCGGCACTAACTGTACGTAACGGCTACCCAAGTATTGAACGAAAGGAAGGTCGACAAGCAAACTCATCTATATCCCTACTGAGCTTGAAAGTGACAATATTAGTGCAGTCTGGTCTCTTCGTCTGAGAGTATTGCATATCAGGTCTTGGGGGTAGAAAATGTCAGACCCCTAATAACCTGATAAGTCATGTCGATGTGGCTAAAAACCATCCCAAGAAACTACTAATCTCACAATCAGTAAATCTCAACTGTCTTGACCAAGTTCTTATGGTGATGACCATTCAAACACAGCGCGACATTGACTCCTTATACCGCGAGAGACGAACCCCTTCTATCGCTCATTTCGCCCAAGTGCTTCAGGACCGTACCCAACTAAAACATATTTGCACGACTCCTTAAAGCCATAGTAGGATAGTAATCTAAGTATAATGGGAACACACTCGGGATGAATGACGATGTCAAGTCTAAAAACTAACATGTACATATGTCACTAGAGAACTGCTATCTGACAATAGGAATATTACCATCTAGAAGTTCCTGGCTAGTCTGTCCAGTGTAACTTATAATCTAATGAGCACATGTCTACTATCTTTGGTGTCATACACCAATGGCTGTGGGACGGGTCACCTTCCCTCACGGGAATAAGAAACGTATACACTAGTCTACTCCAGAGTATCGATGCCTTGTCTCGAAACTCTAACGACTAGGGACAATTCAAGAATGTTCTTATAGACTACCTAGACCCCACGAGTATGATCGCCATCATAATTTTAGTAGTCAAGCAAAGATCCTACGGGCTTTACCAACATGTATTCGAGATACGTAATATAAATATAACATATACACATGTTGAGGCAAAGACAAACCAGATAGTATATTATCATATCGAGAAAGACTGTCCTGCACATATATATCCTAAATATCCATATGTAATATGCAATCTTGTACTATACAATAATGGCCTCTAGGGCATATACATCCAACATAATTGTATACGGAGACTAATCTTGTCATACTTGTAGGGCACAGATTAGTCCAAACCCGAACATTAGATTTGAGGTTTTGAACTCAGGACGTAAATCTTATATAAATAAGGTCTATAAGTTCAAGGGTTTAAGTATCGTTAATCTAATTTAAGATTAAAATCGACTTAAAATGTGTTTAAGGGCCGTTAATTTTGTTTTAGATTAATGTCAACTCAAACATGTATGATCAAGATTGATTTTCTTTTGAAAATCAAAGAAGTTTGAAATTTCAGGGAATTAGTCTAATTTTAGACTAAATGTCGGGCTCTGTTTCCTAACAGTGCTAAGCACTAGGCCAAACATCTTTTTTTGGGCTTTAGATACCCAACAGTTCTAAGCACTGGACCCAAAAGCTTAAACTTCATCATAAATTCCGCTTCAGTGTTCACATGCTCTTTGCGTGAGAAGCCTGGTTTCTTGGTGTTCATATGTCTTCCATGTGAATAGTGCTAAGCACTGGTTGGTATGATGCTCATGTGAGTGGCACGTGGACCGCCATCTTCATAATTGATCACGTGTCTTCCACATGAGTAGTGCTAAGTACTAAAATCTCAGTGCTCACGTGTCTCCCACGTGAGACTGTAAGTCTTAGCACTCACGTGTCTTCCACGTGATCCGTTGTTTCATATTTTCTTGGAGTGCATGTGTACGTCTCACATGAGTCCTTGTTTTATTTTTCTTCCAGGGTACTCACGTGTCTTCCACGTGGTCCTCTCCATATTCATGCAGATATTAACTCTGAAATTTAGAGTTAAACTCTAAAAGTCCTATAGATCTTGCAAGAACTAAGTTCTTCCTTTTTTGTGAAAACTAAGTTCTTATTAGAATAAAACCCTATCATATCTTAGAGGAACTAAGTTTCTGGAATATCAATTCCATCTTTTTTTGTTTCGATCTTCCTTGTTCTCTTTTTTTTATGTGTAGGAGTAAAAAGCTATAGTTTTCCTCTGGATCTTTGATCTGATGACTACGATCTTCCCAATGAGAATTAAATTCTCACCATGTGGGAGATTTGTCTTTTGGATCTTAGATCCTGAGGAAGAACTGAATTATTATAAAAGGGTTAAACCCTTATATCATGTATGAAATAGGAAAGAAGGAAATATTCTTATAAATCTTGAAGTTTATGGAGGATATTCTCTCTCTGAGATTTAAAGTCTCTGGTCCTTTATATAGGAGAGAGAAAGATATAAATTAGTTCGAGAGAATCTCTCATTGAGAGATCTTGATTGATCTAATTGATCTCAAAGATCACTCAAGGAATTATATCCATCGTTGGATCTAAGATCCAGAGAATTTTGTTTAACAGAAAATATTTTTTGTTCGTTTTAGCAAGGTTAGGAAAATATTTTCCTAACAAAGAGTTTGATTCTATCTTCTGATTTATTCAGTGATATTATAGTCATTGTTGGATTTTAAATCCAAAGGCTCTCTGCTTAACAGAGAAAATATTTCTAATATTAGAAAGATCTGGGGAAAATATTTTCCAAATAGAATTTAATTCTATCTGAAACTAGCGCTTCAAACCGATGCGCTCACGTGGCTCTCACGTAAGGGCTACGATATATATATGGCGGTAGCGCTCACGTGTTTTGCGCATGAGCGCTCACATGTTAAACACGTGGGGCATGTATGGGTCTTAATTCTGTCTGTATTCAACACTCACATGATTTTCATATGAGTGCTTACGTGTTTAACACGTGGGGGATATACCATAGGATTTAATCCTAACTAAAGCCGGCGCCCACATGCTTTGCATGTGAGCGCTTACGTGTTTAACATTTAGGAAGCTTCCTTTCATCTTTTCTTTTCTTCTCAATTTTTATAAGGGAAAACATCCTCGTCGCCGTCGAATACATGACAAAGTAGGTTGAAACTACACCGATCAGAAAGCAAAATAGGACTTTCACGATAACGTTCCAAGAGAAAAACATCATTGCTCAAATTGGAATTCCAAGATGTATTATCACCGACCACAGAACAAACATTGAAAATGACAAGGTCAAGAAGTTCTGCTGCAAGTACCACGTCGTGATGAAGTTCTCCACGGTTGCCGATCCCCAGTGCAACGAGCAAGACGAGGTAGCAAACCGAGGAATCATCAAGGGACTCAAAGCCTGGCTGGAAGGGAGACAAGGCAGATGGGTTAAAGAACTTCCCCGGGTGCTCTGGGCATTACGGACTTCAAAGAAAACCCCCATAGGAGAAACCACATTCAGCCTGTGCTACGGAATCGAGGCCATGGTGCCTACGGAGATTAGACTGCCAATCTACCGGGTCGAACACTTCGATGATGAAGCCAATGTCCAGGCCATGCGAAGCAATTTGGACGTCCTACTAGAGATAAGAGACCGAGCTCAAATAAAGATGGCCGCATACTGTTAGTGATATATGCCCTAGAGGCCATTATTGTATCATACTGGATTTTATATTACTTAATGGAAGCTTAGGATATACATAGATATAGTAACAGTCTTGCTCGAAATGGTAGTTTGCTACCTGGTTTGTTTCTACCTCAATATATGTATGTGTTTTCTTAGCATATCACTTATACATATTGGTAGCATCCTTAGGATCTTTACTTGATTATCTGTGTTGTGATGGCAGTCATACTAGTGGGGGCTGGGTAGTCTATAAGCACATCCTACACATGTCCCTAATCGTAGGATTATCGAGACGGGGCATCGATACTCCACAGTAGACTAGTGTATACGCTTCTCATCCCAGCAGGGGAGATGGTCTGTCCCATATCCATTAGTACGTCGTACTGGAGATAGTATGCAGGTGCTCATTAGGTTATGAGTACACTGGACAGGACTCGTCGAGAACTGCTGGTGGGTACTACACCTATCGTCGGGTGGCAATTCCCAGGTGACATGAGTACAGTTTAGTCCGTTGACATGACACTGCTACTTCGCCTCGAGTGTGTTCCCACTGCACTTTAATTACCACCCTACAACGGCTCAAAGGAGTCGTGCAAACAGGTACTAGTTGGGTCCAGTCCCGAAGCACATGGAGGCAGTGGCGGTTAGATAGGATTCGTCTCTCCCGGTATTTGGGGTTGATATTGTGCTGTGTTCGGAAGGCCATTACACAAAGTCCTTGGCCAAGGCATGCGAGATTTACTGATAGGTACTCCAGTAGTTTCTCAGGGTGTTTTGAGCTACTCTCTAACACGACTTATTGTGCTATTAGTGGTCTGACGATTACCACCCCTAGGCCCGATATGCGATACTCTTAGACGAACAGACCGGACTGTACGGAGATTGTCACATTTTAGCTCAGTAGGAGTTCGGATGGGTTTGCTCATCGGCCTTCTCATCGACAGATACCTGGATAGCCGTTATGTGCAGCTAATACCGCCTACGACTTGTGGTTAAACCCACTGCCAGCAAACTGTCGGGTCTATAGAGTCCTACACAAAGGTTTTCCCTGCACCGGGCAAAAGGTGTAGAAGCCGTATGGTTCTACGGCAGGGCTTCGATCACTTACGTATACTTGTACACGTATGATGATCGGGCAGATAATACTAGTGGGCTTTAGTTTAAGCCGGATCCTAGTATTATATTGATGGATTCGTTTCGTCTCTTTGTATTCTTATTCTTCGAAATACGGATGTGGGTAGGTATATACGGATGAGGGGAATTCTTGTAATTTTCTCTGGAAAGCTTCTAGAAGTTGGACACCTCATTAGGGTTTTATTTTTTATTGGATTAAACAAAATGAGTTGGAGGAAATGAGGTGGAATTCTACATTGAATCTAGCAAGGCTACTTGGTGACTCATGGCATGACTCACCACTAGATATTTATGAAGCATAGTTGATATTTTGTTGTGATAATTATCTCATGAATGTTCCCCTCCGAATGACGCGGCGGAGATGCGGTATGCGTCTTGCCTGAAATTCGGGGCAGATGCTATTTGGTTTTATCTGTCCACCTCTCTGAAGATGCCAAGTTGATTTATGGCACCGTGTATCAGAGATTTAGACGGACGTGGCCGATGTAGCAGACTTCATCAGATTCCCCCTCGCTAGAGGGGTTTTTGATTGTGGGGACGCTCTTTGATTGATAGAGATTTTGCGTGCTAAGTTTATTACCGCAATCAAGACGTTTTCGCTTGTAGCTAGCCGGTTGAGTACGGGTCGTCCGCAGGGAGATGGGAATCTTTTTCTATGTGCTTTAACGAGTTAAGTCCAAATGTCCAAGTTTTTTTTTAGATTACTTATGTGCTAAAATGATATATAAAGAGAGTTTGTTAGGGTTAGGATTAGGTTAGTTTGAGTTAGGAGTCGCTCACTTCTTTCATTGCCACTCTTAATATCGGTGTTATGGTAATCGGCAACAACGGGGATTAGCACGAGTAGGAAGGAACTTGCGAGTATAAGCTAAGCTTTCCAACGCATAAGTTCTTCCTTTTGGTGCTTGTCCATCCGTTCTTGGCTCTTAGCCTTAACCTCCAGTTAATTCAACCACAACCGGTCTCACTAAGGAATCACCACTATCATGTAGGATAGGGTGCCGTAGGGAGCGGATTGCGGTTCAATTAACAGGAGTCTGAATTAAGATATTGGGCAAGAAAAGAGTGAGAGAGATTTCCTTCTCTCAAACTTTCATTATCCTACCCTAACAAGTATGAAAACTACTCACCCATTATAAGGAAAAGAAAATAAAACAAAGGAGGAAGATAGAAAGAAAGAGGTTAGAAGATTACAACTAGCTATTTGAGACCTCACTTTGGCAAGGATCAAGCTTAAGCATCATAGTTGTTTAAGGATAAAGAAAAAGAGAACAAAAAAGAAACAAACAACAATTAACAACAACTAGATTAGCAAATGAAAATACAAGCAATTATAATTAACAATTACAACAAGATAAGCATGGTAAGAACAAGAACTCCTTTATTCATTCTTCACTCACAAAAGCTCACTACAAGTTTTTAATGGAGAAGAGATGAGAGGAGGAAGAAGAACAACACATATATTCTAAAATCTAAATACAAGAATATGAGGACCCTTGGCTTTGGCAAGTTTTGGACTATTTATAGGCAGGAAACTGGAAACCTAGGGCAAAATTCTGCCTCTACATACAATTACCAAACTGCCCCTAAAATACAACCTTCTGAGGAGCCTGTACGGCCGCGGATCCGCGGCCTAGACCCCCTATTGGCCGCGGATCCGCGGCCATATAGAGGAGTTGGTCCCTCGGGTTTTGTGTGCTTCCCTGGTCTTCTCTTGTTTGTAGTTTGGCACATGTTTTTCCTCAGAAACTCTTCACAAAATTTCCAGAATTTCAGCAGATCAACAAGTGATTTGATGTGGATCTTTTTGCCATGATTTCCTCGAGCTCCACGTAGATATGTTGGGTCTTGTGTTGATATTGAGCTTTGTGCAGGAAAATGACATTGATTTGCCATTTTGTCCCTTAAACTGGTGTGCGGCAACATACGGATAGAGAGCGGAGACCCGTGTTTTATCTGTGGTTGGCTGTAACACCCGAGCCCAATAATACTATTTCTGTTACTAGTTGAGTGTTATACATTGCTCATTTCAATTATCCTGATTGTTTGGTGTTTTTTGCTAAATTTTAACCGGTTAAGTCATTTTGGCATATAACAAATTTTAACACCTAAAATGAAAAAAAAAATTCCATGTTGGCCTACTCGTCGCCACTAGTCGCGTGGTAGCGTCCGCGCGTCGAGATTTCGTCCCGTTCGGCGAAACGGGCAAGTTTGGACGGCTACGCGCGGGTGCAAGTGTCCGACTTGGGGGCATGCATTTTAATCACAAAACACCTCTTTTCAAAATTTGGAACTCGCTTAAAATCCTATAATTTGAATTTCAAATATTTGGGCGCAACCCGGACGCGATTTGGAAATGTTGCATTTAGCGCCAAAATCCCAATTTAATTAATTATACTAAACTATAAAAATATATTCGAAACCTAAACTGTTACAGGTTTTAACCAATCAAATATTTCAGAAAATCCCTTTTAAATCTTTTGGAATTGCCCCTGGCCAATCACGAGGGGATTAATCCCTCGTGGGCCCGCCCTTAACACACTCTTTCTCTCTCCGTCTCTCTATATCTTTCTCTCTCCGTTCCCTATCTCTCTCTCTCTCTCTTTAACTCTATCTCTCTCTCTCTCTCTAACTCTCTCTCTCTAACCCATATATATACTTCATCTCCTTCCTTCAGAAAACATTTGCGAGAACCCTAACCCCCAGAACCCTCCTCGTTGCCGTCGCCGCCGCAGTCCCCGAGCCGACCACACCACCACTACCGTCGTACTCGCCTCCTCGCCCTCGTCGCAAACGCTACCCCATTCCTTCCTCCTCTCCTTCTTCCCCGTGCACCCTACGCCTAGCCGCGGCCACTTGCACCGTCACCGTCACCGTCGCCGCCGCCACTTGTCGCCGTCGACACCAGCATCCTCCCCTTCGCCCCTCTTCCTAACCTCGACACCACTCTCCTCCTCCCGGTGCACCCCAGACCAGCAGCGACCCCGGCTACCCCGCGACTTCCTGTACTGCCTGGATCATCACCGGCGACTCCTGCGCCGCCCCTGGCCGTCGTCGACGAGCCCCAACCACCTCTAGACACCTGTAGGTATGCCCTCCATCATTCCTTTCCCTTTTATCTTCTTCAAGGTTTAAACGAGCCGCTGAATTTTATAGATCGTCGGAGACGCCGTACTCGCCGCCGTCGATCTCGCCATAGTCGCAGAAACCCTCTGGAACAGTGAGTTTTTCCCCACCACCTTCTTCTCTGGTCCTTTACTTAATTCCAAGTCTATACCCGCTTGAAACCCTTGTTTTTTCACTATTTTGTGCTCGCCGGAATCCGGCCGTGCCGACGACTGGACCCGACTCTCCCGCGAAGTACTCTGGTCCGTGTGGTTCCGCTGTTCGATGTTTGGACTCGATCCGTGGCCCGTGCATCCGTCGCGTGTTTTCCGCCGACGTTGCGTTCGTGTTTTCCGGTTTGCGAAACCGTCGAGGCAAGTATTACTTGCTACATGCTATGCTATACCAATTAGATATGGTTGATTCATAAAACTTGCAAATATTAACTAAGTATATTTACTTTTCTCATTTGGGCGAAATATGACATATATCATGATACTGTAACATAAACCGCAATTTGCCGCTGTAACCCTGATAACACTACCTGCTAATCATTTTACTATTTAAAGGACGATAGTCGTACACTTATATCTTCATTACCTGCTGTTATTAATATTGCGCTACACTGTGATTATCGCACCCCAAGGGTGCTCGAACCTGCTAGTATAATACAACTGCATCATATTCATGTACCATTGTGATTAAGTGAACCGTTATTGTTAATTACTTTATTCTTGCTGCTGTTCATTATTTGATTGTATACCTGTTGTGAGCACATACTCGATTGCACTACATGTTAGCCTGACCCTGCTACACATGACATATATATACATACCTACTCAACCTGTTGTACCACGACCTGACTGATTACCTGATCTCATGCCTAATGCCAACAAACCTGACTTGGGGTCCTCATGGACCATTCCTGTTGTCTATCCAGACAAACCTGACGTGTTACTGATCCTGTGTTGGCATTAGTCCTTGATTATTGAATACCTGACCTGACATACATAACTTGGGGGTATGGGGAAATCAAAGGTGAAACCGACTTGTAACTCAACAGTTCGATACCTGTTCTGATCAGTCTTACGGGCTTGGCCAGCCCCGGAGTGATGATGCTGACATCACTCGCCCATCCTGCTACCTATTACTGCCTAGCGGCACGTCTCGGATTCAGCCCCGAGAACCTTGACCGTGGTAGAACAGTTTAGTTACCCACTGCACATTACCCTGCACTGTTGTTTCATAATATTGCTTTATTCATGTTTATCCCTGCATTGCTTATTACCATGTTCATATTTTATACTTGGTTGACATGACGCGCTGACGTCTGGGTTTTGCATGGCCCAGATTCTTTACCACTGTCGCCGACCGAGCAGGAGTACTTCAGCCAGCAGGCTGATTTGTGAGTTCTATAGTAGTTAGTTCGTTTATTGCATTTTATTTCCAGGTGCGATCCCGCATTATGGGACGTACCTTTCTATTACTGTATTGGATCATTTGCTTCCGCACTTATTGTTTATTGACTCTCGTTATTATGGATTTGGACATGTGCTAGATTAGTTTATTTATCTTGTTCTTGATATCTCTACAACCGTAATGTGACTGTGGATGGATACTTCCTACCCACAGGTAGCATGGTTGGCTATGTCACGTGCCCAATCTTGCGTACTCTGGGAAGCGGGGCGTGACATGGTTCTTTTGGTATCAGAGCCATAGGTTAATCGGGTTGATTCTTTTGTAGTTGGGTATTGTACACAATACACGAATCAGAATACCCGTGTTTAGGAAACATGTCCTGCCACCTTGACCGTTTTACCATTCTTGAATCACATTCTTCCGGATTATATCTTTTACGACGTGCAAGCTTACTTTGCATGTCGACTCGGAAACCTGATTTCTTATTATCCCTAGGACTTGGGCGACTTGGGTGGAGTTAAGTAATTGTGGCTATGATACCGCGGCATAGTTACAATGCGGTACTCTATTTATGTATCTTGGAGTTCTAGCCTTGATCCACATTCAGAATCTATCATCATGCTAATGTTGGGTGTTTTGAGTTCAGGATTATGACAGGTATGAAGTGAAGACGTACCAGAGGCGTGTGAACGAAGCCGCCATGCTTGGAGTGATAAGAGGAATGCTGGAAATCAAAGAAACGGACCGAGCTGATCCAGCAGCAAGCGGACTCGTTTCCGGAGGGTTTGCAGGACATTCAGCAGTCTGTAAACACCGCTGTAGCGAAGCCAGTTGACCGAGTAGGGACCGTGGCAGATTTCAGACGGTTGGGTCCTACTACTTTCACTGGTCTGGAGGAGCCGTTGCCAGCCGAGCAGTAGCTAGTGGACACGGAGAATTTACTGATTGCGGCACAGATGCCAGAAGACAAGGAGTTGATGTGGTGCGCATTCAGCTAGTGGATTACGCCCGAGAGTGATGGCTTGTGGAGGAGACCCGCTTGCCCAAGCCAATCAGTTGGGCGGATTTCCCTAAAAGTTTCCTGGAGAAATTCTTCCCGCGGACTGCACGGGAGGAAATGAAAGAGAAGTTCATCAGACTAAGGCAGAATGAAGCGCCATGGACGCACATGCAGCAGAATGGACGAGACTCAGTAGTCTCACTGGACCTTTGGCGGCCAACAGTGTAGACAGCAGTTGCGGTAAGGAAGCAGTTCTGTCGGGCCAGTCGAGTTTAGGACTAGGCCGACAAACAGTGTTCTTGCAGCTATGGGAGTTGATGGTTGTGAAGAACCGGTGATGGTTCGCGATTTCATGGACATAGTAAATATATCGGGTCTACCACCGAGGAGAGACGTGGAGTTCGCGATTGACTTTAGTCCTGGTGCAGCGCCAGTACCTAAAGCTTACCATCCAATGGCAACAGTGGAATTGGAAGAAGTTAAGAAGCAAGTTGGTGAATTACTCGAGAAGGGTTGGATTCGAAGCAGCAACTCGCCTTGGGGAGCTCCATTTCTTTTAGTAAAGAAGAAGGATAGCACGAGAAGGATGCGCATTGATTATCGAGAATTGAACCGGGTGACTATTAAGAACAAGTACCCGATCCCTCGCATTGGAGAACTTTTGAGCAGCTTAGTGGCGCGAGGGTATCATCAGGTCCGAGTAAAAGCAGAAGACATTTGCAAGACGGCGTTTCGAACTCGATATGGACAGTTCGAGTATCTAGTGATGCCCTTCGGAGTGACGAGTGCGCCGGCAATATTCATGGATTTGGTGAACAGAATCTTTTCGCCATTCTTGGACCAGTTTATTGTTGTATTCATTGACGATATTCTGGTATACTCGAAGAGTCCGGAGGAACATGCTGAGCATTTAAGGATCGCACTGCAGACGCTGAGACAGGAGAAATTGTATGCGAAGATGAGTAAGTGCGAATTTTGGTTGGAAGAAGTGAAGTTTCTGGGGCATGTTGTGTCGGGCGATGGAATCGCCGTCGATCCCGAGAAGATTGCAGCGGTTCGAGATTGGCCTATTCCAAGAAATGTGCCTGAGATAAGAAGTTTTCTTGGTTTGGCCGGATACTACAGGAGATCTGTGGAGAACTTCGCTCGTTGGCAGAACCGTTAACCAAGCTCACGCGAAAGGAGGTACCGTTTGTTTGGACGGATGGATGTGCATTGGCTTTCGAGAAGTTGAAGCAGAAGTTGATAACCGCCCCTATCCTGACCGTACCAGATAGTTCAGGAGGACTGGTGATTCACATCGACGCATCTGGAAAAGGGTTGGGATGTGTTTTGATGCAGAATGGGAAGGTCGTAGCTTACGCATCAAGACAACTGAAGACCCATGAGAAGAATTACCCGACTCATGACTTGGAGCTTGCGGCCGTGATCTTCGCCTTGAAAATTTAGAGACACTACCTTTTGGGTGAGAGAGTCGAAGTTTTTTTTGCAGATCACAAGAGTTTGAAGTGTGTGTTCACCCAGAAGGAGTTGAACATGAGGCAACGCAGATGGTTGGAGCTGATGGCCGACTACGACCTTGATCTTAAGTACCATCCGGGAAAGGTTAACGTCGTGCCGGATGCGCTTAGTCGGTTACCAGCAATTCAGGTTTTGACTGCACAGAGGGAGATCATTGCGGATTTTCGGAGATTTGATTTGGAGGTTGTGCTACCACATGCTACGGGACAGTTGATGCAGTTGCAAGTACAGTCGTCCTTAGTTGGGAAGATTAAAGCGGCAAAATCGCAGGATCCTAGACTGCAAAAGTTTCGAGAGCAAGTTGAAGCCGGGCTACGAACCGATTTACTGATCCACGAAGATGGTTAGTTGAGTTATGGTAGTCGTGTGTGTGTGCCAAAGGGAATGTGCGTGAAGAGCTTATGAAGGAAGCATACAGTTCAGCTTACTCGGTACATCCAGGAGGGACAAAGATGTACCGAGATATTCGACAGCACTTCTGGTAGGAAGGTATGAAACGGGAGATTGCTCGCTTCATGGCTAAGTGCTTGGTGTGTCAGCAAGTCAAGGCTGAACACCAAAGGGTTGCTGGTTTGTTGCAACCACTTCCGATTCCTCAGTGGAAGTGGGAACATATAACCATGGATTTCGTGACGGCTTTACCGCGGAGTCCAAAGGGCAACATTGCAGTATGGGTGATTGTCGATCGGTTGACCAAGGCGGCTCACTTTATTCCTTTTGGGTTGGTCAATCGACGGAGACTTTAGCAGAGCGGTACATTCAGGAGATTGTAAGATTGCATGGAGTACCGGTGAGCATCGTGTCCGACCGGGACACTCGGTTCTTGTCACACTTCTGGAGGAGTTTACAAGAGAGTTTGGGGACTCGATTGAAGTTTAGCACAGCTTATCATCCTCAAACTGACGGTCAGTCGGAGAGAACGATCCAAACTCTTGAAGATATGTTGAGGGCTTGCATGTTGGACTTCAAAGGTTCTTGGGAGGATCATCTACACCTGGTGGAGTTTTCGTACAACAATAGCTTCCAAGCGACTATTCAGATGGCTCCGTTTGAAGCGTTGTATGGTCGTAAGTGCCGTTCACCCGTTTGTTGGGATGATGTTGGTGAACGAAGGTTATTAGGACCAGATTTGGTGGTACAGACAGTCGAGCAGGTGAATACCATCAGGAAGCTTATGAAGGCAGCTCAAGACAGACAGAAAAGTTGGGCTGACACGTCAAGAAGACCTCTAGAGTTCGCCGTGGGTGATTTGGTAGTCCTGAAGATATCACCGACTAGAGGAGTGATTCGCTTTGGGAGTCGGGAAAGCTTAGTCCTCGTTTCGTTGGACCCTTCGAGATATTGGAGCATGTTGGAGGTAGCGTACCGTTTGGCGTTACCACAGTCCTTGGCAGGAGTGCACGAGGTGTTCCATGTATCTCAACTACGGAGGTATGTCCGAGATGAGACTCACGTCTTGGATCATTCGGAGCTGACCGTACGGGAGGACCTAACTTTTGAGGAGCGACCGGTTGAAATCAAGGATCGAAGAGAAAAGGTTCTTAAGAACAAGGTTATCCCTCTTGTGCTAGTTTCTTGGGGTAATCGATTGCATGGAGAATCCACTTGGGAGCGAGAAGACGAGACCCGACAAAAATTTCCTCACCTTTTCCTGTAGTTAGCTATCTTGTATTCTTGGAATTTCGAGGACGAAATTCTTTTTGTAGTTGGGTATGATGTAACACCCGAGCCCAATAATACTATTTCTGTTACTAGTTGAGTGTTATACATTGCTCATTTCAATTATCCTGATTGTTTGGTGCTTTTTGCTAAATTTTAACCGGTTAAGTCATTTTGGCATATAACAAATTTTAACACCTAAAATGAAATAAAAAATATCCATGTTGGCCTACTCGTCGCCACTAGTCGCGTGGTAGCGTCCGCGCGTCGAGATTTCGTCCCGTTCGGTGAAACGGGCAAGTTTGGACGGCTACGCGCGGGTGCAAGTGTCCGACTTAGGGGAATGCATTTTAATCACAAAACACCTCTTTTCAAAATTTGGAACTCGCTTAAAATCCTATAATTTGAATTTCAAATATTTGGGCGCAACCCGGGCGCGATTTGGAAATGTTGCATTTAGCGCCAAAATCCCAATTTAATTAATTATACTAAACTATAAAAATATATTCGAAACCTAAACTGTTACAGGTTTTAACCAATCAAATATTTCAGAAAATCCCTTTTAAATCTTTTGGAATTGCCCCTGGACAATCACGAGGGGATTAATCCCTCGTGGGCCCGCCTTTAACACACTCTTTCTCTCTCCGTCTCTCTATATCTTTCTCTCTCCGTTCCCTATCTCTCTCTCTCTCTAACTCTATCTCTCTCTCTCTCTAACTCTCTCTCTCTAACCCATATATATACTTCGTCTCCTTCCTTCAGAAAACATTTGCGAGAACACTAACCCCCAGAACCCTCCTCGTCGCCGTCGCCGCCGCAGTCCCCGCGCCGACCACACCACCACTACCGTCGTACTCGCCTCCTCGCCCTCGTCGCAACCGCTACCCCATTCCTTCCTCCTCTCCTTCTTCCCCGTGCACCCTACGCCTAGCCGCGGCCACTTGCACCCTCACCGTCACCATCGCCGTCGCCGCCGCCACTTGTCACCGTCGACGCCAGCATCCTCCCCTTCGCCCCTCTTCCCGACCTCGACACCACTCTCCTCCTCCTGGTGCACCCCTGACCAGCAGCGACCCCGGCTACCCCGCGACTTCCTGTACTGCCTGGATCATCGCCGGCGACTCCTGCGCCGCCCCTGGCCGTCGTCGATGAGCCCCAACCACCTCTAGACACCTGTAGGTATGCCCTCCATCTTTCCCTTCCCTTTTATCTTCTTCAAGGTTTAAATGAGCCGCTGAATTTTATAGATCGTCGGAGACGCCGTACTCGCCGCCGTCGATCTCGCCATCGTCGCAGAAACCCTCTGGAACAGTGAGTTTTTCCCCACCACCTTCTTCTCTGGTCCTTTACTTAATTCCAAGTCTATACCTGCTTGAAACCCTTGTTTTTTTACTGTTTTGTGCTCGCCGAAATCCGGCCGTGCCGACGACTGGACCCGACTCTCCTGTGAAGTACTCTGGTCCGTGTGGTTCCGCTGTTCGTTGTTTGGACTCGATCCGTGGCCCGTGCATCCGTCGCGTGTTTTCCGCCGACGTTGCGTTCGTGTTTTCCGGTTTGCGAAACCGTCGAGGCAAGTATTACTTGCTACATGCTATGCTATACCAATTAGATATGGTTGATTCATAAAACTTGCAAATATTAACTAAGTATATTTACTTTTCTCATTTGGGCGAAATATGACATATATCATGATACTGTAACATAAACCGTAATTTGCCGCTGTAACCCTGATAACACTACCTGCTAATCATTTTACTATTTAAAGGACGATAGTCGTACACTTATATCTTCATTACCTGCTGTTATTAATATTGCGCTACACTGTGATTATCGCACCCCAAGGGTGCTCGAACCTGCTAGTATAATACAACTGCATCATATTCATGTACCATTGTGATTAAGTGAACCGTTATTGTTAATTACTTTATTCTTGCTGCTGTTCATTATTTGATTGTATACCTGTTGTGAGCACATACTCGATTGCACTACATGTTGGCCTGACCCTGCTACACATGACATATATATACATACCGACTCAACCTGTTGTACCACGACCTGACTGATTAACTGATCTCATGCCTAATGCCAACAAACCTGACTTGGGGTCCTCATGGACCATTCCTGTTGTCTATCCAGACAAACCTGACGTGTTACTGATCCCGTGTTGGCATTAGTCCTTGATTATTGAATACCTGACCTGACATACATAACTTGGGGGTATGGGGAAATCAAAGGTGAAACCGACTTGTAACTCAACAGTTCGATACATGTTCTGATCAGTCTTACGGGCTTGGCCAGCCCCGGAGTGATGATGCTGACATCACTCGCCCATCCTGCTACCTATTACTGCCTAGCGGCACGTCTCGGATTCAGCCCCGAGAACCTTGACCGTGGTCCCGGGCACGCACGGGATACTATTGAGTTACATCGACGAGTCACCAATTGATTTCAAAGACTTTAGAGTAGAAACCTGATAGAACAGTTTAGTTACCCACTGCACATTACCCTGCACTGTTGTTTCATAATATTGCTTTATTCATGTTTATCCCTGCATTGCTTATTACCATGTTCATATTTTATACATGGTTGACATGACGCGCTGACGTCTGGGTTTTGCATGGCCCAGATTCTTTACCACTGTCGCCGACCGAGCAGGAGTACTTCAGCCAGCAGGCTGATTTGTGAGTTCTATAGTAGTTAGTTCGTTTATTGCATTTTATTTCCAGGTGCGATCCCGCATTATGGGACGTACCTTTCTATTATTGTATTGGATCATTTGCTTCCGCACTTATTGTTTATTGACTCTCGTTATTATGGATTTGGACATGTGCTAGATTAGTTTATTTATCTTGTTCTTGATATCTCTACAACCGTAATGTGACTGTGGATGGATACTTCCTACCCACAGGTAGCATGGTTGGCTATGTCACGTGCCCAATCTTGCGTACTCTGGGAAGCGGGGCGTGACATTGGCAGTAATCCGGATTTTGTCGTGCTTTTCCATGAATTTCACCGGTTAGAGCCGAGAACATGTATCCTGCAATTGACTAGCAAACACGGCTCAAGAGTACCTACCGATAAACAATGTGATAAAATTTAGGCGGTAAAAAATGCAAAAATATGATATGAACAAATACCCCCAAACTTATCGTTTGCTCATTCCGAGCAAAGCCAATTTATTCACAAAAGTTCATAACCTCACTTTCGCAGGGAACGCGATTGCACTGAGCATGTGCAACAAGCCGTTAAACCTCTAGGTGTCCCTAGTAGGAGAAGTGTTGTCTCGTGAGGGTTTTCAGCGAATACTACCCACAAAATCCGGTCAAGCTATTTTTGCAAAATTACTATGATTCAAACCCCTAAAGTTTTGTTTCAGAAAATAACAATTCTATGATCCTAAGTCTAGACTATCGAACCCTTATTTTTCACACCTCGCTTCTTATTTAACTTATGATTTTATATGTCTTTACGTGCAGTGTAAATAGTGTCGTTAAGTTCCAGAAGGATCGATTAAAGTCATCATGTCACACAATAAAACCCAGATAACAATTTTAAAAGGATCACATAAGTTTTATAAAGAGTTAAGTATTTTTCAAGTTTCGTTTTCCAGTAAGGTTTCAACTTCAGAATTTCT
This sequence comes from Agapanthus africanus, assembly GCA_030015575.1. Lineage (NCBI taxonomy): Eukaryota > Viridiplantae > Streptophyta > Magnoliopsida > Asparagales > Amaryllidaceae > Agapanthus > Agapanthus africanus. The sequence continues at coordinate 570,934,430 of JASDDO010000031.1, forward strand.
ATCTTCCTTAACAAGAAACTAGGTCTTATTTTTCACTCCACCTTTTTCTTGTTTTCATTTCATACACACCTCTGTGAACGTGCAATAGTCTTTATCATAGAATAAAACCTTCATATCTCCGCTAAAAATATTTTTTTATAAAAGCCTGTCTTTTGTCAAGATTATTCTCACACAAAGAACCGTTAGGAATTTTAACTCGGAGAAAACACTTGCTTGACTTTGTTTTAATCTGGACTTTCTAGACTTCTTAACGAGCTTTGGGCCAATGCACCCAAACTAGTTGGCTTTAGGGCATTAGGTGTAGAGACACCCCAGCGGACTTAATTACTCAAGTTACCTAGGTCCAAAAACAAAAGACACTTTAGCATGAAAATTATGATAATTCAATGCGAACGGAGATATAACCGGCAGTTCAATTATTTTTTTGGATAAAAGACGTGTTTAGTGGGTTCGGTGTGTAATCATTCCAATCAAGTTCCATATGGGTTATTTTTCAGACTTAGTTCCAATTAAGGCATCAATAACATTCCTTCATATTCACTTCACTTCATAAACTATTCTTGATATTACTTATTTCAGAACAAACCTATTTGATCCTCAAAAAATCATTTATCCATTTAAAAGTTTTTAGACGTAAAAGACTTGTCATCTAATTTCCAAAACTCACGACACGTGTAGTGTGATGTAAAGACGTATATTAGCTATAGTTAACTTCAAAGGAGAGTTATCTTTCAGGTTTTCAAAATCTAAAAATAAGATTTAGTTATTCTTATCTTATCAAACAAAACCGTCAAAATGTTGAATCAGAGTTCTCCCACTAGCTAACTTGACAGAAAAGTTTTTATGTTTTTAGAAAATTTTCTGATTTTTATGGATTTTATGGATTTTAGTATGCAGATGCAAAATATACATATAAATGCGAAGGTTAGAAATGCGTACCGAGCGTACCCCCAAACATAAACTGGACAGTGTCCTCACTGTCATTGCATGAAGAGATCATTGAAGGGTCAAAATTGTCGGTTAGATATACATATTTTTTTTGTTTTTTTGTTTTTAAAAAGGAAAAATGGAAAAGAATATCCACAAATAAATACAAAAATGGTATATACATACCCCCAAACTTATTTGGAACAGTGTCCACTGTTCTTGGCTGGATAACCGAAGTTTGGTGGTAGGCAGAGGAAGATTATGCAGGGTAAACCGGCTCCTATAAGACCAGGAGCCACTCTGTCGGTTCGGCGCTAAGGTACGGTTTTAGTCGGTGTCTGTTCACTTTAAAAAATGAACCGTCCTTTGGATTCTCCAAATCCACAGCGTCCTGCGGATACACATTCCGCACAAAATACGGCCCTTTCCAGCGAGATCTGAGCTTTCCTGGATGGAAGTGTTGCCGGGTGTCGTAAAGCAGTACCTGTTGACCAGGTACGAAACTTTTGCGCAAAAGTTGTTTATCGTGAAACACCTTCGTTCATTTCTTAACGACAACCGCGTTATCGTAAGCCTCATCCCTAAGCTCGCTCAATTCGTTCAACTGCAGCTTCCGATGGCTGCCCGCATCTTCGAGAGACAGATTCAGTTCTTTTATCGGCCAAAATGCGCGATGCTCTATTTAGACAGGGAGGTGGCAAGCATTTCCGTACACAAGCCGATAGGGAGACATGCCAAGATCGGTCATATAAGCGGTTCGAAATGCCCAAAGGGCATCAGTGAGTTTCAGCGACCAATCCTTACGGTTCTTGGAAACTGTCTTCTCCAGTATCTGCTTGATTTGACAATTTGAAACTTCGGCTTGTCCACAGGTTTGGGGGTGGTAGGGCGTAGATAGCTTATGATTAATGGAATATTTCCGCATCAAGGCCTCGAAAGTCTTATTGCAGAAATGAGTTCTATTGTCGCTAATGATCGCTCGGGGGTGCCCAACCCGGGAGAAAATGTTTTCTTTAAGAAACCTAATGACAACCTTGTTGTCGTTAGTCTGGCTGGGCACAGCCTCGACCCACTTAGAGACGTAATCAACAGCGAGAAGGATGTACAAGTTCCCGAAAGAGCTGGGAAACGGCCCCATGAAATCTATCCTCCAAACGTCGAAAATCTCCACAACCATGATTGGTTGGAGTGGCATCTCGTTCCTCCGGGATATCCGGCCCAAGTGTTGGCACCGGGAGCAAGTCTTGCAGTAGTCATGAGCGTCTTTGAAGAGTTATGGCCAGTAGAAACCACACTGCAAGATCTTCTCAGCTGTCTTTCTGGGGCCAAAATGCCCGCCACATGCTTGATTGTGGCAAAATGACAGCATACTCTTGAATTCATCGTCAGGGATACACAGACGAATAATCTGGTCGGGACAGTACTTGAACAGATAGGGTTCGTCCCAGTAAAAGTGTTTTACTTAGGATAAGAATCGAAGCCTGTCCTGACTTGACCATTCAGTCGGTAATAACCCTGTGGCCAAATAATTCACAATATCTGCAAACCAGGGTTCGCGAGATACTGTCAAGATCTGTTCATCCGGAAAAACGTCGTTGATCGGAAGTTGAGGCGACGGCGAGGAAGGAAGTCGTGAGAGATGGTCGGCGACTACGTTTTCACATCCTCTTTTGTCCTTGATGACAAGGTCAAACTCTTGAAGCAAGAGGATCAAACGTATAAGCCGAGATTTTGCATTTTTCTTCGCAAAAAGATGGCGTAGAGCAGAATGGTCTGTATAGACAATGACTGGAGAGCCGATGAGGTACGGCCTGAACTTTTCTAAAGCAAATACAACAGCCAAGAATTCCTTCTCAGTTGTTGTATAATTGAGTTGGGCGTCGTTCAGGGTTCAGCTCGCATAATAGATTACGTGCGGCATCTTGTTGATGTGTTGTCCAAGGACAGCAACAATGGCAAAGTCGGATGCATCGCACAAAATCTCAAATGGGTGCGTCCAGTCAGGTGAAGAAAGAACAGGAGCAGAAGTGAGTGAGCTTTTTAATGACTCGAACGCAGTCACACAGCTCGAGTTGAAGTCGAATGGCGTGTCCTTGGCCTGTAGAAGAGTCAAGGGCCTAGCAATCTTGCTAAAGTCCTTGATGAACCGTCTATAGAAACTGGCATGGCCAAGGAAGGCCCGGATGTCTCTGACGCATCTGGGAGGAGGGAGATTGGAAATGACCTCAATCTTCGCTTTGTCAACCTCTATGCCATTTTGCGAAATGATATGTCCTAAGACAATACCTTCGCGCACCATGAAGTGGCACTTCTCCCAATTCAAAGTGAGGTTCTTGTCCTTACATCGGGTAAGGACATCGTCAAGATGCAGCAAACACACGTTAAAGAAATCACCGAAGATGGAGAAATAATCCATGAAGATCTCCAGAAATTTCTCCGCCATGTCAGAGAAGATTCCCATCATACACGGCTGGAAGGTAGCGGGCGCATTGCATAACCCAAAGGGCATGCGACGATATGCGAACGTGCCGAAAGGACAAGTGAATGTGGTCTTGTCCTGATCTTTTTCGGTGATGGGAATCTGATTATAGCCGGAGTAGCCATCAAGAAAGCAGTAGTACTCGTATCCGGCCAATCGTTCAATCATTTGGTCAATGAAAGGTAGCGGAAAGTGATCCTTCCGCGTTGCGGCGTTGAGTTTTCTGTAATCGATGCATACTCGCCACCCAGTTTGGGTGCGAGTAGGGATTAACTCATTCACCTTGTTATTAATGATCGTTATGCCTGATTTCTTGGGGACAACGTGAATGGGGCTAACCCACTAGCTATCAGAGATAGGGTAAATGATACCACTATCCAGACACTTCACGATTTCCTTTTTCACAGCCTCCTTCATGACTGGGTTGAGTCGCCTTTGTGGATCCCTGGCTGGTTTGGCATCATCCATCAGATGATTGTGATGTTCAACGATCAGGGGACTAATCCCCTTGATGTCCGCCATGGACCAGCCAAAAGCTTGCCTATTGCTGTGCAAGACCGCAAGAAGGGCTTTCTCTTGCTCTGAAGCTAGAGAAGCCGAGATGATAACAGGGAGGGTCTCGTTCTTACCCAAGTAAGCGTACTTAAGGTGAGACGGCAAAGGCTTGAGTTCGAGCGTTGGAGGTGAAACGATTGAAGGCAAGATTGGTGAAAAGGTCTAGAACTCAAAGGATTCCAGCAAAGGTTCAAAACGAGTGTAAGTGACCGAGTTGGATGGTTCAGGTAACTCATCCGGAAATTCGAAGGATTCAAACTCGGGCGGTGAGTGGCTAAGATCGTTCAAGAAAGTGAAACACTTGTAGTCATTGTCGGGCACAGAAACAGCAGCAGGTTCGAAGAGGAACGCACTAGTGGCGTTAAGGTTATCGTGATTGAACAAAAACTCCTCGAATTCACACTCATTTGGGGTGATCTCCTGAATTGAGCAAACGTCTAGTATATGAGCATTAGGTTCGGAGGGCTGATTCCCCAACCTAAAAATGTTGAGTTCAATTGTCATGTTTTCAAAAGATAGGTTCATCGAACCATTGCGACAATTTATCACAGCATTTGAAGTTGCAAGGAATAGGCGACCGAGTATCCCCGGAATTTGATTCCGGGGGTTAGCTACAGGTTGTGTGTCTAATACAATGAAGTCAACGGGGAATATGATGTCCCCAACCTTGATTAACACATCATCTAGCTCACCCATAGGATGGGTGATTGATCGGTCGGCTATTTGGAGAGTGCAGTGTGTGGGTTTCAGCTCACCTACACCTAGTTGCTCATATACTGAGTACGGAAGCAGGTTAATACTGGCACCAAGATCTAATAGTGCGCGGTTGATGTTCTTATCCCGAATGGTAATAGAAATCGTAGGACAGCCAGGGTCCTTCCGTTTTTGCGGTAAAGATGGGGTAAGAGCATCACTCACAGCACTAGCCAAGAAAACTTTCTTGGGTACCTGAGACTTCCTCTTTTTCGTGCACAAGTCCTTTAAGATTTTCGCGTAGGACGGGACTTGTTGGACAGCATCTAAAAGGGGAATGTTGATGTTAACCTGCTTAAACAACTCCAGAATCTTCTCCATTTGTGGATTTTGTTTATTGGACCTCAACCGGTTTGGAAATGGGACGTTTTTAAAATTGGTTGAGTCCAATGCTTGTGAAGGAGATTGTGGAGCTGGAACGGATCCCAGAGCTGGTGTTTTCGTGGAGTGAGAAGTGGGTCCGTTCAGAGCAGAAGACGAAGAAGGAGAGCCTATTGAAGAATGAAGAATAGGCTCAGAAGATGCGGAAGGAGCAGAAGAAGCGGCCGGGGTGTCATTATCCTCAATTGCTGTGCCGATGTTGTTATGCAGCATTCTTCCCGATCTCAATGTAGTCACGGCACTCACATTATGGTTATGTTGCTCAAGAGCAACATGTACATTATGTGGGTGACCGGGATTTGGGAGTGGTTGAGATGGAAGCTTCCCCTTTTCTCGCTCGCTTAACGCCGCATTCAGCTGTGCAATCTGGGCTTCTATGGTCTTGATGCTTTGCCCGTGTGCAGCAGTGTGTTGCACCAAAGACTGAATAGACGACTGGATGTTGGCGGTGGATTGTGTCGATTGTTTAACGAACGCCTCCAGACTTCGTCTGGCAAGGAAACCTTATCGTTGTTTGACGGAACAAAGTTGTTTTGTAGAAAAGAATTGTTGGGTGCAAAGTTGTTCGTCTGATTTTGAAAAGGTTGGGGTTGGAAGGGCTGCTGAAACTGATGTTGAGTTTATTGTTGCGCTTGTTGTTGCGGAGGAGGGGGCCTCTGGAAATTGTTGTCTTGGAATTGTTGTTGATTCTGATTCCAGGCGAAATTAGGGTGGTTCCTCCAACCAGGATTGTAGGTGGAAGAGTATGGATCATTTCTCGGTCTTTGCTGAAATGCAGCATTAACCGGATCCTGTCCTTGGGATGGTAGATTGTAAGGACACTCTTCGGTTAAGTGAGAAGGATCGGAACAACAAGCACAAATGGTACGAAGGGGAAGAACAGGGGCAGGAGCAGGAGATGAAAATTTGCTCTCTATCGCTTCAAGTTTTCTCGTTATTATAGCCATTTCAGCTTTAATCGCAATAGAGACATCAAGTTGGTGAATTCCTACCCTGGACTGACCAGTAGAATTGGAGGAAGAAGAAGAAGAAGAAGTTGGTCTGGTGCTCTCCCATTGAAGCGTTTTTTCCGCAAGGTCGTCGAAGAATTGCCACGCTTCCTCGTCAGATTTCGATAGGAAGTGGCCCTGACAAATGGTTTCCAACAACTGCTTGGTTGCTGGGTTCAGGCCCTCGTATAAGGTTTGGCAAAGTTGCCATTTCTCAATACCGTGGTGAGGGCACTGAACAAGAAGGTCTTTATACCGGTCAAAGCACTTCCAGAAGGGTTCAGTAGGAAGCTGAAAGAATTGGTTGATTTTGTTACGGATCCTTACGATTTTATGATTCAGATAGAATTTCTTGAGAAACGCTTTCACAAACTCGTCCCAACTGGTTATGGAGTGGGAAGCGGTGCTATACAGCCATTTTTCAGCAAGATCGCACAAAGTGAACGGAATGACCCGTAGCCGTATAGCATCGTCCGACAGCTGGGTAGTTTTCATCATGGCACAAACATTTTGGAACTTGTTGATGAAGATATAGGTATCTTCAGATTCAAGCCCATGAAATTTCGAAAGCATGTTAATGAAGTGGGGCTTAATTTCAAAATTATCCCCATTGGCCGGTGGAAGGGAAAGACAAGTGGGAAGTGCAGAACGGGTGGGATAGAAACGATCCTGGAGCGCGATTCGCTGCGGTGCTACAACAGGCGGTGGTGGTAGGTTATTTGCATCCGTAGGAGGTGGAGTCAATCCCGAGGGAGTCAAAGAGATGTTTGGATTAAATCCTGACATCGCGGAAGAAGAGGTTGGTGATGGTGAAGGCGAGGATGTATGAAAAGAATTCCGGTCAACGTCGGAGTTGGCCGGCAAAGGTAAGGGTGAAAGAGGCGTGGATGGAGTTTCGACGTCTGAGTCGATCGCGTAGTCGGTAGCGACTAACGTAACGCGTACTAGGCGGGCTCTAGTGTCCCGAGTCCAAGCGGACATACACTAAATGAGTTTAGTATAGTCAAAGCGGAGAAGGTGAGGGTAAGAAAACGTCAATGGAGAAATACGATAGGAGGTGGGTAAAAAATGGATTCTGGCGACAAAGGGCAAGTTTTTATAAAAGTTTTTGGTTTTGTGTTTTTTTTAGAAAGAGCTTTACAGAAATATGTACGGACTTACGGCTTCAAACAATCACAAACAAGATATGCATAATCACACCTAGATCTAGGGTCACCTAGGTCAGCTAGACAGCTCCTAACTATTCCTAAAGGCTAGAAATAGGACCTCAAACCGCCTCTTCTCCACCAATTGCGGCCAGGTAAGTGCCAGGTAAGTGGGAGGCTCCCCACTACGTTAGTAGTGGTCCTAATTAAGTAACCACTTGCCTTAGACACACTTGCCTAGACACCGCAAAAGTCAGGATAGGATAAACGGCCGATGCCTGTAACTAGTCCTCTGTCCTATTGAGCGCGAAGTCCTTAGGGCCGAGTCTAGTATTTTTTAATTTAAGCAATGGTCAATGCATATGCTTTTTGTGATTTCTGGGGTCCTGGGAAGGGTGATGAAATCCCTACCCAATATGGATTGGTTTCAAGCCCCTTAAAGTCCGTATTAATATATGCAAAGCAATAACAATCAACTGCAAACAATTTTTATTTTTTAGCGCTGCGCAAAGAATCCTGCACAAAAACAATTTATTGGAAGGGGAAGAGAGTTTGCGCAAAGAATGCTGCAAAAAACACAGTTCAGTGGAGTTCAGAGGAGTGGGGGAGAGAAAAGGAGGACTTACAGAAATTTTGAGTTGATGAGGGCAGCGAATGGCCGCGGTTCCGCGGCCAAAGGGCTCTTATGCCGCGGTTCCGCGGCAGGAATGGTGAGTTGGGCCTTCAAACTCCTTGCAGGTTCTGGTCTGGGTGTCCTCCTCAGTTTTGAAGCCCCTGAATCTGGCTTTGCTCACTAGATCTGCTCCAGAATTTTACAGTAGACCGTTGGCTCCGTCTTGATCCGTCGCGGTGTAGCCGCGAGATATGGGTCTATCTTCCCACGTCTTTGGCACTGAACTCGACCGTCTTTTTATCCTGCACACTTGCACAAAAACTAATCAAAAATAACAAAGAAATAAACTACCGTCTCCCCGGCAACGGCGCCATTTGATTGATAGAGATTTTGCATGCTAAGTTTATTCCCGCAATCAAGACGGTTTCGCTTGTAGCTAGCCGGTTGAGTACGGGTCGTCCACAGGGAGATGGGAATCTTTTTCTATGTGCTTTAACGAGTTAATTCTAAATGTCCAGGTTTGTTTTTAGATTACTTATGTGCTAAAATGATATATAAAGAGAGCTTGTTAGGGTTAGGATTAGGTTAGTTTGAGTTAGGAGTCGCTCACTTCTTTCATTGCCACTCTTAATATCGGTGTTACGGTAATCGGCAACAACGGGGATTAGCACGACTAGAAAGGAACTTGCGAGTATAAGCTAGGCTTTCCAACGCATAAGTTCTTCCTTTTGGTGCTTGTCCGTCCGTTCTTGGCTCTTAGCCTTAACCTCCGGTTAATTCAACCACAACCGGTCTCACTAAGGAATCACCACTATCATGTATGATAGGGTGCCGTAGGGAGCGGATTGTGGTTCAATTAATGGGAGTCCGAATTAAGATGTTGGGTAAGAAAAGAGTGAGAGAGATTTTCTTCTCTCAAACTTTCCTTATCCTACCCTAACAAGTATGAAAATGTCACGCCCCGCTTCCTGGTGTACGGCGAAGTGGACGCGACGAGGTCCGCTACGTATTTACTGTGAAGTAAATACGCTAAGCGTATCTAAGCAATATAAAAGTAAATCACAAGAGACAAGAGTTATAGAAATAACAGCAACTTTATTAATAACATTCTTTTGTACAATGCATGAAAAGTAAATACAACTGAAATGAAAATCGATACCTAAACAGTGGCATAACAGGAAATGAAAATACTGAAAAGAATAAGGTACAATATCTAGAGCTCGGGGTCTCCGTGAAACTGCTCCAAGTCTTCACCGGTGGGCTCGATCTCTGCTGGGTCCAAAGCACCTGACGACATTCAAAGAAGAAAGAAATAGAATGTCGTCAGCGAACAGGTCGCTCGGTAAGTCCCAAAGATAAGGAAGAATTAGAAAGACAGAATAAGAGTAATTTGCTAAAGTATTATGTTGCAGAATTTTATGGAATATTGTGTTAACGCTGTTATTTGTATCTTGGTATAGAAGAATGCCAGTGTATACAAGAGGGGTCTCTATATGCTAGAGACCAGGGAAAACGGAATGTACAAGGAACAGTTAAGCCACGGTACAATAACAACGGAATATAGGTTTGGTGTCTTAATCTGGCCACCTTGTGCCACCTTTAACACCTTCCGTACCAATCTACCCCTTAAACCCCGTAGTGTTTTGACAGTATTGTTGTATTGTATTGTGTAATTTGGATGACTGACCAAAACCATGATATCAGTAAACAGATTGTAACTGTATAATCAGATAAATGGAATAACGGAATAATGGATGTATATCCATGGTTTGATTCAGTCAAGTTAGATAGATTGTTAACTGGATTCTGGGATTCATGTGTTCATACTAAGTTGGAATATTAAAGAATATAGATTGACTTGAATTATATTCAAGTCAGAAATAATCAGACTCATACCCGAGTCAGACTAAAAGAAATGTAATTTGAAGTTCTATAATTGTTAGGGTTCTTATTGTAAATTATAAAACTTGAGGAGGTTTTATGTAAAAAGTACTTTTGTATAGTTTTCAAGATACACCTCAAGTATTTATTATTCGTCTTTATAGTTATAATGAGTGTAGATTTTATTTGTGTTATTCTAGTGAATATATCCTAATAAAAGTATTAATTTATAATATTGATTTATTTGAAATTCATGGTATTTTAATGTAACTTTTAATCTTGTAATTTTTTAGGAAAAGTGAAAACTTTATCTTATAATAAAATAGGTGTTTAAATGAATATATATATATGTTAATATAAGAATAATTTATAATAAGTATTTTATTTTCCAAAAAATCTCATTTTTCTTAAATGTCGTATTTTAAACCTTTCGAGACCGAATGCTCCTTGCGGAAGTCTGAATCTCACACTACTAAGCCGGAGGGTGCACGATAAACTGTACAATCCCTAACGGGTTCCCCAAATGTGGGTTGTAGTGGCGCTTTGCAAAGATTTAATAAATACTAATCATTTAGAAAACGGTTTTATAAAGATGAGGTATTTATTTGTAAAATGTGTAAATTTCCGTATTTTAGTTTCTAGGGTTTCCTAAGCCAACTAGCCTATTTCTAAAGGGTCTGAACGACAAGTCATTAGAAGGCTCAAATCGCCTCTTCACCGCCAATTGCGGCCAGGTAAGTGCCAGGTAAGTGGGAGGCTCTCCACTACAAGTAGTGGCCCTAATTAAGTAACCACTTGCCTTAGACACACTTGCCTAGACACCACAAAGTCAGGTTTAGATAAACGATCGATGTCCATGATATATCGTATTTTCCTATTAAAAGATTTTGTTTTAACATTGTATACAACTTAGAACTTTCAGAAAAGGTTTATAAAGAAAATAGTATTTTAATGTAAGTCCTGTATTTTCGTATTCTAAGTTTTGATGATATCAATTAGGGTTGTATTTACGTGTGTGTGGAGGTAGGTCTTTACCTCGTGATCTATTTTAAAGTATAATGAAGTTTAGGGGTTAAATATGATAAACTAAACATGGTGGTATTTAAGTGCGAAAATACGGTATTGCAAAAGTTATCATTTCATATGAGAAACTTTATCCAATTTGATTTTTAAGTGATTAATAGTCAACATGAATATGTTAAAGTATTATGAAGTTAGTAACAAGTGAGTTTTGATAGAAAACCGAATCGGAAATCGGTTTGTTCCGATTTCCGTCGGGTTTTAAAAAGTCGTATTTTTCTTAAGAGAAAAGAAAGATAGAAAGAGGGGGACTTACGGGTATGGACAAGCTAGAGAGTGCTAGGAAGGTAGTGGGTTATCGATGCGTCGAAAAGTCATGAAGGGTCCGAGTACGATCGCCGGAATTCGTCGTCGATTTCGGCAACGCTTCGTCTTTCGCTCGTTTTCTAATGTACCGAGTTCTCTTGAAATTTTTAGAGAGTGGACTTAGAAATGTAGGGTGAGACGGTAGAGGGTAGGGGTGTTTATATATGGTTAGGCTAGGGTTAGGGTTTTAATTAAAAATATATATAAAAAAAAATTAAAAAAATCATTAAATTTTGAAATAAAAGTGATTTATTGAGAATCTGGTAACCGATCAAAAATTTTAAAGTATGCAGGGAGAATGACCAGGTCAACACGGAGAAATTCCGTGTTGACGACTCGGCCATCCGGCCGAGTCGGGGTACCGTCGGGTGGGTCATCACCTGGGGGAAATTTTGGTATATTTACTTTTTTTTGTTCAGTATAAATTTTGTGAGTTATGACGGTTTGACTGTTGACTTTCCAAAAAAATTAAAACAAAATAATATAAAAAATAATGTGGGGCATAGGATTCGAACTCTGGTGGCTTGGTTCAGCAGTGTAAGGTATTACCAATGAGCTACAAGCTCCTTCTTGTAATTATAGAGTGAAATAAATACTTAAAGAGATATCAGCTGTAATAAATACTCTAAGTATACCTTGAATTTAAATCAATTCTTTGTATATTAAAAATGGAGTTGTTACAGTCTACCCTCCTTACAAAAATTTCGTCCTCGAAATTTACAACTTTTATTTGAGGACTAGTTTACAAAGAGGTGTAGATATCTAGTACGCATTTCATCCTCCCTTTCCCAAGTGGACTCTCCTGGAGTGTCTTTCCTCCACATCACTCGAACCAAGTTAACCTCCTTGTTCCGAAGTGTCTTCACTTTCATGTCCAGGATCTCCACGGGCTGTTGCTCACAAGACAAGTCGGGATGTATAGTGAGCTCAGAACGATCGAGAACATAGCTGGGGTCACTCACATACTTTCTGAGTTGGGATATGTGGAACACATTATGCACTCCTTCCAATGAGGGTGGAAGCGCTAAACGGTATGCCACTTCACTGACTCGTTCGAGTACGTCGAACGGTCCAATATATCTTGGACTTAGCTACCCCGTCTTCCAAAACGGATCACTTCACGGTTCGGAGATATTTTCAAGAATACGTGATCTCCTGGCTGGAACTCCAAGTGTCGTATCTTTGCATCAGCCCAGTGCTTCTGTCGATCTTGGGCTATGCGCATTCTTTTCCTGATAGTACGAACAACATCAACAGTCGCTACTATCATCTCTCGTCCAAGAAGTTCCCTATCTCCGATGTCGTCCCAACTTAATGGCGAACGACACTTCCTTCCATACAATGCTGCAAAAGGTGCCATTCCTATGCTTGCTTGGTAGCTGTTGTTGTATGAAAACTCCACAAGATGTAGGTGATCTTCCCACGATCCCTTGAAGTCTAGCATACATGCTCTAAGCATATCCTCCAAGATCTGAATAGTTCGTTCCGACTGTCCATCTGTTTGTGGATGATAAGCCGTGCTGAAGTTCAGACTTGTTCCCAAGCTTGCTTGCAGACTCTGCCAAAATTGCGATCGGAACCTGGTGTCACGATCGGAGACAATGCAGACCGGTACTCCATGAAGTCTCACAATTTCCTGTATGAGTTCATGGGTATCAGAGATAGTACATTATGAAGAGTTTAAATCTAAATTAGATTATTACCTCCATGTACTTCTTTGCTAGTGTCTCAGTTGATTGGCCAACTCGAAATGGGATGAAGTGAGCCGACTTTGTGAGTCGATCCACAATGACCCATATGGCATTGTTACCCTTTGTGCTGCGTGGAAGAGCAGTCACAAAATCCATCGTGATGTGTTGCCACTTCCATTCTGGGATTGGTAACGGTTGAAGTAATCCATCAGTCCTGTGATGTTCACCATTTACTTGCTGACACACCAAGCATTTTGCGACACTTCTGGCTACTTCACGCTTCATTCCATGCCACCAATAATTCTAACGTAGATCTTTATACATTTTGGTACCTCCAGGATGTACTGAGTAGGGAGAGCTATGAGCTTCTTTCATTACTCTTCCCGAACAGGACCTTTTAGTACACACAATCTGCTACCGTATCTCAAAGATCCGTCTTCATGGATGATGAAGTCTGTTCTGAGTCCATTCTCCACTCGTTCTCTGATCTTTTGCAACTTAGCATCGCTGGCTTGAGCTGCTTTGATCTGATTGACAATGGTTGATTGAACTTGTAAATTCATCAAACTTGAAGCATTACCTGGCATGACTACTTCAATCTCCATCTGATCCAAGTCTTGTTGAAGCTTCCACTGAGCGGTGAGATTCATTGCTAATGGTTGGCGACTAAGAGCATCAGGTACTACATTCACCTTCCCTGGGTGATATTGCAAGTTGATGTCAAAGTCCGCCATGTGTTCTAACCATCTTCTCTGCCGCATATTCAACTCCTTCTGAGTAAACACGTACTTCAGGCTCTTATGATCTGTGTAGATGTTCACTCGTTCACCAAGTAGGTAATGACGCCAAATCTTGAGAGCAAAGATGACGGCTGCCAACTCCAAATCATGCGTCGGATAATTACGCTCGTGAATCTTCAGCTGTCTTGAAGCATATGCCACAACCTTACCGTGCTGATGTAGAACACATCCTAATCCCTTACCGGATGCATCGCAATGCACTTCGAATCCTCTAGATTGATCCGGTATGACGAGAATATGTGCTGATGTCAACCTTGACTTGAGTTCTACGAAAGCTTGTTCGCATGCTTCTGACCACACAAATTCTTTATCTTTACATGTGAGCTTGGTCAGGGGTGTTGTTATCTTCGAAAAGCCTTCAATAAACCTTCTGTAATATCCATCTAAACCCAAGAAACTTCGAATATCCTTCACTGACTTTGGTGTAGGCCATTCGCTAACTTTCGAAACATTTGCTGGATCTACAGAGATTCCTTCTCCTGATACGATATGTCCAAGAAAACCAACTTGATTTAGCCAAAACTCGCACTTGTTGTACTTGGCATAAAGCTGATGTTGTCGAAGAGTTTCCAGGACAATTCGTAGATGTTCTGCATGTTCTTTCCGACTCTTAGAATACACCAGGATGTCGTCGATGAAGATGACAACAAACCTGTCTAAGTACTCCCGGAAAACTTGATTCATAAGGTTCATGAATATTGCGGGTGCGTTGGTCACTCCAAATGGCATCACTAGAAATTCGTAATGTCCATAGCGAGTTCTGAAAGCTGTTTTGTGAATATTAGCTTCCTTGACCTTCACTTGATGTTAACCTGAACGAAGATCTAGTTTAGAGAAAACACAAGATCCACTTAACTGATCGAATAAATTATCGATGCGCGGGAATGGATACTTGTTCTTTATAGTGACTTCGTTCAAGGCTCTATAATCGATGCACATTCTGTATGAACCTTCCATCTTCTTCACAAGTAATACAGGTGATCCCCAACTTGAAGTGCTTGGACGAATCCATCCTTTCGCCAGTAATTCGTCCAACTGTGTTCGGACTTCCTTCAAACCTTCCGGACTTAAACGATAGGGTGCTTTGATCACCGGTTGTGCTCCTGGTACTAAATCAATACTGAATTCAAGAGCTCGATCGGGAGGCAAACCAGATATATCGTCAGGAAATACATCGTCGAACTCTCGAACCACATCTGGTCTTGATTCTTCCTCCGCTTGAGCTGCTGCAACTACTGCTTCTCTTGGCTTCGCTTTGTAGGTACTTGGCTCCAGTGTGCGGTCTCCGCTTTTAAAATAGAAGACCGGATGGTCTGGGATCTCGAATACTACCCTCCTTTGACGACAGTCGATGGTAGCATAAAAAGTTCCAAGCCAATCCATTCCTAGAACCACATCGAAGTTTGGTATGTCCAGCACCTTGAAGTCAGCATAAAGCTCTCGACTGCAGACGACGACTGGACACATGCTGTATCCCATAGTTGCCTTTAGAACGCCATTTCCGAAACTGACATTCCAGCTGGATATAAGCGGTGAAACTGGAATCGCATGGGTTCGGACAAACCGTTGCGACATAAAGCAATGTGATGCTCCAGTATCAAACAGTGCTAGTGCAGGGATTAAGGATACTAAGATTGTACCTAAGGTATGTGGGATTTGTTTTAGGTATAGAAAATAGGTAGGTAAGTAGAAGGATAGGAAAAACAAGTTTGAAAAGAAAGGTTTACCAGTGATGACTTGGCCAGTGGCCTCAGCTTCTTCCACAGACATCGTGAAAGCCTGGCGCCTTGGTACATTCCTCCTGGCCTGAGGAGCATTCCTCGGAACGTTCCTTTGAGCTTGATGGAACTGACGAGGAGGTGGTGCATCTTGTGGTCCTCTGGGTGGTGCAGGGAGTGCAGGTCTGGGAGCAGGTTCTTAAAGAGTTGGTCGCTGCGGATAAGTAATTGCTGGCCTGGGTGCAGCAACTGAGTTCTGTCTTTGGGGACAAGACCCAATATCGTGAGTAGCTGAGCCGCAGACTAAGCAAAGGCGGTTGGCTCGACGGCAGTCCTTCATCATATATTCAGTTCTCTTGCAGTAGGTGCAAAAGGCTGGGCTGGAACGATGGGTTGGTACTCCGAGTCGCCTTTGCACGAAAGGTGGCATGGACAAGGCTCCACCTGCCATCTGATTGGCAGGGCGCTTGACTCCTGCAGACTGAGGTCTGCCCTTTGCTTTTATCACTGCCTCATAACTGCAGGCAGCTTCCAGAGCATCCTCATGAGTCAAAAATTTTCCTGTGGCTAGAGCAGCCTGAATCTTCGTGTCCAGTCCTTGTTGAAAGCGACGGGCTCTGATCTCGTCCGTCGGTATCAAGTGTGCCGCGAATCTGTTTAAAGATTGTGTTTGCTGTGTAGTATGTGATATTTAAAAATTGAACTATTGTGACATATCTTACCGGCTAAACATGGTGAATTCAGCATCATATTCATCTACTAATTTGTCCCACATTGAACCCTGTTGTAGATGAATAAACTGCTGCTCCATTGCAAACCTGGCAGTCACAGGGAAGTATTTCACGTCGAACTTCTCGTGAAAGGTCTTCCATTCAATCGGCTGTACCAGACGGCTTTCTTCCGCCTTCCACCAGTTGCGAGCATTATCCGTGAGCTGTAGTTTTGCTACACGGACCCAAGCGATGTCTGGCACTTGAGCTGTTGCCAGATCGTCTTCGATGCTTTATGCCCATTCTTCCGCTTCAAGAGGGCTTCCTTTACTAGATAACTACTTGGGATGTAAAGCCCTGAATTGCTTTACTCCCGGTGCGTCAGTCTCGGGACAGTTCAGAAGTTGTTGTTGTCCCTCGAGAAGACTGCGGATCGCCTCAAATAGCATTGTTTGCTCAGTGGGTGGTGCAGGAACAGCTGGTGCGAGAGGTAGTGCAGGAGGTGTGTTGTTGACATTGGTGCTGGTATTGTTCGGGGAATCCATAACCTTGAAAGGACATATTCAAATACATGAAATGATAAGATTCAAGAAATAGAAATTTGCAAGATTCAAGAAAAATGAATTGTAAAGAATGTTTTAGTTGCTGGTTCTTGTGTTATATTGCTTAGGATCTTCACGCAGACCAGAACTGCATGACAGGGATACATACAGTTCTGACCTGCATGGGCCACCAACAAAACCTGTCATGCCCCGCTTCCCGGTGTACGGCGAAGTGGACGCGACGAGGTCTGCTACGTATTTACTGTGAAGTAAATACGCTAAGCGTATCTAAGCAATATAAAAGTAAATCACAAGAGACAAGAGCTATAGAAATAACAAATTTATTAATAACATTCTTTTGTACAATGCATGAAAAGTAAATACAACTAAAATGAAAAGCGATGCCTAAACAGTGGCATATCAGGAAATGAAAATACTGAAAATAACAAGGTACAATATCTAGAGCTCGGGGTCTCCGTGAAACTGCTCCAAGTCTTCACCGGTGGGCTCGATCTCTGCTGGATCCAAAGCACCTGACGACATTCAAAGAAGAAAGAAATAGAATGTCGTCAGCAAACAGGTCGCTCGGTAAGTCCCAAAGATAAGGAAGAATTAGAAAGACAGAATAAGAGTAATTTGCTAAAGTATTATGTTGCAGAATTTTATGAAATATTGTGTTAACGTTGTTGTTTGTAGCTTGGTACAGAAGGATGCCAGTGTATATGAGAGGGGTCTCTATATGCTAGAGACTAGGGCAAACGGAATGTACAAGGAACCGTTAAGCCACGGTACAACAGCAACGAAATATAGGTTAGGTGTCTTAATTTGACCACCTTGTGCCACCTTTAACACCTTCCGTACCAATCTACCCCTTAAACCCCGTAGTGTTTTGACAGTATTGTTGTATTGTATTGTGTAATTTGGATGACTGACCAAAACTATGATATCAGTAAACAGATTGTAACTGTATAATCAGGTAAATGGAATAACGGAATACTGGATGTATATCCATTGTTTGATTCAGTCAAGTTGTATAGATTGTTAACTGGATTCTGGGATTCATGTGTTCATATTGAGTTGGAATATTAAAGAATATAGATTGACTTGAATCATATTCAAGTCAGAAATAATCAGACTCATACCCGAGTCAGACTAAAAGAAATGTAATTTGAAGTTCTATAATTGTTAGGGTCCTTATTGTAAATTATTAAACTTGAGGAGGTTTTATGTAAAAAGTACTTTTGTATAGTTTTCAAGATACATCTCAAGTATTTATTATTCGTCTTTATAGTTATAATGAGTGTAGATTTTATTTGTGTTATTCTAGTGAATATATTCTAATAAAAGTATTAATTTATAATATTGATTTATTTGAAATTCATGGTATTTTAATTTAACTTTTAATCTTGTAATTTTTTAGGAAAAGTGAAAACTTTATCTTATAATAAAATAGGTGTTTAAATGATAAATATATATATGTTAATACAAGAATAATTTATAATAAATATTTTATTTTCCAAAAAATCTCATTTTTCTTAAATGTCATATTTTAAACCTTTCGAGACCGAATGCTCCTTGCGGAGGTCTGAATCCCGCACTACTAAGCCCGAGAGTGCACGATAAACCGTACAATCCCTAACTGGTTCCCTAAATGTGGGTTGTAGTGGCGCTTTGCAAAGATTTAATAAATACTAATCATTTAGAAAACGGTTTTATAAAGATGAGGTATTTATTTGTAAAAGGTGTAAATTTCTGTATTTTAGTTTCTAGGGTTTCCTAAGCCAACTAGCCTATTTCTAAAGGGTCTAAACGACAAGTCATTAGAAGCCTAAAATCGCCTCTTCACCGTCAATTGCGGCCAGATAAGTACCAGGTAAGTGGGAGGCTCTCCACTACAAGTAGTGGCCCTAATTAAATAACCACTTGCCTTAGACACACTTGTCTAGACACCACAAAGTCAGGTTTAGATAAACGATCGATGTCCATGACATATCGTATTTTCCTATTAAAAGATTTTGTTTTAACATTGTATACAACTTAGAACTTTCAGAAAAGGTTTATAAAGAAAATAATATTTTAATGTAAGTCTTAGTATTTTCGTATTCTATGTTTTGATGATATCAATTAGGGTTGTATTTACGTGTGTGTGGAGGTAGGTCATTACCTCGTGATCTATTTTAAGGTATAGTGAAGTTTAGGGGTAAAATATGATAAACTAAACATGGTGGTATTTAAGTGCGAAAATACGGTATTGCAAAAGTTATCATTTCATGTGAGAAACTTTATCCAATTTGATTTTTAAGTGATTAATAGTCAACATGAATATGTTAAAGCATTATGGAGTTAGTGACAAGTGAGTTTTGATAGAAAACCGAATCGGAAATCGGTTTGTTCCAATTTCCGTCGGGTTTTAAAAAGTCGTATTTTTCTTAAGACAAAAGAAAGATAGAAAGAGGGGGACTTACAGGTTAGGACAAGCTAGAGAGTGCTAGGAAGGTAGTGGATTGTCGATGCGTCGAAACGTCGTGAAGGGTCTTAGTACGATCGCCGGAATTCGTCGTCGATTTCGGCAGCGCTTTGCCTTTCGCTCGTTTTCTAATGTACCGAGTTCTCTTGAAATTTTTAGAGAGTGGACTTAGGAATGTAGGGTAAGGGGGTAGAGGGTAGGGGTGTTTATATAGGGTTAGGCTAGGGTTAGGGTTTTAATTAAAAAAATATATAAAAACATTAAAAAAATAATTAAATTTTGAAATAAAAGTGATTTATTGAGAATCTGGTAACCGATCAAAAATTTTAAAGTATGCAGGGGGAATGACCAGGTCAACACGGAGAAATTCCGTGTTGACGACTCGGCCGTCCGGCCGAGTCCGGCCGACGGCGCCGGCCCGAGTCGGCCGGTCCGCCAGCCGACTCGGCCGAGTGGGGCCGAGTCGAGGTACCGTCGGGTAGGTCATCACCTGGGGGAAATTTTGGTATATTTTGTTTTTTTTGTTCAGTATAAATTTTGTGAGTTATGACGGTTTGACTGTTGACTTTCCAAAAAAATTAAAACAAAATAATATAAAAATTAATGTGGGGCATGGGATTCGAACTCTGGTGGCTTGGTTCAGCAGTGCAAGGTATTACCAATGAGCTACAAGCTCCTTCTTGTAATTATGGAGTGAAATAAATACTTAAAGAGATATCAGCTGTAATAAATACTCCAAGTATACCTTGAATTTAAATCAATTCTTTGTACATTAGAAATGGAGTTGTTACAGAAAACTACTCATCCATTATAAGAAAAAGAAAATAAAACAAAGGAGGAAAATAGAAAGAAAGAGATTAGAAGATTACAACTAGCTATTTGAGACCTCCCCTTGGCATGGATCAAGCTTACGCATCATAGTTGTTTAAAGATAAAGAAAAAGAGAACAAGAAAGAAACAAACAGCAAATAACAATAACTAGATTAGAAAATGAAAATACAAGAAATTATAATTAACAATTACAACAAGATAAGCATGGTAAGAACAAGAACTCATTTATTCATTCTTCACTCACAAAAGCTCACTACAAGTTTTTAATGGAGAAGAGATGAGAGGAGGAAGAAGAACAACACATGTATTCTAAAATCTAAATACAAGAATATGAGGACCCTTGGCTTTGGCAAGTTCTGGACTATTTATAGGCAAGAAACTGGAAATCTAGGGCAAAATTCTGTCTCTATATACAATTACCAAACTGCCCCTAAAATACGACCTTCTGAGGAGCCTGTACGGCCGCGGATCTGCGGCCTAGACCCCCTATTGGCCGCGGATCCGCACCCATATAGAGGAGTTGGCCCCTCGGGTTTTGTGTGCTTCCCTGGTCTTATCTTGTCTGTAGTTTGGCATATGTTTTTTCCTCAGAAACTCTTCACAAAATTTCCAGAATTTCAGCATATCAACAAGTGATTTGATATGGATCTTTTTGCCATGATTTCCTCGAGCTCCGCGTAGATATGTTGGGTCTTGTGTTGACATTGAGCTTTGTGCATGAAAATGACATTGATTTGCTATTTTGTCCCTTAAACTGGTGTGCGGCAAAATACGGATAGAGAGCGGAGACCCGTGTTTTGTCTGTGGTTGGCAGTAATCCGGATTTTGTCGTGCTTTTTCATGAATTTCACCGTTTAGAGCCGAGAACATGTATCCTGCAATTGACTAGCAAACACGGCTCAAGAGTACCAACCGATAAGCAATGTGATAAAAATTGGGCGGTAAAAAATGCAATAATCTGATATGAACACTCTTCCCTACAGGCGCAAGCCCCTGCAGTTAATTACGCTACCGCATCGCGGTAACCACTTTCTCCTTCTCCAGAATTTCACTTCGTGTCGTGTGTGTTTGTTGTGCTTGTGGTTGCCCGTGGATTGTATACGGAGACTAAGTGATGCCGTCGCCCGTAGGACGTGGATTAGTCCAAATCCGTGTTTACTTAGATTTGGATTTGGTGTTTTAGTTTAAGGATACGTTAGCCATATTGAGCTTAAGATCAACATAAACTTTTGTTAAGGATACGTTAGCCTAATCTCGAGACTAAGATCAACTTAACGGGATCGTTTGGATCTGACAAGAGAGCAATTGGCTCTATTGTTTAGTTTAATGACGTTGCGGTCAATTTCCAGTTTAGGGACATGGTGTTCCATCATTGCCATTTGGGGACGAACATTAGTTTAAGGACATTTCGGTCCAACATTCCCATTTTGGGATGAATATTAGTTTAAGGACGTTTCGGTCCACGAGTTTAAGGACCCCGCAGTCCGTATCGATGTGTGGTTGTCGGGACCCGTTACCTCTCTGACGTCGTTGAAGGATTACAACGATAGGTGTCAGAGGAGTTCGGAGATGTACCCTTGAACCGGATGTAAATTGATTTAGGAGAGCAGTCTTGCTCAGTCAATTTAATTTGAGGATTTACGGACATGATTGGGCTAAGTCCAGTTGAAGATGTTCAACGTTTTTATTTTTGTCCTATTAGGCCTGTGCTAGGGCTTTGCCCCTGTTTAATAATGCACTGCATTTTATTCGGGCCTGTTAGGCCTTTTTAATTGGGCTTGGCCCTTCTGTAAATAATGCGGTGCATTAATTACTTGACGGTGGTTTGTCTGGCGCTTTGCGCCAATTATTGAGCGCAAGCGCTTATGGTGGTGACACGTGTCACACTCTGGTGAGCGCAAGCGCAAAAGCGCAGTGCGCTGCGCTGTTGCGCTGCTGACATGTGGCGCGCTCTAGTGCACTGCGCCAACTTTAGAGAGCAATGCTCTATCTTAAAAGTGCATAGCGCAAGTTATTCTGATGCTGACACGCGGCGCTCTCTGGTGGCTTGCGCCAACCCCGGAGCGCAACAATGCAGTTTTAGCAACTGCAAGGCACTGTTTCAATAACTTGATCCAATTTTGGGTTCAAGAAAAGAATCTTTAAGATTTCAGAACCAATGGTTCATAAAAAAGCTAAAGGCACTGTTATTATTTATTTTTTTTATTGAAGACCATTGAACTTGTTCTTAGATCAATGATCTATTCAGAAGAAGTTCTTCTTGAATAAAGGTTTTTACCTTTTTTCTCTTTTTCTCAAAATTCTTCAGAGTTCTCTCTATTCTCTTTGCTGTTGTTTTTGATCTTGATGTTGATGATGATTTCTGAATTGGGCCTTTATATTGTGCCCATTAATTTGTTAAAAAGATTATTTTCTGAGTGATTTGGGGAATTTTCCCCACCGTTGGATCTTTGATCCAAGGGCTTCTGTCTTACAGAAGACAATCTTCTTGTTTTAACAAGAACAGAAAGATCTTACTGGAATTTTAATTCTCTTTGGCGGAGATGTACCAGTGCTTGACACGCGTCACGCAGCACACGGCGCAGCGCAACTGCGCTGACACGTGTCCCTCAGCACACAGTGCAGCGCAACCGCGCTTGCGCATCTGCGCTGACACGTGTCGCGCACAGCGCAGCGCATCTGCGCTGACACGTGTCGCGTAGCGCAGTGCTTGCGCAACTGGCTGACACGTGTCGCGCAGCGCAGCGTTTGCGCAACTGAAACATTGCTTCCTTTAATTTTTGTTTTAAATAGAGCCTTACTCTGATTGGGCGCGCTGCCTTGGGCGCTGCGCTAATTGTATCAGCTTTTGACACGTGGCGCATTGCGCGCAGCGCAAGAGATTTGAAGCGTTGCTTCAATTTTTAATTTTGAAATTCAAACAGAGCTTTGCTCTGATTGGGGGAAACAAATGCCCCCCCACCGTTGCGCTCACGTGGCGCACACGTGAGTGCAGCAGTGGCAAGATCTTGGCCGTTGGATCAACGGGTGAGTTGAAGGGGCGCAGGCGCCTATAAATAGGACCCTTGGTCCTTAGTAAATGTTTTACCATTTTTCAAGAACTCGAATTTTCAAAGCCTTGCTCTTGTTTAAGAATTTTAGAGCCTTGCTCTCGTTTCTTTCCAAGAACTCCAGAGTTCAGATTTTTAGAACAACTTAGGTAAAATTTAAATTAAATTAAATTAAATTAACAGAGCCTTGCTCATATAGATCTTTGATCTAAAGGAAATCTCTTTGGGGTTTCATCAACAGAGCCTTGCTCTCAAAGGTCTATAGATCTACAGAGATCTTGTTCATGGGTTTTAACCCATGAACAGAGCTTTGCTCATGGATCAAATGTAGATCTTTTTTTTATCTGAAAATGAAGAACTCCTAAGAGTTTTCATGGATCTTTAAGATCCCAAAATTTTAATTCTTTCAAGAGTTAAATTTTCTTTTGATGGATCTTTCCATTATTACCACAAAGCTAGGCTCTTTTTAGGAACTTTTATTCCCATGAGACCAGAGTTTGACAAAATGTCACTGTAAGTCCACGTTACCTCTCCCGGTACTTACGGGCTTGCGGAAATGATGAAAAACGATTTTTCTAGAGGTGGTAATATGGACTCAAAAATGGATCTTTGTTAAACAACTACCTAACAACCTAACTAGGAGTTTTATCTACTCGGTTAGGGGGCTATACCTTTCTTGAACTCCTTCGTCTTCAACTCTTTGTGGTGTACGGATCGGCCTCACCTCGTCGTCTCCTTGCGCCGAAGATGGATCCACCTAAAAGCTTCTACCTTTTGCTTCTTCTTCGAACTTGAAGAAATTAGAACACTTGGTTTGCTAAACCTTGTGAACTAGGATGAGTAGAGAAGTGATTTGGGTTTTCTTTTATCTCTAAGGCAATGTTTCTCAACTCATGAGAGGGAGTTGCCTTGAGCTAGAGAGAGAGCAAGAGGGAGAGCAAGAGGGAGAGCTCAAGAAAGAGAGAGAAAGCAAATGAGAGAATGAGTAAGTCTTTTGCCATCCTAGCTCTCATAATCCAAAACCATCATAACAAATAATAGTAATCAAGTATTATGTGATGGTTCAAGTCAAAATGGCTATATCATTTCATGCACTCATTTTGCAAAAAGAAACAAGCAAGCAAAAGTCTTTGCCATGAAATGATAGCCATTGTCATGATGATGGTCAACTAGTCCAACCTGGTCAACCGGTCAACAAAGTCAACTAGTCAACAAAGTCAACCCCTCAACAAGCATATCACTATAATACTTAATTAATATTATTGTTAATCATATTTCTTATTCTCATTAGGGTTTAGCAAAAAGTCAACAGTCAACAGTCAACAACCCCAATGAGAATCCTCTGCCTCTGTCTCTCTGACAACTGTGCATACACACCCGCATCCGCGTTCCGAGGAACACGAATACAAACGAGATAAAACCAATCCCAAAACGTACACTAGGATCTGGCTTAAACCAAAGCCCGCTAGTGTTAACTGTCCGGACACTAAACGTGCACAAGTGCACGGATGTGACCGAACCCTATCGCAAAACCATGCGACCTCTACTCATTTGACTAAAGGCGAATAGATTTCTGTGTGGGACTCTAAAGACTCGACACTACGCTGGCAGTGGGTTTAACCACAGACCGCAAGCGGCACTAGCTGTGCGTAACGGTCCCCAGGTAGATGCCGACAAGAAGACGGACGAGGTGAAACCCATCTGAACTCCTACTGAGCCTGAATGTGACAATCTCCATATAGTCCGGTCTGTTCGTCTGATAACATTGCATGGCGGGCCTAGGGGGCGGTAAACGTCAGTCCCCTAATAGCGGTATAAGTCGTGTCGGAGTGTATCCCAGAACACCCTGAGATCACACTGAAAACCTACCAGTATATCTCGCTTGCCCTGGCCAGGGACTACATGTGTGATGGATCTCCTAACACAGCGCGATGTCAACCCCCAATACCGGGTGAGATGAATCCTGTCTAACCGTCACTGCCTCTAAGTGCTACGGGACTGCACCCAACTACTACCTGTTTGCACGACTCCTTTGACCCGTGGTAGGGTAGTAATCTAAGTACAGTGGGAACACACTCGAGGCAAAGTGACAGTGTCAAGTCAGCGGACTAAGCTGTACTCATGTCACCTGGGAACTGATAACTGACGATAGGTATAGTACCAACCAACAGTTCCCAACGAGTCCTGTCCAGTGTACTCGTATCCTAACGAGCACCCGCATACTATCTCAAGTACGACGTACTGACGGCTGTAGGACAGACCGTCTCCTATACTGGGATGAGAAGCGCATAGGCTAGTCTACTCCAGAGTATCGATGCCCTGTCTCGATAGTCCTATGACTAGGGACCTGCATAAGGATGTGCTTGTGGATTACCCTGCCCCCACTAGTGTGACTGCCATCACAACGCTGGTAATCAAGCAAAGATCCTAAGGGCTCCACTAATGTGTATAGGTGATATACTAAAATAAACACATGTACACATTAAAGTAGAAACAAACCAAGTAGCATACTACTATATTGAGCAAGATTGTCTATCCAAGGTGAATATCCCAAGCTTCCATTAAGTAATATACAAACTAGTATGATACAGTAATGGCCTCTAGGGCATATACACTAACAATCTCCCACTTGCACTAAGGCCATGTACTAGCGTATCGAAGACCTATCATCTTGATCAGCCGCTCGAACTGAGTCTGGGGTAAGGCCTTTGTGAGTGGATCAGCAGTGTTATCTTCCGTAGAAACTCTCCGAACCTCGATCTCCTGGCGACCCACGATCTCCCTGATCAGGTGATACCGCCTCAAGATGTGTCTGGATATCTGATGGGACCTGGGTTCCTTCGCTAAAGCTATAGCCCCGTTGGTGTCGCAATACAAAGGTATTGGATCAACAATGGACGGAACCACCTGAAGTTCCGTTAAGAACTTCCTTATCCAGACGGCTTCTTTTACGGTATCTGCAGCAGCGATATATTTCGCTTCCATCGTCGAGTCAGCAACTGTTTCCTGTTTGGAACTCTTCCAACACACCGTCCCTCCATTGAGGGTAAAGACATAACCCGACATGGACTTGGAATCATCCTTGTCACTCTGGAAGCTGGAGTCAGCAAAGGCCTCGATCTGGAGGTCTTTTCCGCCATACACCAAGAACATCTCCTTAGTCCTTCTCAGGTACTTGAGAATGCTCTTTACTGCTATCCAGTGTTTCTCCCCACGGTTTGACTGATACCGGCTTACCACACTCAGTGCATAAGCTACATTTGGTCTGGTACACAACATCGCATACATTATAGAGCCTACCGCAGAAGCGTAGGGTATAATAGACATGCGATCCCTTTCCAAATCCGTCTTGGGAG
Source organism: Agapanthus africanus (assembly GCA_030015575.1). Lineage (NCBI taxonomy): Eukaryota > Viridiplantae > Streptophyta > Magnoliopsida > Asparagales > Amaryllidaceae > Agapanthus > Agapanthus africanus. Next base: position 570,960,704 of record JASDDO010000031.1, read on the forward strand.
ACATCTTTTTGGAAAGGGTGATCTCGTAACAAGCCGGTAGATTACCGCGCTTCGAATCTTCCATACTGAATCTTTTCAGTATGGTGTCGATGTACCTGGACTGTGAAAGTCCCAGTATCCTCTTGGATCTGTCACGATAGATCCGGATCCCCAGAATGTATGAGGCATCACCCAGGTCTTTCATGGAGAACCTGTGTGACAAGAACCCTTTGACAGATTGTAGCATAGGAATGTCATTTCCTATTAAGAGAATGTCATCCATGTATAAAACGAGGAATACTACAGTTCTCGCAACAAATTTACTATAGATGCATGGTTCATCTGGATTTTTGATAAAGCCAAATTCTTTGACCGTCTCATCAAAACAGATGTTCCAACTCCGCGATGCCTGCTTTAGTCCGTAGATGGACTTAAGCAACTTGCACACCTTTCCGCTGCTCCCACTCTGAATGAAACCCTCTGGCTGGTCCATATAAACACACTCCTCTAAATTTCCATTTAGAAAAGCGGTCTTTACGTCCATCTGCCAAATCTCATAATCGTGGAAGGCAGCAATGGCAAGAAGGATCCGAATGGATTTCAGCATAGCTACTGGAGAAAAGGTCTCGTCATAGTCCAAACCAGGTCTTTGACGAAAACCCTTTGCAACCAGTCTAGCTTTATAGGTCTCAACCTGTCCATCTACACCAATCTTCCTTTTGAAAATCAACTTGTATCCTACGGGTTTTACCCCATCTGGAGCAACGTCCAACGTCCATATTTTGTTTGTGTACATGGACTCCATTTCGGTCCGCATTGCATCCAGCCATTTTACCGAGTCAACGCTCTGAATGGCCTGCTGGAAGCTAGTCCGCTCATCACTATCAATGATGCAATCCTCTCTATCCCCGTCTATGAGAAAACCGTAGTATCTCTCGGACGGATGAGACTTCCTACTACTCCTGCGGAGCGGCGCAGGAATGTCATGATCTTTTGAACCCTCTGGTTCTACTAAGCTTTCAGTAATAGCTCGTGGTTTTGGAATTTCTTCCAGTTCTATTGCGCTCCCACTTATCTGATTCTCCAAAAACTGAGTTTCCAAGAAGTGGGCATGCCGAGAAAAAAAAACATTTTGTTCCTCTTCGCAATAGAAGAAATATCCCTTGGAGTTCTTTGGATATCCCACAAATTTGCACTATACTGAGCGTGCCTCGAGCTTGTCTGCATGCTGCTTTTTGACAAAAGCTGGACTTCCCCATGTTTTAATGTGATTAAGATAGGGTCTCTTTGCACACCACATCTGATATGGTGTAGTAGGCACAGTCTTAGTTGGAACTCGGTTCAAAAGTTATGCAGCTGATTCTAGTGCATATCCCCAGAATGATCACGGTAACTCAGCGTTACTCATCATGGACCGTACCATATCCAATAGGGTGCGGTTCCGTCTCTCCGATACACCGTTATGTTGCGGGGTGTATGGAGGAGTAAGCTGAGAGAGAATTCCATTCTCTTTTAAGTAATCCAGGAACTCGGCACTTAAGTATTCACCACCTCGATCAGATCTCAGTATTTTGATACTTTTGTCTGTTTGTTTTTCTACTTCATTCTTATATTCCTGGAATTTTCCAAAGGCTTCGGATTTATGTTTCATTAAGAAGACATAATCGTACCTTGAAAAGTCATCCGTAAAAATAATGAAGTAAGAATAACCGCTTCGCGCATATGTAGACATTGCACCGCACACGTCGCTGTGTACGAGTCCTAAGAGCTCACTCGCTCTTACTCCGTGTCTAGTGAACGGAGTCTTTGTCATCATTCCTTTGAGACAGGATTGACAAGTGGCATACGATTGATATTCGAACGGATCCAAATATCCTTCTGTATGTAACATCTTCAACCTTCTCTCATTGATGTGACCCAGTCTACAATGCCATAAGAAAGCCTGATTTGTTTCCGGAGACTTTCTTTTGTATGTATTCTGGACATTGAAAATCTGTGGTTGGTTTAATACGTATATACCATTGCTCAATGTACCTGATCCAATCAGAACTTGATTAAGGTGAATGTTTACAACATTACTTACAAACGCAAATTCATAACCTTCTTTAGATATTAAAGATACAGAAATGATATTACAATTTGCGTTGGGTACAAAAAAGCAATTACGTAAAACCAAAACATGTCCATCTGACATTCCCAAGTGATAGTCCCCCACGGCCTTAGCATCCATGCTAGCTCCGTTTGCAACTTTGAGGGTCATGTCACCTGCCTTCAAAAACCTACGCTTTCTCAACGCCTGCAAAGAATTACAGATATGAGATCCTGATCCGGTATCCAATACTCAGGAAGTAGAGTTTATTGATAGACAATTTTCAATAACATACATACCTGAAGCTGAAGCCGCAACTTGCTTCAGATCCTGTGTTCCGGCTTTCCAAGCCCTGCAATCTTTCTTCCAGTGCCCACTCTTATGACAGAAAAAGCACTCTTCCTTCCCTATAAGCTTCCCCGCTATCTTTGTTGCTTTTGCCTTTCCCTTCGTATCCACTTTACTAACACCGCCCCTTGGTTTGGCGGGGGCTTTCTTCTTCTTTCCCTTGGCTTTCGCCTTGGACCTAGAAGAGGAAGATCCTCCTACAAACAAAGTGGATGTTTCCTTACCTTTCTGTAGGGTGCCCTCTGCACTCCTCAGCATGTTGAGGAGCTCTGAAAGTTCAACATCCTTTTCTTGCAAGTTGAAATTTAGGATGAACTGGGCGTAAGTGGAAGGAAGGGACTGAAGAATCAAGTCCGTACAGAGCTCATTCTCCAACGTGGTCCTAAGGTCCGCGAGCACCTCTATGAAGCCAATCATCTTAAGCACATGTTCCGCTACCGATGATCCGACGGCCAATCTTGCCGAAAACAACTTCTTCGACACTTCGTATCTGGCGATACGAGATTTCTCTCCATACAGTTCTTTTGTATAGAGAAATATGGATTCAAGGTTCATATTCTCATGCCTCCTCTGATGTTCGTTGTCCATAGAGGCAAGCACGAGGCACTTGGCCTTCGCGCAATCGATTTCCTAGGTCTTATGGATTTCCCTATCCGCGACGCTGGTTTTAGGACCTGGGACAGGGGGAGCTTTGGTGGTAAGGTGATACCCCAACTTGTCATAAGTGATTGCCATTTTGACATTCCTGAGCCAATCTTTGTAGTTTGGCCCTGTCAGTATGTTTTTATCTAGTAGTAACTTAAGTCCGGTCATGATGTTTGGTCTCTGCAATTAGGAGAGAGAGAAGAAACACTTTAGCATGATGCTCTTGTAAGTTTAGAGTGGTTTTTAATTTTTCTAAACAGGATGGCTCCCGCTGTCTCTCGAATCCCTCCTCAAACCAAATAGGAAGAATTAGTCAGGATCAATCTCACCGTACAATACTTGCTTAACCGTTCGGCCAGGCTGGTGTCGGTACTTCGAGGGAGGTTTTCCAACGCTTTCATGAAGTTCCTTAATTAAATAATCTCTTTTCCCTATGGGCGTAGCCCCGCTAACACCTTTCTAGACACCTACTTGGTTTATAGCATTGATCGTTAAGTGAGAAATTTCCCGAGGAGTAGCATATACTCACAATAGGATCGGGATCCAAATATCATTGCGTGACAAAACTGAAGGAATCCTACCAGAATCATCACACTCCAAATGGTATGCAGCGCTAGCAAGTTTCAGTTCTTTTGAAACTCCTGATATGGATTTTTGTGCCCCATGCTCTTATGACCTTGACTTTGGCCAAAATATCATAAGTCAAATGTCAATTTCTACCCGTCATTCTCCAGGTTAATTTGAGCCCACTCGCACATACCCTTGACTTTGGTCAACATGGTAGAACGACTGCCCCAAACCAACACATCTATCTATGCTGCACATGAATACCCAATAGCTACCAATCACTATACCTTGACTTTGGCCAACATACATAGCTTGAATACTTATTGACCATTCATGTGAAACGACGGAGGGCTACGAATGGTTTTGGCGAAACCATGAACGTAGTGAACTTGATATAATCGATGGAACGAGATAGCTTTCAAAAGGAGTGGTTCATGCTTCGCATTTAAAAGTTTGGTTTTGAAAAGAACCGAGTGGTTTTGAAAGTGTTCCAACGAATTTTACTTGGTTTATTTTTCTTGCATTAATTTTAATGCGTCCCATCATTTAATCCTACCATTGCAGAAAACAACGAAAATATGACGTACGCTTATGCCATCCGCATTCGCTACAGGGCCCCGTCATTACCCGTTAGGTTACTTAACTAACGACAGAGCAGGGGTTGGACTAGCGCAGATGCAAAACATAAGCAACGCCTAAATAATATCATATATAGATATACACATTCGTCGCATGTAATGATAGCCATTCCAGATCACAGATGAACACATTGGATATACTAGGAATCCGCAATCCGTACGAGCCTGTAACGAAGAGCGGATTACACGGTCGCGATGAATAGCCAAGGCCCCACCCTAGACCCCTGCGAGTGCGGCAAACTACCCGCCAAGTACCCGAAGCGAAGCAATCTCCCTCAACTTCGTGAGTAGGCCACTCGGCACTTCGAGATACCCGGTAGTTTGTGCACCCCACCTTGGGTCTATCCTAGGAGCAAAAACAGTAAAAGAAATTATACAATGATGGCTACAACCCCATCCCGGTTGTGCGGCCATAAAATAATATTACATCAATTACAAATTTACATGAATTGAAAGAAAAGAAAAATCTCATCTCACAACCCCCCGGCTATTCATCCGCGACAATCAAATGAATTCATATACACATACCATGAACATTACAGATCACAAATATGTATAACCCCCACTAATCGACGTATTGCGATTAGCGGACGTTCAATACATATAACACATCACAGATATATACCCGTCATCTTATGTCTTTAGAAGTTCGATCAAAATACGGATTTTCAGACCCCATAAACAAATTTTCCTTTCTGTAAAATCTGGGCAGAAAAAACATATCCCAAAAATCCCAAAACAGCCCCAGAAAAAAACTGCATGAAACTTGTTCCACGACCGAGTCAACTCGGCCGCGGAACCGCGGCGGGAGCATGCTCCCGCCGCGTTTCCGCGGCGCTTTGACAGAATTGGTGGAACAAATTTCTTGTGTGGGTTTTAAAAAGCCTGAGCCGAATTTTAGTGTCAGATTTATTAATTTTTTAACAGAAAACATAATCGGCAGAAACTTGATTTTTCGGGCATGTTTCGTGTCTTTTTCTCCGATCGAACTTCTGGTTACTTTGCTAACATGTTAGATAGTGTTCAACTAGGCTTTGATACCACTGTAAGTCCACGTTACCTCTCCCGGTACTTACGGGCTTGCGGAAATGATGAAAAACGATTTTTCTAGAGGTGGTAACATGGACTCAAAAACGATCTTTGTTAAACAACTACCTAACAACCTAACTAGGAGTTTTACCTACTCGGTTAGAGGGCTATACTTTTCTTGAACTCCTTCGTCTTCAACTCTTTGCGGTGTACTGATCGGCCTCACCTCGTCGTCTCCTTGCGCCGAAGATGGATCCACCTGAAAGCTTCTACCTTTGGCTTCTTCTTCGAACTTGAAGAAACTAGAACACTTGGTTTGCTAAACCTTATAAACTAGGATGAGTAGAGAAGTGATTTAGGTTTTCTTTTATCTCTAAGGCAATGTTTCTCAACTCATGAGAGGGAGTTGCCTTGAGCTAGAGAGAGAGTAAGAGGAAGAGCAAGAGGGAGAGCTCAAGCAAGAGAGAGAAAGCAAATGAGAAAATGAGTAAGTCTTTTGCCATCCTAGCTCTCATAATCCAAAACCATCATAACAAATAATAGTAATCAAGTATTATGTGATGGTTCAAGTCAAAATGGCTATATCATTTCATGCACTCATTTTGAAAAAAGAAACAAGCAAGCAAAAGTCTTTGCCATGAAATGATAGCCATTGTCATGATGATGGTCAACTAGTCCAACCTAGTCAACCGGTCAACAAGTCAACAAAGTCAATCCCTCAACAACCATGTCACTATAATATTTAATTAATATTATTGTTAATCATTTTTCTTATTCTCATTAGGGTTTAGCAAAAAGTCAACAGTCAACAGTCAACAACCCCAATGAGAATCCTCTGTCTCTCTGCCAATTGTGCATACACACCCGCATCCGCGTTCTGAGGAACACGAATACAAACGAGATAAAACCAATCCCAAAACGTACACTAGGATCTGGCTTAAACCAAAGCCCGCTAGTGTTAACTGTCCGGACACTAAACGTGCACAAGTGCACGGATGTGACCGAACCCTGTCGCAAAACCATATGACCTGTCGCAAAACCATGCGACCTCTACTCTTTTGCCTAAAAGCGAATAGCTTTCTGTGTGGGACTCTAAAGACTCGACACTATGCTGGCAGTGGGTTTAACCACAGACCGTAAGAGGCACTAACTGTGCGTAACGGTTCCCAGGTACATGCCGACAAGAAGACGGACGAGGTGAAACCCATCTGAACTCCTACTGAGCCTGAATGTGACAATCTCCATACAGTCCGGTCTGTTCGTCTGATAACATCGCATGGCGGGCCTAGGGGCGGTAAACGTCAGTCCCCTAATAGCGGTACAAGTTGTGTCGGAGTGTAGCCCAGAACACCCTGAGATAACACTGGAAACCTACCAGTATATCTCGCTTGCCCTGGATAGGGACTACTTGTGTAATGGCTCTCTTAGACACAGCGCGATGTCAACCCCCAATACCGGGAGAGACGAATCCTGTCTAACCGTCACTGCCTCCAAGTGCTTCGGGACTGCACCCAACTACTACCTGTTTGCACAACTCCTTTGAGCCGTGGTAGGGTAGTAATCTAAGTACAGTGGGAACACACTCGAGGTGAAGTGACAGTGTCAAGTCAGCGGACTAAGCTGTAGTCATGTCACCTGGGAACTGATAACTGACGATAGGTATAGTACCAACCAAATGTTCCCAACGAGTCATGTCCAGTGTACTCGTAACCTAACGAGCACCCGCATACTATCTCAAGTACGACGAACTGACGACTGTGGGACAGACCGTCTCCTCTAATGGGATGAGAAGCGCATACGCTAGTCTACTCCAGAGTATCGATGCCCTGTCTCGATAGTCCTATGACTAGGGACTTGCATAAGGATGTACTTGTGGATTACCCAGCCCCCACTAGTGTGACTGCCATCACAATGCTGGTAATCAAGCAAAGATCCTAAGGGCTCCACTAATGTGTATAGGTGATATACTAAAATAAACACATGTACACATTAAAGTAGAAACAAACCAAGTAGCATACTACTATATTGAGCAAGATTGTCTATACAAGGTGAATATCCCAAGCTTCCATTAAGTAATATACAAACTAGTATGATACAGTAATGGCCTCTAGGGCATATACACTAACAGTCACTCTGTGACAGAGTTTTTCTCTGAAAGAGGAGATTTTCTCATTGTCTCTACGGATTTCCTATTAATGAGAATATTCTCTTAGGGTCTCTTCATTAATTGACAGTCTCATCCAATGATGTAGCTATCTTATTAGCTGATGCACTGTCATCCATATTTTATGGGTCCCTATTTGGTCCCCTGCCCGCTGTATTGCTGTGTGGTGTAATTAATTTTAGTTTAATTTTTTTTTTAAAAAGCGCCAAGCGTTGGAATTACAACACTGACGGCTAATTTTGTCCCTCCGCAGGAAACCTGTCTTTCGATACCTCATTCCTATTTGTTGGTTCGGAGGGAGGATTCTTCGAAGCACCCATAGACCGTGAGGTCCTAGATATGATCAGGGACCACGACCCGGAATATAAGAATCTTCACCTTTGGGGGTCGTGGTACAACCAAATTATCATGGGTCGACAGAGCTTTTCATGCGCAGTACCATCGGAGCTTATTACGGCGATCCACAATGCCAGCCCACCCCCGGTGCAGTATGCCATGGAGATGGTCGATTGGACTTCAAAGGGCCTTCTTCATCCTGCTACAGATGCAATTCCGGTTCAGCCTCTTATAGTTTTGGATATCTTGGGACGCCGTATTTATCAAGGCGAGGCGCGACCTTGGGGGAAATCATATAATATAGGTCTGATCCCCCGCCATCCGATCGGCTATCTGCCATGGGCTCGCTACATTTTGTCAGCGAAGAAGTCGCAGTTGATGAGGCTAGGGTTGTACATTGCAGTTTGCGTTTCCCTCTTCCAATATCTCACGCTTCCCACCTGGTGGTTTAAGGCCTTTTTTGGAGCAGTGGAACATCCCTACTCATACTTTCCTCGCAATGGACCGGGAAGTGTCAATTTCTTTGGAGGAATTCATAGAGGTCTCCGGCTTATCGGTTATAGGGGAGCACTATGAGGAGCTGCTTCCTACAGACGAATATTTCTTTGGTGCTAAGCCGGCAATAAGGGGCCTCACTCCGGAGAATGTTGTTCAACATCAATTTCCAAATTTGATCAAAGTGTTGAACATCTATGAGGCCCTCTTTATCGAACGTGGGAGCCGTGGGGTCAGTTTCGAGGATTTCATCGCCCGATTCCTTCACCCAAATGTTCTCTCGGCAGAAGCTGCCAAATTCGCCACGCTTGATGACCCTTTTGGTTTAGGTTTGGAAAAGCTACCAGCGAAGGAGGTAGATCAAAAGGGCTTTTTCCTTCCTAACTCTCCGGTTATCTCTTTTGCGGAGGTTGCAGCCCCTGGCATGGACGAGGAAGCGTTCTTCTTAGGATTTCTTGGGCTATGGCTGAGTTGGTTTGCGCTTCCGATGCATTCTCGCCATATGCGGCCCTCTGTCTTTTACCCAGCTCACCGGATGACCATTGGGGTAAAAGTGGCCGTTGGGATCACCGGCTTGGAACACCTGTATCACGGCCTTAGTCAAGCGGCGGATGCTAATGAGCCTGGGGTACTGCACGTGATCTTCCCGATGCACTACTTCGTATTATGGCTTGAGCTACATACAATGGGCGTCTTCGGTATGCACAAAAGGCCCTCGTTCTATGAAAGGTGCAGCTTCCCTCGAATTATACGACTGATCGGCACCTCAATTGTGACTCCGTCGCCACGGAATGCCAGGGGTTTGCTCCTTCGCCGCCATATCATTGGAGACGGGATGTCTTTCATTGACAAAGTGCTGACCATTGGAAAGGCGTCTACCACCACAGTGCGGCCATTACAAGACACTTTCAAAGATGGGGCCTCAGTTCTGACGGCCCGGGAGACCCTCCATCTATATTCTATAAGACCGGGCTTCTTGGTGTTTAGGCACAGCGGTGCGGCGCTTTTCATGAGATACAACCTGCATCGTTTCGCCCAGCAACTGAGCTACAATCAAGGGGTACCATTGGAGGCTTTCTTACTGGAACCTGCTGCTACTGAAGAAGGGCTGGAGAGCGCGCTGCATCACTTCATGCGTCTGAATACGGGTTTTCATTTTTTCATCAGCGAGCCGGCTTGCGCCTTACGAATCCTCAATGCATATACAGAGTGGTACAATCATTCGACGGGCGTCGTTATAAAGGAAGAAAAGCGATTTTTTGTCGACCGTAAGGGTGTGCCTCCCGGCAGCGACCGCAAAGCTCCTTTGTTGCCAAGGACCCCCGTAGTTCCTCCACAGAAAGATGCTAGATCCGAACCACCGCGTGTGCTGAGTCCTCCACGCGGATTGCCGCTTCCTGATACTGCGGATGCGCCACCAGCGCCCTGTGCTCCAGTAGAGACGGTAGTTGTGGCTTCGCCGGAGTCTGGTGTGGGCACGGACATCGGGACCCGCCGCCCTAAGGTGCCTGCAAAGCGCAAGTCGATCCCGGGTGCACCCAGGGCTGGTGGGCAGAAGAGGAAGAAGAAGTCGCTCTTCTCAGTTAACGTTGCGTTCGGTCAGGAACCTCACACTCCCTATAGCGAGGGCTTGGGCGAGTACGAGACCAATAGAGGATTGGTTATGCCACCAGATGACACTGATCTGGCGACCGCCATCGCAGCTTTAGAGCGATTGGCAAGGCGCGACACATGGCTAGCTAGGCTTGCACAATCGGATAATTACTAGTCGCATTTTTTATTGCATCGTACTTTTATTATTGCCTTTGACTAATGCTTTTCCTTTCTTTTTTTTCAAACAGGAATCACCACTGAAGAAGCCATCGCTGCTTCTCTCAAGACTTTTCAAGAGGAAGAACGACTCAGAGCATCCTTAGGCCTCGGTACGTTTCGATTCATTAAGTCTTTATTCTCCTTTTGTTATGGTCGATCTGACCGTTTCTTTTTCTCATCACAGGAACCACAATGCTGGTCCCGCAAAGTGACGCAGAGACTCTTCCCGGGCCAGACACTGATGTTTCGGCCTCTTCGGGGCTACCGCGAGAGACCCGACTTGAAGAGCCGATGAGAGATGCCTTGAAGGCTCTGGAGGAACCTCTAAACGAGGACGACGACACCTTGATGAAGGAAGCGTCGAAGAGGTCCGTCGCGACGGCCCGGGAGGAGAGGAAGCGGTTGAGGTGCGAGGCGAAGGCACGCAGGGCTGCTTTGGCCGTAGTAGCAGGCCCAAGCACCGTCCTTCGTGCTGATACTCCCTCGGAAGAGCCCCCGGTCTCCTTGTCTACAGCTCACAGACAGGCGGTGTGCGCAAATAGGGAGGCTAACGATAAGTCCACCTCAGGTAATATATCTTTCAAAATTTTGTTATAAGAATTATAAACCTGTCGATTGTTATATATCTTGTCCTGCAGGGCCAAGTACAACCGAAGGGCAGACGGAAACCGTCGAACCTAAGGGGATAGAGCAAGAGGCACCGGCCGAACCCGAGCTGAAGGTGGGCAACGTCGTCGGGGTTGCTGAGCCTGAGCTGGGGGCTGAGGGAGCTACACCAGAAAAGGTCGTTGATGTCGAGCCTGAGGTGGCGGAAAATGAGACGACCACTATAACTGAGCCTGGGGCAGCGGCGGATGAGGCCGGCGACCCCATGGTTATGGCGAATGAGACAATGGCAACCGCCGAGCCCAAGGGAGTAGCGGGTGAGGCGGGCATGATTCTTGAGGACGAGCCGGCCGCTCTTTCTCAAGAGTCTGGCAATGCTCCGATCATTGCTCTCCCCGCTTACGGTCCTCCGCCGTCTCCTGGCCTCGCGAGCACGACGACGGCCCCCGTAGAGTCCGGTGATGAAGCCACGGGAGGTGGACTCGTATCAATGGAGGAGGGAGACGCCTCCGTTTCGGCTGGCGGCTCATCGGGTAAATTTCGAGTTATTGTCCCTTTTTTTTATATCTTGTGATCCTTTCTGACAAGTTTATCTTTGTTTTTAACGCAGGTGCGGCCAGTGCCGATGCTCCATTGCTCGAGGGAGCGCCGTCAACTACTGCCTTGGTGATGGTCACCTCTCAGCCTTCCCTTGTACCATCAAAGATGTTGGAAGGTATGGATTTGCAACCTATTAGTTTTATCTTTTAGCCGCATAATTTACGTACTAAAGTCGTATTATTGTGTCTTTTCAGGAGTGCTTTTTGATCATCTCTATCAGGTATTGCTCCCACACTTCTCCTTCCCATCTGAACTCGCTTCTTCCTCCAGTGGCGCTAGTGAGTATAGTTTCCAACTGATGTCTTTCCTTTTTTAGTGATGGAATTATTTCTAACTTTCCCTTATCCTGATTGCAGTGCTACAAATCGAAGGAGGGGATGAGAGATCGGTCGCGCCACCGGCCCTTCCGGTCTTGCCGCCCGCTGCAGCTGGTATAGTAGACTATCCCATCAATGACTTTTTTGTATTTCTTGAACTATCATCTTATCGTATTTTGTTTTTTCAGCTGTCGTTCCGATCCCGGCGCCCTTTGAGTCTCGCGTCATAATGCCGGCAGGCCCCTTCCTGAGACGTCCATCTTCAAAGGGTGCTGTAATGAGCTTGGGCATGCTGAGAGGATACGTCGAGGAGCTTGACGCAGACGCTCTCCCATCTGCTGTGGATTTCGCTGCGGAGGTTAACCCGATATTGGCGGCGCTCGTGACTTTTCGTGATGGAGGCGTCGTCGGGCTTTGGGTCAACCACTGCAGAGAAATCGAGGTCCGCCTGCATCAGTCGGAGTTTATACGCCCTGCTCCTGAGACCTTAGCCGTAAGCAATCAAAGAGGAACATGGATCGAGCAAAGCGCTTCTTACTTCCGTCACCTGGAACAAGAAGCGGCTTTACGGCTGAGGGAATGCCAAAAGACCTCGAGCGAGACGGCTCGTCTGCGTGCTGAGGTTAAGGCTAACGCTGTCCAAGTGAAGGCTATCTTCGAGGGCCTCCTGGAATGCATCTCAAATGGGCTGAACCTGAATCAGAAACTCGATGCTGCCGAGCGTAATGCCCAAGGCCGTGAAGCAGCTCAGCAGGCCGTTGGGGAGCAGCTTGCATCCTTTTTGCAGCAACGGGCTCAAGTGGAGGTGGAACTGGCGGTGGTGGCCGATCAGGAAAAGGCATGGAGGGAAGTGCGCGAACAACTGATAGGGCTATTTAAGACGCTTCCTTCCCAGTAACTGCCTTTGTATCAATATACTTATAAAATTTTTCTTTTTCGAATAAGATGTATCCATTTTTTATTCTTTCGTACGATTCACATTGTATTTGATTGAATTAATAAATAAAGATACACATTTTTTCTTTGCAATGTCTTGTATGCTCTTTTGCTTTCTCCCTTTCTCTTATTATCAGCATGCTGTCTTAATAAACATGGTTGACAGATAATAGAGTAAGCATCTTAGTTTCTTCAAGAGATAGCGATGGCTTAGGCCGCAGGTTCAGATTTGCTGCCTAAGACTTTTCAACTTTATGAGCCGTGAAGGTCTCATAGAGATTTTTTCCCTACGGATCGAGAGGATCTCATAGGTGGATTTTCTCCTTAGGAATCGTGAGGATTCCTAAGTGCGTTTTCTCTTATGAGTCGTAAGGATCCTATAAGAGAATTTTCCCTCTTACAAGTCGAGGGGACCCGTAAGCGGTTGTTTCCCTCCTTATCGAGATTCGACATTGGAGAGTGAGACCCGTGAATAGTATGCAAGAGACCGTTTTAGGCCGACTTGCAGAGTCCCAGTGCTCAGGAAATAAGTTTTTTAATCCCTGCTGCCTAAGGCTTTATCTTGCAAGTTGAGACGAATCGGGAAGTTCTCGCGGAGACACTGGTTTCTCTGCGGGCCGACGCGAATTAGGAGGCTCTCCTCAAGGAATCTATTTTCCCTGAATTGAGGAGTTTGCCAAGGACACTGGTTTCCCTGGGGTTGAAACGAGTCGAGGTGCTCCTGCAAAGACGCTAGTTTCCCTGGTGGTCGACGCGAATCGAGGTGTTCTCGTCAAGGACACTGGTTTCCCTGAGTCGAAGTATTTTGCCGAGGACGCTAGTTTCCTCGAAGTTGAAACGAATCGGAGTATTCCTTCGGAGACACTGGTTTCTCTACGGGCCGACGTGAATCAGGAGGCTCTCATTAAGGACGCTAGTTTCCCTGAATTGAGGTATTTGCCTGGGAAACTGGTTTCCCTAGGGTTCAAACGAATCGATGTATTCCTGCAAAGACGCTAATTTCTCTGCGGGTCGACACGAATCAGGATGTTCTCGTTAAGGAAACTGGTTTCCCTGAGTCGAAGGATTTGGCCGAAGACACTGGTTTCTTCGGGGTTGAAACGAATCGGAGTATTCCTGCGGAGACACTGGTTTCTATGCAGGCCGACGCGAATCAGGAGGCTCTCATCAAGGACGCTAGTTTACCTAAATTGAGGTATTTACCAGGGACACGGGTGTCCCTAGGGTTGAAATGAATCGATGTATTCCTGCAAAGACGCTAGTTTCTCTGCGGGTCGACGCGAATCAGGATGTTCTCGTCAAGGACACCGGTTTCCCTGAGTCGAAGGATTTGGCCGAAGACACTGGTTTCTTCGGGGTTGAAACCAATCGGAGTATTCCTGTGGAGACACTGGTTTCTCTGAGGGCCGACGCGAATCAGGAGGCTCCCATCAAGGACGCTAGTTTCCCTGAATTGAGGTATTTGCCAGGGACACTGGTTTCCCTGGGATTGAAACGAATCGATGTATTCCTGCAAAGACGCTAGTTTCTCTGCGGGTCTACGCGAATTAGGATGTTCTCGTCAAGGACACTGGTTTCCCTGAGTCGAAGGATTTGGCCGGAGACACTGGTTTCTTCGGGGTTGAAACGAATCGGAGTATTCCTGTGGAGACACTGGTTTCTCTCCGGGCCGACACGAATCAGGAGGCTCTCATCAAGGACGCTAGTTTACCTGAATTGAGGTATTTGCCAGGGACACTGGTTTCCCTGGGGTTGAAACGAATCGATGTATTCCTGCAAAGATGCTAGTTTCTCTGCGGGTCGACGCGAATCAGGATGTTCTCGTCAAGGACACTGGTTTCCCTGAGTCGAAAGATTTGGCCGAAGACACTGGTTTCTTCGGGATTGAAACGAATCGGGGTATTCCTGCGGAGAAACTGGTTTCTCTGCGGGCCGACGCGAATCAGGAGGCTCTCATCAAGGACGCTAGTTTACCTGAATTGAGGTATTTGCCAGGGACAATGGTTTCCCTAGGGTTGAAATGAATCGATGTATTCCTGCAAAGACGCTAGTTTCTCTGCGGGTCGACGCGAATCAGGATGTTCTCGTCAAGGACACTGGTTTCCCTGAGTTGCAGGATTTGGCCGAAGACACTGGTTTCTTCGGGGTTGAAACAAATCGGAGTATTCCTGTGGAGACACTGGTTTCTCTGAGGGCCGACGCGAATCAGGAGGCTCTCATCAAAGACGCTAGTTTCCCTGAATTGAGGTATTTGCCAGGGACACTGATTTCCCTGGGATTGAAACGAATCGATGTATTCCTGCAGACGCTAGTTTCTCTGCGGGTCGACACGAATCAGGATGTTCTCGTCAAGGACGCTGGTTTTCCTGAGTCGAAGGATTTGGCCGGAGACACTGGTTTCTTCGGGGTTGAAACGAATCGGAGTATTACTGTGGAGACACTGGTTTCTCTGCGGGCCGACGCGAATCAGGAGGCTCTCATCAAGGACGCTAGTTTCCCTAAATTGAGGTATTTTCCAGGGACACTGGTTTCCCTGGGGTTGAAACGAATCGATGTATTCCTGCAAAGACGCTAATTTCTCTGCGGGTCGACCCGAATCAGGATGTTCTCGTCAAGGACACTGGTTTCCCTGAGTTGAAGGATTTGGCCGAAGACACTGGTTTCTTCGGGGTTGAAATGAATCGGAGTATTCCTACGGAGACACTGGTTTCTCTGCGGGCCGACGCGAATCAGGATGCTCTCATCAAGGACGCTAGTTTCCCTGAATTGAGGTATTTGCCTGGGACACTGGTTTCCATGGGGTTGAAACGAATCGATGTATTCCTGCAAAGACGCTAGATTCTCTACGGGTCGACGCGAATCAGGATGTTCTCGTCAAGGACACTGGTTTCCCTGAGTCGAAGGATTTGGCCGAAAACACTGGTTTCTTCGGGGTTGAAACGAATCGGAGTATTCCTGCGGAGACATTGGTTTCTCTGCGGGCTGACGCGAATCTGGAGGCTCTCATCAAGGACGCTAGTTTCCCTGAATTGAGGTATTTGCCATGGACACTGATTTCCCTGGGGATTGAACTGATCTGTGGCGGTCTTTCAGGTTTTATTTAAGTTACCGTCAAAATCATGAAGCTAGGAATTTGATCTTCACTTCGTTCGCTGGCACTGCGTCTGTTGTATCGAGAAGAATATCACAGTTGTCTCTTGGTTGTTGGTGAACCGTCGAGATTTGGCTTCACTTTCTGGCGGAGTCTGTTGGGAAAGTATGGTTCCCTCTTTGTTTGTGCCCTTGGATTGTATACAGGGATCGATGTGATCTCACGCGATTGCCCAATCATTTCGGCTATTTTTCGCAGTGCCCAATCATTTCGGATGTTTATTTTATTTTTACTCGCTGCTTTTTATTGCGAGTTGCCCAATCATTTTGGCTATTTTGTGTGCATACATTTTTACTTACTGCTTTTTTATTGCAAGTTGCCACATGATTTCGGCTATTTCGTATGCATGTGCGGCCTACTGGCTTTTCGCCACAAACCTGAAATTAGACACCGATTTCGGCATCAGCACCGCTACAACTGGGATATTGCCAGGAGCGAATCATCATTTGCCTCTGTCGATGTCGAACAAAGGTGGCTTAGCGAACAGGGTTAAAGTCCTGTCGACTAAGGCTTTTGACTTCATGAGCCGTAAGGGTCTCACAAAGGTATTTCTCTCTACAAGTCGTGAGGATCATGTAGGTGTATTTTCTCCTTAGGAATCGTGAGGATTCGTAAGTGTATGTTCCTCTGTAAGTCGTAAGGATCCTACAAGAGGGTTTTCTCCTTGTAAGTCGAGAGGGCTTATAAGGGTTGTTCATCATGCGTACATATCCCCAGTCACGGATGGGACTTGGTTAGGGAAATGTTTATTCGCGCCCGTGGATTGTATACAAGGGTCAGAATTGAACTACTTGTAGGGCAATATCGAAGGTTGTGGAGTTTGCTTAAGCACAGGTTTAGGTCTCTGTAACTTAAGACTTTCAAATCTTATGAGCCGTGAGGGTCCCATAAGAGAGTTCTCCTTACGAGTCGTGAGGATCTCGCAAGTGTATTTTCTTCTTAGGAATCGTGGGGATCCTTATGTGTGTTGCTCCCTTGTGAGTCGTAAGGATCTCACACGGGTGGTTTCTCCTTACAAGGTCGAGAGGACCCTGTAAGTGTCCTTTAACGAGATTGCGCCCTTTCAGGTTTTCACAAACACTCGCCGGTAGTCCTGCTGTTTTTACTCACGGAGACCTTTCGGGTTTTTATCCTTGCCCATTTTGCTTATGGACATACCATTTTTTTATTCTTTTTATTCTCTTCTATTTTTTACGAGGTCACGCCCTTTCGGGTTTTCACGAACACTCGCCAGTAGCCCTGCTGTTTTTACTCACGGAGCCCTGCTGTTTTTACTCACGGAGCCCTTTTGGGTTTTAATCCGTGTCCATTTTGATTATGGACATACCGTTTATTATATTTTATATATATATATATATATATATATATTTTATATATTTTTTTATTCATCTCGTCAGCCTAAGGATGCTGAGTAGTAGTTTAAAGACGTTTCGGTCCTTCGTTAGTTTAAGGACGTTTCGGTCCGTCATTAGTTTAAGGACGTTTCGGTTCGCCATTAGTTTAAGGACGTCTCGGTCCGTCCAGGAGAAGGCTGGCTACTGCTTATAAAGTTTGAGCTTAGGAAGATAGCAAGCGGACATAGTCGTCGTCATCTATCATTGACCTAGGCGGTAACTCGCTAAGCATAGTATTTCTTTAGGAAGCGACCGTTTATTGGCCTGAAAGGCCTTTCACCGTGCATATCCATGAGTAGATAGGCTCCACCCTGGTAGACCTTGTCTATGATGTACGGGCCTTCATAGTTTGGCTCGAATTTTTCCCGCTTGGCGCGATTGGGGATCATAGGCCTTTTGACCACTAGCATGAGTTCGCCATGGTGGAATGTCCTCGGCCGGGTCAATCTTTCATATGAGCGCGTCATCTTTGCTTTATAGTCCTCCAGATTTTGTTGCGCTATGAGCCGTGTTTCATCAAGGGCATCAAGTTCCTCAAGCCGAAGGTGAGCATTTTCTTTGTCCGTCAGCTCGTAGTGGACTGCCACTCGTAGAGAGGGTAACTCTATCTCGAGGGGGAGTACTGCTTCTGTACCGAATACCAACGCATATGGCGTTGCGTTCGTGGCCGTCTTGAACGTATTTCGATGCGCCCAAAGAGCCTCTTGCAGCCTCTCATACCGGTCCTTCTTATTTCGGGACACCGTTTTCTTCATGATCTTTGTCAAGGTCTTGTTGAAGGCCTTAGCTAGACCGTTAGCTCACGGATTATAAACCGAGGAATATCTCCAATCTATATTGTGTTGTTGCACGAAGCGACTGATCTTGTGGCTTCTGTAAGCTGGCCCGTTATCGGAGATGATCCGTCGCGGAGTTCCAAACCGATATATGATGTGCGTCTTGAAGAAATGGAGGATATTCTCTGTCTTCACTTCTCTCAACGGTACTGCTTCTGCCTATTTGGAGAAGTAGTCAGTCGTCGCCAGGATGAAACGATGTCCTCTGGACGATGCTGGTTCGATGGGACCGACTACGTCAGTTCCCCACATTTCGAATGGCCAGCTAGCCACCGTTGGATGGAGTGGATTTGGATGCTGGTGGGTAAAGTCCCCACGGATTTGGCACAAGTGGCATTGCTTCGCATATTCGAGGTGTCATGAATCATCGTGGGCCAGTAGTAACCCATCCGTTTAATCTTCAACTTCATCTTTGGGCCTGCTTGGTGAGAACCGCAGAGTCCGTCGTGAACTTCCTGAACGACTCTTTTTGCCTCTTCAGGTCCCAGACATCTCAAACACAGATAATCAAACGACCTCTTGTACAGAGTATCATTGATGGAGGCGAAAGACAGAGCTCGTTTCATAAGTTGATGTCTTGAGGACGCATCTTCGGGCGTTCGACGGTATTTGAAGTAGTCTATAAAGACTTCTCTCCAATCCTCAGCCTTTTCCTGGTCTTTTATTTGCAGGGTCGTCTTCTCATTCGCTCCTTTTTCTTCAGATGATTCCGAAGATATTTCTGCTGTGGCAAGCACCCGACGGCTTTGTACCACGATTTTGACGTCATCGAGGTTCTCGTCAGCCAGTTCTTTAGCGAGCTTGGCCAACGCGTCCTCTTTGCTGTTTTCCTCGCGCGGTATGTTTTCCAAAGTGTAGGAAGGGATTTAGGTCAACAATTGTTGCACCTTTTCGCCGTACTTTACCAATTCTGGTTTGCACGTTTGGTAGTAGCCGTTTACTTGACTAACGACCAGCTGGGAGTCTCCGTATATGAGGAGGTTTTCAATTCCCATGTCAATGGCGATCTCGAGGCCTGCTATTAAAGCTTCATATTCGGCTTCATTGTTTATCCTCGGTTCTGTTAAGGAGAAAGCAAAGCGCATTACCCTCCTTGTGGAGTTACAAAGATGAGTCCTACCCCCGATTTGATTATAGGGGTACTTTATTTGCGCTTCTTCATGGAAGATGCTCCATCGAAATAAAGCTCCCATCGGGTATCACCACCATCGATCGCATCAAATGCATGTTCGTCTAGAAGATCGCAATTCAGAGGAGAATCGACGGGTATCGGATGCTCAGCGAGGAAGTCGGCGATGGCCTGGCCTTTCACTGCCTTGAGAGGTTGATACGTTATCGAGAACTCCATCAAGAGCAGGGCCCATTTAGCGAGTCGTCCCATCAATATGGCCTTCGACAATAAATATTTAAGGGGGTCCACCTTCGAAATGAGACGGACTTCATGTGCCAACGCATAGTGTCTGAGCTTTGTTATCGCAAAGATCAACGCCAGGCAGTGTTTTTCAATAGGGGAATAGTTGCTTTCTGCCCCCAGTAGAACTCGACTCAAATAATAGAGTGCTCTTTCTTTCCCTTGATCGTTCTTTTGCGCCCATAATGCGCCTAAGGAACGTTCGAGGGCGGTTGTATAAAGAATGAGGGGCTTTCCCTTGACCGGAGCAGCCAATACTGGAGGGTTCTGCAGGTATTGCTTGATCTTGTCTAGCGCGCTTTAGCATTTTTGGTCCCAGACGAACGGGGTTCCCTTCTTCATCAGGTGGCTATAAGGACGGCACTTGCCTGAAAGGTTGGCTATAAATCGCCGTATATACGCGAGCTTCCCTTGGAGAGGCCGCAGCTGTTTGAGAGTCCTTAGCGGAGGCATTTCCATGATCTCCTTGATCTTTGACGGATCTATTTCGATACCTCGGTGTCGGACGATGAATCCTAAGAATTCGCCTGAGGAAACTCCGAATGCGCACTTGAGAGGGTTCATCTTCAAGTTGTATTGTCGAAGGCGTTGAAATATGGTCTTCAGATGTTCGAGATGTTCCACGTATGATCTGCTTTTCACCACAAGGTCATCGATATAGCACTCGACGATTTCATGTATGAGGTCATCGAAGATCTTCGTCATGGCCCTCTGATAGGTGGCATCGGCGTTCTTTAGATCGAAGGGCATAACCTTATAGCAGAATATACCTAGCGGAGTCCTGAAGGCGGTGTGCTTGTGGTCTTCGGGATGCATCTTTATCTGATTATACCCTGATGAGCCATCCATGAAGGAGAAAACCTCATGAGTGGACGTATTTTCTATCATCAGTTCAGTGACTGGCACTGGGAAATCGTCCTTCGGGCAAGCTTTATTGAGATCCCGGAAATCCACGCATATGCACACTGTCCCATTTTTCTTCATTACTGGGACGATGTTGGCGATCCATTCAGGATATTGAACCTCCTGGATAAAGCTAGAGTCGATTAGCTTCTTGACCTCGGCATTGATACTCATCTCAAGCTCGAGCAGCATTCTTCTTAGCGCCTGTTTGACTGGCTTGACGTCCGGGGATATCGCCAATTTTTGCACAGCAATTTCTGGATTTAGTCCCGGCATTTCGGAATAGTTCTATGTGAAGCAATCTCTATGCTGCATAAGCACGTCTTTTAACGCAGCCACCCTTTCTTCAGATAGAAGCTCGCCAATGAATGTCGGTCGCGGGTCATTCGCCGTCCCCAACTTAATTTTCTTGAGGTTATCTGCAGTGGTATGTATTCCGTCCTCCAGCTCTTTCGGTGCAGGTGGAAATTCTGAGATCACCTCATCGTCGCTGTTTTCGAAGCACCAGGGAAGGTCATCCATATTATCGGGCTCTTCTTTTGATATTATTATCATGTGACAAGTACGAATTCGTTTCCAAGACCAATGTGGAGCTGGTTCTGCTCTCGTGGCTTTGAGTTCGTGCTTCTGTGGCGGCGTTACCCTCCAGTTGTCAGACAGAGCGAACTTGCCAGGCTGATACTAATCTTCGACCCAATTCTTGAAGGTGAAGCAGTCTTAGAGAGGATGCCCTATTACTCGGTGATAAGAGCAATAGTTTGGGTGAGAAACTTCGCCTGCTTGTTCGGGGTGCTTGGACTCCGGCAGTGTAAGCACCTGATGTTTTATAGCTCGGTCAAGTATCTTCTTCGTCTTTTCCTAGGGAAAAAAGTATGCTCGACTCATCTTCTTCACAAGGGACAGGTCTGGCCCGCTCGATTCCCGCATGCGTGGCTTCTTAGTCCCGCTTTGTTGCTGTTGTGCGCCTTTTTCTCCTCTCGACTTATTTCTGCCTCTGCGTCGAGCCTTTTTTATAACAGGTTGATAGGGAGTGGCATTTTCATCTTTCACAGCCTGTTGGAGGAGGCGTTGCGTTTTGGCTTTCTCGTAGATGGCCATTTTGCGGTTATGATCGTCTCGGAATTTTTGACCAGCTTCCCTTATAAGCTTGTACATTTGCTCTTCGAACGACGGACTGGGCACTTTTGCATCAGGAACTTTTACTGGTTCAGGATTAGCGTCCTCCCATTGAGCATCCGCTTCTTCATCGAAGTCATGCACGACGTAGCAGTCACGATGTAGCTCTTGTTTCTTGGACCGAATGTATCCAAGCCCGATTGTTTCCATTCTCCCATTAGGCAACTTGTGCTGAGTCCCGGGAATGTTCCATACCCTGTCATAGAATTTGTCTTTTGGTGCGGTCTATTTAAAGGATATCCCTTGGCGCTTTAGCAGCCTCTTCAAGCCTTCTGTATAATATCTGGGGAGACGGATGGGCTGAAGTCTGTCAAGCGTAGGATCCATACCGTGCCAGATTTCTTTCTCCACTTTGGTTTCTTCAGAGCGGTAGAATAGAATTGCATTTTTGCCTTCTCGCCTGGGAGGGACATAGAACGTCCGCAGCTCCTCTATGCTGTAGATATCAAGTGCGTCCAGTTCTTTATGGTGTTTAAGTGGAACCATGGCGACTTGTAGACTTTTCTATTCGTCAGCGGACGTTTGTATTGAAGGTCGAGCAGAGAATATAGCATGGACCTCATCTTCCGAGTCACTACCAAAGATCAACGTAGGAGCAGATGGTCCCGGCTTGTTGTATTGGGGCGGACCCGAATAAACTATCTCCTCTTCCTCCTCGGCTTTGTTCTCCGGCTTGTGACACCTGTCCGTGTCTTCGAAATCCGGTAAAAAGTATTTAGCGTCTTCATATTTGCGGACTTCGTTCATAGAGAACGGGTTCAGTTCTCCCGTCACGATATACTAGAAACCATCCTTAAAATATTTCATACACTGATGCTGTGTAGAAGGGATGATATTATACTCGTGTAACCATGGTCGGCCGAGCAGAGCATTGTAGCACGTCTTGGCGTCTATGACGTGGAACTTAGTGTCCGTGACGAGTAGCCCAAAGCGTAGCGTCAGTATCACAGACCCAAGAGTTCTTGATGATTGGGAGTCGAACCCGGAGATGGTGATCTTGTCCCATGCAAGGTGCCGTACGCTCATGCAGATTTCCTTTAACACCCGCACATTGAGGAGATTAACGGAAGATCCATTGTCGACCAGGATTTTTCCTATCTTTATATCATGGCAGTATCCTGAGACATAGAGGGGGCGATTGTGTTCGCACGCCTCAAGGAGAAGGTCTTCATCACCAAAAGTGACATCGGCCGTGTGCACTTCCTCCAATTCATCCTTCATCTTTTCTTCGGCCAAGAAAGCTTGGAATTGCTCCGGCTCCTGTAGTGCCTTGATTAACGAAGCTCTCACCTCTTTTGATAGTAAAAGGGCGTCAAGAATGCTGAGCTGCGAGGGTAGCTTCCTCAGATGCGCTAGAACGTTATAATCCACTTTATTTTTCTTCGGTGTGTCCTTGGCGACTAGCTCTTCCATGACTTGGTCATCTAGGGCGATATCCTCAGAGACCTTTTCTTTCCCTTTATCTTTCTTGTTTGAGGGTCCGAGATTCATTTGGGGTAGCGTCCGATTACGCAGCCGGATATTTTCGCAGACCTTCGGCTCTTCTTCTTTTCCCGAGGTGGACTCTTTAAAGAGGGGGCTAAGAGCCAGCTCCTCGTCAGAATCGCTCCTGAATGTGAGCACTTGCGATCCCCCGGCGTTAACCATGCGACAATTGCCGGTAGTTCTGTTAAGCCCCTCGGTCGTATTTTTCCTCTCCCGATGAGTTTTGCGCTTTTCCCGCTTAAAATGTTGTCGGTGAGCAACATATCCTTGCCACCATCTATTGAAAGCTTTGGAGTCTTCGGTGGGGTGCGAAATCTTCCGATGATACAAGCAGTAGAAGGGGTGCATTTCCGCTTCACCAGTAATGTTTCCTTCAGAGGATGGTAGCTTCATGCCCCTTGATATGGCCTTAGAAAACCTTTTCCTCTTCTTGAATTTGCTTTTATCCGCGGTGGATGTATTTTGCTCCAGCGGGAGTGTCTCAACTCTTTCGTCAAGTTGCTGGCGCTTGGCCCTTTCAAATATGGCCGTCTCGCGTTCCCGATCAGCTTTACTTTTCAACAGAGCTTCATTGAGGAATGCGTCAATTGTTTCATCCGATGGTCCTAGAATTTCTGGTTTAGGATCTGCCCCCAGCTTTTCAGTGCAAGGAGTTTCCTCATCGTCTGTAAACGAATAGGAGATCATAGGACAGCTCGCCACGTATTCCTCAGATTCATCCGACGAACTGTCTCCCTCATCTTCCTCTTGAAAGAAGTGGTTGAGGAACTCTTGGAGCGTAATGGGAGTCCGTGCTTTCTGGTAGTACTCCTCCAGTGCGTCAATCTGCTTTTGTAAGTCCGTGCTCTTGTCTCTAGGCTTCACGAGCTTCTTGGATTTCTTCTTTTTCTTCGCTGAGGATTTTGACGGCTGGCTGAGAATGCTTGGGCCACCACTATTGCTCTTTGGAGTTGGGTGCGGCTTCAACATCCCTTCAATGATCTGAAGTTCCAATGGGTTCTTCCACCTGATCGCTGTGCAAGTTTGAAGATCGTTCAGCATCCTCTTTATTTTGGCTGATAGCACGACCTCCCATGGAGATTCTTCAACGAGAAAGCACGTTGCCCTCGGCATATTCATCCTTTTAGAGGTGTGAGGTTGCGGCGGATTCACCTTCCATCTGTAGGACAATGCGAACTTGCCCTGTTGGTATTGGTCTTCAATCCAATTTTGAAAGACGTAGCAATCTTCGATCGGATGACCCAGTACTCGGTGATAGGGACAGTAATTAGGATCATGGACGTCGTTCGGCTGCGATGGACGTCGTTCAGCTACGATGGACGTCTTGGATCAGGCAGGTTTATGAGTCGGTTGCGCAACGCCAGCTCAAATAATCTTCTCGTTTTATCTCAGGGAAACGAGTAAGGACGTCCTAGCCACTCCTCAAGGGGTACGTGCGGACGCATATTATTTTGACGGACAGCCGGTTTCAAGTTGCCCGGCTGTTGTTGAGCATTAGCGACAACTGTTAGTTATGTATATGCCCTAGAGGCCATTGTTGTACATATGATGTATATTATAAGGGATGCTTGGATATATATAGAGATGACTTTCTTGCTCTTCATGATATTATGCTATTTGGTTTCACTTTATCTTAACATGTTGACTTGTATTGGTTTACTGTTTTACTCTCACATGTTGATAAAGCCCTTAGGATCTGTACTCGACTACTGGGACTATGATGAGATCATACTAGTGGGGCCGCGGTAGTCGATGAGTACATCCTATAACTGTTCCTAGTCGAGGGTATATCGAGACAGGGCATCGATACACCAGAGTAGACTAGCGTATACGCATCTTGACCCATATGATGGGCGATGGATGATCCCATATCCATCGTTGTTTGACATCAGAGATGGTGTACAGGTGCTCAGTGGAGACTGGGTACACTGGACGGACTCGCCGAGAACTCACAGATGGTGATATACCACACGTCAGATGGCAGTTCTCCGGTGACACTAGTACAGGGTAGTCTGTAGACCCGAGATCGTCATGGAGTCTTGTGTGATTCCCACAGTGCTTTGATTTCCACCTTACCACATCCAAGAGGGCATGCAAAATGGTGGCTTCTGGGTACAGTCCCGAATCACATGGAGGCAATGAGCGATAGGAGGGGATTCGTCTCTCCCGGTATAGGGAGTTGATGTTGTGCTGTGTTCGATTGGCTATAACTGGAAGTCCCTGGCCAGGGCTGATATAGAGATTTACTGGTAAGTGTTACTAGTAGTTTCTCGACCCGTTATGAGCCACACATCGACACGACTTATCGGTTACTGGGGTCTGACGTATACCACCCCTAGACTTGATATGCGACATCAGACGAACAGACCGGACTGTACGGGAGTGTTACTGATTGGATTCACAGGAGAACGCACAGGCTAGCTTGTTGATCTTCTGATCGCTCAATACCTGGGTGGCTGTTACGTTTAGCTGACCGCTTGCAGCTTGTGGGTGTTTGATATGATCATCACCTGCTACCGGCGTATTGACGATTCTTTAGAGTCCTACACAGAGGTTTCTTGGCTCAGGCGAAACGGAGTAGAGGCACATATGTGATATGTGCAGGACCGAGAATAATGCGATATGAGATACCGTATTATATTCTCGCGATATTTAGATATGAACCGGGACATCGGATCAAGTGTTGATTCGATGAATCGGTACATAATATATTAGTCGGTAATATTCGATATGGCCGGATCATCGAATCAAGTGTTGATTCGATGATTTAATGTATAATAATATATATGATATATTGTATTACATTATCTAATATTGGCTCGCTTTATTATTTCATTTTCTCACTGGATGATGCATTGATATATATGCGATATATGTTAATTGTATTATTTTCTTTTGTTGCAAATATATAATATATATGTGATATATATTATTGTGACATGATATGATTAATTCTTAAACATGTTTAAGGATGATTAATTGAGGTTATGGTTTGATTAGGGTTAGATGCTTCATGCACCTTCTAGAAGCATTTCTTTTGTCATTGTTAAGATATTTTTTGATGACACATTTTTAACCCAACCAAACCCTAACTCTAGTTTATTCTCTACACAATCTTAGCCACTCATCCTTGACCATGGTTTATATATCAATGATATAAATTTCTTTCTATTCATCACAAAAGGATTAATCATTATCTTTTCCATTATCATCTTCTTCTCTCCTGAAAAAAGCTTACTAGAAAATCTTTATGTGATGAATAAATATGAGAAAATGATTTAAAAAGAAAGCAAAAATACTACTCTCTCATCCTCATCTCATCTAGCCCATGAGATTAGTGTGTTCATCTCTTTAGAGTGAGAAAGCTTGAGTCTTTCCAACTTCGACGTAGATCATCGGAGATTTGGAACACTTCAAGCTAGCATGGATCGTTCGAGTCGTGGAGCCTCTCATGAGTCCGGGAGATCATGGATCGCGGCAAAGGGACTTCTACTCGGATCTTGTGAAGCGAAAGAGCGGACTACAAAGGTTGTAATCCCTCACACTTAGATAAAAGTTATCATCTTGCATGTTTAACCCTAATAATCTAGCAAAGATCCCGGCTTTGGGTTGTTCGGCACGTCTAAATTTTTATCCGGGCATGTTTGATGCCTTATGAACCTTCACAAGAGTGCCTAGGAACCTTTCAGTGGTATCAGAGCCTAGCTAGAGCATTAGGCGATGTGTTTACGAAGTTAAAACACCGATCGAACCCGAACCGACGAATTTAACCCCCTCTCTGGAAATTTTTCAAAAACTGGGTTTTTTCTGAATTAAAAATACCTGAAAAATACTACAGGAAAATATAAGAATTACGGTGGAAAAATTATCCCTTGATCCGTACAAAGCGCCGCGGAACCACAGCCTTAACTTGCTTGGGCCGCGGAACCGCGGCGGTATGAACAGATCAAGGAATTTGTTTTGCACAGCAATTAATTGTTCTGTGAGATATATTTTATGGGTATTTTTATTCTGACTCAAGTGTTGAGTATTCTGGGGTTTCTTTTGTAATCGTGGACTCGATCGGAAATTTTAAATTCGTCTTTCTTTCCGGATATTTAGAAACTGTTAAACTAGTTGAACGGATATCATTAACCCACTTTATCCCGGCACGTAAAACTTTCAAGCATTGAATTTTTATTGGGTATAAATCTTTCGGAAAAATTGTACAAGTTAAGTGGTGGACCCTCTAGAAGACAACAAACCTTAACTCGATTATGTAACCGTCTTGAACTGGCTTTTGAACCTTCGGGTTTGGGCAGTACGGCGTGCCACATGTGAGGCGTTGGCTTGACCCTTCTACGGCTGGATCACCGGTACTGTGACATATTCTGGGATTATTTGAACTCCGCTCAAGTGTTGAGCACTTTAAGAAATTTTGGGTATTTGATTATCTGTTCGAAAAATTTAATACTGTCTATTTATCTGGAATGTGATACAATATGTGGAATTCATAGAGTTATGCATGAAATGCGAAGTATGTGATATTTCGGATTTACGATGTCTAAAGTGATTGTGGATTCCAAATGTTGTAGTTTTACACTTTCTTTTCTGTGACCGTAAGTGTAATATGTGATATCGCCGGTTTCGTTGCTATATGTCAACGACAATTGGGATGCGCATATTTACTTACGTTGATGATATGAGATATTATGTGTTGCTGTGATATGTTATATTGGATCGTCGCGTTCTGAATAGCCGGGGTTTTATGTGAGATGAGGGTTTTTATTTTCATTCATGTAAAATTCATTTGTAATATAATATTCTTTTATTTGGGGCACTTCCAGGTTGAGGTTGATGTCACCCTTATATATTATTTACTTTTCCGCATTAGGTAGACCCAAGGATGGGAGCACAAGTAACCGGGTTCTAGGGTCCAGTGGGAGGCCATCTCGAGGAGTCGAGACCGGGTCTTCTAACCCTAGAATTGGCAGTGTTACTTGCCGCTCACGTAGGGGTCTTGGGATGTGGGTTTGGCTACTCGTCGCGACCGTGGAATCCGTGTTTTATACAGGCTCGTATTGAAAACACGGACATCCTAGTATATCCAATATTTCATATATGTTCTTCTGCTGCAATGTTCTGTGATGAGATCATATTACTGCCTGAGACGAATGCTTATACTATATATATATGCTGATATATAAATATTACTGCTTTCGTTTCTTCTGTGATGCTTAGGAAGCATAAGCTGATGGGATATTTATTAATGAGATTAATAAAAAGAAAAGAAACCTAAAGATGTTATAGAATCAAAACTTTATAAAAAGGGTAGCTACGGTTTTGCTTTCCACAGTGATATATATGATATATCCTGCACCTTATTCGATGGGGAAAGAGCCGACGATCCCTTCACCGGGAGTGACCTCTTTAGCGAAACTGGCAGATGCTACAAAACGCGGTTTGTCTTTTGATTGCTTTTAGAGTTTTGCTTTGCACAGCGGTATATATGATATATCCTGCACCTTATTCGATGAGGAAAGGGCCGACGATCCCTTCACCGGGAGTGACCCCTTTAGTGAAACTAAGAAAAGCCTCAAAAACACTCCTTTTCAAAACTTCACTCGATTCTACGACGATATCAAGTTCATTACGCTCAGGGTTTTCTGAAAAACCTGCATAGCCCTCCGACATTTCAGATAAGTAATACTTAGTATTCGTGCTACGTTTGTTGGCTTTCGTCAAGGCGTAGTGTGCGGTAGCTAATTATTACTTATCTGTTACATATGATGAGATTGGGTTAGGGTAGTCGTGCGACTTTGTTGGCTTTCGTCAAGGGACGTACGGCTGGGTTTAATTCAATCAAGAAATGTTCGGGTTGAACTTGACTAGCGGACTATGGTTTGTTGGCTTTCGTCAAGGTCATAGAACGTTAGGGGCAAAATATTATCGGGAATTTCAAGTGTTGAAATTTGCAATGATATTGCATACCTCCTATGAGATAGTTGGATCCCGATACCCACTGCGAGTAAGAGTTACTCCTGGGAGAGTTTTACACAGGGCAATTAGCCGATCAAGTAGGTGTCTAGAAAAGTGTTAACGGGGTTACACCTCTGGGAAAACGAGGTTTACTTTAATTAGGTCCGTGCGAAAGCACGGGAAACCTCTCTCAAAGTACCGACACTGATCTGGCTGAAAGATTGACGAAATTGTAGGGTGTAATTAATCCCGGCTAATCTTATCTTTTTAGGTTTAAAGGTAGATTTGATAAAAACAGTGGGAGACATCCTGATTAGATAAGATAATAACCAATCTAATCTTGCAAGAGCATACGCTAAAGTGTTTTTCTTCTCTCTCTCTCCAGGTAGCGACCATGTCAGGCCATAATCAAGATAATAATATGAATGTATTGACTGAACCCGATTATTGTACTGAGCAAGGGAACGTTGGACCCGTTCTTTCTTATAAGAGTTATAAGACAGAACAGGAAACAGGAGAACATCTAGATTCTCACGCCGCCCAAAAGAACATGCATGTTGATGCATCTTCTTCGGGTGTGTTAGATATTGAGAACCGTTTCTCAGTTCACCCTACGTCCTGGGTATTAGATACCGGATCAGGATCCCACATATATAAACAGTTACATGGGCTACGTAAAGGTAGAGAACTGGGCAAAGGTGATCATTCCGTTCAAGTAGGGAACGGTGCAATTATTGTAGCCAAAGCAGTTGGCGAATATCACCTAGTATTGCCGAGTCGTAATACACTGATTCTAAATGAGTGCTATTATATACCGAACATGATGTGCAACATTATATCAGTTTCTTTATTGAGTAAAGAGGGATATAATTTTGTAGTACAGGATAATGTTATGAACATATTCCTAGATCAAAAGTTGATTGCATCAGGCTCGTTACATAATGGCATATTCATTCTAAATCAAAATACAGTACTGAATATACAAAACACACACAAGAGGAAAAGTTCAGATGTGAACGAATCCTACTTGTGGCATTGTAGACTTGGTCATATCAATGCGACACGACTGGATAAGTTACATAAAGATGGTTATTTGAATCCGTTCGAATTATCATCTTATGATACTTGCCATTCATGTCTCAAAGGAAAAATGACCAAAGCTCCGTTTAGTGGACACGGAGAAAGAGTTATTGAACTCTTAGGACTGATACATAGTGATGTATGCGGTCCTATGTCTACGCATGCCAGGAACGGTTCTTCCTACTTCATTACATTCACTGACGATCTCTCTAGATACGGACATGTGTTCCTGTTGAAACACAAGTCTGAAGCTTTTGAGAAATTCAGAGAATATAAGCACGAAGTAGAGAACCAAACGGGCAAAAGTATTAAGATCCTTCGATCTGATCGAGGAGGAGAATACTTGAGCAATGAGTTCCAAGATTATCTAAAAGAGAATGGGATTCTCTCTCAGCTTACTCCACCTTATACACCACAGCACAACAGTGTATCGGAATGAAGGAATCGCACCCTATTAGATATGGTGCGTTCAATGATGAGTACAGCTGAGTTACCTATTTCCTTCTGGGGGTATGCGCTTGAGACAGCCATACACCTATTGAATATGGTTCCTACCAAATCAGTGCATACCACTCAGTATGAGATATGGAAAGGGAAGAGACCATCTCTTAAGTATGTTAAGATATGGGGTTGTCCAGCCTATGTCAAAAGACAAAATCCGGACAAACTCGAGGCAAGATCTGTCTTATGTAAGTTTGTAGGATATCCCAAGAACTCACAAGGGTATATCTTCTACCACACTGAGGAACAAAAGGTGTATGTTTCTAAACATGCCACCTTTTTGGAAAAGGAATTTCTTGCAAAAGAAATTGATGGCAATGAGGTAGAACTGGAAGAGGTTCCAGCGACACAAACTACAACAGATGATTTAGTGGAACCAGAGGATTCAGTAGTACCCGACGAACCTCAGCCTCTCCGCCGATCTAGTAGGGTTTCTCATCCACCTGAGAGATACTATGGTTTTCTCATTGATGGTGGAAGCGAGGATTGCATCATGGATGATGATGACCCGACTAGTTTCGAGCAGGCCATCACGAGTGGTGACTCTGTGAATTGGCTGGATGCAATGCGATCTGAGATGGAATCCATGTACACCAATAAAGTATGGATTTTGGAAAATGCTCCTGAAGGGGTAAAACCCATTGGGAGCAAGTGGATTTTTAAAAAGAAATTTGGTGTAGATAGAAAAGTTGAGACTTTCAAAGCTAGACTTGTAGCAAAGGGTTTTCGTCAACGACCAGGTGTGGATTATGACGAAACCTTTTCTCCAGTGGCTATGCTTAAGTCCATCCGGATCTTACTTGCCATTGCTGCATACCATGACTACGAAATCTGGCAAATGGATGTTAAGACCGCCTTTCTAAACGGTGATTTAGAAGAGTGCGTATACATGACTCAGCCAGAGGGCTTCGTAGATGGTGGGAGCAGCGAAAAGGTGTGCAAGCTGCTTAAATCCATTTATGGGTTAAAGCAAGCATCGAGGAGTTGGAACATCTGTTTTGATGTTGTAGTCAAAGAGTTTGACTTCATCAAAAATATAGATGAACCTTGTATCTATAAGAAGGTAGCAGAGGGTAAGGTTGTCTTCTCGTATTGTACGTGGATGACATACTCTTGATAGGAAATGATATTCCTATGCTGCAATCAGTCAAGCTCTTCTTATCACAGAGATTCTCAATGAAAGATCTAGGTGATACCTCCTGCGTATTGGGAATTATGATCTATAGAGATGGATCTAAACGGATACTGGGATTGTCCCAATCCAGGTACATTGACACCATACTAAAGTGGTTTAGTATGGAAGAATCCAAGCGTGGGAACCAACCCACGATCTCTGGACTCACTCTCTCCAAAGAGATGTCTCCCAAGACTGATTTGGAGAGAGCTCGCATGCAAGGGATACCCTATGCTTCGGCAGTAGGCTCTATCATATATGCGATGCTATGTACCAGACCCGATGTAGCATACTCACTAAGTGTAGTGGGTCGGTATCAAGAAGATCCTGGAGAGAGTATTGGACAGCTGTGAAGAACATTCTCAAGTACTTACGAAGGACTAAGGAGATGTTCTTGGTGTATGGTAACGGAGAACTCCAGGTGGAGTCCTTTACCGATTCCAGCTTCCAAAGTGATAAGGACGACTCTAAGTCGCATTCGGGTTTTGTCTTTACCCTCAATGGAGGGGCGGTATGTTGGAAAAGTTCCAAACAGGATACCGTTGCAGACTCGACGATGGAGGCTGAATACATCGCTGCCAACGATGCTGCCAAAGAGGCTGTCTGGATCAAGAAGTTCATTACTGAACTTGGAGTGGTTCCATCCATTGAGCATCCAATACCTCTGTATTGCGATAACAATGGAGCTATGGCCTTGGCCAAGAAACCCAGATCCCATCAAAAGTCCAGACATATTTTGAGGCGGTATCACCTGATCAGGGAGATAGTTGATCGCCGGGAGATCGAGGTCAGGAGAGTAGATACGAAGGACAACACTGCGGATCCATTCACGAAGGCTATTCTCCAGATACAGTTTGAGAGATTATTCGGGATGCTAGGTATGAAATACTACAGCAGCTGGCCTTAGTGCAAGTGGGAGATTGTTAGTTATGTATATGCCCTAGAGGCCATTGTTGTACATATGATGTATATTATAATGGATGCTTGGATATATATAGATATGACTTTCTTGCTCGTCATGATAGTATGCTATTTGGTTTCACTTTATCTTAACATGTTGACTTGTATTGGTTTACTGTTTTACTCTCACATGTTGATAAAGCCCTTAGGATCTGTACTCGACTACTGGGACTATGATGAGATCATACTAGTGGGGCCGCGGTAGTCGATGAGTATATCCTATAACTGTTCCTAGTCGAGGGTATATCGAGACAGGGCATCGATACACCAGAGTAGACTAGCGTATACGCATCTTGACCCATATGATGGGCGATGGATGATCCTATATCCATCGGTGTTTGACATCAGAGATGGTGTACGGGTGCTCAGTGGAGACTGGGTACACTGGACGGACTCGCCGAGAACTC
Organism: Agapanthus africanus; assembly: GCA_030015575.1. Taxonomy (NCBI): domain Eukaryota; kingdom Viridiplantae; phylum Streptophyta; class Magnoliopsida; order Asparagales; family Amaryllidaceae; genus Agapanthus; species Agapanthus africanus. The sequence goes on from JASDDO010000031.1 coordinate 570,993,701, forward strand.
CCAGATGGTGATATACCACACATCAGATGGCAGTTCTCCGGTGACACTGGTGCAGGGTAGTCTGTAGACCCGAGATCGTCATGGAGTCTTGTGTGATTCCCACTGTGCTTTGATTTCCACCTTACCACGTCCAAGAGGGCGTGCAAAACGGTGGCTTTTGGGTCCAGTCCCGAATCACATGGAGGCAATGAGCGATAGGAGGGGATTCGTCTCTCCCGGTATAGGGAGTTGATGTTGTGCTGTGTTCGATTGGCTATAACTGGATGTCCCTGGCCAGGGCTGATATAGAGATTTACTGGTAAGTGTTACTAGTAGTTTCTCGACCCGTTATGAGCCACACATCGACACGACTTATCGGTTACTGGGGTCTGACGTATACCACCCTAGACTTGATATGCGACATATCAGACGAACAGACCGGACTGTACGGGAGTGTTACTGATTGGATTCACAGGAGAACGCATAGGCTAGCTTGTTGATCTTCTGATCGCTCAATACCTGGGTGGCTGTTACGTTTAGCTGACCGCTTGCAGCTTGTGGGTGTTTGATATGATCATCACCTGCTACCGGCGTATTGACGATTCTTTAGAGTCCTACACAGAGGTTTCTTGGCTCCGGCGAAACGGAGTAGAGGCACATATGTGATATATGCAGGACCGAGAATAATGCGATATGAGATACCGTATTATATTCCCGCGATATTCAGATATGAACCGGGACATCGGATCAAGTGTTGATTCGATGAATCGGTACATAATATATTAGTCGGTAATATTCGATATGGCCGGATCATCGAATCAAGTGTTGATTCGATGATTTAATGTATAATAATATATATGATATATTGTATTACATTATCTAATATTGGCTCGGTTTATTATTTCATTTTCTCACTGGATGATACATTGATATATATGCGATATATGTTAATTGTATTATTTTCTTTTGTTGCAAATATATAATATATATGTGATATATATTATTGTGACATGATATGATTAATTGTTAAACATGTTTAAGGATGATTAATTGAGGTTATGGTTTGATTAGGGTTAGATGCTTCATGCACCTTCTAGAAGCATTTTCTTTTGTCATTGTTAAGATATTTTTGGATGACACATTTTTAACCCAACCAAACCCTAACTCTAGTTTATTCTCTACACAATCTTAGCCACTCATCCTTGACCATGGTTTATATATCAATCATATACATTTCTTTCTATTCATCACAAAAGGATTAATCATTATCTTTTCCATTATCATCTTCTTCTCTCCTGAAAAAAGCTTAATAGAAAATCTTTATGTGATGAATAAATATGAGAAAATGATTTAAAAAGAAAGCAAAAATACTACTCTCTCATCCTCATCTCATCTAGCCCATGAGATTAGTGTGTTCATGTCTTTAGAGTGAGAAAGCTTGAGTCTTTGCAACTTCGACGTAGATCATCGGAGATTTGGAACACTTCAAGCTAGCATGGATCGTTCGAGTCGTGGAGCCTCTCATGAGTCCGGGAGATCGTGGATCGCGGCAAAGGGACTTGTACTCGGAGCTTGTGAAGCGAAGGAGTGGACTACAAAGGTTGTAATCCCTCACACTTAGATAAAAGTTATCATCTTGCATGTTTAACCCTAATAATCTAGCAAAGATCCCGGCTTTGGGTTGTTCGGCACGTCTAAATTTTTATCCGGGCATGTTTGATGCCTTATGAACCTTCACAAGACTGCCTAGGAACCTTACAACAACGATCGCTTTTCCCTTCCCCTTCTTGTTTCGAGAATCCGGCTTTGGAGGAGGCGGTCTATGGCCCATCTGGTCCATTTGAGCTAGCTTGTCGATCAGGGCCTGGAAGGTAGTCAGCTTGAAGAACATCATGAATTGCGAGATGGTCGGTTGTGGATCGAGGGTTCCCACAAACATGCCTACTGCCGAAGCCTCTTCTATGCGTTGCTCGCATTTTGACCATAAGTTCCGCCACCGTATAGCATATTGAACCCACGTTTCACCTGGCTTCATCCTGGCATTAATCAATATCGTTATCGGGGTGCGTTCGCTGGCGCTTGCGAAACGCTGGGTAAACAGCAGCTCCATCTCCGCGAAGGTCTTGATAGAGTCATTTGGGAGCTCGGAGTACCACTCGAATGCCATATCCGATAAGCTACCAACGAACTGGCGAAGTAACAATTTATCATCACCGCCAGTGTTGCCGCAAAGCGCCCTGAACTGGGCAACATGCTAGTGGGGATTGCTCGTCCTCTTGTAGACATGAAATTTCGGTATTGTATAGCCCGGCGGGTACTTTATCTAATCGTACCATCTCGGATATGGTCATCCCGTTTTTACGATCTGTCCGGTTGCCTCAGTCGCCTGATGAACCCAGATCTGCTGAGCTATATTTTCGTCCAAGTCAGCTTTGGTGATTGTCTCCTCTTTGGCTGTTGACAGAGCCGGTGGAGGATTTGACGTTTCTCCCCTGTCTTGTTCGAGGACGATCGGAGGATCTTCTTCAGAAGGAGGATCTTGTTGAATCATCATACCCACTAGTCCTGGAACAGGAGGGCCATTCGCTTTTTGTTGGTCGCTTTTTCAGCAGCCTCTTTATCCTTCTTTTCCAGTATCCGACGAATGAATTCAGCGTCAGTTTCTTGTTTCTGGCGTTGATCCGAGGACGGTTCGGGGCTTTCTTTTGGCCCAGTGAGTGCGGCCATCGCGTTCATCATCTCCTGGAGCTTTTGCTGTTTCTCCTGAGCTTTGGTCACTGACCGTGTAAGCGGTCTATGACCTGTAGATGTACGACTGTCCTCCTTTCCAGACGCCATGTATACAGTATGGACTACAATGCCCCCAGACTTAGGACGTTTAGGCTTACTGTCTTTGACATTTGCCGCGGGCGTGGGAATTTTCTCCAGCCTCCTTCTCTTATGGGCCGTTGAAGTTGAGGGGACCGTTGCAGCAGGCACCCTGATGGTGGCCGTCCTTTGCTGTTTGTCCGGACGGTTCTTTTCTTCTTACACTTTTGCCCTTTCCTGTTGGCGAGAGTGATTTTGGTCAATTACCGAGTCCTGAACTCTCCGCCAGACTTTATAAATTTTGGAGGACAACCGTTGAGAGGGCTGCTCCAGCTTTGTTTCTGTAACCCTCTCCGCAGGTGGAGGAGATCTTTTTAGCATAGCAGTTGGGGGGTTCTTACGTACTCTCCTAAGTGGTTCAAAGCTGTTCCCAGTTGGAACAGCAGCATTAACTTCCACCACTGGAGCAAGTGGAGTTAGCCCTAAGGGGGAGTTGCCCCCGGCCTTCCTTACTCGGCGCCAGTGGCGACGTCGAGCATGACGAGCCGTTGGGGCTGGCTCGGCGACAGAGACAGCTTCTTCTTGCCCCCTGTCTGAATGAGGTGTTGCCGGTGTCAGCCTCTTAAAGACTGACGTTGTCCTTTGAATAGCGATATTCAATCTGTCAAAGACAGATCCTCGAGTAGGAGCAGGAGCCGGAATAGTCAGCCTTGAAAAGACTGACTCTTTAACAGGAGAAGCCGCCTTGACGACTTCAGGAGTAGGGGTGGCTCTCTTCCTTGGGACGGCCATTTCAGGGTTCATGGGCTTCTTGGTGGGCCCATCAGGGTTCTGGCTCAGCCTGGCAAAGACAGAGGCTGCCGGCTTGATATTGGACGACCCGTTGAAAGGGGCCGTTGTAGCAGTGAGCCGATCAAATACCGACTTCTTGTGCGCTTCTGGTGCGGGCACTGGCATGGTGAAGCTTGCAGGCGGGAGCATGGTCCCGAAAAATAGACCGGTGGTGGCCTGGGTCACCTGGCCCACCGGCATGGCAAGGATGGAGGCCGCTTGAGGCTCATAGGCTACACCTCCAGGTGAGGCGGAGCGTTGGTTGCACTGGCACTTTGAGCAGCTCGAGCAGTTGGAGGCCATTGATGCTTGATTTCTACGCCAGGCAAAAGACCAAATCTTAGTAACTTGAAATCCAAAGGCAACCATTAACAAACCGCGATTCGTTCGCGAAGACGACACACGAAGTGTGGAGTGGAAAGAGGAAAAAGGTCCCACCGGGCGTGCCAGAATCTGTTCACCACCGGATGACGCGGCGGAGATGCGGTATGCATCTTGCCTGAAATTCGAGGCAGATGCTATTTGTTTTTATCCGTCCACCTCTCCGAAGATGCCAAGTTGATTTATGGCACCATGTATCGGAGGTTTAGACGGACGCGGCCGATGTAGCAGACTTCATCAGATTCCCCCTCGCTAGAGGGGTATTTGATTGTAGGGACGCTCTTCCCTGCAGGCGCAAGCCCCTGCAGTTAATTACGCTACCGCATCGCGGTAACCACTTTCTCCTTCTCCCGAATTTCACTTCGTATCGTGTGTGTTTGTTGTGCTTGTGGTTGCCCGTGGATTGTATACAGAGACTAAGTGATGCCGTCGTCCGTAGGACGTGGATTAGTCCAAATCCGTGTTTACTTAGATTTAGGTTTGGTGTTTTAGTTTAAGGATACGTTAGCCATATTGAGGCTAAGATCAACTTAAACTTTTGTTAAGGATACGTTAGCCTAATCTCCAGACTAAAATCAACTTAACGGGATCGTTTGGATCCAACAAGAGAGCAATTGGCTCTATTGTTTAGTTTAATGACGTTGCGGTCAATTTCCAGTTTAGGGACATAGTGCTCCATCATTCCCATTTGGGTACGAACAATAGTTTAAGGACATTTCAGTCCAACATTCCCATTTTAGGACGAATATTAGTTTAAGGACGTTTCGGTCCACGGGTTTAAGGAACCCGCAGTCCGTATCGATGTTTGGTTGTCGGGACCCGTTACCTCTCTGACGTCGTTGAAGGATTACAACGATAGGTGTCAAAGGAGTTCGGAGATGTACCCTTGAACCAGATGTAAATTGATTTAGGAGAGCAGTCTTGCTCAGTCAATTTAATTTGAGGACTTACGGCCATGATTGGGCTAAGTCCAGTTGAAGATGTTCAACGTTTTTTATTTTTGGCCTATTAGGCATGTGCTAGGGCTTTGCCCCTGTTTAATAATGCACTGCATTTTATTCTGGCCTGCTAGGCCTTTTTGATTTGGGATCAGTCCCTTTGTAAATGATGCAGAGAATCTGTTTTTGTTTGGGCTCTGCCCTTTTTAAAATAATGCATTGCATTATTTTAGGCTTGTTAGGCTTTTTTAATTGGGCTTGGCCCTTCTGTAAATAATGCGGTGCATTAATTACTTGACAGTGGCTTGTCAGGCGCTTTGTGCCAATTATTGAGCGCAAGCTCTTATGGTGGTGACACGTGTCACACTCTGGTAAGGGCAAGCGCAATAGCGTAGTGCGCTGCGCCAGTGCGCTGCGCTGTTGCGCTGCTGACACGTGGCACGCTCTAGTGCGCTGCGCTAATTTCAGAGAGCAATGCTCTATCTTAAAAGCGCATAGCGCAAGTTATTCTGATGCTGACACGCGGCGCTCTCTGGTGGCTTGCGCCAACCCAGGAGCGCAACAGTGCAGTTTTAGCAAGTGCAAGGCACTGTTTCAATAACTTGATCCAATTTTGGATTCAAGAAAAGAATCTTTAAGATTCCAGAACCAATGGTTCATAAAAAAGTGCAAGGCACTATTATTATTTATTTTTTTATTGAACATCATTGATCTTGTTCTTAGATCAATGATCTATTCAGAAGAAGTTCTTCTTGAATAAAGGTTTTACCTTTTTTCTCTTTTTCTCAAAATTCTTCTGAGTTCTCTCTATTCTCTGTGCTGTTGTTTTTGATCTTGATGTTGATGATGATTTCTTAATTAGGGTCTAGGGGCCTTTATATAGTGCCCATTAATTTGTTAAATTTGTTAAAGAGATCATTCTCTGAGTGATTTGGGGAATTTTCCCCACCGTTGGATTTTGATCCAAGGGCTTCTATTTTACGGAAGAAAATCTTCTTGTTTTAACAAGAAGAGAAAGATCTTACTGGAATTTTAATTCTGTTTGGCACAGATGCACCAGCGCTTGACACGTGTCACGCAGCGTACAATGCAGCGCAACTGCGCTTGCGCACCTGCGCTGACACGTATCGCTCAGCGCACAGCGCAGCGCAGCTGCGCTTGCTCAACTGTGCTGACACGTGTCATGCAGCGCACAGCGCTGCGCAACTGCGCTGACACGTGTCGCGCAGCGCAACGCTTCCGCAACTGAAGCGTTGCTTCCTTTAATTTTTGTTTTAAATAGAGCCTTGCTCTGATTGGGCGCGCTGCCTTGGGCGCTGCGCTAATCGTATCAGCTTTTGACAAGTGGCGCGTTGCGCGCAGCGCAAGGGATATGTAACGTTGCTTCAATTTTTGAATTCTGAAATTCAAACAGAGCTTTTGCTCTGATTGAAGGAAACAATGAATTATTGATATGCTTTAATTTTCTAAAAGAGGAAAGCCAAGTTATTTCCAAGTTCACACTCCACTCTCATTTTCTTCAAGTCTTCTTCTTCTTTCTCTAAATCCTTAAAGCTCTCATGTGTTGAGAATCCTAGGGTTCCAAGAGACAAAGCCCTCTATCTTTCACTCTACACCCTCTAGGACTTCTAGTTTAGCGAACTAGAAGCCGTAGTTATCTCGGATTTGAGGTTGGAGCTTGGACTATAAACTCTCGGGTAGATCATCTTTGACTCGAGGAAGCCGACGAGGAAGCTTCATTCCGTTTCGATCCTCGGAGCCTATGATGAAGAGGAGGATAGCGAGAAGACCCGAAGGACACGATACTACGAGGTATAACATTCATCCGAGTACTTAAACCTCTAGTAGTTAGTTAGCTATGGTTTGTGATCGATCATTGGTTCAAGTCTGTGTTGCGAAGCCCATAAAAATTATTTTGTGGAATTTCCGCCTCCCCACGAACACACGGGGTGCGCGACATCGACTTACACATACCAGCAACAGACCGCCAGGTACTACAATGCTCAGGTCAAACACCGAGCGTTCAAGATAGGAGGCCTAGTCCTTCACTGCAATGAATTTGGCGACCAAGGGAAGCCAAAAAATTCTCTCAGAAGTGGGACCGCCCTTTCCTCATGACCGAAGTATTGCCCGGAGGAGCTTACCGACTCCAAGATTCCTTAGGTCGTAATTTTCCGCGTCCATTCAATGCAGAAAAGCTTAAACCGTATCGATGAACTTGTATCCTCTTTAATAATAAGATTCCTGCTTTTCGGTAATTTGAACTTGTTTTTCTCGTTTCCAAGCTAAGACTTCACCAAGGCCGACAGACAGCATCCTGCTCGTCGCACCCATTCACAACGGGTATATTCCTACCCGACCTAAGCTGTGAATCCTAATTCTTCGCATGAGTAGACTATTGCTCGGTTCGGAGGCACACATATTCACAGCGAGTAGATTCCTACCAGACCTAAGCTGTGAATCCCAAGTTCTCGCACGAGTAGACTCTTGCTCGGTTCGGAGCCATACCCATTCACTATTGGTAGATTACTACCCGACCTAAGTTGTGAATCCCAAGTCCTCACATGAGTAAACTCCTTCTCAGTTCGGAGGCACACCCATTCACAGCGGGCAGATTCCTTCCCGGCCTAAGTTGTGAATTTTAAGACCTCACACGAGGCAAGCGGACAGCATCCTACTCGTCGCACCCATTCACGGTGGGTAGATTCTTACCCGACCTAAGCTGTGAATTTCAAGCCCTCGCATGAGTAAACTCCCGCTCGGTTTGGAGGCACACTCATTCATAGCGGGTAGATTCCTACCCGAACTAAGTTGTGAATCTTAATACCTCACACAAGGCTGGCGAACAGCATCCTGCTACTCAAACTCATTCACGGCAGGTAGATTCCTATCCGACCTAAGCCGTGAACCCCAAGTCCTCACGCGAGTAGATTCCTGCTCGGCTCATAGGCATATTCATTCTCAGCCCGACCTGAGCTAATGAATTCTAAACCCTCTACTCATCTAACCTCTTCTTTAAAGGGTGAAAGGAAGGGATACCGGCCTAATGTTGACCCTACTCATATTACCTAGTCTCCGGAGGGTGAAGAGGAGACACCGGTCTATCTATACTTGGAAAATAAAAATAAAAATTTTCAAGAACAAAGCGTGTCCGAATAAAAGATACAAACACATTGCAGATGAGTAAAAAGGTCTTCATTGATTTCAAAATTGAAGCACAAGGTATTGTGAGCTCCTCAGCTTTACAATACTTCATGTAGGTTTACAAAAGAAAATAAAAATGAAAAATAAAGAAAATGGGGGCATCAGGGCTTCTCCTCGGGAATGGCCCGCTCATCAATCTTCTTCGTCGACCATCTGAGCCTTCTCGAGGGCGGCCTCCAGAGCCGTAACCTCATTAGACTGTGGAGGAGGAGCACCAGCAGTCTCAATGATGGCCGAATTTCTGTCTCCGCCCCTAGGCTCTTCCTCGGAAAGATGGTACCACGCGCGGAGCTCTTTGTCGTCGAGCTCGGGCAGAATCTCCTTGATGGCGTTGAGGACATTGTGTCACCCTAGGACCGTGGCATCGGAAAGGTTAAGGTAGAACTGATCGGATGACTTGTAGTTTTCTACGTCCTTCATCGCTATCTCCATGGCCTGCTTCACCGCATCCTAGGCTGCCCGAGCCTTCCTCTTTGTCGAGTCCTGCTGCCACTTCATTGCGTTGAACAGCTAGGTGATTTCGCCGGCTTGGGCCAGGAGATCCCGGTTGGCCTCGTCGAGCTTCGTGGCCTTCAGCTCCTCTGAAACCTTCAGTGACTCAAGAGAGGCGGCATTTTCCTCGGCCTCCTTCAGCTCGGTGAGGAGTTGTTCTTTGCATGACGAAGCCTCCTTCGCTCTTTTCATCGCTGGGGCGACTTCTTCAACCTCTATGGAGGCCAACAGGGCGCGATGCTGGAGGACCTGTGGATGGAAACAAAAAATATTATTCGGGAATAGAAAAGAGGAAAAATAAGTTGAAAGAAATTTAAGTACGAATTTACCAACATGGAAAACCTCCTGAGCAATAGCCACGGCATGGGCACACACGGTTCCCTCGGGATCTTAGCTCTCGCACTCTTTTCCACCTCCATCAAGAGGCTGTCGGCGAAGAATAGCCAGGACGGTACCTCATAATTGAGCCCGCTCTCAAGGGCTTGCTGCCCAGCTGACCGGCGCCGAGGAGACGGCTTCTTCTGCCTCTTAGCCCAGGGCTCAGCCGAGGAAGGAACCTCCGACCTCTCCCGGGGAGCCAAAGCCTGGGGTTTCTACCTCACATTTCCCCAAGACTCCTCGGGGACAGGGACCGGGGTAGGTGTGTACTTCGAGGCCGGCGCCCGGACGCTTCCGCTCAGTGCGTACCTGGATGAGCTTGCACCGCCACCCTTCTTGGCTTGCTCCTTGGCAGCCATAATCTTCGATTGGTCCATAAGCTCTACAAAGAAAAATGAGGAATGATTAGCGACAATAAATAGCAATGATGTAAAATCTAAATTGGATGGCTAAATTAGACTCACCTGAGTATTGCATGGGGCTAAACCCCGCCCAACTCAAGACCTGCTCAAAATGCAGGGCATCGGTCCTCTACAGTAGCTCCCATTGAGATATGGCCCTCGCTTTCAGCGTGTTCTGTTGGATATGTATGCCCTAGAGGCCATTATTGTATAGTACTAGTTTGTATAATACATTTTGGAAGCTTGGGATATATACACGGATTTACGACGGTCTTGCTCAATATAGTAGTATGCTACCTGGTTTGTTTCTATCTTAATATGTGTATATGTTTCTTTTGACATATCGCTAATACATATTGATGGAGCCCTTAGGATCTTTGCTTGACTACTGGCGTAGTGATGGCGATCGCACTAGTGGGGGCTGGGTAGTCAATAAGCACATCCTTATTTTGGTCCCTAGTCGTAGGATTATCGATACAGGGCATCGATACTCCAGAGTAGACTGGTGCATACGCTTCTTATCCTATCAGGGAGATGGTCTGTCCTACAGCCATCAGTACGTCGTACTGGAGATAGTATTCAGATGCTCGTTAGGTTACGAGTACAATGGACAGGACTCGTCGGGAACTGTTGGTTGGTATTATACCTATCGCCAGTTAACAGTTCCCAGGTGACATGAGTATAGCTTAGTCCGTTGACTTGACACTGTCACTTCGCCTCGAGTGTGTTCCCACTATTCTTAGATTACTACCCTACCACGGCTCTATTGAGTCGTGCAAACAGGTAGTAGTTGGGTGCAGTCCCGAAGCACTTGGAGGCAGTGACGGTTAGACAGGATTCGTCTCTCCCGGTATTGGGAGTTGATATCGCGTTGTGTCTAGGAGAGCCATTACACATAGTCGTCCCTGGCCAGGGCAAGAGAGATTTACTGGTAGTGTTTCCAGTAGTTTCTCAAGGTGTTCTGGGCTACACTCCGACACGACTTGTACCGCTATTAGGGGTCTGAAATTTACCATCCCCCTAGGCCCGACATGCGATACTCTTAGACGAACAGACCGGGCTGTACAGAGATTGTCAGATTCTGGCTCAGTAGAAGTTCGGATGGGTTCACCTCATCGGTCTTCTTATTGGCATCTACCTGGGGACCATTACGTACAGCTAGTACCGCTTGCGGCCTGTGGTTAAACCCACTGCCAGCGTAGTGTCGAGTCTTTAGAGTCCTACACAGAGGGTTGTTCGCCTTTGGGCAAAACAGAGTAGAGGTCGCATGGTTTTGCGACGGGGTTCGTTTACATCCGCGCACTTTACGTTTAGTGTCCGGGAAATTATTACTAGCGGGCTTTGGATTAAGCCGGATCCTAGTATTTGTTTTGGGATTGGTTTTGTCTCATTGTATTCATGTTCCTCGGAACACGGATGCGGGTGTGTATGCACAGTTGACAGAGGCAGAGGAATCTCATAAGGGTTTTTGACCGTTGACTTTTTCTAAACCCTAATAAGAATGAGAAATATGATTAATAATATTAATTAAAGATAATTGTGCCATGGTTGAGGTTGGGTTGACCATTTGACTTTTGTTGACCATTTGACCATGATGATTTCTTTTGCAAAGATGCTTCTTGAAGCTTGCAATTAGCATTAAATGTGAAATGATAATGGTCATATCAACTAACTATCACAATTTTCCTAATTATTATTATCATTCTCATATTCTCTCATATGAGAGCATGGTTGTAATTTTTCTTCTCATTCTCTCTTGCTCATTCTCTCTCTTGAAAAAGCTCCCCCTCTTTCTCTCTCCAAGCTCTCTTGTTTCCTGTGTTGAAAAGCATGAGCTTTGTGAGATAAAACCATTAAGACAACTCTCTACTCATTCTAGGGTTCTTAGTCTAGCAATCCAAGCACTCTAGTTACCTCTTGGTTGAGGTAGGAGCTCAAGGTAGAGGCCTTCGGGTGGATCTTTCTTCGGCAAAGAGAAGACGAAGAGGAGGAGCCGTCTACACCACTCCAAGGAGCTAGCAACAAGGAGGACCACAACAAGAAGAGAAGGAGTTCAAGAACTAGGTATAACTTTCTATCATAGTAGATAGAACTCTATTCTTTTGCTAGTTAGGTTTATGGTAAAGATCCCGGTTAAGGTTTATTCTAGCGCCACGTTCGTTATTGCTACGTAATTTTTGTTCCGCATTTAGCCACGGAAGTTGGCCAGGGTGCTAGTGTAACCCTTCATGGTATTAGAGCCTACCCATAAACCCTACTATCTAGTTTTGCATAAGGTTAAAAACTCGATTGACAAATTTTTCTGAATCACGAATCTATGTTCATGTGCTTGCTGTCGATTTTCGAAGTTGTCCTAAAATTTTCTGAGCATCTTAGAATTACATGCAGGTGAAACTATAGCTACAGAATACATTTGGGGGCCTAACTCCAAAATTCCGCCGCGTAAAGTGAGCAGAATGGCGCATTCCGCGGCGCTTTTTTGGCTACAGGACCCCAAAATATTTCTGGAGCTCTAGTTCATGAAAATTTGATATTTGTGATATATGGTTTTGGCCCAGGTTTATTTGAGTGCTGGATTTTCTTTTGGGGCCAATTTGGAAAAGTTTAGTCGATCGAAATTTTAAAAATGTGTATTTTACAGTACATTCACTTTTATCAGCGACCGGGAATGTCACTCAATCGGTAAAACTCGTCTGATTGCTATATGTTCTTTTAGACGGGTTTTGCGAATGTGACATTCGCGTTGATGTTGTGTGCTTGTTCTGTGTTTGTGGTTGGATAGTCATGATGGATAGCAAGTGTTGCAATGTTTGTAGTACAGTTTAAATTCATTTGTACATTTGTTGATGCGGGATGAGCGTCCGACATGTGGACTGCCGTCTTTGCCGGGTTGTATATTTTTTTGGGGCACGACCGGGTTGAGGTCGATGTCACCGTTTGTACATATTATTTTCTTTTTCTGTACTAGGATTACACCGCGGTGGAGTGCACGAATAGCCGGGTTCTAGAAAGGCGGCAAGCCCGCATCTCATGGAGTTGAGACGGATGGGCTTCTTTCTCATGGCGTTGAGACAAAGGAGGCTTCTTCTTCGTAGAGTTGAGAAGGAGGGGGCTTCATTCTAGAATTGGCGGGCTATTCGCCGCACTCATAGGGGGTACAGGTTTTCATTGCATAGGTTATCCACACGACAGGGAACGTAGGGTTTTATTTGTGGCTCAAATGAAACCCGAGGCTCCAAGATTATCCACCATTATGTATTGTTGGTTGTGTTTCTGTGATGTTGTTTACTATCATGCCTGGGACGAATGTCGTATATACTTATATATATATATACTAGTAGATGTTGTATATGTTTTACACCCACGCTAGTCTAGCCCTGCTCTGTCGTTAGTTAAGTAACCTAATGGGTGATGACGGGGCCAGTGGCGAATGCGAATGGCATATACGTACATCTTATTTTCGTTCTTTTTTGGTGTGGTAGGTTACATTGATGGTACAGCATTAATTTTGATTAATGCAAGTAAAACAAACCTAAAAAGATGTTGTTGGAACCAAGTTTTAAAAACAGACATTACAGACGTTCTCTTTTGCTTTGCACGGTGGTATTCAGTTTGGAATATCCAGCACCTCATTCGACGAGGCAAGGGCCGAAATCCCTTCACCGGGAGTGACCCCTTGAGTAAAAGTTTGTGTCAACATAATAACTTCACTATAGTCGATTATTCTTGCTTTGCATCGTGGTATTCAGTTTGGAATATCATGCACCTCATTCGACGAAGAAAGAACCGAGATCCCTTCACAGGGAGTGACCTCTTTAGCAAAAGTTTTCGCCACTATATATTTTTAAAAAGGTTATCAGGTTCCTTCAACGATATCAACTTCATTACATTAACGGGTTTTCGCCAAAACCCGGCCGTAGCCCTCCGTCATTTCGGATTGGTATTGCTTAGTATTCGTGCTACGTATTTCGTACTCAGTCGAGGCGTAGTGTACGGTAGCTATGTAATATTTTTCTGTAGCATATAATGCGATTGGTTGGGACAGTCATGCGGTCATTTTGGCTCAGTCAAGGACTCGTACGGGTGGGTCTAATGCAATCAAGATAATGACGGGTTGAACTTGACTAGGATCCTTTGATATGTTGGCTCAGTCAAGGTCACTTGGGTTCTAGGGGTAAAAACCACATCGGGAGTTTCAAAAATACATGAAACTTGCAGATTTAGCATACCTTCTGTAGTGTGGTGCCTAGAGAGGATTCCATCTAGGTCATCACACAATGATAGTTGGATCCCGATCCTACTGATGAGTTGGATTACTCTCGGGAGATTATTTCACTTAACAATCAATGCTATAAACAAAGTAGGTGTCTAGAACGGTGTTAGCGGGGCTACGCCTCCAGGGAAAAGAGGTTATATAATTAAGGAACTTCGCGAAAGCGCTGGAAAACCTCCCTCGAAGTACCAACACAAGCCTGGCTGAAAGGTTAAGCAAGTATTGTGACGTGCGATTAATCCTGACTATTTCTTCTTTTAATGGTTTGAAGAAGAATTTGAGGAAACGGTGGAAGCCATCCTGGTTAGATAAATTAATAAACCAATCTAATCTTGCAAGAGCGCACGCTGAGTGTTTCTTTTCTCTCTCTCCAGGTAGCAACCATTTCACATCCTAATCAAGATAATAAAATGTATCGCTTGATCGATCCGAATTCTTATTCGGGGATGGAGAACATCGGTTTGGCTCTAACTTATGATGGCAATCGTAGTATGAGTAAGGGAAAGAGGATTGTATGGATTCCAAGGAGACCCAGTTGAAGAAGAAGCATAGTTTTGCATCTACTTCAGGTGTTCTTGTAATTGAGAACTGCTTTTTAGTCAGCCCTACCTCCTGGGTACTTGATACCGGATCAGGATCTCATATCTGTAATTTATTGCAGGGACTGAAAAAAAGTAGAAAAGTTGCACCAGGTGATATGTACCTCAGGGTAGGGAACGGAGCACTAGTTAATGCTGCAGCCGTCGGTGAATATCACCTAGTGTTGCCAAATGGCAATACTATGATTTTGAACAATTGCTACTATGTACCTTCCATGGTTTGCAACATCATATCAGTTTCTTTACTCGATAAAGATGGATATAACTTTGTTCTTGATAGAAATATCATGAACATTTACCTTGATAAGGTACTGGTTGCAGAAGGTACACTGTGTAATGGTATCTATGTTCTAAATCAGAATACAGTTCTCAATATACAAAACACGCGTAAGAGGAAGAGTTCAGATACGAACGAATCTTACTTATGGCATTGTAGACTTGGTCATATCGGAGAGAAAAGACTAAGTTGTATAAAGATGGACTCTTGGATACGTTCGAGTTTTCATCTTATGAAACTTGTCAGTCTTGTCTCAAAGGAAAGATGACCAAATCTCCAATCACCGGACATGGAGAAAGAGAAACAGAGCTTTTGGGACTCATACACAGTGATGTATGTGGTCCGATGTCTATACATGCAAGGGGTGGGTTCTCGTACTTCATCACATTCACTGACGATCTCTCTAGATTTGGATATGTGTATCTTATGAAACACAAATCTGAAGCTTTTGAGAAATTCAAGGAATTCAGAAACGAAGTAGAGAACCAGACTGGCAAAAGTATCAAGATCCTCCGATCGAATAGGGGAGGGGAGTACTTAAGGATGGAATTCCTAGATTACTTAATAGAGAATGGAATTCTCTCTCAGCTTACTCCTCCTTATACATCACAGCACAACGGTGTATCGGAGCGGAGGAATCATACCCTATTAGATATGGTTCGCTCCATGATGAGTAGTGCCGAGTTGCCTCTTTCATTTTGGGGACATTCGCTTTTGACAGCGGCATATCTCTTGAATGATGTTCCGTCTAAATCGGTGCCTAAGACACCATTCGAGATATGGAATGGTAAAAGGTCGTATCTTAAGAGGATTAAGATATGGGGTTGTCCTGCCTATGTAAAAGTACAAAATCCGGACAAACTTCAGGCACGTTCAGTTTTATGTAAATTTGTGGGATATCCTAAAAACTCTATAGGATATCCGTTCTACCACACCGAGGAACAGAAGGTGTTTGTATCTCGCCATGCCACTTTTTTAGAGTGGCAATATCTTGCAAAAGAAACTAGTGGGAGTTCGATAGAACTGGAAGAAATTCAGCGACCACAAAATGAAACTGAAGATTTGACAGAACCTCAGGATTCAATAACCCCAGACGAACCTCAGCCACTCCGCAGATCTGGTAGGATTTCTCATCCGCCCGAGAGATACTAAGGTTTTCTCATAGAAGGGGATCGAGAGGATTGCATCTTGGAAGAAGATGACCTTACCAGTTTCAGGAAGGCCATTATCAGTAGGGACTCTGATAAGTGGCTGGATGCTATGCGATCCGAAATGGAGTCCGTGTACACCAATAAAGTGTGGACCTTGGATATTGCTCCACCTGGGGTAAAACCCGTTGGATGCAAATGGATCTACAAAAGCAAACTTGGTGTAGATGGGCAGGTGGAAACCTATAAGGCTAGACTTGTTGCAAAAGGTTTTCGTCAAAGACCTGGTGTGGACTATGACGAAACTTTTTCTCCAGTGGCTATGCTCAAATCCATTTGAATCCTACTTGCCATTGCTGCCTTCCATGACTATGAGATCTGGCAGATGGACGTAAAAACGGCTTTTCTAAACGGCAGTTTAGAAGAATGCGTTTATATGGATCAACCAGATGGTTTTGTAGACAGTGGGAGCAGCGGTAAGGTGTGCAAATTACTTAAATCCATTTATGGACTAAAACAGGCATCGCGGAGCTGGAACATCTGTTTTAATGAAGCAATCAAGGAATTTGATTTCATCAAGAACGAAGATGAACCTTGTATCTATAAGAAGATTGTAGGACGAACTGTCGTGTTCCTAGTCTTGTACGTGGACGACATTCTTTTGATAGGAAATGATATTCCTATGCTACAATCGATCAAGCTATTCTTGTCACAACGGTTCTCCATGAAGGACCTGGGTGATACCACATGCATACTGGGGATCAGGATCTACAGAGATAGATCCAAGAGATTACTGGGACTTTCGCAGTCCAGGTACATAGAGACCATACTAAAGAGCTTTAGTATAGATGATTCCAAACGCGGTAATATACCAGCATTGCACGGAATCACCCTCTCCAAGAAGATGTCTCCCAAGACTGACGATGAGAGGGTTTGCATGAGCACTATACCCTACGCTTTGGCGATAGGATCTATAATGTATGCAATGCTATGTACAAGACCAGATGTAGCTTATGCGCTGAGCGTGGTGAGCCGGTATCAGTCAGACCCAGGTGAGGACCACTGGACGGCAGTGAAGAACATTCTCAAGTACCTGAGAAGGACTATGGAGATGTTCCTGGTTTACGGTAATGGAGACCTCAGGGTCGAGTCCTTTACCGATTCAAGCTTCCAGAGTGACAAGGATGACAGCAAATCTGTCTCGGGTTTTTGTGTTTACCCTCAACGGAGGGGCGGTGTGTTAGAGGAGTTCCAAACAGGATACCGTCGCAGACTCGACGATGGAGGCTGAATACATTGCTGTAAGCGATGCCACAAAAGAGGCGGTCTGGATGAAGAAGTTCATTAGTGAACTTCAGGTGGTTCCGTCCATTGTTGACCCAATACCTTTGTATTGCGATAACAATGGGGCTATAGCTTTAGCGAAGGAACCACGGTCACATCAGAAGTTCAGACACATCTTAAGGCGGTATCACCTAATCAGGAAGATCATTGATCGCCAGGAGATCGAGGTACGGAGAGTGGACACTAAAGACAACACGGCGGATCCATTCACAAAGGCCCTCCCTCAAACAAAGTTCGAGCGACTTTTTAAGTTATTGGGCATGCGGTACGCCAGCAGCTGGCCTTAGTGCAGACGTTGGGTATGCGGTACACCAATTACTGGCCTTTAGTGCAAGTGGGAGATTGTTGGATATGTATGCCCTAGAGGCCATTATTGTATAGTACTAGTTTGTATAATACATTTTGGAAGGTTGGGATATATACACGGATTTACGACAGCCTTGCTCTATATAGTAGTATGCTACTTGGTTTGTTTCTATCTTAATATGTGTGTATGTTTCTTTTGACATATCGCTAATACATATTGATGGAGCCCTTAGGATCTTTGCTTGACTACCGACGTTGTGATGGCGATCACACTAGTGGGGGCTGGGTAGTCTATAAGCACATCCTTATTTTGGTCCCTAGTCGTAGGATTATCGATACAGGGCATCGATACTCCAGAGTAAACTGGTGCATACGCTTCTTATCCCAGCAGGGGAGATGGTCTGTCCCACAGCCATCAGTACGTCGTACTGGAGATAGTATGCAGGTTCTCGTTGGGTTACGAGTACCATGGACAGGACTCGTTGGGAACTGTTGGTCGGTATTATACCTATCGTCTGTTAACAGTTCCCAGGTGACATGCGTACAGGTTAGTCCGTTGACTTGACACTGTCACTTCGCCTCGAGTGTATTCCTACTGTTCTTAGATTACTACCCTACCATGGCTCTATTGAGTCGTGTAAACAGGTAGTAGTTGGGTGCAGTCCCGAAGCACTTGGAGGAAGTGACGGTTATACAGGATTCGTCTCTCCTGGTATTGGGAGTTGATATCGCGCTGTGTCTAGGAGAGCCATTACACATAGTCGTCCCTGTCCAGGGCAAGTGAGATTTACTGGTAGTGTTTCCAGTAGTATCTCAGGGTGTTCTGGGCTACACTCCGACACGACTTGTACCGCTGTTAGGGGTCTGACGTTTACCACCCCCTAGGCCCGACATGCGATACACTTAGACGAACAGACCGGACTTTACGGAGATTGTCATATTCAGGCTCAGTAGGAGTTCGGATGGGTTCACCTCATCGGTCTTCTTATCGGCATCTACCTGGGGACCGTTACGTACAGCTAGTACCGCTTACGGACTGTGGTTAAACCCACTGCCAGCGTAGTGTCGATTCTTTAGAGTCCCACACAGAGGGTTGTTCGTCTTTGGGCAAAACATAGTAGAGGTCGCATGGTTTTGCGACGGGGTTCGTTCACATCCGCGCACTTGTGCACGTTTGGTGTCCGGGCAGTTATTACTAGCAGGCTTTGGTTTAAGACAGATCCTAGTATTTTTTTTGGGATTGGTTTTGTCTCATTGTATTCATGTTCCTCGGAACACGGATGCGGGTGTGTATGCACAGTTGACAGAGGCAGAGGAATCTCATTAGCGTTTTTGACCGTTGACTTTTTCGAAACCCTAATAAGAATGAGAAATATGATTAATAATATTAATTAAGGATAATTGTGCCATGGTTGAGGTTGGGTTGACTATTTGACTTTTGTTGACCATTTGACCATGATGATTTCTTTTGCAAAGATGCTTCTTGAAGCTTGCAATTAGCATTAAATGTGAAATGATAATGGTCATATCAACTAACCATCACAATTTTCCTAATTATTATTATTATTCTCATATTGTCTCATATGAGAGCATGGTTGTAATTTTTCTTCTCATTCTCTCTTGCTCATTCTCTCTCTTTAAAAAGCTCTCCCTCTTCCTCTCTCAAAGCTCTTTTATTTCATGTGTTGAAAAGAATGAGCTTTGTGAGATAAAACCATCAAAACAACTCTCTACTCATTCTAGGGTTCTTAGTCTAGCAAGCCAAGCACTCTAGTTACCTCTTGGGTGAGGTAGGAGCTCAAGGTAGAGGCCTTCGGGTGGATCTTTCTTCGGCAAAGAGAAGACCAAGAGGAAGAGCCGTCTACACCACTCCAAGGAGCTAGCAACAAGGAGGACTACAACAAGAAGAGAAGGAGATCAAGAACTAGGTATAACTTTCTATCATAGTAGAGAGAACTCTATTCTTTTGCTAGTTAGGTTTATGGTAAAGATCCCGGTTAAGTTTTATTCTATTGCCAAGTTCGTTATCGCTACGTAATTTTTGTTCCACATTTGGCCACGGACGTTGGCCGGGGCACTAGTGTAACCCTTCATGTTTAACACTCAAACCTTCAGACAGTCCGCCCGATACTATTTTGTCAACACCGACCAATTCTCTCCCACAGGGAGACCGACGAAAAAGAACTTCTCCTTCCACTCATGGATGGAAGAAGGGACGGCCAGCACTCCTGACCCGACCCCCTACCCCTAAGCTTCCTAAATGAAAGGTACACCCATCTCGGCACATCTTTGCGAGTCCTGGGGTGATTTTTGTAATAGAGGAAAGATCGAAGGAGTCCAGGGCTAAAAGTGGATCTCCTCAATCTTTAGCCGAACCAGGAACCCGAGGAGAATCCTACACGAGTTCGGTGCTAGCTGGCCTAGGATGAGTTGGAAGAAATTGAAGACATCAAAAATCTCAGGGAGAAAAGGAAGACGCATCATTCCCAGGAATGCTTCCAAATATAAGGCAATCTCGTTGCCCCACACTTGGTCTGCTCGTTCATCCTTCCCGGCTAAATGAAATGTATAGTCGGTTGGGATGTGAAAGCGAGCTTGGATATCCGTGAGCCCACTCTTCCCGCTCAACACTGAGGCAGCGTCTCGAACGTTCTTGATACGCACCTTAGAGGCCTTCTTGGCCCCTCGGCATTGGGGAACAGGGGAATCACCACCCCTTAGGGGCGAACCTGACAAGGCAGAAGGAGAGCTTTCTCGGTTATCAGAAGACGAAGAAGACTCACTGGACTCGGCTTTAGAGAACGAGGTCTCACCGTCGGACTTTATTCTAACTACATTTCATATGGGTTCAGAGGAAGACATCTGACCTGATTCAAAGAAGGAAAAAGCTGACGAAAGGACTAGGAACCGACCTAAAATTAGGAGCGCCAAGCAATCTAGAAAGAGTGGAAGTGCAAGTGAGCGAAAGTATTTGCTGAAGGCTGGGCACCCCTATTTATACCCTCATAAAATATGATACGACGGTCCAGGCGATACCACGTCACAGCTGACCATTGGATGCCTTACTCTCACGCAGATCCAAACAGCCGAAGTGACGTCCCACATCTGCGGTCTAGATGTCTCCGCATGGCACGAAATCGACGGTCAGCCCGTCGCCATGGCGACCCGAGCAAACGAAATGGAATCATCTATTAAGCAATCCACTGACGTCATCCGAGAATACGTGCGAAAATTAAGGCGCGCAATGAACGCCATGTGGACACGGAGATCAAAAAGACATAACCGCCAAACTCCATGTCATTCCCGGACAATCCACCGCAAATATTTCTCGGCAACAAGCCGAACAGAAAAGACTAAGCAGGCCACTCTCGACCCGACCTATAAATAGGTCGAAACGAGAGTGGAGGCTAATGATGATACTTGTAAGTAGGGATTCCCCTGATCACGGAACGTAGAAAATGACGTGTCACCCATGTATGCCAACTAGACTTCTGGAGGCTACTGAACTGGAATAAGTATAATGCGAGAGGAACATTTCTCGGTACCTCGCCTCCGAGGCTTAGTCCGAGGAATAGGTTCTGACCTCTCGGAGCCTCCCCTCTGGGTGCATTCCTTCTTCAACCGACCACCGGACAATAGCTCATCTCCGAGCTATCCTAGAGCTGGACTTCCTCAGCCTTTTTGCCGTCCTGACCAACTCGGGACCGGTAGCGTAAAGCCCAAGCTTTCTCGGACTGAGGTTACTCAATTTCATCTTTACCGAGCTCCCTTGTAATATCTCCTGCATAACGGCTTCACATCTCCTACCACGACGGAGTCAACCACCCCACGTCTTGCATCTCACGCGAGCATATCTCTCCATTAATGCGAACGCGATGCATGGGCAAACTGACGGCGAGGATCTCGCAATAGATCGCTCAATGTGACCACTATATAAACCCCTTCTCCAGACGATTCAGATAAGGTAATCCAATACACCGCTATTCTGTCCAAATATTCTCCGGTTCTAACTTGATCGTTAGAGGGTCCTAAGGTGGTTTCCCACCCCGGGACTTCTTTTGTAAGTAGCACGGTGACAACACCGACCAACAATCTCATTGAGATCCATATTTTCTCCAAATCTCACCATTTCATCTCGCTTGCCAGCAGATCGATGGAGGACAACATCTGAGGGAGATTCCGATCTCCATCAGACGGATTGACCTTTTCAATTGCATTAGAACGTTCTTAAAAAAAGAACCATCGAATTTTCAGGAGCATTGAGATAACGTCATTGAACTCAAAAAATGTCATGAACCCAACTTGAAGAGTATTCAGAAGTTGAATGGTATTTTCATAGAAAAATGCTTTATTCGGTTCATCGTACTATTTATTTCATTTGTGTTCTAAATGAGCTAATGAAACCCGCATTTTCAGACACCGTTAGGTCAAGGAGATTTAATCCTGTTATTAAAGTTTGATGGCCTCCCCCTCTCTCAAAAAAATTCAGTAGGACATCATAAAATTTACTCAATTAAACAGTATGTCATATTAGAAATTGAATTAATCTTTAATTTTTAATCAATCACATGCAACAAGAATAGAGCAAATCAAGCAAAGGGAAATTCTTTATTTTAAAAGGAGTAAGAGGCCAATTTCTCTACAACAAACTAATAATTAATTCCATTAACATTTTCTTAGGTGCTCGAAAAGTATTTGTTATGACAGGCACATTCCGAAAATGTGAAAAAACGAGATGATGTTTCTCAACCTTCATTCGAACAGATCCCTGGCACTACTACAATATGGGGTTGCCCCTACGGATACAGCAATCCGTAGGGATAACATTTTATTGCCCCTACGGTCTAATCCGTAGGTCCACATGGTTGTCCCTACAGTGGCCTACGTTTTAATTTAAAAATATTAAATCTTAAATTGTTGTTTGGCCCTACGGAGCAGCAAACAAATGCCCTACGGTTCAATCCGTAGGGGCCTGTATATGGGTATTTAATTAAAAAAAGGCACAGAAAAGCCTACGCCTCGATCTCTTTCCCCAATTTTCTCTCAATCTCTCGCGCGTCCTCGTTCCCGCGTCTCGAATTTTCTCATCGTCACCACCGCCATCCGCCCGCGGCCCGCCACCGCCCTCGTTCCTAAAAATTCCTCGTCGGCTTCCTCGTCGCCACCGCCCGCGACTCGTCGTCGATTGCGTCGTCGACCACCGATCTCCTCCGTCGTCTCCTCCACCGCCCGCTATAGGTTAGTAAATCTCCAATTATTTATAATTTTGATAATGTTAGAACTAGGGTTCAGGGATCTAGTAGGGATGAGGGTTAGGGTTTCCATCGAGTTCAGTTTAGGTTTAGGTTGGGGTTGGGGTTGGGGTTGGGTTAGGGTTAGGGTTCGGGGTTCGTGGTTGGGGTTCGGCTGGGGCTAGGGCTGGGGCTGGGGTTGGGGTTTGGTTGGGGTTAGGTTGGGGTTGGGGTTGGCGTAAGGCAGAGTTTGGTTTTTTGGGGGTGATAGTGAAAAATTTGACGTTTTTAGTCCCAAGATACAAGCTTCAGCCATGTTGTTAATCAAAGTGTACTGAGAGGAAGAAAGGGATAGATTGAATTGATAGGCTCGTGCAATCTATTGTTAGGGTTCGGCTAGGGTTGGGGCTAGGGTTAGGGTTAGGGTAAATTAGTTGGGGTTAGGGTTAGGATAGTTAGGGTTAGGGTTAGGGTTTAGTTCAGGTTTAGGGTTAGAGGCTAGGGTTAATTTGGGTTAATTAGAGGGTATGGTTAATTTGAGTTAATTAGTGATAATTTGAAAGGGTTAGAATGTTGATTAGGGTTAATTAGGTTAATTTGTGTAAATTGGATTTAGTTTGACCTGATTATGGTTAATTAGGTTAATTTGGGTAAATTGGGTTAAGTAGGGATAATTTATGTTAGGGTAACGATTATGGTTAATTATGGTTAATTAGGTTAATTTGGGTTATTTAGGGTTAGGGTTTATGGTGCACTAGTTATTCAGTAGGATACTCGATGATAGCGTAAACGTATAACTTTACCGCAATCGCAAGAAAAATTTACCCTAAACTTGAAATTTCAAACCCTTAATAACGAAACGTAAACGTAAAACCTATTCATGTTAAATGTTCAAGTTAAAACCAATATATGATACTCGATGATAATATGAAACTTTCATATTCTCATCGATACTCATATATGAAACTCAAAGCGCCACTTAGTCCCCGTCTATCGGTTAACATACGTTCGATATTCGTCGTGACATAGAACTATACGAAGGTTGTTAAATATCGGATGGTATAGCTCGATACTAACAACCGTCATGTAGTCTATATGACAAGAAGATTCAATCGTATGATAACCGATAGATTTGTCCCGTGTGGACAAGTTAGGAATGTATAAAGCAAACACCTTCATTCACTTGTGTTTTCATCTGTTTCGAGATATTTTGTCGGTACTTTTCCGCCGGTTCTCCATGTATAAAGATAGATTAGATGTTCATTTCAACGTTATTTCACAGGTTTAAAATGATTATCTATTCTATTACAGTGTACTCGGAGAACAGCGGGGAGGTGCTGCCGAAATTTACTCGAAACGGTTGAAAGCACAAGCGAATGGATGTCCGCTCTATACATTCTTAATGGGATAGAATCCTTACCCCCGACAGCCCTTGATAACCAATACCGCTTATCATATGTCACAACCGGAGAAGAAAAGATTCATGCAGGTGTTGCATGATTTGAAAGTTCCCACAGGTTTCTCAGGATCATTCAACAAGAAGATAAAAATTGTGAAGGCAAGATCGATGGCCTAAAAAGTCATGATCACCATGTTATCGTGGAGCATCTTCTCCCATTATCCCTCAGGACTTCTCTCCCAGAATCGGTTGGTCTAGTAATCAACGACCTATGTTATTTTTCAGAGAGTTATGCGCTAAAACACTGGATGTTGTGATGCTGGATAAACTAGAAAATTCTATTGCGTTGATAATTTGCATGTTTGAGCGTATTTTCCCACCGTCATTCTTCGATATCATAATACACCTGACGGTTCATCTTGCAACTGAGGCTAAGTTATCCGGACCGGTACAATATCGATGGATGTATCCCGTCGAGAGGTACGTGGAATTTTTCGTTTCGCGCAATTTTTAAAATTATTGTTGTCCGGTATGCCCGTATTTATGTATTCAACATATTTTCTTTAGGTGGCTCTACACTCTTAAAAAGTATATACGCAATAAAAATGGACCAGAGGGTTCTATCATGCAATGTTATCTTCTAGATGAAGCAACCACATTTTGTTCTCGCTATCTGGACGAGAACATTGAGACGAGACTTAACCGGCCTCGAAGAATTCAAGACGGGCCATATGGTAAAGCCGATTATAAGAAGATAGACACTATGTTTATCAACAAGATATACCGGTTTATCTTGCTTAAGTGCGCATGTCTTGAAAAAATTAGAGAGTAAGTTTTTTTGGATTAATTGTTATATTTGTGTTTGTGTGTGTATGAAATGATATAATATTAATGTCATAATTTATTGTCGAGAACAGAATTCATTTTAACGAGGTACGTGAGGGGCATCCTGATTGTAATGATGAACGATTGGAAAAATATCATCAGGATAATTTTTGCGATGGGTTGCAGATCATGTAAGTTATTCGATTAACATGTTATTGCTATCAGTTTTAATCTAAACTTATATCGTTATGTATTTGTCATAAAATTTATTTTGTTAGATCCACGATCCGAACTTGTCTGCATCATTAGAGAGTGATTCAAGATATTTAGCTCAATTTCCTAGTATAGAGATTGCATATTATAAAGGATTCAGTGTCCTTGGATACAAATTCGAAATTAAGAACATAGAAACATCTAGAACCACTCAGAATAGTGGAATTGCGACGGTAGGATCGGATGGTGTGATTTATTATGGATACTTAAATTGTATACTCGGCATCCACTATCCCGGACGATCAGAACCCTTTTATATATTTCAGTGTACTTGGTACGATACGTGAACCGATACGGATAAGTGGAGAAGCAATCTCGGGACTTAGAAAGATGAATATGGATTGACCAGTGTGAACACACTTCGATTTTACGGTCAGGAAGATCCGTTTATCTTTCCGAACCAAGCGTTCCAAGTATACTGCTCACAGTGTTTGAAGCATCCGGGATGGAGTGTCGTATGCCGTTGGAAACCCAGAGATGTCTACAATGTCCCAGAATTCAAGGACAGCGATGAGGATGAAGAAGAGAGAAGACTTAGAGTGCTCCGACCGTCTGTTTCGAAAGACGGGTTGTCTTCGACTGATCATGAAGTTACGTGGGTTAGAAATGATATCGATGATGAAATCCATGTAGATATGTCTAATGCGGCCACGAAACGAAAAAGGTTACTAGTAATGTTATATTATGACTTCACATTTTACGATCTATACATATATAGTCAATGCTTGTAATGATTGTCTAATGCGTCCACGAACCGTTTTATCTAGATTTGATGACGATGACGGGAGCAGCGAGGGGCGGCAGGAGCTCCAGCCGCAGCACCGGCAAAGGCAGAGGCAGAGCGGTTCTGCCGCCCGGAGAGCTGCGTAGGGAGCTTCAGAGGACCGATCTTGCACCCCAATCGGAGACCCCTTCGGATGCCTCCTTCCGTGTGGACTTTGCCACACCTCCAGGTATATTGCATGCATATTCATTTTGAATGTAATATTATAGATATACATGCATGTTCATGTCAAAATTCCTTACATTGTCAATGTTTGATTTTCTAGCTGTTGGTGATGCGTCCACATCAGGGACAGAGGCCACTCCCGCACCTCCAGGTATGTTTATATATCATATAGTGCATGTATATTGATTTAGAATGCTATATCATAAATATACATACATTCTTTTTACTCTTATGTACTTACATCAGAGACAGAGGTCACTCCCACACCTCCAGGTATGTTTATATATCATATACATACGGGTATGTTTATATATCCTATAGTGTATACATGTTGATTTAGAATGTTATATTATTGATATACGCATTCTTTTTGCAGTTACTTATATAGCTGATACTTGATTGTCTAATTATAGGTGGTGCGTCCTCGTCTGTTGCAGGGTCCACACCCGTCACTTCCATACCCTCCGCTCAGTCTGCAGGTTTGTATGAATAAATATAAAATATTTATTCATTTTACATATCCTTTAAGAATAAACATGAACTTCATGTAATTTTATCGATATTTATTTTCTAGTTGGAGATGCGTCCACGTCCGGGTCACCGGCTGTTCCTCACTGGAGGAACTATCGTCCCGCTCGTGCTGCTACCCGGGCCCAGGCTCATGCTTTAGTCACCGGAGGTATATATCACACTTAAATTTTCGTTAAACCTTGATTTTTTTAATACCACTTTGTCTTAATATTGATTGTCTTGATATTTCTTGTAGACGCAGGGCCTCCCCATCCCGAGAGGGGGACTCGAGGCCTGAATCAGTCCCACAGGCTGAGGCCCAACAAAGATAGGGGGAAGGCAGCATTCTCATTCTTTTTTACCCCTAATTATCGCTATACCGGCGATTATGCCGAGAGGTTCGGCCGGTATATGGGGGATGAGAGCCGCGTCGTGAAGAACTATCCACTTCACGTTGAGTGGGGCGACCAGCACCGGCGCTCATTCGCCCTCTTCTGGGATCAGACTCGGGTATTAATATGTATTTTCATTTGATTTATCCAATATATTTATTATTAACACTTTCAATCTAATAACATTGTTTTTTTTTTGTATTTTCAGCTGGATTACGATTTTCAGCCTGTACCCGACCTTGATCACCTCGGGAGGGTGCTCGATCTTCACGCTCTGTACAATGGCCTGATGAAGAACATGCAGACGAAGGTCCGATACAATAGGAATTAGCTGAAGATCGACTGCTATTCCCTGTGAATGGCAACCCCCGAGGAAGAGAGAGCGGCCCTCCTACATACTCCGGCCTTTGCGAGAGTCGACGTAGAAACATGACCTCTATTGTGCCAATATTTCGACTCCCATCGCATACAGGTATGTATTTTAAATGTAATTCATTATTTAGTATATAATTTATTTTTGTGTGTTGCTTAATTAGAAAACTAAATCTGAATGTGTTGTGCAGAAACAGGCCGATCAAAATAAAGAGAATAGGAAGTCGGCGAAGAGGGGTCGCCCCACTTATACAGGTGGCTCGAGAAATATTACTCGTGCCATGGAGTTATCAGTAAATTACAATAGACCGGCCTTTGTGATATAATGTAATATTAAGAGTTATTTTCTAATATATGTAAATTTTTGGCGAATTGCAGAGAGCTCAGACCCTGGCGCAGGGTGGTACACCGAGCGTGCTGTCCGCGTATCTTGCCGTCCACGGCATCTCGACAGATCCCGCCACGGGCGAGCTTCGATACCCCGACACCGCTACCCAGGAGTATTGCGTAACTGTTAATATTTATTCAACCCCTATTTGAAATTTTTGTTTTTAAAGATTCAAATTTAAATGATATACTTATATTTTACTAATTAATGTGGATGTAGGAGCGGGTGGTTGAGCAGGCGGAGGCATCGGGGATCGATTTTACTGGACAGAACGATCCGATGCTGCTGACCCCAGTCCTAGACGCCGCACACGGAGGGCACCACGGAGGTTGGGAGAGAGGCCGGAGACTGGGTCCTAGCAGGGCCCATATGAGGTTGGACTCCACTCCGGCGGTTACTTCCTTTATCTCCCGTGAGCGACGTTTCGAGCAAGAACTGGACATCTTGAAGGCCACCGTTCAAGAGTTGAAGGAGATGTTGGTATGTATACTACTTAATAGTAAAATATTATGTTATATTATAGATAGCAACATATCCAATATTAGTACGTAGCCTGAGCTTCTTTGGTTGTAGACTTAGCTTTGATTAATCATACATACATATCTAATTAAAATAAACTATGGTTTTCCAAACTAGATATCCAAAAGAGGCCTAAGTCCCTAAGTATACATAGATTGGGGTTTCGCAATAACCTGATAATGATACGAATTCGACTAATACACAGTTCTTACTCGTTTATTACACACAAAATTGAACAGACGCGACAGGGTACATCGGCTGAGCCTCCACATGCATCTCCTTCGGCTGCGGCTCCGCAAGCCACTAGCTCGGCTGCGGTTGCGCAGACAACTCCTATAGCTCCACTTTCTGCTCAGACTCCCGCAGCTGCGGCTCCGCAAGCCACTACCTCGGCGGCGGTTGCGCAGACCACTCCTACAGCTCCACAGCCCGCTCAGACTCCCGCACACTCCGCATTACTCGAGATATTGACTCAGGGTATATCCGAGGAGCAGGCGCGCCAGATTACGGCGTTTATCAGAGGTGGAGCTGGACCGAGCTAGGGTAGCTTTTTGATTCTTATATTTTAAACATGTATTCACTTATATGATACATATTGTATATATTTTGGACAATATTGATATTGGTGGTGTTTGCGTGTTTATATTGATTTAGATTGATATCGTATTCTGCTTGTTGATTTCTTTTGTATATTATGCGTGAGATGTGATTATGAATACTGCGGTATATAATCTGCGTGTTGATTAATTTTATATATGATGTATATATTATTGTGCACAGGGCGAGAAAAAAACAGACAGCCCTTTTTTTTAAAAAACCTGATAATATGTCCCTACGGATTAATTCGTAGGGCCAAATATTGCCCCTACGGATTAATCCGGTACGGATTAATCCGGTCCTACTTTGCCCCTACACATTTATCCGTAGGGGCAAAATATCAGGATACATGATATTTTGCTCCTATGATCTCAGTAAGAGCGGTTATACTTGTCCCTACGGATTTGACCGTAGGGGCTTAAACATGCCCCTACACAGGTATCAGTACGGACAAAATATCAAGATACCTGATATTTTGCTCCTACACATCTGGACCTATGCATGTATCCGTAGGGGCAGACATTTGACCCTACGGAGCGTATCCGTAGGGGCAGACATTTGGCCCTACGGATGACTCCGTAGGGACAACTATTTTATTTTATAAACCGATAAATTAAATAACTTTTTTGTCTCTACAGTCTAATCCGTAGGGACATGTGGACCTAAGCATTAAGCCGTAGAGGCATGTATTTAATCGTAGCGGCATGTTTAAGGCTAAGACTTGCACCTGCGGCGTTTGCACCTACGGCGTAATTTCTTGCCCCTACGGATATAGCCGTAGGGGCAGTGGTTTGCTCCTACGGATAAATCCGTAGAGGCAACCCCTGTTTGTAGTAGTGTGGGGTCCATAATTAATATTATATCATTATCTCTATTATCGCAAGAGGGCATTATTTTCAAGTTCCAAAAACCATGGTCTTGACATTACAAACCATGATCAGAGTTCCTAATTAATTGTCAACATTACTGTGTTAATATTTGATGGAGTATTAATGTTTCCTAATTATAGTCAAGCTCACTTTCTTTGTAGGAAAGCTGAAACTTAAGCAATGTTAATGAAGCTAAGAATAAATAATAGGTTATAACTTTTTCTGACTTTTCAATGCAAAAATTTCAACTTCGAAGTTAGGTATTTAAAGTCAAGAGTTTGTTCATCCTAAAATTAGAATAGGGTTTAGGTTTTCTTCGTAGCTTTACTATTTGTAACAGCTACAGCTCCACTTTTTAAACTGAGCTTAGTTCATAAGCTAAACGTATTTCACATTGAAAGTCTTGACTTGTTGTTTAAATCCCTTCAATTTGCATTGTCAAAAGATTGTCAACAATAATTAATGCTAGAAAACATTGGTATTTTCTCATTGATTGCAGAATTAGTGGTGTTCAAATGATTGTATGAATGTGGGGTTTTGTGAAGACTAATTTTGTTATACACACGTGCAACCTTTTACATAATCTTAATATATTATTCTCTTTTAAATGTAAGCTCATTGTTTAATGTCAATAAAATAAAATACTTGTTGTTTTATTGAGTTTTTTCGGGTCCATAGGCCATTGCTGCACGTGCAAAAGGATAGGACAAGAGAGCATGGACATTGGACAAAATTGGGGCTGGTCTCACGGTTACGGAGCTGCGGTCGATTCTAGCCCTATTTATCACTTTTCCATTGATAATTTCATTTTTCTTACTCTCTGTTTTGAAATTTGTTAGAACAAGTAATTGGTGGAAAAGAGGGATTTTCCTTCATAATGAAATAGTGTATACATGGTCCTATTTATACAAGTCGGGAGACGTCCAAATAAGAAATTCCTAAGAAAGAAAAAAAATCGGTGAACACACAATCAAATATAACATACTAAATATAGAGATTATATACTATATTTAACATCCCCCTCAAACTCGCAGTGGGTCAAATACCGAGAGTTTGGATAAGAAAAACTGAAACTGGGATTGTGTCTGAGCCTTGGTGAAGAAATCAACCACTTGTTGTTTGGAAGAAACATAAGGAAGGGATAGCCGATCAGCTTGATATTCCCGACGAACGAGAAGATAGTCTACTTCAATATGTTTTGTGCGCTCATGAAATACTGGATTAGTTGTAATATGAATGGTACTTTGGTTATCAAAGTATAAGGTGTAAGTGCACGGCGGCGCCCCGGTCGTCAATCCGACGGCCAAATGCGGAAGCGGTGATAAACTTTAATTTTGCGGACTTAGCAAACCGGCACCACCGCGCACAAAACCCCGGATCGGGCCATTAAACTAGTTCTAGCAAAGTAACAAGATAGGGAAGAGGGATATACCGAGTGATCCGAGTCCTCCGGTCTTCTCGTCATCGTCCCGATCTCCCGCGGAAAATCCGGTCGTCGCCTACTCGCCGGAAGGGCACCACATCGCCTATTTCTTTTACGGGCTCCCGCCTCTATACCGAGGCAACTCGGGCATGAAGCTGGCAAGTCGACATGCCCAAGATGTGCTATAGAATGTGGTGTAGATCAAGCTAGTCTCATTTGGGGTTTGTAGTTGCCTTGATGGAGGAATCAACAAGATATGAACTTGGGGATTTTTGGTAGCAATGAAAATGAGATGGATGATTAATTTCCCACACCAAATGAAATGAACCTCTCTCATTTTCCCTCTCCTCAAAGTTGTGGCCGGCCATGCACAATTGAGAATGGTGGAGACAAAGTATATCACAAGAGGGAGGTGAGTGTAGGAGATAGAAATGGTGACCACATCATAAAGCAAAGAAACATCAACCATGCTTATCACTCCATACCCTTTCAAATCTCTTTTAATGCACCATCATGGATGAAAGATGCTAAACATATCATAATGAATATATTTGCAAGAAACCCCCTCCACAAATGTTATTTGCACAATTGCAAATAACCCCCTCCATCGGAAAAGTCCGGCCGGGAAAGAACAAAGGAAAACCGGCCGGAACGGAAAGCAAACTGGCAACTCCAGAAAACTGGTCCCATAATAAATTACAGGAAAACCCCCATACTGTGCATACACACCCGCATCTGTATCCCGACCGGATACAAATGCAATGAGACAAAATCTACACTGTACTATACTAGGATCCGGCTTAAACCAAAGCCGGCTAGTAATATCCGTCCGATCCTGATCCGTGCAATACCGCACGTATCTGATCGAACCCTGCCATATATCTATACGGCCTCTAGTACAAACCGTCCGATCCTGATCCGTGCAATACCGCACGTATCTGATCGGACCCTGCCATATCTCCATACGGCCTCTACAGCGTTTCGCCCGAAAGCTTGAGTAACTGTAAGTGTGGTGGACTTTAAAGACTCGTCAATACTATGGCTGTGGATTTAACCACCAGCACGTCAGAGGTATAAGCCAATACGTGACGGGCCACCAGCTATTGACCAAAAGGGACGTCGATGAGTGAACTCATCCTGACACCCTACTGAGCCTGTCAGTGACAATATCCGTACAGTCCGGTCCGTTCGTCTATGAGCATCGCATGGCGGGCCTGGGGGGTTGGTAAAAGTCAGACCCCCAAAAGCGGTACAAGTCGTGTCAGAGTGTAGCCCAGAACACCCTGAGATACTACTGGAATACCTACCAGTAAATCTCCTGCCTTGGCCAAGGTCTTCGTGTAATGGCTCTCCTAGACACAGCGCGACCTCACCCCCAATACCGGGAGAGACGAACCCGTGAAGATCCGCTCACTGCCTCCATGTGGCTCGGGACTGTACCCAACTAAAACCTGTTTGCATGACTCCTTTGAGCCGTGGTAGGGTAGTAATCAAAGTACAGTGGGAACTCACACGAGACAAATGACGATCCCCAGATCGATGAACTAACATGTACACATGTCACCAGGGAACTGCTATCTGACGTCAGGTATAAGACCAACTAGCATGTTCCCGGCGAGTCCTGTCCGGTGTACTCATAACCCAATGAGCACCTGTATACATCTTAGGTGAACCAACTGACACCAGTGGCTTGTGAGACCGGCCACCGCCCCTCGTCTGGGTCTCGACTGTATACACTAGTCTACTCTGGAGTATCGATGCCCTATCTCGAAACTCCCACGACTAGGGACCTTTTAAGGATGTGCTTATAGACTACCAGCTCCCACGTATATGATCGCCCTCATACTGCCGGTAGTCAAGCAAGAATCCTAAGGGCTCTATCAACGTGCAATAGCGACCTGTCATGTCACCTAAAGCAGTACACGATGATAAAGGTAAACCAGATAGCATACTATCATCTCGAGTAAGACTGTCCTACCGGGATAGGTCCTCCCTCAATCATTGCAATCACGTGCCTGTGATCCAATAATCGACTCTGAGGGCACTATCTCCAACAATCTCCCACTTGCACTCAAGGCCAATTATTGCAATGTCGCATACTCACAGCCCGTGTGATACCGAACACCCAACTCCTCTACTTGTCAGTCTCACAAAACTCGTTTGTGAAACTATTGCGTTCGAGGAATAGCCTCAGTGAGTGGATCCGCCTGTGGTGTTTCTTTCTATGTCTCTTTATATCTCATGTTCGCGGAGAAAACCATCTCCCGAAATGAGCAATACCTGTCTTAGAATGTCTGGATGTCTGATGGGACCTAGCTCATAAATGAACTCCAAATCCAAACTTCTTAGACTGTATCGTCAACTGAACTTAATCAGTATCCTGCGCCATGCCACCCTCAGTATTGCCTTGGACCACCTGTCCAAAATACTGCCCCTCGTTAGAAGGAAAACTATAACTCTGACAACCTCCTTGTCGTCCATGTCACCTTGGAAGCCTGGAATGATAACTGTCTCCCTAAGGAGGCAGCCGTTATCATATCCCTAGAACATTCACTTATGTTCTAAAACTGTTTCCGACTGTTTCTCCAGGATTGGATCAATGTCAACATATTGCATCTACTGCAAGAACAACATCTGGTGTGGTACTTGACATCTCATGATTGACTCAATTGCCTAAGCAAGTGATCTGCCAATCATGCACATCTCTCTCTACTTTAGTCTATAAGACACCTTTAGAGAGGGTGACTCCATTACCTGCAGGTACACTACCATGCCATGAGTCGTCCATTCTAAATACTCTTAGAATGCTGTCTAAGTACCCAGATTGGGAAACCACCCAAATCTAGATCTAAAACCATAGATCTAGTAACCAGTATGTCTGATATAATGTCCAAGTCCCATGTGGAGAAAACACTGTGTGACGACCAAAGTATAACCGATCGTTGTATAGGAATATCACTTCCTACTACCTTCTCAACAGATCCATCCCCAATTCTGATGACGTCAAACCTAAGACTGTCACATCAGAAACAGATGATCTATCTCCGCTATATCTGCTTTAGTCTATAAATAGACATAAGCCTGATGTCCACCAATGCTTCCGCTGCTCCCACTGACTACGAAAACCCTCTGGCAGAGTCATATAGACGTGCACTTCTAAAGCTAGTTTAGAACGACGCTATATTCATCCTCCTGCCGGGTCTCGCGGCCTGGAACAACAGCAATAGCAAGTGTGGGTAAACAAGAACTTCCCTGTCACCGTCTTTGAGGGTACCGGAGTACCTCTCGGGTGCCTGAAGTTACCCACCTTATCTGCGGAGTGGCCAATGGAATGTCAAACCAGATTGAATCTTTAGGTTCCTTATCAAATCTTCAGTAATCGTTTGCGGTTCTGGAATCACTTCCAGTTCTACCATACTCCCACTACTGTTTTCTGAAAAAATCCATTTTTATTAAAACTGTGGCGAGTCAAGAACAATATCACTATTGATCTTCCAGATGGTAGAAAATCAACCCTCGTCATAGCCTGGGTTAACCCACAAACAGCCATTACAGAAACGTGCCTTGAGTTGTCCAGAGTCTGGTTTTAATCATAAGCCGGACAACTCCCCGTACCTTAACAATGTTAAGATATGAACTCTTCTATATCCAATATAGAACCAGAGGCACTGATTTAATTGAACCAGATTCAAATCATGCAGCTGTCTCCAGTGCATGTCAACTAAATGGAAGGAGGCCGATCAGCGTTACTCAAGTTAGGAGTGCTTCCAATTATGAGTAACCTGAAAGAGAAGCAATTTCTCTTTATCATTACTATCAACTGAATACCATACACAAGTATCTACAACTTCAATTACCTTGAAGAATCCCGATACTTGCTACACCTGGTTCTCTACTCTATTCAAATACCTATAACTCCTCAAAACTTAGACCATGTGTTTCTACGAAACACATGTCTAAGAACTAGAGAAGTTAAAAGTAAACAGAACATAGTATGAGGACCAACCCCTCTGTCCTAATGGACACTGGACAACATACAATACTCTGTATAAGTCCGCCGAGTCTAACAACTCTTTCACTGTGTGTCGTAGGTTGAAAACTGTACTTATGGTTAAGAAGAATTACACCGCTGTTTAATGCTCCTTACCTAACCATCCACTGATATAGGTAAATGTCATCGACATAATATCAAAAGGTATATCTCACTCTATGAAAATAGACATACAGATATATCAATTTGAAATAGGTGCAGAACAGCGGATATTCAAAACCAAATATTTGCCGACCGGCAAACAACCCAGGTGATCTCCTCAAATATCACCGATTACAATGAATCCCGATATAATGAGGATGATCACCCAATTCCCAATGACTTACTCCCACTCATCATCTGTAAAACCATACAGACGTGAGAATCATACCTGGTAAATACATACCCTGGAGTAAGTATCTAATCGGGAAATTAGTTTTCTTTTAACATTACACAGTGAAACTGAAACATTGAAATGTTTCGGTGGGGTATCCCGGTATTCTTAGTAATGCCTCTTCCATTATCCAGATTCACAACTATAACCGTATAATTCTTTGCCACCTCTCCAAATCCCTTTATATGTCTTTAGTCATTACCTTCTGCACACCCCTTAGGCCAAATGGTTTTCTTCCTTCCCTACTGTTCGGCACCAGCCTATGGTTTGGAAGAAGACTATCCAATAAGCATAATGGGTGTACTGTCCTAATCCTAGGAGCACTCGCAATGCGAGAGAAGGTGAAGATAAAAGACAACCGAATAAACCTTATTCCTATTTCTCCTGGACCAGAATCCATCCCCGAACTGGAACAAGTTCCTTTCGAGTTCGTATATAACCATACGATGGAGTATCCAAATAAACTGTGGATCTTCGTAGTGATACGGAGTGTCCTGGAGAAATACAAAGGTGATTTAGGATTGGTGAATAAATACTTGGTTTGGTCGTGAATATCCGTCGCAATTTACTTTGCCCTCTTACTAATCCCTTGCTTTGTCTTAATCTTAATACCTTCTGCACACCGTTTAGGCTAATTGGTTTTCTTCATTCCCTACCGGTCGGCACCAGCCTAAGGTTTGGAAGAAAACTATCCAATTTGCGTAATAGGTGTACTATCTCCTAAACCAAGGAGTACTCACAACTTGAGAGAAGGTAAAAGGGAAAAGACAACTGAATAATCCTATCCGTTTTCTCCAGAATCGGAAACCATCCTCGAATTCCTTCGAGTTCGTATCTAACCATACGATGGTTTTGTCCAATGGAAGTGGACGTTCGTAGTAATACGGGGTGTCCTGGAGAAAAGGGTAAAAGTAGGAGTGGCAATGAGGTCTGCAACTCTGACAATCCAAAAGCCAGTGTTAAGAAGGTTCGGTCAACTTGGTCACTGAGTCATAGTCTAGGGTCGGGTCAATGGTCGCTGCCAGAGAGAGAGAGAAAAGAAACACTCAGCGTGCACTCTATCCTAGATCAGAATGGTTACCAATTTATCTAATCTGGAAACCTACCACTGTACCTCAAATTCTCCTCCAAACCTGAAAGAAGAATTAGTCGGGGTCACCCGAGGAGTAAACCAACTCATCAGTGGGAATCGGGATCCAACTATCATCGCATGACAACGTGACGGAATCCGCTCACGGTATCACACTCCAGAAGGTATGCGCATATCTGGCAAGTTTCAGTTCTTTTGAAACTCCCGATATGATTTTTACCCCATGCTCTTATGACCTTGACTTTGGCCAACAAATCATAAGTCACATGTCAAGTTCTGCCCGTCATTCTCCAGGTTAATTTGAGCCCACCCGTACAAGCCCTTGACTTTGGCCAACAAGGCAATACGACTGCCCCAAACCAACGCATCTATCTATGCTGCATATGAATAACCAACAGCTACCAAACACTGTGCCTTGACTTTGGCCAACAAACACAGCTTGAATACTATTGACTACCCATATGAAACGACGGAGGGCTACGAATGGTTTCTGGCGAAAACCTTTAACGTAATGAACTTGATATCGTTGAAGGAACTGATAGCTTTTTAGAAAATATAGTGACGAAAACCTTTACTAAAGAGGTCACTCCCGGTGAAGGGATCTCGGCTCTTTCCCTGTAGAATGGGGTGCAGGATATTCCAAATGAATACCACGATGCAAAGCAAAATTAATCGGCTATAGTGAAGTTAATGCCCTGACGCAAACTTCTGTCCAAGGGGTCACTCCCGGTGAAAGGATCTCGGCCCTTGCTTCATCGACTGAGGAGCAGGATATTCCAAATGAATACCACGATGCAAAACAAAAGTGAACGTCCTTGCAATAACAGCTTTTTGAAAAGTGTTCCAACAACATCAGATTAGGTTTGTTAATCTTGTATTGATCCGAATCAACGCAATCCCATCAATTGATCACACCATAAAGAACGAAAATATACTGACGTACGTATATGCCATCCGCATTCGCCACTGGGTCCCGTCATCACCCGTTAGGTTAGCTAACTAACGGCAGAGCGGGGACTGGACTAGCGCGGATGAAAAACATATACAACATCTACTAATATATATACCAATATATTATATTCGCTCAAGGCGT
The DNA here is from genome assembly GCA_030015575.1 of Agapanthus africanus. NCBI lineage: Eukaryota > Viridiplantae > Streptophyta > Magnoliopsida > Asparagales > Amaryllidaceae > Agapanthus > Agapanthus africanus. Next base: position 571,031,414 of record JASDDO010000031.1, read on the forward strand.
GATAAAATGCAACATCACAGAAATGTACAGCATCACAGAACTATACAGATATCTGGGATCCCCGGGTTTCACAGAGCCGCTGAAACCCGACGTTCCCCTGGTCGTGTGGATAGCCTGTGCAATGAAATCATAGACCCCTACGGGCGCGGCAAGTCACCCGCCAAGACCTGAAGCGAGGCAGCCCCCTTCATCGACGTGAATGGACCACCCGGCACTCCACGGAATCCGGTAACTTGGGTACCCCTCCTGGGTCAACCTGTACCTCCTACGAGTGCGGCGAATAGCCCGGCAATTCTAGAGTGAAGCCCCTTCCGTCCCAATGCCATGAGATGCGGGCTTGTTGTCCTCCAGAACCCGGCTATCCGTGCACCCCTCCGTGGGGTAATCCTAGTACAGAAAGTAAAATATACATACAACGGGTACATCGACCGCAACCAGGTCGTGCCCCAAAAGAATAATACAAACAGGCAGTGACGGCAGTCCACATGTCGGACGCTCGCCCCGCAATATCAAATGTACATAATACAACAAAACTGTACTAGCATTGCATCCAGGCTATCCCCCACGACCGATCCGCAACATCACAGCAAAATCACAGAACATCAACGTGAAAGTCACGTTCGCAAATCCGTCTAACCGGGCTATAGCAGTTAGACTGGATTTACCGATCGAGTGACATTCACGGTCGCAGATATAATGTAAATACTGTGAAATAATGTGTTTAAAATATCCGATCGATCAAAAATTAACAAGTGGGCCCCCAAGCAATATTGTAGTACTCACAGATATTCTGGGCCCAAAATTAATATTCCAAATCCCCTAATTACAGTCCAGAAGCCCACTGGAGAATTTCGAAGCATTGATCCCACCAACCTGCGGCGGAACCGCGGCAACAAGGGGGGTTTTGCCGCGGTTCCGCGCTCGAGCTGAGGGATCATTGTCTCGAATTTTTCCAGAGTTCTTAGAACTCCCTGCACATCATTCTGAGACCACCTGAAAAATTTTTAGACATAAAAAATTCCAACAGAAAACTGATGTGAACTAAAATTGGGTTTTTGGAATTTTGGTCGATCGGAACTGAAAAACACATCAAACAAAACTAGACGAAGTTAATGGCGAGGCTCTGATACCACTGTAAGTGCACGGTGGCGCCCCGGTCGTCAATCCGACGGCCAAATGCGGAAGCGGTGATAAACTTTAATTTTGCGGACTTAGCAAACCGGCACCACCGCGCACAAAACCCCGGATCGGGCCATTAAACCAGTTCTAGCAAAGTAACAAGATAGGGAAGAGGGATATACCGAGTGATCCGAGTCCTCCGGTCTTCTCGTCATCGTCCCGATCTCCCGCGGAAAATCCGGTCGTCGCCTCCTCGCCGGAAGGGCACCACATCGCCTATTTCTTTTACGGGCTCCCGCCTCTATACCGAGGCAACTCGGGCATGAAGCTGGCAAGTCGACATACCCAAGATGTGCTATAGAATGTGGTGTAGATCAAGCTAGTCTCATTTGGGGTTTGTAGTTGCCTTGATGGAGGAATCAACAAGATATGAACTTGGGGATTTTTGGTAGCAATGAAAATGAGATGGATGATTAATTTCCCACACCAAATGAAATGAACCTCTCTCATTTTCCCTCTCCTCAAAGTTGTGGCCGGCCATGCACAATTGAGAATGGTGGAGACAAAGTATATCACAAGAGGGAGGTGAGTGTAGGAGATAGAAATGGTGACCACATCATAAAGCAAAGAAACATCAACGATGCTTATCACTCCATACCCTTTCAAATCTCTTTTAATGCACCATCATGGATGAAAGATGCTAAATATATCATAATGAATATATTTGCAAGAAACCCCCTCCACAAATATTATTTGCACAATTGCAAATAACCCCCTCCATCGGAAAAGTCCGGCCGGGAAAGAACAAAGGAAAACCGGCCGGAACGGAAAGCAAACTGGCAACTCCAGAAAACTGGTCCCGTAATAAATTACAGGAAAACCCCCATACTGTGCATACACACCCGCATCTGTATTCCGACCGGATACAAATGCAATGAGACAAAATCTACACTGTACTATACTAGGATCCGGCTTAAACCAAAGCCGGCTAGTAATATCCGTCCGATCCTGATCCGTGCAATACCGGACGTATCTGATCGAACCCTGCCATATATCTATACGGCCTCTAGTACAAACCGTCCGATCCTGATCCGTGCAATACCGCACGTATCTGATCGGACCTGCCATATCTCCATACGGCCTCTACAGCGTTTCGCCCGAAAGCTTGAGTAACTGTAAGTGTGGTGGACTCTAAAGACTCGTCAATACTATGGCTGTGGATTTAACCACCAGCACGTCAGAGGTATAAGCCAATACGTGACGGGCCACCAGCTATTGACCAAAAGGGACGTCGATGAGCGAACTCATCCTGACACCCTACTGAGCCTGTCAGTGACAATATCCGTACAGTCCGGTCCGTTCGTCTATGAGCATCGCATGGCGGGCCTAGGGGGTTGGTAAAAGTCAGACCCCCAAAAGCGGTACAAGTCGTGTCGGAGAGTAGCCCAGAACACCCTGAGATACTACTGGAATACCTACCAGTAAATCTCCTTCCTTGGCCAAGGTCTTCGTGTAATGGCTCTCCTAGACACAGCGCGACCTCACCCCCAATACCGGGAGAGACGAACCCCTGAAGATCCGCTCACTGCCTCCATGTTGCTCGGGACTGTACCCAACTAAAACCTGTTTGCACGACTCCTTTGAGCCGTGGTAGGGTAGTAATCAAAGTACAGTGGGAACTCACACGAGACAAATGACGATCCCCAGGTCGATGAACTAACCTGTACACATGTCACCAGGGAACTGCTATCTGACGTCAGGTATAAGACCAACTAGCATGTTCCCGGCGAGTCCTGTCCGGTGTACTCATAACCCAATGAGCACCTGTATACATCTTAGGTGAACCAACTGACACCAGTGGCTTGTGAGACCGGCCACCGCCCCTCGTCGGGGTCTCGACTGTATACACTAGTCTACTCTGGAGTATCGATGCCCTATCTCGAAACTCCCACGACTAGAGACCTTTTAAGGATGTGCTTATAGACTACCAGCTCCCACGTATATGATCGCCCTCATACTGCCGGTAGTCAAGCAAGAATCCTAGGGGCTCTATCAATGTGCAATAGCGACCTGTCATGTCACCTAAAGCAGTACACGATGATAAAGGTAAATCAGATAGCATACTATCATCTCGAGTAAGACTGTCCTACCGGGATAGGTCCTCCCTCAATCATTGCAATCACGTGCCTGTGATCCAATAATCGACTCTGAGGGCACTATCTCCAACATAAGGGAATGTCAGGAGGTGCGGTGACACTCATGTCTTGGAGCAGACTTCGTAGCCATTTAAGCTCAGCAACGGTGTCAGCCATGGCGTGATATTCTGCTTCAGTGCGGGAACGAAAGACGGTGTCTTGATGCTTACTTTGCCAGGATATAAGGGACGATCACAAGAATATGCAATAGGCAGTAGTGGAGTGACGAGTGTCGGGATCATCCGCCCAACCAACGTCTTAGTAAGCACGAAGAGAAAGGGACAAACTTGAGGGAAATAGCAAGGACCTAGTAATGGTGCTACGGAGGTAGCGTAGAACACGCAGTAGAGAGGCATAATGTGTAGATGTAGGAGCACTAACAAACTGGTTTAAAATATGCACAGCATAAGCGATATATGGTCGGGTGGTAGATAGGTATATCAGGGCACCTACTAGTTCTAGATAATGAGTCGGTTGTGGTAAAGGGTCGCCATCATTTCGACGAAATTTCAAATTCAGCTCCATTGGTGTGAAAGTAGGAGTCGAATGTGAAACAGTGGAGTCTGTGAAAGCAGCCCACTGAAGAATATCGGAAATGTACTTTTGTTGAGAGAGTAGATAGTCCCAAGAGGAGGAGGCAACCTCAATCCCCAAGAAATAACGAAGAAATCTAAGGTCCTTCATCTCAAACTGGTTTTGAAGATGCTGTTTTAAGAAGATGATGATAGAGGAATCACCGCCGATAATAATCATGTCATCAACATAAAGTAGTAAAATGACGTGACCTCGGAAGGAGGATCGGTAGATGTCACGCCCCGCTTCCCGGTGTACGGGAAGGGGACACGACTGGGTCCGCTACGTATTTACTCCGAAGTAGACACGCTAAGCGTATCTAAGCAATATAAAATAAAATATACACAAAAGACATGAATATAATGAACATCATCTTTATTTATTAAACATTCATTTATAGGTACAACTGGAAATGTAAATACAAGAATGCAATGCAATGCCTTAACAATGGCATAACTAAAAAGAAAATATGTACAAGTGACTATGGCTCGGGGTCTTCAGTGTACTGCTCCAAGTGTTCCTGGCTGGTCTCGATCTCTAGTGCGTCTGTTCCACCTGACAACATTCCAAAGAAGAAGAGAAATATGAATGTCGTTAACAATCGCTCGGTAAGTTCCAAAGATGGGTAGAGATAGAATAGACAGAAAGAGAATATAACTAGTAATGTTTGTTTATAATGTTAACGCAGTTGTTTGTAACTTGGTACTGCCAGTGTATACGAGAGGAGTCCAACTTACACCGTGGACTTTGGTAACCCGTAGTACAAGGCTCCGTCGAAAATACCACGGAACAACGGTATGGATGTAATTACATCTTTTATTGACCACTCATGCCATTTTTAACATGTTCTGTACCAGTCTACCTCCTTATAAACCCTGTAATGTTTATTGTATTGATTGTACTGATTGTATTGTATTGTCTTGTAGTGGAAGACTTGCCGAAACCATGATATCAGTAAACGGAATGGATATAAATGGATAGTCATGTAATCAGGGTATATCCATGGTTCGGTTCGGTCAATATAGATTGATATAGATTGAATAGACGGATTTATGTTGAATTGTAGTTTATACTTGAATCATATTCAAGTCAGATTGATTAGATTGAGACTCTGTCTAAGTCAGACACTTTGAAAAGAAATTGAAGTCCTAAATTAGTTTTAATGCTATTGGTAACTGCCGCATATGAACGGCAGGATTTATGTCTTTTTCCAAGACAAGTACGGTATTGATAACACCGTTTGTTAAATTGTCTACCTTAGATAGGAAAACACCCACATTCCCCGGCTCCCTGAGACTCAAGAGAATTGGTCCCGCTTAAACCTATATTTACTAGGGTCCTTATTGTAATTTAATATAACTTGAGGGAGTTTTATGTAAAAATAGTTTGATACATATTCAATATACACCTCAAGTATTTAATTATCGTCTTTAGGGTTTTCATAAATTTATATTTTATAAAAATAAAATTTCTAGTGAGTAGAACGTAGTTTTCATTGTATATGATCTTTTAATGAAATATTGGATTTGTATTGAACTGTAACGATAGTTTCCTGTAATGGCGAGTCCTTTTATTTAGAAACATGGAATATTTATATAATATATTTAAAATAGGTATTTTGATAAAATTCAAATATATATTTAAAATAAATTTATATATTTTATAGAAATCTCATTTTCTTAAAAATTGTATTAAAAATTCAATCGAGATCGAATGCTCCTTGCGGAGGTCTGCATCTCGCTCTACTAGGACCGAGGATGTATAATAACCCGCACCATCCCGATTGGGGTTCCCCAAAAAGAGTTATAGAGTCATATTTGCAAGGAATTAGATAACACTCTTTTTAAAGAAAACGGTTTTGTAATAGTTTAGGGTATTTTAATGTAACTCGTAATATTCCCACAAATATTGTCCAAAAGTAAATCTGCTATGTCCAATATGTGTGTTGTGATGAGGTAGGTCTTTACCTCATGATTTTTCTAAAGGTAATATAAGGAAATATGTAAATTATGTGGAAATGTAAAGTATATGGTATTTTACCGTATAAATGCAATAAAAGTTGCATAAAAGATTTTTTTGAGATGAAACTTGTTCTAATGTGTTTATTTTTGTTTGTTAAATATTATATGATAATATGGCATTTTATGGTTTAAGAAAAATGGAATTTTTAAAGAAAAATGAATCGGATGTCGGATTAACTTTGCTTCCGTCGGGTTTTAGAAAAAGAAAGTTTTAGACTAGAGATTGAGAAGCGAAGAGGGGACTTACTGGCTAAAAGGTTAGAGGGAAGAAGGGGGAAGCTATGGAAAGTGTTGGGACATTGTTTCATCGCCGGAAACTTCTCGAAACGTCGTCGGAATCTTGCCCTTTGCTAACTCCACTTGCACAACTTGAGACTTGAAATTTTTTTAGAGTTTTTGTAGTGAAATTCTGAGTGAGGAGAGATGAAATAGAGTGTGGTATTTATAGGGAAATTAGGGTTTAAAGGATTAAAGAATGCATTAAAAATATGCATTAAAAATTGGATTAAAAGTGATTTAATATTCTATGGATGAATGTAGAGAAAATAGACAGCATGAGGGAAGTGGGGTAGGCGAAGCGGTGCCAGGGGAGAAAATTGGAGGCATTCCCTACGGTTCCCACCGGAGGTGCCGGTCTTTTCCTTGATCTTGCCGGTCATAGTCTAGTGGTAGGTGCTTGTGATTTAGCCACGTGTCTCTATCGCCTCATATACCCCAATGCACATGTTTGTTTATTCTGTAACTCATCATTCTACGTGTAGTGCACGTATAAACCTTTGGGCTTCTAAAAGATCAAAAGAAAAAACAATAAAAATAATATGTAGCTGGGGGGATTCGATCACAAGGGCTACATCACAGCAGTGCAAGGTTTTACCAATGAGCTACAAGTATTTTCTTGTTGTTCAAAAGCAAATTAAATTTATAACTTATGCTCAGGATAAGGTATCCCTTTTTTGTATTTTGGTAAAATTTGTACAGAAAATTTAGGGTTGTTACATTCTACCCTCCTTATAAAAATTTCATCCTCGAAATTTGTAGAAGGAAAGTGTAAAAGATTCAAAGTAATTTAGTGATAGAACTATTAATAGTGCATAAAAAATATTTGGAAGAACGAAAGAATGCGAAAGTTTTGGTGAGATTGAAAAAAATGAGATGAGGAAATTACCAAGGTTACCTTGGTCTACAGTCTCGGTTTCTACGGCTGCTAATGTGAAAGCCTGACGCCGGGGTACATTCCTTCTAGCTGGAGGCACATTCCTTTGTCCTCGAGGCATGTTCCTCTGCCCTCGAGGCATGTTCCTCAGTGCCTGATAAAATTGGCGATTAGGCTGTGTAAGAGGTGGACGTGGAGGTGGAGCTGGAAGTGCAAGACGAGGTGCAGGAGCCTGGATAGCTGGCCGTTGCGGGTAAGTGTTGTGGATTGAAACCGGGTTGTGTCTATAAGGACATTTTCCAATTCCATGATTGGATGCGCCACAAACTAGGCACAGGCCTTTTGCACGCCTACAGTCCTTCCACAAATGTCCATCCCTTTTGCAGTAGAAGAAAAAATCTGTACTTGGCTGGTTATTGTTTTCTTCCGGTCTTCTAGGTTCAATAGTTGGCCTTGAAGAGGCTCCTCCTGCCATCTGAGTGGAAGGGCGCTTCACTCCGGCATATTGAGGTCTGCCCTTCCTCTTCACTACTGCCTCGTATGTTTGGACGGCATTCAAATCCAAATAATGGGTTGGGAAATCCTCTATAGCTAAGGCAGCTTGGATTTCCTGGTCCAACCCTTGCTGAAATCTTCTAGTCCTGATCTCAGCAGTCGGTATTAAATGTGTCGCGAACCTGTTAAGGTTTGTGTTAGCTGTGTAATATGTGATATTTGAAAATCGAATATTAAGACATAACTTACCTACTAAACATGGTAAACTCAGCAACATACTCATCCACGGACTTGGTCCACATCGAATCCTATTGTAGATGAATAAATTGCTGCTCCATATCAAATCGGGCAGTCTCGGGAAAGTATTTCGCAACGAACATCTCACAAAAAGTTTTCCATTCGATCGGTTGATCAAGACGGTTTTCTTCCGCCTTCCACCAAACACGGGCATTGTCAGTGAGTTGCAGCTTTGCAACTCGAATCCAAGCGATCTCTGGCACTTGTGCTTCTGTCAAGTCATCCTCAATACTTTAAGCCCATTCCTCAGCTTCTAGAGGGCTCTCTTTTCCTGAAAACTGTTTTGGGTGCAATCCCAGAATTGCTTTACTCCGGGCGCTTCCGCTTCTGGACGGTTCATCAGAATAGCAGTCTGCTGCAGCTGTCCTTCTAGGAGGCTGCGAATTGCCTCAAGCAGTACCGTCTGCTCATTGATCAGAGCAGCGACAGTAGGCGTACGTAGTAGAGGTGGTGGTGTGTTGTTGAAATTGGTGCTGATGTTGTTTGGAGAATCCATAATCTTGAAAGAAAAATTTGGGTTAGGACAGATTCAAAATATAAGATTCAAGGAATATGAAATGCAAAGAATATTTTTAGTTGTTGATTCTTGTGTTATATTGCTTAGGACTTCATGCAGAATTGACCCGCATGTCCATGCAGAACTGACCTGCGTGTCCATACATAGCTGACCTGTATGGGCCACCAACAAAACCTGCCACGCCCCGCTTCTCGGTATACGTGAAGGGGACGTGACGAGGTCCGCTACGTATTTACTCCGAAGTAAACACGCTAAGCGTATCTAAGAAATATAAAGTAAAATATATACAAGAGACATGAATAAAATGAACAACAACTTTATTTATTAAACATTCTTTTACAGTACAACTGAAAATGTAAATACAAGGATGGAATGCAATGTCTAAACAATGGAATAACTGAAAAGAAAATATATACAGGTGACTTTGGCTTGGGATCTTCAGTGTACTGCTCCAAGTGCTCCTGGCTGGTCTCGGTCTCTAGTGTGTCCGATCCACCTGACCAACATTCCAAAAAAGAAGAGAAATAGGAATGTCGTCAGCGAACAATCGCTCGGTAAGTCCCAAAGATGGGTAGAGATAGAACAGACAGAAATAGGATATAACTAGTAATGTTTGTTTGTAATGTTAACGCAGTTGTTTGTAGTTTGGTACAGAATATGCCAGTGTATACGAGAGGAGTCCAACTTACACCGTGGACTTTGGTAACCCGTAGTATAAGGCTCCGTCGAAAATACTAAGGAATAAAGACATGTATGTAATTACGTCTTTTAGTGACCACTCGTGTCACTTTTAATATGTTCCGTACCAGTCTACCCCCTTATAAATCCCGTAATGTTTATTGTATTGATTGTACCGATTGTATTGTATTGTCTTGTACTAAATGGAAGACTTGCCGAAACCATAATATCAGTGAACGGAATGGATATAAATGGGCAGTCATGTAATCAGGGTATATCCATGGTTCGGTTTGGTCAATATAGATTGATATAGATTGAATAGACGGATGCATGTTGAATTATAGTTTATACTTGAATCATATTCAAGTTAGATTGATTAGATTGAGACTCTGTCTGAGTCAGACATTTTGAAAAGAAATTGAAGTCCTAAATTAGTTTCGATGTTATCAGTAACCGCTGCACATGGACGACAGGATTTGTGTCTTTTTCCAAAACAATTACCGTATTGATAACACCGTTTGTTAGATTGTCCACCTTAGATAGTCAAGCACCCACATTCTCCGGCTCCCTGAGACTCAAGAGAATTGGTCCCGCTTAAACCTATATTTACTAGGGTTCTTATTGTAATTTAATATTACTTGAGCGAGTTTTATGTAAAAATAGTTTGATACATATTCAAAATACACCTCAAGTATTTAATTATCATCTTTAGGGCTTTCATAGATATATATTTTATAAAAGTGAAATTTCTAGTGAGTAGAACCTAGTTTTCATTGTATATGATATTTTAATGAAATATTGGATTTGTATTGAACTGTAATGATAGTTTCCTGTAATAGTGATTCCTCTGATTTAGAAACATGGAATATTTATATAATATATTTAAAATAGGTCTTTTGATAATATTCATATATATATTTAAAATAAATTTATTTATTTTGTAGAAATCTCATTTTCTTAAAATTTGCATTAAAAATTCCATCGAGATCGAATGCTCCTAGCGGAGGTCTGCATCTCGCTCTACCAGGCCCAAGGATGTTCGATAACCCGCACCATCCCAATCCGAGTTCCCAAAAAAGGGTTATAGAAGCGTATTTGCAAGGAATTAGATAACACTCTTTTTAAAGAAAACGGTTTTGTAATAGTTTAGGGTATTTTAATGTAACTCGTAATATTCCCAAGAATATTTTCCAAAAGTAAATCGTGCTATGTCCAATATGTGTGTTGTGATGAGGTAGGTCGTTAACTCATGAGTTTTCTAAAGGTAATATAAGGAAACATGTGAATTATGTCGAAATATAAAGTATATGGTATTTTACCGTATAAATGCGATAAAAGTTGCATAAAAAATTCTTTTGATATGAAACTTATTCTAATGTATTTATTTATATTTGTTAAATATTATATGATAGTGTGGTATTTTATGGTTTAAGAAAAATGAAATTTTTAAAGAAAAACGAATCGGAAGTCGGATTAACTCCGCTTCCGTCGGGTTTTGGAAAAAGAAAGTTTTAAACTAGAGATTGAGAAGAGAAGAGGGGACTTACAGGCTAAAAGGTTAGAGGGGAGAAGGAGGAAGCTGTGGAATGTGTCGGGGCGTCGTTTCGTCGCCGGAAACTCTTCAAAACGTCGTCGGAATCTTGCCCTTTGATAACTCCACTTGCACAACTTAAGACTTGAGAAATTTTGATAGTTTTTGTAATGAAATTCTGAGTGAGGAGAGGTGAAATGGAGTGTGGTATTTATAAAGAAAATTAAGGTTTAGAGGGTTAAAAAATGCATTAAAAATATGCATTAAAAATTGGATTAAATGTGATTTAATATTCTCTGGATGAATGCAGAAAAAATAAACAACTTGAGGGAAATTGGGTAGGCGAAGAGGTGCCAGGGGAGAAAATTGGAGGCATTCCCTACGGTTCCAACCGGTGGTGCCGGTCTTTTCCTTGATCTCGTCGGTCGTAGTCCGGTGGTGGGTGCTTGGGATTTAGCCACGTGTCTCTGTCGCCTCATATACCCAGTGCACATGTTTGTTTATTCTGTAACTCATCATTTTACGTGTAGTGCACGTATAAACCCTTGGGCTTCTAAAAGATTAAAAGAAAAAACAATAAAAATAATATGTGACTGGGGGGATTCAATCACAGGGGCTACGTTACAGCAGTGCAAGGCTTTACCAATGAGCTATAAGTGTTTTCTTACTGTTCAAAAGCAAATCAAATTTATAACTTGTGTTCAGGCTAAGGTATCCCTTTCTATATTTTGGAAAAATTTGTACAGAAAGTTTAGGGTTGTACATTCTACCCTCCTCGAAATTTTTATAAGGAACGTGTAAAAGAGTCAAAGCATTCTGGTGATAGAACTATTGATAGTGCATGAAAAATATTTGGAAGAACGAAAGAATGCGAAAGTTTTGGTAAGATTGAAAAAAAAGAGTTAAGAGAATTACCAGGGTTACCTTGGTCTACAGTCTCGGTTTCTACGGAAGCTAATAGGAAAGCCTGACGCCGGGGTACATTACTCCTAGCTGGAAGCACATTCCTCTGTCCTTGGGGCATGTTCCTCTGCCCTTGGGCCATGTTCCTCAGTGCCTGATAGAATTGGAGATTAGGTTGTGCAGGAGTTGGAAGTGGAGGTGGAGCTGGGAGTGCAAGACGAGGTGCAAGAGCCTGGATAGCTGGTCCTTGCGGATAAATGTTATAGGTTGAAACTGGGTTGTGTCTATAAGGACATGTTCCAATTCCATGATTGGATGCGTCACAAACTAGGCACAGGCGTTTTGCGCGCCTACAGTCCTTCCACAAATGTCTATCCCTTTTGCAGTAGAAGAAAAAATCTGGACTTGGCTGGTTATTGGTTTCTTCCAGTCTCCTGGGTTCAATAGTTGGCTTTGAAGAGGCTCATCTTGCCATCTGAGTGGCAGGGCGCTTTACTCCGGCAGATTGAGGTCTGCCCTTCCTCTTCACTACTGGCTCGTATCTTTGGACAGCCTTCAAAGCAAAATCATGGGTTGGAAAATCCCCTGTAGTTAAGGCAACTTGGATTTCCTGGTCCAACCCTTGCTGAAATCTTCTAGCCCTGATCTCAGCAGTTGGTATTAAATATGCCGCGAACCTTTTAAGGTCTTGTGTTAGCTGTGTAATATTTGATATTTGAAAATCGAATATTGAAACATATCTTACTTACTGAGCATGGTAAACTCAGCATCATACTCATCCACGGACTTGGTCCACATCGAACCTTATTGTAGATGAATAAATTGCTGCTCCATATCAAATCCGGCAGTCTCGGGGAAATATTTCGTGCCGAACATATCATGAAAAGTTTTCCATTCGATCAGCTGGTCAAGACGGATTTCTTCCGCCTTACACCAAACTCGGGCATTTTCAGTGAGTTGCAGTTTTGCAACTTGAACCCAAGCGATCTCTGGCACTTGTGCTGCTGCCAGGTCATCCTTAATACTTTGAGCCCATTCCTCAGCTTCTAGAGGGCTCTCTTTTCCTGAAAACTGTTTTGGGAGCAATCCCAGAATTGCTTTACTCCGGGCGCTTCCGCTTCTGGACGGTTCATCAGAATAGCAGTCTGCTGCAGCTGTCCTTCCAGGAGGCTGCGGATTGCTTCAAGAAGTATTGTCTGCTCATTGATCGGAGCAGCGATGGTAGGCGTAAACGGTAGAGGTGGTGGTGTATTGTTGAAATTGGTGTTGGTGTTGTTTAGAGAATCCATAACCTTGAAAGAAAAATTTGGGTTAGGACAGATTCAAAGTATAAGATTTAAGGAATATGAAATGTAAAGAATATTTTTAGTTGCTGATTCTTGTGTTATATTGCTTAGGACTTCATGCAGAACTGATCTGCATGTCTATGCAGAACTGACATGCATGTCCATACAGAGCTGACCTGCATGGGCCACCAAAAAAACCTGTCACGTCCCACTTCCTGGTGTACGAGGAGAGGACGCGACTAGATCCACTATGTATTTACTCCCAAGTAAACATGCTAAGAGTATCTAAGAAACATAAAGTAAAATGTACATAAGAGACATGAATATAATGAACAACAATTTTATTTATTAAACATTCTTTTACAGGTACAACTGGAAATGTAAATACAAGCATGAATGCAATGCCTAAACAATGGCATAACTGAAAAGAAAATATGTACAAGTGACTATGGCTCAGGGTCTTCAGTGTACTGCTCCAAGTGCTCCTGGATGGTCTCGATCTCTAGTGCGTCCGATCCACCTGACAACATTCCAACGAAGAAGAGAAATAGGAATGTCGTCAGCGAACAATCGCTCGGTAAGTCCCAAAGATGGGTAGAGATAGAATAGACGGAAAGAGGATATAACTAGTAATGTTTGTTTGTAATGTTAACGCAGTTGTTTGTAACTTGGAACAGAATATGCCTGTGTATACGAGAGAAATCCAACTTACACCGTGGACTTTGGTAACCCGTAGTACAAGGCTCCGTCGAAATACCACGGAACAACCGCATGGATGTAATTACGTCTTTTAGTGACCACTCCTGTCACTTTTAATATGTTCCGTACCAATCTACCCCCTTAATGTTTATTTTATTTATTGTACTTATTGTATTGTATTGTGTTGTAGTAATTGGAAGACTTGCCGAAACCATGATATCAGTAAATGGAATGGATATAAATGGATAGTCATGTAATCATGGTATATCCATGGTTCGGTTCGGTCAATATAGATTGATATAGTTTGAATAGACGGATTCATATTGAATTGTAGTTTATACTTGAATCATATTCAAGTCAGATTGATTAGATTGAGACTCTGTCTGAGTCAGATACTTTGGAAAGAAATTGAAGTCTTAAATTAGTTTTGAAGTTATTGGTAACTGCTGCACATGGATGGCAGGATTTGTGTCTTTTTCCAAGACAATTACCGTATTGATAACACCGTTTGTTAGATTGTCTATCTTAGACAGGAAAGCACCCACATTTTCCGGCTCCCTGAGGCTCAAGTGAATTGGTCCCGCTTAAACCTATATTTACTAGGGTCTTTATTGTAATTTAATATAATTTGAGGGGGTTTTATGTAAAAATAGTTTGATACATATTCAAAATACAACTCAAGTGTTTAATTATCGTCTTTAGGGTTTTCATAGATGTATATTTTATAAAAGTGAAATTTCTAGTGAGTAGAACCTAGTTTTCATTCTATATGGTATTTTAATGAAATATTGGATTTGTATTGAACTGTAATGATAGTTTCCTGTAATGGTCATTCCTTTGATTTAGAAACATGGAATATTTATATAATATATTTAAAATGGGTCTTTTGATAATATTCATATATATATATATATATATATATTTAAAATAAATTTATTTATTTTGTAGAAATCTAATTTTCTTAAAAATTGCATTAAAAATTCTATCGAGGTCGAATGCTCCTTGCGGAGGTTTGCATATCGCTCTACTGGGCCCAAAGATGTGCGATAACCGCACCATCCCTATCGGGGTTCCCCAAAATGGGTTATAGATGCGTATTTGCAAGGATTAGATAACACTCTTTTAAAGAAAATGATTTTGTAATAGTTTAGGGTATTTTAATGTAACTCGTAATATTCCCATAAATATTATCCAAAAGTAAATTGTGCCATGTCCAATATGTGTGTTGTGATGAGTTAGGTCCTTACCTCGTGAGTTTTCTAAAGGTAATACAAGGAAATATGTAAATTATGTCGAAATGTAAAGTATATGGAATTTTACCGTATAAATGCGATAAAAGTTGCATAAAAGATTCTTTTAAGATGAAATTTGTTCTAATGTGTTCATTTATGTTCGTTAAACATTATATGAGAGTATGGTATTTTATGGTTTAAGAAAAATAGAATTTTTAAAGAAAAACGAATCGGAAGTCGGATTAACTCCGCTTCCGTCGGGTATAGACTAGAGATTGAGATGTGAAGAGGGGACTTGCTGTCTACTAGGTTAGAGGGGAGAAGGGGGAAGCTAGGGAATGTGTCAGGCGTCGTTTCGTTGTCGAAAACTTCTCGAAACGTCGTCGGAATCTTACCCTTTGCTAACTCCACTTGCACAACTTGAGACTTGAGAATTTTTGAGAGTTTTTGTAATGAAATTCTGTGTGAGGAGTGGTGAAATGGAGTGTTGTATTTATAGGGAAAATTATGGTTTAGAGGGTTAAAGAATGCATTAAAATTTGTATTAAAGGTGATTTAATATCCGTGGATGAATGCACAGAAAATAAACAACATAAGGGAAGTGGTATAGGCAAAGAGGTGCCAGGGGAGAAAATTGGAGGCATTCCCTACGGTTCCCACCGGTGGTGCCGGTCTTTTCCTTGATCTCGCCGGTCGTAGTCCGGTGGTAGGCGCTTGGGATTTAGCTACGTGTCTATATCGCCTCATATACACCAATGCACATGTTTGTTTATTCTGTAACTTATCATTCTACGTGTAGTGCACGTATAAAACTTTGGGTTTCTAAAAGATTAAAAGAAAAAACATTAAAAATAGTATGTGGTTGTGGGGATTTGATCACAGGGGCTATGTCACAGCAGTGCAAGGCTTTACCAATGAGCTACATGTGTTTTCTTGTTGTTCAAAAGCAAATCAAATTTATAACTTGTGCTCAGGCTAAGCTGTCTATTTCTGTATTTTGGAAAAATTTTACAGAAAGTTTAGGGTTGTTACAGCAGAACATGGCATAATCAACAAGACTTTCAGTAAAGCCTGCGGTAAGAAGAGTCTGACGGAAAGTTCAAACCAAACTCAGGGAGCTTGTTTGAGACCATAGAAAGCACGACGAAGATGGCAAACATGATTCAGCGGAGCGGTGATACCAGGAGGAGGTTGAAAATAAACCACTTCAGAGAGATCACCTTTATGAAAGACATTCTTAACATCCATCTGATATAGAGGCCAGTTCCGGGTAGAAGCAACCTCGATAAGAGTGCGAACAAAGGTCATTTTTTCAACCAAAGCAGAAGTTTCTTCATAGTCAATGCTATATTCTTGGGAGAAATCACGAGCCACGATCCAATCTTTGTAACGTTCAGTAGTGCCATCAGACTTGATCTTGATTTTGTAAATCCATTTGCAACTGACAAGTTTGACCCCTGATGGTAATGGTACGAGATCCTAAGTATTAGTGTGATGGAATGCCTCGAATTCTTCCTACATGTTGCCACTCTGGTATTTTTACAGCCGCAGAATAAAACTTTGGTTCCTGAAGAGAATTAATAGCAGCAAGAAAGGAGACAAATTGAGGGGAATAAGAGTTAGTCATAGAAAATCTATAGTGAGCAGGAGGTCGCCGATCTTGCGCAGAATTACGACGAGGAGGAAGAGAATGTCCAGAGAAGACATGTTAGCCGTAGATGAACCATTGATCGTTGGAGCATCTGTGGAAGGTGTGACGATGGTGGAAGTATGGTTGGGGATCAATTCGAACAAGATAGGAGGGGAAGACAAAATAGGAGTATAGGAAGATGTGGTGATAGAAGGTGAGATTGGTGAGTGATGAGTTAGGTAAAGAAATGAGAGATCTGATGGAGAAGATGTAGTAAATTAGGTGTTCATATCAGATATTTGCATTGTTATATCGCCCATTCTTAATCACATTACATATAAATAGGTGCGTTTGATTCATGTCTGCTAAATAGTTGCAGGTTACAGATTCTTAGATCTTTACAGTGAGATTCGTCAAAAGTCGCAACAAATGTGGGACTACGACCAATAACAGATGAATATTGATCCGCATGATACCGCATACCAGTTCAAGCGGAGTTCAAGGCAAAAGTCCACTGCTGAAAATCTAGAAGAGAACAGAAGAGTTTTTGAGAAACCAAGTGTACCAAACAGAAGATATAAGCAACTGGTAGAAGATATGAAAAGACGGACCCAAGATTCCACCATATGGCCACGGTTCCACGGCCAAATAGGCACTTCTACCGCGGTTCCACGTCCATGCAATGAACGTGTAGGTGGCAGTGTCGGTGCATTGACTCGGCTCTCTTGGGGTAGTTCTGTAATTTCGTGTATGGATCAGAATGTAGAGCTAGGGTTTTCCTATCTATAAATAGGAGGGTTTAAAGCCAAATTTGGTATGCCTCTTTTGAGGATGCCTCTTTTTATTTTTGTTTCTCTTTTTTATTTCTAGATCTAGAATTTAATTCTCCATTGTAATGAGCTTTTAAGAGGTATCAATAAAAGTAAGTTCCTTTTATCTTTCTCCCATTTTTTATCGCATTTTATTATCTGCAATTTCTATTTGTAAACTTAGTCGTAGAATTAAATATGCATTTTTTTTCTTATCTCGAATTTTATTTTTATCTTTTTAATGGGTGAGTAATTCCTCACTTGTTAGGGCTAGGAGAAGGAAGGTTTGAGAGAAGGAAATCTCTCTCACTCCTTTCTTTGCCCAACACTTCAAAATACGGACTCCAATTAATTGAACCATAATCCGCTCACTACGGCACCCTATCCTATATGATAGCGGTGATTCCCTAGTTAGACCGGTTGTGGTTGAATTAATTGGAGGTTAGGGCTAAGAGATAAGAACGGACGGACAAGGACCAAAAGAAAGAAACTAAGCATGGAAAACCTAGCTTAGACTTGTAAGTTTCTTCCTAGTCGTCTTAATCCCCGTTGTTGCCGATTACCTTAATACCGATATTCATAACTAAGGCTTTGAAAGAAGTACAAATTTCCTAAACTCAAATTAACCTAATCCTAACCCTAGCAAGCATTTTATCATCTTTTATCTCATTCGTAGATCTTAAAACCAAGCCCGACTTAATCGGATTTAACTCGTTAAAACATAAAGAAAAGGATTCCATCTCCCTGTGGATCGACCCGTACTCAACCGGCTGGCTACCAAGCGACGCCGTCTTGATTGCGGTAAATTAAACACAGAAAAACTCTACCAATCAAATGGCGCCGATGCTGAGGAGACGGTAGTTTAATACTTTGTGTAATTTCGGGTTAATTAAGAAAAATATATAAAAATACAAAAATTTAAAAAATTTAAAAAAAACATAAAAAAATCATCTTGTTACTTTTGATTGGTTTTTGTGCGAGTGTGCAGTCTTGGAGCAAATTCTGATTCAGATCTGGAGCAAATTCAGTGAACAAATCCAGAATCAAGGGATCTAAACAGAAAGAGAAGAACAAACTCAGCACAGGGAACGAAATTGAAGCAGTCAACCATCTGTTTGACCATGGAACCGCGGCATAAGCATTTGTTTGACCGCGGAACCGCTGTTCCCCTCCGAAAGACGGCGGCGACGCGGGGCGTCTCGCCAGATGCTAATTGGTGCTATCCGTCTACCTCTCCGAAGATGCCAAATTGATTTATGGCACCGTATATCGAAGGTTTAGACGGATGCGTCCGATGTAGCAGACTTCGTCAGATTCCCCCTCGCTTGAGGGGGTTTTGATTGTGGGGACGCTCTTCCCTGCAGGCGCAAGCCCCTGCAGTTAATTACACTACCGCACTGCGGTAACCACTTTCTCCTTCTCCAGATGGTCACTTTGTGTCGTGTGTGTTTGTTTTGTGTTTGGTTGCCCGTGGATTGTATACGGAGACTGAGTTATGTCGTCGCCCGTAGGGCGTGGACTAGTCCAAATCCGTATTATCTTAGATTTGGGTTTGGGGGTTTGGGTTTAAGGATACGTTAGCCTCGTTTGAGACTAAGATCGACTTAAACGTATGTTAAGGATACGTTAGTCTAGTTTTTAGACTAAGATCAACTTAACGGGATCGTTTAGATCCAACAAGAGAGCAATTAAGGGAGCCCTGTTGTTTAGTTTAATAACGTTGTGGTCGATAGGTAGTTTAAGGACATTGCTGTCCATAGGTAGTTTAAAGACGTTGCGGTCCAATGTTAGTTTTAAGACGTTGCGGTCGAGGTTAAGGACGTCATAGTCCGTGGTTTTAAGGACTCCACAGTCCGATATTAGTTTTAAGACATCACGGTCAAGGTTAAGGACGTCATAGTCCGTTGTTAGTTTTAAGACATTCCGGTCAAGGTTAAGGACGTCGTAGTCCGTGGGTTTAAGGACCCAACAGTCCAATGTTAGTTTTAAGACATCCCGGTCAAGGTTAAGGACCTCATAGTCCATGAGTTTAAGGACCCCACAGTCCGTATCAATGTGTGGTCATCGGGACCCATCACCTCTTTGAAGACGTTGAGGAATTACAACGCCAAGTATCAAAGGAGTGAAGAGATGTACCCTTAAACCGAGGTAGATTAAATAATCTTTGGCCCAATTTGGAACAAATACCAATTAATCATATTATGAGCCCATTGGCTCAGTTAAGTCTGAATTGAGGACTTATGACCAGCTTGGGCTACGTCCAATCATGCTTAGGATATGGGCCCTCTGTTGGTCCATTGAAGGAGAGGTTTTGCCTCTGGAAACTTAACCAATTGGGCTAAAACTAGTGTTGAACACTAGAGACCAACAGTGTCGAACACTGGGCATAAGATTAACAAGTTAGTGTTAAACACTAAAAGATAATCAGTGTTGAACACTGGGAACAGAGTTTTCAAATTAGTGTTAAACACTAAGACAAATCAGTGTTAAACACTGGGAACAAAGATTTCAAATCAGTGTTAAACATTGGGAGCAGAATTTTCCAAATTAGTGTTTGAACACTAAGAAAATCAGTGTTAAACACTGGAAATGGAGTTTTCAAACTAGTGTTAAACACTATCGAAATCAGTGTTAAATACTGGAAACAGATCATCAGTTTAATGCTAAATATGGTAAGATAAGAGATCACGTGGGGGCACGTGATGGCATCCAAAAGGTGGGGCCAGATTCCCTTCATTTTGTTCTATAGATAAGTGTTTAACACTTTTAATTCTGAAGGCCATCACGTGTGGGCACGTGATGGGGGCTCACGCTTTGATTTGTTAGGATGTTCATTAGGGGTCACGTGGTGACACGTGAGGGCGCCCCAGAGCTTCTTTTCTATGGATCTTTACAGGGGTCACGTGGTAACACGTGACCCTGTTCCTTTGCTGTTTGCAGATTTGTTTATCTTTTTAAGAATTAAATTCTTCATAGGGTTAGACCCTAGCAACAAACTTTAGAGGAATTAAATTCCTGTTTTCTTCTGAAGAATTATATCCTTAGATAGAGTTGAACTCTAGTTTCTTCTTTCGTAAGGGAATTAAATTCATGTTATTTTGACAGATTTGAGTTTTGAACTAAGGTTAAGCCCTGGTTCTGTTCATTTTAAAGGAATTAAATTCCTATAACATAGGGTTAAACCCTAATTTTATTTTAAAGGAATTAAATTCCTATAGTTCCGTGAGAATTAAATTCTCAAACTTCCATTCCCTCCATATGCTTTGGATCTGCATGGTAGGATCTCAACCCAATGAGAATTAAATTCTCAATTCATGGGGAGATGTGCACTTTGCAGATCCTCCACTAAAGAGAGAACTAAGTTCTTTTTTTTAATATAAGAGTTAAACTCTTTTGAGAATTAAATTCTCTTTTTAAAAGCCTTCCCTTTCTTACCCAAGGTTTTCTTCTACAGCAGATCAAATTCTTCCAAAGTCTCAAGGCTCTATTTCTTTTTCTCTCTATGTCTATGTATCTCTCTTCTCCTTTTTTTTGTGTATCTCTTGGCTCCTATTTATAAGAGAAGGAGCAGAATCAATTAGTTTTAGTGAATCATTCATTGAGGGATCTGATTTGTATTCAATAGAGATTTGATTTGCATTCATCATTCATTTGGACCTTTGGATTATTAGGTGAATTTTATTCACCATTGGATTTTAAATCCAAAGATATCCCTTTGTTATTTCGGTTAGATTTTAAGGGGAAATCTTTACAAGTTCAAGATTTTTCCATAAATAGGTGATATTTAATCACCTTTAAATCTTTAATCCAATCGGTTCCAAATAATCATTCTCCTTTGGAAAGATTTGAATGTTATTCAGAATTTAATTATGTTAAATAGATAGGCTTTGAAAGCTGGTCACGTGTGGCCACGTGACCCTTGGTCACGTGTAGGCACGTGACCCATGGTCACGTGTAGGCACGTGACCCCCCTGGAACGAGCTTTCTTCTCCTTTCTGCGCTCTGTCTTCTAGCCGTTGTTCAACCGTCACGTGCCAACACGTGACCCCTGGTCACGTGTGAGCACGTGACCCTTTCTGGAGCCTTTTCTTTGATTTAATCAAGGAGCTGAATCTGCCTTTGCCGCTGCTTTTAATTGTCACGTGCCAACACGTGACTGCTAGTCACGTGCTAGCACTTGATGCCTCCTCCGTAGACTTTCCTGATTTTAAATCAGGAAACAAATGCCCCCACAGCGTTGTTCTCATATGTCTGCACGTGAGTGCAACGCTGTCACTTTTGTGACCGTTGGATTCCTCTAAGGATTTGGGGAAATGAAGCGTCTCCATCACATCCTATAAATACCCATGTCTTTTCAGAAGAGCCTCCACTTTGCTCATCTCCTTCCTTGCAAACTTTTCTGAGAATTTAATTCTCTTCTTCCAGAGCTTAGTTCTCTGCCTTGAAACCTTTTCAGAGTTTAACTCTGTTCAAAAAGACTCTTTTCCTCAGGTAATGTTCTTGAACAAACGATGAACTCTCACATTCCTCTGGATTTTAAATCCAAAACAAAGGTTTTTACCCTTTTTGAATATGGACCCAATTTTTCTTCAAGTTTTTCAACCAAAGTATGAGACCATTTAACCTTCAATAATAGATCTTTTTAGGGTTCATATGATCTTTAGGGAAATGATGGTGACAGTTCAAGTCCATAGAGTTTAACTCCGTTCGCAGAAAAAAAGTTTCTGGCAATTTAATTCCCCTCTCTAAAAGGAATTTAATTCCTGTGAAGAACTAAGTTCTTCCCCTGGAGGCTTCTTAGGTTGTCCTCCTTCACATCCGAGAGGAAAAAGTTTGTAATGAATTTTTCATGATCGCTATTCAGGTGTCATGGATGCTCATTGGTATGATCTTAACGAAATCATTTCTTACGGGAATATTCGTACACTGAGCCGTAGTCAGAATCAGGAGTTCACCAACGCTCAGTGTGATGAGATTATGAGCCGCTTTGACGAGTACAACCACCGGCTACTTCCCTGTCGCTCTTTTCTACTGAGACTCATCGTGCTGGCGATTTGGGAGGCGCTTCCTCTCTTCTGCACAGGTGTGCCGCTCAGGGCATTGGACACTGCCGAGGATAAGATATATTCGGTGTATCTGATGAGTCTAATCTCAAAGAGAAGGCGCGACAACCTCATTGATCCCTTGCACCAGGCATTTCAGCAGTCGGCCATACTTGCCGCCTATCGGAGGGTGGAGGACATTCGCGAGGACCCCGACGCATGTGATCGTGAGAGAAAACATACTCGGGCGGTTCGAAATGCTTGGAGGATCTTGGACAAAGTCAAGCTTGAGTTTCTCAATCCGTGCCCCGCGTCTGAGGTCTTGCCATTGTAATCGTTTTCTTTTCATTTTGTATGGACTTCTTTAAAGCATGAATGATAAGCTTTATCGTGCCTTTCTATGTTTGCATGCCTTTCTATGGGATTTTATCATTTTGCTATTATTGCTGTTGTTGTTTTTTAATGTGCAGGGTGCTATTCTATTATTTTAGTGCACGTCAAGTTTGGGGCTCACGTGTTCTGCACGTGGGGTCTTTTGATTCCATATTTTTAGTGCACAATATCAGTTGCGGAAAAGGAGCCTTCGAATAGTTCCATCTCCCTGATTTTCGATGCCTTCCCTTTTTTGGGCCTAGGAAACAGCTTTTACATGCAAGATTTTCCGCGCACAGCACTTAATGCACCTCTTTATATCTGGGGCAATGGCCTTCATTTTCTCTTCACAGAGAGATTTATTCTCATTTTGGTGTGATTTATCCTGAGAAACAACTGAGCACCATGGCCTGTAATCGCCCTCATGCTCGTCGACAGGCATGGGAAGTTTCTATCGAGGAGATGATCCCCCGCTTTGCTTCCCGATTGGTGGATCCACTCCTTACCGATGACGAATGCGATTCGGCAATGTATGAACTCTCGATCCGTAGGGGGTCCCCCCTCTCGATGGGGTCCCTCTGGCTCCGGACGATTCTCACGGCCGTGCTTGCCGACATCCCTCCTCACCCGGCGGAGATGACCCTGGCGATGCTTGATGCGGCTGAAGAGAAGCTCGAGGGCTTTCACGAAGCGTGCCTGATTACTCAGTCTTTGAAGGATTTCTCGATTCACCTACTGAGCCAAATAAGGGCCCGGCAAGCTATTATGTTTGCTTTCGCGGACGAACATGGCGCCAATCGATGGGAGCGACTCCTCGCGAGAACCGTCGCTTTGATGTGCTGGAGAAAGCGGAGAGAGAGATGGAGAATTTTGTTCTTTGCTTTGTTAACCCTTGTGCTACTGATCCCGTGTTTGGTGACCTTTTCCCGCTAGCGTAGTATATTTAAATTAGTCTTTTTTTTGTATGCTTTATAATGAACTTCCATGTAGGCTTGGTACTCGTATGCGTGTTTTCGCTTGCATAAATAAACCTTGTGTTCTTCTTATGAGAACTTTCTTTAATTATCAACACTATCATCACGTCGCATGTACATTAAAGCTTCGAATATTATTTCTTTTTCGGATGTTCTTATAATTGCGAACACATGCTCGATAGGATAAACGTCGGAAATTTTCTCGTTACTTTTCATACCAGGTGATGTGAGCGTGTTCTAGATCGACTATCGCTGTCGACTGGAAGCCCATTTATACGTTCTTGAGCGTGTATGTCCCATTTCTAAGGTTGCGGTCATTAAAGTGAGCTTACGTGACCTGATAGGGCGACACGTGGCGAACACATTGTTGCGCGAGAAAAGGGCTCGGCCGCGAATTCTCGGAGAGGGAGCTGGCTTGCTGAGCGAGCTTCAAGCGAGTCTTACTGCCAAGGCCAACAAAGTATACGAACTCTGGCGGGTGCTTCAAGAGTCTATCAGGGAGGTGGTGACTCTTGATAAAGCTGCCACGTTCACTCGTGAGAGGGTCGAGGCTCATAAGGCCACCGAGAAAGAGCTTGAAGGCCGGCTCGCTTCGTATCAGGCCCAGCAGGCTCAGGCGGAGGCTCGTCTTCTGGCGATCCTGAATCATGAAGCCGTGGCCCAGCAAAAGCAGGATGAGCTGACCAAGCTGCTAAATCGTTCACCGGCTTAAAGACTTGTATCTTTTTCTTTCTTTTTGTACATACTCATGGATGAGAGTATTTTCTTTTTGTTCTTTCATGGATTGTAGTTTGTATCCATTTTGGTTTATGAATAAAAGATACAATTTTCTTCCCAATGGTGTGTCTCTTTTCATTGAATGTGTTTTGCGGACAATTTATCTTGATCTCTTTGCAGGGCAGCGATGGCTTAGGATTCAGGGTTAAGATCTGCTTCCTAAGACTTTGCACTTTATGAGCCACGAGGGGCTCATAAAGGTTTTTTTCTCCCTATGGGTCGAGAGGATCCCATAGGTGTAAGTTCTTCTTAAGAATCGTGAGGATTCTTAAGCGGGTTTTCCCTTGAGAGTCGTAAGGATCTCACAAGAGAGTTTTTCTTCCTTACAGGTCGTGAGGACCTGCAAGTGCTGGATGTGGTCACCCTTATCCGTGTTTCACGGGGTCAGGGGTTGCTCAAGGTATCGTAGTTTAAAGACGTCGCGGTCAAGGTTAAGGACATCATAGTCCGTGGATTTAAGGACCCCACAGTCCGATGTTAGTTTTAAGACATCACGGTCAAGGTGAAGGACATCATAGTCCGTGGATTTAGGGACTCCACAGTCCGATGTGAGTTTTAAGACATCACGGTCAAGGTTAAAGACGTCATAGTCCGTGGATTTAAGGATTCCACAGTCCGATGTTAGTTTTAAGACATCACGGTCAAGGTTAAGGACCTCATAGTCCGTGGATTTAAGGACTCCACTGTCCGATGTTAGTTTTAAGATATCACGGTCAAGGTTAAGGACCTCATAGTCCGTGGATTTAAGGACACCACAGTCCGATGTTTGGTTGCAGGGACCCGTCACCTCTTTGAAGACGTTGAGGAATTACAACGCCAGGTATCAAAGGAGTGAAGAGATGTACCCTTAAACCAAGGTAGAATCAGTACAGAATCAGGCTGGTTGATCGTTAGTTTTAAGACATTACAGTCGAGGTTAAGGACATCATAGTCCGTGGATTTTAAGGACTCCACAGTCCGGTGTTTGCTCTGGATGCTTCACACGGGTTCACTGTCGTGCTTGGCGAGGACCAGGCTCCGCTCTGGATGCTTCACACGGGTTCACTGCCGTGCTCTACGAGGACCAGGATCCGCTCTGGATGTATTCTACGGGGTCAAAGAGTGATGTTATCCGCGTTCCACGTAACCAGGAATTTTGCACTAGATGCTTCACACGGGTTCACTGCCGTGCTCAGCGAGGAGTAGGCTCCGCTCTGGATGCTTCACACGGGTTCACTGCCGTGCTCTACGAGGACCAGGATCCGCTATGGATGTATTCTACGGGGTCAAAGAGTGATGTTATCCGCTTTCCACGTAACCAGGAATTTTGCACTAGATGCTTCACACGGGTTCACTGCCGTGCTCAACGAGGAGTTGGCTCCGCTCTGGATGCTTTACACGGGTTCACTGCCATACTCTGTGAGGACTAGGATCCGCTCTGGAAGTTTTCCACGGGGTCAAAGAGTGACGTTATACGCGTTCCACGTAACCAGGAATTTTGCACTAGATGCTTCACACAGGTTCACTGCCGTGCTCTGCGAGGACCAGGATCCGCTCTGGATGCTTCACACGGGTTCACTGCCGTGCTCTGCGAGGACCAGGATCCGCTCTGGACGTTTTCCACGGGGTCAAAGAGTGACGTTATCCGCATTCCACGTAACCAGGAATTTTGCACTAGATGCTTCACACGGGTTCACTGCCGTGCTCGGTGAGGACTAGGCTCCGCTCTGGATGCTTCACATGGGTTCACTGCCGTGCTCTGCGAGGACCAGGATCCGCTCTGGTCGTTTTCCACGGGGTCAAAGAGTGACGTTATCCGCGTTCCACGTAACCAGGAATTTTGCACTAGATGCTTCACACGGGTTCACTGCCGTGCTCGGCGAGGACTAGGCTCCGCTCTGGATGCTTCACATGGGTTCACTGCCGTGCTCTACGAGGACCAGGATCTCTGGACGTTTTCCACGGGGTCAAAGAGTGACGTTATCCGCGTTCCACGTAACCAGGAATTTTGCACTAGATGCTTCACACGAGTTCACTGCCGTGCTCGGCGAGGACTAGGCTCCGCTCTGAATGCTTCACACGGGTTCACTGCCGTGCTCTGCGAGGACCAGGATCCACTCTGGACGTTTTCCACGGGTTCAAAGAGTGACGTTATCCGCGTTCCACGTGACCAGGAATTTTGCTGATTGTATCCGCATTTCACGGAGTTGGGATTTGACTCCCGGTCATCTGTACACCGTCGGGTCATGGAACTGGGAGTTGCCGCTGTTCCGCTTCGCTTGAAGTTGTGTCCGTTGTTACAAGACGAGTGTTGAGACGATCTCTAGATCACTTGCGGCCCGTCGAGATTGGCTTCTTCTTATGATGAAACCTGGGGGAGGAGTATGATCCCTTCTTTGTTTGCGCCCCTGGATTGTATACAGGGATTGATGTAACATCACCTGTAGGGCATAAATTTCATTTTTATTCTATTTTTTTTCCGCGATGCTCTATCATTTCAGCTTTTATATCGCGAAGGTCGCGATTGCCCCATCATTTCGGCTATTTTTCGCGGTGCCCAATCATTTCGGCTATTTATTTTATTTTTACTCGCTGTTTTTTATTGCGATTTGCCCAATCATTTCGGTTATTTCGTATGCATATGTGGCTCACTAGCCTTTTCGCTGCAAGCCTGGATTTTAGACATCAATTTCGGCATCAGCACCGCTACAACTGGGATGTTGCCAGGAGCGAATCATCATTTGCCTCTGTCGATGTTGAACAAAGGTGGCTTAGTAAACAGGGTTAAGGGTCCTGTCGACTATGGCTTTTGACTTCATGAGCCGTAAGGGTCTCGCAAAGGCATTTCTCCCTACAGGTCGTGAGGATCTTGTAGGTGTGTTTTCTCCTTAGGAATCGTGAGGATTCCTAAGTGCATGTCCTCTTGCAAGTCGTAAGGATCTTACAAAAGGGTTTTCTCCTTATAAGTCGAGAGGAGTTACAAGGGTTGTTCACCATAGGGACATACTCCTAGTCACGGGTGGGACTTTGCTGGGGGAATGTTTATTCTCGCCCGTAGATTGTGTACAAGGGTCAGTATTGAGCCACTTGTAGGGTAATATCGAAGGTTGTGGGGGTTGCTTAAGCATAGGTTCAAGTCTCTGTAACTTAAGGCTTTCAAGTCTTATGAGCCGTGAGGGCCCCATAAGAGAGTTCTTCTTACGAGTCGTGAGGATCTCGCAAGTGTAATTTCTCCTTAGGAATCGTGAGGACTCCTAAGTGTGTTGCTCCCTTGTGAGTCGTAAGGATCTCACACGGGTGGTTTCTCCTTACAGGGTCATAAGGATCCCGCAAGTGTCCTTTAACGAGGTTGCGCCCTTTCGGGTTTTCACAAACACTCGCCGGTAGCCCTGCTATTTTTACTCACGGAGCCCTTTCGGGTTTTCATCCGTGCCCATT
Organism: Agapanthus africanus; assembly: GCA_030015575.1. Lineage (NCBI taxonomy): Eukaryota > Viridiplantae > Streptophyta > Magnoliopsida > Asparagales > Amaryllidaceae > Agapanthus > Agapanthus africanus. The sequence goes on from JASDDO010000031.1 coordinate 571,059,134, forward strand.
TTGCTTATGGACATACCGTTTTTTTATTCTTTTTATTTTCTCCTTTTTTTTACGAGGTCGCGCCCTTTCGGGTTTTCACGAACACTCGCCGGCAGCCCTGCTGTTTTTACTCACGGAGCCCTTTCGGGTTTTCATCCGTGGCCTTTTTTGCTGATGGACATACCGTTTTTATTTATTATATTTTTTTCTTTTTTTTTCTTTTTTTTTATCTTGTCAGCCTAAGGATGCTGCGGTGTTAGTTTAAGGACGTTTCGGTCTGTCGTTAGTTTAAGGACGTTTCGGTCCGTCTTTAGTTTAAGGACGTTTCGGTCCGTCGTTAGTTTAAGGACGTTTCGGTCCGTCGTTGAGAGGGCCGGCTACTACTTATAGAGCTTGAGCTTGGGAAGATAGCGAGCGGACATAGTCGTCGTCATCTATCATTGACCTAGGCTGTGATTCCTTAAGCGTAGTATTTCTTTAGGAAGCGGCCGTTTATTGGCCTGAAAGGCCTCTCACCGTGCATATCCATGAGTAGGTAGGCTCCACCCTGGTAGACTCTGTCTATGATGTACGAGCCTTCATAGTTTGGCTCGAATTTTCCCCGCATAGCGCGATTGGGGATCATAGGCCTTTTGATCACTAGCACGAGTTCGCCTTGGCGGAATGTCCTCGGCCTAGTCAATCTTTCATACGAGCGCGTCATTTTTGCTTTGTAAGCCTCCAGATTTTGTTGCTCTATGAGCCGGGTTTCATCGACGGCGTCAAGCTCCTCAAGCCGGAGGTGAGCATTTTCTTCGTCTGTCAACTCGTGGTGGACTGCCACTCGTAGAGAAGGTAGCTCTATCTCGAGGGGGAGTACTGCTTCCGTACCGAATACCAATGCGTATGGCGTCGTGTTTGTGGACGTCTTGAACGTAGTTCGATATGCCCAGAGAGCTTCTTGCAGTCTTTCGTGCCAGTCCTTCTTATTTCGGGACACCGTCTTCTTCATGATCTTTGTCAAGGTCTTGTTGAAGGCCTCAGCTAGACCGTTAGCTCATGGATTGTAAACTGAGGAGTATCTCCAGTCTATATTATGCTGTTGCGCGAAGCGGCTGATCTTATGGCTTCTGTAGGCCAGCCCGTTATCGGAGATAATCCGCCGCGAAGTTCCAAACCGATAAATGACGTGCGTCTTGGAAAAGTGGAGGATATTCTCCGTCTTCACTTCCCGCGGCGGTACTTCTTCTGCCCATTTGGAGAAGTAATCAGTCGTCGCCAGGATGAAACGATGTCCCTTAGACGATGCCGGTTCGATGGGGCCGACTATGTCAGTTCCCCACATTTCGAATGGCCAGCTACCCACCGTTGGATGTAGCGGATTTGGATGTTGGTGGATAAAGTCCCCATGAACCTGGCACGAGTGGCATTGCTTCGCATACTCGAGGCAGTCCTGGATCATTGTGGGCCAATAATAACCCATTCGTTTGATCTTCAATTTCATCTTCGGGCCTGCTTGGTGAGAACCGCAGAGTCCATCGTGAACATCCTGAACGACCCTTTTCGCTTCGACAGGTCCTAAACATCTCAGCCACAGAGAATCAAACGACCTCTTGTACAGAGTATTGTTGACGAAGGCGAAAGACAAAGCTCGTTTCATGAGCTGATGTCTCGAGGACGCTTCTTCGGGCATTCGGTGGGACTTAAAGTAGTCTATGAAGACCTCCCTCCAGTCCTCAGCCTTCTCACGGTCTTTTATTTGTAGGGTTGTCTGCTCAGTCACTACCTTCTCTTCGGATGATTCCGGAGATATTTCTGCTGGGGCAAGCACCCGACGGCTTTGCACCACGATTTTAACGTCATCAAGGTTCTCGTCAGCCAGTTCTTTAGCGAGCTTGGCCAACGCGTCTGCTTTGCTGTTTTCCGCGCGTGGTATGCTTTCCAGAGTATAGGAGGAAATTTGGGTCAACAGTTGTCGTACCTTTTCACCGAACTTCACCAACTCCTGTTTGCACATTTGGTAGTCGCCGTTTACCTAGTTGACGACCAGTTGAGAATCCCCGTATATGAGGAGGTTTTCAATTCCCATGTCGATGGTGATCTCGAGACCTGCTATCAAGGCTTCATATTCGGCTTCGTTATTTATCCTCGGCTCTGTCAAGGAGAAAGAAAAGCGCATTATCCTTCCTTGTGGAGTTACGAAGATGAGGCATACCCCCGATTTGATCATTGGGGTACTTTGTTTGCGCTTCTTTACGGAGGACGCTCCATTGAAATAAAGCTCCCATCGGGTATCACCACCGTCGATCGCGTCAAAAGCATGTCCGTCTGGCAAATCGCAATTCAGAGGAGAACCGGCAGGTACTGGATGCTCAGCAAGGACGTCGGCGATGACTTGACCTTTCACTGCCTTAAAAGGCTGATAGGTTATTGAAAACTCCATTAGGAGCAGAGCCCATTTAGCGATTCTCCCTGTCAATATGGCCTTTGACATTAGATATTTTAGGGGGTCCACCTTTGATATAAGACGGACTTCATGTGCCAATGCATAGTGCTGGAGTTTTGTTATCGCAAAGATTAACGCCAGGCAATATTTTTCGATAGGGGAGTAATTGCTTTCTGCCCCCAAAAGAACTCGGCTTAAATAGTAGAGCGCTCTCTCCTTCCCTTGGTCGTTTTCTTGCGCCCATAATGGGCCTAAAGAACCTTCTAGGGCGGTTGTATAAAGAATGAGAGGCTTTCCCTTGACCGGAGCAGCCAGCACCGGCGGGTTCTGCAGGTATTGCTTGATTTCATCTAACGCGCTCAGGCATTTTTGGTCCCAGACGAACGGAGTTCCCTTCTTCATCAGATGACTGTAAGGACGACACTTCCCTGAAAGGTTGGCGATAAATCGCCGGATGTACGCGAGCTTCCCCTGGAGAGACCGCAGTTGCTTAAGAGTCCTTGGCGGTGGCATTTCCATGATCGCCTTGATCTTAGATGGATCTATTTCGATACCTCGGTGTCGGATGATGAATCCCAGGAATTTACCCGAGGAGACTCCGAACGCGCATTTGAGGGGATTCATCTTCAAATTATATTGCCGAAGGCATTGAAATACGGTCTTCACATGCTCTAAATGCTCTTCATATGACATGCTCTTTACTACGAGGTTGTCGATATAGCACTCGACGATTTCATGTATGAGATCATCAAAGATCTTTGTCATGGCCCTCTGATAGGTGGCACCGGTATTTTTTAATCCGAAGGGCATAACTTTGTAGCAGAATATACCCAAAGGAGTCCGGAAAGCGGTGTGCTTCTGGTCGTCGGGATGCATCTTTATCTGATTGTACCCTGATGAACCGTCTATGAAGGAGAAAACCTCATGAGTGGACGTATTGTCTATCATCAGTTCGGTGACAGCACTGGTAAATTGTCCTTCGGGCAGGCTTTATTGAGATCTCGAAAGTCCACACATATGCGCACTGTCCCATTTTTCTTCATCACAGGGACGATGTTGGCGACCCAGTCAGGATACTGTACCTCCTGGATAAACCAAGAATCGATCAGCTTCTTGACTTCGGCGTTAATGCTCATCTCAAGCTCGAGCCGCATCCTTCTCGGCGCCTGCTTGACTGGTTTGATATCCGGAGATATTGCTAATTTATGCACAGAAATCTCTGTATCTAATCCTGGCATCTCGGAATAGTTCCACGCGAAGCAATCTCTATGCTGTAGAAGCACGTCCTTTAACACAGCCACCCTTTCTTCAGATAGCAGCTCGCTGACGAATGTCGGTCGCGGATCGTCTACCAATCCCAACTCAATCTTCTTGAGGTTATCTGCAGTAGTATGTATGCCATCTTCCAGTTCTTTCGGAGCCGGTGGAAATTCTGAGATTACCTCATTGTCATTGTTTTCGAAGCACCAAGGGAGGTCATCCATATTCTCGGGCTTTCCTTTCGATATCGTTACCATATGACAGGTACGAGCTCGCTTCCAAGGCCGATGTGGATCTGGTTCTGCTCTTATGGCTTTGGGTCCGTGCTTTTGTGGCGGCGTTACCCTCCAGCTGCTGGATAAAGCAAACCTGCCTTGCTGGTACTGGTCTTCGACCCAGTTCTTGAAGGTAAAGCAGTCTTCGATAGGGTGTCCTATGGCTCGGTGATAAGAGAAATAGCCTGGATGAGAAACTTTGTTAGCTTGCTCAGGGTGCTTAGACTCCGGAAGTGCGATCATTTGATATTTTATAGCGAGCTCGAGTAACTTCTTCGTCTTGTCTCGGGGGAAGGAATACACTCGACTCATCTTCTTTATGAGGGACAAATCCGGACCGCGGAATGCCCGATCACCTGACTCTTTAATCCTACGTCGTTGTTGTCGGCTCCTTTTTTCGCTTCTTGACTTACTTCTGCCTCTGCGTTGGGCCTTTAGTACAACGGGTTGACAGGAAGGAACATCTTCATCTTTTGCAGCCTGTTGAAACAGACGTTGCGTCCTGGCCTTCTCGTAGATGGCCATCTCACGATTATGGTCTTCCTGAGCTTTTTGACCCGCTTTCCTGATAAGCTTGTCTATTCGTTCTTCAAACGACGGACTCGGCATTTCGATTGCGAGATCTAGTTTTGATGAGGGGTTGGCATTGCTGGACAGGGCGTTTTCCTCCTCATCGAAGTTATATACGGTGTAGCTACCGTGGACTCGCTCCCGTTTCTCGGATCTCACATATCCAAGCCCAAGTATTTCCATTCTCCCGTTGGGCAATTTGCGCTGAGTCCCAGGGACCTCCCAAATCCTGTTGTAGAATCGGGCTTGTCGAACAGTCTGTTTTAAGGGTACTCCTTGGCGCTTCAATAGCCTCTTTAGTCCATTTGTGTAGTATCTGGGCAAACGGATGGGTTGAAGCTTGTCAAGTGTAGAATCCGCGCCATGCCAGATCTCTTTCTCCAATCTTGTTTCCGAGGATCGATAGAACAGGATCGCCTTTTCACCCATTCGCTTGGGAGGGACGTAAAACGTCTGCAGGTCCTGCACATTGTAAGCTTGAAGTGTGTCGAGATCCTTGTAGTGTTTCCGCGGCACCATGGTGATTTGCAAACTCTGATCATCGCTAGGGGATGCTCGTATTGACGGCCGACTGGAGAACACGGCATTAACCTCATCTTCCGAGTCACTTCCGAAGATCAACATGGGGGCAGACGATTCCGGGTTGTTGCGTCGAGACGACCCAGCGTAAACTATCTCTTCTTCTTCTTCGGTATCGCTCCCGAAAACAGGGATGGTGGCGGCGACCTTGTTCTCCGGCTTGCGACACTTTTCTGTATTCTCGAAGTCTGGCAAAAAATAATTTGCATCTTCGTACTTGCGGACTTCGTTCAAGGAGAATGGGTTCAGCTCACCTGTTACGGTATACTCGAAACCATCCTTAAAGTACTTCATACGCTGATGCTGTGTAGAAGGGATGATGTTGTACTCGTGTAACCAAGGACGACCGAGCAAGGCGTTGTAGTAGGTCTTGGCATCAATGACGTGAAACTTGATGTCCGTAACGAGTAGTCCGAAGCATAATGTTAATATCACGGATCCGAGAGTCCGTGATGACTGGGAATCAAAACCGGAGATGGTAATTTTGTGACGAGCGAGGTGCTGCACGCTTATGCAGATCTCCTTAAACACCCGAACATTAAGGAGATTGACGGAGGATCCATTATCAACCAGAATTTTGCCTATCTTGATATCGTGGCAATATCCGGAGACGTATAGGGGACGGTTGTGGTCGCACGTCCCGAGGAGAAGGTCTTCGTTACCGAAAGTGATGTCGGCCGTGTGCACTTCTTCCAGTTCATCCTTTATCCTTTCTGCGGCGAGGAAGGCTTGGAATTGCTTGGGTTCTTGTAACGCCTTGATTAATGAATCTCGCGCTTCTTTTGATAATAGGAGGGTATCGAGAATGCTGAGCTGAGAAGGTAGCTTCCTTAGGTGCGCTAGGATGTTGTAGTCCACCTTACCCTTCTTGGGACGGTCCTTGGCAGTCAGCTCTTTCATGACTTGGTTATCTAAGGCGATATCCCCAATGACCTTTTCCTTTCCCTTATCTTTTCTATTTGCGGGCCCGAGATTCTTTTCCGGGAGCGTGCGATTGCGCAGCTGAATGTTCTCGCAGGCCTTCGGTTCTTCCTCTTTCCCTAAGACGGACTCTTTAAAGAGGGGGCTAAGAGCTAGCTTCTCGTCAGAATCGCTCCCAAAGATGAGAACTTGTGATCCTCCGGCGTCGACCATGTAACAGCTGCCGGTAGTTCTTTTGTGCTTGTCGGTTGTACTTCTCTGCTCCCGACGAGTTCTGCGTTTCATGCGCTTAAAATGTTGCCGTTGAGCAACATATCCCTGCCACCATATCCTAAAAGCGTCGCACTCCTCCGTAGGGTGTGAAATTTTTCGATGATATGAGCAATAATTAGGGTGCCTCTCCGCCCCATCGAACGCGTTCTCTTCTTAGGGTGGTAGCTTCATCCCCATTGACATGGCTTTGGCAACCCTTTTCCTCGCTTTGAACACGCTTTTATTCGCATCGGATATCTTTCGATCCGGCGGGAGTGCTTCGGCTCTTTCGTTTAGTCGCTTGCGGTTGGCTCCTTCTGACGCGGCCATCTCACGCTCTTGGTCGGCTTTACTTTTCAAACGAATCTCGTCTAGAAAGGCGTCAATCATTTCTTCTGTTGGCCGCACAAGCTCCGGCTCAGGCTCTGCCCCCGGTTTCTTAGTGCCAGGAGTTTTGTCATTGTCTGTAAACGAGTGGGAGATCACATGACAACTCGCTACATAACCCTCGGATTCATCCGACGAGCTTTCTCCATCATCTTCCTCCTAAAAGACGTGGTTGAGGAACTCTTGCAGTGTGACGGGAGTCCGCGCCTTTTGATTGTACTCCTCCAGCGCGTCAATCTATTTCTGCAAGTCTGTGCGCTTGTCTCCAGGCTTCACGGGCTTCTTGGACTTCTTCTTCTTTTTCTTCGAAGATTTTGACGGTTGGGTGTGAGTATCCGGGCCATCACCACGAATCTTTGCAGTTAGGCGCGGCTTCAACATCCCTTCGATGATTTGAGGTTCAAGCGGGTCCTTCCATTCGACTGCTGGGCACGCATGAAGATCACTCAGCATCCTTTTGGTTTTAGCTGATAGCACGACCTCCCATGGAGCTTCTTCAATAAAGGAACAAGTTGCCCCTGGTGCATCTGCTTTCTTAGGAGTATAAGGCTGTGGCGGGTTCACCTTCCACTTTTCGGATAGTGCAAACTTCCCCTGGAGGTATTGATCTTCAATCCATCCTTTGAAAACGAAGCAATCCTCAATCAGATGGCTAACCGTTTGATGGTAAGGGCAATAGTTGGGGTTATTCACCTCAGTGGGTTGTGGCGGTCGCCATGGATTTGGCAAGTTTATAAGTCTGTTGCGTACTGCCAGCTCGAATAACCGTTTCGTCTTGTCCCGTGGGAACGAGTAGGGACGCTTCATCTTCTCATTATAATACCGCCGTCTTTCTTCCAACTGATCCGCCAGCTTTGAGGCACTGGGTTGCTGCAGAGCATTCGCGACGAAGGTTGCCTTCCCTTTACCCTTGTCACTCCGAGGCTCCGGCTTCGGGGGAGACGGTCTGTGACCCATCTGGTCCATCTGGGCCAACTTGTCGATCAAATCCTGAAACGTGGTCGGCTTAAAGAACATCATAATCTGGGAGATAGTTGCATGAGGGTCTAGGGTTCCCACGAACATGCCCACCGCGGGTGCTTCCTCAATGCGTTGCTCGCATTTCGACCATAAATTTCCCCAGCGTATAGCATACTGGACCCACGTTTCGCCTGGTTTCACCCTGGCATTAATCAATGCTGTTATCAGAATGCGTTCGCTGGCGCTTGCGAATCGCTGAGTGAATAGCAACTCCATTTCAGCGAACGTCTTGATAGAATCGTTCGGGAGTTCCGAATACCATTCGAACGCTGTCTCTGATAAGCTGCCCACGAACTGGCGAAGCAACAGTTTATCGTCACCGCCGGTGTTACCACAAAGAGCCCAGAACTGGGCAATATGTTGGTGGGGATTGCCGGTCCCCTTATACACGTGGAATTTCGGTATTGTATAACCCGGAGGATATTTGATTTGGTCGTACCAGCTCGGATATGGTCGCCCTATTTTTACGACTTGACTAGCTGCCTCAGTCGCATGATGAACCCTGATTTGCTGGGCTATATAGTCGTCCAAGTCATCCTTAGAGATTATCTCCTCCTTGGCCGTTGAGAGAGCCGGTGGTGGATTTGATGTTTCTCCCCTGTCGTCTTCAAGGACGGTCGGAGGATCCTCAGCAGGTGGGTCTTGTTGGATCATCATTCCCACCATGTCCTGGAATAAGTGGGCTATTTGCTTTATATTGGATGCTTGTTCTGCAGCCTCTCTATCTTTCTTTTCCAGTATCCTCCGGAGGAACTCGGCGTCGGTTTCCTATTCTTGTTGCTAATCCGAGGACGCCTCAGGGCTTTCTTTCGGCCAAGTAAGTGCGGCCATCGTGGTCATCATTTCTTGGAGCTTCTGCTGTTGCTCCTGAGCTTTGGTCACCGACCGTGTGAGCGGTCTATGCCCTGTAGACGCACGGCTATCTTCCTTCCCCGACGCCATGTATACAGTGTGGACCATCCTGCCCCCAGCCTTGGGGCGTCTGGGCTCAGTACTTTTAGCTTTCGTTGTAGGCCCGGGGATCTTCTCTGGCCTCTTCTTTTTATGAGCAGTGGAAGCTGAGGGGGCCGTTGAAGTGGGCACCCAGACAGCTTTTCACGGCTTAGCCTGGTAACTGACTTCCTGTTGGATTTTCAGCTTCTTGTGTTGGCGGGAGAAATTTAGATTGATCACCGAGTCTCGGATCTGCCGCCAGATTTTATAGATTTGGGAGGACAGCCGTTGAGGAGATTGGGGTTGTTCTGGCTTTACTTCTACAGCCTTTTTCAGCAGAGGGGGAGACCTCTTTAGCACCGCGGTAGGAGAATTCCTACGCACCTTATTTAGCATCTCAAAGCTGTTCCCAATTGGAACAGCAGGATTAATTTCTGCCATCGGGGCTGGAGGAGTTAGCCCAGGAGGGGAGTTTCCTCCGGCCTTCCTCACTCGGTGCCAGTAATGACGTCGAGCGCGTCGTGCTGATGGAACCGGCTTGGTGAGGGCGATATTCTCGTCTTGCCCCCTGTGTAGATGGGGGGTCGCTGCTGGTGTTAGCCTGTCAAAGACCGATGTCCTTTGGATAGCAGGAGCGGGAGCTGGAGCCGTCAATCTTGTAAAGACCGACTTTTTTGCAGGGGAAACCGCCTTGACGACTTCAGGAGCAGGACTGGTTACTTTCTTAGGAGCAGCCTTCTCTGGGATTGTAGGCCCCATCGCGGGTCTATAGGAGCTCTGGCCCAATCTGGAGAAGATCGAGGCGCTGGTGTTGGGCGACCCATTGAGAAGAGCCGCGGTAGGTGTAAGTCGATCAAAGACCGACTTCTTGGGAGCTTCCGTTATCAGCGTAGGAGCGGTGAAGCTCGTTGGCGGGAGCATGGTCCCAAAAAACAACCCTGCGGTGGCTCGAGTGACCTGTTCCACGGGTATTGTGAATAGCGAAGCAGCTTGGGGTCCGTAGGCTACACCTCCTGGCGAGGCAGAGCGCTGGTTGCAGTTGCAGTTGGAGCATTTCGCACAAGTGGAAGCCATTGATTCTTTGCTTTCTGCATTAAGCAAGATGCCAAATCTTAGTACCTTGAAACCCAAGGGCAACCATTAGCGAACCTTATTTGGTTCGCGATCACGACACAAGAAGTGTGGAGTGGAAAGAGGAAAAGGTCCCACCGGGCGTGCCAGAATCTGTTCCCCTCCGAAAGACGGCGGCGACACGGGGCGTCTCGCCAGAGATTCGGGGCAGATGCTAATTGGTGCTATCCGTCTACCTCTCCGAAGATGCCAAATTGATTTATGACACCGTATATCGAAGGTTTAGACGGATGCGTCCGATGTAGCAGACTTCGTCAGATTCCCCCTCGCTTGAGGGGTTTTTGATTGTGGGGACGCTCTTCTCTGCAGGCGCAAGCCTCTGCAGTTAATTACGCTACCGCACTGCGGTAACCACTTTCTCCTTCTCCAGATGGTCACTTTGTGTCGTGTGTGTTTGTTTTGTGTTTGGTTGCCCGTGGATTGTATACGGAGACTGAGTTATGTCGTCGCCCGTAGGGCGTGGACTAGTCCAAATCCGTATTATCTTAGATTTGGGTTTAGGGGTTTGGGTTTAAGGATACGTTAGCCTCATTTGAGACTATGATCGACTTAAACGTATGTTAAGGATACGTCAGTCTAGTTTTTAGACTAAGATCAACTTAACGGGATCATTTAGATCCAACAAGAGAGCAATTAAGAGAGCCTTGTTGTTTAGTTTAATGACGTTGCGGTCGATAGGTAGTTTAAGGACATTGCGGTCCATAGGTAGTTTAAAGACGTTGCGGTCCAATGTTAGTTTTAAGACGTTGCGGTCGAGGTTAAGGGCGTCGTAGTCCGTGGTTTTAAGGACTCCACAGTCTGATATTAGTTTTAAGACATCACGGTCAAGGTTAAGGACGTCATAGTCCGTTTTTAGTTTTAAGACATTCCGGTCAAGGTTAAGGACGTCGTAGTCCGTGGGTTTAAGGACCCCACAGTCCAATGTCAGTTTTAAGACATCCCGGTCAAGGTTAAGGACCTCATAGTCCATGAGTTTAAGGACCCCACAGTTCGTATCAATGTGTGGTCATCGGGACCCGTCACCTCTTTGAAGACGTTGAGGAATTACAACGCCAAGTATCAAAGGAGTGAAGAGATATACCCTTAAACTGAGGTAGATTAATTAATCTTTGGCCCAATTTGGAACCAAGACCAATTAATCATATTATGAGCCCATTGGCTCAGTTAAGTCTGAATTGAGGACTTATGGCAGCTTGGGCTAAGTCCAATCATGCTTAGGATATGGGCCCTCTGTCGGTCCATTGAAGGAGAGGCTTTGCCTCTGGAAACTTAGCCAATTGGGCTAAAGCTAGTATTGAACACTAGAGACCAACAGTGTCGAACACTGGGCATAAGATTAACAAGTTAGTGTTAAACACTAAAAGATAATCAGTGTTGAACACTGGGAACAGAGTTTTCAAATTAGTGTTAAACACTGAGACAAATCAGTGTTAAACACTGGGAACAAAGATTTCAAATCAGTGTTAAACATTGGGAGCAGAATTTTCCAAATTAGTGTTTGAACAATAAGAAAATCAGTGTTAAACACTGGAAATGGAGTTTTCAAACTAGTGTTAAACACTATCGAAATCAATGTTAAACACTTGGAACAGATCATCAGTTTAATGCTAAATATAGTAAGAGAAGAGATCACGTGGGGGCACGTGATGGCATCCAAAAGGTGGGGCAGATCCCCTTCATTTTGTTCTACAGATAAGTGTTTAACACTTTTAATTCTGAAGGCCATCACGTGTGGGCATGTGATGGGGGCTCACGCTTTGATCTGTTAGGATGTTCATTAGGGGTCACGTGGTGACACGTGAGGGCGTCCCAGAGCTTCTTTTCTATGGATCTTTACAGGGGTCACGTCGTAACACGTGACCCTATTCCTTTGCTGTTTGCAGATTTGTTTATCTTTTTAAGAATTAAATTCTTCATAGGGTTAGACCCTAGCAACAAACTTTAGAGGAATTAAATTACTGTTTTCTTCTGAAGAATTATATCCTTAGATAGAGTTGAACTCTAGTTTCTTCTTTCGGAAGGGAATTAAATTCCTTTTATTTTGACAGATTTGAGTTCTGAACTAAGGTTAAGCCCTGGTTCTGTTCATTTTAAAGGAATTAAATTCCTATAACATAGGGTTAAACCCTAATTTTATTTTAAAGGAATTAAATTCCTATAGTTCCGTGAGAATTAAATTCTCAAACTTCCATTCCCTCCCTATGCTTTGGATCTGCATGGCAGGATCTCAACCCAATGAGAATTAAATTCTCAATTTATGGGGAGATGTGCACTTTGCAGATCCTCCACTAAAGAGATAACTAAGTTCTTTTTTTTAATATAAGAGTTAAACTCTTTTGAGAATTAAATTCTCTTTTTAAAAGCCTTCCCTTTCTTACCCAAGGTTTCTTCTGCAGCAGATCAAATTCTTCCAAAGTCTCAAGGCTCTATTTCTTTTTCTCTCTATGTCTCTGTATCTCTCTTCTCCCTTTTTTGTGTATCTCTTGGCTCCTATTTATAGGAGAAGGAGCAGAATCAATTAGTTGTAGTGAATCATTCATTGAGGGATCTGATTTGTATTCATTAGAGATTTGATTTGCATTCATCATTCATTTGGACCTTTGGATTATTAGGTGAATTTTATTCACCATTGGATTTTAAATCCAAAGATATCCCTTTGTTATTTCGGTTAGATTTTAAGGGGAAATCTTTCCAAGTTCAAGATTTTTCCATAGATAGGTGATATTTAATCACCTTTAAATCATTAATCCAATCGGTTCCAAATAATCATTCTCCTTTGGAAAGATTTGAATGCTGTTCAGAAATTAATTCTGTTAAATAGATAGGCTTTGAAAGCCGGTCACGTGTGGCCACGTGACCCATGGTCACGTGTAGGCACATGATCCCCCTAGAACGAGCTTTCTTCTCCTTTCTGCGCTCTGTCTTCTAGCCGGTGTTCAACCGTCACGTGCCAACACGTGATCCCTGGTCACGTGTGAGCACATGACCCATTCTGGAGCCTTTTCTTTAATTTAATCAAGGAGCTGAATCTGCCTTTGCCGCTGCTTTTAATTGTCACGTGCCAACACGTGACTGCTGGTCACGTGCTAGCACGTGATGCCTCCTCCGTAGACTTTCCTGATTTTAAATCAGGAAACAACCGCGGTCAAAGGGTGAGTTCAGCAGCCCTATTTCTCTGTGAGTATTCTAACCCTCTCCTTCTCTCCTCTGCACTCCACTAAAAAAAATTTCCTGCAGGATTTTTTGCACAGCAACCTCTTCTTCCTCTCCAATAAATTGTTTTTGTGCAGGATTCTTTGTGTCGCAGATTTTTTTTTGTGTGTTACTGCTTTGCATAATTAATATGGAATCTAAGGGGCTATAACTCCAATTAAGATTGGGTGGGGATTTCATTACCCTTTCTAAGACCCTAAAAATCACTAAAAAGCATATGCATCACCCTTGAATTAATTTAAAAAAATATCTAGACTCAGCCAATTAAGGACTGTCGCGCTGATTAGGACAGAGGAAGGTTGTGGGCATTCAGTCGTTTATCTAAACCTGATTTTGTGGTGCCTAGGCTAGACATGTGAGAAAAGTAAGTTTAAAAGGCTCGTCTCACGGTGATTCGTGAGCGGAACCCTCCTTTCTTCATTTGTGCTTACCTGGCCACAATTGGTGGTGAAGAGGCGATTTGAGGGATATCTCACAACTTGTCACTTTGGAACAGTTAGGTGCAGTCTAGTCGACTTAGATGACCCTAGCTCTAGGTTTTATTGTGCATGTTTTAAACTGTGATTGTTACGCCGTGAGACAGTACACATTTTTCCAAAACTCTTTATAAATTAAAAATAAAAAAAACAACAAAACAAAATTTTTTATAAAAACTTGCCCTTTGTTGCTAGAATCCCATTTCACCAACCTTTCATCCACATTTCCCCATTGACATTTTCTTACCTTCACATTCTACGCTTTTACTACATTAAACTCGTTTAGTGTATGTCTGGTTGGACTCGGGACACTAGTGCCCGTTTAGTCCGTGTTTCGTTAGTCGCTACCGATTACGCGATCGACTCCGAAGTCGAAACCCCCTCCACACCTTTTTCATCCTTACCTATGCCGGCCAACTCCGACGTTGACCGGAATTCTTTTCGTACATCTTCATCTTCATCTTCTTCTGAGATGTCAGGATACAATCCTAACAACCCTTTACCTACCTCGAGACTGATTCCACCTCAATTGGGTGCGAATAACCCGCAACAACCTCCTGTTGAAGCCCCACAGCGAATCGCGCTCCAGGATCATTTCTATCCTACCCGCTCCGCACTTCCTACCTGTCTTTCACTACCGCCGGCAAATGGGGACAATTTCGAAATTAAGCCCCACTTCATCAACATGATGCCTAAATTTCACGGACTGGAATCCGAAGATGCCTATATCTTCATCAACAAATTCCAGAACGTATGTGCAATGATGAAGACAACCCAACTGTCCGAAGATACTATATGGCTACGAGTCATTCCTTTCACATTGTGTGACCTAGCTGAAAAGTGTCTTTATAGCACTGCATCTCATTCCATAAATAGTTGGGAAGAGTTTGTTAAAGCGTTTCTTAAAAAGTTACCCAAATCATAAGACCGCGAGAATACGAAATGAAATTAACCAATTTTCCCAACTTCCTTCCGAACCTTTTTGGAAGTGTTTCGAACGATACAAAGACCTTCTTGTTCAGTGCCCTCATCACGGTATTGAGAGATGGGAACTTTGCCAGACCTTATATAAAGGACTGAACCCAGCAACTAAGCAGTTCCTGGAGACCATTTGTCAAGGCTACTTCTTATCAAAATATGATGAGGAAGCTTGGCAATTTCTCAACGATCTTGCTGAACAAACGCTTCAGTGGGAAAGCACTAGACCGACCACTTTGTCCACTTCATCTACTTCTTTCAGTCCATCTAAGGAAGACGTTCATCAATTTGATATGTCAATTGCAATGAAAGCCGAAATGGCAGCGATTATACGAAAACTTGAAGCAATTGAGAGCAAATTCTCATCGCCTTCTCCTGCCCCTACTCTTCTCCCTCGTACTATATGCGCTTGTTGTTCGGATTCATCCTATTTGACCGAAGAGTGTCCTTACAACCCACCTGCTCAAGGACAGGATCAAGTCAATGCTTCCTTTCAGCAGAGACAAAGAAATGATCCATACTCTTCAACTTACAATCCTGGTTGGAGGAACCACCCTAATTTTGCATGGAATCAAAATCAACAACAATTCCAAAGCAACAACAATTTCCAGAGGCCTCCTCCTCAACAACAAGCTCATCAACAAACTCAATATCAGCAACCTTACCAAAATCAAACGAACAATTTTGCACTTAACAATTCTTTTCCTCAAAACAATTTTGTTCCACTAAATAACGATAAGGTTTCCTCGTTAGAACGAAGTATGGAGGCATTTTTAAAGCAATCAACTCACTCCTCCGCCAACATCCAGTCTTCCATTCAGTCTTTGGTACAACACACTGCTTCACACGGGCAAAGCATCAGAACCATCGAAGCCCAGATTGCACAACTGAATGCAGCTTTAAGCGAGCGAGAGAAAGGGAAGCTTCCATCTCAACCACTCCCAAATCCTGGTCACTCACAAAATGCACATGTTGCTCTTGAACAACAAAACCATAATGTGAGTGTTGTGACTACATTGAGATCTGAAAGGAGTTGCACAACAATGTTGGCACTGATGATGACACCCCGGCCCCCGCTTCTTCTTCTGCTTCTTCTTCTTCTTCTTCGTCTTCAGAGCATGTTCTCCATTCTTCACAAGGCTCTACTTCTTATGCTGCTCCGAACAGACCCACATCTCACTCTACGAAAACACCAGCACTAGGATCCGTTCCAACTCCGCAATCTCCTCCACAAGCATTGGACTCAACCAATTTTCAAAATGTTCCATTTCCAAACCGGTTGAGATCCAATAAATAAAATCCACAAATGGAGAAGATTGTGGAGTTGTTTAAACAGGTTAACATTAACATTCTCCTCTTGGATGCAATCCAACAAGTCCCTTCTTACGCAAAAATCTTGAAGAACTTATGCACTAAGAAAAGGAAATCACAGGTACGTAAGAAAGTTTTCTTAGCTAGTGCCGTGAGTGATGCTCTTACCCAACCTTTACCTCAAAAACGAAAGGACCCTGGCTATCCTACGATTTCAATAACTATTGGGGATAAGAACATCAACCACGCACTTTTGGATCTTGGTGCCAGTGTTAACCTACTTTCTTATTCGGTATATGAGCAATTAGGTGTAGGAGAGCTGAAACCAACATATTGTACTCTCCAAATGGCTGGCCGATCCATCACCCATCCTAGGGATGAGCTAGAGGATGTGTTAATAAAGATAGGGGACTTCATATTCCCCGTTGATTTCATTGTTTTAGACACACAGCCTGTGGCTAACCCCCAGAATCAAATTCCGGTGATACTCGGTCGACCATTCCTTGCGACTTCGAATGCTGTGATCAATTGTCGAAATGGTTCGATGAACCTATCTTTTGGAAACATGACAATTGAAATCAACATTTTTAAGTTGGGGAATCAGCCCTCTGAACCTAATGCTAATATACTAGACGTTTGCTCGATCCAAGAGATCACCCCGGAGGACTGTGAATTAGATAAATTTTTGTTCGATCACAGAAATCTTAACGCCACTAGTGCGTTCCTCCTTGAACCTGATACTGCTTTTACTCTAGATAATGAATACGAGTGTTTCACTTTCTTGAAAGATTTTGACTTGTTGCCACCCGAGCTTGAATCCTTTGAATTTTCGGATGAGTTAGCTGAACCATCCGACTCGGTTTCTTACACTCGTTTTGAACCTCTGCTGGAATCCTTTGAGTTTGAGACAATTTCACCGATTTTACCTTCAATTGTTTCACCTCCAATACTTGAACTCAAGCTGTTGCCGTCTCACCTTAAATACGCTTACTTAGGTGAGAACAAGACCCTACTTGTTATCATCTCGGCTTCTCTAGCACCAGAGCAAGAGAAAGACCTTCTGACGGTCTTGCAGAGCAATCGGCAAGCTTTTGGCTGGACTATGGCTGACATCAAGGGGACTAGTCCCCTGTTAGTTGAACATCATATTCATATGATGGATGATGCCAAGCCAGCCAGGGATCCACAGAGACGACTCAACCCAGTCATGAAGCAGGCTGTTAAAAAGGAGATAGTAAAGTGTCTTGATAGTGGTATCATTTACCATATCTCTGATAGTCAGTGGATTAGCCCCATTCACGTCGTCCCCAAGAAATAAGGCATAACGGTCATAAAAAATAAGGCGAACGAGTTAATTCCTACTCGCACCCAAACTGGGTGGCGAGTATGCATCGATTATAGGAAACTCAACGCCGCGACACGGAAAGAGCACTTTCCATTACCTTTCATTGACCAAATGCTTGAACGATTGGCTGGGCATGAATATTATTGCTTTTTGGATGGCTACTCCAACTATAATCAAATTCCCATCGCCGAAAAAGATCAGGACAAGACCACATTCACTTGTCCTTTCGGCATGTTTGCATATCGTCACATGCCCTTTGGGTTATGCAATGCGCCGGCTACTTTCCAGCGGTGTATGATGGGAATTTTTTTAGACATGGTGGAAAAATTCTTGGATATCTTCATGGATGATTTCTTCATTTTTCGGCGACTCCTTTGATGAGTGTTTGCTACATCTCGACGCAGTCCTTACCCGGTGTAAGGATATGAACCTTACTTTAAATTGGGAGAAGTGGTATGTGAAGGTATTGTCTTAGGACATATCATCTCGCAAAATGGCATTGAGGTAGATAAAGCGAAGATTGAAGTCATTTCCAATCTCCCTCCTCCCAAATGCGTCCGAGACATTCGAGCTTTCCTTGGCCACGCCGGTTTCTATAGACGTTTCATCAAGGACTTTAGCAAGATTTCTAGGCCCTTGACTCTTTTGCTGGCCAAGGACACTACATTCGATTTCAACTCGAGCTGTATGAATGCGTTCGAGTTATTAAAAAGCTCACTCACTTCTGCTCTCGTTCTTTCTTCTCCTGACTGGACGCATCCATTTGAGATTATGTGCGATGCATCCGATTTTGCCATTGGTGTTGTCCTTGGACAGCACATCGATAAGATGCTGCATGTAATCTATTATGCTAACCGAACCTCGAATTGTAGGGTTACTAGGCACTCCAATAAGGTTGTACAAGGCATCAACCATGCCCATTTAAAATTTTAGCCGTGCCGAATAACCCTAAACAAGATCTTTGCTAGATAATTAGAGTTTCAGATGCAAGTAAAAGACATTTACTACTAAGTGAATACGAAATACAACCTTTGTAGATCGGTCCTTCACTTCTAAAGCTCCTTGTCGTAGTCCCTTCGCTGCGATCATGGTTCTCCCGGGCTCTTGCATGGCTTTACGAGGCGAAAGATGCGTCCTTGCTTGAAGTCTTTGAGGCCGAAGATGATCTACGTCGAGGGAATACCGACTCAAGCTACTACTTCACTAACTAGAGAACTAGTGAAGCAAACACCATAAACTAAAGTGCTAGTCTAGTAGAGGATGGAGAAATAGGAAGTGGGTTCTCTTTAGAATTTTATTTCTCACAATGTTTCACTCTCTTTTAAAACCCTAGCAGGCTTTTCTTTTGCTCAAAGAAGAAGAAGAAGATGAACAAAAGAAAAGATGCGGATAATGATCAAGTGAGTTTGCTAACCATGGGTGAGTGAGTATCATATACTAACTCATGTAGAGACATAATCATGGCTAATTCTAATGGTTGGGTTAACTAAATATCTTAAGTAAAACAAATTGAGTTGAATTTGTCAAAGCACTAAAAGCTTCTACAAGCTTCATGCACTTAACAAATATTGATCAATTTAGATTTACTTTAAATATAAAAACCCCTCCACTAAAATTAGAATGGTGTATGTCTTATACACCCATGTCATGTGTATCATCAACCATGATACAAAAAGAAAACACAATTTTAATATATATCACATATATATTAAAGTTGTGCACATGTGAGAAAAATCCTTAAGTGAACAAGTGTTAGTTAATGTAAACTAGTATATCTAATATACAATTATACACTAAATTATTAAATCAACACTTGACTTAATAATCCGGTCATATCTCATGTAACCGACTAACATCCATTGTATCGACTTATCGAATCAACACTTGATTCGATAACCCGGCTATATCATATATAACCGACCGATACAAAAAGTCACGAGAATATAATACGGTATCACATACACGCATTATTCTCGGTCCCGCACATATCACATACGTGCTCCTATTTCATTTTGCCTGAGCCAGTAAAACCTCTATGTAGGACTCTAAAGACTCATCAATACGCCGGCAGTAGGTGATGATCATATCAAGCACCCACAAGCCGTCAGCGGTACTAGATGGACGTAATGGCTACCCGGGTATTGAGCGATCAGAAGATCAGCAAGCAAGCCCGCTCCAACTCCTGTAAAAGCCAAACAGTAACACTTCCCGTACAGTCCGGTCTCCTCGTCTGATATGTCGCATATCAAGTCTAGGGGTGGTAAACGTCAGACCCCAATAACCGATAAGTCATGCCGATATGAGGCTCATAACAGGTCGAGAAACTACTGGTAACTCTTAACAGTAAATCTCTAAATCAGCCCTGGCCAGGGACTTCCCTGTTATGGCCAATCGAGCACAGCGCAACATCAACCCCCAATACCGGGAGAGACGAAACCCCTCCTATCGCTCATTGCCTCCATGTGACTCGGGACTGTACCCAAAAACCACCGTTTTGCACGCCCTCTTGGACGTGGTAAGGTGGAAATCAAAGCACAGTGGGAATCACACAAGTCTCTATGACGATATCGGGTCTACAGACTAACCTGCACAAGTGTCACCAGAGATCTGCCATCTGACGTGAGGTATAATACCATCTGGGAGTTCTCGGCGAGTCCGTCCAGTGTACCCAGTCTCCACTGAGCACCCGTATACCATCTCTGATGTCAAACACCAATGGATATGGGTTCATCCATCGCCCATCTCATGCGTCGAGAAGCGTATACGCTAGTCTACTCTGGAATATCGATGCCCTATCTCGATACACCTACGACTAGGAACATTAAAGGATGTACTTATGGACTACCATGGCCCCACTAGTATGATCTCCATCATAGTCCAGGTAGTCAAGTACACATCCTAAGGTCTTTACCAACATGTAACTATAAGACGGTATCAAGAGACAAGTATACATGTTAAGATAAAGAGCAACCAGATAGCATACTATCATATCGAGCAAGAAAGTCCTCTCTATATATGTCCAAGCATCCAATATAATATACATCATCTGTACAATACTGGCATCTAGGGCATACATACAACTAACAATCTCCCACTTGCACTAGGGCCAGCTGCTGTAGTATCGCATACCAAGCATCCCGAAGAGTCTCTCAAACTGTATCTGGGGAATGGCCTTCATGAGTGGATCTGCTGTGTTGTTCTTCGTGTCAACCCTCCTGACCTCGATCTCCCGGCAATCACTATCTCCCGGATCAGGTGATACAGCCTCAGAATATGCCTGGATCGCTGATGGGACCTGGATTCCTTGGCCAAATCCACCGCTCCATTGTTATCACAATACAAAGGTATTGGATGTTCAATGGATGGAACCACTCCAAGTTCAGTAATGAACTTCTTGATCCAGACAGCCTCTTTGGCAGCATCGTTGGCAGCGATGTATTTAGCCTCCATCGTCGAGTCCGCCACGGTTTCCTTCTTGGAACTCTTCCAGCTAACCGCCCCTCCGTAAAGGGTAAAGACAAATCCCGAGTGCGACTTAGAGTCGTCCTTATCACTCTGGAAGCTCAAATCGGTAAAGGACTCCACTTGGAGTTCTCCGTTACCATACACCAAGAGCATCTCTTTAGTCATTCGCAAGTACTTAAGAATGTTCTTCACAGCTGTCCAGTGACTCTCTCTAGGATTAGCTTGATACCTACTCACTACACTTAGTGAGTGTGCTACATCGGGTTTGGTACATAGCATCTCATACATGATAGAGCCTACTGCCGAAGCATAGGGTATCCTTTGCATGCGAGCTCTCTCCAAATCAGTCTTGGGAGACATCTCATTGGAGAGAGTGAGTCCAGAGATCGTGGGTAAGTTCCCACGCTTGGATTCTTCCATACTAAACCTCTTTAGTATGGTGTCAATGTACCTGGATTGGGACAATCCCAATATCCTTTTAGATCTATCTCTATAGATCATAATTCCCAATATGCAGGAGGCATCACCTAGATCTTTCATTGAGAATCTTTGTGATAAGAAGAGCTTGACCGATTGCAGCATAGGAATGTCATTTCCTATCAATAGTATGTCATCCACGTACAATACGAGGAAGACAACCTTACTCTCTGCCACCTTCTTGTAGATACAAGGTTCATTTACGTTTTTGATGAAATTAAACTCTTTGATAACGACGTCAAAGCAGATGTTCCAACTCCGCGATGCTTGCTTTAATCCATAAATGGATTTAAGCAGTTTGCACACCTTCCCGCTACTCCCACTAGCTACGAAGCCCTCTGGCTGAGTCGTGTACACGCTCGCTTCTAAATCACCGTTTAGAAAGGCGGTCTTAACATCCATTTGCCAGTGTTTACCCCAATCAGAGCAAAGATCTGTTCAAATTCCAAGGAGGGAAAATGTCACGACCCGAAAGTACGGAACATGACCGGCACTTAGACTACGAACGTCTCAAGGCGTACGTATGCTAAGTAAGCCGAAACCCAGAAATCCAAACCAAGAGAAGTAGTAGAGAATAGGAAGAACCATAACAAATAAACCTGTATGCAACATAATATACAACGCCTAAAGGCGAGGATCACAACAGAAATGAACTCAACCAGCAAGAACTCATGGAACTATAACACGCGACTCTAAGGTCGAAATAAGAAACATCACTGGTCTCTATCTCAAATAAGTACAAGTTTGGTTGATGGAACTTCTAGATACAACTGAATATATTATACAATGTATACTGATGGTTATGATACAAATAACCCACCTACTAGCAAGTCACCTGAAGAAGATGTGCCCACAAAGCCGTAATGAAATCCGTACGGCAACACCTGCATGAAATTGGGGCACAACGGGGGTGAGTTGCCAACTCGTGAGTAGAAAAAGATCTACAAACAGAAAATCGCATGTATGACGCAACCTAGGTCATACGATCATAAAATATATAATCCTCAAATATATAACCAGTAATCTCTAACCATGGCTAGTGTAAATATCTAACCCAAGTGTAATCTCATATGCCCATGTCAGTGCATCAGGTAACAATGTATCATATAGATGATGTATGAATGCATGTAACAGAATGCATGTAATGAAGAAAACTGCTGTCATAATTTGTGAGATTTCTGTATTTTTTTAAATTGAGGTATCATAAATGAAATCAGCATAAACAGTGCCTAGCATCGGCACAAAACATAAGTCTCAGTATCTCGATACCTCTGTATCACAATCTCTGTACCTCAATTTCTCGAAATCTCAATGTCTCAATCACAAAATCTAGGGCGCCGTCAATCCAGATCGGCCCCTACCATCAATCTCATGACTACGACGGTATCCTCCGGATATCCGACGTGTCGGGTAATATCACCGGTAGGTAGTGCTCCCCTGTACAGGCTCAACGCCATCATCTGCGATCTTCTTGCCCCGGGGTACCGCACCGGGTCCACCATGTACCCGCAATCGGTCTCATCCGCCTCCTCGATTCGGGTTTCACATGTCACTCTCAGCACCGAGAAAACACATGGTGAACGCACTGAAATATCATATCAAGGGTAACCGGGTTTTTAAAACATTTACATAATCTCTTTGAAATACCCACGGTTCCCAAATCCAGAATAACATAGAAACAACATATCTCAATGCGTATAATCAGGAAGCATGATGTATGTGACATATAAATGGAATGCAAGTGTAACTGTATGTCCTGCAACATGGAATAATAGTATGCACATACAAGGGTCATATCCTGATGCAATAATACTACTGTGTAGTGACATGGCAATTACCGATGAAGATGTGTTTGAGCTGGCAAGTAAGTGTATGTGGAACATACGCATCATCGGTAATGGTGCTGGTGTCCTAACAGCAAGATATCAATAATAGAATATGAATCATAACAGTATGCGATACAGAGCAACAATAATAATATGCGGGAGCTGAAATACTGAACACCATGATCGCTAAACTGCATCTAATGTCATAAAGGTCATATAGCTAACTACTACAAGGCTGAGCTAAAGCTAGTAGTAGGTAAGGGAAACCGCCTAACCTCTGAGTCGATACGTATATATATACACATATATAGTCGGTGATCCCGCCTCGATCATATCACATCCGATACCGTATCCCTATAATCGGTTATTCCCAAGTCAAATAGGCTGATCAAACATCAAAATATAGCTCGTACGTAAATCCGTCGTACGGCCTCCCAAATCTGGGTACGGGTCAATATCACATTTGTCATATCATTCATAGAGTATTCTCTTTATCAATTATCATCATCTGGGTACTAACCTATGTCTAGTACAATTCCAACATCATCACTATAATCAAGATTTAACTACTGATCGACAGTCTAGTATAGATCGATATTATCCTCATATATCATCACCAGAGTATACATCACCTAAAGTGGCATATCACAAGTATCCTGTCATATCATATCATATCGTATCCCATCGTATATCATAATCTCATGTCGATCACATAATATATATATCGCTATTATTATGGCATCATCATTCCCAAAATCCTCTAAGCATCAAGACGTACATCCATTATGAATTTTATCATATCACCGACATCTTGATCTCATATCAAACCATCGACTCACATCGATCCCATATATCATCCTCAAATCCGTAATAAGCACATAAACCCAAACCCATGTGAACACATATCCATAACGAATTCCATAACCATATATGAAGTGAGGATGTTTGCAAGTATGAATGTGTGAGTATGTATGTGTAGTGCACCCACTACCCTAAGGTTCTGTAACCAAAATCATCCAAGTCCACCAATTCCCATTTAAACATCAATAATTAATCCCAACGACAATAATATTTATAGGTGTGTATACGCATCCGTATACACCACCTCGGACTGCGGGGGGTGCTATACGCCATCCACCCGACTTCTCCCCGTAGATATAAATCTACTCACCTAGTTATATGTTCCGGTGCCGATGTCGCCATTTGCATCTCCAACGCTTCGACGTCACGTGAGTACCTACAAGGATATCACATGCTAAAACTCATAAAAATCACATCGGAAACCAAAATGGTGCACACTACGCCCATAGGTAAAAACCTGTGACCTTGTGGGCAAAAACAGCCAATATCCACTGTCGTCGACGTCCGAACGCCACCCGACAGATACGAATCATCGAATATCAAAATCCATACAAAAAAACGTCATAAAACATACGCCAACTCATGAAAATGAACCCAGATTTTACCCTAATAGGAACCAGTCAAAACTAGACATGCCGGGGGTCAATTTTACATGAAAAAGGGGCTGTGCACGCAAAACGAGGCAGTTTTATACTGCTCTGGCCGCAAATTGCGGCCAGAATGACAAAATTTGCAGCCGGGGTTTTGAATTGGTGGCTAGGGCTTTGGGTAGTGGTTCCAGGGTGCCTGCACAGCTCACTGACTTGCCTATTTTTTCTCTAGGAGGCCCCGGGTGAAAGCAGATCTCAGAAAGGTCTCAAAATCGACAAAAACGGTAAAATACGCCAAGTCGAATAACTCTGGTAAATACTAGGATTCTAGAGTAATATTGGTTACAATGGTCTCAAAAACATCTAATATGGTTATACTAACGATCAAAACCAATACTAGGTCAAGTTTCACTAAAATTCACTAAAACTAGCACCATATCACAAAACTAATACTAAACTTCAGCTAATATCAGAACTTGGCAACTAAGGAGTTGGTTTGTAAGATTATACCTCAAAGAATCCTAGAAAGAAGGAGAAAAGAGGATGAAGGAAGGAGGAAGAGTTGCTGCTGCTGTGGAGCTACTCCTTGTGCTCCAGATGATGCTGCAGTAGCTGTTGCTGAAGCTGCTGCTGATGCATAGGCTGCTGCTGCTGCTTGCAATTTTCTTCTTTCCTTCTTGCTAAGCAGCAGCTACTGATGTTGTTGTTTTTGTGTTGTTGGGGTTGTGGTTAAGTGGTATGATGGTGTGGAGTTGTTGTTGTTTGGGCTACAGCTGCTGCTGTTGAAGGGTTTTGGGTGATGCAGGGTGAAGTGTTTTGGGCTGATGTTGCTTCAGCTGAAACTGATGTTGTGTTGA
The DNA here is from genome assembly GCA_030015575.1 of Agapanthus africanus. NCBI lineage: Eukaryota > Viridiplantae > Streptophyta > Magnoliopsida > Asparagales > Amaryllidaceae > Agapanthus > Agapanthus africanus. The sequence goes on from JASDDO010000031.1 coordinate 571,084,265, forward strand.
AGGGTTGCTGCTGATGTATGGTTCCAACATGACAATGAGTTGATATGAGGGCTAATGAGGTGATAAATGGGGCTGCAATGCTGATGTATGATGTAGGTGTTGGCTATGGTGCTAGGAGCTAGGGGTTGCAGCTGATGCTAGTGGCTGAAATGATGGTGTAGGTGTAGAGTTGGCTGAATTTCAGCTATTGTGGCTGAAAGTATTGACAAGGGGGGCTGATGTACTGCTGGTGATGTGAGGGGTTTGGAGTGTAGGTGTAGGGAGGGGGCTGTTCTGATGCTGGAGTCAGCCATTGTGGCTGAAGGTGTTGATAAGGGGGTGTCTAAGTCTGCTATGAGGGCTGATGGTGACTGAATTGATGCCTGTTTTCAGCTGAATTTAGGGGCTGGTGTGGTGTATCAGCAATTGATGCGTTGATGGAGGCTGAAGTGGGTGTTTAGGTCAGCAATGGGGGGCTGAAATGTGTTAGGGGCTGGTGTAGATCAGCTATGGAGCTGATGTAGCTGTTGATGTGAGAGAATGGGGGCTGATATGGTATATCAGGAGCTGATGTAAGGCTGTTGCAATGTTTCAGCACCTGCTGCTGCTGGTTTTCCTTAAGGGGGTGTTATGTTGTGGGGAGAGATGTGAGAGAGGGTAACAAAATACAAGGAATAATGAAATGGGATGGATCATGGCACATCCTAACCATCTCTATTTTTCTCCAAAACAATGCTCACAAGACACCAAGCCACCATGGCTCACTTCTCCCTACACAGTCGACATAACCCCAGCTCTAATCAGATGGTTCAACCCACCATGGTCACCTAAACATGGTCCAACCCTAGGCTACCATGACCAAAACAAGAAACAGGTGTAGAAAATGTCATGTGCACATTTTTGCACAAAAAGCCAAAAATCCACTTAGCGATTGTCAATCGCGATTTACACCAAAATAACATATATGTAACCATAAAAGCTTAAAAATGACATACTTCCACAAAATACCCTATTTTAGAATTTCTAAAATTTTCAACGGAATTTTCAACATTTATCGGTATTTAATTACACTGACTATTAAAATATTAATTAAAAATTATGAAAATTCCCAAAAATAATATTTTATTTTTTTGAAATGTTATAGTCTTCCCCCCTTAAAGAAATTCGGTCCCCGAATTTAAATTTAAACCTCCCAATTCTAAAACATTTCAAATAAATGTCCAAGTCAACGGGTCTCCGAAATCATCAATACATAAAAGGCATCATAGCGCAATACATGCGCATGAGTAACGAGCAGATAACTCGAAGTCAATACTCCGTCAAGCGTCTCGCAATCATCGGAGTCAAGATGAAGACACGAATGCCAAATCCAAAGCAAAACCGATATGCTAGAAATCGGAATTTTACATGTAAGTAATGAGACTATAGCTTCCTTTTGGAATCCCTTTGAAATCAGTCAATGCATGCAAAATATACCCAGGCACTGTCATCTGATCAGTCCTGCTATGTATGGAAACAAATCACATCAACACAAAAATGTACTGCTCCATAAGAAATCAGTCCCAAAATGTGCATATAAAAACCCTGTGCGTCCGGTGCGCACGGAAATCAAAATCCATGAATGTGCCATACATGCGCACAAAACAATATCTAAGTGCATCGGGTGTGCACAAAACATTTGTCAAGGCAACAGGTGTGCCTGACAGCAAAACAGGTGCATCTGACATGCACGAAGGATCTCGGTTTAGTGCATCTGGTGTGCACCAAATCGCATCTCATAACATGCGCCCAACATGCGCTAAAAATCCAAATCCGGTGCATCCATCATGCACGAAACAAATATCGAGCATCACCATCGAAATAGAAGTCCAATGAATCCAAGTGCACAAAATATATGTCACTGCACTGCAAGCATATGTAAACTATACAGAGTGCAGGAACCAAATCGTGTGCGTGCATACGCACAAAATCAACTCCAATGTCTAAACCCCATAAAATCACAAATATGTGAAACCAAGGCACGAAAACGATATCAAGTGCAACAACTGTGCCACAATCGTAAATCCTCAATCATCAAAATCAAATCATGCGAATAAATTACCCAAAACATCGAAATCAAGTATGGCGGAATAGCTCCGCTCAAGCACGTCCTCCAATAATCTCGGGCCAACTGTCGTGGTCATCGTAGCATATCTCGTCGACGATCCTGAACTCTGGCCTACTGGTGTGCGTAACATGACCACTCCTGGGTCCAAGTCTTCTCTGTGGATTACCAAATCTCACAATCCATCGGCTCATCGGCCTTGTCAGGTGTGCTAACGGGGTCGATTCCGTTCTGGCACTTCCCTGGTCATTTCTCAGTCAGTCATCGCGGTCACTCGTAAAGAAACATGTCGCTGGCGTCGGCCTCTGGCTCTCTGAATGTACGTGACACATCTGATCCTGGGTGCAAGTATCATTGCAGCAGTGTTCTGGGAGGAATCCTGCTCAAGATCTCTTCCAAGTCTCATCTCTGCCAATTGTCCGGAAATCATCGCCCTTTACTATATCTGTTCCTTGTTCCGGAACGGCTGCATACTCATCGCGACACCTTCTAAAAGTTATATCCAGTTATAGTGCATCGGTATGCGCATCGAATTTCTGATGTCAGCGGAGTGGAACGTCGTCTCCTCTAGACCTTGCACGAACCTCTTACTCCACTTTTCTCTAATGTCGACTGCTTCGGACTCGCCTCGTCGTGGCTGCATGGACTGAGCTCCAACGGCTATCATCGTATCTGGAGTCTCCCAAGAAATGCATCTCACCGATTAGCATCCGAATTAAGTCGAGCCATCCGATCGATTCGTCAAGACCTCATAATCCCCCAAGAGCTCAACATCTTGGGTACAGTATAATGGCATCGGGTACATACCACAGCATCGGTGGTCCAGCCGTAGAAGGGCAAGCTCAAGCCTCACTAAGGGTGCCGCAGAACTGCCGCAACCCTAAGGTTCAAAGGCTTTCACACGGTCATTAAGTCGAGTTAAGGTTTCATTCTTCTAGAGGGACCATAGAATTGCCTGCATGCCTTTCCGAATACTTTAAACTTGGAATAATAGGTTTCTGACATTCGATCGTCTCTGTAGACTCTCAACTTCTCCGCGTGAAGTCGTCTCTAGCTGGAATCAATTTATCTGATGATCTCGCATCGGGGTAGCGAATGATCAACATGTCCTAGTCATTCACCCTCGGGGACTAGCGATCTTCTAACATCTCTTAGTACCACTCGTACTGCAATAGCTCCAACATCTGGGGCAATATCTCGTCGTTCGTAGCAATAACTGGCTCACTCGTCTGCATGCTGAACTGTGCCTCAGTCATCATGAATAAGCCATACATCAAAGGTCATCAAAATCTGGCTGGCCTTTATCAGTGGCCCAATCCTCTGGTGCCAATCCGCACGTCCGAGTAATGTCATAGAGCAATCCATCCACGCTCATGGCGCGAAACACCGTAAAAAGACACATCTCTACAATCGTGTGTCGCCAGAATCACGCCCCGGTCAGTCCTCGTTCGTGACGAGCTCATGCTGACCGCAACTCTAGCCGTAGCTCTCCCTGCCCGTAATCGTGGCAGCAAAACCAAAACTGGTACCGATGAGGCTAGATCAGGAAGGAATATGATACTGAACAAAGAAATGTACATCCTAAGGCTTCTTAAGTGGAGTGGCGTATCGTAAATATGCCGCGGACATACCACGGTACGTCACTCTACTTTAGTTACCTATTCCATCAACCAAGGGTCATCCTATACTCCGAAGGTAAAACCTAACGCTTTGATACCAACTTTGTCACGACCCGAAAGTACGGAACATGACCGGCACTTAGACTACGAACGTCTCAAGGCGTACGTATTCTAAGTAAGCCGAAACCCAGAAATCCAAACCAAGAGAAGTAGTAGAGAATAGGAAGAACCATATCAAATCAACCTGTATGCAACATAATATACAACGCCTAAAGGCGAGGATCACAACAGAAATGAACTCAACCAGCAAGAACTCATGGAACTATAACACGCGACTCTAAGGTCGAAATAATAAACATCACTGGTCTCTATCTCAAATAAGTACAAGTTTGGTTGATGGAACTTCTAGATACAACTGAATATATTATACAATGTATACTGATGGTTATGATACAAATAACCCACCTACTAGCAAGTCACCTGAAGAAGATGTGCCCACAAAGCCGTAATGAAATCCGTACGGCAACACCAGCATGAAACTGGGGCACAACTGGGGTGAGTTGCCAACTCGTGAGTAGAAAAAGATCTACAAACAGAAAATCGCATGTATGACGCAACCTAGGTCATACGATCATAATATATATAATCCTTAAATATATAACCAGTAATCTCTAACCATGGCTAGTGTATATATCTAACCCAAGTGTAATCCCATATGCCCATGTCAGTGCATCAGGTAACAATGTATCATATAGATGATGTATGAATGCATGTAACAGAATGCATGTACTGAAGAAAACTGCTGTCATAATTTGTGAGATTTCTGTATTTTTTTAAAATGAGGTATCATAAATGAAATCAGCATAAACAGTGCCTAGCATCGGCACAAAACATAATCTCTGTACCTCAATTTCTCAAAATCTCAATGTCTCAATCACAAAATCTAGGGCGCCGTCAATCCAGATCGGCCCCTACCATCCATCTCATGACTACGACGGTATCCTCCGGATATCCGACGTGTCGGGTAATATCACCGGTAGGTAGTGCTCCCCTGCACAGGCTCAACGCCATCATCTGCGATCTTCTTGCCCCGGGGTACCGCACCGGGTCCACCATATACCCGCAATCGGTCTCATCCGCCTCCTCGATTCGGGTTTCACATGTCACTCTCAGCACCGAGAAAACATATGGTGAACGCACTGAAATATCATATCAAGGGTAACCGGGTTTTTAAAACATTTACATAATCTCTTTGAAATACCCACGGTTCCCAAATCCAGAATAACATAGAAACAACATATCTCAATGCGTATAATCAGGAAGCATGATGTATGTGACATATAAATGGAATGCAAGTGTAACTGTATGTCCTGCAACATGGAATAATAGTATGCACATACAAGGGTCATATCCTGATGCAATAATACTACTGTGTAGTGACATGGCAATTATCGATGAAGATGTGTGTGAGCTGGCAAGTAAGTGTATGTGGAACATACGCATCATCGGTAATGGTGCTGGTGTCCTAACAGCAAGATATCAATAATAGAATATGAATCATAAGAGTATGCGATACAGAGCAACAATAATAATATGAGGGAGCTGAAATACTGAACACCATGATCGCTAAACTGCATCTAATGTCATAAAGGTCATATAACTAACTACTACAAGGCTGAGCTAAAGCTGGTAGTAGGTAAGGGAAACCGCCTAACCTCTGAGTCGATACATATATATATACACATATATAGTCGGTGATCCCGCCTCGATCATATCACATCCGATACCGTATCCCTATAATCGGTTATTCACAAGTCAAATAAGCTGATCAAACATCAAAATATAGCTCGTACGTAAATCCGTCGTACGGCCTCCCAAATCTGGGTACGGGTCAATATCACATTTGTCATATCATTCATCGAGTATTCTCTTTATCAATTATCATCATCTGGGTACTAACCTATGTCTAGTCCAATTCCAACATCATCACTATAATCAAGATCTAACTACTGATCGACAGTCTAGTATAGATCGATATTATCCTCATATATCATCACCAGAGTATACATCACCTAAAGTGGCCTATCACAAGTATCCTGTCATATCATATCGTATCGTATCCCATCGTATATCATAATCACATGTCGATCACATAATATATATATCGCTATTATTATGGCATCATCATTCCCAAAATCCTCTAAGCATCAAGACATACCTCCATTATGAATTTTATCATATCACCGACATCTTGATCTCATATCAAACCATCGACTCACATCGATCTCATATATCATCCTCAAATCCGTAATAAGCACATAAACCCAAACCCATGTCAACATATATCCATAACGAATTCCATAACCATATATGAAGTGAGGATGTTTGCAAGTATGAATGTGTGAGTATGTATGTGTAGTGCACCCACTACCCTAAGGTTCTGTAACCAAAATCATCCAAGTCCACCAATTCCCATTTAAACATCAATAATTAATCCTAACGACAATAATATTTATAGGTGTGTATACGCATCCGTATACACCACCTCGGACTGCGGGGGGTGCTATACGCCATCCACCCGACTTCTCCCCGTAGATATAAATCTACTCACCTAGTTATGTGTTCCGGTGCCGATGTCGCCATTTGCATCTCCAACGCTTCGACGTCACGTGAGTACCTACAAGGATATCACATGCTAAAACTCATAAAAATCACATCGGAAACCAAAATGGTGCACACTACGCCCATAGGTAAAAACCTGTGACCTTGTGGGCAAAAACAGCCAATATCCACTGTCGTCGACGTCCGAACGCCACCCGACAGATACGAATCATCGAATATCAAAATCCATACAAAAACACGTCATAAAACATACGCCAACTCATGAAAATGAACCCAGATTTTACCCTAATAGGAACCAGTCAAAACTAGACATGCCGGGGGTCAATTTTACATGAAAAAGGGGCTGTGCACGCAAAACGAGGCAGTTTTATACTGCGCTGGCCGTAAATTGCGGCCAGAATGACAAAATTTGCGGCCGAGGTTTTGAATTGGTGGCTAGGGCTTTGGGTAGTGGTTCCAGGGTGCCTGCACAGCTCACTGACATGCCTATTTTTTCTCTAGGAGGCCCCGGGTGAAAGCAGATCTCAGAGAGGTCTCAAAATCGACAAAAACGGTAAAATACGCCAAGTCGAATAACTCTGGTAAATACTAGGATTCTAGAGTAATATTGGTTACAATGGTCTCAAAAATATCTAATATGGTTATACTAACGATCAAAACCAATACTAGGTCAAGTTTCACTCAAATTCACTAAAACTAGCACCATATGACAAAACTAATACTAAACTTCAGCTAATATCAGAACATGGCAACTTAGGAGTTGGTTTGTAAGATTATACCTCAAAGAATCCTAGAACGAAGGAGAAAAGAGGATGAAGGAAGGAGGAAGAGTTGCTGCTGCTGTGGAGCTACTCCTTGTGCTCCAGATGATGCTGCAGTAGCTGTTGCTGAAGCTGCTGCTGATGCATAGGCTGCTGCTGCTGCTTGCAATTTTCTTCTTTCCTTCTTGCTAAGAAGCAGCTACTGATGTTGTTGTTTTTGTGTTGTTGGGGTTGTGGTTAAGTGGTATGATGGTGTGGAGTTGTTGTTGTTTGGGCTACAGCTGCTGCTGTTGAAGGGTTTTGGGTGATGCAGGGTGAAGTGTTTTGGGCTGATGTTGCTTCAGCTGAAACTGATGTTGTGTTGAAGGGCTGCTGCTGATGTATGGTTCCAACATGACAATGAGTTGATATGAGGGCTAATGAGGTGATAAATGGGGCTGCAATGCTGATGTATGATGTAGGTGTTGGCTATGGTGCTAGGAGCTAGGGGTTGCAGCTGATGCTAGTGGCTGAAATGATGGTGTAGGTGTAGAGTTGGCTGAATTTCAGCTATTGTGGCTGAAAGTATTGACAAGGGGGGCTGATGTACTGCTGGTGATGTGAGGGGTTTGGAGTGTAGGTGTAGGGAGGGGGCTGTTCTGATGCTGGAGTCAGCCATTGTGGCTGAAGGTGTTGATAAGGGGGTGTCTAAGTCAGCTATGGGGGCTGATGGTGACTGAATTGATGCCTGTTTTCAGCTGAATTTAGGGGCTGGTGTGGTGTATCAGCAATTGATGCGTTGATGGAGGCTGAAGTGGGTGTTTAGGTCAGCAATGGGGGCTGAAATGTGTTAGGGGCTGGTGTAGATCAGCTATGGAGCTGATGTAGCTGTTGATGTGAGAGAATGGGGGCTGATATGGTATATCAGGAGCTGATGTAAGGCTGTTGCAATGTTTCAGCACCTGCTGCTGGTGGTTTTCCTTAAGGGGGTGTTATGTTGTGGGGAGAGATGTGAGAGAGGGTAACAAAACACAAGGAATAATGAAATGGGATGGATCATGGCACATCCTAACCATCTCTCTTTTTCTCCAAAACAATGCTCACAAGACACCAAGCCACCATGGCTCACTTCTCCCTACACAGTCGACATAACCCCAGCTCTAATCAAATGGTTCAACCCACCATGGTCACCTAAACATGGTCCAACCCTAGGCTACCATGACCAAAACAAGAAACAGGTGTAGAAAATGTCATGTGCACATTTTTGCACAAAAAGCCAAAAATCCACTTAGCGATTGTCAATCGCGATTTACACCAAAATAACATATATGTAACCATAAAAGCTTAAAAATGACATACTTCCACAAAATACCCTATTTTAGAATTTCTAAAATTTTCTCCGGAATTTTCACCATTTATCGGTATTTAATTACACCGACTATTAAAATATTAATTAAAAATTATGAAAATTCCCAAAAATAATATTTTACTTTTTTGAAATGTTACAGTAAAGAAGCAATGCTTCTGTTTTCCTCCAATCAGAGCAAAGCTCTGTCTTGAAAATTAAAGTGAAAATTAAAGTTAAAATAAATGAAGCAACGCTTCAGATCCCCTGCGCTGCGCGCAGAGCGCCTCGTGTCAAAATCAGACACGTTAGCGCAGGGGGCGCAGCGTTCAAGGCAGCGCACCCAATCAGAGCAAGACTCTGTTTAAAATTCAAACTTTAATTAAAGAAGCAATGCTTCAGCTGGCCTGCGCTCCGCGCAGCACGCCACGTGGCAACACGGTTGCGCTAGCGCAGTTGCGCTGCGCTCTGTGCTATGTGCCGCGTGGCAGCGCAGTTGCGCTAGCACAGTTGTGCTGCGCTGTGCGCTGCGCGACACGTGTCAGCGCAGTTGCGCAAGTGCAGTTGCGCTGCGCTATGCGCTGTGCGACACGTGTCACGCGCTGGGGCTTTTGCTCTAAACAGAATTAAGATTTTAAAGAGATCTTTCTCAATCTTGTTAAAAACAAGAAGATTATCTTCTGTAAAACAGAAGCCCTTGGATCAAAGATCCAACGGTAGGGAAAATTCCCCAAATCACTCAGAGAATGATCTCTTTAACAAACTTTAACTAATTTATGGGCACTATAAAAATGTCCCTAGACCTCAATTCAAAGGGATCAACATTTTGTGAGAAATAAAACAGAGAAAACTCTGAAGAATTGGAGAAAATTCCTCAAGAACAAAAAAAGGTAAAAACCTTTAGAAAAAGAGAAAATTCTCTTATGAATAGATCATTGATCTGAGAACAAGATCAATGATCTTTAATAAAAAACAAAAGTAAAAATAGTGCTTCGCACTTATGAACCATTGGTTCCCTGAGATAAGAGAAAACAAGAGAAACTTGTTTTCTTTGATCTAAATTAGATCAAAAAAACAAACAGTGCTTTGCACTTCTGTTATGAACCATTGGTTCCAGAATCTAAAAGATTCTCAAATTAATAGTGCCTTGCACTTGGAGATCTGCACTGTTGTGCTCCTGGGTTGGCGCAAGCCCCCTGAGAGCGCCACGTGTCAACATCTGAACCATTTGCGCTATGCGCTTTGAAATAGAGTCTTGCTCTCTGAAACTGGCGCAACTTATCAGAGCGAGCCACGTGTCAGTAGCGCAGCAGTGCAGCGCAATGGCGCAGCGCACTGCGCTTGCATGACACGTGTCCTCACCATAAGCGTTTGCGTTCTTTGATTGGCGCAAAGCGCCTGACAAATGCAATGCATTTCTTTTATTAAAGGGCCAGGCCCAAGTCAAAAAGATCTAGCAGGCCAAAATAAATTGCAAAGCAATAAAAGGGGCAGAGCCCAAGTAAAATTGATGCTCTGCATCATTTATAAATGGGCACAGCCCAAAACAAATTGATGCTCTGCATCCTTTATGGGCAGAGCCCAAATAAAAATAAAAAGAAATGCAATGCAAAAACAAATAAAAATGATGAGTATACTCTCAACTGGACTTAGCCCAATCGTGGCCGTAAGTCCTCAAATTAACTTGACTGAGCACAGTTGCTCTTTTAAATCAATTTATACATGGTTCAAGGGTACATCTCTGAATCCCTTTGACACTTGTGGTTGTAATCCTTCAACGTCGTCAGAGAGGTGACGGGTCCCGACGGCCATATATTCCATGGACCCCCAGGTCCCTAAACTGGCAATGGACCGCAATATCCTTAAACTACCTATGGACCACTACGTCCCTAAACTGGAACAATACAGCCTCCAAACGCTCTTTTGGTCGGATCTAAACGATCCCGTTTAAGTCGATCTTAGCCTCAAATATGGCTAACGTATCCTTAAACATTCAAACAAACTTTAGTCCTAAGTTGGACTATAAGACCCCCACTAACTTTGGTTCAAGGGTACATCTCCAAACCCCTTTGACACATGTCATTGTAATCCTTCAACGTCGTCAGAGAGGTGACGGGTCCCGACGGCCATATATTAAATGGACCACTACGTCCTTAAACTGGATCAATAGAGCCCAAATGCTCTTTTGTCGGATCTAAACGATCCCGTTAAGTTGATCTTAGTCTCAAACTAGACTAACGTATCTTTAACAAACGTTTGAGTCAATCTTAGCCTAAAATATGGCTAACATATCCTCAAACCAAAACCCCAAACCCAAATCTAAGAAAATACGGATTTGGACTAATCCATGTCCTACGGGCGACGACATCGCTTAGTCTAAGAAAATACGGATTTGGACTAAGAAAATACGGATTTGGACTAATCCATATCCTTAAACATTCAAACATAATATTTTTTTCAAAGGGATCACGGATGATGATGATGAGCAATGCTATGGACTCCATTTCTTCAGGATCCCGCTACCTGATTTCTCTACCTACCTGGTGTTCTCTCTCTCTGTGTGTGTGTGTGTGTGATATATTAGGTTAGAAAAATACATATGCATATGTATAATAGCTTAAATTTAGTCCTCATGATATGATTGCATCAACTAAGAAAATATCTACCCAAGGTGTTTAAAAGTTTTAATTACTTTATACGAATAATACTTTCTATGTTCTGAAATATTTGTCCATGATGCCTGACGCATTCGCACGCGCACCACGTGTGTAGAAATAAATATCTCTGGATTGCCATCGCAACTATGAAGTTTCGATGTATCGGTATGCTATATATCTGTATTTTAGCTTTCTTTCTTATGCATGTCTTTTAATGATTCGCAGCCGGTTCCGAATAAATTTACCAAGCAGATTAGTAAGATAGTTAATAGAAGAGAAAATGCTAACCTAGTGAGCCACAATGGATAATTTGTCATTATTAATCCATCTTCCTGAAAACGGTTTATACGGAGCAAGTATATTTCATGGTACTTGAGAAAAATATATGTTGAAGTCAAAAGCTATCAAGATTTAAATGCTCGCTTATAGTCTTCCAAGATATTTTATATTCCAAGGCAAGGTGACAATAAGTGCATGCTTTTGCATGATTTGGTATGTAGATTCAAGGTTATGCATGGCTACGACCCTTTCTTATGGTTTCTTATCATAATTTTCTGCACACTTATAGTTTATAGATGCAGTTAGATCGTATCTCTATAAGGGAAAACTTAAAATAACAACATTTATACTAAAAAAATTATGTATGCCATTACTTAGTAGTTTATGGTTTTAAGACGCAAAAGCCATTTGAGAAATACTTTTCCTACCCACTATTAATCCATATTCTCAATATAGTCATTGAATTTGCACGCGCACATAATAAGAAGGAGAAGACAGTAATGTGGCAGAAGGAGAAGACAGTAATGTGGCGGAAGAAGAAAAAAATGGCATTCCTCGTTCTCTGTTTCAGCATCAATCTTCTGATATGAACTAATGATGGCTTTCACATAGGCTTTTCCCTTTAGAGACTTCTTAGTGTCCAATGGAAAGCATACATCAGATTTGTGCAGGTCGGGTTCTTCTATGACTTTTAAGAGTCTCAACTGATTCTGTAAATTACACCCTAGTTGGGTGATACTTTTACCACTTCTCACTGCAGGTGCGCTCTCTAATATCCATTTTGAATATCGATAATATTACATTCAAAATGGATATTAGAGAGCGCACCTGCAGTGAGAAGTGGTAAAAGTACCACCCAACTAGAGTGTAATTTACAGAATCAGTTGAGACTCTTGAAAGTCATAGAAGAACCTGACCTGCACAAATCTGATGTATGCTTTCCATTGGACACTAAGAAGTCTCTAAAGGGAAAAGCCTATGTGAAAGCCATCATTAGTTCATATCAGAAGATTGATGCTGAAACAGAGAACGAGGAATGTCATTTTTTTCTTCTTCTGCCACATTACTGTCTTCTCCTTCTTCTTCTGCCACATTATTGTCTTCTCCTTCTTATTATGTGCGCGTGCAAATTCAATGACTATATTGAGAATATGGATTAATAGTGGGTTGGAAAAGTATTTCTTAAATGGCTTTTGCGTCTAAAAACCATAAACTACTAAGTAATGGCATACATAATTTTTTAGTATAAAGGTTGTTATTTTAAGTGCGCGTGCAAATTCAATGAAAGTTAGATTTGAGGATACCCATGTATGAGTTGTATTCTATATATGTTTGTTTCGATTTATGATTTCGCTTAAGTGTAGGGCTGTTTTTACTTAAAGAAGTATCACCATCTACTATATATAAAAAAAATATAGCAAACTAAGATTGGTATTCAAATCCCAGTCCAGATTGGTATTCAAAATTTATTTAATTAGTTTGTGATCCACATCATTTGATTCGTTGCTTGAGGCATCAATGTATGCACAAATATCGGCGACGAGGAACTCGACGAGGAAGAACGAGGGCGGTGGTGGGCCAAGAACGGAAGGCGGTGGCGGGCTGAGAACGGAGGGCGCGCGGTGGCGACAAAGAGAAAATTGGAGACGCGGGAACGAGAGAAAATTTTGGGAACGAGAGGGAAAGAGATCGAGGCGTAGGGCATTTCTGTGCCTTTTTTTATTAAATTCCCATTTAGATGCCCCTACGGACATAATCGTAGGTTATTGGTTTGCGGCTCCGTAGGGCCAAACAACAAATTAAGATTTAATATTTTTAAATTAAAATGTCGGGCACCGTAGGGACAAAGTGGCGCTTTTAGTTTCATATATGAGTATCGATGGGAATATGAAGGTTTCATATTATCCTCGAGTATCATATATTGGTTTTAACCTGAATATCTCGAGTCGCTCTCTAATTATGCGTTTGTTGTGCATTCGTGTTGTATGTGTAACATGATTTTAAACCATTGAGATCAAGATTGATAGAACTGATCATCCTACATTGCAATAGCATTCATCAACCAAAAACTATTATTGCAATGGTATTCATCTATAACAATCAACAATTAAAACTACAAATGTAGGATACTGATATCATAAAGCGTTATACGCAACATTGATAGAACTGATAAATAAAAAAATGAAACACAAACCGTATCAAGATTTAACAACTTTGATTATGTCATATAAGCGGGCCGATATTTTCATATTAGCCAATAGGCAAAAATAGATTGCGGTCTGGATATGGCATATTGGCAGATGTTACCTATATGCATACATGCATGTTGTCTCCCTATTTTTTCATAAATCAAACCAACAACATACATCAAACTAGTCCATGCCACCAATCAGAAACTCCACTATGTTTTTGAATTATTATTTTTCCAAATTGCATTGAGCTCCTATTGATATTGTCCCATCCAACAAATTTGTTGTGCTTGCCTCGACCTTCATCTAGCTTTCACATGACATACATATTATATGAGTAATATAGTTATAAATTATGGTATTTTGTTGTCATCAATCCACCTAACCCTAACCCCAAGTTGCTTAATAATTCAAGCAATTCAACAGCATTTAGTACCAAATCACTAGCCTTCGGCAACAATACTCGTCCAAAAACATGACATTGGTGTTACTACAGTAATTGTCCCCTCCATACTTACGCTCTAATTCCATGAAACAAACAACCCCTCAGTGGATTTGGATTGGAGTTGGATTTTTGGAATATCAAATCCATAAAAACTTGCCAGTTTTGTATTTGGTTTGCAAACTTGATTTTAGGATTGATTGATGCAACTAGGATATTTGGAGCCCTTTCCATTCCGTCGAAAAAAGTAAGGATTTGCAAAAAAATCCATGTCCACAATTTGGGCACAACCAAACAAAAGAATAAGAAACTCGTAAACCATCATCTTTCATTTTCATTTGGTACAAAACAAACAAAAAAGACACATAAATTCATGAATCAACCTTAAGACTTTGAGAATCCATATGCCCAAGGACACTAATCATCCAACATATTCGATATGAGCCCAAAGAACACTTAACATCCATTTTCAATATGAATCTGACTATAATTTTTTATTTTTTTATTTTTACATATCAAATATGAACAATGCATCCAATATCCAAACAACATCTACAAGAAATAAATGTGATCGGATGATATAACAATGTTTTCAAGGCTACATCAATTGACAACACCAAAGCCAGCACCAAAGCCAGTTTTCAAGGCTACATCAATTGACAACACCAAAGCCAGTTTTGCTACGAATTAGTTGGTGAAAGAATGGTTTACACAGCAGTACACAAGAACACATCTGGGCATCTTGCTATACTAACTAGAGTGTAAGGATACATACTAGAATAATTTTCCAACTCCCCACCACTTAATCCCAACCCAGCCCCAGCCCCCGCCCCCAGCCCCAGCCCCACCCCAGCCCAGCCCCAACCTAACCCTAAACCCAGTGCGGCCAGCTAAACCCCAACACCAACCCTAAGGCAAACCCTAACCCCAGCCCCACCCCACAGCAGCCGAACACCAACCCTAACCCTACCCCGACCCCGACCCCGACCCCGACTGCGACCGCGACCCCTGCCCAACCCCAACTCGCGCGCCATGAACCCTAAGCCCAAAATAATCCCAAAAATCTTTAATTTACCTCACCTGAACCCTAATCCCGAAGTAATCCAAAGATTTACTCACCTGAACCGCTGCTGCGCTGGGGCTGGGGCGATGACCTGAACCGCGGTGGCGACGAGAGCTGCGGTGGCGACGAGAGCGGCGGTGGCGACAAGGAGAACGACGTTGGCGATGACGGCGTGGCGAATTGGGGAATTTTTTCGCGCGCGATCGAGAGAGATTTTGCGCGCGATCGAGAGAGAGAGAAAGTGAGCGAGCGTAGGCGATCGATCGGGGATTTTGTTAAATCGATATTTACTTGCCCCTACGGATATACCCGTAGGTCCTTTGTTTGCGGCTCCGTAGGGGCAAACACCAAATTAAGAATTAATATTTTTATTCTTGGACGTCTATGCCCGTAGGGGCAACCTTTTAGCCCTACGGATTAATCCGTAGGGCCAAACTTAAATTGCCCCTACGTATGTCAGTATCCGTAGGGGCAACCCCTTATTTTACTAGTGAATTCATTTCTGCATATAACAATTTAAGGCATCTAAAATAAAATTAAAAATATTCGTCATGGCATGCTTGACACCCCTAACCCTGTTGTAGCGTCTGTGCGTCGTGTTCTCATCCCGTTCAGTGAAACGGGCGAGCTTGGACGGCTACGCGCACGTACGTGTGTCCGTTTTGGGGGTATGCTTTTTGACTGTAAAAAACTTCATTTTAAATTTTGGATCCCGGCTAAAATTTTCTTATTTCAATTTCGAATTTTTGGACCCGACCCCGGCGCAATTTGGAAATACTTTACATTTGCGCCAAAATCCCAAATTCTAATATTTTAACCGTTAAAATATATATATTTTTAACCTCATAATATTTTTCCTGTTTCCTTTAAATCTTTCAAAATTTTCATCCCTCGGCCAATCAAATCTCTCTAAAAACCCTGGGCCCCACCACTTTTCTACGCCTCTCTCTCTCTCTCTTTTCTCTTCCACTAAACTCCAAAATTCTCTCTCCTCTCCCCGTTTCTCTCTCCTCTCTCTATCTCTCTCCTCTCGCTAACTATCTCTTTCCCCGTATCTCTCTCTCTCTCTCCCGGTCTCTCTCTCTCTCCCCCCTATATAATTCTCTCTTCCTCTTCTTTCTCTTTCACGCGAAACCAACCTCGCGTAACCCTAGCCGCTGTTTCCCTTCGCCGCCGTAGCCCAACGCCGACGCCCTCACCGCCGGCCTCCTCGCCTCGTCATCTCCACTGCACCCTTCTTCCTCCTCCATCAACTCCCTATACACCCTGCACCGGCAACAGCGGCCACCTGCACACCGCCTGCACCTCGTGGGATCGCTGCCGGCGATCTCGATCCGTCCCCCCGGCCTCGTGCATCCCTCGGTGAGTGTCTTCTCTCTTTCTCCTCTCCTCCTCTGTTCTTCTTTCTTCTTCTTCTCCCCGATTCATGTTTTCATGATCTAGGTTTCCGTCGCTGTCGTCATAGGCCGACCGCCGGAACTCCGTCGACGTGATCGGCGACCACAACCCCTCCACAGATCCTCATGAGCACCCCCTTCTCTGTCCTCCTTCCCTTCTTTTTATTTTCTTTTCTTTTCTTGTTGCATTCTTGATCGTTCGCTGTTTTGCATCTCGCCAGAATCCGACCGTGTCGGCGACGTGTCCCGACGATCCAGCGAAGTATTCTGATTTGTGTGGTTCCACTGTTCGTCGTTTGGGTTCATTCCGTGAACCGTGCGCCCGTCGCGAGTTTTCCCTGCCGACGTTTTACGTTCCGTTTTCCCGATTCGTAACCCGTCGAGGCAAGTACCCCTTGCTACATGCTAAATAATATTTACTTACACAATAATGACACCCTAAAGCTGTAGTTTTAACTTTAGTACGATCATTTCCCATTTTCGTGTTCAATATTGTTATATATCATTTTATCTTTCAAACTTGGAACCTACCTTTTGCAATTATGGTATTGAACCTAATAACCACATTTACATGTTTTAATTTCACTTTCACTAATGACGTAGCCTATGGCACTTTCTCTGTCGTTTTACTTCATTCGGACACTCGTGTACATTTAACCTGCTTAAACTGTGATTTCATCCATGGAACCTATATATATATATATCATTGCATCCATAAAGTTCTTAAAACTTGTTAACATGATTTAACGGCCAAAATTGTCGTACTGTATTCTTATGTTGTTGAAATCATTTCTGAAACCACAACTGATAACTGTACTGCTAATTAATTGAATCTGCTTTATGGTTTAATTCATTGTTTAGATTATGTTATTGATAACCTTGCTTGATTATGTAACAGAGTTGAGCACACCCATGATAACGTTTACATCTTGACCTGACTTTCTACATACATATTGATTGACCTGACATGGTACCGTATACTGTTTGACTTGACCTGATGTACCATGACCTGACCCGTTACCTGATCTTGTGTCTAATGCTAACAAACCTGACATGCAGTCCTCATGGACCGTTCCTGTTATCTATCCAGACAAACCTGTTTACCTGATCCTGTGTTGGCATTAGTTCTTGATTACGGGATACCTGACTTGACATACACATATAACCTGGGGGTATGGGAAAATCAAAGGTGAAACCTGACTTGTAACTCAACAGTTCACTACCTGTTCTGATCAGTTTAGAGGCTAGGCCAGCCTTGGAATGATGCTGCTGACATCATTCATCTGTACATATTCCTGTTTAGTGCCTAGCGGCATGTCTCGGTTTCAGCCCGAGAATCTGGACCGTGGTCCCGGGTACGCACGGGATACTATTGAGTTACATCGATAATTCATTGATTGTTAGAGTTTGTGCGTGTTCAAGTTTAGTTTTAAATACCGCAATCAAGACGGTTTCGCTTGTAGCTAGCCGGTTGAGTACGGGTCGTCCGCAGGGAGATGGGAGTCTTTTTCAATATGTTTTAACGAGTTAAGTCCGGTTGTTCAGATTTTGTTTGTGATTATCTAAGTGTTGAGTTGATATTTAAAGAAAGCTTGTTAGGGTTAGGATTAGATTAGTTTGAGTTAGGAGTCTCCACATCTTTCATTGCCCCTCTTAATATCGGTGTTACGGTAATCGGCAACAACGGGGATTAGCACGACTAGGAAGGAACTTGCGAGTATAAGCTAGGCTTTCCAACGCAAGTCCTTCCTTTTGGTGCTTGTCCGTCCGTTCTTGGCTCTTAGCCATAACCTCCGGTTAATTCAACCACAACTGGTCTCACTACGGAATCACCGCTATCATGTAGGATAGGGTGCCGTAAGGAGCGGATTGTGATTCAATTAACGGGAGTCGATTTAAGCTGTTGGGCAAGGAAAGAGTGAGAGAGATTTCCTTCTCTCAAACTTCCCTTATCCTACCCTAACAAGAATGAACTACTAACACTTCATAATACGGAAAAATAAAACAAAACAAAAGAGGAAGATAGAAAGAAAGAGATTAGAAGAATACGACTAGCTATTTGCGACCTCACCTTGGCGAGGATTGAGAGTAAGCATCATTGTCGTATGTAAGGATAAAGAAAAAGAGAGAAGAAAGAAACAACAAGGAAATAACAACAACTACTTAACGAATTAAAGTTACAACAATTATAGCAAAAGTAAGACAAGCATGATAATAAAATGATCTTCTTTATTCACCATTCCTCACTCACAAAGCTCACTACAAGTTTAATGGAGAAGAGATGAGAAGGAGAAGAACATGTAAACTAAAACCTAGCAAAAGAAAATACAAGAATGGACCCTTTCCTTCACAAAGTTCTGGGCTATTTATAGGCCAAAAAATGAAAACCTAGGGCAACCACCAGAACCCAAATACAAAGACCAAACTACCCCTGAAAAGTGGTCGGCTGAAGCCCCCATACGGCCGCGGAACCGCCGCCTATGGGCCCTATTGGTCGCGGTTCCGCCGCCCTATAGCTGAGTTGGGGTGTCGGCTTCTGTGTACATCCCTGGTCTTCTGTCCCCTCTTGTCTGGTATATATATTTTCTGAAAATAATTTCACATTTCTTCCAGAATTTCAGTTGAGGAAAGGTGGACTTTTGTGGATGTTTTTTGATGATTGCCTCGAGCTCCGCGTAGATCTCTTGGATCTTGTGCTACCATTGAGCCTTGTGCATGAGAATGACAATGATTTGACCTTTTGTCTTCCTAAACTGGTATCTGGCAACATACGGATAAAGAGCGGAGACCGTGTTTTCTCAGTGGTTGGCAGGAACCCGTATTTTTTCGTGTTTTCCATGAATTTCACCGTTTTAGAACCGAGAAGCTGTATCCTGCAATTGACTAGCAAACACGGCTCAAGAGTATCTACCGATATGCAATATGACAAAAATTGGGCGGTATGAAAATGCAAAAATCTGATATGAACATTCATCAATTTGGTTTCAAAGACTTTAGGACAGAAACCTGATAGAACAGTTTAGTTTACCCACTGCACACTACCCTGCACTGCTCTGATTTATATTATTGTTACCCTTGCTTTATTCATGTTTATATCCGCATTGCCTGTTACCCTGTTTATTATGTTATTACTGGATGACTTGACGCGCTGACGTCTGGGTTTTGCATGGCCCGGATTCTGTACCGCTGTTGCAGTCCGAGCAGGAGTACTTCAGCCGACAGGCTGAGCTGTGAGTGTCAGCAGTAGTTAGTTTTCTTTCCTGCATTTATTTCCTGATGTGAGCCCGCATTATGGGACATACATTCCAGTTATTTTGTATTGGATCTTTCGCTTCCGCATTTTTATTATTCTTAACTCATGCTATCTTGGATTATGGACATGTTTTAGATAGTTTTATTTTGTTCTTGATATCTCTACAGCCGTAATATGACTGTGGATGGATACTTCCTACCCATAGGTAGCATGGTTGGCTATGTCACGTGCCCATTTTAGCGTACTCTGGGAAGCGGGGCGTGACATGGTTCTTTTGGTATCAGAGCCATAGGTTAGTCGGGTTGATTCTTTTGTAGTTAGGTATTGTACCCAATACACGAATCAGAATACCGTGTTTAGGAAACATGTCCTGCCACCTTGCCGTTTTTACCATTCTTGAATCACATTCTTCCTGATTATATCTTTTACGATGTGCAAACTTCCTTTGCATATCAACTCAAAAACCTGATTTCTTGTTATCTCTAGGACTTAGGCGACTTAGGTGGAGTTATGTAATTGTGGCTATGATACCGCGGCATAGTTACAATGCGGCACTCTATTTAAGTAATTGGGAGTTCTAGCCTTGATCTATATTTTGAATCTATCATCATGCTAATGTTGGGTGTTTTGATTTTAGGAATATGGCAGGTAAGAATTTGAAGACGTACCAAAGGCGTGTGGACGAAGCCGCCATGCTTGGAGTGATAAGGGGAATGCCGGAGAATCAAAAGAAACAGACCGAGCTGATCCAGCAGTAAGCAGAATCGTTTCAGGAAGGTTTGCAGATCGTTCAGCAGTCTGTGAACAATGTTGGAGCTAAATCAGTTGACCGAGTAGGGACCGTAGCAGATTTCAGGCGTTTGGGTCTGTCTACATTTACTGGTTTGGAGAAGCCGTTGCCAGCAGAACAGTGTCTAGTTGACACAGAGAACTTGCTTATTGCGGCACAGATTCCAGATGAGAAAAGAGTTGATGTGGTACACATTCAGTTAGTGGACTACGCCCGAGAATGGTGGCTTGTGGAGGAGAACCGTTTGCCCAAGCCGATCAAGTGGGCGGATTTTTTGAAGAGTTTCCTAGAGAAGTTCTTCCCGCGGACTGCACGGGAGGAAATGGAAGAGAAGTTCATCGGGCTAAAGTAGAATGGAGCACCCGTAGATGTGCATGCAGCAGAATGGACAAGACTCGGCAGATTCGCTGGACCTTTAGTTGCCAACGATGCAGACAGGGCACGGAGGTTCATGCACATCTTGGACGTGGACATCCAGAGGCAGATTGTCTCCCTGGGTTTGACCACTTTCTCACAAGTACTTGCGGCAGCCCGAGAGCAGCAGAATTTATCTGGGATGAAGGGGAGTTTGCAGCAGACAGCAGTTGCGGTAAGGAAGCCAGCATTTGTACCAAACCGAGCCCATGGTCGCAGAGGTATTCCAGTGGACCGTCGAGGTATAGCACCCATGAAGAAGCCTATTGTCGTTGATCGAAGAAAGAGCATGACTTGTAACTACTGCAATTTACCTGGTCACGTGCAAAAGGATTGTCGAAGGAGGCTAGGACTCTGTTTGGTTTGTGGAGCGGCAGATCACGCTGTTAGTGCTTGTCCGTCGAAGTTTCGTACGAGGGATGATTTTCAGAAGCCTCCGTAGAGACCGTTCCAGGGACAGAAACAGCTGACTCAAGGACCTAATCAGGCTCGAGCTTTTACCTTGACAGCTGAAGAAGCTAAGGCGTCAGGAGAAGTTGTTTCAGGTACTCTACCCGTTCATGGTTTTCCCGCATTAGCGTTATTTGATTCTGGTGCATCCCATTATTTTATGTCATCCAAGTTTTTAACTACACACTCGATTGACTACACGACCCTGTCTAGTTTCTGGGACATACACACTGGGAATGGGAAAATCATAGCTAGTAAGGAATGTAAAGATTGTACAGTTATTGTGTGCGGACGGGAGCTTTTTGCAGATTTCTTGGTGATTGATACGGGCAGCTACGAGGTCGTCTTGGGAATGGATTTTCTTGGCACTTTCCACGCTCACATTGATTGTAGGGCAAAGAAAGTAATTTTCCAGATTCCCGGACATCCCGAGTTTAGCTTCACTGGAGGAAGCAGTTCTGTCGGGCCAGTCGAGTTTAGGGCTAGGCCGACAAACAATATTCTTGCATCAATGGAAGTTGATAAAAGTGAAGAGCCGGCTGTTGTTCGCGATTTTATGGACGTGTTTGAAGATATATCGGGATTACTGCCGAAGCGAGACGTGGAGTTTGCAATTGATCTTATTCCTGGTGCAGCGCCAGTATCCAAAGCGTATTATCCAATGGCACCAGTAGAGTTGGAAGAAGTCAAGAAACAGGTTGCTGAATTGCTTGAGAAGGGTTGGATTCGAAGCAGTAACTCGCCTTGGGGAGCTCCAGTTCTTCTAGTAAAGAAGAAGGATGTGCATCGACTATCGAGAATTAAACCGGGTGACTATTAAGAACATGTACCCGATCCCTCGCATTGGCGAACTTTTCGAGCAGCTTAGTGGCGCGAGGGTATTCTCGAAGCTGGATTTGCGATCCGGATATCATCAAGTCCTAGTGAAAGCAGAAGATATTTGCAAGACGGCGTTCCGAACTCGGTATGGACATTATGAGTACTTAGTGATGCCCTTCGGAGTAACGAATGCACCGGCAATATTCATGGACTTGATGAACCGAATCTTTTCACCATTCTTGGACCAGTTTATTGTGGTGTTCATTGACGATATTCTGGTTTATTCAAAGAGTTTTGAAGAGCATGCTGAGCATTTGAAGATCGCACTGCAAACGTTGAGACAAGAGAAGTTATATGCAAAGATGAGTAAGTGCGAGTTTTGGCTGGAAGAAGTAAAGTTTTTGGGGCATGTTGTGTTTGGCAATGGAATCGCCGTCGATTCCAAAAAGATTGCAGCAGTTCATGATTGGCCAATTCCAAAGAATGTTGCGGAGATAAGAAGTTTTCTTGGACTCGCCGGGTATTACAGAAGATTTGTGGAGAACTTTGCTCGTCTGGCGGAGCCGTTAACCAAGCTTACGCGCAAGGAGGTACCTTTTGTATGGACGGACAAATGTGCGTTAGCTTTTGATACGTTGAAGCAGAAGTTGATAACCGCCCCTATTCTGACCATGCCAGACAACTCCGGAGGATTGGTGATTCACAGCGACGCATCTGGGAAAGGATTGGGATGTGTTTTGATGCAGCATGGGAAGGTTGTACCGTACGCATCGAGACAGTTGAAGACCCATGAGAAGAATTACCCAACGCATGACTTGGAGCTTGCGGCTGTGATTTTCGCGTTGAAGATTTGGAGACACTACCTTATAGGCGAAAGGGTCGAAGTTTTTACTGATCATAAGAGCTTGAAGTATGTGTTCACGCAGAAGGAGCTTAATGTGAGGCAGCGTAGATGGTTGGAGCTGATGGCTGACTACGATCTTGATCTTAAGTACCATCCAGGAACGGTTAATGTCGTGCCGGATGCGCTTAGTCGGTTACCGGCAATTCAGGTGTTAATTACGCAGAAGGAGATCGTTGAAGATTTTAGAAGATTTGACTTGGACGTTGTGCTACCGCATTCTACGGGACAGTTGATGCAGCTGCAAGTACATTCATCGTTGACCGAGAATATTAAAGCAGCACAATCGCAGGATCCTAAACTGCAAAATTTTCGAGAACAGGTTGAAGCCGGACTACGAACGGATTTATTAATCCACGAAGATGGTTCGTTGAGGTATGGTAGCCGTTTATGTGTGCCAAAGGGAGGTATTCGTGAAGAGCTTATGAAGGAGGCACACAGTTCAGCTTATTCTGTACATCCAGGAGGCACAAAGATGTACCGAGATATTCGACAGCATTTCTGGTGGGAAGGCATGAAACGGGAGATTGCTCGCTTTGTGGCAAAGTGCTTGGTGTGTCAGCAAGTTAAGGCTGAACATCAAAGGGTTGCTGGTTTATTGCAACCACTTCCGATTCCTCAGTTGAAGTAGGAACATATAACCATGGATTTCGTGACGGCTTTACCGCGGAGTCCAAAAGGCAACAATGCTGTCTGGGTGATTGTTGATCGATTGACCAAGGCAGCTCACTTTATCCGTTTTCAGGTTGGTCGATCAACTGAGACTTTGGCGGAGCGGTACATGCAAGAGATTGTAAGATTGCATGGAGTACCGGTGAGCATAGTGTCCGATCGTGACACTCAGTTTTTATCACACTTCTGGAGGAGTTTACAGGAAAGTTTGGGGACTCGATTGAAGTTTAGCACAGCTTATCATCCTCAAACTGATGGTCAGTCGGAGAGAACAATCCAAACTCTTGAAGATATGTTGAGTGCATGCATGTTGGACTTCAAGGGTTCTTGGGAGGATCATTTACATTTGGTGGAGTTTTCTTACAACAACATTTTTCAGGCAACTATCCAGATGGCTCCATTTGAAGCTTCGTATGGTCGTAAATGACGTTCACCTGTTTGTTGGGACGATGTCGGTGAACGAAGATTATTGGGACCAGATTTAGTTGTGCAGACAGTTGAGAAGGTTAACACTATCAGAAATCATATGAAGGCAGCACAAGACCGACAGAAGAGTTGGGCAGACACGTCAAGAAGATCTCTAGAGTTCGCCATGGGTGATTTGATATCTTGAAGATATCACTGACTAGAGCGGTGATTCGTTTTGGAAGTCGAGGAAAGCTTAGTCCTCGATTTGTTGGACCCTTTGAGATCATGGAGCGTGTTGGTGAGGTAGCGTATCATTTGGCGTTACCGCGGTCCTTGACGAATGTGCACGATGTGTTTCACGTATCTCAACTCCGTAGGTATGTTCGAGATGAAACGCACGTATTGGATCATTCTGAGCTAACAGTACGAGAAGAATTGACTATTGAGGAGCGACCGGTTGAAATCGTAGATCGAAGGGAAAAGGTTCTTAAGAACAAGGTGATCTCTCTTGTGCTTGTTTCTTTGGATAATCGCTTGCATGGAGAGTCCACTTGGGAACGAGAAGATGAAATCCGGCAGAAGTTTCCTCATCTTTTCTTGTAGTTATTTTTTGTCATCTATCCTTGAATTCTTAGAATTTCGAGGACGAAATTCTTTTTGTAGTTGGGTATAATGTAACAACCGAGCATAATGCTACTAGTTTCTGTTACCGTATGATGGTGTATGGTATTTATTTCATTAATCCTATTTGACTGTTGCTAGTATAAACATACCCGACAATTCATTTCTGCATATAACAATTTAAGGCATCTAAAATAAAATTAAAAATATTTGTCATGGCATGCTTGACACCCCTAACCCTGTTGTAGCGTCCGTGTATCGTGTTCTCGTCCCGTTCAGTGAAACGGGCGAGTTTGGACGGCTACGCACACGTACGTGTGTCCGTTTTCGGGGTATGCTTTTTGACTGTAAAATACTTCATTTTAAATTTTGGATCCCGCCTAAAATTTTCTTATTTCAATTTCGAATTTTTGGACCTGACCCAGACGCATTTTGGAAATACTTTACATTTGCGCCAAAATCCCAAATTCTAATATTTTAACCGTCAATATATATATATTTTTTTAACCTCATAATTTTTCCTGTTTCCTTTAAATCTTTCAAATTTTTCATCCCTCGGCCAATCCAACCTCTCTAAAAACCCCTGGGCCCCACCACTTTTCTACGCCTCTCTCTCTCTTTTCTCTTCCACTAAACTCCAAAATTCTCTCTCCTCTCCCCGTTTCTCTCTCCTCTCGATCTCTCTCCTCTCTCTATCTCTCTCCTCTCGCTAACTCTCTCTCTCCCTGTATCTCTCTCTCTCCCCTATATAATTCTCTCTTCCTCTTCTTTCTCTTTCACGCGAACCCAACCTCGCGTAACCCTAACCGCCGTCTCCTTTCGCCGCCGTAGCCCAACGCCGACGCCCTCACCGCCGGCCTCCTCGCCTCCTCGCCGGCCTCCTCGCCTCCTCGCCTCGTCATCTCCACTGCACCCTTCTTCCTCCTTCATCAACTCCCCGTACACCCTGCACCGGCAACAGCGGCCACCTGCACACCACCTGCACCTCGTGGGATCGCCGCCGGCGATCTCAATCCGTCCCCCCGGCCTCGTGCATCCCTCGGTGAGTGTCTTCTCTCTTTCTCCTCTCCTCCTCTTTTCTTCTTTCTTCTTCTTCTCCCCGATTCATGTTTTCATGATCTAGGTTTCCATCGCTGTCGTCGTAGGCCGACCGCCGGAACTCCGTCGACGTGATCGGCGACCACAACCCCTCCAAAGATCCTCGTGAGCACCCCCTTCTCTGTCCTCCTTCCCTTCTTCTTTATTTTCTTTTCTTTTCTTGTTGCATTCTTGATCGTTCGCTGTTTTGCATCTCGCCAGAATCCGGCCGTGCCGGCGACGTGTCCCGACGATCCAGCGAAGTACTCTGATCTGTGTGGTTCCACTGTTCGTCGTTTGGGTTCATTCCGTGGACCGTGCGCCCGTCGCGAGTTTTCCCTGCCGACGTTTTACGTTCCGTTTTCCCGATTCGCAACCCGTCGAGGCAAGTACCCCTTGCTACATGCTAAATAATATTTACTTACACATTAATGACACCCTAAAGCTGTAGTTTTAACTTTAGTACGATCATTTCCCATTTTCGTGTTCAATATTGTTATATATCATTTTATCTTTCAAACTTGGAACCTACCTTTTGCAATTACGGTATTGAACCTAATAACCACATGTACATGTTTTAATTTCACTTTCACTAATGACGTAGCCTATGGCACTTTCTCTGTTGTTTTACTTCATTCGGACACTCGTGTACATTTAACCTGCTTAAACTGTGATTTCATCCTTGGAACCTATATATATATATCATTGCATCCATAAAGTTCTTAAAACTTGTTAACATGATTTAACGGCCAAAATTGTCGTACTGTATTCTTATGTTGATGAAATCATCTCCGAAAACACAACTGATAATTGTACCACTAATTAATTGAATCTGCTTTATGGTTTAATTCATTGTTTAGATTATGTTATTGATAACCTTGCTTGATTATGTAACTGAGTTGAGCACACCCATGATAACGTTTACATCTTGACCTGACTTGCTACATACATATTGATTGACCTGATATGGTACCGTATACTGCTTGACTTGACCTGATGTACCATAACATGACCCGTTACCTGATCTTGTGTCTAATGCCAACAAACCTGACGTGTAGTCCTCATGGACCGTTCCTGTTGTCTATCCAGACAAACCTGTTTACCTGATCCTGTGTTGGCATTAGTTCTTGATTACGGGATACCTGACTTGACATACACATATAACCTGGGGGTATGGGAAAATCAAAGGTGAAACCTGACTTGTAACTCAACAGTTCACTACCTGTTCTGATCAGTTTAGAGGCTAGGCCAGCCTTGGAATGATGCTGCTGACATCATTCATCTGTACATATTCTTGTTTAGTGCCTAGCGGCATGTCTCGGTTTCAGCCCGAGAATCTGGGCCGTGGTCCCGGGTACGCACGGGATACTATTGAGTTACATCGATGATTCATCAATTTAGTTTCAAAGACTTTAGGACAGAAACCTGATAGAACAGTTTAGTTTACCCACTGCACACTACCCTGCACAGCTCTAATTTATATTATTGTTACCCTTGCTTTATTCATGTTTATATCCGCATTGCCTGTTACCCAGTTTATTATGTTATTACTTGATGACTTGACGCGTTGACGTCTGGGTTTTGCATGGCCCAGATTCTGTACCGCTGTTGCAGTCCGAGCAGGAGTACTTCAGCCGACAGGCTGAGCTTTAAGTGTCAGGAGTAGTTAGTTTTCTTTCCTGCATTTATTTCCTGATGTGAGCCCGCATTATAGGACATACATTCCAGTTATTTTTTATTGGATCTTTCGCTTCCGCATTTTTATTATTCTTAACTCATGCTATCTTGGATTATGGACATGTTTTAGATAGTTTTATTTTGTTCTTGATATCTCTACAGCCGTAATGTGACTGTGGATGGATATTTCCTACCCACAGGTAGCATGGTTGGCTATGTCACGTGCCCATTTTAGCGTACTCTGGAAAGCGGGGCGTGATAGTTTCGGCCCCGCAAGCAAAGGATCGAGCAAAAAGGACAAAGGAAAGGGGAAGATGACCTTCGTCGCCAACACTCAACAACAGTCGAGTGGCCTTAGACCGGCTGTTCGTCGAAACAATATGCGTCCACGCGTATCCCTCGAGGAGAGGCTAAGACGTCCTTTCTCATTTCCCCGAGATGAAACAAGGAGGCTATTCGAAGTGGCGGTGCATAACAGGCTTATCACTCTACCGGAGCCGAAACACCAACCACGACTGGATGATGTCAACAGTTCTAATTATTTCCCTTATCACCAAGTATTGGGCCATCCGATCGAAAACTGTTACGTCTTCAAGAACTGGGTTGAAGACCAATACCTACAGGGCATGTTCGCGCTCTCCGAAAACTGTAAGGTGAGCCCGCCACAACCGCACGCTCTGAGAAAGACGGATACGCCGGGGGCATCATGC
The DNA here is from genome assembly GCA_030015575.1 of Agapanthus africanus. NCBI lineage: Eukaryota > Viridiplantae > Streptophyta > Magnoliopsida > Asparagales > Amaryllidaceae > Agapanthus > Agapanthus africanus. The sequence goes on from JASDDO010000031.1 coordinate 571,112,493, forward strand.
TCGTTCATAGAGAAAGCCCCATTGACCGAAAAGTCAGTAAACTAGAGATTCGCCTCGAATACGGCGACAACGGACCGCAACGTCCTTAAACTAACGGTGGACCGAAATGTCCTTAAACTAATGACGGACCACTACGTCCTAAAACTAGCTGTTGACTGAGATGTCGATAAACTACGGTGGATTGAAACATCACAAAGCCGATATAAAAAAAATAATATAAAAAAAAACGGTATGTCCATAAGCAAAAAGGGCACGGATGAAAACCTGAAAGGGCTCCATAAGTAAAAACAGCAGGGCTACCGGCGAGTGTTCGTGAAAACCCGAAAGGGCGCGACCTCGTAAAAAAACATATAAAAATAAAAAGAATAAAAGAAAAAGGGTATGTCCATAAGCAAAAAGGGCACGGATGAAAACCCGAAAGGGCTCCGTGAGTAAAAACAGCAGGACTACCGGCGAGTGTTTATGAAAACCCGAAAGGGCGCAACCTCGTTAAAAGACACTTACAGGGTCCCCTCGACCTTGTAAGGAGAAACCACCCGGGTGAGATCCTTACGACTCACAAGGGAGCAGCACACTTAGGGATCCCCACGATTCCTAAGGAGAAAATACACATGCGAGATCCTCACGACTCGTAAGGAGAACTCTCTTCTGGGACCCTCACGGCTCATAAGATTTGAAAGTCTTCAGTTACAGAGACCTAAACCTGTGCTTAAGCAACCTCCACAACCTTCGATTTTGCCCTACAAGTGGCTCAATACTGACCCTTGTATACAATCCACGGGCGCGAAAAAACATTTCCCTAACCAAATCCCATCCGTGATTGGGGATATGTGCGCATGATGTACAACCCTTATAAGTCCTCTCGACTTACAAGGAGAAAACCCTCTTGTAGGATCCTTACGACTTACAGAGGAACATACACTTAGGAATCCTCACGATTCCTAAGGAGAAAACACAACTACGAGATCCTCACGACTTGTAGTGAGAAATACCTTTGTGAGACCCTTACGGCTCATGAAGTTAAAAGCCTTAGTAGACAAGACCTTAACCCTGTTCTCTAAGCTACCTTTGTTCGACATCGACAGAGGAAGATGATGATTCGCTCCTGGCAATATTCCAGTTGTAGCGGTGCTGATGCCGAAATCGGTGTCTAATTTCAGGTTTACGGTGAAAAGCCGGTAGGCCGCACATGCATACGAAATAGCCGAAATGATGGGGCAACTTGCAATAAAAAGCAGCAAGTAAAAACGCATGCACACGAAATAGCCGAAATGATTGGGCAACTCGCAATAAAAAGCAGCGACTGAAAATAAAATAAATAACCGAAATGATTGGGCAACTCGTAATAAAAAGCAGCGAGTGAAAATAAAATAAATAGCCGAAATGATTGGGCACCGCGAAAAATAGCCGCAATGATTGGGCAGTCGCGACCTTCGCGATATAAAAGCCGAAATGATAGAGCATCGCGAAAATAAAATAATAATAAAAAAAGAAATGAATGAAACTTATGCCTTACAGGTGAGATCACATCGATCCCTGTATACAATCCAGGGGCACAAACAAAGAGGGAACCATACCTTCCCAACAGGCTCCATCAGAAAGCGAAGCCAAATCTCGACGGTTCATAGAAAACCTAGAGACAACCTCAACATTTGTCGCAATATTGCAGACACGATATCAACAAACGAAGCAAAGGAAGGTCCCTAGCTTCAGGGTCTCGACGTCAATATCGACAACTTAGAGATCACCAACGGCGTTTCTCCTCACTCCAACCAGATGCAGACGTGACGTCAACAACCGACCCCAGAGTCGCAACGAAATAGAACCATGGCAAAGTCCCTAGTTCCAAATCTCAATGGCCACATCTACAGCCTGGAGACCAACAACGGTGTGCCTCCTCATTCCAACAGGACACAGATGTTACAGCATTAAGCGGAGCAATGGCAAAATCCCAGCTCCATCTCAGCATTCGTCTCGTTACAGCAGACGAGATGTCAACGACGGCATTCCTCCGCAGTCCAGCAGGATGCAGATGCAACGTCAACGAAAGACCCCATGGTCGAAACAAAGCGGAGTGACGGCAAAATCCCAGCTCCACCTCAGCATTCGTCTCAATACAGCAGACGCAATGTCAATAATGACGTTCCTTCGTGGTTCATCAAGATGCAGATGCAACGTCAACAGAAGACCTCATGGTCGAAACAAAGCGGAGCGACGGCAAAATCCCAGCTCCACCTCAGCATTTGTCTCGATACAGCAGACGAAATGTCAACAACGGCGTTCCTTCGCAGTCCAGTATGATGTAGGTACAACGTCAACAGAAGACCTCATGGTCGAAACAAAGCGGAGCGACGGCAAAATCCCAGCTCCACCTCAGCATTCGTCTCGATACAGCAGACGAGATGTCAACAATGGCGTTCCTTCGCAAGTCCAACAGGATGCAGAAGAAACATCAACAAAAGACCTCATAATCAAATAAGCGGAGTAACGGAAAAATCCCAGCTCCACCACGACGTTCGTCTCGATACAGAAGAAGAGATGTCACCTCAACGTTCGTCTTGACACAGCAGACGCAACATCATCAAACAAATGGAGCCACGGCAAAATCCCTAGTTCCAAACCTCGACGGTTCACCAGCAACCTAGAGACAACCTCGACGTCCGTCTCGATACAGCAGACGAGATGTCACCCCAACGTTCGTCTTGACACAGCAGACGCAACATCATCAAACAAATGGAGCCACGGCAAAATCCTTAGTTCCAAACCCCGACGGTTCACCAGCAACCTAGAGACAACCTCGACGTCCGTCTCGATACAGCAGACGAGGTGTCACCCCAACGTTCGTCTCGACACAGCATACGCAATATCATCAAACAAATGGAGCCACGGCGAAATCCCTAGTTCCAAAACTCGATGGTTCACCAGCAACCTAGAGACAATCTCGACGTCCGTCTCGATACAGCAGACGAGATGTCACCCCAACGTTCATCTCGACACAGCAGACGCAACATCATCAAACAAATGGAGCCACGGCAAAATCCCTAGTTCCAAACCTCGACGGTTCACCAGCAACCTAGAGACAACTACGACGTTCGTCTCGATACAGCAGACGAGATGTCACTCCAGCGTTCTTCCTCCAGCAGGGTTCAGACGCGACAATCAAACAAATGGAGCCACAGAAAAATCCCTAGTTCCCACCATGACATTCGTCTCGATACAGCAGACGCGATGCCAGCAAACGAAGCGAAGGCCAAATTCCTAGCTTCAGGGTCTTGACGGCAACTAGCATAAAACCTGAAAGACTATCGGAGATCATCCCACACCAGCGCGGAGTGGTTATGACTCATCGGGGCTCGCCAAAATGAGCCTAACCTCAAGTAAAAAGCGGCATGGCAAATTCCTAACGCTTGCTCTTCCGACGGTCAAACTGCCTAGGAAGATTGCTTGAAGACATCTTGTCCAGCCCCCGAAGGGATCAGAGACACGGCAGTCGCAGGGCTACTCGAGCAGCACGATTGCCTATCGAGGAATATATCAGCTTATGTGACGGTACGACGGCCAAAACCCTAAGTACCACAGACCCTAACGGACTTCTGTCGAAAAGAGCAGAGGTTAACTGTGACGTTAGGATATTCTTGCAAGAAATGCTCGATTTGTCTCGATTTATGAAGAAATTGATGTCTTTGCGAGAAATTTTCGATGCAGCTCGACTCGTAAGATAAAGCCTTAGGCAATAGGCATAAAAGGAGCCTGTTTCCTAAGTACTGGGACCCTGCAAGTTGGCCCAAAACGGTCTTGGTCGCACGCTAAAAGCGTGTCGGATGTTCAAAGTTCTAAAGTATAACCGCGATCAGGACGGTGTCGCTATGCAGCTCGCCGGTTGAGCACGGGTCGATCCACAGGGAGATGGTTGTATGTCCGTTCTTGTCTTAGACGAGTCAATAAAGAATTTGTATGAGTTTGTTCAATCTAACCTATGTGTATTATTTGCAAGTATAAAGTTGTTAAGAAAAAGATACGAAATTGTAAGCTAAAGAAATCCGACCTTTGAGCCGAGTCTTGACCAATTGAAGCTAGAGCAATTGGCAACAACGTGGATTAGGGGATTTAAGCACGGTATTCGTGGAATCCGGCTTATTTACCCCTGTCCTTCCGTTCTTGTCTCTTACTTTCGCCTCCGGCCAAACCGAACGCAACCGGTCGTGGTTAGGAATCACCGTTACCTTGGTAGGGTAGGGTGCCTAACGGAGCGCTTGCGTAACATTTGGGCGGAGTTCAATGGAAAATAACGGGAAAAGAAAATGAGCAAAGAAACATTAACTTACAATACCGTATTTATTCTTAACAACGATAATTACAACCATTCACAAAAAGAACCAAAAAGAAAAGGGAAAAGAAAAGATTACAAGTAATTAAGTGCATGAATTTAAATTGCAAGAAAATAAAGCTGGGTAATAAAAAGCAAGTAATAAAGAGCAAGAAAGAAAACTAGAAACTAGAACTCAAGACAAGCATGGGATCAATAGCCAACCCTTAAACTTGCAAGCTCAATCAAGAAGTTGCAAGATCAAGAGAAGGATAAAGAACTCATGTGAAGTGAAGAACTAATTCAATAAGAAAATACGACCCTTGAGATCAATAACTAACCCTTAACCTTTCAAACTCAATGAAGAGGTTGAAAGATCAAGAGAAAGCAAGAATCTCAAGGGGAAGCTAAACTAACAAGAAAGATACAAAAACCCTCATCTTCATTTCATCATCCACTCAAAAAGCTCTCACTACAATTTTCATGGGAAAGAATGAAGAAGAAGAAGAAAGAACAAAACTACACTAAGGTGGCTAAAAGAATGGCTAGGAAAGTGCTCCCTTGTCTTGGCTCAAATCCAGGGTATTTATAGGCTGTGCTCTGAAACCCTAGGGCCAAATTCTGACCCCATATGAAATCCCAAAAATACCCCCAAAAGATGACAGAATGAGGAGCCTATATGGCCGCGGAACCGCGGCCTAGACCCCCCATTGGCCGCGGTTCCGTGGCCATGTATAGGAGTTGGGTTGTGGGCTTTTGTCGTTTTCCCTGGTTTCATTTGTCCTTGTGTTTGAAATCTTAAAACTGCACAAAAGTCTTCCAGAATATCTTCAGAATTCTTAGTCCAAGATTGCACTCTTTTATTTACTTTTGAATTTATCTCCCTCGAGCTCAGCGCACCCATTGATTCTTGTGCAGCCCCCCTCGTGCTCTGTGCTTGTCCCAGACACGAATGACCACTGTCATATGTCTTGTCTCTGGAACAGGTACTCAGCACTGGACGGATATGGATGACCGGAACCCGGCTTTTATCTGTTGTGGCAGATGTTCTGTATTTTGACGTAACTGTGGAGATTTTGTCTTGAATTGCAATATTTGTACTGGAAACCTGTACTCTGTAAATATGTAACAAACACGGATTAAAAGCACCTACCTATAAACACACGAGTATAAGAATGGGCGGTATAAAATGCAGTATTCTGTTATGAACAAATACCCCCAAACTTAACTTTTGCTCATCCCGAGCAAAACCAATTATTCATAAAAATAAAATCCTAACCGCACTTTCGCAGGGAACGCGATTGCACTGAGCGCGTGCAACAAGCCGTTAAACCTCTAGGTGTCCCTAGTAGGAGGAGTGTTGTTTCCTGAAGGTTTTCAGCGGATACTACCCATAAAATCCTGTCAAGCTAGTGTCATAAGTTAACATTGATTCTACTCCTACAGTTCAGTATTTACGTTAGAAATTCTATCATCCTAAGTTAGAAATATCCAACCCTTATTTTTCACACCTCCTATCTATTTAACCTTAGGTCCTATACGTTCCAAAAAACTTTAGAAAGATGTTGGTTCTCCTGAGTTTTCCTTCTAAAGTGCGACCTCAAATCGGGGATTTTTATCAACTTTACAGTAAACACAAGTCTTATTCTTTATTTCTATCTTTTATTCAAACATCGATTGTATACCCCTATGTGTGTGTATATTTGCACCCCTACACTCAAGAATTCAATTTAAGCTATAATACCCTTGCCCTAATACCTAATACTACTTCTTTTCATTAAGGATGGACGGATTTGCTCACACACCTTTCATGCGACTATTAATGCTTCTTGAGGCACTAATGACCGATTACTGAATGTGTGAACTTAAAGCGTAAATAGCAGTTTCCAGGTCTTGACTTATTCTATTTTTTCTTTTTCTTTTTCTTTTTCTTTTTCTTTTTCAAGACCGGATATATTTTTCAATATGCTCTTTTGGTGTTTAGCTTTAAATACCGTTTTTTCTTTCATAATAGGCTTTCAGGCAAGAGTATTTCTAGGTATCCTCTACTATCCCAAGTTTCAAGGTGCGTGTAAGTGCAGTTTGTAGGGTATATACTTTCTAAATTTGAACTCAAGAAAAGAAACTAATTTTCAGACTTATCCTCCGGTAAAGCTTCAATACTTTCCCTTCATCTTAACCTAACTCAAAAACTGAACTCAAGATGACCTATTTCTCAAAAAACTGTAAGGACGTATACTTACCAAAATTAGACAGAATGAGGGTTATTTTTAGGATTTTCAATTCCTAAGCTTAGAATTTAGTTATTTCTAATATATCAACTAAACTTTCGGAATAAAGATCTAAGTTACCCTATTAGCTAACTTGATGACAAAGTTTTTATATTTTTTGGAAAATTTTCAATTTTTGTAGGTTTTTAATAAGGTATGCAAATGCAAAATATACAAATGAATGCGAAGGAAGAAAGCTTACCGAGCACACCCCAAACTTAAACTTGACAGTGCCCTCACTGTCAGGCTACACCAAGAGGGTCAAAATTGCCGGCGCTCCCTAAAAACAAATTATATACAAAAAGAAAACAAAAAAAAAAATATATACACAAAAAGGGTCCCCCCAAACTTAAGTGAAACAGTATTTCCACTGTTAAGCGTTGAAGTTCAGGATTAGGGGGGAAAGAGAATAGTATCAAGCTATACAAGGCCTTACAAAGGCCAAAAGTTAACACCAACCATTCAAAGATCTTATCGTGATAAAGCAGTGGCTGGTGAAAGAAGGCGTAGAGAAAAGAGATGGAGAATACGCGAGACCATATGCGGAGAGAAGCGGGATACGGTCTCGGTATATGAGAGGAAGAAGAATGGCGGAAGGAAAAAGAAGTGGAATACGAACTTGAGGGTGCAAATGGAGTAAATAGATTAGCACAATTTGTGATGACCGATTTGTGAAAAGCGATTGTGCTAATATATTTACCCGTCGAGAAATGGGGTCAAATCCCTCAAGATTCGTGAGAAACCATGGGTATACCGAACTTGGTAAACCAGACATAGTAAATGAAAGTGAGACGGTTTCTTGCAAGGTCGGAACGATGGAAAGAATGGAGGGAAGTGATCGAGGAGGGGTATCGGTTAAAGGTTCAGGAGGGTGTACACAGTCAATGACAGGGACAGGATGAATGGGAAAATCCGACTCATCAATTAAAACTGGTTCATCCTCAAAACTATCCTCAATATTCTCCTCAAAATTTAGCACATCCATGCACTTCTCTTCAAAATCCAGACGCATATGGGGTTCGGGAAAAACATTTAATGACTCGGGATGATGATTTGAAGAGACAAACTCAGCCAAATCAACGGGTTCATCATCCAAAATATTCCCAGCGTCAATATCCTCAATCAAGTGAAAATCAAAATTCTCAGACACCTCATCAAAAGCATGGATTTCAATCGATTATGGCTCTAAGATGGAGGTGTAGAGGTCAAATGGATGGGGTGTGGTTTCACTTGGAAAGGTCCCTTCACAATCGGGTAAATCAAACACTGCAAAGTCGCACAACTTATCAAACATTATATCTTCAATTGATAATTCAGTTGGGACACTTGATAGACTTTCAACACAGGAGTTGTGGGATTCAATTTGAAACGGGTAGGTTTGATTTGGAAGGGGGTACAGCTCACTCTCTCCACTCAAATTCTCAGCCTGTCCTGCCGCCTCATCATACATTGGAAAATTAGGAGCTAGTTGGAAACTAGCTACCGGGTCAGCAGGTTGTATGAGAGCGGCCATGGACGCATTCAAATCCATCATCTGTTGGCTTGACGCTACCCTAAAGTCTTCCAATGACTGTTCCAGACTAGACATGGGTTGTGAAGGGGTTTCAGTAAAAGATTAAAAGTTGTTTGGATACTGAAAACTCCCAAAAGGCTGTGGAGAAGCAATGTCTAGGGAAGTTGCAAAAGTTGGGTAGGACTGGTAGGAATTGAATGGCTGGACAGGAGCAGGATCAACATTTGGATAAGAAGGTGAATAGAATTGTTGATCCCAAGAATTTGAAGTGGTGAAAGGAGTGAAAGATCGGTTACGGGATTGTTCAATACGTTCAGCAATGGACAAAGGACGATTTGCAAAAGTGGTATCAACATTAGTGGGTGGGGGAGGTTGAAAAGGTTGATACAAAGTGGAATGCGGAGGGCAAGTGTTTGTCCTAGACGCGTCTATACGATCTTTCAATGACATTTTGGGCATTGAGGGTCGTTCGATGTTCGGCCAAAGCAAGAACCGTAAGAAGTAATATCTGGTTGTGGGTGCCAAAGTTCGGCAAGAGTTTTGCGAGGTGGGGTACCCATGATATGAGGAGAGAAAGAAAGAAAGGCAGAGAAAAGGAGATGGAAAAAAAATTGATTTTTTTTTTATAATTTTTTTTAGGTAGATATTAACAAAAGAATGAAATATATACACAAAAAGAATTTGGACAAAAACAATCACGACACAAAAATACCACACACCTAATCGTTCTAGGGTTCACCTAGGTCAACTAGACCTGCTCCAGAACTTGATTGTCGAAGTAAAACTGTGTCGAGAAACCGGCTCAAGATACACTGATCACGAAGCCAGGTAAGTGCAGAGATAAGGGGAGGTTTTCCAACGCTTTCGCGAAGTTCCTTAATTAAATAACCCTTTCTCTTTTGGCGGTTTCTCCATTAACACTTTCCTAGACACCCCGTAAACAATATACCGTTAAGCGAGGTTCTAAACACAGTTAACTTCTCCTAGTGAGCGCGAAGTCCTTAAGGCTTAAAGTCTAGTTTCTTTTAAATTTTGTGCGGGTAAACGTTATGCTCAAGTTCGTGATTTGTGGGCCACGGAAAAGGTGATGAAATCCTTTACCGTATGTTGTGGGGTTTGCTTGCCCTTAAGTCCGTATTAATGTATGCAATGCGCAATTCAATAAAAATTCTATAAAGAATCAAACAATTGTTTTTTAGTTTAAGCACGGCACTGCAACAAATACGGGTTAGTCAATTTTTTGCGTTTGCTAGCGGACTTGCAAAGAATCCTGCAAAGAATAGTATATTGGATGCGTCGGATTTGAGAAGAAGGTGTTAGTAAAGTGTGTACCGTTAAGTTTTTGGGTTAAGAAACCCCCGTTGAATCAAATCCGGTAAGCTTGAAAAGTTCGCTTGCGCAGGTCAAACTACCCGGATCTTTGGCACTGTACTTTGCAATCACCTTAGCCTTGAACGTATACTTTGCTCCCCACAACCGCAGTTTGCAAATCCGCAAAAATCTGCACTCTTGCCCACAAAAATGATCAAAAAAAAGATTTTTTTTATTATAAATATATACAAAAAGAATATTAACCCGAATAACAAGAAAGAAAATACGCTACCGTCTCCCCGGCAACGGCGCCATTTGGTCGCACGCTAAAAGCGAGTCGGATGTTCAAAGTTCTAAAGTATAACCGCGATCAGGACGGTGTCGCTATGCAGCTAGCCGGTTGAGCATGGGTCGATCCACAGGGAGATGGTTGTATTTCCGTTCTTGTCTTAGACGAGTCAATAAAGAATTTGTATGAGTTTGTTCAATCTAACTTATGTGTATTATTTGCAAGTATAAAGTTGTTAAGAAAAAGATACGAAATTGTAAGCTAAAGAAATCCGCACTCAAAACCTTTGAGCCGAGACTTGACCAATTGAAGCTAGAGCAATTGGCAACAACATGGATTAGGGGATTTAAGCACGGTATTCGTGGAATCCGGCTTATTTACCCTTGTCCTTCCGTTCTTGTCTCTTGCTTTCGCCTCCGGCCAAACCGAACGCAACCGGTCGTGGTTAGGAATCACCGTTACCTTGGTAGGGTAGGGTGCCTAACGGAGCGCTTGCGTAACGTTTGGGCGGAGTTCAATGGAAAATAACGGGAAAAGGAAATGAGCAAGGAAACATTAACTTACAATACCGTATTTATTCTTAACAACGATAATTACAACCATTCACAAAAAAAACCAAAAAGAAAAGGGAAAAGAAAAGATTACAAGTAATTAAGTGCATGAATTTAAATTGCAAGAAAGTAAAGCTAGGTAATAAAAAGCAAGTAATAAAGAGCAAGAAAGAAAACTAGAAACTAGAACTCAAGACAAGCATGGGATCAATAGCCAACCCTTAAACTTGCAAGCTCAATCAAGAAGTTGCAAGATCAAGAGAAGGGTAAAGAACTCATGTGAAGTGAAGAACTAATTCCATAAGAAAATACGACCCTTGAGATCAATAACTAACTCTTAACCTTTCAAGCTCAATGAAGAGGTTGAAAGATCAAGAGAAAGCAAGAATCTCAAGGGGGAGCTAAACTAACAAGAAAGATACAAAAACCCTCATCTTCATTTCATCATCCACTCAAAAAGCTCTCACTACAATTTTCATGGAGGAAAGAATGAAGAAGAAGAAGAAGAAAGAACAAAACTACACTAAGGTGGCTAAAAGAATGGCTAAGAAAGTGCTCCCTTGTCTTGGCTCAAATCCGGGGTATTTATAGGCTGTGCTCTGAAACCCTAGGGCCAAATTCTGACCCCATATGAAATCCCAAAAATACCCCCAAAAGATGACAGAATGAGGAGCCTATATGGCCGCGGAACCGCGGCCTAGACCCCCCATTGGCCGCGGTTCCGCGGCCATGTAGTGGAGTTGGGTTGTGGGCTTTTGTCATTTTCCTTGGTTTCATTTGTCCTTGTGTTTGAAATCTTAAAACTGCACAAAAGTCTTCCAGAATATCTTCAGAATTCTTAGTCCAAGATTGCACTCTTTTATTTACTTTTGACTTTATCTCCCTCGAGCTCCGCGCACCCATTGATTCTTGTGCAGCCCCCCTCGTGCTCTGTGCTTGTCCCAGACACGAATTACCACTATCATATCTCTTGTCTCTGGAACAGGTACTCGGCACTGGACGGATATGGATGACCGGAACCCGGCTTTTATCTGCTGTGGCAGATGTTCTGTATTTTGACGTAACTGTGGAGATTTTGTCTTGAATTGCAATATTTGTACTTGAAACCTGTACTCTGTAAATATGTAACAAACACGGATTAAAAGCACCTACCTATAAACACACGAGCATAAGAATGGGCGGTATAAAATGCAGTATTCTGTTATGAACAGGTCTCTTGCACACTATCCACGGGTCTCACTCTCCAAACTCGAAACTCGACAAGGAGGGAAGCAACCGCTTACGGGTCCTCTCGACTTGTAAGAGGGAAAAATTCTCTTATAGGATCCTTACGACTTATAAGAGAAAACACACTTAGGAATCCTCACGATTCCTAAGGAGAAAATCCACCTACGAGATCCTCTCGATCCGTACGGAGAAAAGTCTTTATGAGACCCTCACGGCTCATAGAGTTGAAAAGTCTTAGGCGGCAGATCTGAACCTGCGGCCTAAGCCATTGCTATCTCTTGGAGAAATCTAGATGCTTACTCTATTATCTATCAACCCTGTTTATTCAGACAGCATACGCACAATAAAAGAAAGAAGGAAGTGACAGGAAGACCATCCGATTTACATTTGATCAAGCGTTCGAGACACACTCACTCGTGCATGTGCAAAAGATTCAGAACAAGAAATAAGACAAACTGAAATGGAAATTTTCTATTCATATCATAAAAAGGGGTCCTTACAATCACGGAGAAATAGATAATAACATTATTAAAATGTTTACAAAGGTATAACCTCGAACCCAGGACATGGGTTGAGGAACTCGAAAGTGACCCTATCTATGACTTTCCAAGCCTCGCGGACCATCCTGGTGTGCTTTCTTTCGCGAGCACAAGCGTCAGGGTCCCCCCTGATGTCTTCCACCCTCCGATAAGCAGCGAGTATAGCAGACTGTTGAAAGACCTTGTGCAAGAGATCGACAAGACTGTCTCGCCGTCTCTTCGAGATAAAGTTCATCAGGTACACCGATGCACCTTATTCTCAGCGGCATCCAACGCCCTAAGCGGCACACCGGAACAGAATAGGGGAAGCGCTTCCCAGATGGCTCCCACGATAAGTTTCAGGAGGGAGGAACGTCGGGGAAGCAGTGGACCGTTATATGCGTCGAAGCGGCTCATGATTTCAGCACACTACGCGTTTGTGAACTCTCGATTTTGAGAACGGCCAAGTCGGCGGATGTCCCCGTAAGAGATGATCTCGTCAAGATTGTACATGTGGGCGTTCATTGTTTCTGTAAAAGAAAATCAACAAAAATTATCAGAAAGACTGATTAAGCAAAACGATATAATGCACTGAGGAATAAAATGACATCTTTAACTTCCAAGATCCATGAAGAATTCTTAAGAGTTCTTCTATATGATTTGGGAGGAGCAAAGCTCCATTAATGAAATGAGAAAATACAGGGAAGATCTTTTAGAGAGCAAAGCTCTATTAATGGAACCCTAATAGGGCTCTCCTTAGTCTTTTATAGACCCCCTTAGAGCAAAGCTCTGCTAAGTGAAACCCTAAATGGGTCTTCTTTAGATCAGGGATCTATTGAGAGCAAGGCTCTTAAAATTGATTTAATTTAATCAAAATTAATATTTTTACCTAAAAATTCTCTAAAGTTTGAACTTTTAAAAGTGTTTAAATAAGAGAGCAGGGCACTGAGTTCTGAAAGTAAAATCGTGAAGATGAAAATCATCTAAGGCACCAAAGGTCCTATTTATAGGCATCAAATGCCCTTTCAACTTCCAAAAGTTGCCGCTACGGTTGGAATTCGGCCACCGTTGCGCTCACGTTTAAGGCCACGTAAGCGCAACTGTGGGGGGGCATTTGTTTACCCCAATCAGAGCAAAGCTCTGTTCAAATTCCAATGAGGGAAAAGAAGCAATGCTTCTGTTTTCCTCCAATCAGAGCAAAGCTCTGTCTTGAAAATTAAAGTGAAAATTAAAGTTAAAACAAATGAAGCAACGCTTTAGATCCCCTGCGCTGCGCGCAGAGCGCCACGTGTCAAAATCAGACACGTTAGCACAGGAGGGCAGCGCCAAAGGCAGCGCACCCAATCAGAGCAAGGCTCTGTTTAAAATTCAAACTTTAATTAATGAAGCAACGCTTCAGCTGGCCTGCGCTCTGCACTGCACGCCACGTGGCAGCACGGTTGCGCTAGCGCAGTTGCGCTGCACTCTGCGCTATGCACCGCGTGGCAACGCGGTTGTGCTAGCACAGTTGCGCTGCGCTGTGCGCTGCGCGACACGTGTCAGCGCAGTTGCGCAAGTGCAGTTGCGCTGCGCTATGCGCTTCGCGACACGTGTCACGCGCTGGGGAGTTTGCGCCAAACAGAATTAAGATTTTAAAAAGATCTTTCTCAGTCCTGTTAAAAACAAGAAGATTGTCTTCGGTAAAACAGAAGCCCTTGGATCAAAGATCCAACGGTGGGGAAAATTCCCCAAATCACTCAGAGAATGATCTCTTTAACAAACTTTAACTAATTTATGGGCACTATAAAAAGGACCCTAAACCTCAATTCAAAGGGATCAACATTTTGTGAGAAATAAAACAGAGAAAACTCTGAAGAATTGGAGAGAATTCCTCAAGAACAAAAAAAAAGGTAAAAACCTTTAGAAAAAGAGAAAATTCTCTTATGAATAGATCATTGATCTGAGAACAAGATCAATGATCTTTAATAAAAAACAAAAGTAAAAATAGTGCTTCGCACTTATGAACCATTGGTTTCCTGAGATAAGAAAAAACAAGAGGAACTTGTTTTCTTTGATCTAAATTAGATCAAAAAACCAAACAGTGCTTTGCACTTCTGTTATGAACCATTGGTTCCAGAATCTAAAAAATTCTCAAATTAATAGTGCCTTGCACTTGGAGATCTGCACTGTTGCGCTCCTGGGTTGGCGCAAGCCCCCTGAGAGCACCACGTGTCAACATCTGAACCATTTGCGCTATGCGCTTTGAAATAGAGCCTTGCTTTCTGAAACTGGCGCAACTCATCAGAGCGAGCCACGTGTCAGCAGCGCAGCAGCGCAGCGCACTGCGCTTGCATGACACGTGTCCTCACCATAAGCGTTTGCGCTCTTTGATTGGCGCAAAGCGCCTGACAAATACAATGCATTTCTTTTATTAAAGGGCCAGGCCCAAGTCAAAAAGACCTAGCAGGCCAAAATAAATTGCAAAGCAATAAAAAGGGCAGAGCCCAAGTAAAATTGATGCTCCGCATCATTTATAAATGGGCAGAGCCCAAAACAAATTGATGCTCTGCATCCTTTATAGGCAGAGCCCAAATAAAAAAAAATGCAATGTAAAAACAAAAAAAAATGATGAGTATACTCTTAACTGGACTTAGCCCAATCGTGGCCGTAAGTCCTCAAATTAACTTGACTGAGCACAGTTGCTCTTTTAAATCAATTTACACTTGGTTCAAGGGTATATCTCTGAATCCCTTTGACACTTGTCGTTGTAATCCTTCAACGTCGTCAGAGAGGTGACGGGTCCCGACGGCCATATATTCCATGGACCCCTAGGTCCCTAAACTGGCAATGGACCGCAATGTCCTTAAACTACCTTTGGACCACTACGTCCCTAAACTGGAACAATAGAGCCCTCAAACGCTCTTTTGGTCGGGTCTAAACGATCCCGTTTAAGTCGATCTTAGCCTCAAATATGGCTAACGTATCCTTAAACATTCAAACAAACTTTAGTCCCAAGTTGGACTATAAGACCCCCACTAACTTTGGTTCAAGGGTACATCTCCAAACCCCTTTGACACCTGTCGTAATCCTTCAACGTCGTCAGAGAGGTGACGGGTCCCGACGACCATATATTAAATGGACCACTACGTCCTTAAACTGGATCAATAGAGCCCAAATGCTCTTTTGTCAGATCTAAACGATCCTGTTAAGTTGATCTTAGTCTCAAACTAGACTAACATATCCTTAACAAACGTTTGAGTCAATCTTAGCCTCAAATATGGCTAACATATCCTCAAACCAAAACCCCAAACCCAAATATAAGAAAATATGGTTTTGGACTAATCCACGTCCTACGGGCGACGACATCGCTTAGTCTCCGTATACAATCCACAGGCAACCACAAACAAAACAAACACACACGACACGAAGTGAAATTCTGGAGAAGGAGAAAGTTGTTACCGCGATGCGGTAGCGTAATTAACTGCAGGGGCTTGCGCCTGCAGGGAAGAGCGTCCCCACAATCAAAAACCCCTCAAGCGAGGGGGAATCTGACGAAGTCTGCTACATCGGCCGCATCCGTCTAAACCTCCGATACACGGTGCCATAAATCAACTTGGCATCTTCGGAGAGATGGACGGATAAAACCAAATAGCATCTGCCCCGAATCTCAGGCCAGATGCCCTAATGTCGTCGGCCACCATTCGGAGGGGAACAGCCAGATTTCGTAGTCATGATATGCAGCGATGGTAAGCATGATCCGGATGGATTTAAGCATAGCCACTGGAGAAAAGGTTTCGTCATAGTGCACACCTGGTCTTTGACGAAAACCCTTTGCAACAAGTCTAGCTTTGAAAGTCTCCACTTTCCCATCTACGCCAAGTTTTTTATTGAAGATCCACTTGCTTCCAATGGGTTTTACCCCTTCAGGAGCATCTTCCAAAGTCCATACTTTGTTGGTGTACATGGATTCCATCTCGGACCGCATTGCATCCAGCCATTTCACTGAGTCCCCACTCGTGATGGCCTGCTCGAAGCTAGTTTGGTCATCATCAACCATGATGCAATTCTCGCTCCCACCATCCATGAGAAAACCGTAGTATCTCTCACGTGGGTGAGGAACCCTACTAGATCGGCGGAGAGGCTGAGGTTCGTTGGGAACTACCGAATCCTCTGGTTCCACTAATTCTTCAGTTGCAGTTTGTGTATCTGGAACCTCTTCCAGCTCTACCACTTTGCCACTAATTTCTTTAACAAGAAATTCCTTTTCTAAAAAGGTGGCATGTTGAGCAACAAACACCTTTTGTTCCTCACCGTGGTAGAAAAAATACCCATATGAGTTCTTTGGATATCCCACAAACTTGCAAAGAATTGACAGTGCCTCGAGTTTGTCCGGATTTTATCTTTTGACATAGGCCGGACAACGCCATATCTTAACACGTTTAAGATATGGCCTCTTCCCACTCCATATCTCATATGGTGTGGTAGGTACAGATTTAGATGGAACTTGATTCAATAGGTATGGTGATGTCTCCAACGCATACCCCTAGAAGGAAATAGGTAACTCAATTATGCTCATCATAGAGCGCACCATATCTAATAGGGTGCGGTTCCTCCGTTCCGATACACCGTTGTGCTGTGGTGTATATGGAGGAGTCAGCTGAGAGAGAATCCCATTCTCTTTTAGGAAGTCCAGGAATTCATTGCTCAAGTATTCTCCTCCTCGATCCGATCGAAGGATTTTAATACTTTTCCCGGTTTGGTTCTCGACTTCTTGTTTATATTCTCTAAATTTCTCAAAAACTTCTGATTTGTGTTTCATCAGGAACACATATCCGAATCTAGAGAGATCATCAGTGAATGTAATGAAGTACGCAGAACCATTCCTGGCATGTGTAGACATGGGGCAGCATACATCACTATGTACCAGTCCCAAGAGTTCCGTAACTCTCTCTCCGTGTCCCGTAAACGGAGTTTTGGTCATCTTGCCTTTGAGACATGACTGGCAAGTGTCATAAGATGAAAATTCAAACGGATTCAAATATCCATCCTTATGCAACTTAGCTAGTCGTGTCGCGTTGATGTGACCCAGTTTACAATGCCACAAGAAGGATTCGCTCAGTTCTGAACTCTTCCTCTTGTTTGTGTTTGTTATAGTCAGAACTGTTGATTGATTTAGAACATAAATGCCATTGCACATCGTTCCTGATCCAACCAACTTTTGGTTTAGAAAAATATTCATAACATTATCCTGTAATACAAAATTATATCCTTCTTTACTCAACAAAGAAACCGATATAATGTTGCATATCAGGTTCGGCATGTAATAGCATTTGTTCAGAATCAATGTATTACCAGTTGGAAATACAAGGTTATATTCCCTGACGGTTCTAGCTGCAACAATTGCACCATTTCCAACCCTTATGTCTTTATCACCTTCTCCAAGTTCTCTACCTTTCCTAAGCCCATGTAACTGATTACATATATGGGATCCTGACCCGGTATCTAATACCCAGGACATAGAGGAAATGGAGAAACAGTTCTCTTTAACGAACACACCCGAAGAAAATGCATCAACATGTACTTTCTTCATTCGGGTGGCATGGGAATCCTGGTATTCCCCTATATCCTGTTCAGTCTTATAACTTTTATAAGAAAGAACGGAACCAACGTTCACCATCACAGTATAACATGCGGGTTCGGTCAATACATCCATATTATTATCTTGATTAAGGCATGATATGGTCGCTACCTGGAGAGAGAGAGAAGAAAACACTTTAGCGTATGCTCTTGCAAGATCAGATTGGTTATTATTTTATCTAATCAGGATGGCTCCTACTGTTTTTATCAAATCTTCCTTCAAACCCTAAAAGGAAAGACTAGCCGGGATTAATTACACCCTACAATTTCGCCAATCTTTCAGCCAGGCCAGTGTCGGTACTTTGAGAGAGGTTCCCCGTGCTTGCGCACGGACCTAATTAAAGTAAACCTCATTTTCCCAGAGGCGTAACCCCGTTGACACCTTTCTAGACACCTACTTAATCGGCTAATTGTCCTGTGTAAAACTCTCCCAGGAGTAACAATTACTCGCAGTGGGTATCGGGATCCAACTATCTCATAGAAGGTATGCAATCTCATTGCAAATTTCAACACTTGAAATTCTCGATAATATTTTTCCCCAAACGATCTATGACCTTGACAAGGTCAACAAACCATAGACCGTAAGTCAAGTTCAACCTATCATTTCTTGATTGAATTAAACCCACCCGCACGACCCTTGACATGGTCAACAAGGCCGTACGACTATCCTAATCCAATCTGCATCATATGCATAAACAGATAAATACTGGTCAGCTACCGCACACTACGCCTTGACAAGGTCAACAAACGATGCACGAATACTAAGCAGGACTTATCTGAAATGACGGAGGGCTAGGACAGGTTTTTCTGAAAACCTATTGCGTATCGAACTTGATATCGTTGTAGAATCGAGTGAATTTTGAAATAGAGTGATTTTGAGGCTTTTATTAATTTTGCTAAAGAGATCACTCCCGGTGAAGGGATCTCGGCTCTTTCCTTATCGAATAAGGTGCAGGACATATCATATATATCACTATGCAAATAAAAACTCTAAAAGCAATCAAAAGACAAACCGAGTGTTGTAGCATCTACCAGTTTTTCTAAAGAGGCCACTCCCTGTGAAGGGATCTCGGCTCTTTCCTCATCGAATAAGGTGCAGGATATATCATATATATCGCTATGCAAAGCAAAAACTGTAGCTACCCTTTTTGAAAATTTGATTCTACAACATCTTTTAGGTTTCTTTTCTTTCATTAATCACATTAATGAAGTCCCATCATTTAAGTCACCTAAACATCACAGATAAATACGACGTATACTTATGCCATCCGCATTCGCCTCGATGTCCCCTCGTGCACCGTTAGGTTAGGTAACTAACGGCAGAGCGGGGCAGGGCTAGCGCGGGTGTAAAACATAAGTAACGTCTATATAATATATCATATATACTATATACAGTATTTATCACAACATATCAAATGATCACATCACAGATATCGCAGCAGAAGAAACATATGAAACATTGGATATACTAGGACGTCCATGTTTTATTTTGAGCCTCTATAAAACACGGATTCCACGGTCGCGATGAATAGCCAAACCCACACCCTAGACCCCTACGAGAGCGACAAGCAACCCTACCAATTCTAGAGTTAGGAGACCCGGACTCGACTTCTCGAGTTGGTCTCCCACTGGACTCTAGAACCCGGTTACTTGTGCTCTCCTCCTTGGATCTATCCTAGTGCGGAAAAGTAAATAATAAACAAATGGTGACATCAACCTCATTCCGGAAGTGCCCCAATAAAAGAATATTACATACATTTAATTTTACATGAATGAAAATAAAAACCCTCATCTCACATAAAACCCCCGGCTATTGAGAAACGCGACGATCTAATATAACATATCCAGCAACACATAACATCACATGTCATCAACGTAAGTAAATATGCGCATCTCAATTGTCGTTGACATATAGCAACGAAACCGGAGATATCACATATTATACTTACGGTCGCAGAAAAGAAAGTGGAAAACTACAACATATGGAATCCACAATCTCTTTAGACATCGTAAATCTGAAATATCACATACTTCGCATTTCATGCCTAACTATATGAATTCCAGATATTGTATCACATTCCAGATAAATAGACAGTATTAAACTTTCCGAACGAATAATCAAATACCCAGGATTTCCTAAATAGCTCAACACTTGAGCGGAGTTCAAAAATTCCAGAATACGACACAGTACCAACGGTCCAGCCGTAGAAGGGTCAAGCCAACACCTCACATGTGGCAACGCCGTACTCTCCCAAACCCTAAGGTTCAAAAAGCAGTTCAAGACGGTCACATAATCGAGTTAAGGTTTGTTGTCTTCTAGAGGGTCCATCGCGTTACATGCACGTTTTTCCGAAAGATTTAAACTCAAGAAAAATTCAACACTTGAAAGTTTTTCGTGCCGGGAAAAATTTAGTTAATGATATCCGTTCGAACATTTTAATACTTTCTAAATTATCCGGAAAAAGAACGAAATTAAATTTTCCGATCGAATCAACTAATACAAAATAAACCCCAGAACACTCAACACTTGAGTCAGTTTAAAAATACCCAGAAAATATAACTCACAGAAATAGAGATTACAGTGCAAAAATGAGGGCATAAATCCTCTGTACTACCGGGGATCCGCGGCCTAAGCGCGGTACGGCCACGGTTCCGCGGCGGTTTGTACAGATTATGCTCTCGTTTTTCACTACAATTCTTATATTTCCCTGCTGATTTTTTTTAGGCATTTTTAATTCAAAAAAATCACAGTTTTTAAAATTTGTCCAGAGAGGTTCATTTTGGCGTTTCGGGGTTCGTTCGGAGTTTTAACTTCGTATACACGTCGCCTAATGCTCTAGCTATGCTCTGATACCACTGTAGGGTTACTAGGCACTCTAATAAGGTTCTACAAGGCATCAACCATGCCCGTTTAAATTTTTAGCCATGCCGAATAACCCTAAACAAGATCTTTGCTAGATAATTAGGGTTTCACATGCATGTAAAAGACATTTACTACTAAGTGAATACGAAATACAACCTTTGTAGATCGGTCCTTCACTTCTAAAGCTCTTTGTCGTAGTCCCTTCGCTGCGATCATGGTTCTCCCGGGCTCTTGCATGGCTTTACGAGGCGAAAGATGCGTCCTTGCTTGAAGTCTTCGAGGCCGAGGATGATCTACGTCGAGGGAATACCGACTCAAGCTACTACTTCACTAACTAGAGAACTAGTGAAGCAAACACCCTAAACTAAAGTGCTAGTCTAGTAGAGGATGGAGAAATAGGAAGTGGGTTCTCTTTAGAATTTTATTTCTCACAATGTTTTACTCTCTTTTAAAATCCTAGCATGCTTTTCTTTTACTCAAAGAAGAAGAAGAAGATGAACAAAAGAAAATATGAGGGTAATGATCAAGTGAGTGAGCTAACCATGGGTGAGTGAGTATCATATACTAACTCATGTATAGACATAACCATGGCTAATTCTAATGGTTGGGTTAACTAAATATCTTGAGTAAAACAAATTGAGTTGAATTTGTCAAAACACTAAAAGCTTCTACAAGCTTCATGCACTTAACAAATATTAATCAATTTAGATTTACTTTAAATATAAAAACCCCTCCACTAAAATTAGAATGGTGTATGTCTTATACACCCATGTCATGTGTATCATCAACCATGATACAAAAAGAAAACACATTTTTAATATATATCACATATATATTAAAGTTGTGCACACGTGAGAAAAATCCTCAAGTGAACAAGTGTTAGTTAATGTAAACTAGTATATCTAATATACAATTATACAATAAATTATTAAATCAACACTTGACTTAATAATCCGGTCATATCTCATGTAACCGACTAACATCCATTGTATCGACTTATCGAATCAACACTTGATTCGATAACCCGGCTATATCATATATAACCGACCGATACAAAAAGTCGCGAGAATAGAATACGGTATCACATACACGTATTATTCTCAGTCTCGCACATATCACATACGTGATCCTATTTCGTTTTTCCTGAGCCAGTAAAACCTCTATGTAGGACTCTAAAGACTCGTCAATACGCCGGCAGTAGGTGATGATCATATCAAGAACCCACAAGCCGTCAGCGATACTAGATGGACGTAACGGCTACCCGGGTATTGAGCGATCAGAAGATCAGCAAGCAAGCCCGCTCCAACTCCTGTAAAAGCCAAACGGTAACACTTCCCGTACAGTCCGGTCTCCTCGTCTGATATGTCGCATATCAAGTCTAGGGGTGGTAAACGTCAGACCCCAATAACCGATAAGTCGTGCCGATATGAGGCTCATAACGGGTCGAGAAACTACTGGTAACTCTTACCAGTAAATCTCTAAATCATCCCTGGCCAGGGACTTCCCTGTTATGGCCAATCGAGCACAGCGCAACATCAACTCCCAATACCGGGAGAGACGAAACCCCTCCTATCGCTCATTGCCTTCATGTGACTCGGGACTGTATCCAAAAACTACCGTTTTGCATGCCCTCTTGGACGTGGTAAGGTGGAAATCAAAGCACAGTGGGAATCACACAAGACTCTATGACGATCTCGGATCTACAGACTAACCTGCACAAGTGTCACCAGAGAACTGCCATCTGACGTGAGGTATAATACCATCTGGGAGTTCTCGGCGAGTCCGTCCAGTGTACCCAGTCTTCACTGAGCACCCGTATATCATCTCTGATGTCAAACACCAATGGATATGGGATCATCCATCGCCCATCTCATGAGTCGAGAAGCGTATACGCTAGTCTACTCTGGTATATCGATGCCCTGTCTCGATACACCTACGACTAGGAACATTAAAGGATGTACTTATGGACTACCATGGCCCTACTAGTATGATCTGCATCATAGTCCAGGTAGTTAAGTACACATCCTAAGGGCTTTACCAACATGTAACTATAAGACAGTATCAAGAGACAAGTATACATGTTAAGATAAAGAGCAACCATATAGCATACTATCATATCGAGAAAGAAAGTCCTTTCTATATATGTCCAAGCATCCAATATAATATACATCATCTGTACAATACTGGCCTCTAGGGCATACATACAACTAACACGAATGATGCCCAATTAAATTACACAGCAACCGAGAAGGAATTCTTGGCTGTTTTGTTTGCATTAGAAAAGTTCAGGCCTTATTTAATCGGCTCTCCAGTCATCGTATACACGGACCATTCTGCTCTTCGCCATCTTTTTGCAAAGAAGGACGTAAAATGTCGGCTGATCCATTGGATCCTCTTACTCCAAGAGTTTGACCTTGTCATCAAAGACAAAAGAGGATGTGAAAACATAGTCGCCGACCATCTTTCACGCCTCCCTTCTTCGCCGACACTTCAATTTCCGATAAACGACGTTTTTCTGGATGAGCAGCTCTTGACAGTATCATGCGAACCTTGGTTCGCAGATATTGTAAACTATCTAGCCACCGGACTACTGCCGAATGAATGGTCAAAACAGGACAGACTCTGATTCCTATCCCAGGTAAAACACTTTTACTGGGACGAACATTATCTGTTCAAGTATTGTCCGTACCATATTATTCGTCGGTGTGTCCTCGACAATGAATTCAAGAGCGTGCTGTCATTTTGCCACGATCAAGTATGTGGCGGGCATTTTGGCCCTAGAAAGACAGCCGAAAATATCTTGTTGTGTGGTTTCTACTGGCCACAACTCTTTAAAGACGCACATGATTACTGCAAGAAGTGCTCCCGATGCCAACACTTCGGCCGGATATCCAAGAGAAACGAAATGCCGCTCCAATCAATCTTGGTTGTGGAAATTTTAGATGTTTGGGGGATTGATTTTATGGGACCATTTCCTAATTCTTTTGGGAACTTATATATTCTCCTCATTGTTGATTATGTTTCAAAGTGGGTCTAGGTTGTGCCTAGCTGGACTAATGACAACAAGGTTGTCGTTAGATTCCTCAAGGAAAACATTTTCTCCCGGTTTGGGCACCCCCGAGCAATCATTAGCGACAATGGAACTCATTTCTGTAATAGGACTTTCGAGTCCTTGATGCAGAAATATTCCATTAATCATAAGCTATCAACGCCCTATCATCCCCAAACATGTGGGCAAGCCGAGATTTCAAATCGGCAAATCAAGCAGATATTGGAGAAGACGGTTTCGAAGAACCATAAGAATTGGTCTTTAAAACTTACTGATACCCTTTGGGCATTTCGAATTGCTTATAAGACCGATTTTGGCATGTCTCCTTATCGGCTTGTTTATGAAAAGGCTTGCCACCTTCTAGTGGAAATAGAGTATCGTGCATTTTGGGCGATAAAAGAGCTGAATCTATCTATAGAAAATGCGGGCAGCCATAGAAAGCTGCAGTTAAATGAATTAAACGAGCTTCGGGATGAAGCTTACGAGAACGCGGTTGTCGTCAAAAACTGAACGAAGGTGTTTCACGATAAACACCTTATGCGCAAAACATTCATACCTGGTCAACAGGTATTACTTTACGACACCCGGCTACATTTCCATCCCGGCAAGCTCAAGTCTCGATGGAAAGGGCCATTTTTTGTACGTACCGTATATCCGCATGGTGCGATCGACTTTGAGAATCCGGAGGACGGTTCACTATTTAAAGTGAATGGACACAGGCTTAAACCGTTCCTCACCGCGGACCCTTCGGAGGAGCTCCTGATGTTGCAAGAGCCGATTTAAATTGAATGATCTTCCTCCATCTACCCCCAAATTTCGGTTATCCAGCCACAAATAGTGGAAACATTGTTTCATATAAGTTTGGGGGTATGTACCACTTGTAATTATATAAAAACAAATAAAAAAAATTTTAAAAAATAAAAAAGAATTTTTTTTCAAATTTTTCGGGGTGTTTTTGTAAATTTTCGGTTTTAATAAATAATTAATAAATAAATTTACAAATAAATTCCTCTTTTTAATGAGGGATTTTTGCAAATAAACAAAACACTCCCAATAAATACACCCCGACCCCCTTCTGAGTTTCCTGTGCCTCAGAAAACCTTAATTCCACGACTCCCCGTCCACGACCAACCAATCCATTTTGAAGACTACCTACCCTTAATGGGAAATGATTGTTCTAAGGAACCACGAAAAGGAATCCAAGCTCGCACGCTGTTTGCGAACGTTTTAACTGTGTGCCGTTGGGCACAAAATAATATTTTTGGTAGTTCTCACAACACGACATTTTTCATACCATCCCTCCATATAGTGCACACATTGATGACACGAAACCCTAGTTATGATATGTGCACTGTTTTACTTCACTCAATTGGCGCGGGAAAGAGGGCTGCCAACTATCCTTGCCCTATGTTGGTGACATAACTGTGTCGCCATTTCCTTCCTGTTGAGGAATTCGAATTTTATATGCATGATGGGATTCCCATTAGACCCTTTCTTGAGGGTGTCTCCACGTCCTATACACGATTACATGATTTATGGTCGCGCACCAAACTGGCCGAAGACGTGCCCGCAAAGACAGCCAGCTCGAGCTCAACCGCGAGCGATGAAAAGCTTACCCCCGCTGTGCAAGCGCGCTTGATGCGACGAATAATTATAGGGGGTAGAAAGATTGATAGGGATGATGACCAACATTGATCAGCGAGTGATGAGTTTGGAGCAGGGCATGACCACCCTATTGGCCAGAGAGGAACGATCCCGATCACGATCGAGGGGACGGGGGGTGAGACCAGTAAGGCTGTGTCTAGTAGACGACGCAGGGAGCAGTGAGGACACTGCTTTCGATAAGTTTGGGGGTGGAGGTTGATTATAAATAGTTATCTTTGCATTGCATCTGCATATTTTTATTTTTGTACATATTTGTTTTTTCTTTCTTTGCATATTTAATTCCGCATTGCATCTTTATAAAAAATAAAAATAATAAAAATAATATATATATATATATATAAATAAATCAAATAAAAATTAAAAAATTTTAAAAATTATAAAAATTGAAAAGTTCAATTTTGGCTATATTTGACTTAAGTTCAACATAACGGTTGACTAGTTAGGAAAAACTAGATCCTAAACTTGGTAAATTAAAAAGCCTAAAAATAACCTTTCTTAAAGTTTAATTATACAAAATATATGTCCTTGCAGTTTATTTAGAAATAGGCAAATTTTGAGTTCAGTTCTTAGACTAAGTCAAAATAAGGGAAGAGTATTGAAATTTTTATTTGAAGTGTAAGTCTAAAAAATAAATTATGAACCTTTATTCTAAATTCTGAAAATATATAACCCACTACACGCTTACATACATCTTGAAACTTGGAATAGTAGAGGATACCTTAAAATGCTCTTGTCTAAAAAAACCTTAGTATGAAGGAAAATAAAATAAAAGTATAAATGGTGAATAAAGAGACATAAAAAAAAGAATGAACACTGGTTTTGTAATTGCTTAAGTCAACATAAATAAAGAAATATAGCGAGGGTGCTTTATCACTTAGTGCCTTAGACCAACTGGTTTGGGAGTCACTGCTAAGCCTTAGGTATTACAAGACGAGGAATTACGCCTAAATGCACAAGCATATTTTGTAATCAGTCGTTTAGTATCTCAAGAAGTATTAACGGTCGCATGAAAAATGTGTGAGCAATTTTCATCACCAACTAAAAAGTACTTTGGACGATGGACAAGAGTATGATAGCTTGAATTGAATTTCCAAGTGTAGGGGTAAAAATTACACACACTTAGGAGTATATGATTGGGGTTTGGATGAAAAATAGGAATGAAAGATAGGCCTTATATTTTCAGTAAAGATGATAAAAATTCCTGAGTTGAGATTGCACCTTAGAAGAAAAATTCAAAAATGCTGAAAACTTAATAAATTCGCAAAATATATACGATCTTAAGTTAAATGAAAAATGAGTGTGAAAAATACGGGTTGATGATTTCTAAGTTGAAGATAATAGAACTTCTTTCTAGAATACTGAATTGAAGAATTAGAATCAACGGCCAAATTGATCGGATTTTGTGGGTAATATCCGCTGAAAATTCTCAGGAGACAACACTCATCCTACTAGGGACACCTAGAGATTTAACGGCTTGTTGCACGAGCTCAATGCAATCGCGTTCCCTGCAAAAGTGAGGCTAGGATTTTTCGAGAATAAAATTGGCTTTGCTCGAGACAAGCAAAAGATAAGTTTGGGGGTATTTGTTCATATCAGATTTTTGCATTGTTATATCGCCCCATTCTTAATCACATTATATAAATAGGTGCTTTTGATCCATGTCTGCTAAATAGTTGCAGGTTACAGATTCTCAGCTCTTTACAGTGAGATTCGTAAAAAGTCGCAACAAATGTGGGACTACGACCAATAACAGATGAATACTGATCTGCATGATGCTGCATACCAGTTCAAGCAGAGTTCAAGGCAAAAGTCCGTTGCTGAATATCTGGAAGAGAACAAAAGAGTTTTTGAGAAACCAAGTCTACCAAACAGAAGATAAAAGCAACTAGTAGAAGACCTGAAAAGATGGCCTAAGATTCCACCATATGGCCGCGGTTCTGCGGCCGTGCAATGTACGTGTCGGTGGTAGTGTCGGTGCATTGACTCGGCTCTCTTGGGGTAGTTCTGTAATTTTGAGTATGGATCAGAATGTAGACCTAGGGTTTTCCTATCTGTAAATAGGAGGGTTTAAAGCCAAATTAGGTATGCCTCTTTTGAGGATGCCTCTTTTTATTTTTATTTCACTTTTTTATTTCTAGATATAGAATTTAATTCTCCATTGTAATGAGCTTTTAAGAGGTATCAATAAAAGTATGTTCTTTTTATCTTTCTCGCGTTTTTTTATCGCATTTTATTATCTGCAATTTCTATTTGTAAACTTAGTCGTAGAATTAAATCTGCATTTTTTTTCTTATCTCGAATTTTATTTTTATCTTTTTAATCGGTGAGTAATTCCTCACTTGTTAGGGCTAGAAGAAGGAAGGTTTGAGAGAAAGAAATCTCTCTCACTCCTTTCTTTGCCCAACACTTCAAAATACAGACTCCAATTAATTGAACCATAATCCGCTCACTACGGCACCCTATCCTACATGATAGAGGTGATTCCCGAGTTAGACCGGTTGTGGTTGAATTAATTGGAGGTTAGGGCTAAGAGACAAGAATGGACGGACAATGACCAAAAGGAAGAAACTAAGCATGGAAAGCCTAGCTTAGACTTGTAAGTTTCTTTCTAGTCGTCCTAATCCCCGTTGTTGTCGATTATCTTAACACCGATATTCATAACTAAGGCATTGAAAGAAGTATGAATTTCCTAAACTCAAATTAACCTAATCCTAACCCTAGCAAGCATTTTATCATCTTTTATCTCATTCGTAGATATTAAAACAAAACCCGATTTAATCGGATTTAACTCATTAAAACATAAAGAAAAGGATTCCATCTCCCTGTGGATCGACCCGTACTCAACCGGCTAGCTACCAAGCGACACCGTCTTGATTGTGGTAATTAAAATTTAAGCACGCATAGAAATACACTTGACAATCAGTAGGGTATATTTTTTAAAAAGGTAACATGTCAAGCTATATAAAGGTGTTTCGTTGTGGGATCATAGCAGCGTTAACTTTTGTGAGCAGAACTATACCCTAGAAAGACACATTTGACTGACGGGGAGAAAGTTTGTTTCATTCATGTGAGGAAAGGAGAACAAAACAAATACAACCAAACGTGCGGAGATTAGAGTATTTAAAAGGTAAAGAGTGGAGATGAGAATATGAAGAAAGGTCTATTAGAACAGAGGATAGAGTGATATTGATTAGAAGTGTAGCTGTCATAATGACTTCTGCCCAAAAAGAGATAGGAACAGATGATGAGAGAAGCAGAGCATGAGTATTTTTAAGGATGTAGCGGTGCTTGCATTCAGCAATACCTTTCTGTTCATGTGTGTGAGACAAGATTGCTGAGGGATAGTGCCATGCGTTTTAAAAATATTTTGTATTGAAGACGAAGCATATTCATGATCATTATCAGACCTAAACACTTTTATACGTTTATAAAATTAAGTGTGAATCATATTTGTAAATTCCATGTAAATGTGAATAAGATCAGAATGAACACGCTTAAGATAAACCCATGTATAACGTGAATAATCATCAACAAAGTAGACATAGTATCTATTACCAGGCAATGAGGTAGACGGTGCTGGTCCCTAAATATCAGAATGAATAAGTTCGAAAAGTTCATAAGACACATTATTACTCGATGAAAATGGGAAAGCATTTTATTTAGCTAGGCGAAAAGTACTGTAATTTGAACTAGAAACAAAAAGGAAAGAACCTAATAAACCAGAATCAGATACAACTTTTAATCGAGGACCAGAAAGATGGCCTAACCAGCAATACCAAATATCTGAGGTAGAAAGTCTAAAGCCAGTAGTAGAAGGAGGGAGATGAAGATGCTACAAAAGATGTAGCCCATTCACTCTACGACCGATCCCAATTTTCTGACCGGTGCGAAAATCCTGCACAGTACAAAAGGTACATGAGAAAGTGATGGTATAACCAGCATTAGCAAGTTGACTTACAAACAACAGGTTCATGGTAAGTTTGGGGATAAGCAAGATATAAGATAAAGTCAAACAACCAGAGGTGTAAGAAGCTGGTGTGATATCACCATAATGAGTTACCACAAGAGGTGTGTCATTTGCAGTATGAATTAAAAGGGAAGAGACAGGCTTACAGCTCGTAAGGATAGTGGAATTGAAAGTTATATAACGGGAGGCATCTACGTCAAAAATCTAAGGAGTAGAAGTACCAGAGGAGGCAGACAGGGAAGTGAAGTCAGAACTGGGAGAGACACCATTGATTCCAAGATTCCGAGTAACATAAGTGGCGATCTCTGCAAGCTGTGCCGAAATGAGGGAACCATGTGGCGAAGGTGCGGAAGGCAGCAGAGACTGTGACTACGGGGAGATTAGGGCTGGCGGTGGTGGAGTAGTCGCAATTGGCGGAATGGCAGTAGCAGCAACCGAAATTACACAGCAGTTGTGAGGCGAAGGCTCTGGTGGTCGTATCATACATTCAAGAAGTAAATGACCATTCTCTTTGCAATAGCGACAAAAGAGGAATTGCTTTGAGGTAGTATTGGGAGGACCGTGTCGGAGAGCAATGATGCGTAGTGAGAGCATTGGGGGAGGATGTTGTAGGTGAAGGCACAACCTGTGAGGATTTAAGCATTTGAAGACGCGTCTCTTCAGCCATAAATTCTGCGACAGCTTCAGTAAGAGGTGGAAGAGGACTGCAATGTAGGATATGTCAACGCATCCTTTCGAACTCAGGACGGAGGCGCATGATAAAGTGATAGAGATGTTGCCTATTACATTACTTTTGGAGCTTGAGTGTAAGATCAACTTGGTCAGCAGGGATGACTTTCTCTATGGTTTGCAACTTTTCCCAATAGCTGGATAGGAGGGTGTGAAAGTCCTGAATGGAATGATCATCTTGACGAGCATCTTGAAGGTCCTGATGTAGCTGGTATTCACGAGAAGTTTTAGTTTGAACATACATACGACTGAGAGCGATCCACTGATCACGAAAGGTAGACAAACATCCAATGGAAAGGCGAATGGAAATCGCAACAGAGCGCAAGATGTATGCCATAATTTTTTGACCAGTACAAATCCATTGACTACTAGTCAGAGGAGACTCACCAGCAGAAAGGAAGGACGAAGAAGATCCTGGAGTTTGAACCGTGGTAGTGGGACATTTTGTGGAGCCATCAATATACCCCTAAAATGCAAATGCTCGAAGATTGTACTGCAATGTGAGCCCATGCAGTATAATTTGTAGGACCAGTGAGTTGAACATCCAGCGAGAAAAAGGTGTATAGCCCTTACTTGTTCATGAATTACGATGGAGAACAATCACAAAGTTCATAATCAGAGACGAACAACCGCAAGTGGCTATGGGTTAAGAGAAGTGCCTGTCGGAGAGGGAGTTGATCGAGGCAGAACGGAGCAGCCTAGCGGATCGGGGCATTATTACCGAGGAGAAGGAAGGAGCCGGGGGTTCTAGGGTCACAGAGGATCGGCGATCAGGGGAGCTTCGCGGGGATCGAAGGCCTCATGGGGGGTTGTAGGGTCGCAGGAGATCGATGATCAGGGCACTGTAGCTAGGGATCGAAGGGAGCAGAGGATCGGAGATCGATCGCTCTGGGGTCACCGGTGAGAGATCGACGTTGCATAGGGTTTGGCGTTCTTGGGAGAGAGATCGGCGCTGCAGGGGGTATCGGCTTCACGGGAGAGGGATCGGCGCATGGAAAGCCAATGGGAAAGAGGGATGAGGGAGAGAGGGGGAGCCGAGGAGAGAGAGGGGGGTCTTCGGTGCTATCTCGAGGAAGGAGACGCCGGCCCTAGATGCGAGAAAGAAAAAAATATTTGTTTTTGAGAAAAGAAAAAAAATATTATTCTCGCTCTGATACCATGTTAGATCAAGTAATTGGTGGAAAAGAGGGATATTCCTTCATAATAAAACAGTGTATACATGGTTCTATTTATACCAGTTAGGAGATCCCCAAATAAGAAACTCCTAAGAAAGGAAGAAAAACGGTGAATATACAATCAAATATAACATACTAAATATAGCGATTATATACTATATTTAACAAAAATTAATGTAAGTGTAGTGGAAATGGACATATATGTTCATATCTTAAAAGAAAGTTGTCCGACAGTCTGAATGGGATGTAAATCAGGTCGTAGATACTCCTTTTCATATTTATGCATTTTATTACCATGCGAGGTAGAAATGACTCAAAATAAATCTATAAACTATAATAAAAATACTGCAAAAAAGATGAGCTAAGAAAAATTCGTTTTTGCAACATATCAACAAGCTCAAACTCATATTAAGTATTTTGTTTCTACTAAATTACTTTCAGTATTACTCTTGCACATAAGTTATAAGGGCTTTAAAATCCCTATAGCATGCCCACGTTCAACTTGTTGGGTTAAGATAGAAAATTATAATCCTTAACCATCACCATCTTCATAAATGAACGTGATGTTTTGATGCAGTGACAGGGCCGACTTTAATAAAATAGCACTGTCTGTTTTATATTATCATCACTACTAAAAAAAAGGGTTGTCCCTACGGTTTTATCCGTATGAGCAAAACACTATCCCTACGGATATGTTCGTATGGACTCGAAAATACACCGTAGGTGCAATGGTCGCAGGTGCAAGTCTTCGTCCTGAACATACTCCTACGGATAAATAATTGCCCCTACGGTTTCATCCGTAGGGACACATGTCCCTACGGTGTATTCCGTAGGGACAAAATATTTATTTAGTTTAGTAGTTTATAAAATAAAATACTTGCCCCTCCGGTGTTATCCGTAGGGTCAACTTCCTGCCTCTACGGAATTAGCCGTAGGTCCAGAAATAAGCCCCTACGGATATTGTCATAGGGACAAGTGTAACGCCTGTTATTGAGTCTTTAAGGGCAAAATGTCAGGTATCCTGATATTTTGTCCTTACGGATAAATATGTAGGGACCAACTATTTACCTACGGATTAATCCGTAGGGGCAACAGATGGACCTACGGATTAATCCGTAGCGACAAAATATCAGGTTTTTTAAATAAAAATGGTTTCCTGTTTTTTCCTCGCCCTGTGCACAATAATATATATATCATATAACCAAATACCGCACTATTCATAATCAACATCTCACGCATAATATATAAAAGAAATCAACAAACAGAATACAATATCAATCTAAATCACCGTGAACACGCAAACACCACCAATATCGTCCAAAATATATACAATATGTATCATATAATTACATACATGCTTAAAATATATATAAAAAAAGCTACACTAACTCGGTCCAGCTCCTCCACCTTTGATAATCGCCGTAATCTGGCGATTCTGCTCCTTGGTACAACCATGAGTCGTCAAAAACTCGACCAATGAAGGAGCGGACTGTGCAGGAGTCTGAGCGGGCTGTGGAGCTGCAGGAGTGGTCTGCGCAACTACAGCCGAGATAGTGGCTTGCAGAGCCGCAGCCGAAGGAGATGGATGTGGAGCCGCAGCCGAAGTACCCTGTCACATCTGTTGAATTTTGTGTGTAATAAACGAGTAAGAACTGTGTATTAGTCGAATTAGTATCATTATCAGGTTATTGTGAAACCCCAATCTAAGATTAATCAAAGTTAAGTCTACAACCAAATAAGCTCAGGCTACTAATATTGGATATGTTACTATCTATAATATGATATAATATTTTACTGTTAAGTAGTATACATACCATCATCTCCTTCAACTCCTGGACGGTGGTCTTCAAGGTGGAAACATCTTGCACTAGATGTTGCTCACGGGGCGTAAGGGAAGTAACTGCCGGAGTAGAGTCCAACCTCATATGGGCCCTGCTAGGACCCAGTCCCCGGCCTCTCTCCCAACCTCCATGGTACCTTCCGTGTGCGGCATCTAGGACAGGGGTCAACAACATCGGATCATTCTGTCCAGTAAAATCGATCCCCGATGCCTCCGCCTGCTCCACCACCCGCTCATACACCCACATTAACCAGTAAAATATAAGTATATCGTTTAAATTTGAACTTTTCAAAACAAAAATTTCAAACCTGTTAGAATAAATATTAACACTTACACAATACTTCTGAATAGCGGTGTCGAGGAATCGAAATCCGCCCATGGCAGGATCTGTCAAGGTGCCTCAGACGACAAGATATACGGTCAGCACACTCGGTGTACCACCCAGCGGCAGGGTCTGAGCTCTCTGCAATTCGCACAAAAATTACATATATTATAAAATAACTCTTAATATTACATTATATCACAGTAGGTATATTGTAATTTACTAATACCTCCATGGTATGAGTAATATTTCTCGAGCCACTTGTATAAGTGGGGCGACCCCTCTTCGTCGACTTCCTATTCTCTTTATTTTGATCGACATGTTTCTGAACAACACATTCAGATTTAGTTTTCTAATTAATCAACACAAAAAATAAATTATATACTAAACAACGAATTACATTTAAAATACATACATGTTTACGCTGAGAGTCGAAATATTGACATAAGAGAGGCCATGTATCTATATCGACTCTCGCAAAGGCCGGAGTATATAAGAGAGCCGTTCTCTCTGTCTCGGGGGTCGCCATCTACAAGGAATAGCAGTCAATCTTCAGCTCGTTCCTATTGTATCGGACCTTTGATTGCATGTTCTTCATCAGGCCATGGTATAGAGCATGAAGATCGAGCACCCTCTCAGGGTGATCAGGGTCGGATACAGGCTGAAAGTCGTAATCCAACTGCAAATACAAAAAAAACAATGTTATTAAATTGCAAGTATTAAATAATAATAAATATATTGGGTAATTCAAATGAAAATATATATTAATACCCGAGCCTGATCCCAGAAGAGGGCAAATGAGCGCCGGTGCTGGTCGCCCCACTCAACGTGAAGTGGATACTTCTTCACGAGGCGGTTCTCATCCCCCATATACCGGCCAAACCTCTCGGCATAATCGCCGGTATAACGATAATCAGGGGTAAATAAGAGAAGGAATGCTGCCTCCCCCTAGATCTGTCGGGCCTCATCCTGTGGGACTGATTCGGGCCTCGAGTCCCCCTCTCGGGATGGGGATGCCCTGTATCTACAAGAAATATCAAGACAATCAATATTAAGACAAAGTGGTATTAAGAAATCAAGGTTTAACTAAAATTGAAGTGTGATATATACCTCCGGCGACAGAAGCACGAGCCTGGGCCCGGGCAGCATCACGAGCGAGACGATAGTTCCTCCGGTGAGGAACAGCCGGTGACCCGGACGTAGACGCATCTACTCCAACTAGAAAATAAACATCGATAAAATTACATGAATTTCATGTTTATTCATAAAGGATATGTAAAATGAATAAATATTTTATATTTATTCATACAAACCTACAGACTGAGTAGAGGGTATGAAAGTGACGGGAGTGGCCCCTGCACCAGACGTGGACGCACCACCTATAATTAGACAATTAAATATTGACTATATAAGTAATTGCAAAAAGAATGTGTATATCAATAATATAACATTCTAAATCAATATGTAAACACTATACGATATATAAACATACCCGCAGGTGCGGTGGCGGCCTCTACCTGAGATGTGGAGACACCACCTACAGCTAGACAATTAAAAAATGATTATCTAAATATGTAAGAGCAAAAAGAATGTATGTATATTTATGATATAGCATTATAAATAAATATGCATGCACTATATGATATATAAATATACCTGGAGGTGCGGGAGTGGCCTCTGTCCCTGATGTGGACGCACCACCAACAGCTAGACAATCAAACATTGACTATATAAGTAATTTTGACATAAATATGCATGTATATCTATAATATTACATTCAAAATGAATATGCGTGCAATATACTTGGAGGTGTGGAAAAGTCCATACGAAAGGAGGCATCCAAAGGGGTCTCCGATCGGGGTGCAAGACCGGCCCTCTGAAGCTCCCTACGCAGCTCTCCGGGCGGCAGAACCGCTCTGCCTCTACCGGTGCCATGGCTGGAGCTCCTTCCGCCCTTCGCTGCTCCCGTCATCGTCATCAAATTTAGATAAAACGGTTCGTGGACGCATTAGACAATCATTACATATACATGCTATATATGTATAGATCGTAAAATATGAAGTAATAATATAACATTACTGATAACCTTTTTCGTTTCGTGGACGCATTAGACATATATACTTGGATTTCATCATCGATATCATTTCTAAACCACGTAACTTCATGGTCAGCCGAAGACAACCCGTCTTTTGAAACAGACGATCGGAGCACTCTAAGTCTTCTCTCTTCTTCATCCTCATCGCTGTCCTCAAATTCTGGGACATCCTAAACATCTTTGGGTTTCCAACGGCATACGACACTCCATCCCAGATGCTTCAAACACTGTGAGTACTATACTTGGAATGCTTAGTTCGGAAAGATAAACGGATCGTCCTGACCGTAAAATCGAAGTGTGTTCACACTGGTCAATCCATATTCATCTTTCCAAGTCCCGAGATTGTTTCTCCACCTATCCGTATCGGTTCGTGTATCGTACCAAGTACACTGAAATATATAAAACGGTTCTGATCGTCCGGGATATTGGATGCCAAGTATACAATTTAAGTATCCATAATAAATCACACCATCCGATCCTACCGTCGCAATCCCACTATTCTGAGTGGTTCTAGATGTTTTTATGTCCTTAATTTCGAATTTGTATCCAAGGACACCGAATCCTTTATAATATGCAACCTCCATACTAGGAAACTGAGCTAAACATCTTGAATCACTCTCTAATAATGCAGACAAGTTCGGATCGTAGATCTAACAAAACAAATTTCACGACAAATACATAACGATATAAGTTTAAATTAAAACTGGTAGCAATAACATGTTATTCGAATAACTTACACGATCTGCAACACAATCGCAAAAATTATCCTGATGATATTTTTCCAATCGTTCATCATTCCAATCAGGATGCCCCTCACGTATCTCGTTAAAATGAATTATGTTCTCAACAATAAATTATGACATTAATATTATATTATTTCATACACACACAAACATAAATATAACAATTAATCCAAAAAAAACTTACTCTCTAATTTTATCAAGACATGCGCTATTGAGGAGGATAAACCGGTATACCTTGTTGATAAACGTAGTGTTTACTCTCTTATAATCATCTTTATCATATGGCCTGTTCTGAATTTTTCGAGGCCGGTTAAGTCTCGTCTCAATGTTCTCGTCCAGATAGCGGGAAAAAAATGTGGTTATTTCATCTAGAAGATAACCTTGCATGATAGAACCTTCTGATCGATTTATATTGCGTATATACTTTTTTAGAGTGTAGAGGTATCTAAAGAAAAATATGTTAAATAAATAAATACAAGCATACATGACAACAATAATTTTACAAATTGCGCGCAATTCCACGTATCTCTCGACGGGATACATCCATCGATATTGTACCGGTCTGGGTAACTTAGCCTCAGTTGCAAGATGAATCGTCAGGTGTATTATG
This sequence comes from Agapanthus africanus, assembly GCA_030015575.1. NCBI lineage: Eukaryota > Viridiplantae > Streptophyta > Magnoliopsida > Asparagales > Amaryllidaceae > Agapanthus > Agapanthus africanus. The sequence goes on from JASDDO010000031.1 coordinate 571,149,152, forward strand.
ATATCGAAGAATGACGGTAGGAAAATACGCTCAAACTTACAAAGTATCAACGAACTGGAATTTTCTAGTTTCTCCAGCATCACAACATCCAGTGTTTTAGCGCATAATTCTCTGAAAAAAATAACATTGGTCATTGATTACTAGACCAACCGATTCGGGAAGGGAAGTCCTGAAGGCTAATGGGAGAAGGTGCTCCATAATAACATGGTGATCACGACTTTTCAGTCCATCGATCTTGCCTTTCATAATTTTTATCTTCTTGCTAAATGATCCTGAGAAATCTGTAAGAACTTTCAAATCATGCAAAACCTGTAGAAATCTTTTCTTCTCCGGCTGTGACATATGATACACGGCATTAGGAAGTACAAACTTGCCCGGTTTACCCGCTATCGGTTTAGAATGCAATTCACTTCTAATTTCCCAGTCTTGTAGATCCATCCGATTATAGTTGTCTTTCGATTTCCCGTCTTTATAAAGAAGCAAGTTGAGTGCGTGCTCGGATACTCCCTTCTCTATGTGCATGATGTCCAGACAATGACGCACTAAATTTGTTGACCAGTACAAAAGCTCGAAGAAGATGCTTAACTTGTTCCAAAATGGTGGTTTGACATGTTTTGTCGGATCCATCCCGAAGGTCACATTATTGTAACCATCCCACTGAGCAGTCAAGTCTTCTCCGGACAATAGGGCTGGAGGTCCAAGAAGCTCCTAATGACCATCAAAGTGAACAGAGTTTAACCTGTAGGGGTAGTCTAGAGGCAGGAAATGTCGATGGCTGCAATAACAAACCTTCCTGCTAAAATTCACGAATTTGGATGTTGTATATTGATGGCAATAAGGACATACTTTGTGACCATGTACGGACCAACCTGATAGCATTCCATACGCAGGAATGTCATTAATTGTCCACATTAAAGCCGCACGTAGTATGAAAGTTGTATTTTTGTTTGCATCGTAAGTCTCTACACCATCAATGAATAAAGATTTTAACCCATCGATCAGAGGTCGGAGATAGACGTCGATATTGTTTCCTGGTGAGTTTGGTCAGTCGATAAGAAGAGGCATCATAAAGTATGATTGCTCCATAGCGAACCAAAACGACGGATTATAAACTATCATTACAACGGGCCATGTGCTGTGGCTTCTAGCCATATAGTTGAATAGGTAGAAGCCATCACTAGCGAGTCCAAGCCTGACATTGCGAGGATCGCTACTGGATATTTCGTGCCTCCTATCGAAATCCTTCCATGACGGTGAATCTCTTGGATGACTCATTTTTCCATCTTCAATTGGAGGAGCACGGTGATGCCAAATCATTGCCTCGGCTGTTTTCTTGCACCTGAATAGCCTTTGCAGCCTCTGTGTTATGGAAAAGTATCGTGCTATCTTGACAGATATATCAGGCTTCTTATCAGAATCTTTCGGTTTATACCTGGTCTCTCCGCATGTTGTATACTCTTTCAAATCTGAATTCTCTTTCCGGTACAACACGCAATTTTTAGGACATGCTTGAATCTTCTCACACTTCAGACTCAAATCAGACATCATCTTCTGGGCTCCGTACCAGCTGTCGGGCACGTTATTTCTCGGGGGCATAGAATCTTTCAAGAACGAAAGAAGTATTGTGAATGACTTGTTGCTCCATCCATTTAGGCACTTAATCTGGAAAAGTTGGACGAACCATAAGAGGGTGGAATACTTTGCATTCTCATAAATTGGTTTTCTGGCATCATTCATGAAATTTTCATACTTATCCATACGCGGTCCTTGACCGGAAGGAATGCCATGTTCGGTACGAATAGATTCACTTAGGGAAGGCACTACCATATCCTCCATTTCTTCTCCTGGAAAGAAATTACCGTCTTCTTCTTCTGCCGCATTACCGTCTTCTCCTTCTTCTTCTGCCGCATTACTGTCTTCTTCTCCTTCTCCGTGATATAACCAAGTTGTATAAAGTCTAGTAAAATCATGTTTAACGATAAGAAGCTCTGCGAATTCTATCTTCTGCCAGTACTTATTCCCACATCAATCGCACGGGCAGAGAATTTTCTCTAACACGATCTTATTATGTGCGCGTGCAAATTCAATAAAAGCAGCAACTCCTGTGACAAACTTAGGTTGCATACGTTGTTGCCAATTTACATACATCCAGTCCTTAACTCTGATGTACTCATGGGCCATGTTAGACTGTATAACATATAAATTGTATGTTATGATGACTATATTGAGAAATCTAAGAACGGGATGGTTACTGACAAAAAAGAAAATCCGTGTATGTGCTTTGTGTGTGTGTTTGTCGTTGAAAAGAATAAATTATCGATAAACAAAGCTAGATTTGAGGATACCCATGTATGAGTTGTATTCTATATATGTGTGTTTCAATTTATGATTTCGCTTAAGTGTAGTGTTGTTAGTGTATATGTGCTGTGTGTGCGTTTATTATGTATTCGTGTTGTTTGTGTGTGTTTTTCGGCTGTCGTGGGTAAGGCTTCTATCCCATTAAGAATGTATAGAGTGGACATCCATTCGCTTGTGCTTTCAACCGTTTCGAGTAAATTTCAGCAGCACCTCCCCGCTGTTCTCCGTGTACACTATAATAGAATAGATAATCATTTCAAAGCCGTGAAACAACGTTGAAATGAACATCTAATCTATCTTTATACACGGAGAACCAGCGGAAAAGTACCGACGAAATAACTCAAAACGGATGAAAACACAAGTGAATGCAGGTGTTTGCTTTATACATTCCTAACTTGTCCACACTGGACAAATCTATCGGTTATCATACGATTGATTCTTCTCGTCATATAGACTATACTACGGTTGTTAGTACCGAACTATACCGTCCGATATTTAACAAGCTTCGTATAGTTCTATGTCATGACGAATATCGAACGTATGTTAACCGATAGACAGGGATTAAGTTGCGCTTTGGTTTTCATATATGAGTATCGATGAGAATATGAAAATTTCATATTATCATCGAGTATCATATATTGGTTTTAACTTGAACAGGTTTTACGTTTACGTTTCGTTATTAAGGGTTCGAAATTTTTAGTTTAGGGTAAATTTTTCTTGCGTTTACGGTAAACTTATACGTTTACGTTATCATCGAGTATCCTACTGAATGAACTGGTGCACCCTAAACCCTAACCCTAAGTAACCCAAATTAACCTAATTAATCCCAATTAACCATAATCGTTATCCTAACACAAATTATCCCTAATTAACACAAACTTAAACCAATTTATTTAAATTAACCTAATTAACCCTAATCAACACCCTAACCCTTTCAAATTATCACTAATTAACCCAATTAACCCTATCTATTTTACGTAATTAACCCAAATTAACCCTATCCTCTAACCCTCACCCTAATCCTAAACCAAACCCTAACCCTGAACCAATCCCTAACCCTAACCCTAACCATACACTGAACCCTAACCCTCACTACTACAATATGGGGTTGCCCCTACGGATGATGAAATCCGTAGGGGCAGATTTTTCTTGCCCCTACGGACTAAGCCGTAGGGCCAAATGGTTGTCCCTACGGTGCCCGACATTTTAATTTAAAAATATTAAATCTTAATTTGTTGTTTGGCCCTACGGAGCCGCAAACCAATAACCTACGGTTATGTTCGTAGGGGCATCTAAATGGGAATTTAATAAAAAAAAGGCACAGAAATGCCCTACGCCTCGATCTCTTTCCCTCTCGTTCCCAAAATTTCTCTCGTTCCCGCGTCTCCAATTTTCTTTTCGTCGCCACCGCGCGCCCTCCGTTCTCAGCCCGCCACCGCCTTCCGTTCTCGGCCCACCACCGCCCTCGTTCTTCCTCGTCGAGTTCCTCATCGCCGATTGCGTGCGTCGTCAACCGCCAAGCGTCTCTGTCGTCTCCTCCACTGTCTACAGGTAAGTAAATCTCCAATTAAACATAATTGTGATGATGTTAGGGCTAGTGTTCAGGGTTCGGGTAGGGATGAGAGTTAAGGTTAGGCATCGGGTTCAGTTTATGTTAGGGTTAGGGTTAGGGTTGGGGCTCGGCTGGGGCTGGGGTTGGGGTTTAGCTGGGGCTGGGTCTATGGTTAGGGTTAGGTTGGGGCTGGGGTTAGGGTTGGGGCGGGGCTGGGCTGGGCTGGGGCTGGGGTTAGGATTAGGTTGGGGTTGGGGTTTGCTGAATTTGGCAAACCTGAGAAGAATTTCCAGCAATTTTAGCCTAGTTTGATTACTATAATTATTGTTGATCGAGAAAATCTTGGGTCCTTAATCAAACATTGTTTGTTACTGTATGTCAACGAGTACTGATAAAAGAAAAAACCGATTTCAAGTGGAAATTAGGTATGTACAATATTCTAATATAAAAATTAAGAAATCCCTTTTATTTAAATATAAAAGCATATGTTTCATGTTAACAATAGGAGTTTGGCTTCAAGCATGGTTAATTATATATGGATTTATGTTTATAATTATGAAAAAGAGTATCAACTTAGAACTATCATACTATTATGTTGATCTGCATGGTGATCTGATGAATGTGTCTAAATTTTATATAATCTCCTAGAAATACCTTGATGCCTTGTATCGATAAATTTCAGGTTAATTAGTTAATTAGGCATATGGATTGTTATATTATAGGTGAGCCGAATATCAAGAAATTGTAGAATTATTGGATTTATGAGTTTTGATAAACATTGATTTGATAAAAAAATGGTAATTTGTAATATCTTAGTTTTTACCAAGTTAGGGCTTCAAGCCAAGGTTGTTCTCCTCGTCGCCACCGCCGGTTTCGTCGCCACTGTAGTTCTCGTCGCCACCGCGGTTCAGGTCGTCGCCACCGCCGTTCAGGTCGTCGCCCCAGCCCCAGCAGCCGTTCAGGTGAGTAAATCTCGAGGTAAGTTAAAGAATTTATTGGATTATTTTGGGCTTAGGGTTCATGGCGTGCGAGTTGGGGTTGGGCTGGGGTCGCGGTCGCAGTCGGGGTCGGGTTAGGGTTGGGGCAGGGGCTGGGCTCCGGGGTCGGGTTCGGGGTCGGGGTCGGGGTAGGGGTAGGGTCGGGGTCGGGGTCGGGGAAGGGTCAATTTATCAAATTTTTTATTGGGGGTGCGGCTGGGGCTGCGGGCTAGGGCTAGGGCTGGGCTGCGGCTAGGGCTAGGGTTGGGGCTGTGGCTAGGGCTGCGGCTAGGGCTGTGCGTCCTCCAGAGAGCGATCATAGGATCGGTGAAGTGAGGTGGGTGGATATGAGATACGATGGATTTCCATGTGTTCAATGGAATGCTGAGGGTCAGAGTCGGTTATTCATATATCTCCCAAAAAAGAATGAGTTTGTTATCAAAGGTGTATTGACTTCTACATCAAGGAATATCAGTTATATGTCATCCAGTGACTAAGTCTGTTTCTGGCCCAACCATATTTATGAATCGTTTCTTCTTTTTCCTTCTTACGTATATTTACTAGTTCAGACTGTATGCACCTCTGCAATCAACGCCGAGAACTTGTACATTATAGGTTAATAGACATATGCTATGAAATCACGGTGCATATCGAATTCATGATATGTTATAGTCCCTCATTATTTTTACTGTGGTGAGAAAGCAGTCGCTGGTGGCCACAAGCCATAGAATTGGCAGTTGTCCTACCTGCGATAACATCTTACAAATCATCAGTAGACATCTCTGTTATATTAACCTTTTAATGTCTGCATGCATGCATGTTTATTTGCATATTTCCACTTGTTTGTGCCATGATATGTTAAAGTCCCTCATTATATTTTTCCTCTGCTAATTATATTCTTCTAGATCATGTTTGCCTAATCTATCCGAGGCTTAGCATAATCTAGTTGCGATAAACAATTCCATCTTCTGCTACTATGGTGGCACTGAGAAACTTCCATTTAGAAATGACAGCACGTATTTTGTGGAAGTACTGTACATAAGTAAAACCACAACGGGCATGACAAATTTGTTGACCAGGTTCCGATTACTGTGTGAAAGTTGTTCGGATGAAATTCTAATTCTGGTGGAATTGAAACCGATAACCGGTTCATATGGTGATTTAGGCTGCTTCAGTGATATTTGTGCCTACATTGATGCCTCAAGCAACGAATCAAATGATGTGGATCACAAACTAATTAAATAAATTTTGAATACCAATCTGGACTGGGATTTGAATACCAATCCTAGTTTGCTACATTTTTTTATATATAGTAGATGGTGATACTTCTTTAAGTAAAAACAATCCTACACTTAAGCGAAATCATAAATCGAAACACACATATATAGAATAAAACTCATACATGGGTATCCTCAAATCTAACTTTCATTGAATTTGCACGCGCACTTAAAATAACAACCTTTATACTAAAAAATTATGTATGCCATTACTTAGTAGTTTATGGTTTTTAGACGCAAAAGCCATTTGAGAAATACTTTTCCAACCCACTATTAATCCATATTCTCAATATAGTCATTGAATTTGCACGCGCACATAATAAGAAGGAGAAGACAGTAATATGGCAGAAGAAGAAGGAAAAGACAGTAATGTGGCAGAAGAAGAAAAAAATGACATTCCTTGTTCTCTGTTTCAGCATCAATCTTCTGATATGAACTAATGATGGTTTTCACATAGGCTTTTCCCTTTAGAGACTTCTTAGTGTCCAATGGAAAGCATACATCAGATTTGTGCAGGTCAGGTTCTTCTATGACTTTCAAGAGTCTCAACTGATTCTGTAAATTACACCCTAGTTGGGTGATATTTTTACCACTTCTCACTGCTGGTGCGCTCTCTAAATCCATTTTGAATGTAATATTATCGATATTCAAAATGGATATTAGAGAGCGCACCTGCAGTGAGAAGTGGTAAAAGTATCACCCAACTAGGGTGTAATTTACAGAATCAGTTGAGACTCTTGAAAGTCATAGAAGAACCCGACCTGCACAAATCTGATGTATGCTTTCCATTGGACACTAAGAAATCTCTAAAGGGAAAAGCCTATGTGAAAGCCATCATTAGTTCATATCAGAAGATTGATGCTGAAACAGAGAACGAGGAATGCCATTTTTTTCTTCTTCTGCCACATTACTGTCTTCTCCTTCTGCCACATTACTGTCTTCTCCTTCTTATTATGTGCGCGTGCAAATTCAATGACTATATTGAGAATATGGATTAATAGTGGGTAGGAAAAGTATTTCTCAAATGGCTTTTGCGTCTAAAACCATAAACTACTAAGTAATGGCATACATAATTTTTTTAGTATAAAGGTTGTTATTTTAAGTTTTCCCTTATAGAGATATGATCTAACTGCATCTATAAACTATAAGTGTGCAGAAAATTATGATAAGAAACCATAAGAAAGGGTCGTAGCCATGCATAACCTTGAATCTACATACCAAATCATGCAAAAGCATGCACTTATTGTCACCTTACATTGGAATATAAAATATCTTGGAAGACTATAAGCGAGCATTTAAATCTTGATAGCTTTTCACTTCAACATATATTTTTCTCAAGTACGATGAAATATACTTGCTCCGTATAAACCGTTTTCAGGAAGATGGATTAATAATGACAAATTATCCATTGTGGCTCACTAGGTTAGCATTTTCTCTTCTATTGACCATCTTACTAATCTGCTTGGTAAATTTATTCGGAACCGGCTGTGAATCATTAAAAGACATGCATAAGAAAGAAAACTAAAATACAGATATATAGCATACCGATACATCGAAACTTCATAGTTGCGATGGCAATCCAGAGATATTTATTTCTACACATGTGGTGCGCGTGCGAATGCGTTAGGCATTATGGACAAATATTTCAGAACATGGAAAGTATTATTCGTATAAAGTAATTAAAACTTTTAAACACCTTGGGTAGATATTTTCTTAGTTGATGCAATCATATCATGAGGACTAAATTTAATCTATTATACATATGCATATGTATTTTTCTAACCTAATATATCTCACACACACACACACAGAGAGAGAGAGAGAACACCAGTTTGGTAGAGAAATTAGCTAGCAGGACCCTGAAGAAATGGAGTCCATAGCATTGCTCATCATCATCATCATCCGTGATCCCTTTGAAAAAATATTATCAAAGGGGTCATGGATGATGATGATGAGCAATACTATGGACTCCATTTCTTCAGGATCCTGCTACCTGATTTCTCTACCTACCTGGTGTTCTCTCTCTCTCTCTCTGTGTGTGTGTGTGTGTGATATATTAGGTTAGAAAAATACATATGCATATGTATAATAGCTTAAATTTAGTCCTCATGATATGATTGCATCAACTAAGAAAATATCTACCCAAGGTGTTTAAAAGTTTTAATTACTTTATACGAATAATACTTTCCATGTTCTGAAATATCTGTCCATGATGCCTGACGCATTCGCACGCGCACCATGTGTGTAGAAATAAATATCTCTGGATTGTCATCGCAACTATGAAGTTTCGATGTATCGGTATGCTATATATATCTGTATTTTAGCTTTCTTTCTTATGCATGTCTTTTAATGATTCGCAGCCGGTTCCGAATAAATTTACCAAGCAGATTAGTAAGATGGTCAATAGAAGAGAAAATGCTAACATAGTGAGCCACAATGGATAATTTGTCATTATTAATCCATCTTCCTGAAAACGGTTTATACGGAGGAAGTATATTTCATGGTACTTGAGAAAAATATATGTTGAAGTCAAAAGCTATCAAGATTTAAATGCTCGCTTATAGTCTTCCAAGATATTTTATATTCCAAGGCAAGGTGACAATAAGTGCATGCTTTTGCATGATTTGGTATGTAGATTCAAGGTTATGCATGGCTACGATCCTTTCTTATGGTTTCTTATCATAATTTTCTGCACATTTATAGTTTATAGATGCAGTTAGATCATATCTCTATAAGGGAAAACTTAAAATAACAACCTTTATACTAAAAAAATTATGTATGCCATTACTTAGTAGTTTATGGTTTTAAGACGCAAAAGCCATTTGAGAAATATTTTTCCTACCCACTATTAATCCATATTCTCAATATAGTCATTGAATTTGCACGCGCACGTAATAAGAAGGAGAAGACAGTAATGTGGCAGAAGGAGAAGACAGTAATATGGCAGAAGAAGAAAAAAATGACATTCCTCGTTCTCTGTTTCAGCATCAATCTTCTGATATGAACTAATGATGGATTTCACATAGGCTTTTCCCTTTAGAGACTTCTTAGTGTCCAATGGAAAGCATACATCAGATTTGTGCAGGTCAGGTTCTTCTATGACTTTCAAGAGTCTCAACTGATTCTGTAAATTACACCCTAGTTGGGTGATACTTTTACCACTTCTCACTGCAGGTGCGCTCTCTAATATCCATTTTGAATGTAATATTATAGATATCCATGCCTGTTTATGTCAAAATTACTTATATTGTCAATGTTTGATTGTCTAGTTGTTGGTGATGCGTCCATATCAGGGACAGAGGCCACTCCCGTTCCTCCAGGTATGTTTATATATTATATAGGGCATGTATATTGATTTAGAATGCAATATCATAAATATACACACATTCCTTTTGCTCTTAGTCGTCCAACTCATTATCATGGGCTGCTTGATGAGATTAGATTTGCGCCTGATGATCTACAAGAGCTTGTTCACTCCCTGTCATATGTGTAAGCAGCGCTATATGCGAGTTTACCTTGTTAGTATGTATGTACTGAAATTAATTAATATTATTCAAATTTTGATACATGCAGATACCAGAGGAGCACATCTTCTATCTCTGTAGGTAAGGCTTTGAATTTGTTGATTTTGGTATTTCTTGTCAATTTTATAGACCAGTATGTGCTAAATATAATGTTCTGACAGTTGCTAGGGGGAAGGCAACATTCGAGGCTGCTGACCCCGTTCAGTGAGCGACGTATCCAGCAGGAACTGGAGAGCTTGAAGGCCACCGTTCAGGAGTTGAATGAGATGCTGGTATGTATACTACTTAATAGTAAAATATAATGTCATATTATAGATATCAACATATCCAATATCAGTACATAGCCTGAGCTTATTTGGTTGTAGACTTATGTTTTATTAATCATACATGTACATATCTAATTAAAATAAACTACAGTTTTCCAAACTAGATATCCAAATGGGGTTTCGAAATAACTCGATAATGATAAGAATTCGAATGTGGGTGTAGGAGCGGGTGGTTGAGCAGGCCCAGGCCTCGGGAATCGATTTTACCGGACAGAACGATCCGAGGCTGCTGACCCCAGTTCTGGACGCCGCACACGGAGGGCACCACGGAGGTTGGGAGAGGCCGGGGATTGGACCCTAGCAGGGCCCATATGAGGTTGGACTCTACCCCGGCGGTTACTTCCTCCGTCTCCAGTGACCGGCATGTCCATCATGAACTGGATAGCTTGAGGGCCAGCGTTCAGGAGTTGAAGGAGATGCTGGTATGTATACTAATTTATAGTAAAATATCATTTCATATTATATACATATCAACATATCCATAATTAGTACGTAGCTTGAGCTTATTTGGTTTTAGACTTAAGTTTGATTAATTATACATACATATGTAATTGAAATAAACAACGCTTTTCCAAACTAGATATCCAAACAGGGTTTCGAAATAACTTATTAATGATACGAATTCGAATAATAAAAAGTTCTTACACGCTTCTTACACACGTTATATCCAGACGCGACAGGGTAGATCGGCCGAGCCTCCACACGCATCTCCTTCGGCTGCGGCTCCGCAAGCCACTACATCGGCTGCGGTTCCGCAGACAGCTCCTGTAGCTCCACCGCCCACTCAGACTCCCGCAGCCGCGGCTCCGCAAGCGACTACCTCGACGGCGGCTGCGCAGACCACATCGCCGGCTCCACATGCCGCTCAGACTCCCGCTCGCGACGAATTGCAGAGTTTATTGACCGAGGAGCAGGCGCGCGTTATTCTATCGTTATTCAGAGGTGGAGCTGGACCGAGCTAGGGTAGATTTTTGGTTCTTTTTTTTTGAAACATGTATTTATTTATATCATACACATTGTACTACATTTTGAAACGATATTGATATTGGTTTGTATTTATATCATATTCAGTTTTTGTGTTTCTTTTGTATATTATATATATGCGTGAGATGTGATTATGAATACTGCAATATATGATTTGATTGATGTATATATTATTGTGCACAGGGCGGGAAAAAATCAAGCAGCCCATTTTTAAAAATAAATTACAGACAATATGTACCTACGGATTAATCCGTAGGCACTCATGTTACCTCTACGGATATGTCCGTAGGGGCTAAATATCAGCAGTAACTGATATTTCCCCCAGATCTCAGTGCCAGGGGGTTGGGAAAGCCCCTACGGCTATATCCGTAGGGGCCACTGACTCTCCCTACGGCATTATCCGTAGGGGCAAAATATCAGGAATCCTGAATTTGTGCCCCTACGGAAACGTACCTACGCATATATCCGTAGGGGGTAGTACAGGCCCCTACGGATATACCCGTAGGGCCAAGTAGTTTATTAAAATAAACCGTAAATAATATAAAATCTTATACCCTACGGCTTAATCCGTAGGGGAAACTGGACCTACATACATATCCGTAGGGGCAAGAATTTAACCGTAGGGGCAAGTTCAGGGCCTCAACTTGCACCTGCGGCCTTTGCACCTACGGGGTATTTTTTCGCCCCTACGTATATATCCGTAGGGGCAGTGGGTTGCCCCTACGGATTTATTCGTAGAGGCAACCCTTCTTTGTAGTAGCGCCTAACCCTAACTCTAACCCTAACCATACACTGAACCCTAACCTTAACCCTAACTCTAACCCTAACCATACACTGAACCCTAACCTTAACCCTAACTCTAACGCTAACCATACACTGAACCCTAACCCTAACCCTTGCCCAAGTCCTACACTAACCCTAACCCTAACTAATTAACCCTAACCCTAACTCAACCGAACCCTAACCCTAACCCTAAACTGAACCCTAACCTAACCCTGAACCCTAACCCTAGCCCAAGTAGCAACCCAATAATTAACAAAAACAGAAATAAATGCATAATTAGAAGTAAAAATAAGAAATTTACTAACTTGGCCGACGATGGAGAAGACTGGAGATGGTCGATGACGCAATCGGTGACGAGAGAGTTCCTAACGTCGACGCGAAAGTCGACGGTTATGTCGGGGACGACGAGGCGCGCACGGGAGTGCAGTGGCGACGAGGCGCGGGCGGTGGCGACGAGGCGTGCGCGGGAGGTGAGAACGAGGAAGTTGTGAGAAAGAAGAAATTTCTGGGCTTTTTTTTCTATAAAATAACCCATATAATGCCCCTACAGATTAATCCGTAGGTTTTTCGTTTGCGGTTCCGTAGGGCCAAATAACAAATTACGTTTTAATATTTTTAAATTAAAACGTAGGGCACCGTAGAGACAATCATGGGAACCTACGGATTAATCCGTAGGGGCAGTAAAATGTTGCCCCTACGGATATTTTCAACCGTAGGGGCAACCTTTTATTGTAGTAGTGTATTTACAATTTTGCATTTTAACTTTTCTCAAATTACTTCTTTCCTTATAATTTTAAGACTTCATGCTTCTCAAATCAATGGACATTAATTAAGGAATACCAAAACCATTCCAAGAAATTGGAAATATAAATATCTTCTCTCTATGCCATTATACATTTTCTTTATGCATCGAACAAGTTCCAAAAGAATTATTGAAGACTGGTAGAGGTTAATTATTCTCTTCTTAATAAGCATATGGTAATAGTCTGAAGATAAGAATACAATGAAATAGAGGGAGTATCAAATAACTGCAGCCTCAAATAAGGAAGCTCTAACTCTGCTAAATAATATTAATCTTTTTCCACTGTAATTTATGCTTATATTATCAACGCATGTTAAATATAAAGTTCCAAATCGATATAATAAAAAAAAAACCAATTATTAAAGTCTATCATAAGATTAAATTAGAATTTTGACATCTATAATATCATAGATTTTACAAAAGTTATACTTTTCTTAATAAATACTTATGAAGGGGAAAAAATACCAGTATATATTATGATACATTATGATATGGAGATAGTATTTTGTTTGATTAAAATAAGTATCATATATGCGAAGGTGATGTCTGAATCACTTTTTTTTCTTTTGTAACAGTGACCATGCTGATCATCATCTAGGTCTAGTCTATCTAAGATTTCAAAACTTTGGATACGTAAGCACCCGTGTGCATTGCATTGCATTGCATGCATTCCAATCAATTAAGTTAACTTTACGCGCGGACCTTGTTGATTTTTGTTCTCTTTTCTATTTTGGAATTGAATGGGTTACGTCCCCATCATACCCACCGTCATCCTATGCATCACCATGCATTCCAAGTCATCACCCCTCAATTTATTTAGGGTTTTGGATGTTTTAATCACACCCCCTATCATTATCATGACACTAATATAATTAACCTCAAGAATACTACTGTTACTATTATACTATCAATGCATGACATCCCAAATTAGCGGCATAATCAATTAATTAATATTCCATGTTTATATATGCATATAATTTCGAACAGCTTTCAAGAAGCACTACAATTATTTTCTCTCTCTCTCAAATTTACTTTGTTTTTCACTTGTGTTTACCTATCGAACATGGTATATTATCATCGTTGTAGCTCTGAATCTTTAATCTTGTGTGATTCATGCATCTGGTAAACATGTTATAAAATAAATACAATCGTGTTGTAAAGAAAAGATTTCAACGAAAGTCATATTGGATATTTAATTTGGCAAACTGCTGGTCTCTACTAAAGAAAATCGATGAAAAGATTTCAACGAGAGATGAATGATTTTTTTTGTGCTTACCTTGAATAATAATATATATAACTTGAATCTTTGTCTGATTCAGATATTTATTGCTGCTGCACATGTGGAATAATCATTAGTGAATTTCAGACAAACAAACAGTTTATTTCTAAAGTTGTAATAATATAATTATGATGAATTCGACATGTTTTATGTAAACATTGAATTCACAAAAAATTCCATCATAGAAAATTAAGCTACATTGCTCATGTGGATGTGAAAATTTCAGTCATGCACTCCAACTCTTATATAAATTTCTCCCATTCTCATCTTCCAAAGCAATACCATAAGGAGATTGATGGAGGCTGTGATCTCCTTCAGATTTTGTCCTCCGTAGATCCTAAGATGGCGGTTTTTGACGGTTGAGATTTGGTTTGGGAGTTGTTGAACGTGTCGATCTCAATGGGTTGTGTTAACGCTATCCGTAAAGGAAGCCCCGGGATGATAACCACTGTAGGACCCTCCGACGATCAAGTTAGTACCGGGAAATAAGTACAGAGTAACGGCATATTGGAATGAGTTGGGGTTTATATAGTGGTCATGTGGAGCGAGCAGACACGAGATTATCGCTGTCGGTTACGCCTTTACGTTATCCTCGCATTAATGTCGGGATACGCCCATTAGTGGAGGGACGCGCTAGCGTGTGACGCGGAACGTGGGGAGGCGGATTTCTCGCCCTGGCGGGATATGCGGAGCCGTTGCGGGGGTGCTTGGGTTCCACGCTCTCGGTTGATTGGGGAGGCCGAGGAAGTTCGGCCTAACTGGTGGCTCGAAAACGAGCACGAAGGCCGAGGAAGCTCTGTCTGATGGCTCGGAGATGAGCAAGGAGACCGAGAAAGCTCGGAGACGAGCTGTTGGCCGTTTGCTAGGTGAAGGTGGAGAGTACTCAGGGAGGTCTCCTGAAAGGTCGGATACGTCCTTGGAGACGAGGTCCCAAGGAACACCCCTAATATACCTCATTTATTCTACCTCCGTAGACTTCGGGACACGTCATCCGCCACGTGTCGTAATCTGAGAAAATACCACTTATGAGCATCATCATTAGCCCCCCCCACTCGTTCCGACCTATTTATGGGTCAGGTCGAGAGTGGCCTGCTCGGTTTTTCTTCGGCTCAGTTTGGCGCCGAGAATCGGAATGTGGATCGCCCGGGAACGACATGGCATTTGGCGGTTGCATCGTTTTGATCTTTAGGCCAACGTGTCGTCTCGTCGTGCGCCTGAATTTTCATGCGTATCTGTGAAATGATTGCGGTTTAAAGAGGGGTCGCTGTTTCAATCGATTCGTCAGTTGGGTACGTGCCACGTGTCCGACGTTTGTTGGCGGAAGCGAAAGGCTGTCTCTGACTCCTTCAGTTGAAGAAACGTCCCCAATGGCCGATCGCCATGTGGAGCCCCGCCGGCCGCTGGGCGCGACGTTTCATTTTGGCAGGAATCAATCTGAGTCGTAGGATGTTCTCCTTTTGGTGTATAAATAGGAGGGGACCATCCTAAGGCCGACACTTTGCACTAATTCTCTTTCATTGTCGAAGATTTCCTGGCGCTCCACTTCTTAGATCGGATTCTCTGTTCACTTTTCCTCGGTGAGTCCCTTCCTTTGAATCAGGTTAGATGTCTTCATCCGAGGAGTCTGTAGAGATAGTAAGGGTAGAGTCGGGCGATGAGGCCTCAGTTTCTGGGGCCGAGTCCAGTGGGTCTTCCTCCTCTTTGGCTTCAGATGGCCAAGAGGGTTCTTCTTCTTCATCTTCTGTGTCAGCTTCGTCCTCTAGAGTTTAGGCCGCCCTTGTCACTCTCCGTCGGGCGGCGACAGGGGCTCCCAAGGTGCATATCGGGAACACCCGCGATGCGTCCTCCGTTTTGAAGAGTCCGGACGAGCTTTCCGAAATTCGGACTCGATTCCACATCCCCTCTAGCTACTCACTCCGTTTAGCTAGAGAGGGTGAGCGGATGGACCAGGTGCGGGGCAAGAAGATTGCCATGTATTTGGAAGCGTTCCGGGCAGGAATGAGTCTGCCCTTTCCAACTGAGATTTGTAGGGTGATTCGTTACTTCAATCTTGCCCCGGGCCAGCTAGTGCCAAACTCGTGGAGGATCCACCTCGGGTTTCTGGTCCGGTTGAAATTAGATCAGATTCCCTTCAGTTTGACCCTCCTCATGCCTTTCTTTTGTTATAAAAATCACCCCGGCACCAGCAAGGAAGAGTCGAGCTGGGTGTATTTTTCGTTCAAAAAACGTAAGGGTGGGACGGCTGGGTCGGGGGTAGTAGTGGTCCCTTCTTCCATCCATGAATGGAAAGAGAAGTATGTCTTCGTCGGGCTATCTGAGAGCGAGGATTGGCCTGTGCCCACACAGTGGCACATGGGCGACTGCCTGAGGGAGAAGCAGTCGTCCTCCTCCGAGGTGAGGGTGGTGTCCCTGTGGGAACCAATCCAGTGGGCCGATGTCCTGTTTTACGAGCAGGTACTGAGCTGGGCTGGGCTCAGTCCTACGCGTTTTCTAGGTAAGTTAGAGTTTCGACGACCTGTTTAGACTTCGTTAGACTTCCTTTGCCTTTTCAGTGCCGCTGACCCTTTTTGTTTGTGTGTTCCTTTTTGCAGAGCCAATGGACCGATCAAAAATCCTATCCGCCATGGCCGCCAAGACCTAAGGAAAGAAGGCTGTGGGCGCAAGCTCATCCCTCCCCGGTCCAAGCTCGGCCTCAAGGCAAACACCTCCGTCCAAACCTTCTGTAGCACCTCCAGTCCGGGAGGAGCGCCGTAGGGGAGGGGATCAGAAGCATGTGCGAGACCCGACTCCCCGAGCGAGGGAGGAGGAGCTTGTCGAGGTCCCCCTGAAAAGACTGAAGCGGGTGGTTTCTCGGCTACCACCTACCGGGATTCCAGTGCAGGAGGGCGATTTCTGTATTAAGGTGCCCTCGGGGCTCTCCGTCGCCAACAACTTACTTTCGGATATAGAACGGGCAGCCAGGGGCAAGATTCCCCGGGGGACCATGAAGGCCTAGGTGGCCGCCATAGCGCAGGAGGCGGTTGAGGTCGGTACTTGAATTTTCTTAAAATTTCGTAAGTCTTATTTTCTCGGTTTGAGCTTTCTAACCCGTTTTCTACTTTCCTCAGGTCCTTCATCACTGCGCTCTCCTCTTCTCCATGAAATCCGAGGAGGTATCCCCGGCCATGAAAATGGCTGGCGAATCCTCCTCGCGGGAGGAAGAACTTCGCTTCCAACTGCAGCAAGCGGAGGAGAAGCTTGTAGAGGGTCGGGCGGCCAGTCTCGAATCAAGATTGGTCATGGAGGGGCTGATGAGCTCCAGGCTGAAGGAGTCCTATCATCTCCTGAATGAGTCCAACCGGGTTATCCAAGCCAAGTTGGAAGAGATGAACAACCTCTATAATGCGATGAAGAGGTCGAGGGACACCGCCAAGAAGGATGCTCGGGCGGCCTTAGATGCGGCGAAGGTTGTAGAAGGTCGGGGGGAGAAGGCCGTGGAGGAATACAAGGCGTGTAACACCCGAGTTCATTTATACCAATTCCAGTTTCAGTATTTTACTTATCCATGGTCTATTCTTGATTTAGCGTGTTTTGGTGAGAATAGTGCATTACATGTTACCGGGCATTCGACCCAACCCACTTGCTTAAACCTGTTTAACTCTCATTTATAGGTTACCTTGACTTGTTGCATGGACTAGTGCATTTCATAATTTAGTATATACTGGTATTTGTCTTGTATCACATCTTTTGCATATAACAGTTTAAATCATGTGAAATAAATTAAAATTGCTTTTCATTGCCTGCTTGATACCCCTAACCTTGTGCTAGCATTCTTATATCGTGTTCTCGTCCCGTTCAGTGAAACGGACGAGTTTGGACGGCTACGCGCGTGCATACGTCCGTTTTTGCGGTATACATTTCTGCTACAAAATCCTTCATTTCAATTTTTAGAACTTGCTAATATTTTTCATTTGTCAAATCCAAATCCTTGGACCCGACCCGGATGCAATTGGGAAATATTTTGCATCTTGCCAAATCCTATTTATTTAAATCTTTTAAATCTTTAAGTCTGGCTGAAACTTATATTCTCAGCATATTATTTTTCCAGCCAACTAGATTATATTTTGATAGCCAGTGAATCTTTATATTTTTTCTCCCCTACTATTTCGCTCACCAATTAGAGCCTTTCTTGCTTTCGACGCCGGGCCCCACTTTCCTTTCTCTCTCTCCCTTTTCTCCATCTCTCTCTCCCTCGTTCTCTCTCACCCCCCTGCTACGAGACAAACCCTTCTCTCCTCCCCTCTCTCTCCTCTCGTTTCTTCCTCTCTCTCTCTCCTCTCGCGTCCGCCTCTCTCTCTTCTCGCGGTACGCGAGAGTCCCGTCACCTCCCTCGATTGCTACGGTCACCTCCCTCCATTTCTTCTTCTCCTTCTTCTCCTTCTCGTCTTCAAACCCCGAGCACCCCACGAGAACCCTAGCCGTCGTAGTCGCCACCTCCATCCTCGATCCCGTCACCACCTCCATCCCATCTCCTCATCCTCGTCGTCGTCGCCATCTTCTTCTTCTTTCTCTTTTCCCCTAGCCTGCAACTCACAGAACCCCCCACGGCTGCCAGAACCCAGCACCATCGCCGTGACCTCCTTCGTCGACCTCGTCACCGCCACCATCACCTTTCCCTCTCCTCTCCTCTCCTCCATCTCCCTGCAACCGATCACTCTTCCCGTTGCGAACCCTAGAACCCTGCGTCCCCACTTGCATCCACCTCACACCGACGCCCTAACCTGCGCCAACTCGTCGCCGTCTCATCGCCGGCGGCCTCCTCTTCATCACAACCCTCTCCCTTTCCTCTCATCTTCTGCCTACGACCCCAGCCACCAGAGATCCCGCACACCCATACACCAGAACTCTAAACCGAGCACTGCACACCTTTGCACCACCGGAAAACCCATCGCCGTCGCCCCTGGCCAACTCATCTGCCCCATGGAGACTCCAGTTCACCCCGGGGGGGTAGTTCTATTCTTCTTCCCAATCTCTTATCCTTTTCTTTTCCTTTCTCTTCTTCTCTCTTTGTAAACTCTTAGTCATGTGTTCTGTTGTTTCTGGTTCGCCGGAAACCGGCATGCCGTCGACGATCCCGACGACCCAGCGAGCGTACCTGACCCGTGTGATCACACTGTGCGTGGTTTGGATCCGTTCCGTGTACCGTGCGCGCATCGCGACGTTTTCCGCCGACGTGAGACGTTCCGTATTACCGTTCCTGATCCGATCAAGGCAAGTTAATCTTGCTACATGCTATTTAAACTACTACTTGTGCTATTTAAATTACTTTGTACCTATTAGAGTGCACTGTAGATCTGTAGTCCCATTTAATACCAGAATTCTTTTTGAAAACATGTCGACGTCCCATTATATCATTTTAGAATCATGGCTCGAAACATACCAGTTTGCTTCTAGTTCTGTTATACATAGTACCGGCATTCATATTTAAATCTTGTAACAATCATTTGCATGACCTACAACACCCTTTTATATTTTATATCCTGTCGGACGATCGTGTGTATACAAATCATCTGATTTATATTCAATTACACCTTAGATTATTTAGTACACTTTAACATGAACTTAACATCCATGATGGTTATAATGTATGCATGTAATGATGAAACTATATCTTAAACTCAAACTGATAACCGTACATCTAATAATTTAACCTGTACCTATTTGCATGTCATATTACATGTGCCAGTTTATTGTTATGATAGTACCCATGCTTGTTTACTTATAACCATGATTATTTTAGTTGTTTACGAGCACCCACATGATATCTTTATACCCCGACATGACTTGCTACACATATTACCTGACCTGACATGGTACCATACGAATCTTGATATGACTTGACACTTATATACACTACCCGGCTTGACCTAACGTACCACGGCTTTAACTGTTACCTGATCTTGCGTCTAATGCCAACAACGCGTCATGTAGTCCTCACGGACCGTTCCTGTTGTCTATACAGACAAACCTGTACCTGCCTGATCATGGGTTGTCATTAGTGCTAGATTATTTTTATACTTGAATGGAACCTATATAACCTGGGGGTATGGGGAAATCAGTATTGTAACCGAACGTAACTCAAAGGGCCGTCCTATTGTTTGCCGTTCTTCCGGGCGTTACGGAATACCCATTGTTTGCCGTTTTTCCGGGCGATACGGAATACCCATTGTTTTCCGTTCTTCCGGGCGTTACGGAATACCCATTGTTTGCCGTTCTTCCGGGTGTTACGGAATACCCATTGTTTGCCGTCTTTCCGGGCGTTACGGAATAACCACCGATGAGTTACGATGAGGATTACATTACTTGGTTTCGAAGACTTTAGAATAGATAACCCAATAGAACAGTTTAGTTTACTCACTGTACACTACCCTTCACTGCCCTGATTTACATTACTGTTACACCTGCTTTCCATTCATGATTATATTTTGCATTGCCTGTTACCCTGTTTGTATTTTATTACTTGATGACATGACGCGCTGACGTCTGGGTTTTGCATGGCCCAGATCCTTCTACCTTGTTACAGACTGATCAGGAGTATTGCCGCTGTTAGACAAGCAGTGAAGTTCCTGTCGGTATGTAGTTTCACTTCCAGGTGTTTCATTTATTGTATCTTTTGGCTTCCGCATCTTGTTATTTCTTGACTCTTTTACTCTGGCTTATAGACATGTACTAGATAGTTAGTTTAATTTCCTCTTCTTGATATCTCTACAGCCGTAATGTGACTGTGGAAGGATTTTTCCTATCCACAGGTAGCATGGTTGGCTATGTCACGTGCCCATCTTAGCGTACTCTGGGAAGCGGGGCGTGACAAGGCGTCTGATCAATTCTACCTTGAACCCGCCGAAGCCGCAGCCGTCGTGTGGCACAACCCCTTCGACGCCGTCAAGGAGTCCATGCCGGAGTTCGACGATCGCGAGCTCCGCGCCAAGTACCCCCTCACAGAGGAAGCGCCGCAGGGGGAGGCGCCGAGCAAGCCGTAGGAGGCGGGGGGAGCACCGACCCCGAGGTCACCATTCTGGTCCTCGGGGATGGCGCTGAGTAAGGAAAGATCCCGGCCGAGCGGGCGGCCTTAGCTATGCCACCTTCTCCTTTTTTTCTTTTTAGGATTTTTGTAAGCCTCCGGGCATTTCTGTAAGGCTGAGGAGCCCAGAATACCTTGTATTTATTTTTGATTATAAATAAAATACACCTTTTTCCTTTGCCCAAATGTCTGCTCACTGCACAAGTGTTTTACCTCGTATACTTTTCATTGTTCGAATCTTCATTCTACGAGTATTTTTAGCTCGTAGGTCTTTTCATCTTGCAAGTACTTTTATCTCGTAAGTATCTTTATCTTGCAAGTGTTAGGCCGGTGTCCACCCTTCCCACTCTTGCCGACCGTCATCGAGTAGAGTCGAATGATAGCCAAGTGTAGGAAGGTCGGTTTCCTCCCTTTCCCGGAGTCGGGGTGGCGATCGTGTGTCGACTACGAGTCGATTGATGGGCCGAGCAGGAATCTGATCGGTAGACTCGTGAGGGGGGCTTTTAGACCCGCTTCTTTGTAGGACAGGAATCTACCCGTTACGGATGGACCGAGCAGGGAGCTACTCGGCGTCCTCGTGACGAGGGCTTTGGATCCACAGCATTGTTAGGAAAGAAGCTACCCACTGCGGATGGACCGAGCAGAGATCTGCTCGGTGGCCCCGTGACGAGAGCTTTAGATCCACAACGTTGTTGGGCAGGAAGCTACCCACTGCGGTTGGACCGAGCATGAAGCTACTCGGTGGCCTCGTGACGAGGGCTTTGGATCCACAACGTTATTGGGCAGGAAGCTACCCACTATGGATGGACCGAGCAGGAAGCAACTCGGTGGCCCCATGACGAGGGCTTTAGATCCACAACGTTGTTGGGCAGGAAGCTACTCAGTGGACTCGTGACAAGGACTTTAGATCCACAGCGTTATTGGGAAGGAACCTACCCGCTGCAGATGGACCGAGCAGGAAGCTACTCGGTGGCCTCATGACGAGGGCTTTAGATCCACAGCGTTGTTAGGAAGGAAACTACCCGCTGCGGATGGACTGAGCAGGAAGCTACTCGGTGGCCTCGTTATGAGGGCTTTAGATCTACAGCATTGTTAGGCAGGAAGCTATCCGCTACGGATAGACCGAGCAGGAAGCTACTCGGTGGCCTTATGATGAGAGCTTTAGATCCATATCGTTGTTGGGTAGAACCCTACCCTCTACGGATGGACCGAGCAGGAAGCTACTCGGTGGCCTCGTGACGAAGGCTTTAGATCCACAGCGTTGTTGGGCAGGAAGCTACCCGCTGTAGATGGACTGAGCAGGAAGCTACTCGGTGGCCTCGTGACGAGGGCTTTAGATCCACAACGTTGTTGGGCAGAAAGCTACCCACTGCGGATGGACCGAGCAGGAAGCTACTCAGTGGCCTCACTGTTAGTGATATATGCCTTAGAGGCCATTATTGTATCATACTGGTTTGTATATTACTTAATGGAAGCTTGGGATCTTCACAGTTATATTAACAGTCTTGCTCAAAATAGTAGTATGTGTAAGTCGACGTTGTACACCCCATTACTTGCGGGGAGGCGGAAATATGAAAAACAATCATTTTGTTTAAAACAACATCGACTAACCGAAAGGATCTTTGCTAAACGATAACTAACACAAACATATAAGTTGTTAACTACTATGGAAGAAGATTATACTTAATGAACCGTGTCCTTCTTCTTCTCGTTATCCACCTTCTCGTCGGCCTCCTCTATGTAATAGACGATCCACCCGAGAGCTTCTACTCCAAGCTTTGCCTCTAATCTTGAGGTAACTAGGTTTCTCTAGTTTCTAATCAAAGTCACCTAGGTGATATAGAGTATGGATATGGATTAATTAGTCTTGCTAATTCTTGATCTCAACACATGAGAGGGTAGGATTAGGGTTTGAAGAGAGAGAGCTTGAGGAGAGAGAAGGTGAGGATGATAATGATAATGAAATAATAACTTATCTTGAATATATGAAGCATAATGATTTATCAAATAAATAAATCAAAATGATTTATCATCATGCTTCATTTATTCATTATGTGTGATTCATCTCATGAGTCATTAGCCATTTAATGCACCATTAACTACATGAATGAATCACACAAATGAGTCACTAAATCAATAAATGCTTATTCCACCTTAACCCCCAAGTCATCATCCTTCTAGAAGCTTCCCGCCAAATTACGAGAACGCCCCTCCTATCCATGAAAACACGGAAAAACTTTAGACTGTATAAATCCAATAATCCGATACTAGAATCTGGCTTAAACCAAAGCCGGCTAGTAAAAACTGTCCGAACATCGTACGTGCGTTTAAACACGTATGCGTCTGAACCCTTGTCGTAAAACCATACAACCTCTATATCGTTTCGCCTGGAGAAGGGAAACTCTCTGTGTGGGACTCTAAAGACTCGACTACTACGCTGGCAGTGGGTTTAACCACAGACCGCAAGCGGCACTAGCTGTACGTAACGGTCCCCAGGTAGATGTCGATAAGAAGGACGATGAGGAAACCCATCCGAACTCCTACTGAGCCTGATGTGACAATCTCCGTACAGTTCGGTCTGTTCATCTAGGACTATCGCATATCGGGCCTAGGGGGCGGCAAGCGTCAGTCTCCTAAAAGCGGTATAAGTCGTGTTGAAGCGAAGCCCATTACACCTTGAGAAACTACTGGAAAACCTACCAGTAAATATCGCTTGCCCTGGCCAGGGACTTTGCATAATGGCTCTCTCACACAGCGCGATATCAACTCCCAATACCGGGAGAGACGAATCCTGTCTAACCGCCACTGCCTCCAAGTGCTCGGGACTGCACCCAACTGCTACCTGTTTGCACGCCTCCTTTGAGCCGTGGTAGGGTAGCAATCTAAGAACAGTGGGACACACTCGAGGCGAAGTAGCAGTGTCAAGTCTGCGGACTATGCTGTACTCATGTCACCTGGGAACTGTTAACTGACGACGGGTGTAATACCAACCAACAGTTCCCCGCGAGTCCTGTCCGGTGTACCCGTAACCCAACGAGCACCTGTATACTATCTCCAGTACGACGTACTGATAGCTGTGGGACAGACCATCTCTCCAACTGGGATGAGAAGCGTACACACTAGTCTACTCCGGAGTATCGATGCCCTGGCTCGATAATCCTACGACCAGGGACCTGAAAAAGGATGTGCTTGTAGACTACCCAGCCCCCACTAGTGTGACTGCCATCACAACGCTGGTAGTCAAGCAAGATCCTAAGGGCTCTATCAATACGTACACATATTAAGATAGGTAAAACCAAGTAGCATACTGCCATGTTTAGCAAGACTGTTAATATAACTGTGAATATCCCAAGCTTCCATTAAGTAATATACAAGCTAGTATAATACAATAATGGCCCCTAGGGCATATACACTTACAATCTCCCACTTGCACTAGGGCCATGTACTGGCATATCGAAGACCGATCATCTCGAGTAGCCTCTCGAACTGAATCTGAGGTAAGGCCTTTGTGAATGGATCATCAATGTTCTCCTCTGTAGCAACTCTCCGGACCTCGATCTCCCTGATCAGGTGATACCGCCTTAAGATGTGTCTGGACTTCTGATGGGACCTGGGTTCCTTTGCTAAAGCTATAGCTCCGTTGTTGTCGTAATACAGCAGTATTGGATCAACAATGGTAGGAACCACCTGAAGTTCTGTTAGGAACTTCATCATCCAGACCGCTTCTTTTGCGGCATCGCAAGCAGCAATATACTCCGCTTCCATCATCGAGTCAGCAACGGTGTCCTGCTTGGAACTCTTCCAGCACAGCGCCCCTCCATTGAGGATAAAGACATAACCCGACATGGACTTGGAGTCATCCTTATCACTCTGGAAGCCAGAATCAGCAAAGGCCTCGATCTTGAGGTCTTTTCCGCCGTAAACCAAGAACATCTCCTTAGTCCTTCTCAGGTACTTGAGAATGTTCTTTACTGCTATCCAGTGCTTCTCCTCTGGGTCTGACTGATACCGGCTTACCACGCTCAGTGCGTAAGCTACATCTGGTCTGGTGCACAACATCGCATACATTATAAAGCCTACCGCAGAAGCGTAGGGTATAATAGACATGCGTTCCCTTTCCAAATCAGTCTTGGGAGACATCTCTTTAGATAGGGTGATTCCGTGACAAGCCGGTAGATTACCGCGCTTAGAATCTTCCATACTGAATTTTTTCAGTATAGTGTTGATATACCTAGACTACGAAAGTCCCAACAACCTCTTGGATCTATCACGATAGATTCGGATCCCAAGAATGTAAGTGGTATCACCCAGGTCTTTCATGGAGAACCTGTGTGACAAGAATCCTTTGACAAATTGTAGCATAGGAATGTCATTTCCTATCAATAGAATTTCATCCGCGTACAAGACGAGGAATACAACAGTTCGTGCTACAATTTAACTATATATACATGGTTCATCTGGATTTTTGATAAAGTCATATTCTTTGACCGTTTCATCAAAACAGATGTTCCAACTCCGCGATGCCTGCTTTAGTCCATAAATGGACTTAAACAACTTGCACACTTTCCCGCTGCTCCCACTCTGATTGAAGCCTTCTGGCTGATCCATATAAACGCACTCTTCCAAATTACCATTTAGAAAAGCCGTCTTTACGTCCATCTGCCAGATCTCATAATCATGGAAGGCGGCAATAGCAAGAAGGACACGAATGGATTTGAGCATAGCAACTGGAGAAAAAGTCTCGTCATAGTCCAAATCAGGTCTTTGACGAAAACCCTTTGCAACAAGTCTAGCCTTATAGGTTTCCACCTGTCCATCTACACCAATCTTTTTCTTGAAGATCCATTTGCATCCTATGGGTTTTACCCCATCTGGAGCAAAGTCCAAAGTCCATACTTTGTTGGTGTACATGGACTCCATCTCGGTCCGCATTGCATCCAGCCATCGTACCGAGTCACCGCTCTGGATGGCCTGCTGGAAGCTAGTAGGTTCATCATTATCAATGACGCAATCCTTTCTATCCTCATCTATAAGAAAACCGTAGTATCTCTCAGGCGGATGAGACGACCTACTACTCCTGCGGAGGGGTGCGGGAATGTCCTGTTCTTCTTAAACTACTGGTCTTACCAAACTTTCAGTAGTAGTTTGTGGTTCTGGAATTTCTTCCAGTTCTATTTCGCTCCCACCTGTTTCCTTTTCTAAAAACTGATGTTCTAGAAAATGGGCATTATGAGAAATAAAAACCTTTTCTTCCTCTACATAATAGAAATAATACCCCCTGGAGTTCTTTGAATATCCCACAAACTTACACTGTACTGATCGTGCCTCGAGTTTGTCCGCATGCTTCTTTTTAACAAAAGCTGGACATCCCCATATCTTTAGATACTGAAGATAGGGTTTCTTCCCACTCCACATCTGATATGGCGTGGTAGGCACAGTCTTGGTAGGAACTATGTTCAAAAGATATGCTGCTGATTCTAGCGCATAACCCCAGAAAGATCGCGGTAACTCAGCATTACTCATCATGGAACGTACCATATCCAATAGGGTTCGATTCCTTCTCTCTAATACACCGTTATGCTGTGGAGTGTATGGAGGAGTAAGCTGCGAGAGAATTCCTTTCTCTTTTAGGTAACCTAGGAACTCGGTACTTAAGTATTCAGCACCTCGATCAGATCTCAATGTCTTGATACTTTTGCCGGTTTGGTTTTCTACTTCATTTTTATACTCTTGGAATTTCTCAAAAGCCTCGGATTTATGTTTTATCAGAAAAATGAATCCGTACCTAGAGTAATCATCCGTAAAAGTAATGAAATAGGAAAAACCACCTCTTGCATGTATAGACATTGGACCACATACATCGCTGTGTATGAGTCCTAAGAGCTCGCTCGCTCTTACTCCATGTCCAGTGAATGGAGTCTTTGTCATTTTTCCTTTGAGACATGATTGACAAGTGGCATAAGTTTGATATTCGAACGAATCCAAATATCCTTCTCTATGTAACTTAGTTAATCTTGTCTCATTGATGTGACCCAGTCTACAATGCCATAAGAAAGCCTTATTTAAATCTGGAGACTTTCTTTTTAGTGTGTTCTGGACATTGAAAATCTGTAATTGGTTTAAGACATATATACCATTATCTAGTGTACCGGACCCAATCAAACCATGATTAAGGTGGATGTTAACAACATCACTTACAAACGTGAAATCATAACCTTTATTTGATAACAAGGAAACTGATATGATATTACACATTAAATTAGGTATACAAAAACAGTTATGTAAAACCAAAATATGTCCACTCGTCAATCCCAGGTGATAATCCCCTACAGACACAGCTCCCACGCTAGCTCCGTTAGCAACCTGGAGGGTCATATCACCAACCTTCAGCACTCTACGGTTTCTCAGTGTCTGCAATGAATTGCATATATGAGATCCTGATCCGGTATCCAATACCCAGGAAGTATAGTTGATTGACAGACAATTCTCAATTATAAACACACCTGAAGTCGAAGCGACAGCTTGCTTCGGTTCCTGGTTCTTGGCTTTCCACGCCTTATAATCTTTCTTCCAGTGCCCTTTCCTATGACAATGGAAGCACTCATCCTTGGCCACTACTGGCACCGCAATCTTTTTCTTTTCCTTCACTCCCACCTTACCAACACCTCCTCTAGGTTTGGTGGCGGCCTTATTCTTCCTTCCTCTGGCCCTAGCCTTGCACCCGGAAGAAGAAGCACCGCGAACAAACATAGCGGGTGTATCCCTTGCCTTCTGCAAGGTGCCCTCTGCACTCATCAACATGTTAAGGAGTTCTGAAAGTTCAACTTCTTTTCTTTGAATGTTGAAATTTAGAATAAACTGGGCGTAGGTGGAAGGAAGAGACTGAAGAATCAAGTCTGTATAGAGCTCATTATCCAAAGTCGTCCCAAGGTCTGCGAGCTCTTCTATATAGCCAATCATCTTTAGGACATGTTCTCCTACCGATGATCCGACGGCCAACCTCGCCTGAAACAAGTTCTTTGAGGTCTCGTATCTTACTATACGAGATTGATCTCCATAAATTTCCTTTGTATGGAGAAATATGGCATCTAGATCCATATCCTCGTGCCTCCTCTGATGTTCATTATTCATCGAGGCAAGCACGATGCACTTGGCCTTCGCGCAATCTAACTCCCAGGTTTTGCGGATTTCCTTATCCGCATTACTGGATTTGGGACCAGGGACAGCAGGTGCCTTAGCGGTGAGGATATACCCCAATCTGTCATAGGTCAAAACCATTTTGACATTCCACAGCCAATCTTTATAGTTTGGCCCTGTCAATATATTTTTTTCCAGTAGTAACTTAAGTCCTGTCATTATCTGGGTCGCTGTAATTAGGAGAGAGAGAGAACACTTTAGCATGATGCTCTTGCAAGTTTAGAGTGGTTTTTAGTTTATCTAAACTGGATGGCTCCCATTGTTTCTCGAATCCCTCTTCAAACCAAAAAGGAAGAACTAGTCAGGACTATTCTCACTGTACAATACTTGCTTAACCGTTCAGCCAGGCCGGTGTTGGTACTTCGAGGGAGGTT
The DNA here is from genome assembly GCA_030015575.1 of Agapanthus africanus. Classification (NCBI taxonomy): domain Eukaryota; kingdom Viridiplantae; phylum Streptophyta; class Magnoliopsida; order Asparagales; family Amaryllidaceae; genus Agapanthus; species Agapanthus africanus. Next base: position 571,177,645 of record JASDDO010000031.1, read on the forward strand.
TTCCAACGCTTTCGCGAAGTTCCTTAATTAAATAACCTCTTTTCTCTAGGGGCGTAGCCCCGCTGACACCTTTCTCGGCACCTACTTGGTTTATAGCATTGATCGTTTAAGTGACGAATCTCCTGATGAGTAGCATATACTCACAGTAGGATCGGGATCCAAATATTATCGTGTGATAATGCTGAAGGAATCCTACCAACATTCATCACACTCCAAATGGTATGCATCTCTTTGTAAATTTCAGTTTCTTTAGAAATTCCCGATATAAATTTTTTCCCCATGCTCTTATGACCTTAGCGTTAGTGTTTACCCCAATCAGAGCAAAGCTCTGTTCAAATTCCGAGGCGGGAGATGAAGCAACGCTTTATCTTCCCCCAATCAGAGCAAAGCTCTGCTTTGAAAATTTAAGCTTTAATAAATGAAGCAACGCTTCAGATTCTTTATGCTGGGCGCAACGCGCCGCGTGTCTGGCACTAATACGTCAACGCAGCGCCTAAGAAGGCGCATCCAATCAGAGCAGAGCTCTATTTGCCTGAAGCAACGCTTCAGTTGCGCTGCGCTCTGCGCTGCGCGACACGTGTCAGCGCAGATGCGCTAGCGCACTTGCGCTGCGCTCTGCGCTGCGCGACACGTGTCAGCGCAGATGCGCTAGCGCACTTGCGCTGCGCTCTGCGCTGCGCGACACGTGTCATGCGCCGGGACATCTGCGCCAAACTAAATTAAGATTTTATGAAATCTTTTCTGTTCTTTCCAAAACCAGAAGATTTTCTTCTGCCTTTGGATCAAAGATCCAGCGGTGGGAAAATTCCCAAAATCACTCAGAAAAGATCTTGTTAACAAATTCAACAAATTTATGGGCACTATAAAAAGGGCCTTAGACCTCAATTCAAAGGGCATCAACATTTTTTCTTGAGAACTCAAGAACTTTAAACAGAGAGAACTCTGAGAAGATTTGGAGAGAAAAAAAGGTAAAGAACCTTCATGGATTAGAAGAAATTCCTTCTAATAGATCATTGGTCTAAAAACAAGATCAATGATCTTTACATAAAAAACAGTGCTTTGCACTTCTTGTGAACCTTCGGTTCTTTAAAAACAATAAAAAATAATAAAATAATAAAAGAATAGTGCTTTGCACTTTTATGAACCTCTGGTTCTTCGAATAAAGAAAACTTTATTTTTCTTTGATCTAATTTAGATCAAGAAATTAAACAGCGCTTTGCACTTCCCTTCTTGAATCTAAAAGATTCTTAGTGCTTTGCACTTCCAAACTGCGCTGTTGCGCTCTTAAGAGAGCGCCACGTGTCGGCTATAGAACCACTTGCGCTAAGCGCCTTTAAGATAGAGCTTTGCTCTCTGGAATTGGCGCAACTCGCTGAGAGCGCGCCACGTGTCAGCAACGCAATAGCGCAGCGCAACAGCGCATCGCACTGCGCTAGTGCGCCTGCGCTCACCAAAGCACGACACGTGTCATCACCATATGAGCTTGCGCTCATTACTTAGCGCAAAGCACAGATGCATTGTATTGCTCACAAAAAGGGCCAAGCCCAATTAAAAGAAGGCCTAACAGGCTTAATAAAATGCAATGCAATATTTTAAGGGGCAGAGCCCAAACCAAAACAGATGCTCTGCATCATTTATAAATGGGCAGAGCCCAAACAAAATATTCAGAATGCTATGCAGATACTTTGCATCATCTACAAATGGGCAGAGCCCAAAATAAATTGATACCCTGTATCTTTTGTGGGTAGAGCCTAAATAAAAAATGCAATGCAAAAGTAAATAAAATGTTGAACTGGACTTAGCCCAATCGTGGCCATAAGTCCTTAAATTAAATTGACTGAGCAAAATGGCTCTCCTAAATCAATCTACGTCCGGTTCGAGGGTACATCTCCGAACTCCTTTGACATCCATCGTTGTAATTTCTCAACGACGTCAAAGAGGTGACGGGTCCTAACAACCACACACCCATATGGACTGCGGGGTCCTTAAACTCGTGGACCGAAACGTCCCCTAAACTAATATTGGACCGAGACGTCCCTAAACTAATATCGGAACGAGACGTCCCTAAACTAATATCGGACCGAGACGTCCCTAAACTAATATCGGACCGAAACGTCCTTAAACTAATGATGGACCACCACGTCCCTAAACTGGCGATGGACTACTACGTCCTTAAACTGGCGATGGACCACCACGTCCTTAAACTGGCGCAATAGAGCCCGAACGCTCTTTTGCCGGATCTAAACGGTCCCGTTTGGACCGAGACGTCCCTAAACTAATATCGGACCGAGACGTCCCTAAACTAATATCGGACCGAGACGTCCTTAAACTAATGATGGACCACCATGTCCCTAAACTGGCGATGGACCACTACGTCCTTAAACTGGCGATGGTCCACCACGTCCTTAAACTGGCGCAATAGAGCCCGAACGCTCTTTTGCCGGATCTAAACGGTCCCGTCTAAGTTGATCTTAGCCCTAAATGCGGTTAATGTGTTCTTAGATCTTTAAATAAACAATAAAACTCCAAATCAACTTTGGTTCAAGGGTACATCTCCGAACTCCTCTGACGCCTGTCGTTGTAATCCCTCAACGACGTCAGAGAGGTGACGAGTCCCGACGGCCAGATAATTAAATCAATCACTACGTTAAGTTGATCTTAGTCTAAAACAGGACTAATGTATCCTTAACGAATGTTTAAGTTGATCTTAGCCGCAACGCGACTAATGCATCCTTAAACTAAAAACACCAAACCCAAATCTAAGTAAATACGGATTTGGACTAATCCACGTCCTACGGGCGACGACATTACTCAGTCTCCGTATACAATCCACGGGCAACCACAAACAAAACAAACACACACGACACGAAGTGAAATTCTGGAGAAGGAGAAAGTTGTTACCGCAATGCGGTAGCGTAATTAACTGCAGGGGCTTGCGCCTGCAGGGAAGAGCGTCCCCACAATCAAAAACCCCTCACCCTGAGGGGGAATCTGACGAAGTCTGCTACATCGGCCGCATCCGTCTAAACCTCCGATACACGGTGTCATAAATCAACTTGGCATCTTCGGAAAGGTGGACGGATAAAACCAAATAGCATCTGCCCCGAACCTCAGGCAACGGACGCGAAGTCCGGGCCGCCGTTCGGAGGGGAACAGATTCTGGCACGCCCGGTGGGACCTCTTCCTCTTTCCACTCCACACTTCGTGTGTCGTCTTCGCGAATCAATCGCGGTTTGTTAAATGGTTGTCTTCGGATTTCAAGTTGCTAAGCTTTGGTCTTTTACCTGGCGCAGAATTCAAGATTCAATGGCCACCAACTGCACCAACTGCTTGAAATGCCACTGCAACGGACGCTCCACCTCACCGAGAGGTGTAACATATGGGCCCCAAGCGGCTTCCTTCCCGACTCTGCCGGTAGACCAGGTGACCCAAGCCACCACCGGCTTGTTCTTCGGGACCATGGTCCCACCTATAAGCTTCTCTATGCCGACACCTGCACCGGAAGTGAACAAGAAGTCGGTGTTCGACCGGCTCACTGCTACCACGACCCCTGTCAACGGGTCGCCTGCTACTAAACCAACAGCCTCCGTTTTCACCAGGCTAGGTCAGAACTATAAAGTGGCCGTCCCAAAGAGGGCAACGGCCGCTGCTTTGGAAGTCGTTAAGGCGGCTTCTCCCATCAGAGAGTCGGTCTTCACAAGATTGACGGTTCCCACTCCTCCCCCAGCTGGTCAGAAGGCATCAGTCTTCGATAGGCTGACGTCGGCAGTTACCCCACACTCAAACAGGGGGCAGCAAGAAACCATCTCGATTTCTGAGCCAGTCCCAACGGCCCGTCATGCGCGACGTCGCCATTGGCAACGAGTAAGGAAAGCAGGGGGCAACTCCCCCTCAGGGCTAACCCCACCTGCTCCAGTGGTGGAGGTCAACGCTGCTGTTCCAACTGGGAACAGCTTTGAATTGCTGAGGAAGGTGAGAAAGAACTCTCCGATTGCTAAATTGAAAAGATCTCCTCCGCCTATGGAAAAAGCTCCGGAGACAAAACAGGAACAACCCCCTCAACGGTTGTCGTCAAAAATTTATAAAGTTTGGCGGAGGGTTCAAGACTCCGTGATTGACCCAGACCACTTTCGTCACCAGAAAAAGGCAAAGGTGGAAAAGGACAAAAACCGCCCCATTAAACAGCAGGGGGCAACAAATGCTAGGATGCCCGCTTCAACGGCTCCTTCAACCTCAAAGGTCCATAAAAGGAAAAGGCCAGAGAAAGCTCCCGTGACACTGACAAAGTTTAAAAGCGGTGAACCTAAGCGCCCCAAGTCAGGGGGCATAACAGTTCATACGGTCTATATGGCTTCTGGAAAGGAAGAAAGTCGCACTTCTACGGGTCACCGACCGCTTACCCGGTCAGTGACCAAGGCTCAGGAGCAGCAACAAAAGCTCCAGGAGATGATGACTACAATGACTGCACTCACGGAGCCAAAAGAGAACCCTGGGGCATCCTTAGATGAACGCCAAGAGGAAGAGACCGACGCCGAGTTCCTCCGCCGAGTACTGGAAAAGAGAGACAGAGAGGCTGCTGAACAAGCAGCCAATATACAGCGTATGGGCCTCCTCTTCCAGGACATGATAGGGATGATGATACAACCAGATCCCCCAACTGAAGAACCCCCGATTGTCCTTGGGGATGATAGGGGAGAGACATCAAACCCTCAGCCCGTTTTATCAACGGCTAGAGAGGATACAATCTCTAAAACTGATCTGGACGAATATATAGCCCAGCAAATAAAGGTTCATCACGCGGCCGAAGCAGCCGGCCACGTCGTAAAAACGGGGCGACCGTATCCAGACTGGTACGACCAAATCAAATACCTGCCGGGTTACACAATTCCTAAGTTTCATGTCTACAAAGGGACCGGCAATCCCCATCAACATGTTGCCCAGTTCAGGGCGCTTTGCGGTAACACCGGCGGCGACGACAAGCTTTTGCTTCGCCAGTTCGTTGGAAGCCTATCAGATACGGCGTTCGAATGGTATTCTGAGCTTCCCAATGACTCTATTAAAACCTTTGCGGAGATGGAGCTGCTCTTCACCCAACGTTTTGCAAGTGCCAGTGAGCGTACTCCGATGACGGCGCTGATTAACGCCAGGGTAAAGCCCGGCGAGACGTGGGTTCAGTACGCTATACGGTGGCGTAATCTATGGTCTAAGTGTGAACAGCGCATAGAAGAAGCCCCTGCGGTGGGAATGTTTGTTGGAACCCTCGATCCACAAGCAACCATTTCACAGTTTATGATGTTCTTCAAGCCGACTTCCTTCAGGCTTTGATCGACAAATTAGCGCAGATGGACCAGATGGGCCATAAACCCCCTCTCCCGAAGCCGGACCTCCGAAACGACAAAGGAAAGGGAAAAGCGATCATCATCGCTAATGCCCAACAACAACCGAACGACTCGAAGCCGGTTGCTCGTCCAAACAATACGCGCCCATACGTACCCCTTGAGGACAGGATGGGACGTGCTTACTCCTTCCCCCGTGATAAAATGAGGAGGCTATTCGAGCTGGCATTGCGCAACAGGCTCATAAATCTGCCGGATCCAAAACGTCCGTCGCAACCAAGTGACGTCAACGGGCCTAATTACTGCCCTTATCATCGAGTGCTAGGACATCCGATCGAAGACTGTTACGTTTTCAAAAATTGGCTTGAAAACCAGTACCGCCAAGGAAAATTTGCGCTATCCGACAAATGGAAGGTGAATCCCCCGCAGCCCCACATCTCTAAAGGAACGAATACGCCGGGGGCAACATGCTCCGTCATTGAGGAAGCTCCTTGGGAGGTTGTATTATCAGCCAAAACGAGGAGAATGCTAAATGATCTTCAGACCTGTCCAGCGGTCAAGTGGAAGAACCCCTTTGAACCGCAGGTTATTGAGGGGATGTTGAAGCCACGTCCGACTCCGAGGACCGATAGTGGTAGTTCAAGCGCTCATAGTCAGCCGTCAAAATCTTCGAAAAAGAAGAAGAAGAAATCTAAGAAGCCCGTGAAGCCTGGCGACAAGCGCACGGACTTACAGAAGCAAATCGACGCACTGGATGAGTACAACCAAAAAGCGCGGACTCCCATTACGCTCCAAGATTTCCTTGATCACGTCTTCCAAAAAGAAGATGAGGGAGAAAGTTCATCGGATGAATCCGAGGAATATGTGGCGAGCTGTCGTATGATCTCCCATTTGACCACGGACGATAAAGGGACTTCTGGCACTGAAACGCTGGGGGCAAATGCCGAATCAAGAGCCCCAGGGTTATCAGTTGAAATGATTGGCGCGTTTCTTAATGAAGCTCGATTGAAAAGCAAAGCTGATCGAGAACGCGAGACGGCTATATTCGAAAGGGCCAAGCGCCAGCGACTTGAGGAGAGAGCTGAGATGATCCCGCTGGAGCAAAATGCCTCCACCGCTGACAAAAGCCAATCCAAGATAAAAAAGAAGTTTGCTAAGGCCATATCGATGGGCATGAAGCTACCACCCTCTGAAGAAAAGGTTACTGGCGTGGTAGAAATGCACCCCTCTTATTGCTTATATCATCAGAAGGTCTCGCATTCCACCCAAGATTGCAAAGCTTTCAATGGATGGTGTCAAGGATACGTCGCCAATCGACAACGCTTTAAACGGGAAAAGCGTAAAATTCGTCGGGAGCAAAGAAACACGACCAAAGAGCTTGAAAGAACTGCCGGCAATTGTCACATGGTTAACACTGCCGAGTCGCAAGTGCCTACATTTAGGAGCGACTCTGATGAGGAGTTAGAACTTGCCCCTCTCTTTAAAGAGTCAACTTCGGGAAAAGAAGAGGAACCAGTGATTTGCGAAAATATCCGGCTGCGGAATCGAACACTGCCTGAAAAGAACCTCGGACCCTCGAATAGAAAAGATAAAGGGAAAGAAAAGGTCTCTGAAGACATCGTCTTAGATGACCAAGTTCTGGAAGAGCTAAACGCCAAAAACCCGCCGAAGAGAAGTGAGGTGGATTACAACGTTCTGGCACATCTGAGGAAACTGCCCTCTCAGCTCAGCGTCCTTGATGCCTTGTTACTATCGAAGGAAGCCAGAGACTCTTTGATTAAGGCGCTACAAGATCCGGACCAGTTCCAAGCCTTCTTAGCCGAAGAAAAGATGAAAGACGAATTAGAAGAAGTGCACACAGCCTACGTTGCTTTTGGTGATGAAGACCTTCTCCTCGGGACGTGTGAACACAATCGCCCCCTTTATGTCTCAGGATATTGCCATGACATAAAGATAGGTAAAATCTTGGTCGATAACGGATCGTCTGTCAATTTACTCAATGTGCGAGTGTTAAAGGAGATTTGCATGAGTGTCCAACACCTCGCCCGAGACAAAATCACTATCTCCGGTTTCGACTCCCAATCCTCAAAGACTCTTGGATCCGTGATATTGACGTTGCGCTTCGGGTTGCTCGCTACAGACATCAAATTCCATGTTATAGATGCCAAGACGTGCTACAATGCTCTGCTCGGCCGACCATGGCTACACGAGTACAATATCATCCCCTCTACACAGCATCAGTGCATGAAGTATTCTAGGGATGGCCTCGAGTACACTGTGGCGGGAGAGTTGAATCCGTTTTCCGTGAATGAAGTTCGCAAGTATGAAGATGCCAAATACTTTTTACCGAGTTTCGAAGACACGGAAAGGTGTCACAAACCGGAGGACAAAACTAACGCCACCATCCCTGTCTTCGGCAGTGACACCGAGGAGGAGGAGGATATAATTTATTCAGGTCCATCCCAATCCACCAGGCCGGGACCATCCGTTCCTTCATTGATCTTCGGCAGTGATTCAGAAGATGAAGTTCACGCTGTATTCCCCGCTCGGCCTTCAATACGGGTTTCCGCTGATGAAGATCGAAGTCTGCAGATAACCATGGTGCCGCTTGAACATTACAAAGAACTGGATGCACTCGACACCAACAGCGTAGAAGAATTGCAGACATTCTATATCCCTCCCGGACGAAAAGGCGAGAAGGCAATCCTATTCTACCGTTCTGAAGAAAACAAGGTGGAAAAAGAAATTTGGCATAGCGCGGATCCCATGCTCGACAGGCTTCAGCCTATCCGTCTTCCCAGATATTATACCGAAGGTTTGAAGAAACTGCTGAAACGCCAGGGGATATCCTTCACACAGACCATTAGAAAAGCCAAATTCTATGACAAGGTCTGGAACATTCCCGGGACTCAATGCAAACTGCCTAACGGGAGAGTAGAAACAAAAGGGCTTGGGTACATCCGGTCAAAGAAACGAGAGCTAGTAAACAGCTGTTATGTTATGTATGACTTCGATGAAGAGGCGGACGCTCAATGGGAGGATGCTAATCCTGAACCAGCAAAAGTTCCTGATACAAAACCGCCCAGTCCATCGTTTGAAGACCAGATGAGCAAACTTATAAGGGATGCGAGTCAAAAAGCCCGAGACGATCACGATCGTGAAATAGCAATCTATGAAAAAGCTAAGACACAGCGCCTCCTTCAATAGGCGGTGAAGGAAGAAAATGCCGCTCCTTGTCAACCTGCTACAAAAAAGGTTCGACGCGAAAACAAAAACAAGTCGAAAGGCAAGAGAGGCGCTCGACAACCACAAAGCAGAGCTAAGAAGCCACGTATCCGAGAGTCGAGCGTTATTGACCTAGCCCTTAGGAAGAAAATGGGTCGAGCATACTCATTTCCTCGGAACAAAACGAGGAAGATATTCGATCTCGCTCTAAAACATCAAATGCTTACGTTGCCAGAGTCTAAGTATCCTGAGCACGCAGGCGAGGTGTTCAACCCAAATTATTGCTTTTACCATCGAGTAATAGGACACCCTCTTGAAGATTGCTTCACCTTCAAGAATTGGGTTGAAGATCAGTATCAGCTAGGCAAATTCGCGTTTTCTGACAACTGGAGGGTAGCACCACCACAGAAGCACGAGCCCGAGGCCGCGAAAGAAGAACCAACTCCGCATTGGGATTGGCAGAAAATTTGCACTTTCCATGTGGTAACAATATTAAAAGAAGAGTCCGAGGACATGAACAGCCTTCCTTGGTGATTTGAAAACGGCAACGATGAGGTAATCTCAGAATTTCCCCCAGCTCCGAAAGAGCTGGAAGATGGAATCCATACTACTGCAGATAATCTCAAGAAAATTAAGTTGGGAACGGTAAATGATCCGCGACCGACATTCGTCAGCGAGCTGTTGTCTGAAGAGAGGGTGGCTGCGTTAAAAGACGTCCTTGTGCAGCATAAAGATTGCTTCGCATGGAACTATTCCGAGATGCCGGGACTAGATCCAGAAGTTGCTGTACATAGACTAGCAATATCCCCAAACAGCAAGCCAGTCAAACAGGCGCCGAGAAGAAAGCGGCTCGAGCTTGAGATGAGCATCAACGCCGAGGTCAAAAAGTTAATCGACTCTGGCTTCATCCAGGAAGTTCAATACCCTGAATGGATCGCAAACATCGTCCCGGTGATGAAGAAAAATGGGACAGTGTGCATATGCGTGGACTTCCGGGATCTCAATAATGCCTGCCCAAAAGACGATTTCCCAGTGCCAGTCACTGAACTGATAATAGACAACACGTCCACTCATGAGGTTTTCTCCTTTATGGACGACTCGTCAGGGTATAATCAGATAAAGATGGATCCCGAAGACCAGAAGCACACCGCCTTCAGGACTCCTCTGGGAATATTCTGTTACAAGGTATGCCCTTTGGTCTAAAGAACGCCGGTGCCACCTACCAAAGGGCCATGACGAAAATCTTTGATGACCTTATACACGAAATCGTCGAATGCTATATCGACGATCTCATGGTTAAAAGCAAATCATACGAAGAACATCTCGAGCATTTGAAGACCGTGTTTCAACGCCTTCGGCAATACAACTTGAAGATGAATCCTCTTAAATGTGCGTTCGGGGTTTCCTCGGGCAAATTCCTGGGATTCGTTGTTCGACACCGAGGTATTGAAATAGATCCGTCAAAGATTAAAGCGATCATGGAAATGCCTTCGCCGAGGACTCTCAAACAGCTGCGGTCTCTCCAAGGGAAACTCGCATACATACGGCGATTTATAGCCAACCTTTCAGGAAAGTGCCGTCCTTATAGTCACCTGATGAAGAAGGGAACCCCATTCGTTTGGGATCAAAAATGCCAAGGCGCACTGGACGAGATCAAGCAATACTTGCAGAACCCGCCGGTGTTGGCTGCTCCGGTTAAGGGGAAGCCTCTCATTCTTTATACAACCGCCCTCGAAGGTTCCTTAGGCGCATTATGGGCACAAGAAAACGACCAAGGGAAAGAAAGAGCACTCTACTACTTAAGTCGAGTTCTGCTGGGGGCAGAAAGCAACTACTCTCCCATTGAAAAACACTGCCTGGCGTTGATCTTCGCAATAACAAAGCTTAGGCATTATGAGTTGGCGCATGAGGTCCGTCTTATTTCAAAAGTGGACCCTCTCAAATATTTAATGTCGAAGGCCATCTTGACGGGACGACTCGCTAAATGGGCCCTGCTCTTGATGGAATTTTCGATAACATATCAACCTCTCAGGGCAGTAAAAGGCCAGGCCATCGCCGACTTCCTTGCTGAGCATCCCATACCTGCCGATTCTCCTTTAAATTGCGATTTGCCAGACAGACATGCGTTTGACGCAATCGACAGTGGTGATACCCGGTGGGAGCTTTATTTCGATGGAGCATCCTCCATGAAAAAGCACAAACAAAATACGCCAATGATCAAATCAGGGGTAGGACTCATCTTTGTGACCCCACAAGGAGGAATAATGCGCTTCGCCTTCTCCTTAACAGAGCCGAGAACGAATAATGAAGCTGAATATGAAGCTTTGATACCAGGCCTCGAGATCGCCATTGATATGGGAATTGAAAGCCTCCTCATATATGGGGACTCCCAACTGGTCGTCAGTCAAGTGAACGGCGATTATCAAACATGCAAACCAGAATTGGTGAAGTACGGAGAAAAGGTGCAACAACTGTTGACCCAAATTCCCTCCTATACTTTGGAGAACATACCGCGCGCGGAAAACAGCAAAGCAGACGCACTAGCCACACTTGCTAAAGAGCTGGCTGACGAGAATCTCGATGACGTTAGAATCGTGATACAAAGCCGTCGAGTGCTCTCCCCAGCAGAGATACCTACAGAATCATATAAAGAAAAGGGAGCAACTGAACAGGCGACCCTACAAATAAAAGATCATGAGAAGACCGAAGACTGGAGAGAAGTCTTCATAGATTACTTCAAGTTCCACCGAATGCCTGAAGAAGCGTCCATAAAACATCAGCTCGTGAAACGAGCTCTGTCTTTCGCCTTCGTCAACGATACTCTATACAAGAGGACATTCGATTCTCTGTGGCTAAGATGCTTAGGACCTGACGAAGCGAGAAGGGTCGTCCAAGAAGTTCACGACGGACTCTGCGGTTCCCACTAAGCAGGCCCTAAGATGAAGTTGAAGATAAAACGGATGGGCTACTACTGGCCCACGATGATGTAGGATTGCCTGGAATACGCGAGGCAATGTCATTCATGCCAAATTCGTGGGGACTTCATCCATCAGCATCCCAATCCACTGCATCCGACAGTGGCTAGTTGGCCATTCGAAATGTGGGGAACTGACATAGTCGGCCCCATCGAACCAGCATCGTCCAAAGGACATCGTTTCATCCTAGCAACGACTGATTACTTCTCCAAATGGGCAGAGGCGGTGCCGTTGAGGGAAGTGAAGACGGAGAACATCCTCCATTTCTTTAAAACGCACGTCATATACCGGTTTGGAACCCCGAGAAGGATCATCTCTGATAATGGGCCAGCTTACCGAAGTCATAAAATTAGCCGCTTCGCACAACAGCACAATATAGACTGGAGATATTCCTCAGTTTATAATCCGCGAGCTAACGGTCTAGCCGGGGCCTTCAACAAGACCTTGACGAAGATCATGAAGAAAACAGTGTCACGAAATAAGAAAGATTGGCACGAAAGATTGCAAGAAGCTCTTTGGGCGTATCGAACTACGTTCAAAACGGCCACAAACACAACGCCATACGCATTGGTGTTTGGGACGGAAGCAGTACTCCTTCTCGAGATAGAATTACCCTCTCTACGAGTGGCAATCCACTACGAGCTGACAGACGAAGAAAATTCTCACCTTCGGTTTGAAGAGCTTGACGCCCTTGATGAAACCCGGCTCATAGCACAGCAAAATCTGGAAGCCTATAAAGCGAAGATGACGCGCTCATATGAAAGATTGAGCCGGCCGAGGACATTCCACCAAGGCGAACTCGTGCTAGTGGTCAAAAGGTCCATGATCCCCAATCGCGCCAAGCGGGGAAAGTTTGAGCCAAAATATGAAGGACCGTACATCATTGATAAGGTCTACCAGGGTGGGGCCTATCTACTCATGGACATGCACGGTGAAAGGCCTTTCAGGCCGATAAACGGTCGCTTCCTAAAGAAATATTACGCTTAATAAGCCACAGCCTAGGTCAACGATAGATGACGACGACTATGTCCGCTCGCTATCTTCCTAAGCTTAAGCTTTCTAAGCAGTGGCCAGCCTTCTCCATGACGGACCGAAACGTCCTTAAACTAACGATGGACCGAAATGTCCTTAAACTAATAGCAGACCGAAACGTCTTTAAACTAATACCGCAGCATCCTTAGGCTGACGAGATAAAAAAAACATATAAATAAAAATAAAATAAAATAAACGGTATGTCCATAAGCAAAAAGGGCACGGATGAAAACCCGAAAGGGCTCCGTGAGTAAAAACAGCAGGGCTGCCGGCGAGTGTTCGTGAAAATCCGAAAGGGCGCGACCTCGTAAAAAAAAAGAGAGAAAAATAAAATAAAAAAAACGGTATGTCCATAAGCGAAATGGGCACGGATGAAAACCCAAAAAGGCTCCGTGAGTAAAAACAGCAGGACTACCGGTGAATGTTTGTGAAAACCCGAAAGGGCGCAACTTCGTTAAAGAACCCTTATAGAGTCCTCTCGACCTTATAAGGAGAAACCACCTGCATGAGATCCTTACGACTCACAAAGGAACAACACACTTAGGGATCCCCACGATTCCTAAGGAGAAAATACACTTGCGAGATCCTCACGACTCGTAAGGAGAACTCTCTTATGGGACCCTCACGGCTCATAGGATTTGAAAGTCTTAAGTCACAGAGACCTAAACCTGTGCTTAAGCAAACCCCCACAAACTTCCAATATTGCCCTACAAGTGGCTCAGTATTGACCCTTGTATACAATCCACGGGCGCGAATAAACGTTTCCCTAACCAAGGTCCATCCGCGACTAGGAATACGTTCTCATGGTAAACAACCCTTATAAATCCCCTCGATTTATGAGGAGAAAACCCTCCTGTAAGATCCCTACGACTTACAGAAGAACAAAACACTTAGGAACCCTCACGATTCCTAAGGAGAAAATACACCTACAGGATCCCCACGACTTGTAGAGAGAAATACCTTCACGAGACCCTTACGGCTCATGAAGCCAAAAGCCTTAGCCGACAGGACCCTAACCCTGGTCGCTAAGCCTCCTTTGTTCGACAACGACAGAGGCAAATGATGATTCGCTCCTGGTAATATCCCAGCTGTAGCGGTGCTGATGCCGAAATCGGTGTCCAATTTCAGGTTTACGGCGAAAGCCAGTAGGCCGCTCATGCATACGAAATAGCCGAAATGATAGGGCAACTTGCAATAAAAAGCAGCAAGTAAAAATGTATGCATGCAAAATAGCCGAAATGATTGGGCAACTCGCAATAAAAAGCAGCGAGTAAAAATAAAATAAATAGCCGAAATGATTGGGCAACTTGCAATAAAAAGCAGCGAGTAAAAATAAAATAAATAGCCGAAATGATTGGGCACCGCGAAAAAATAGCCGAAATGATTGGGCAATCGCGACCTTCGCGATATAAAAGCTGAAATGATTGAGCATCGCGGAGATAAAACAGATGATGGTAAAACTTCGGCCCTACAGTTAAGATCACATCGATCCCTGTATACAATCCAAGGGCGTAAACAAAATAGGGAACCATACTTTCCCAACAGGCCCCGCCAGAAGACGAAGCCAAACCTCAACGGTTCATTTCAACCGAAGAAGCCAGTGACTTCAACAAAAAATTCCTCGACTCACGGATACAAACACTCCTTGACGAGAGCTTCCTGATCCGCGTCGACCCGCAGAGCCACCAGAGCCCCCGTGGGAACCCTCGACTCGTTTCAAACCCCAAGGAAACAAATAATCCTTGGCGCTTGGGAAACAAATAATCCCAGCAAACTCCTCGACTCACGGATACAAACACTCCTTGACGAGAGCCTTCTGATCCGCGTCGACCCGCAGAGCCACCAGTGCCTCCGTAGGAATCCTCGACTCGTTTCAAACCCCAAGGAAACAAATAATCCTTGGCGCTTGGGAAACAAATAATCCCAGCAAACTCCTCGACTCACGGATACAAACACTCCTTGACGAGAGCCTTCTGATCCGCGTCGACCCGCAGAGCCACCAGTGCCTCCGTAGGAATCCTCGACTCGTTTCAAACCCCAAGGAAACAAATAATCCTTGGCGCTTGGGAAACAAATAATCCCAGCAAACTCCTCGACTCACGGATACAAACACTCCTTGACGAGAGCCTTCTGATCCGCGTCGACCCGCAGAGCCACCAGTGCCTCCGTAGGAATCCTCAACTCGTTTCAAACCCCAAGGAAACAAATAATCCTTGGCGCTTGGGAAAAAAATAATCCCAGCAAACTCCTCGATTCACGGATACAAACACTCCTTGACGAGAGCCTTCTGATCCGTGTCGACCCGCAGAGCCACCAGTGCCTCCGTAGGAACCCTCGACTCGTTTCAAACCCCAAGGACACAAATAATCCTTGGCGCTCGGGAAACAAATAATCCCTAGAAAATTCCTCGACTCACGGATACAAACACTCCTTGACGAGAGCCTTCTGATCCGCGTCAACTCGCAGAGCCACCAGTGCCTCCGTGGGAACCCTCGACTCGTTTCAAACCCCAAGGACACAAATAATCCTTGGCGCTGGGGAGACAAATAATCCCTCACAAAACTTCTCAACTCACGGATACAAACACTCCGTGACGAGAGCCTCTTTGACTCACATCTCGGGCAGTAAGGATTCAAAAACTTGCTTCCTGAACAATGGGACCCTGCAAGTCAATCCTAAATGGTCTCTTGCATACTATTCACGGGTCTCACTCTCCAAAGTCGAATTTCGACGAGGAGGGAAACAACCGCTTGTGGGTCCTCTCGACCCGTAAGAGGGAAAAACTCTCTTGTAGGATCCTTACGACTTATAAGAGAAAACCACACTTAGGGATCCTCATGATTCCTAAGGAGAAAACCCACCTACGAGATCCTCTCGATCCGTAGGGAGAAAAGTCTCTATGAGACCCTCACGGCTTATAGAGTTGAAAAGTCTTAGGCAGCAGATCCGAACCTGCGGCCTAAGCCGTCGCTATTTCTTAAGAAGGTTGGGATACTCGTCCTAATCATCCGTCAACCATGGTTACTAAGGTGGCATACTGATAATAAAAGAAAGAGAAGACGGAGAAAATGACAGAAAGAACATCCGATTTACAGTTAATCGAGCATTCGAGACACACTCATTCATGCATGGGCAGAAGACTCAGGACGAGAAATAAGACAAGCTGAAATAAAAAGTTTCCATTCATATTGCCAAAAATTCTTACAATCATAAAAAGCGGTGAACGAAAAATATTATTAAAAGGGTATAACCTCAGATCCGGGGCACGGATTGAGGAATTCAAAAGTAAGGCCATCCAGAGTTCTTCTGGCCTTTCTAATTATTCTTATGCGCAGCCTCTCACGCTCTTCTGTGTCAATATCATCGGCAAGCCCTCCCGGCCTTCGATAAGCAGCAACTATCGTCGTCTGCTGGAAGATTTGGTGTAGGATGTCAATGAGGCTATCCCGCCGTTTCTTCGAGATCAGCCCCGCCAGGTACACTGAATGCACCTTGTCCTCGGCATCATCCAGCGCATTGAGCGGCAGGGCCTCGTGAAGACCCGGAAGTGCTCTCCATATTGCTCCCAGCACGACTTTCAAAAGAGCCGAACGACGGGGTAGTAGCCAACCACCGCTTGCGTTCAGACGACCCATGACCTCTGCACATTGAGCGTCTGTAAACTCCTGGTTTTGTTGACGACCCTGTGCGCGGATATCGTCATAGGTGATGAACTCGTGCAAACTGTATAGATGCACCGCCATTATGCCTGGAGGAAATACCACAGGAAGATTAGCGATAGAAGAAAAATAATATACATAGAGAGATTGATTCCTGGAGGGCAAAGCTCTGTTCAAGGATTAAAACCCATGAACAAAAGCTTAATGAAACCCCAATGGGGATCTCTTTAGATCAAAAGATCTATAAGAGCAAAGCTCTGCTGTTTAAGATTAATTAAGATTAATTTAATCTAAGAATCAATTGTACCTAAAGTTTTTTTCTAAAAGACTTTGAAAAAGAAGAGCAAAGCTCTAAAGTTCTTGAAGGCAAGAGCAAAGCTCTGAAGTTTTAAAAATCTGAAAGATGATAAGCATCTGCGGGGAACCAAAGGTCCTATTTATAGGCACCAAGTGCCTCTTCGACTTCCAAAAGTTGTCACGGCGGTTGGAATTTCTCCACCGTTGCGCTCACGTTTAGGGCCACGTAAGCGCAACAGTGCGGGGGCATTTGTTTACCCCAATCAGAGCAAAGCTCTGTTCAAATTCCGAGGCGGGAGATGAAGCAACGCTTCATCTTCCCCCAATCAGAGCAAAGCTCTGCTTTGAAAATTTAAGCTTTAATAAATGAAGCAACGCTTCAGATTCTTTGTGCTGGGCGCAACGCGCCGCGTGTCTGTCGCTAATACGTCAGCGCAGCGCCCAAGAAGGCGCATCCAATCAGAGCAGAGCTCTATTTGCCTGAAGCAACGCTTCAGTTGCGCTGCGCTCTGGGCTGCGCGACACGTGTCAGCGCAGATGCGCTAGCGCACTTGCGCTGCGCTCTGCGCTGCGCGACACGTGTCATGCGCTGGGGCATCTGCGCCAAACTAAATTAAGATTTTATGAAATCTTTTCTGTTCTTTCCAAAACCAGAAGATTTTCTTCTGCCTTTGGATCAAAGATCCAGCGGTGGGAAAATTCCCAAAATCACTCAGAAAAGATCTTGTTAACAAATTCAACAAATTTATGGGCACTATAAAAAGGGCCTTAGACCTCAATTCAAAGGGCATCAACATTTTTTCTTGAGAACTCAAGAACTTTAAACAGAGAGAACTCTGAGAAGATTTGGAGAGAAAAAAGGTAAAGAACCTTCATGGATTAGAAGAAATTCCTTCTAATAGATCATTGGTCTAAAAACAAGATCAATGATCTTTACATAAAAAACAGTGCTTTGCACTTCTTGTGAACCTTCGGTTCTTTAAAAACAATAAAAAATAATAAAATAATAAAAGAATAGTACTTTGCACTTTTATGAACCTCTGGTTCTTCGAATAAAGAAAACTTTATTTTTCTTTGATCTAATTTAGATCAAGAAATTAAACAGCGCTTTGCACTTCCCTTCTTGAATCTAAAAGATTCTTAGAGCTTTGCACTTCCAAACTGCGCTGTTGCGCTCTTAAGAGAGCGCCACGTGTCGGCTATAGAACCACTTGCGCTAAGCGCCCTTAAGATAGAGCTTTGCTCTCTGGAATTGGCGCAACTCGCTAAGAGCGCGCCACGTGTCAGCAGCGCAATAGCGCAGCGCAACGGCGCATCGCACTGCGCTAGTGCGCCTGCGCTCACCAAAGCACGACACTTGTCATCACCATATGAGCTTGCGCTCATTACTTAGCGCAAAGCGCAGATGCATTGTATTGCTTACAAAAAGGGCCAAGCCCAATTAAAAGAAGGCCTAACAGGCTTAATAAAATGCAATGCATTATTTTAAGGGGCAGAGCCCAAACCAAAACAGATGCTCTGCATCATTTATAAATGGGCAGAGCCCAAACAAAATATTCAGAATGCTATGCAGATACTTTGCATCATCTACAAATGGGCAGAGCCCAAAATAAATTGATACTCTGTATCTTTTGTGGGTAGAGCCTAAATAAAAAATGCAATGCAAAAGCAAATAAAATGTTGAACTGGACTTAGCCCAATCGTGGCCATAAGTCCTTAAATTAAATTGATTGAGCAAAATGGCTCTCCTAAATCAATCTATGTCCGGTTCGAGGGTACATCTCCGAACTCCTTTGACATCCATCGTTGTAATTCCTCAACGACGTCAAAGAGGTGACGGGTCCCAACAACCACACACCCATATGGACTGCGGGGTCCTTAAACTCGTGGACCGAAACGTCCCCTAAACTAATATCGGACCGAGACGTCCCTAAACTAATATCGGACCGAGACGTCCCTAAACTAATATCGGACCGAAACGTCCTTAAACTAATGATGGACCACCACGTCCCTAAACTGGCGATGGACCACTACGTCCTTAAACTGGCGATGGACCACCACGTCCTTAAACTGGCGCAATAGAGCCCGAACACTCTTTTGCCGGATCTAAACGGTCCCGTCTAAGTTGATCTTAGCCCCAAATGCGGTTAATGTGTCCTTAGATCTTTAAATAAACAATAAAACTCCAAATCAACTTTGGTTCAAGGGTACATCTCCGAACTCCTCTGACGCCTGTCGTTGTAATCCCTCAACGACGTCAGAGAGGTGACGAGTCCCGACGGCCAGATAATTAAATCAATCACTATGTTAAGTTGATCTTAGTCTAAGACAGGACTAATGTATCCTTAACGAATGTTTAAGTTGATCTTAGCCGCAACGCGACTAATGCATCCTTAAACTAAAAACACCAAACCCAAATTTAAGTAAATACGGATTTGGACTAATCCACGTCCTACGGGCGACGATATTACTCAGTCTCCGTATACAATCCACGGGCAACCACAAACAAAACAAACACACACGACACGAAGTGAAATTCTGGAGAAGGAGAAAGTTGTTACCGCAATGCGGTAGCGTAATTAACTGCAGGGGCTTGCGCCTGCAGGGAAGAGCGTCCCCACAATCAAAAACCCCTCACCCTGAGGGGGAATCTGACGAAGTCTGCTACATCGGCCGCATCCGTCTAAACCTCCGATACACGGTGTCATAAATCAACTTGGCATCTTCGGAGAGGTGGACGGATAAAACCAAATAGCATCTGCCCTGAACCTCAGGCAACGGACGCGAAGTCCGGGCCGCCGTTCGGAGGGGAACAGTTAGGTCAAAATGTCATAAGTCACATGTCAAGTTCTACCCATCATTATCTTGTTAATTTGAACCCATCCGTACATATCCTTGACGTTCGGCCAAAATGATAATACGACTGTCCCAAACTAACTCATCTATCTATGCAACAAATGAATACCCAGCAGCTACCAAACACTATGCCTTGGCGTTAGGTCAAAATACATAGCTTGAATACTACTGAATACCCAAATGAAATGACGGAGGGCTACGAATGGTTTTGGCGAAACCGTGAACGAAGTGAACTTGATATGATCGAAGGAACCTGGTAGCTATAAAAGGAGTAGTTAAAGCTCCGCAATTAAAAAATATCCTCTATTTTAAAATAACCGAGTTGTTTCTTTTAAACTGTTCCAACGATTCAACTTTGGTTTATTTTCTTTGCATTAATATAATGCGTCCCATCAATTAACCTATCATTGCAGAAAACAACGAAAATACAACGTCCTCTTATGCCATCTGCATTTGCCACTGGGTCCCGTCATCACCCGTTAGGTTACTTAACTAACGACAGAGCGGGGGCTGGGCTAGCGCGGGTGTAAAACATAAGTAACGTCTAAATAGCTATCATATATAGATATTGTACATTCGTCTGACGCAATAATAGGCATTCCAGATCACAGATGAACATTATTGGATATAAAAGCTATCCGCGTTTCTTTTGAGCCTGCAACGAAAGACGGATTACACAGTTGTGATGAATAGCCATTACCCCTGTAACAACCCTAATTTTCTTATACACTTTTTCCTATACAAAATTTTTCAAATATTTTTTTCAAAAATCCACAAAGGGGTATTTTAGCCTGAGCACAAGATATAGGTAATTATTTTGTTTTTAATTACAAGCTACAAGAATGTAATAACTCCATTTTTAGTGTACAAGAAATTACTTTAAATTTAATGTATACTTAGAGTATTTACTCTTGTTGCTATCATTTTAAGTAATTAAATAACACAATAATTACAAGAAGGAGCTTGTAGCTCATTGGTAATACCTTGCATTGCTGAACCAAGCCACCAGAGTTCGAATCCCATGCCCCACATTATTTTTAGATTATTTTTCTTTTAAAATTCTTGGAAGCCCAACAGTCCACGGGCCATAACCTCTAAACGTTGAACTGAACCCGAAAAACTAATTATACCAGGAGCTACGTCAGGGGACCCCGCATGCAACGACCACCGGACTCGGCCGGACGGCCGAGTCCCCAAAACGAAAGTTGCGTCTTTTGGCATTCTATAACCTCATGTATACTCCATTTTAATGGATCGGTTCCCTAATTTTAATTACACCCTATTTACTACAAATTTTAATGATTTTTCTTTAATTTTTACAATTTTTTTGAAATAAAAACCCTTTACCTATCCTACCCTATAAATAGACACCCCTACCCTCTACCCTCTCATTCCAAAACACTAGGTTTACTCTCTCGAAATTTTCACAAGAAGGGTGTGCTTTGAAACCGAGTTCACGGCGAAGCGCTGACGGAATTCCGGCGACGTTTTTTTGAAACAACCGGCGACGAAACAACACCTCGGCCACTCACCTAGTTCCTATATACTCTTTAGTATAGATCGAAACCCGTAAGTCCCGTTCTTTTCTTCTTCCTACTTCTCAAAAATACGAACTTATGAAACCCGACGGAAATCGGAACAAACCGATTTCCGATTCGGTTTTTTCTACAAAATCTCACCTGTCACCAATTCCATAATACCTAAACTTATTCATGATGAATATTAATCACATAACAATTAATTTGGACAAAGTTTCTCACATGAAATGATAACTTTTGCAATATCGTATTCTTTTTCACATTAATACCATAATGTTTATTTTTCTTCTTCTAATCAATTCAATCATTCCTAAACACCTTCATCTTGACCACTAAACTTGTAAAAATCAATTTGAATAAGTTTTCACACATGAAATGATAACCTTTTCAATTTACCGTATTTTCACTTTAATACCATGAAGTTTCAATTTCACATTTAACCCCTTAACCTTAATATACGTTTAAAATAGAGCACGAGGTAATGACCTACCTCCACACACACGCAAATACAACCCTAAAATGATATCATCAAAACTTAGAATACGATAAAACGAAATTTTCATTAAAATACCATAATCTTCATAAAACCATTCTTAAAGGTTTTAGATTTGTTACACTTTTAAGTAAATATTTCTTACTAGGAAAATACGATAAGTTGTGGACATCGATCGTTTATCTAAACTGACTTTGTGGTGTCTAGGCTAGGCAAATGAGCTTGGGTAACTTTAAAAGGCCCGCCTTACGATTCGTGAGCGGATCCCTCCCTCCTCACTTGTACTTACCTGGCCACAATTGGCGGTGAAGAAGCGATTTGAGGCTTCTAACGCCTTGTCGTTTAGACCATTTAGAAATAGGCTAGTTGTCTTAGAAAACCCAAGAATCTAAAATACGGAAAACTACACTTTGCGAATAAATACCTTTTATTTTATAAAACCGTTTTCTAAAAGATTAGTGTTTTACAATCTTTGCAAAGCGCCGCTACAACCCATCTTTGGGGAATCCGTTCGGGATAGTGCGGTTTATCGCGCACCCTCGGGCTAGTAGTGTGAGATTCAGACCTCCGCAAGGAGCATTCGGTCTCGAAAGGTTTAAAATACGACATCTTAAGAAAATGAGATTTTTGGAATATAAATTATTTATTAAAACTATTTTTGTATAAATATATGTATATTCATCATTTAAATTTTCCACCTTTTTCTAAAAATCACAAGAATAAAGATTACACTAAAACACCATGAACTTCAAATAATCAATATTACAGATAAATACCATTATTTATGAAATTAGGATATTTTCATTAGAAATGTCATAACATAAAATCCACAACGCTAAAGACGAAAAATAAATACTTGAGGTGTATTTTGAAAAGTATATAAAAATATTTTTACATAAAACCCCCTCAAGTTTTATAAATTACCCTAAGGACCCTAACAATTATAAGACCTCGATTCACAATTCTGATTGTCTGACTCGGGTTTGAGTCTGATTAATCTGACTTGAATATGATTCAAGTCAACCTATAATTTACAAGATTCCAATTCAAAATGAACACATGAATCCATGAATACAATTATCAATTTATACACTTTGGCTGAACCAAAGCATGGATATATTCCTTTTACATGATTCCCAGTATTCCATTTACTTGACTCTACGGTTATATCCGTTTCCTGATATCATGGTTTCGGTCAGTCAGTCAATCAATCATACAACCAATACAGTTTACAAGATAACAATACAAACAAGACATCGCGGGGTTTAAGGGGTAGATTGGTACGGAAGGTGTTAAAGGTGGCACGAGACGGTAAGATTAAGACACCTAACATGAATCCAATTGCCGTTGTTCCGGGTTGTATAACGGAGCCTTGCGCTTCCATTTGCCCTGGTCTCTGGCATACTGAGACCCCTCTCGTATACACTGGCATCCTTCTGTACCAAGCTACAAACAACAGCGTTAACACTAAATACCATAATATAACAATATAATACAACTGTAAAAGCTACTCTCTCCTTCTCTCTCTTACTCTCTGTCTATTCTATTCTCCTCTTATCTTTGGGACTTACCGAGCGACCTGTTCGCTGACGACATTCTATTTCTTTCTTCTTTGAATGTCGTCAGGTGGTTTGGACCCGGCAGAGATCGAGCCATCTGCAGAAGACTTGGAGTAGTTTATCGAAGATGCAGCACTTTAGTTCATTGTACACATTTCTTTTCAGTACTTTTCATTTCCTGTTATGCCACTGTTTAGGCATCTTTTATTCCAGTTGTATTTCCTTTCATGCATTGTACAAAGAATGTTAATAAATAAAAGTTGCTGTTCTTTTACATTTTGTCTCTTGTGTACTTATTTTATATTGCTTAGATACGCTTAGCGTATGTACTTCTGAGTATATACGTAGCGGGCCTCGTCGCGTCCCCTTCGCCGTATACCGGGAAGCGGGGCGTGACAACCCCACCCTAGACCCCTACGGGTACGACAAACTACACACCAAGTACCTGAAGCGAAGCGGTCTCCCTCAACAACGTGAGTAGGCCACTAAACACTCAAAGTACCCGGTAGTTTGTGCACCCCACCTTGGGTCTATCCTAGGAGCAAAAACAGTAAAATGAAATAATACAACGGTGGCTACAACCGCAACCTGGATGTGCCCCGCAAAATAATATTACAACATATTACAATTACATCGAATGAATGAATATAATAACCCATCTCAAACCCCGGCTAATCATCACAACAATCCAATCAAGTTCATAATCACAAACAGTAAAATCATTACAGAAATGTGTAATCCCCTGCCAACCGACATACAAGCAGTTAAGGGAGGTTTACGAACACATTATACAATTCACAGATATAATCTAATTAGCCAAACATCGTATAATTTCGATCGAGCAAACACATTAGATTCTACTCCAAAACTTCTCTGTGCACCTCAGACTTGAGCAGAAAATAAACATTCCAGAAATAACAAAATAACCATAGAAGAGTTCTGGGGAATTTTGGGCTGACTCGGCCCCAACTCGGCCTCGGATCCGCGGTCGATTGCTTGGATCGGGGCAGGTGGAATTAGCCCCGAGGGGGAGTTGCCCCCAGCCCTCCTTACTCGGCGCTAGTGGCGACGTCGAGCGTGCCGAGCGGACGGCGTTGGTTCAGCGGTGAGAATAGCTTCATCTTGCCCCCTGTGTAGGTGGGGGGTCGTTGCTGGTGTTAGCCTGTCAAAGACCGACGTCCTTTGGATAGTAGGAGCGGGAGCTGAAGCCGTCAATCTTGTAAAGACCGACTTTTTGGCCGGAGAAGCCGCCTTGGCGATTTCGGGGGCAGGAGTGGCCACTTTCTTAGAAGTAGCCTCCTCTGAGATTGTAGGCCCCATGATGAGTTCGCAGGATTTCTGGTCCAATCTAGAGAAGACCGAGGCGTTGACGTTGGGCGACTCGTTGAGAGAAGCCGCGGCAGGGGTAAGACGATCAAAGACGGACTTCTTGGGAGCTTTCTTTGTCAGCACCGGCGCCGTGAAGCTTGTCGGTGGGAGCATAGTCCCAAAGAACAATCCGGTAGTGGCCTGAGTCACCTGGTCCACCGGCATTGTGAATAACGAAGCAGCTTGGGGTCCGTAGGCTATACCTCCTGGCGAGGCAAAGCGTTGGTCGCAATTGCAGTCTGAGCGGTTGGAGGATTTCGTAGAAGTAGAAGCCATCGATCCTTTGCTTTCTGCAATAAGCAAGACGCCAATTCTTAGTATCTTGAAACCCAAGGGCAACCATTAGCGAACCGTGATTGGTTCGCGAATCACGACACACGAAGTGTGGAGTGGAAAGAGGAAAAGGTCCCACCGGGCGTGCCAGAATCTGTTCCCCTCCGAAGGACGGCGACGACGTGGTGTCTCGCCTGAAATTCGGGGCAGATGCTAATTGGTGCTATCCGTCCACCTCTCCGAAGATGCCAAGTTGATTTATGGCACCATGTATCGAAGGTTTAAACGGATGCGGCCGATGTAGCAGACTTCGTCAGATTCCCCCTCGTTTGAGGGGTTTTTGATTGTGGGGACGCTCTTCCCTGCAGGCGCAAGCCCCTGCAGTTAATTACGCTACCGCATCGAGGTAACAACTTTCTCCTTCTCCAGATGGTCACTTCGTGTCGTGTGTGTTTATTTTATGTTTTGTTGCCCGTGGATTGTTTACGGAGACCGAGTTATGTCGTCGCACGTAGGGCGTGGACTAGTCCAAATCCGTATTATCTTAGATTTGGGTTTGGGGGTTTGGTTTGAGGATACGTCAGCCATACTTGAGGCTAAGATCAACTCAAACGTTTGTTAAGGATACGTTAGTCTAACTTTGAGACTAAGATCAACTTAATGGGATCGTTTAGATCCGACAAAAGAGCATTTGGGCTCCATTGTTCCAGTTTAGGGACATAGTGGTCCATCGTATGTATGGCCGTCGGGACCCGTCACCTCTCTGACGACGTTGAAGGATTACAACGACAGATGTCAGAGGAGTTCAGAGATGTACCCTCGAACCAGAGTTAATTGGGGGAGATTCATAGCCCATTCTGTTTGAAGGTTTAAGGATACGTTAGCCATCTTTGAGGCTAAGATCAACTTAAACGGGATCGTTTAGATCCGACAAAAGAGCATGCGGGGCTCTATTGTTCCAGTTTAGGGACGTGGTGGTCCATTGCTAGTTTAGGGACATTGCGGTCCATGGGTAGTTTAAGGACATTGCGGTCCATGGGTAGTTTAAGGACATTGCGGTCCATTGTTAGTTTGAAGACATCTCGGTCAAGGTTAAGGACGTCGTAGTCCATGGGTTTAAGGACCCCACAGTTCATTGTTAGTTTTAAGACATCTCGGTCAAGGTTAAGGACGTCGTAGTCCATGGGTTTAAGGACCCCACAGTCTATTGTTAGTTTTAAGACATCTCGGTCAAGGTTAAGGACGTCGTAGTCCATAGGTTTAAGGACCCCACAGTCCATTGTTAGTTTTAAGACATCTCGGTCAAGGTTAAGGACGTCGTAGTCCATGGGTTTAAGGACCCCACAGTCCATATCAATATGTGGTCATCGGGACCCGTCACCTCTTTGAAGACATTGAGGGATTACAATGCCAAATATCAAAGGAGTGAAGAGATGTACCCTGGAACCGGAGTGGATTAAATAGTCCTTGGCCCAATTTGGGATCAAGACCAATTAATTATGTTATGAGCCCATTAGCCCAGTTAATTACGAATTGAGGACTTATGGCCAGCTTGGGCTAAGTCCAATCATGTCTGGAATATTGGCTTCCTGTTGGTCCATTGAAGGAGAGACTTTGTCTCTGGCCATTTAGCCAATTGGGCCAAAGTCTAGTGTTAAACACTACAGACCAATCAGTGTTGAACACTGGGAATGAGATTGACAAGTTAGTGGTTAACACTAAAAGATAATTGGTGTTAAACACCAGCAACAAGGCTTTCAAATTAGCATTAAACACTAAAACAGATCAGTGTTAAACACTGGCAACGGAGATCTCAAATTAGTGTTAAACACTAAGGTAATCAGTGTTGAACACTGCAAATAAAGTTCTTTGATTAGTGTTGAACACTAAGGCCTAACAGTGTTTTAACACTGGATTCGGGAGTTCCAATTTAGTGTTAAACACTAAGGCAAGAGGGGTCACGTGGCAACACGTGAGAGCGCCCTCCCTTCATTTGTTCTTATGAGGAGATCGCATTTTTGGAGCATCACGTGTCATCACGTGAAGGGCGTCTAAACGAGGTATGTTAAAGCTTCTGCCAAGGGTCACGTGGGTCACGTGAGGCACTGCCTCAAAGGGCTTTTTGTTGATCTTTTGGGGGGGGGGGTCACGTGGTGACACGTGACCCTTCTTTTCTGTAGTTGTTAGAAGATCTGTTAATCCCTTTCAGGAATTAAATTCCTCGTAGGGTTGAACCCTGACAATAATTTCAAAGGAATTAAATTCCTAGTTTCTTTTGAAGAATTGAACTCTGAATTTTCTATAGGAATTAAATTCCTCATATATATGAAGAATCGAATAGGGTTAAACCCTAATAAAAGCTTTAAGGAATTAAACTCCCACTCTCTGTTAGAGAATTATTCTGGGGAGTAAGATTAAGGGAATTAAATTCCTGTTGTTTTAACAGAACTAAGTTTTTAATTAGGGTTAAACCCTGTTTCTTTTTATTCTGAAGGAATTAAATTCCCATGACACAGGGTCAAACCCTAATTTTATTTTAAAGGAATTAAATTCCTATAGTTCTGTGAGAATTAAATTCTCGTGCTTCCATTCCCTCTCTATGCTTTGGATCTGCATGGCGGGATCTCAACTTCAAGGAGAGATGTGCGCTTTACAGATCCTCCATCCAAGAGTGAAGAAATATGTTCTTCTGTTTTACATCAGAGTTGAACTCTGTTGAGAATTAAATTCTCTTTCTTTCAAAAAGCCTTCCCTTTCTTACCTAGGGTTTTCTTTTGCAGAAGATCCAAATTCCTCAAAGTATCAAGGCTCTCTCCCTTTTCTTCCCTCTGCGTGTATCTCGGCTCCTATTTATAAGAGAAGCAGCCGAGTCAATTAGTTTTTGATGAATCTTCATTGAGAGATTTGATTTGCACCCATCATTCGTTCTGGGATTATTAGGTGAATTTTATTCACCATTGGATTTCAAATCCAGCGATTCTCCTTTGTGATTTCTGTTAGATTTAAAAGGGAAATCTTTCCAAATTCGAGATTTTCCCATAGATAGATGATATTTAATCACTCTAAATCTTTAATTCAATCGGTTGCTTTTGGAAAGATTTGAGAGGTCTTTTCTCAGAATTTAATTCTGTTAACAAATGGGCTTTGAAAGCTGGTCACGTGCGGCCACGTGACCCTTGGTCACGTGCGGCCACGTGACCCTTGGTCACGTGCGGGCACGTGACCCCCTTGTAACGAGCCTTTTTCTTCTTTTGCACTCTGCCTTCTTCTGCTGCTTAGCCGTCACGTGCCACCACGTGACCTCTGGTCACGTGTGAGCACGTGACTCTCGTCTGGAGTCTTTTTCTTGATTTAACCGGAGAATGAGTCTGATGTTTTGAGCGTCACGTGCCAACACGTGACCGTGGTCACGTGGGAGCACGTGACCACTTCTGAAGCCTTTTCCTTGATTTGATCAGGGAACCAATGTGCCCTTGCCGCTTGCTTTTAAATGTCACGTGCCGACACGCGACCCTGGTCACGTGGGAGCACGTGACTCTTTCTGAAGCCCTTTTCTTTGATGTAGTTGGGAAACAGAACTTGCCTTGCTGATACTTTTAGGTGTCACGTGCCAACACGTGACTGCTGGTCACGTGTAAGCACGCGACCCTCTTCTGAAGTTTTTTCCATAAGCCTTTCTGATTTTAAATCAGGAAACAAATGCCCCCACAGCGTTGTTCTCACGTGTTCGCACGTAAGTGCAACGCTGTCACCTTTTGTGACCGTTGGATTCCTCTAGGGATCTGGGGAGATGAAACGTTTCCATCGCCTTCTATAAATACCACTGTCTCTTCAGAGGAGCCTTCACTTTGCTCATCTTCTTCTTCTGAGAACATTTCCCTTGAGAATTTAATTCTCGCTTCCAGAGCTTAGTTCTCTGTCTTGAAACAATTTTCAGAGTTTAACTCTGTTCAGGTGGCCCTTTTTCCTCAGGTAATGTTCTTGGACAAACAGCGAACTTCCACATTCCTTTGGATTTTAAATCCAAAACAAGGGTTTTTACCCATTTTTCTTCATGTTTTTCCATAAGAACATGAAACCGCCTAACCTTCGAACTGTAGATCTCTTAGGGTTTAGATGATCTTTGGGGAGATGATGATGGCGTTTCAACTCCATGGAATTTAATTCCATCCAAAAATGTTTCTGGGAATTTAATTCCCTTTTCTTAATAAGGAATTTAATTCCAATGAAGAACTCAGTTTCTTCACACGGAGGCTTCTTAGGGTTTCCTTGTCATTCTATGATTAGTGAAGAAGAAGAGGGTTTGTAATAAATTGTCCTGATTTTTATTTCAGGTATCATGGACGCTCATTTGTATAATCTCAACGAAATCATTTCCTACGGGAATATTCGTGCCCTGGGCCGTAGTCAGAATCAGGAGTTCACCAATGCTCAGTGTGCTGAGATTATGAGCCGCTTTGACGAGTACAACCATCGGCTACTCCCCCGTCGCTCTTCTCTTCTAAGGCTCATCGTGCTGGCGATTTGGGAGGCGCTTCCTCTCTTCTGCGCCGGTGTGCCACTCAGGGTATTGGACGTTGCCGAGGATAAGATACATTCGGTGTATCTGATGAGTCTGATCTCGAAGAGAAGGCGTGACAACCTCATTGATCTTTTGCACCAGGCGTTTCAGCAGTCGGCCATACTTGCCGCCTACCGGAAGGTGGAGGACATCCGCGAGGACCCCGACGCTTGCGATCGCGAAAGAAAACATACTCGGACGGTTCGAAATGCTTGGAAGATCTTGGACAAGGTCAAGCTTGAGTATCTCAATCCGTGCCCCGCGCCAGAGGTCTTGCCGTTGTAATCGTTTTCTTTTCATTTTGTATGAACCTTTTTAAAGCATGAATGATAAACTTATCGTGTCCTTTTGTGTTTGCGTGCCCCCTCTCCCTTTTTTTTTGGAATTTTGTCGTTCATTTTTTTTTTGTTGATGTGTGCAAGGCATTGTTTCATTTCTTAGTACGCACCAAGCATGGTGCTCACGTGCTCCACACGTGAGGGGCCTTTTATGGGGCTATTCAATTTTTCATGCCACATTTCTGTGCATGGCATTGGATGCAGAGAAGGCGTCTTGGAAATCGTTCCTTTTCCTGATTTCCAATGTCTTCCCTTATTTGGGCCTTGGAAGGGTTCCATCATGCAATTTTCTCTCTCACGCAGCATTTAATGCTCCCCTTTATAGTCTTGAGGCCATAGCCTATTTCCTCCTCACAGAGAAATTTATTCCCATATTGACGTGATTTAATTTGAGGAGTAGCTGAGTGCCATGGCCTGCAACCGTCCACACGCTCGTCGACAGCCATGGGAAGTGCCTATCGAGGAGATGATCCCCCGCTTTGCTGCTCGGTTGGTGGATCCACTTCTTACCGACGACGAATGCGACTCTGCAATGTACGAACTCTCGATTCATAGGGGGTCCCCCCTCCCGATGGGTTCCCTCTGGCTCCGGATGATTCTCACGGCCGTGCTTGCCGACATCCCTCCTCACCCGGCAGAGATGACCCTGGCGATGCTTGACGCGGCTGAAGAAAAGCTCGAGGGCTTTCATGAAGCGCGCCTGATTACTCATGCTTTGAAGGATTGCTCAATTCATCTGCTGAGCCAGATAAAGGCCCGGCGAGCTATTATGTCTGCTTTCGCGGACGAACATGGCGCCAATCGATGGGGAGCGACTCCTCGTGAGAACCGTCGCTTTGATGTGCTGGAGAAAGCAGAGAGAGAGATGGAGAATTTTGTCCTCTGCTTCATTAACCCCTGTGCCGTTGATCCCGTGTTTGGTGACCTTTTCTCGTTAGCGTAGAACATTTTTAAATTAGTCCCTCCTTCTCTATGTTTTGTGCCGAACTTCCATGTAGGCTTGGTACTAGTATGTATGTTTCCGCTTGTATAAATAAACTTTGTATTCTTCTCATGAGAACTTTCTTTAATTGCAAATGCCATCATCACTTTCCTGCGCATCAGACCTTTTTGGGCATTATGAATGTTCATGCGATTGCAAATTCTATTATATTTTTTTTTTGAATACTCATATGATTGCGAATGCATGCTTGAAATATGTCGGAAATCTTTCTTGTTGCCTTTCACGTCAGGTGATGTGAGCGCGTTTTAGATCGATTATCCCCATCGACTGGAAGCCCATTTATACAGTCTTGTAAATGTCTTGTTTCCAAGGCTGCGGTCACGAAAGCGAGCTTACGTGGCCTGATAGGGCAACGCGTGGCGAACATATTGTCGTGCGAGAAAAGGGGTTCGGCCGTAAATTCTCGGAGAGGGAGCTGGTTTCTAAGGCGCTGGGCGAGCTTCAGGCTAGCTTCACAGCCAAAGCCAACAAAGCATACAAACTCTGGCGGGTGCTTCAGGAGTGCATAAAAGAGGTGGTGGCTCTCGATAAAGTTGCCACGTTTACTCGTGAGAGGGTCGAGGCTCATAAAGCCACCGAAAAAGAGCTCGAAGCTCGGCTTGCTTCGTATCAGGCTCAGCAAGCTCAGGCGGAGGCTCGTCTTCTGGAGATCTTGCATCATGAAGCCGTGTCTCAGCAACAGAACGATGAGCTGGTAAAATTATTGCACCGCCCGCCGGCTTGAGGACTTGTATCTTTTCTTCTTTTTTGTACATACTCATGAATGAGAGTATCTCTTTTTTTTTGTTTCTTTCATAAATTGTACTTCGTATCTATTTTGGTTTATGAATAAAAGATACATTTTTCCTCTCAATGGTGTGTCCCCTTTTCATTGAATGTATTCTGCGGATATTCTATCTTGATCCCCTTGCAGGACAGTGATGGCTTAGGATACAGGGTTAGGATCTGCTTCCTAAGGCTTTTGCATTTTATGAGCCACAAGGGTCTCATAAAGAGCTTTTCTCCCTATGGGTCGAGAGGATCCTATAGGTGCAAGTTCTTCTTAAAGATCGTGAGGATCCTTAAGCGGGTTTTCCCGTGAGAGTCGTAGGGATCTCACAAGAGAGTTTTTCTTCCTTACAGGTCGTGAGGACTTGTGGGTGCTGAATGTGGTCACCCTTGTCCGTGTTTTACGGAGTCAGGGGTTTCTCCAGGTATTGTAGTTTAAAGACATCGCGGTCAAGGTTAAGGACATCATAGTCCGTGGATTTAGGGACTCCACAGTCCGATGTTAGTTTTAAGACATCACGGTCAAGGTTAAGGACCTCATAGTCCGTGGATTTAGGGACTCCACAGTCCGATGTTAGTTTTAAGACATCACGGTCAAGGTTAAGGACCTCATAGTCCGTGGATTTAGGGACTCCACAGCCCGATATTATTTTTAAGACATCACGGTCAAGGTTAAGGACCTCATAGTACGTGGATTTAGGGACTCCACAGTCCGATGTTTGGTTGCAGGGACCCGTCACCTCTTTGAAGACGTTGAAGAATTACAACGCCAGGTATCAAAGGAGTGAAGAGATGTACCCTTAAACCAAGGCAAAATCCGTAGGGAATCGGGGTGGTTGATCGTTAGTTTTAAGACATCGCGGTCGAGGTTAAGGACATCATAGTCCATGGATTTTAAGGACTCCACAGTCCGGTATTTGCTCTGGATGCTTCACACGGGTTCACTGCCGTGCTTGGCGAGGACCAGGCTCCGCTCTGGGCGTTTTCCGCGGGGTCAAAGAGTGACGTTATCCGCGTTCCACGTACCCAGGAATTTTGCACTAGATGCTTCACACGGGTTCACTGCCGTGCTCGGCGAGGACTAGGCTCCGCTCTGGATGCTTCACACGGGTTCACTGCCGTGCTCTGCGAGGACCAGGATCCGCTCTGGACGTTTTCCACGGGGTCAAAGAGTGACGTTATCCGCGTTCCACGTAACTAGGAATTTTGCACTAGATGCTTCACACGGGTTCACTGCCGTGCTCAGCGAGGACTAGGCTCCGCTCTGGATGCTTCACACGGGCTCACTGCCGTGCTCTGCGAGGACCAGGATCCGCTTTGGACGTTTTCCACGGGGTTAAAGAGTAACGTCATCCGCGTTCCACGTAACCAGGAATTTTGCACTAGATGATTCACACGGGTTCACTGCCGTGCTCGGTGAGGACTAGGCTCCGCTCTGGATGCTTCACACGGGTTCACTGCCGTGCTCTGCGAGGACCAGGATCCGCTCTGGACGTTTTCCATGTGGTTAAAGAGTAACGTTATCCGCGTTCCACGTAACCAGGAATTTTGCACTAGATGCTTCACACGGGTTCACTGCCGTGCTCGGCGAGGACTAGGCTCCGCTCTGGATGCTTCACACGGGTTCACTGCCGTGCTCTTGGAGGACCAGGATCCGCTCTGGACGTTTTCCACGGGTCAAAGAGTGACGTTATCCGCGTTCCACGTAACCAGGAATTTTGCACTAGATGCTTCACACGGGTTCACTGCCGTGCTCGACGAGGACTAGGCTCCGCTCTGGATGCTTCACTCGGGTTCACTGCCGTGCTCTGCGAGGACCAGGATCCGCTCTGGACGTTTTCCACGGGGTCAAAGAGTGACGTTATCCGCGTTCCACGTAACCAGGAATTTTGCTGATTGTATCCGCATTTCACGGGATGGAGGTTTGACTGTTGGCGATATGCATACCACCGAGCCATGGAACTGGGAGTTGCCGCTGTTCCGCTTAGCTTGAAGTTGTGTCCGTCGTTACGGGACGAATGTTGGGATGATCTCTAGGTCGCTTGTGGCCCGTCGAGATTTAGCTTCTTTCTTGGGTGAAACCTGGGGGGGGGGGGAGGTATGTTCCTTTTTTGTTTACGCCCCTTTTTTTATATTTTATTTCTTTTTCCATGATGCTCTATCATTTCAGCTTTTATATCGCGGAGGTCGCGATTGCCCCATCATTTCGGCTATTCTTCGCGGTGCCCAATCATTTCGGCTATTTATTTATTCTCTACTCGCTGCTTTTTATTGCGAGTTGTCCCATCATTTCGGCTATTTTTTATGCATACATTTTTACTTGCTGCTTTTTATTCCAAGCTGCCCCATCATTTCGGCTATTTTGTAGGCATTTGTGGCTTGCTAGCTTTTTCGCCGCAAGCTTGGATTTTAGACACCGATTTCGACATCAGCACCGCTACAACTGGAATGTTGCCGGGAGCGAATCATCATTTGCCTTTGTCGATGTTGAACAAAGGTGGCTCAGCAAACAGGGTTAAGGGTCCTGTCGACCAAGGCTTTTGACTTCATGAGCCGTAAGGGTCTCACAAAGGTATTTCTCCCTACAAGTCGTGAGGATCTTGCAGGTGTATTTTCTCCTTAGGGATCGTGAGGATTCCTAAGTGTGTGTTCCTCTGTAAGTCGTAAGGATCCTACAAGAGGGCTTTCTCCTTATGGGTCGAGAGGACCTACAAGGGTTGGACTTTGCTGGGGAAATGTTTATTCGCGCCCGTGGATTGTATACAAGGGTCAGTATTGAGTCCCTTGTAGGGCAACATCGAAGGTTGTGGAGGATTTGCTTAAGAACAGGTTTAGGTTTTTGTAACTTAAGACTTTCAAATCTTATGAGCCGTGAGGGTCCCATAAGAGAGTTCTCCTTACGAGTCGTGAGGATCTCGTAAGTGTATTTTTCTCCTTAGGAATCGTGAGGATCCCTTAGTGTGTTGCTCCTTTATGAGTCGTAAGGATCTCACGCAGGTGGTTTCTCCTTACAAGGTCGAGAGGACCCTATAAGTGTTTTTTAACGAGGTTGCGCCCTTTCGGGTTTTCACAAACACTCGCCGGTAGTCCTGCTGTTTTTACTCACGGAGCCCTTTCGGGTTTTCATCCGTGCCCATTTTGCTTGTGGACACACTGTTTTTTATTCTTTTTCTCTTTCTTTTTTTTTTATCTCGTCAGCCTAAGGATGCCGCGGTAGTAGTTTAGGGACGTTTCGGTCCGCCGTTAGTTTAAGGACGTTTCGGTCCGTCGTTAGTTTAAGGACGTTTCGGTCCGTCGCTAGTTTAAGGACGTTTCGGTCCGTCGTTAGTTTAAGGACGTTTCGGTCCATGGTGATGGGAAGGCCGGCTGCTGCTTGTAAAGTCTGAGCTTAGGAAGATAGCGAGCGGACATAGTCGTCGTCATCTATCATTGACCCAGGCTGTGGCTCATTAAGCATAGTATTTCTTTAAGAAGCGGCCGTTTATTGGCCTGAAAGGCCTTTCACCGTGCATGTCCATGAGTAGATAGGCTCCACCCTGATAGACCTTGTCTATGATGTATGGGCCTTCATAGTTTGGCTCAAATTTTCCCCGCTTGGCACGATTGGGGATCATAGGTCTTTTGACCACTAGTACGAGTTCGCCTTGGCGGAATGTCCTCGGCCTGGTCAATCTTTCATACGAGCGCATCGTCTTTGCTTTGTAGGCTTCTAGATGTTGTTGCGCCATGAGCCGGGTTTCGTCGAGGGCATCAAGCTCCTCAAGTCGAAGGTGAGCATTTTCTTCGTCCGTCAGCTCGTGGTGGACTGCCACTCGTAGAGAGGGTAACTCTATCTCGAGGGGGAGCACTGCTTCCGTCCCAAATACCAACGCGTACGGCGTTGTGTTCGTGGCC
This sequence comes from Agapanthus africanus, assembly GCA_030015575.1. Taxonomy (NCBI): domain Eukaryota; kingdom Viridiplantae; phylum Streptophyta; class Magnoliopsida; order Asparagales; family Amaryllidaceae; genus Agapanthus; species Agapanthus africanus. The sequence goes on from JASDDO010000031.1 coordinate 571,212,820, forward strand.
GTCTTGAATGTAGTTCGATAAGCCCAAAGGGCTTCTTGCAGCCTCTCGTGCCAGTCTCTCTTATTCCGGGAAACGGTCTTTTTTATGATCTTCGTCAAGGTCTTATTGAAGGCCTCGGCCAGACCGTTAGCTCGTGGGTTGTAAACTGAAGAATATCTCTAGTCTATATTGTGCTGCTGCGTGAAGCGGCTAATCTTATGGCTTCGGTAGGCTGGCCCATTATCGGAGATAATCCGCCGTGGGGTTCCAAACCGATAGATGACGTGTGTCTTGAAGAAATGGAGGATATTCTCCGTCTTCACTTCCCTCAGTGGTACTGCTTCTGCCCATTTGGAGAAGTAATCAGTTGTCGCCAGGATAAAACGATGTCCCCGGGACGATGCTGGCTCGATGGGGCCGACTATGTCAGTCCCCCACATTTCGAATGGCCAGCTAGCCACCGTTGGGTGTAGTGGATTCGGATGTTGGTGGATAAAGTCTCCATGAATCTGGCACGAGTGGCATTGCTTCGCATACTCGAGGCAGTCCTGGATCATCGTGAGCCAGTAGTAACCCATCCGTTTAATTTTTAACTTCATCTTTGGGCCTGCTTGGTGAGAACCGCAAAGTCCGTCGTGAACTTCCTGAATGACTCTTTCTGCTTCGTCAGGTCCTAAGCATCTCAGCCATAGAGAATCAAACGATCTCTTGTATAGAGTATCGTTGACGAAAGCGAAAGATAGAGTTCGTTTCATGAGCTGATGTCTTGAGGACGCTTCTTTGGGCATTCGGTGGGACTTAAAGTAGTCTATGAAGACTTCCCTCCAGTCCTCAGCCTTCTCACGGTCTTTTATTTGTAGGGTCGTCTGCTCAGTCGCCCCCTTTTCTTTATATAATTCCGGAGGTATTTCTGCCGGGGCGAGCACTCGACGGCTTTGTACCACGATTCTTACATCATCGAGGTTTTCATCCGCCCGCTCTTTAGCAAGTTTGGCCAACGCGTCTGCTTTGCTGTTTTCCGCGCGTGGTATGTTCTCCAAAGTATAGGAGGGAATTTGGGTCAATAGTTGTTGCACCTTTTCGCCATACTTCACCAACTCTGGTTTGCACGTTTGGTAGTCACCATTTACTTGACTAACGACCAGTTGAGAATCCCCGTATATAAGGAGGTCTTCAATTCCCAGGTCGATGGCGATTTCGAGGCCTGCTATCAGAGCTTCGTATTCAGCTTCATTGTTTGTCCACGGCTCTGTTAAGGAGAAGGCGAAGCGCATTATCCCTCCTTGTGGAGTTGCAAAGACGAGGCCTATCCCCGATTTGATCATTGGGATACCTTGTTTCTGTTTCTTTACGGAGGAAGCTCCATCGAAATAGAGTTCCCATCGGGTGCTACCGCCGCCAATCGCGTCAAATGCATGCTCGTCCGGCAAATCACAGTTCAGAGGAGAATCGGCCGGTATCGGGTGCTCAGCGAGGAAATCGGCAATGGCCTGGCCTTTTACTGCCTTGAGAGGTTGATACGTTATCGAGAACTCCATCAAGAGCAGGGCCCATTTAGCGAGTCGTCCCGTCAATATGGCTTTTGACATCAAGTATTTAAGGGGATCCACCTTTGAAATGAGACGGACTTCATGCGCCAACGCATAGTGCCTGAGCTTTGTTATCGCGAAGATCAACGCCAAGCAATGTTTTTCAATGGGAGAGTAGTTGCTTTCTGCCCTCAGTAGAACTCGACTTAAGTAGTAGAGTGCCCTCTCTTTCCCCTGATCGTTCTCTTGTGCCCATAATGCGCTCAAGGAACCTTCGAGGGCGGTCGTATAAAGAATGAGGGGTTTTCCCTTGACCGGCGCAGCCAACACCGGAGGGTTCTGCAGGTACTGCTTGATCTCATCTAGTGCACCTTGGCATTTGTGATCCCAAACGAATGGAGTTCCCTTTTTCATCAGGTGGCTGTAAGGACGGCATTTGCCTGAAAGATTGGCGATAAATCGCCGGATGTATGCGAGCTTCCCTTGGAGAGACCGCAACTGTTTGAGGGTTCTTGGCGGAGGCATTTCCATGATCGCTTTAATCTTTGACGGATCTATTTCAATACCTCGGTGTCGAACGATGAATCCTAGGAATTTGCCTGAGGAGACTCCAAACGCGCATTTGAGGGGATTCATTTTCAAATTATATTGCCGAAGGCGTTGAAATACAGTCTCCAGATGCTTTAAATGATCTTCGTATGACATGCTCTTTACTACGAGGTCATCGATATAGCACTCGACGATGTCATGTATGAGGTCATCGAAGATCTTTGTCATGGCCCTTTGATAGGTAGCGCCAGCGTTCTTTAGACCAAAGGGCATAACCCTGTAGCAGAATATACCCAAAGGGGTCCGGAAAGCGGTGTGCTTCTGGTCTTCGGGATGCATCTTTATCTGATTGTATCCTGACGAACCGTCCATAAAGGAGAAAACCTCGTGAGTGGACGTGTTATCTATCATTAGCTTGGTTACTGGTACTGGGAAATCGTCATTTGGACAGGCTTTATTGAGATCCTTGAAATCCACGCATATGCGTACCGTCCCATTCTTCTTCATTACCGGGACGATATTGGCGATCCAGTAGGGATATTGGACTTCTTGGATAAATCCAGAATCGATCAGCTTCTTGACTTCGGCGTTGATGCTCATCTCAAGCTCGAGTCGCATCCTTCTTGGCGCCTGCTTGACTGGCTTGATATCTGGGGATATTGCTAATTTATGCACAGCAATCTCCGGATCTAATCCTGGCATCTCGGAGTAGTTCCACGCGAAGCAGTCTTTATGCCGTAGAAGCACGTTCTTTAACGCAGCCACCCTTTCTTCAGATAGCAGCTCGCTGACAAATGTCGGCCGCGGGTCATCTGACGATCCTAACTCAATCTTCTTGAGGTTATCTGCAGTAGTGTGTATACCATCTTCCAGTTCTTTTGGAGCGGGCGGAAATTCTGAGATCACCTCATCATCGCTGTTCTCAAAGCACCGGGGAAGGTCATCCGTGTTCTCGGGCTCTTCTTTTAATATCGTAATCGTATAACAGGTGCGAATCCGCTCCCAGGACTGAGGTGGATCCGGTTCTGCTCTTGCGGCCTTGGGTTCATGCTTTTATGGCGGCGTTACCCTCCAGCCGTCGGATAAAGCGAATCTGCCCTGTTGGTACTGGTTCTCGACCCAGTTCTTGAAGGTGAAGCAGTCTTCGGTAGGATGTCCTATGGCTCGGTGATAAGAGCAATAGCTCAGACGAGAAGCCTTGTTAGCTTGTTCAGGGTGTCTAGACTCTGGAAGCGCGATCATTTGATGTTTTAAAGCTAGCTTGAGTAACCTCTCCGTCTTGTCTCGGGGGAAGGAGTACGCCCGACTCATCTTTTTCATGAAGGACAAATCCGAGCCGTGCAATACCCGATCACGTAACCCTCTAATCCTGCGTCGTTGTTGTCGGCTCCTATTTTCGCTTCTTGATTTATTTTCGTCTCCGCATCGGGCCTTTCGTACAACGGGTTGACAAAGACGAACATCTTTGTCTTTCGCAGCCTGTTGAGATAGACGTTGCGTCCTGGCCTTCTCGTAGATGGCCATTTCGCGGTTGTGGTCTTCCCGAGCTTTCTGACCCACTTTCCTGATAGGCTTGTCCATTCGTTCTTCAAACGACGGACTCGGCGCTTCAATCGCGGGGTCTAGTTTTGATGAGGGGTTGGCATTTCCTGACAGGGCGTCCTTTTCCTCATCAAAGGTATATATAGCGTAGCTGCTGTGAGCCCGTTCCCGTTTTCCGGTTCTCGCGTATCCAAGCCCGAGTGTTTCCATTTTCCCGTTGGGCAATTTGCGTTGAGTCCCAGGGACATCCCAAATCTTGTTGTAGAACCGAGCCTGCCGAACAGTCTGTTTTAAGGGTACTCCTTGGCGCTTCAATAGCTTCTTTAATCCATTTGTATAGTATCTGGGCAGACGGATGGGTTGGATCCTGTCGAGTGTAGCATCCGCGCCATGCCAGATCTCTTTCTCTATTTTCGACTCTGAGGATCGGTAGAATAGGATCACCTTCTCACCCCTTTGCCTGGGAGGGACGTAGAATGTTTGCAGGTCCTGCACATTGTGAGCTTGAAGCGTGTCGAGATCCTTGTAGTGTTCTCACGGTACCATGGTGATTTGCAAACTATGGTCATCGCCAGAGGGTGCTTGTATTGACAGCCGATTGGAGAACACGGCATTAACTTCATCTTCTGAATCACTTCCGAAGACCAACATGGGGGCGGGCGTCCCTAGGTTGTTGCGTTGAGATGGCCCTGCATAAACTATCTCTTCCTCTTCTTCGGTATCGCTCCCGAGAATAGGGATAGTGGCGGCGGTTTTGTTCTCCGGGTTGCGACACCTTTCTGTATCCTCGAAATCTGGAAAAAAGTACTTCGCATCTTCGTATTTGCGGACTTCGTTCACGGAAAATGGGTTTAACTCTCCTGTTACGGTATACTCGAAACTATCCTTAAAGTACTTCATACACTGATGTTGTGTAGAAGGGATGATGTTGTACTCGTGTAGCCAAGGACGACCGAGCAAGGCGTTGTAGCAGGTCTTGGCGTCAATGACATGGAATTTGATGTCTGTGACGAGAAGTCCAAAGCGTAATGTTAGTATCACAGATCCGAGAGTTCGTGACGATTATGAATCGAAACCGGAGATAGTAATTTTGTCACGAGCGAGGTGTTGCACACTCATGCAGATTTCCTTCAACACCCGAACATTAAGGAGATTGACGGAGGATCCATTATCCACCAGGATCTTGCCTATCTTGATATCATGGCAGTATCCAGAGACATATAGGGGACGGTTGCGGTCGCACGTCCCGAGAAGGAGGTCTTCGTCACCGAAAGTGATGTCGGCCGTATGCACTTCCTCCAGTTCATCTTTCATCCTTTCAGTGGCGAGGAAGGCTTGGAATTGCTCTGGTTCTTGTAACGCCTTAATTAGTGAGTCTCGCGCTTCTTTTGATAATAGGAGGGCATCGAGAATGCTAAGCTGAGAAGGTAGCTTCCTTTGGTGCGCGAGGATGTTATAGTCCACCTTACCCTTCCTAGGAGGGTCTTTGGCAGCCAGCTCTCTCCTGACTTGATCATCTAAAGTGATATCTTCAGTGACCTTTTCCTTTCCCTTATCTTTTCTACTCACGGGCCCGAGATTCTTTTCTGGGAGTGTGCGATTGCGCAGCTGAATGTTCTCGCAGGCCTCCGATTTCTCCTCTTTCCCTAGAACGGATTCTTTAAAGAGAGGGCCCAGAGCCATTTCTTCATCAGAGTCGCTCCCAAAGGTGAGAACTTGTGACCCCCCGGCGTGAGCCATATAACAGTTGCCAGTAGTTCTGTTGTGCCCATCGACAGTACTTCTTCGCTCCCGACGGATCTTGCGTTTCATGCGCTTAACATGTTGCCGACGAGCAACATATCCTTGCCACCATATCTTAAAGGCGTCGCACTCCTCCGTGGGGTGTGAGATTTTCCGATGATATGCGCAATAATCAGGGTGCCTCTCCACCCCATCATGTGTATTTCCTTCCGAGGGTGGTAGCTTCATCCCCATTGACATGGCTTTGGCAAACCTTTTCCTCGTCTTGAATATCTTCTTGTCTACTTCGGATGCCTTTCGCTCTGGCAGGGGTAGTTCAACTCTTCCGTTCAGTCGCCTGCATTTGGTTCCTTCTGACGCTGCCATCTCACGCTCCTGATCCGCTTTACTTTTTAGACGAATCTCGTCTAGAAAGGCATTGATCATTTCATTTGTCGGCCACGCACGCTCTGGTTCAGGCTCTGCCTCCAGCTTCTTAGTGCCAGGAGTTTTCTCATCATCGGTAAACGAGTGGGAGATTATGTTACAACTCGCCACATACCCTTCGGATTCATCCGACGAGCTCTCTCCATCATCTCTCTCCTGAAAGATGTGGTTGAGGAACTCTTGCAGTGTGACAGGAGTTCGCGCCTTTTGATTGTATTCTTCCAGCGCGTCGATTTGCTTCTGCAAGTTCGTGTGCTCGTTTCCAAGCTTCACGGGCTTCTTGGATTTCTTCTTTTTCTTCGAAGATTTTGACGGTTGGGCGTGAGTATTTGGGCCTTTATCGCGAGTCTTCGTAGTTGGGCGGGGTTTCAGTATCCCTTCGATAATTTGAGGTTCAAGAGGGTCCTCCCATTCGATCGCAGGGCACGCATGAAGGTCTCTCAGCATTCTTTTGGTTTTAGTTGATAGCACGACCTCCCATGGAGCTTCTTCAATAAAGGAGCAGGTTGCCCCCGGTGTATCTGCTTTCTTAGGAGTATGCGGTTGTGGTGGGTTCACCTTCCACTTTTCGGACAGTACAAACTTCCCCTGGAGGTATTGATCTTCAATCCATCCTTTGAAGACGAAGCAATCTTCAATCGGATGACTTACCGTTTGATGGTAAGGGCAATAGTTAGGGTTATTCACCTCGGTGGGTTGCGGCGGTCGCCTTGGATTTGGTAGGTTTATAAGTCTGTTGCGTACTGCCAGCTCGAATAACCGTTTCGTCTTGTCTCGTGGGAACGAGTAGGGACATTTCATCTTCTCATTATAATACCAGCGTCTTTCTTCCAATTGATCTGTCGGCTTCGGGGCGTTAGGTTGCTGTTGGGCATTCAAGACGAAGGTTGCCCTTCCTTTACCCTTGTCATTCCGAGGTTCCGACTTCGGGGGAGGTGGTCTATGACCTATCTGGTCCATCTGAGCCAACTTGTCGATTAAAGCCTGGAATGTGGTTGGCTTAAAGAACATCATAAACTGGGAGATAGTTGCATGGGGGTCTAGGGTTCCCACGAACATGCCCACTGCGGGTGCCTCCTCAATGCGTTGCTCGCATCTCGACCACAAATTCCGCCAGCGTATAGCATACTGGACCGAGGTTTCGCCTGGTTTTACCATGGCGTTAATCAATGCAGTTATTGGGGTGCGTTCGCTGGCACTTGCGAATCGCTGAGTGAATAACAACTCCATTTCAGCGAACGTTTTGATAGAATCGTTCGGGAGTTCCGAATACCATTCGAACGCTGTTTCTGATAAGCTGCCCACGAACTGGCGAAGCAACAGTTTATCATCACCGCCGGTGTTACCGCAGAGGGCCCGGAACTGGGCAACATGTTGATGGGGATTGCCGGTCCCCTTATACACGTGGAATTTTGGTATCGTATAGCCAGGAGGGTATTTGATTTGGTCGTACCAGCTTGGATACGGCCGCCCCGTTTTTACGACTTGACCAGCTGCCTCAGTCGCATGATGAACCCGGATTTGCTGGGCTATATAGTCAACCAAGTCAGCCTTAGAGATTGCCTCCTCTTTGGCCGTTGAGAGGGCTGGTGGTGGATTTGACGTTTCTCCTCGGTCGTCTTCAAGAACGATTGGGGGATCCTCGGCGGGTAGGTCCTGCTGGATCATCATTCCTATCATATCTTGGAAGAGAAGGCCCATACGTTGTATGTTGGCCGCTTGTTCAGCAGCCTCTTTGTCCTTTTTCTCCAGTATCCGGCGAAGGAATTCAGCGTCGGTTTCTTCCTCCTGGCGTGCGTCTGAGGACGTTTCTGGGCTTTCTTTTGGCCCGGTAAGTGCGGCCATAGCATTCATCATTTCCTGAAGCTTTTGTTGTTGCTCCTGGGCTTTCGTCACGGATCGGGTTAGCGGTCGGTGGCCCGTAGAAGTGCGGCTTTCCTCCTTTCCAGAAGCCATATAAACAGTGTGCACCACCATGCCCCCAGACTTAGGGCGTCTGGGCTTAGTGCTATTAGCTGTCATTGCAGGCTGGGGGATCTTCTCTGGCTTCCTCCTTTTATGAGCCATGGAGGTTGAGGGGGCCGTTGAGGTGGGCGTCCAGACAGCCTTTCGGGGTTTGGCCTGGTGACTAGCTTCCGGTTGGATTTTCAGCTTCTTGTGCTGGTGGGTGAAGTTTGGATCGATGATCGAGTCTCGGGCCTGCCGCCAAACCTTATAGATTTTGGAAGACAGCCGTTGAGGGGATCGGGGCTATTCTGATTTTATTTCCACAACCTTTTTTAATGGGGGAGGAGACCTCTTTAGCACTGCAGTAGGAGAATTCCTTCGCACCTTATTTAGCATCTCGAAGCTGTTCCCCGTTGGAACAGCAGCATTAACTTCTGCCATCGGGGCAGGTGGAGTTAGCCCCGAGGGGGAGTTGCCCCCAGCCCTCCTTACTCGGCGCCAGTGGCGACGTCGAGCGTGCCGAGCGGACGGCGTTGGTTCAGCGGTGAGAATAGCTTCGTCTTGCCCCCTGTGTAGGTGGGGGGTCATTGCTGGTGTTAGCCTGTCAAAGACCGACGTCCTTTGGATAGTAGGAGCGGGAGCTGAAGCCGTCAATCTTGTAAAGACCGACTTTTTGGCCGGAGAAGCCGTCTTGGCGATTTCGGGGGCAGGAGCGGCCACTTTCTTAGAAGCAGCCTCCTCTGAGATTGTAGGCCCCATGATGAGTTCGCAGGATTTCTGGCCCAATCTAGAGAAGACCGAGGCGTTGACGTTGGGCGACTCGTTGAGAGGAGCCGCGGCAGGGGTAAGACGATCAAAGACGGACTTCTTGGGAGCTTTCTTTGTCAGCACCGGCGCCGTGAAGCTTGTCGGTGGGAGCATAGTCCCAAAGAACAATCCGGTAGTGGCCTGAGTCACCTGGTCCACCGGCATTATGAATAACGAAGCAGCTTGGGGTCCGTAGGCTATACCTCCTGGCGAGGCAAAGCGTTGGTCGCAATTGCAGTCTGAGCGGTTGGAGGATTTCTCAGAAGTAGAAGCCATCGATCCTTTGCTTTCTGCAATAAGCAAGACGCCAATTCTTAGTATCTTGAAACCCAAGGGCAACCATTAGCGAACCGCGATTGGTTCGCGAATCACGACACACGAAGTGTGGAGTGGAAAGAGGAAAAGGTCCCACCGGGCGTGCCAGAATCTGTTCCCCTCCGAAGGACGGCGACGACGTGGCGTCTCGCCTGAAATTCGGGGCAGATGCTAATAGGTGCTATCCGTCCACCTCTCCGAAGATGCCAAGTTGATTTATGGCACCATGTATCGAAGGTTTAAACGGATGCGGCCGATGTAGCAGACTTCGTCAGATTCCCCCTCGTTTGAGGGGTTTTTGATTGTGGGGACGCTCTTCCCTGCAGGCGCAAGCCCCTGCAGTTAATTACGCTACCGCATCGAGGTAACAACTTTCTCCTTCTCCAGATGGTCACTTCGTGTCGTGTGTGTTTATTTTATGTTTTGTTGCCCGTGGATTGTTTACGGAGACCGAGTTATTTTGTCGCCCGTAGGGCATGGACTAGTCCAAATCCGTATTATCTTAGATTTGGGTTTGGGGGTTTGGTTTGAGGATATGTCAGCCATACTTGAGGCTAAGATCAACTCAAACGTTTGTTAAGGATACGTTAGTCTAACTTTGAGACTAAGATCAACTTAACGGGATCGTTTAGATCCGACAAAAGAGCATTTGGGCTCCATTGTTCCAGTTTAGGGACATAGTGGTCCATCGTATGTATGGCCGACGGGACCCGTCACCTCTCTGACGACGTTGAAGGATTACAACGACAGATGTCAGAGGAGTTCAGAGATGTACCCTCGAACCAGAGTTAATTGGGGGAGATTCATAGCCCATTCTGTTTGAAGGTTTAAGGATACGTTAGCCATCTTTGAGGCTAAGATCAACTTAAACAGGATCGTTTAGATCCGACAAAAGAGCATGCGGGGCTCTATTGTTCCAGTTTAGGGACGTTGTGGTCCATTGCTAGTTTAGGGACATTGCGGTCCATGGGTAGTTTAAGGACATTGCGGTCCATGGGTAGTTTAAGGACATTGCGGTCCATTGTTAGTTTTAAGACATCTCGGTCAAGGTTAAGGACGTCGTAGTCCATGGGTTTAAGGACCCCACAGTCCATTGTTAGTTTTAAGACATCTCGGTCAAGGTTAAGGACGTCGTAGTCTATGGGTTTAAGGACCCCACAGTCCATTGTTAGTTTTAAGACATCTCGGTCAAGGTTAAGGACGTCGTAGTCCATGGGTTTAAGGACCCCACAGTCCATTGTTAGTTTTAAGACATCTCGGTCAAGGTTAAGGACGTCGTAGTCCATGGGTTTAAGGACCCCACAGTCCATTGTTAGTTTTAAGACATCTCGGTCATGGTTAAGGACGTCGTAGTCCATGGGTTTAAGGACCCCACAGTCCATTGTTAGTTTTAAGACATCTCGGTCAAGGTTAAGGACGTCGTAGTCCATGGGTTTAAGGACCCCACAGTCCATATCAATATGTGGTCATCGGGACCAGTCACCTCTTTGAAGACATTGAGGGATTACAATGCCAAATATCAAAGGAGTGAAGAGATGTACCCTGGAACCGGAGTGGATTAAATAGTCCTTGGCCCAATTTGGGATCAAGACCAATTAATTATGTTATGAGCCCATTAGCCCAGTTAATTACGAATTGAGGACTTATGGCCAGCTTGGGCTAAGTCCAATCATGTCTGGAATATTGGCTTCCTGTTGGTCCATTGAAGGAGAGACTTTGTCTCTGGCCATTTAGCCAATTGGGCCAAAGCCTAGTGTTAAACACTACAGACCAATCAGTGTTGAACACTGGGAATGAGATTGACAAGTTAGTGTTTAACACTAAAAGATAATTGGTGTTAAACACCAGCAACAAAGCTTTCAAATTAGCATTAAACACTAAAACAGATCAGTGTTAAACACTGGCAACGGAGATCTCAAATTAGTGTTAAACACTAAGGTAATCAGTGTTGAACACTGCAAATAAAGTTCTTTGATTAGTGTTGAACACTAAGGCCCAACAGTGTTTTAACACTGGATTCGGGAGTTCCAATTTAGTGTTAAACACTAAGGCAAGAGGGGTCACGTGGCAACACGTGAGAGCGCCCTCCCTTCATTTGTTCTTCTGAGGAGATCGCATTTTTGGAGCATCTCGTGTCATCACGTGACGGGTGTCTAAACGAGGTATGTTAAAGCTTCTGCCAAGGGTCACGTGGGTTACGTGAGGCACTGCCTCAAAGGGCTTTCTGTAGATCTTTTGGAGGGGTCACGTGGTGACACGTGACCCTTCTTTTCTGTAGTTGTTAGAAGATCTGTTAATCCCTTTCAGGAATTAAATTCCTCGTAGGGTTGAACCCTGACAATAATTTCAAAGGAATTAAATTCCTAGTTTCTTTTGAAGAGTTGAACTCTGAATTTTCTATAGGAATTAAATTCCTCATATATATGAAGAATCGAATAGGGTTAAACCCTAATAAAAGCTTTAAGGAATTAAACTCCCACTCTCTGTTAGAGAATTATTCTGGGGAGTAAGATTAAGGGAATTAAATTCATGTTGTTTTAATAGAACTAAGTTCTTAATTAGGGTTAAACCCTGTTTCTTTTTATTCTGAAGGAATTAAATTCCCATGACACAGGGTCAAACCCTAATTTTATTTTAAAGGAATTAAATTCCTATAGTTTTGTGAGAATTAAATTCTCGTGCTTCCATTCCCTCTCTATGCTTTGGATCTGCATGGCAGGATCTCAACTTCAAGGGGAGATGTGCGCTTTACAGATCCTCCATCCAAGAGAGAAGAAATATGTTCTTCTGTTTTACATCAGAGTTGAACTCTGTTGAGAATTAAATTCTCTTTCTTTCAAAAAGCCTTCCCTTTCTTCCCTAGGGTTTTCTTTTGCAGAAGATCCAAATTCCTCAAAGTATCAAGGCTCTCTCCCTTTTCTTCCCTCTGCGTGTATCTCGGCTCCTATTTATAGGAGAAGCAGCCGAGTCAATTGGTTTTTGACGAATCTTCATTGAGAGATTTGATTTGCACCCATTATTCGTTCTGGGATTATTAGGTGAATTTTATTCACCATTGGATTTCAAATCCAGCGATTCTCCTTTGTGATTTCTGTTAGATTTAAAAGGGAAATCTTTACAAATTCGAGATTTTCCCATAGATAGATGATATTTAATCACTCTAAATCTTTAATTCAATCGGTTGCTTTTGGAAAGATTTGAGAGGTCTTTTCTCAGAATTTAATTCTGTTAACAAATGGGCTTTGAAAGCTGGTCACGTGCGGCCACGTGACCCTTGGTCACGTGCGGGCACGTGACCCCCTTGTAACGAGCCCTTTTCTTCTTTTTCACTCTGCCTTCTTCTGCTGCTTAGCCGTCACGTGCCACAACGTGACCCCTGGTCACGTGTGAGCACGTGACCCTCGTCTGGAGTCTTTTTCTTGATTTAACCGGAGAATGAGTCTGATGTTTTGAGCGTCACGTGCCAACACGTGACCCTGGTCACGTGGGAGCACGTGACCTCTTCTGAATCCTTTTCCTTGATTTGATCAGGGAACCAATGTGGCCTTGCCGCTTGCTTTTAAATGTCACGTGCCGACACGTGACCCTGGTCACGTGGGAGCACGTGACTCTTTCTGAAGCCCTTTTCTTCGATATAGTTGGGAAACTGAACTTGCCTTGCCGATACTTTTAGGTGTCACGTGCCAACACGTGACTGCTGGTCACATGTAAGCACGTGACCCTCTTCTGAAGTTTTTTCCATAAGCCTTTCTGATTTTAAATCAGGAAACAGCCACCTTAACCCCCAAGTCATCATCCTTCTAGAAGCTTCTCGCCAAATTACGAGAACGCCCCTCCTATCCGTGAAAACACAGAAAAAATTTAGACTGTATAATTCCAATAATCCGATACTAGAATCTGGCTTAAACCAAAGCCGGCTAGTAAAAACTGTCCGAACATCGTACGTGCGTTTAAACACGTATGCGTCCGAACCCTTGTCGTAAAACCATACGACCTCTATATCGTTTCGCCTGGAGCAGGGAAACTCTCTGTGTGGGACTCTAAAGACTCGACTACTACGCTGGCAGTGGGTTTAACCACAGACCGCAAGCGGCACTAGCTGTACGTAACGGTCCCCAGGTAGATGTCGATAAGAAGGCCAATGAGGAAACCCATCCGAACTCCTACTGAGCCTGATGTGACAATCTCCGTACAGTCCGGTCTTTTCGTCTAGGACTATCGCATATCGGGCCTAGGGGGGCGGCAAGCGTCAGTCCCCTAAAAGCGGTATAAGTCGTGTCGGAGCGAAGCCCATTACACCTTGAGAAACTACTGGAAAACCTACCAGTAAATCTCGCTTGGCCTGGCCAGGGACTTTGAGTAATGGCTCTCTCACACAGCGCGATATCAACTCCCAATACCGGGAGAGACGAATCCTGTCTAACCGCCACTGCCTCCAAGTGCTCGGGACTACACCCAACTGCTACCTGTTTGCACGACTCCTTTGAGCCGTGATAGGGTAGAAATCTAAGAACAGTGGGACACACTCGAGGAGAAGTAGCAGTGTCAAGTCTGCGGACTATGCTGTACTCATGTCACCTGGGAACTGTTAACTGACGACGGGTATAATACCAACCAACAGTTCCCCGCGAGTCCTGTCCGGTATACCCATAACCCAACGAGCACCTGTATACTATCTCCAGTACGACGTACTGATGGCTGTGGGACAGATCATCTCCCCAACTGGGATGAGAAGCGTACATACTAGTCTACTCTGGAGTATCGAGGCCCTGTCTCGATAATCCTACGACTAGGGACCTGAAAAAGGATGTGCTTGTAGAGTACCCATCCCCCACTAGTGTGACTGCCATCACAACGCTGGTAGTCAAGCAAAATCCTAAGGGCTCTATCAATACGTACACATATTAAGATAGATAAAACCAAGTAGCATGCCATGTTTAGCAAGACTGTTAATATAACTGTAAATATCCCAAGCTTCCATTAAGTAATATACAAGCTAGTATGATACAATAATGGCCCCTAGGGCATATACACTAACAGTATGCTACCTGGTTTGTTTCTATCTCAATATATGCATATGTTTTCTTTTAGCATATCGCTTATACATATTGATAGAGCCCTTAGAATCTTTTGCTTGATTACCAGCGTTTTGATGGCAGTCACTCTAGTGGGGGCTGGGTAGTCTATAAGCACATCCTATACAGGTCCCTAGTCATAAGATTATCAAGACGGGGCATCGATACTTCAAAGTAGACAAGTGTATACGCTTCTCATCCTAGCAGGGGAGATGGTATGTCCCACAGCCATTAGTACGTCGTACTAGAGATAGTATGCAGGTGCTCATTGGGTTATGAGTACACTGGACAGTACTCGTTGGGAGCTGTTGGTGGGTATTATACCTATCTTCGGGTAACAGTTCCCAGGTGACAAGAGTACAGCTTAGTCCGTCGACTTGACGCTGCTACTTCGCCTCAGGTGTGTTCCCACTGTTCTTAGATTACTACCCAACCACGGCTCAAAGGAGTCGTGCAAACAGGTGGTAGTTGGGTGCAGTCCCGAAGCACTTGGAGGCAGTGGCAGTTAAATAGGATTCGTCTCTCCCGGTATTGTGGGTTGATATCGCGCTGTGTTCGGGAAGCCATTACACAAAGCCCCTGGCCAGGACAAGAGAGATTTACTGGTAGGCACTCCAGTAGTTTCTTAGGGTGTTTTAGACTATACTCTGGCATGACTTATTGCGTTATTTGTGGTCTGACGATTACCTCCCCCTAGGACCGATATGCGGTACTCTTAGACGAATAGACCAGACTGTACGGAGATTGTCACAGATAGGCTCAGTAGGAGTTCGGATGAGTTTTCTCATCGGCTTTCTTATCGACAGATACCTAGGTAGCCGTTATGTGCAGCTAGTACCGCTGACGGCTTGTGGTTAAACCTACTGCCAGCGTAGTGTCGAGTATTTAGAGTCCCACACAGAGGGTTTCCCTGCATCGGGAAAAGATGTAGATGTCGTATGGTTTTACGACAGGGTTCGATCACGTACGTGTACTTGTGCACGGATGATGATTCGGACAGATAATACTAGTGGGCTTTGGTTTAAGCCAGATCCTAGTATTATACTGATGGATTATTTTCGTCTCTTTTGTATTCGTATTTTTCGGAATACGGATACGAGTATGTATATACGGATGAGGGGCATTTTTGTAATTTGTTCAAAGATGCTTCTAGAAGAAGACACGTCATATTATGTGTTAAACATTTTAGGTTAAATGTTTAATGCATTAAGAGGTGGAGGAAATGAGGTGGAAGTTTGCATAAATTGGAGCATAGCTCTTGGTGACACATGGAGGGTTTTCAAGCCATGACTCACTAAGGTGAAATATGAACCATACTTGATTTGTTATTAGGTTTATTCTATTGAGAATTAAGGTTGGTTCAGATTTGCACAAGAGAGTTCACTCCCTATTTTTCATGCTAACTCCTCACTAGCTTTTCCTCAAGCACTTCTTCTTCTGCCTCTAGCCTTTCTTGTCTCATGTGTTGAGAAACATAAGGCTATTAGAGACATACCAATCCATTTATATTCTCTACATCATCTAGGTCATCTAGTGTAGCGAACTTGGTTCCCTAGTTTCCTCGGATTTGAGGTAGGAGCCCGAACTATAGACTCTCGGGTGGATCGTTTTTGATTCGAGGAGGCCGACGAGGAAGCGACGATCCGTTACGATCCTTGGAGCTTGTGACGAGGAGGAGGACAGAGACAAGAAGACCCAAAGGACTTGAAACCATGAGGTATAACATTCTATCCATGTTATTTACCTCATAGTAGTTTGCTAGTTAGGGTTTAGTATCAATCCTGGAGTTCGAGTCGGTGTTACGAGCTTTGAAAAATCGTTTTTTATATATTCCGCCTCCCCACAAACCCGTGGAGTACGTAACATCGACTTACAGTGGTATCAGGGCCTACTAAACCTTTACTAGCATGTTAGCAAGTGTTAGAAGTTCGATCGTCGGAAAATCCTAAAAACATAACTCCAAAACTCTAGCTTTCTGGTGAGTTTAGCCGCGGATCCACGCCCGAGTCGAGGCCGATTCAACCCGTTCTTCTTCTGTTTGTTCCAGTTTTTGGTGTATTGTTCTCTGGTATATTTGGTTTCTACCCATTTTTTTTCTATGTGCTGGTTTGCACTTGGGGTGGATACGGAAAATATGTTTCGATCGAAATTCTAAATGTTCTTAGCTAACCGATCTTCTGTGTTGTTATATGTGTTTTTAAATTTTAGCTAATTGCTATATGTCGGTTAGTTTGAGATTGCATATATCTATTGGTTTGTGTAAATGAAATTTATTGGATCATCGATGATGAATAGCCGGGAATATGAGAAGAGAGTTTCTTTCATTCGATGTAAAATTGTATAGTGATGTAATATTATTTTGCTGAGCACATCAAGGTTGAGGTTGTAGCCACCATTGTATTATTTCTTTTACTGTTTTCTGCTCCTAGGATAGACCCAAGGTGGGGTGCACAAACTACCGGGTTCTTTGAAGTGTCGAGTGGCTTACTCACTTTGCTGAGGGAGGTTTCTTCACTTCGGGAATTCGGCGGGTAGTTTGCCGCACCCGTAGGGGTCTGAGATGGGGTTTGGTTATTCATCACGACCGTGGAATCCGTCTTTCGTTACAGGCTTAAACGAAACGCGGAATTCCTAGTATATCTAATATGTTCATCTGTGATCTAGAATGCCTATTACTGCGTGAGGCGAATGGTTATTATATATATTTTATATAGTAGATGTTGCTTATGTTTTGCATCCGCGTTAGTCCAGCCCCCGCTCTGACGTTAGTTAAGTAACCTAACGGTGTTAGACAGGTCCCAGTAGAGAATGCGGATGGCATAAGCGGACGTGTTATTTTCCTTTCTCTCTGTAATGATAGGTTAAATGATAGGACTGCATTAGATTAATGCAAAGCGAACAAACCAAAGCTGAATCGTTGGAACACTTTTAAAACCAGTCGGTTTTTCTAAAACAGAAACTTTTAAATGTGGAACTTAAACCACTCCTTTAAAATCTATCAGGTTTCTTCGATTATATCAAGTTCACTATATTCACGGTTTCATCAAAACCATTCGTAGCCCTCCGTCATTTCATATGAATATTCAGTAGTATTCAAACTATGCTTGTTGATCTTTGTCAAGGCATAGTGATTGGTAGCTATTGGGTGTTCATATGTAGCATAAATAGATGCGTTGGTTTGGGACAGTCGTACTATTTTGTTGGCCTTCGTCAAGGGTATGTACGGATGGGTTCAAATTAACCCGGATAATGACGGGTAGAACTTGACATGTGAATTGTGATTTGTTGTTCTTCATCAAGGTCATAAAAGCATGGGGCAAAAATCCACATCGGGAGTTTCTAGGAAAACTGAAACTTTCTAGTGCTGCAAACCATTAGGAGTGTGATAATGTTGGTAGGATTCCTTCAGGATAATCACACAATGATATTTGGATCCCGATCCTACTATGAGTATCCGCTACTCCTCGGTAGATTTTTTCACTGAAATAATCAATGCTATAAACCAAGTAGGTGATAAGAACGGTGTTAGCGGGGCTACACCTCCAGGGAAAAGTGATTATGTAATTAAGGAATTTCGTGAAAGCGTTGGAAAACCTCCCTCGAAATACCAACATCAGCCTGGCTGAAAGGTTAAGCAAGTATTGTAGGGTGAGATTAAATCCTGACTAATTCTTCTTTTATGGTTTGAAGAGGGATTCGAGAAACGGTGGGAGCCATCCTGTTTAGATAAACTAAAAACCAATCTAAACTTGCAACAGCGTCATGCTAAGTGTTTCTTCGCTCTCTCCTAATTGCAGCAACTAGGTGACCAGACATAGGTTATAGCTAGATAATAAATTGACTGGACCAGACTATATTGACTGGCAAAGCTTTCTCCAGATGTCCATTGTCTATGACAAACTGGACTACCTTATTACCACTCAAGCCCCCGCCGTCCCTGGTCCATTTTCCACCACCGCGGATGATGATATCCGTAAGATAAGGTAAAAAGACCGTGTGAATGCCAAATGCCTTGTGTTGGCCTTAAAAGATGGTGTAAACCAGAGGCAGCATGAGAAGATGGACTTATCTTCCATCTTCCTCCATAACAAAGATTTATTTGGAGAGTAATCTTGTATCGCAAGATATGAGACTTCGAAGGAATTGCTTCAAGCGAGCTTGGCTGTCGGGTCATCCGTAGGGGACAACATCCCTACTGACTACCTATATTGATGAGCTCACGAACCTGGAGACTACGTTGGAGAACGAGTCGAGTATTGATTTGGTTCTACAATCCCAATCTTCTATTTACGCCCGGGGGAAGAATGTTATACTTCCGGTTGAGGGCACCCTAAAGGAAACCAGGGAGACACCCGCTCTGCTTATTGGGGAATCTTCCTCTTCTGGATCCAAGATGAAAGCCAAGGGTGGGAAGAAGAAGACCTCCACAAAGCTGATAGGCGGTGTCAGTAAGGTAGAAGGAAAGGGCAGGACAAAAGTTTCGGGGCTAACAGCAGGGAAGGAGGGTTGATTCTATTGTCACGGGAAAGGGCATTGGCAGAAGGGATGCAGGGCTTGGAAAATCAAAATCGAGGATCTGAAGCACGTTTTAGCTTCGATTTCGAGTGTGTTTGTAATTGAAAACTGTATGTCAATTAACTCTACTTCCTGGGTACTAAGTACCGGATCAGGATCTCATATCTGTAATTCTTTACGGGCTTTGAGAAACCGTAGAGTTATCATGGCAGGTGATATGATTCTCAGGGTTGCTAACGGAATGAGCGTGGACGCTGTATCCACAGGGGAATAACACTTAGGATTGATAAGTGGGCAAATATTGATTTTACGTAACTATTTGTGTGTACCTAGTCTAGCTTGTAATATCATATGTGTATCTTTACTTTCTAAGGAAGGATATAATTTTACATTTGTAAGCGATGTGGTACACATCCACCTAAATCAAAGTTTGATTGGGTCAGGTACACTAGATAACGGTATATACGTATTAAATCAAGCTCAGGTTTTCAGTGTCCAGAACACACTTAAAAGAAAGTCTACGGAATTAAATCAGGTTTTCTTATGGCATTGTAGACTGAGTCACATCAATGAAACACGGTTAGCGAAGTTACATAGAGAGGGATATTTGGATCCATTCGAATATCAGTCTTATGCAACTTGTCAATCTTTTCTCATGGGAAATATGACAAAGACTCCGTTCACTGGACACGAAGTAAGAGCGAGCGAGCTCTTGGGACTCATACATAGCGACGTGTGTGGTCCAATGTCTACTCATGCACGAAGTGGTTATTCTTATTTCATTACATTTACGGATGATTTTTCTAGGTATGGACATGTCTTCTAGTTGAAACATAAATCCAAGGCCTTTAAGAAATTCCGAGAATATAAGAATGAAGTGGAAAAACAAACAGGCAAAAGTATCAAGACACTGAGATCTAATCGAGGTGGTGAATACTTAAGTGCCGAGTTCCTGGATTACCTAAAAAAGAATGGAATTCCCTCTCAGCTTACTCCTCCATACAAACCACAACTCAACGGTGTATCGAAAAGGCGGAACAGAATCCTATTGGATATGGTTCGTTCCATGATGAGTAACGCTGAGTTTCCGCAATCCTTCTGGGGTTATGCACTAGAATCAGCTGCATATCTTTTGAATTAGGTTCATACCAAGACTTTGCCTACCACACTATATCAGATGTAGAGTGGGAAGAAACCCTATCTTAAGTACCTTAAGACATGGGGATATCCAGCTTTTGTAAAAAGCAGCATGCGGACAAGCTCGAGGCACGCTCAGTACTATGTAAGTTTGTGGGATACCCAAAGAACTCCATGGGGTATCTTTTCTATTACGCAGAGAAACAAAATGTCTTTGTTTCTCGTCATGCCCACTTCTTGAAAACTGAATTTTTAGAAAATCAGATAAGTGGGAGAGCAATAGAACTGGAAGAAATTCCAGAACCATAAGCTATTACAGAAAGCATGGTAGAACCAGAGGTTTCAGAAGAATCGGACATCCCCGCACCACTTCGCAGGAGGAGTAGGCTGTCTCATCCGCTCGAGAGATACTATGGTTTTCTCATAGACGGGGATAGAGAGGATTGCATCATTGATAATGATGAGCCGATTAGCTTCCAGCAAGTCATTCAGAGTAGAGACTCGATAAAATAGCTAGATGCAATGCTGGCCGAGATGGAGTCCATGTACACCAACAAAGTATGGACTTTGCTCCAGAAGGGGTAAACCCGTAGGCTGCAAATGGATCTTCAAAAAGAAGATTGGTGTAGATGGACAAGTTGAAACCTATAAGGCTAGACTTGTTGCAAAAGGTTTTCTTTAAAGACCTAGTTTGGACTATGATGAAACCTTTTTCTCCAGTGGTTAGCCTCAAATCCATTCGGATCCTTCTTGCCATTGCCTCCTTCCACGATTATGAGATCTGAGCTTTTCTAAATGGATATTGGGAAGAGTGCATCTATATGGATCAGCCAGAGGGTTTCAATCAGAGTGGAAGCAACGGGAAAGTGTGCAAGTTGATTAAGTCCATTTATGGACTAAAGCAGGCATCGCGGAGTTGGAACATCTATTTTGATGAGACAGTCAAAGAATTCGACTTTATCAAAAATCCAGATGGACCATGCATATATAATAAGATTGTAAAGAGAACGTTGGTATTCCTCGTCTTGTACGTGGATGACATTCTTTTGATAGGAAATGACATTCCTATGCAACAATCAGTCAAAGGATTCTTGTCACAGAAGTTCTCCATGAAAGAACTGGGTGATGCCTCCTACATTCTGGGGATCCATATCTATCGTGATAGATCAAAGAGGATGTTGGGATTTTCGCAGTCCAGGTATATCGACACCATACTGAAAAGATTTAGTATGGATGATTCGAAGCACGGTAATCTACCGGCTTGTCACGGAATCACCTTCTCCAAAGTGATGTCTCATGTTTCCCCCAATAAAAGAGCAAAGTTCTGTTCAAAACTCAAGAGGTAGCACCTCACGTGCCTTCCACGAAGGCGCCAGCACTAGAGTTAAAATACTCTTATATTGGCGTCGCACGTGCTCCTCACGTGGGCGCCGATGTGCAAAGCACATAAAGGAATTAAAACCTTAATTAGCACCCACATGCACAACTCGTGATCGCCAGCACCCAGGTAGAATTAAATTCTACTCTCTGTTAAATAGATCCGTTGGATAAAAGATCCAACGGAGATGATAAATCATCAAGACTCAGAATTGAAATTCTATTAAGAGGAAATATTCCTCAAATCTTTCTAAAACAAGAAATATACCTTCGGTGGGATCGTAGAATAAAATTCTATGCCCTCTGTAAAACAGAGGACCGTTGAATTAAAATCCAATGGTGATTAAAAAAAGCAATCACCGTTTTGCAAAATAAATTCTATGTATAGGAAAATATTTCCCCAATCTTGTTCTGTAAAACAGAGGCCATTGGATCAAAAATCCAATGGTGGGTAAAAATCCCCAAATTAATTAGGATCTCTTAATAAGAGATTTCAACTAATTAACAAACTCGCCTCTACTATATAAAGGACCCAAGACTTCAAGTCTAAAGAAGAGGAACCCCTCCATAAGCTTAAAAAAAGAGAAAGTTTCGAAAGAACAAAGAATTAAATTCTCGAGGAAGAAGAACTGTCTTCTTGGAAATTTTAGGTAAATAAAAGTAGATAAAGATCCTGTGGATCATTCAAAAAAAAAAGAGAGAGCTCAGGAGTACTTAGCACTCAGTGGGTGGTGCTCAGGGCCCAGCGCCTCGCGTGCCACTCATGTGGGCGCTACAAAAGAACTCATGAATGCTTAGCACTCAATGGGCGGCACCCAGTGATTTGTGTTATGATTTTACGATCAAAGAATTAATTACCGCAATCAAGAACGGCGTCGCTTGGTAGCTAGCCGGTGAGTACGGGTCAGCCCACAGAGATTTTGTGTATTCTCAATTTGTTCTAACGAGTTAATTCCAAATGGTGTTGGATCAATTATCACTAAAAACTAAATTGATTTAGACTAGGATTATAACCTTGCTAGGGTTAGGTTTATGTTAAGTTTGGAAAGTCAATATTCCTCACCGCTTTCTATGCCCTAATTAAGATCTATTAGGTGTTATGGTAATAATTAATAAAGTGGATTAGTACCATCGGGAAGAAACTAGGTTTCTTCCTTTAGGTTCTTGTCCTTCCTTTCTTAATTCTTACCCCAACCTCCATGGAAAACATGCACAACCGGTCTTTTATATTACGGTATCACCGCTACCTTGTAGGATAGGGTGCCGTAGTGAGCGGTGTGTGTATGTATGCATGGAGTCCTATAAAAATATGTGATGAGCAAGAAACGGGTGAGAGATCTTCATCTCTCAAACCTTTCCTATTTAACCCTAACAAGTGAGGAACTACTCACTTATTATTGAATTGATAAAAAGAGGCATTTTTATGATTTTTAATTCAATAACCTAATTATCTAAACTAGGGCAAATAATTAAAATTATAACTAGGGCAGATAAAGAAAAATCTATACTAGGGCAGGAAAGAAAATTTAACTAGGGCAAGATAAAGAAAAAGACTTACTTTATTTGATGCACTCTTCAACATTACAAGAATTGAAAATTCTGAAATAGATGAATAAAATGAGGCACAAGAAAAGGCATACTTCAAAAAGAGGTTTAGGGTTTCTATTTATAGATCATAGAAACCCTAGGGTTACATTCGATACATATCTGCATTTACAAATTTGCCCCTAAGAAGCCTAGTCAACGCACCGCCAAATCTTCAAACGACGCACCGACACGGGCCTAGCACGGCCGCGGAACCGATCCGCGGCCATATAGAGGGCTTGTTGGTTCATTTTCCCAGGTTTCCTTCTTGTTGCATTGTTATTCTGGTTTGTTTACTTGGTTTCTCAGAATGTCTTCTATTTTCTTCCAGATTTCCACAGTGTAGAATGTTGTGGACTTTTACCGCTTGCTTCGTGTTGAAGTCTTGAATCTTGCACTGCCTTTGTCTTTTGTGAAATTGTTCATTGATCTTCGTTTGTTCTTCAAACTGTAAGCATGATCAAGATTCTTCTATTTGTTGGTCATAGTCTCACTTTTGTATCGTCTTTTCATCATTTTCACTGTTTTGTTCCGAGAACCTGTAACCTGCAACTATGTAGCAGACATAGATCAAAAGCACCTGTTTATTTGTAAAATGAATAAGAATAGGGAATATAATAATACAAAATTATGATATGAACAAATACCCCCAAACTTATCTTTTGCTCGTCCTCGAGCAAAACTAGTTTTATTCTCGAAAAAGACCTAACCTCACTTTCGCAGGGAAACGCGATTGCACTGAGCTCGTGCAACAAGCCGTTAAACCTCTAGGTGTCCCTAGTAGGAGGAGTGTTGTCTCCTGAGGGTTTTCAGCGGATACTGCCCACAAAATCCTATCAATTCGGCCTATTGATTTTTATTCTCCAATTAGGTTTTTTAACAAGAAACTCTATTATCTTCGACTCAGAAATTATCCACCCGTATTTTTCACGCTTCCTTATTATTTAACTTAAGATTATATATATTCTTTTAAATTTACTTAGCTTTTAGCATCTTTTAAGTTTTCCTTCTAGAGTTTCATCTCAACTTAGGAATTTTTATCATCTCCACTAAAGATACAAGTCCTATTTTTCATTCATATCTCTCATCCAAACCCCAATCATAAACCCCTACGTGTGTGTGTATATCACCCCTACACTTGGAAATTCAAATCAAGCTATTATACTCTTGTCCATCGTCCAAAGTATTTTTAGTTGGTGAATTTTTAGATGAAATTGCTCACACATCCTTCATACGACCGTTAATACTTCTTGAGGTACTAACGACCGATTACAAAATGTGTTTGCACATTAAGGCGTAATTCCTAGTCTTGCACCTAAGGCTTTTAGCAGCGACTCCCAAACCAGTTGGTCTAAGGCACTAGGTGATAAAGCACCCTCGCTAAATATTTTTTTTATTTATGCAGCCTTAAGTAATTACAAAAACCAGTGTTCATTTTTTTATCTCTTTTTTCACACTTGTATTTTTATTTTATTTTCCTTCATACTAAGGACTTTAGACAAGAGCATTTCAAGGTCTCTTCTACTATTCCAAGTTTCAAGGTTCGTGTTTGTGCAATTTGTATAGTATATTTTTTCAGAATTTAGACTTAAGCTTAGGAATTATTTTTCAGACTTATACTTTAATAAAAATATCAATACTCTTCCCTTGTTTTAACTTAGCCCAAGAAGTGAACTCGAAATTTACCTATTTCTAAATAAAATACAAAGACATATATTTTCTACCGTTAAATTTTAAGAAAGGTTATTTTTTAGGGTTTTTAATTTACTAAGTTGAGGATCTAGTTTTTCCTAGCTAGTCGACCCTCATAACAAACTTAAGTCAAATATGGCTAAAATTGAACTCTTCAATTTTTATAATTTTTGAAAATTTTCAATTTTTTATGGGTTTTAAAATAAGTATGCAAATGCAAAAATATACACATGAATGCGAAGGAAGAAGGCTTACCGAGCATACCCCCAAACTTAAACTTGACGGTGTCCTCACTGTCAGGCTACACCAAGAGGGTCGAAAATGTCGGCGCTCCCATGTTTATTTTTTTATATTTTATATTTTTATATTTTTATTGTTAACAGAAAAACAAAACAAAATATGTATACAAAAAGGTCCCCCCCAAAGTGAGACAGCGTTTCCACTGTTTAAACGTTAAAGTTCAGAGTTAGGGAGAAGAAAAATCAAACTATACAAGGCCTTACACAGGACAAAGGTTAGCACCAACCATTCAAAATTTTTATCGTGATAATGGTAGGGTTGGTGAAAGAATGGAGTGTAGAGAAAAGAAATGAGAAGCACACGAGATCGTGTAGAGATGGAAGCAGTATACAGTCTCGATGGAGGAGAAGAATGGTGGAAGAGAGAAAGAAGTGTAGTACGAACTTGAGGGTATAAATTTAGTGAATAAATTAGCATAAATTGTGATGAACGATGTGTTAAAGATTGTGCTAATCTATCAACCCGTCGAGAAATGGGGTCAAATCCCTCAAGATTCGCAAGAAAACATAGGTACGTTGAACTTGGTAAACCATCCATTGAAAATGGAAACATGACGGATTCTTGCGCGGTCAAAACGATGGAACAGACGAAGGGGAGTGATTTAGGAGGAGTCTCATTCTCACCTAAGTAAGCGTATTTAGGGTGAGACGGCAAAAGCTTGAATTCGAGTTTTGGAGGTGAAACAATTGAAGGTAAAATTGGTAAAATTGTCACAAACTCGAAGGATTCCATCAATGGTTCGAAATGACTGTAAGCAACCGAGTCTGATGGTTCAACTAACTCATCTGAAAATTCAAAGAACTCAAACTCGGGCTGTGAGTCTTCAAAATCGTCCGAAAAAGTGAAACACTCATAATCGTTATCGGTTGTGAGAACTGTGTCAGATTCAAGGAGGAACGCACTAGTAGCGTCAAAACTGCTGTGATCGGACAGAAATTTTTTAAGCTCACAGTCCTCCTGCGTGATCGGAACGATGGAAAGGATGGGGGGTGTGATTTAGGAAATATAACAGTTAAAGGTTCAGGAGGATAAATTGGAAAATCCGACTCATCAAACAAAACTGGTTCATCCTCAATACTATCCTCAATACTCTCCTCAATACTATCCTCATAATTCTCCTCAAAAGTTATCTCATCCATGCAATTATCATCAAAATCAAGACGCATATGAAGTTCGGGAGAAACATTTAATGACTCGGGATGATGAATTGGAGAGAAAAATTCAGTCAAATCTGCGGGTTCATCATCCAAAATATTCCCTGCGTCAATATCCTCAATCAAGTGAAAATCAATTTTTTCGGACACCTCATCAAAAACATGGATATTTATCAATTCAGGTTCTAGATTGGAGGTGTAGAGGTCGAAAGGATTGGTAATGGTTTCACTCGAAAGGGACTCTTCACAATCTGGCAAATCAAGCACTACAAAGTCGCACAACTCATTAAAAGTTTTATTTTCAACTGGTGAATCATTTGTGACACTTGATAGACATTCAAAACCGAAGTTGTGGGATTCAATTGGTGATGGGTAGGTTTGATTTGGAAGGGTGCACAGCTCATTCTCTCCACTCAAATTCTCAATCTGTCCAACCGCCTTATCATACATTAGAATTTTTGGAGCTAGTTGGAAACTAGCTACCGGTTCACTAGGTTGCATAAGGGCGGCAATGGACATATCCAAATTCCTTATCTGTTGGTTTGTTACTACAATATAAGCTTCCAACGACTTTTCCAGACTAGACATGGGTTGTGAAGGGGTTTCAGTAAAAGATTCAAAATTTTTTGGATACGTGAAACTCCCAAATAGTTGTGTAGAAGCAATGTCTAGGGAAGGTGCGGAAGTCGGGTAGGACTGGTAGGAATTTAATGGTTGGACAGGAGTAGGATCAACATTTGGATAAAAAGGTGAATGGACTTGTTGATCCCAAGAACTAGAAGTGTTGAAAGCAGTGAAAGATCGGTTACGAGATTGTCCAATATCTTCAGCTATAGACATGGGTTTCGGAGTCACAACAGGACTTGAAAAAGGAGTATCAACGTATGAAGGTGGTGAAGGTTGAAATTGTTGATACAAAGTGGATTGCGGAGTCCAACTGTTTCTCCTAGACGCTTCTATTCGATCTTTCAAAGAAATCTTGGGCATGAAGGGGTCGTCGGCAATTTGACCAAAAAAATTTGCGTATGAAGCAATGTTTGGATGAGGGTACCAAAGTTCGGCAAGAGTTTTGTGAGGTGGGGTACCCATGATGTAAGAAGGAGAAGAAAAAGAATGTGGGTGCAAGTGGGGTGCACGGAATTCTTAGCGACAATTTGCAAGTTTTTGTAAATTATTTTTCCTTTTTGTGTTTTTTTATGGAGCTTTTTGCAAAAAGATTTTTAATAAAAGGCTTAGACATACGTTCAATCAATCACAAATGCACAATCAAGCCTAGATCTAGTGTCACCTAGGTCAGCTAGACAGCTCCTAACTGTTCCAAAGGGCAAGATGTGAGGACCTCAAACCGCCTCTTCACCGCCAATTGTGGCCAGGTAAGCATAAGTAGAGAAAGAAGGGATCCACTAACGAATCACCGTGAGACGGGCCTTTTAAAGTTACCTTTCCCTACCTGTCTAGCCTAGGCACCACAAAATTAGGTTAGGATCAACGGTCGATGCCTACAACTATTCCTTTGTCCTATTGAGCGTGAAGTCCTTAGGGCTGAGTCTAATCTTTTTTTAATTGATTTGATGGTCAATGCAATATGCTTTATGTGATTTTTGGGGTCCTGGGAAGGGTAATGAAATCCCCACCCAATCTGGATTGGTGTTCAAGCCACTTAAAGTCAATTTAGATATGCAAAGCAGTAAACACAATCACTTGCAAACAATTTTTTTTAGCACGGCGCAAAGAATCCTGCACAAGATCAAGTTATTGGAGAATGGGAGAAATTTTTGGCGCAAAGAATCCTGTAGGAAAATTTCTTAGAGGAGATAAGGCGGTTACAGAGAAGAAAAGAAAGCTTACAGCGATTTATCAAATGATGACGTCACTATTTCGCGGCGGATCCGCCGCCAAAAGCAGCAAGTGACCGCGGTTGTAACGCTGGTTCAGATCCCAACTGTTTTTCTGTTTCTCTGTTCTGATTTTCCTCTGTTGGTTCAGATTTTCTGTTTGCTGTTTTGCTCACTTGAATTTTCCAGATCTGAACCTGTTCGTCGATCCTGCACAATTCAAACGAAACACCCTTTAAAGAATAACAAGATGATAAATTTTTTATATTTATATATTTTTCAGTTTTTATGATTTTTCAATTTTTATATTAACCCGAAATTACAAAAAGAAAATAACTACGCCATCCCCGACAACGGCGCAATTTGGTTTGTGTTAAGATTTTACGATCAAAGAATTAATTACCGCAATCAAGAACGACGTTGCTTGGTAGCTAGCCGGTGAGTACGGGTCGGTCCACAGGGATTTTTTGTATTCTCAATTTGTTCTAACGAGTTAATTCCAAATGGTGTTGGATCAATTATCACTAAAAACTAAATTGATTTAGACTAGGATTAAAACCTTGCTAGGGTTAGGTTTAGGTTAAGTTTGGAAAGTCAATATTCCTCACCGCTTTCTATGCCCTAATAAAGATCTATTAGGTGTTATGGTAATAATTAATAAACTGGATTAGTACCATCGGGAAGAAACTAGGTTTCTTCCTCTAGGTTCTTGTCCTTCCTTTCTTAATTCTTACCCCAACCTCCATGGAAAACATGCACAACCGGTCTTTTATACTACGGTATCACCGCTACCTCGTGAGATAGGGTGCCGTAGAGAGCGGTGTGTGTATGTATGCATGGAGTCCTATAAAAATATGTGATGGGCAAAAAACGGGTGAGAGATTTTCATCTCTCAAACCTTTCCTATTTAACCCTAACAAGTGAGGTACTACTCACTTATTAGGGAATTGATAAAAAGAGACATTTTTATGATATTTAATTCAATAACCTAATTATCTAAACTAGGGCAAATAATTAAAATTATAACTAGGGCAGATAAAGAAAAATCTATAATAGGGCAGGAAAGAAAATTTAACTAGGGCAAGATAAAGAAAAAGACTTACTTTATTTGATGCACTCTTCAACATTACAAGAATTGAAAATTCTGAAATAGATGAATAAAATGAGGCACAAGAAGTGGCATACCTCAAAAAGAGGTTTAGGGTTTCTATTTATACATCATAGAAACCGTAGGGTTACATTCGATACATATCTGCATTTACAAATTTGCCCCTAAGAAGCCTAGTCAACGCAGCGCCAAATCGTCAAATGACGCACCGACACGGGCCTAGCACGGCCGCGGAACCGCGGCCAAACCCCATGTTTGGCCGCGGATCCGTGGCCATATAGAGGGCTTGTTGGTTCATTTTCCCAGGTTTCCTTCTTGTTGCATTGTTATTCTGGTTTCTTTACTTGGTTTCTCAGAATGTCTTCTATTTTCTTCCAGATTTCCACAGTATAGAATGTTGTGGACTTTTACCGTTTGCTTCGTGTTGAAGTCTTAAATCTTGCACTGCCTTTGTCTTCTGTGAAATTGTTCATTGATCTTCGTTTGTTTTTCAAACTGTAAGCATGATCAAGATTCTTCTATTTGTTGGTCGTAGTCTCACTTTTGTATCGTCTTTTCATCATTTTCACTGTTTTGTTCCGAGAACCTGTAACCTGCAACTATGTAGCATACATGGATCAAAAGCACTTGTTTATTTATAAAATGAATAAGAATGGGGAATTTAATAATGCAAAATTATGATATGAACACCCAGCGCCCCACGTGCCCCTCACGTTGGCGCTACAGGAGTGCCTAGCACTCATTGAGCGGCGCTCAGCGTCCAGTGCCTCACGTGACCCTTACGTTGGCGCTACTGAATAAAAGTGTTTGGTATCCACTAAGCAGCGCCTAGCTCCTCATAGGCTTCGCACATGGACGCCATAAAGAGTGCTTAGCAATCCATATAAAGATAAAATGGGTAAAGTTTTTAACGCTTATTGGGCAATCCCCATGACAAAAAGCCCACATGATTATATGTGAGCATCAGAACTCACATAAGTGCTCAGCACTTTTTGCACAAAAAAAAGTAGACTGGGCCCAAACAAGTGCTTATCACACTTTTTCAAATAAAAAGAAAACTGTGTGGACCAAACCCAAGTTGGTTAGGTCCCTTGAGAGTGAAAACTCTCTAATTCAGATCAACCGAGCCCATGTGCTTACTACTTCCCAAACCGATCTTAGCCCCAAATGAGACTATCGATCTTCCAACAGATGATATCCCAAAACAATATTTGTCCCACATTCCCCTAAGGGAATCTTAGTCTCAAAATACGACTAATGGTTCCTGGTTTACCATTAATCCTTTTTCCTTCAAATTCGGGAATTGGTTCAAGGGTGCATCTTTCCACACCTCTGATCCACGTCGTTGTAATTCCTCAACATCTTCAAAGAGGTGGCGGGTCCTAACAACCAACGGCTCTTTGGTGCACTTCCAAACTGATGTGCACACCTCAAATCAGACCGCCCCCATATTGGATGCATCCCATATCATCGTTGCCCATCCCGTCACGTAATAAATACACGTGCACGCAAGTTGAACAATGGACCGAGATGTCCCTAAACTAACAACGGACTGAGACGTCCTTAAACCAAAATCTCAGCTCCAAAATGGTGATCAACGGACCATAACGTCCTTAAACTAAAACTCTCACCTCCAAAATGGTGATCAACGGACCGAGACATCCTTAAACTAAAAACTTCACCTCAAAATGGTGATCAACAGACCGAGATGTCCTCAAACTAGATCTTCGCCTCTAAAATGGCGATAACGGACCAAGATGTCCTTAAACTAAAATATCACCTCCAAAATGGTGATCAACATACCGAGATGTCCTCAAACTAGAGCTTCGCCTCAAAAATGGTGACAATGGACCGAAATGTCCTTAAACTATGACAACAGAGCCCAATTGCTCTCTTGTTGGATCTGAAACAAAAATGATCCTAAAACCTTATTAAGTAGATCTTAGTCTCAGATTGGACCAACGTATCCTTAACAAAAGACCAACCGAGCTCTAACTGCTCACATACATTTAAGTTGATTTTAATCTCAAACCAGATTAAAGATCCTTAAATCAAACCAAGCCCAAATCTAAATTATACGGATTTGGACTAATCCGCGCCCTACGGGCGACAATATAAATTAGTCTCCGTATACAATCCACGGGCAACCAAACAAACAAAAACACACACGACACGAAATGAACTTCCAGAGCAGGAGAAAGTGGTTATCGCGATGCGGTAACGTAATTAACTGCAGGGGCTTGCGTCTGCCGAGAAGAGCGTCCCCACAATTAAAAACCCTTCGCAAACGAGGGGGAATCCGACGAAGTCTTCTACAATGGCCGCGTCTGTCCTAACCTCCGATATACGGTTCCATAAATCAACTTGGCATTTTCGGAGAGGTGGACGGACAAGTCCAAATAGCATATGCCCCAAAAATTCAGGCCAGACGTCCTAACGTCCAAAACACGTCTTTCGGCGGTGAACAGATTCTGTCACGCCCGGTGGGACCTTTTCCTCTTTCCACTCCACACTTCGTGTGTCGTGTTTCGCGAACAAAAATCGCGGTTCGCTATGGTTGCCCTTGGATTCGAGGTACTAAGATTTGGTGTCTTGTTCCTGTGCAGAAAGAAGAAGTGAACATCAGTGGCTTCCAGCAGCACAAACTGCAACAGCAACTCCTTCTCCGCTCCAACTAGAGGAGTGACTTACGGGTCTAATGCGACTTCCATCTTTTCAATGCCGGTGGGGTAGGTCACTCAGGCCACTACTGGATTGTTCTTCGGGACCATGCTCCCGCCAGCAAGCTTCAGCGCCCTAGTGCCACCACATGAAGCTCCCACGAAGTCGGCCTTTTATTGACTTGCAACCACTAAGGCCCCTCTTAACGGGTCGTCCAAGTCTGCCACCTCAGTCTTCAACAGACTGAGCCAAAGCTCAAGTGGGCCTGCAAAGAGGCTCACAATACTTGAAGGTGTTATCCCGAAATGGATACCCGTTCCAGCTCCGACAGGTGAAGTCATCAAAGGGGATTCTCCTACTAAAGGATCGGTCTTGGCAAGATTGGTCGTTCCAACTCTTGCTGCGGGTAAAGTCGTCAATGGTGCTTCCCCTACCAGAAATTTGGCTTTCGAAAGATTGGCTGTTTCCTCTCAATGGACGTCAGTCTTTGACAGGCTGACACCAACAGTAGCCCATCATCAAAGCCGGGGGAACGACGGTGCCGCTTCCACAACTGAGGTGGTACTATCTGCAAGGAACGCTCGACGTCGCCAATGGAGCCGAGTGAGAAAAGCTGGGGGCAACTCCCCCTCTGGACCTACTCCACCAGCTCCAATGGCGGAAATTGATGTCGTTGTTCCAATTGGGGACAGCTTTGAACTGCTTAGGAGGGTGCGGAAGAAATCTCCGACCGCAGTGCTGAAGAAATCTCTATTTCCTGCTGAAAACATGATGCGGGCAAAACCAGAGCAAACCCCTCAGCGACTGTCCTCCCAGATCCACAGAGTCTGGCGGAAAGTCCAAGATTCTGTGATCAATAAGAACTACTCTCGTCAACCGGAGAAAATGAAGGTTCGACAAGAGGAAAATCATCCCTCCAGCATAAAGCGAGGGACTTCTTTCACACACGCGCCTGCTACAATGGCTCCTTCAACTTCGACCTCCCACAAAAGAGAAGGCCGAAGAATCTCCCACCACCAGCGGCAAATTCCAAAGGCGCTGTAACGAAATGCCCCAAGTCTGGGGGCATGATCGTGCACACGGTTTATATGGCTTCCGGAAAAGAGGAGAGCCATGCTTCTGTGAGTCATCGTCCGCAAACTCGGTCGTTAACAAAATATCAGGAGCAGCAACAAAAGCTCCAGGAGATACTGACGAAAATGGCAACACTCACAGGGCAGAAAGAAAGCCCGGAAGCAGCGTCCGAACAACGCCAGGAGCAGGAGACCGATACGAAGTTCCTGTGAAGGGTACTGGAAAGAAAGGATAAGGAGGGTACGAAACAGGCTGCTAATATAAAATAGATAGCGCTCATTATCCAAGACATGGTTGGAATGAGATCTAGCCAGAACCTCCAGCTAAATACCCGCCGATAATTATCGAGGACGACAGAGGGGAAATATCAAACCATCTTCCAGCTTTATCGACATCCAGGGAGGAAACGATCTCCAAAGCTGTCCTTGATGATTATATAGCTCAACAAATACAAGCTCATCAGGAAAGTGAAGCGGCTGGCCAAGTCATCAGAACTGGGCGACCGTCCCTAGGCTGGTATGATTAAATCAAGTACCCACCGGGGTATACGATCCCAAAATTCCATGTGTACAAAGGCACAGGCAACCCATATCAGCATGTCTCTCAGTTCAGAGCTTTATGCGGCAATACTGGAGGCGACGACAAATTGCTGCTTCACCAGTTTTTGGCAGCCTGTCAGAAATAGCTTTTGAATGGTACTCGGAGCTTCCAAACGACTCCGACAAGACATTCACAGAAATGGAACTGCTATTCACGCAGCGGTTCGCCAGCGCAAGCTAGCGCACCCTGATCACGGCATTAATCAATGCCAGGGTGAAGCCAGGAGATATTTGGGTTCAATACGCGATCCGATGGTGGAACCTATAGTCAAAATGTGAACAACACATCGAAGAAGCTCCTGCCGTGGGCATGTTCATAGAGACTCTGGATCCTCAGACGAATGTGTCCCAGTTCATGACGTTCTTTAAACCGACCACCTTCCAGGCTTTAATCGACAAATTGGCCCAAATGGACCAGATGGGCCACGGACCTTCCACTTCAAAAATGGACCCTCGGAATGCAAAGGGTAAAGAGAAAGCGGACTTCGTTGCCAACACTCAACAATAACCGAGTGATCCGAAATCTGTTGCTCGCCAAACGCCCGCGTCAATCCCTGGAAGAGAAATTAGGATGTGCTTAATCGTTCCCCCATGATAAAACGAGGAGATTGTTCGAATTGGCAATGCGCAACAAACTCATCACTCTTCCGGACCCAAAACGTTCACCGCAGCCCGGTGATGTCAACAACCCCAACTATTGCTCCTATCACAGAACGGAGAGCTATCCAATTGAAGATTGCTACGTCTTCAAAAAATTGGATCGAGGAATAGTATCAACGGGGGAAATTTGCGCTTTCTGAGAGATGGAGGGTGAACCCACCACAGAGGCACGCTCCTAATAAGGTGGATATGCTGGGGGAATCATGTTCATTTGTGGAAGAAGCACCGTGGGAAGTTTTCCTTTCAGGTAAAACCAAAAGAATGTTGAAGGATCTTCAAGTATGTCCGGCCATCAGGTGGAAAAGCCCGCTGGAGCCCGAGAACATTGAGGGGATGCTGAAATTGTATCCCATACTGAAAATTGCTAACGATGGGAAAAACACCAAAGTTAAGCCTTCAAAGTCTTCAAAGGGAAAGAACAAGACCAAGAAGCGCGTGCAGCCTGACGACAAACGCACAGACCTGCAAAAGTACATCAACGCGTTGGAGGAGTACAATCAGAAGGCGCGGACCCCAGTCAGCCTCGAAGAGTTTCTCAACCATATACTTGAGAACGGAGATAGTGACGATGATGAGGAAAATGGCTCGTCGGGAGAAACCGAAGATTATTTAGCAAGTTGCCACATGGTTTCTCATTCGTCGTCAAATAACGAAGAAACTCCCTCGGCGTTAAAAAGCAACGCAGAGGAACTAGGGGCAGGACCAGTGCTGAAATCCCTGGAGCTACCAGAAGACCCAATGGACAGGCTGCTAAATGAAGCTTTTCAAAAGAGCAGAGCTGACCGAGAGCGTGAAACAGCCATATACGAAAAGGCCTAGCGTTGGCGTCAGGATGAAGAAGACACGACGAGGAAGAGTCATGAAGTACTCCAACCAGACCGAAGAATACCCGCGACAAACAAAAGCAAATTTAAGACGGAGAAGCGGTTCACCAAAGCCCTGTCAATGGGAATGAAGCCGCCATCTCTCAAGGGAAGTATTCCTGGGGCCACATGCCTCAACGAAGAGATTTCACATCTGAACTACTGCCTATATCATCGGAGGGTCACACACCCCACCGAAGAGTACAATGCCTTCAAGAAGTGGTGGCAAGGATACGTTGCTCACCAACAACACTTCAAGCGGATGAAGCATAAAGCTCATCACCAACAAAGAAGCGCGACAGATGAGCGTGAAGGGACGGCTAGAAACTGTCATATGATTGGTACCAGTTCGATAAAAGGAAAATCTCAAATTCTTACGTTCGGTATCAAATCTTAGGAAGAAATAACCCTCGGCCCTCTCTTCAAAGAATCCTCCTCCGAAAAAGAAGAGGAGGAGAAGACCTGCGAGAACATTCAGCTGCGTAACCGCACGCTGCGTGAGAAGAACCTCGGGTCTACAAACAAAGGGTTGAGCAAAAAAGACAAGGAGAAGGAAAATGTCCTTGAGAAAGTTGCCCTTGATGATAGAGTCGTCAAAGAGCTCGCAGCCAAGGACCCGCCCAAGAAAAACAAAGTGGATTACATTGTCATGGCACATCTGAGGAAGATATCCACACAACTGAGCATACCGGATGCTCTTCTCCTGTCTAAAGAAGCAAGAGATTCTCTGATCAGGGCATTACAAGTGCCCGATCAGTTCCATGCTTTCCTTGCAGAAGAAAAGATGAAGGGCGAGCTGGCAGAGGTTCATGCAGCTGACATCACATTCGGCGATGAAGATCTTCTCTTCGGAACGTGCGAGCACAACCGTCCTCTATATATCACCGGGTACTGCCATAACATCAAGATAGGGAAGATCCTGGTTGACGACGGGTCATCCGTCAACTTTCTCAACGTAAAGGTGCTGAAGGAGATCTGCATGAACGTTCAACACCTGGCTCAGGACCAAATTACCATATCCGGGTTCGACTCACATTCATCACGGACGCTTGGGTCTGTAATATTGACATTACGCTTTGGGCTTCTCATCACTGACATCGAATTTCATATCATTATCGCCAAGACTTGCTACAACGCCGTGCTCGGTCGGCCTTGGTTACACGAGTACAACGTCATCCCTTCTACACAACACCAGTGTATGAAGTATTTCAAAGACAACCTCGAGTACACAGTTACAGGGGAGTTAAATCCATTCTCCGTAAATGAAGTCCGAAAATATGAAGACGCCAAGTACTTCCTACCAGACTTCAAAGACACGGAAAGATGTCATAAGCCGGAGAATAAACAAAAAGCCGTCACTACTATCCCGATCTTTGGGAGCGATACCGAGGAGGATGAAGAGATAGTCTACTGGGGGCAACCCCAAGGCAACAGGCTAGGCCCATTTGCTCCTACTTTAGTCTTCGGCAGTGAATTTGAGGACGAAGCCAACGCCGTATTCTCCACTCGCCCGTCTGCACAAACCGTTACTGAAGCTGATCCGAGTTTACAAATCACCATGGTTCCACAGCGGAATCATAGGGAACTTGATGCGCTCAATACATATAGCAAACAAGAGCTGCAGACTTTCTACGTCCCTCCCAGGCGAAGAGGTGAAAAGGCGATCCTCTTCTACTTATCTATGGAGACCAAAGTAGAGAAAGAAGTATGGCATAGTGCCGAGCTTGCGCTTGACAGGCTTCAACCAATCCGTCTGCCCAAATATTACGAAGATGGATTGAAAGGGCTATTAAGATGCCAAGGCGTACCCTTCAAACAAACCGCTCGATAAGCCCAGTTCTACAACAAGGTTTGGGACTTTCCCGGGACTCAGCGAAAGATGCTCAAAGGGAGGATGGAGACAACTGGGCTTGGATACATTCGGTCTAAAAAATGGGAGCGATTCCATGACTGCCGTGTCATAAATAACTCCGGTGGAGAAGGGAATGCCTTTCCAGATAGCGCTGATATTGAACCAAAGCGAGATCCCGCCGTAAGAATGCCAAGTCCGTCATTCGAAGAACAAATTGACAAGCTAATGAGAGAAGTCGGTCAAAAAGTTCGGGATGACCACAGCCGCGAAATGTCCATTTACGAAAAGGCCAATACGCAGCGACTCACTCAGCAGTCCGTGGAAAGAGAAGATTATGATGCCCTTCATCCTCAGCCCGCTGTAAGTTCTCACAACAAGAAAAAGACCCGACACAGAGGCAAAAACATGGTAGAGAATGAGAATGACGTTCTAAAATAGCGAAGCGGATCCAAGAATCCACGCAATCGAGAAAAAGTCAGCTAGAATCCGTCTTTTATGAAGAAGATGGGTCGGAAATACTCTTTTTCCCGAGACAAAACAAGGAAAATATTCGACCTTGTCATGAAGCATCAAATGATGACGCTTCTGGAGTCTCGGCATCCCGAACAAATAAACGAGGTCCATCGTCCAGATTATTGCTCCTATCACCGAGCAATAGGTCATCCCCTTGAAAACTGCTTCACCTTTAAAGACCGGGTCAAAGACCAATATCAAAAAGGCAGGTTCGCTTTATCCGACAGTTGGAGGGTAACCCCGCCGCAAAAGCATGAGCCAAAGAGGACCTATACCATGAGGAGAAGACCATCTCAACGTCAAGAATGGAAGCAAACCCATACCTGCCATGTGGTAACACACTCAAAGGAGGGAGGGCACAAGAATATAGATGACTCCTTCAGGTGCTTCGCAAATGAAGACGAAGATGAGGTGATCTCAGAGTTTACCCCTGCACCAAAAAAGCTGGAGGATAGGATACACACCAAGGCAGACAATCTAAGGAAAATTGACTTGGGAATGGAAAACGATCCAAGGCCAACGTTCGTCAGTGAGCTGCTATCTAAAAAGCAGGTAGCTACGTTAAAAAATGTACTAATGCAATATAAAGACTGCTTTGCGTGAAATTATTCCGAGATTTCGGGACTGAATCCAAAAATGGCAGTACATAAACTGGCTATATCGCCAGACATTAAGCCAGTCAAGCGGCGCCAAGAAGAATGCGGCTCAAACTCTAAATGAGTATCAATGCCGAATTCAAGAAACTAATTGACTCCGGCTTCATCCAAGAAGTTCAGTATCCCGACTGGATTACCAACATTGTTCCGGCGATGAAGAAAAATGGGACGGTGCGCATCTGCGTAGTCTTTCGGGACATCAACAAAGCTTTCCTAAAGGATGACTTCCTAGTACCAGTTACCGAGCTGATGATCGATAACACGTCCACTCATGAGGTCTTCTCCTTCATGGATGGATTTTCAGGCTACAGTCAAATAAAAATGCTTCCTGAAGACCAAAAGCACACCGCCTTCCGGACTCCGCTAGGCATATTCTGCTATAAGGTGACGTCCTTCGGTTTGAAGAACGCAGGCGCTACCTACCAGAGGGCTATGACGAAGATCTTCGATGACCTCATACATGAGATTGTCGAATTCTATATTGACGACCTTGTGGTGAAAATCAAGTCATAAGAGGAGCACTGGGAACATCTGAACATAGTGTTCCAGCGTCTCTGGAAATACAATCTAAAGATGAATCCTCTGAAATGCGCGTTTGGAGTCTCCTCAGGTAAATTCCTAAGATTCATCATATGACACCAAGGCATCCTGTCACGACCCAAAAATGGCCCGTGACGGCCCTAATACTACGCAACGCCTAAAGACGCAACGTAGTAAAAGAAAGCCAAACCCAGAAATCTAAACCATGAGAAATACGGAAAAGATAATGTAAGTTTTGAAAACAATTGAAATCGCAACCCAAATTCGTTAAAAGTCTTCCTTTCTTTCTTTAAAATTTTAGCAACACCCCATTTTTATATAGACTAGTCAATATGAGTACAACAGAAGAATAAGGACAGTAGAGAAAAGCTGTATATATAAAGACACCAAATCCACCATAATATACACTACGTCCTCACCAAGTCTCTATGTCAAAATACAACAGTAGATGGAGAGTACAATACAACGAAGGTACAATATATAATACAGATAACCGTCTAACCCACCTATGCAAAATGGTACTGTGAGCTGATGCGGTATCTGTAGCAAAAGATGGTAGCTGGATAGCTGGATAGGGGAATAGCCTGCCTCGACTACTCTGGGGAAAAACCTGAAACACCTGTGGCACAACGGGGGTGAGTTGCCAACTCGTGAATAGAATAAAACATATGCAGGTAATCGCAGGAATGCACGTATAGCATGAATCTATGATATGCGATTACAATAGTAATATGTCATGCAATGCTGAAATAAGGAGAGTACACTAGCAGGTACAATCAATATGCGAAGCAATAGTAACATGACAGGGGTGTGCAATAATCATGCAAACAGGATATGATAATGTAGATATGCAACTATCATAAGGGTACACTACAAGTACTACCAATATATGAATCTGTGCATAAGATAGGTAATGGTGAGGTGTAGGGTGGAATATGTCATTTTCCACGGAAACCTGACGTCGTGGCAGGATCACAATCCACCAAGATACTCCAATCCCAAATCCTCAAACCAGGCCCCACATTGGGCACTCACATCAAATAAGTCTCACATCTCCTCAATGTACAATGTCGAGTATATCCCACATATCTAGCGTGTACAATATCAGTGTATCTCACATATATCACATGTACAACATCAAGTGGATCTCACATATCTCGTATGTACAATATCAGGTAATCTCCTATATCCGAATGTACAAGTCACCAATCACATAGGTATATCCAATGTCCAAATCCCAATGAATCACCTAGTATCCCAAGTCCAATCTCAATATGAATCTAACATCCTAAAGATATATATATACATGTACAGAAATAAATATGATGGGGGCAATACACATATATTAGCGTCCCATTCCACTAATATTGGTGTAAGGGTATATATAACAACGGCTAAGTCCCCTGTTATATATACAAAAAGGGGTTTAAAGAAATATCATGAAACCGTGTGCCAAGCATCGACACAGAAATCCTCGTATATGGGGCTCCGTCAGTCCGGACAGCCCACGGGGTCCGTCTGCAGTGTCGGCCCTCGGCCTCGACAGTACAGGTCATCCCGCATCCATCTCTCTACTCTGGCCAGTAGCCTCCAGACAACTGCCAGGTCCAAACAATCACCGGTAGGTACTCGCCCGCCTCCAGGCTCAATCGGCAAACCCATCGATCTTCTTGCCGAGGGGAACCATACCGGGCCCCGCCATGTACTCTCATACGGCAACCACACATCGTATAGAGCAGGTAATCAGCACCGATAAAACTCATGGGGGACACTCGAAATATCATATCAAGGAAACCGGGTTGTTCATGTATGCATAATTTCATGAACTCCCGCGGTTCCCAAATCCCGAAAACATCATATGAAATCCAGATAAACAATGAGCAATCCAAGAATAAATATATTAGATATATCTGAATGCGAGCAGGTAAACACAAGTATATAGCTGAACCAGATGTATGCGAAATCATGATAAGGTACAGCTAAGTAACATCAGTAAATGTGAATATGCGACAACAACTGGATATGTATCTAACATATAGGTGTAGCAAAGTATAGGTATCTACCTATAGGAACTGATGTCGTATACCCCCCTGGGTATAGTAACATATGTAGGAAATCCCTCCTGGTATAGGTAAAATATGTAGGAGGTATACCTGTAGCTGTATCGCAAGTGAAAATATACCTATCACTAAAGGTATGATACACTATAGGTATACCGATAAACTAGATGTCAAGTGTGGTAAGCAAAGGTAGCTATAAGGGGTAGTGTGTGACATGGCAATTATTGACGGTGTGTGTGTAGCATGCAATCCGTGATCGTGCAACATGAACCGTCAATAATGTGTGCAGTGTCCTACGGCTGCTAGTCACAGTATATAGCTATATCTAGGAAATGCAGTAAATGCGCAATTCTACAATGACGTAGAATGTGCGACAGGAATTTGAATCCTAGCCCAGACGCATAACGCCATGCGGGCGATTCCCCTGTAGATGTTATATCTACTCACCTAAACTCCACGCGGGGTGAATCCTATCTTCTGCTCCCCCAGTAGTGGTGTCCGTAGCTCCTGCCTGCAAACCTGCAAATAAGACACGGAGATCACATATAAGCCAAATATCTCGTGAAACGCGATATCGAAACGAAACGAGAAACTCGCGTCGCGAACTAAACGCGCGTGGCACGATACGCTGAATCGTGTGCGTACGCGTCTAAAAACCATCGCGACACGCCGCGATACGCTGGATCACAGAACCCACTCACGTATCGCGCGTATCGCGCAAACACAACTAAACACAAAAGCGACATATAGTCCCAGATTTTCCTACAGGTAAGATATTACAAAACTAGACATGCCAAGGACCTATACAACCCAGAATAAAGCTCCACACCAAACCTCGACACCCAATTCCTCTTCCTGGCCGCAAATTGCGGCCAGAATGGAGAAATTGGCGGCCAGACAAAGGGGGTATGGGCTCGTCTTCTGGGGGTGTCATCTATACCTAGTGTACATGCTCCAGTATTCACAATATTGTTCTGTAGGGTCCGAGTCCATAGCAGATCACAAATATCCAAAATATCACCTTAAAACACCAATTTTGCACAATTAACAAACCTTATGGTATTTTAGTGAAATCAGGGGGTTTCTCAGTTGAAATGTCCCTATTAGCACTTAAGGAAACTAGGGTATCCAACACAACCAACAAATTACCACAATACCTCACAAATCACCAAAACTAGCACTAAACTAGCTAATTTAGCACTAAACAAGCTAATTAGCACACAAGCTGCACAATCAAACAATAGGGTTCGGAAATATACCCTATTGGACCCTAGAGAGCAGGTGAAGAGGTGTATGGAGGAGGTGATGGCTGCTGCAGTTGCTGGAGCTTGCCTCTGTTGCTGCTGCTCCTAGTGTTGCTGCTGCTGTCACTGCTGCTTGCTGCTGCTTCTATTCCTGCTGCTGCTGTTGATGGTAATGATGATGATAGTGATGCTGATGATGGTGAGGAAGATGCTCTTGATGTTGTTGCTGCTGCCACTGCCTGTGCTGCTGCTGCTGCTTCCTTCTTCTGCTTCTGCTGCTGCTTCTTCTCTCTCTCTCTGCAGTGTGTGTGTGAGTTTGTGAGAGAGTGAGAGAATGAGAGATAGAAAATGAGGTGGAGAAATGAGAGCACACTCCAAAGACCCCTTCTCACTCTCTCTTTCCTCATTAAATGAGGCATGGCAAAGGCCATGAAGCCTCATGCTCTCTCTCTCTCTCTCTCTCTCTCTCTCCCTCTCCCTCTCAAAGTCAACCATGCACCAAACACCAATTCAAAATTAAAACCCAAAACACTAAATACAAATTGGTTAACCCTTCATGCTAGCTAAACATGGTTTAACCCCAAAAACAAGTCTAGTTATCATGCACAAGTGTGTGTGTGCCTAACAAAATTCTAATAAAATACTCAATAATTAGGATAAAATATTTAAAACTTAATTTGGTAAACTTTTTATTAAAAACAATGTATTAAAATATAATTAGCTACAAAACACATTCTAAGGTGTTACAATCTCCCCCCCTTAAAAGAAATTCGTCCCCGAATTTAAAAATTATACCTTTACGTGTACCTTCAAAGAGAAGATTAAAATCCTCAATTCTCGTTCGCAGCCTCCCAAGTGACTAAATCACTATACGGCTACGTCCAAGGAAACCCTTCACAGATGGCAAGACTCTTGACCGATGTTCCTCCACCTGCCGAGCCATTAACACACATGGCTGCGGGTGAACGAAAGATCGCGTCAAGCTAAATGGTCTGGTGCCAAAACATGTGAGAAGGTCATGAAGGAATTTGTAAAGTATCTTCACAAGGAATACGGGGTGAAAATCCAGAAATCTGGGCGGAAGTGCCAAATTGAAGGCAACAAAACTAACTCGCTTATAGGATCTCAGAAGGACCTAAATCCTGGAATAAGCTTCCCCAAAATCCAACACATCATTCATCGGAAAGTCCATAGGAATCCATGACTTGCCACTGCGCACTCAAGCCTGCGACCAACACAGTCGCATAAAACATCTGTTTGCAATGGACAGTTCTCATCCTGACCTGAACACAACTGGACTAACTCCGAATTCTCTAGACATGGCTGGGGTCCAAAATCCTACCTTCGCAGAGTCAGAAAACAACAGGCTGGAGATCGACACGACCTAACCCCTAAGCCTAACGGTGGCCAATTGGAGTGTCTCCTGATAATAGCTATCGAAAGAGAACCCTAACGATGGCGAGTGACGATCCCAAGCTGCTGACGACCAACAAACAAACCAACACACAAACTTAACAAAACAACTGAGCAAACCGAGTAAAACCGGATGACAAGAATCCGAATGGAGTCGCACCCTAACCAAAATTAGGTGGAAACCATAACGAAATTCGTGGAGATCTGCTCCCATTCCTGCTTCGGAACGGTGAAAAGATTGCAATTCTCCAGCCGGTCTCAGATGCTCGACCCAAAGCACACAACAAGACAGACACTTGAAACGAAACCTGAAACTTCTCTTTACATCCCTATCCACTCGTAACTATCTCACACGTCACGCCAAAGCTGGTGGAACTTGAATGCATAAAGAGAGTTGACAGATGTGCATGCTCTAGGATTTCACGTCTCTACCCGATGAAACCAGGTACACAAACGTGTCCCTAACTTAGCACATCATTGTCACAATCAAGGTCTCCGAATCATTACCCAGCCGAATATGCTCAAGTATCTCTGACGTACGAGCTTCGACGGGCAGTGTCTCGCGAAAACGATTTAAGGAAAGTGGTCGGGCGCGGACATGAGCAAGCTGTCCCCTCCGTAGAGACGAACTAAGCTATACTCAACGATCACACAAGAACTGTAAATCTGCAGAAGACCATCACAACAATCCAAATCCGCTGCAGGAAGATGTACCTTAAGCTCTAGTGGTTCGTGGAAATTCTGACACGACTCCCAAGCAAGTAGTGTCACCAAATCTCCGACGCAAAACCACCGCGGCCATCTCCAGATCATGAGTGGAATATCCTCCTCGTACTTTCCCCAAGTGTAGAGAAAGCAAAAGCGATATCTCTATGGTGTCACCTCAGTACACCCTCGAGCCCACTCACAAAACATTACAGTTAAACGACAAGGTCGCCCGAACCAAAAGCAAAGAAAGACTGATGCAGCTGTTGACTGAATCTTCAACTGCTGAAAACTCCGTACACATGCCTCAGTCCAAGGAA
Organism: Agapanthus africanus; assembly: GCA_030015575.1. NCBI lineage: Eukaryota > Viridiplantae > Streptophyta > Magnoliopsida > Asparagales > Amaryllidaceae > Agapanthus > Agapanthus africanus. Next base: position 571,256,594 of record JASDDO010000031.1, read on the forward strand.
AAGAAACCTCCTTTCTGGTCCATTCAGTCGACGGTGCAGCACTACTCTAGCAATCCTGCATGAAACGGCGGTAAAAACCCTGCTAAGCCCAACAATCCGCGGATCTCCGTCCTGCACACAAGCCTGGGCCTAAGCTGTACGGCCACGATCTTCCTCGGAACCATACGGAACCGTCTCCCGTGACTACAAGACCTAGGAGTCAACACAAACAAGCCTGAAGAAACACTCCGAGAATTTAGCAACTGCTGGTGCTCTCCCAGTATCTGCATAACAAATCCTCAAGTGCTACTCCTGTCCCTCAAGACACATTAAGTAGACCAGAGTGTCGTAAATAACACAACAAAAGCTGGTCGAGGAACGGCCTGCAGAAATCTGGTCCATCATACCTACGAATGCTGCTAGGGCGACAGTGAATCCAACGACTCACAAAAACACACAAAGCCCGTAACACGCACAAGGCAGACTTCGGAATGCCGTCACTCCTAATCCACAATAATGATGACCTGATCCCAAGCAAACTTAGAAAAATGTCTCGCACTCTGGAGCTGATCGAAGAAATCGCCACGGCAAGATGAAGGATACCTATCCGCACCGTAAGCCGGTTCAATTGACGATCCGTCGATACGCAACCCTAAACTGCGTCTTTCTCCCCGACGAACAGAAATAGGGGCTTCCAAAAGCGAAACACTCAGACGCACAAAACTCCCCAAACCAAAACTCTGCAGCTGATCCTTAAGCTCCCTCAGCTTCGCCGGCTCATCAGGAACAACGTCGGAAAAACTCTCGCACGAAAAGAACCCGGTCCAACAATCCACGACATCTCCTCAAACCAAAACGGTGGCTCCGGTATCACGAATGAACGCTAAGAATCCACGACATCTCCTCAGTAGCCGACTAGCTAAACAGGCTGAATTCAAGCTGTGAGAGGCGGCACAACTATGCACCCGCACAACAAGAACGGACTTGCCGGGGAAAACAACCCTAACTGTTTCCACACAGTAGTCCACAGACGCCTAACACGTAGCTGACCAGTCCATGCCCAGGAGAACGTCAAACCCAACATCTCTAGAAGGATCAAAACGACGGACGAAGTCTCTATCTCCTATTCGATTGGCACACAACTGAATACGTGTCGCGCAACCAAAGAATCGCTGACAGAAGTTAGCACAACAAGACTAATCTACCCAACCACAGTACAAGCATGAAACAATAAGTACACCAAGAGAAAATAAAATATAACTCAAGGGTACCTGGAAACTCCACATTGGACGTCTGTGCGTCCCAATGAGTAGAAGCAAACTCCTGTGTCTGCCCTCTACTCGCAGCTGGATGAACTCCTCTGGTAGCCTCAGCCCTCTGAGCAAATCTTCCACGTCCACGGCCTCTCTGAAAGCGATCATGACGAGGTGCTAAGGAACAATCCCTGACGAAGTGCTGAAGGCTCCCGCATCGAAAACATCCTCGTGCTGACTGCTGACCATCCTGGGGATGAGAGCTGAACGACTGTCCTCGTCCCAAGCCTCTGCTACTCCCGCGACGGCCACGAAATCTGTCTCGACGACCAAACCTCTGTCTCTGGGCTGGTACGCTGGTACGAGTCCTCCACTGTCCTGGAACTCTCTGAGCCTCTGAAATATGTGCCTCGTTAACTAGAGCTGCAACCACTGGTGCTATGTAGGTGACGGACTGCTGCATGCTGATCGTGAGGGACAGCTGAGTAACAGGGGTGACAACCTCCTGTCGTAGCTCCCGAACGACATCAACTAAAGAACTCATCGTCTGGCGGAACTCCTGCATCTCTACCAAAAGTCTATCCATAGTATAGATCGTAGGCTGATCCGTCTGCACCTGTGCAACTAGAGTGCCATCCTGGTCAGTACTCGTCTCACCCGAGCTAACTCTGACCTCGGCCCTCGTTGCATCACTCTGAGTCCCCATAGTTTTCGGCGGCAAGGCTATAAATAGATATAAGATGAGATTCGATAAGAATGAGGAAATCGGATCTCAAGGATATGAATCATCAAGGAAGGAATGTCAAGCAATTTTGTACTTAGGTCACTTAATGCAAGGTACCGCGCTGTGAGTATGCTGCAGACATACACACACTACGTTACTCTGCTTAAGCTACCTACTCCATCATACTAAGGTCATCCTACACTCCGAAAGGTAAAACCACGCTCTGATACCAACTTTGTCACGACCCAAAAATGGCCCGTGACGGCCCTAATACTACGCAACGCCTAAAGACGCAACGTAGTAAAAGAAAGCCAAACCCAGAAATCTAAACCATGAGAAATACGGAAAAGATAATGTAAGTTTTGAAAACAATTGAAATCGCAACCCAAATTCGTTAAAAGTCTTCCTTTCTTTCTTTAAAATTTTAGCAACACCCCATTTTTATAAAGACTAGTCAATATGAGTACAACAGAAGAATAAGGACAGTAGAGAAAAGCTGTATATATAAAGACACCAAATCCACCATAATATACACTACGTCCTCACCAAGTCTCTATGTCAAAATACAACAGTAGATGGAGAGTACAATACAACGAAGGTACAATATATAATACAGATAACCGTCTAACCCACCTATGCAAAATGGTACTGTGAGCTGATGCGGTATCTGTAGCAAAAGATGGTAGCTGGATAGCTGGATAGGGGAATAGCCTGCCTCGACTACTCTGGGGAAAAACCTGAAACACCTGTGGCACAACGGGGGTGAGTTGCCAACTCGTGAATAGTATAAAACATATGCAGGTAATCGCAGGAATGCACGTATAGCATGAATCTATGATATGCGATTACAATAGTAATATGTCATGCAATGCTGAAATAAGGAGAGTACACTAGCAGGTACAATCAATATGCGAAGCAATAGTAACATGACAGGGGTGTGCAATAATCATGCAAACAGGATATGATAATGTAGATATGCAACTATCATAAGGGTACACTACAAGTACTACCAATATATGAATCTGTGCATAAGATAGGTAATGGTGAGGTGTAGGGTGGAATATGTCATTTTCCACGGAAACCTGACGTCGTGGCAGGATCACAATCCACCAAGATACTCCAATCCCAAATCCTCAAACCAGGCCCTACATTGGGCACTCACATCAAATAAGTCTCACATCTCCTCAATGTACAATGTCGAGTATATCCCACATATCTAGCGTGTACAATATCAGTGTATCTCACATATATCACATGTACAACATCAAGTGGATCTCACATATCTCGTATGTACAATATCAGGTAATCTCCTATATCCGAATGTACAAGTCACCAATCACATAGGTATATCCAATGTCCAAATCCCAATGAATCACCTAGTATCCAAAGTCCAATCTCAATATGAATCTAACATCCTAAAGATATATATATACATGTACAGAAATAAATATGATGGGGGCAATACACATATATTAGCGTCCCATTCCACTAATATTGGTGTAAGGGTATATATAACAACGGCTAAGTCCCCTGTTATATATACAAAAAGGGGTTTAAAGAAATATCATGAAACCGTGTGCCAAGCATCGACACAGAAATCCTCGTATATGGGGCTCCGTCAGTCCGGACAGCCCACGGGGTCCGTCTGCAGTGTCGGCCCTCGGCCTCGACAGTACAGGTCATCCCGCATCCATCTCTCTACTCTGGCCAGTAGCCTCCAGACAACTGCCAGGTCCAAACAATCACCGGTAGGTACTCGCCCGCCTCCAGGCTCAATCGGCAAACCCATCGATCTTCTTGCCGAGGGGAACCATACCGGGCCCCGCCATGTACTCTCATACGGCAACCACACATCGTATGGAGCAGGTAATCAGCACCGATAAAACTCATGGGGGACACTCGAAATATCATATCAAGGAAACCGGGTTGTTCATGTATGCATAATTTCATGAACTCCCGCGGTTCCCAAATCCCGAAAACATCATATGAAATCCAGATAAACAATGAGCAATCCAAGAATAAATATATTAGATATATCTGAATGCGAGCAGGTAAACACAAGTATATAGCTAAACCAGATGTATGCGAAATCATGATAAGGTACAGCTAAGTAACATCAGTAAATGTGAATATGCGACAACAACTGGATATGTATCTAACATATAGGTGTAGCAAAGTATAGGTATCTACCTATAGGAACTGATGTCGTATACCCCTCTGGGTATAGTAACATATGTAGGAAATCCCTCCTGGTATAGGTAAAATATGTAGGAGGTATACCTGTAGCTGTATCGCAAGTGAAAATATACCTATCACTAAAGGTATGATACACTATAGGTATACCGATAAACTAGATGTCAAGTGTGGTAAGCAAAGGTAGCTATAAGGGGTAGTGTGTGACATGGCAATTATTGACGGTGTGTGTGTAGCATGCAATCCGTGATCGTGCAACATGAACCGTCAATAATGTGTGCAGTGTCCTACGGCTGCTAGTCACAGTATATAGCTATATCTAGGAAATGCAGTAAATGCGCAATTCTACAATGACGTAGAATGTGCGACAGGAATTTGAATCCTAGCCCAGACGCATAACGCCATGCGGGCGATTTCCCTGTAGATGTTATATCTACTCACCTAAACTCCACGCGGGGTGAATCCTATCATCTGCTCCCCCAGTAGTGGTGTCCGTAGCTCCTGCCTGCAAACCTGCAAATAAGACACGGAGATCACATATAAGCCAAATATCTCGCGAAACGCGATATCGAAACGAAACGAGAAACTCGCGTCGCGAACTAAACGCGCGTGGCACGATACGCTGAATCGTGTGCGTACGCGTCTAAAAACCATCGCGACACGCCGCGATACGCTGGATCACAGAACCCACTCACGTATCGCGCGTATCGCGCAAACACAACTAAACACAAAAGCGACATATAGTCCCAGATTTTCCTACAGGTAAGATATTACAAAACTAGACATGCCAAGGACCTATACAACCCAGATTAAAGCTCCACACCAAACCTCGACACCCAATTCCTCTTCCTGGCCGCAAATTGCGGCCAGAATGGAGAAATTGGCGGCCAGACAAAGGGGGTATGGGCTCGTCTTCTGGGGGTGTCATCTATACCTAGTGTACATGCTCCAGTATTCACAATATTGTTCTGTAGGGTCCGAGTCCATAGCAGATCACAAATATCCAAAATATCACCTTAAAACACCAATTTTGCACAATTAACAAACCTTATGGTATTTTAGTGAAATCAGGGGGTTTCTCAGTTGAAATGTCCCTATTAGCACTTAAGTAAACTAGGGTATCCAACACAACCAACAAATTACCACAATACCTCACAAATCACCAAAACTAGCACTAAACTAGCTAATTTAGCACTAAACAAGCTAATTAGCACACAAGCTGCACAATCAAACAATACGGTTCGGAAATATACCCTATTGGACCCTAGAGAGCAGGTGAAGAGGTGTATGGAGGAGGTGATGGCTGCTGCAGTTGCTGGAGCTTGCCTCTGTTGCTGCTGCTCCTAGTGTTGCTGCTGCTGTCACTGCTGCTTGCTGCTGCTTCTATTCCTGCTGCTGCTGTTGATGGTAATGATGATGATAGTGATGCTGATGATGGTGAGGAAGATGCTCTTGATGTTGTTGCTGCTGCCACTGCCTGTGCTGCTGCTGCTGCTTCCTTCTTCTGCTTCTGCTGCTGCTTCTTCTCTCTCTCTCTGCAGTGTGTGTGTGAGTTTGTGAGAGAGTGAGAGAATGAGAGATAGAAAATGAGGTGGAGAAATGAGAGCACACTCCAAAGACCCCTTCTCACTCTCTCTTTCCTCATTAAATGAGGCATGGCAAAGGCCATGATGCCCCATGCTCTCTCTCTCTCTCTCTCTCTCTCTCCCTCTCCCTCTCAAAGTCAACCATGCACCAAACACCAATTCAAAATTAAAACCCAAAACACTAAATACAAATTGGTTAACCCTTCATGCTAGCTAAACATGGTTTAACCCCAAAAACAAGTCTAGTTATCATGCACAAGTGTGTGTGTGCCTAACAAAATTCTAATAAAATACTCAATAATTAGGATAAAATATTTAAAACTTAATTTGGTAAACTTTTTATTAAAAACAATGTATTAAAATATAATTAGCTACAAAACACATTCTAAGGTGTTACACATCCAAATAGACCCATCGAAGATCAAGGCGATTACGGAGATGCCCATTGCCGAGAACTCTCAAACAACTGCGTCCTCTTCAAGGAAAACTCGTGTATATCCGGCAGTTCATAGCCAACCTCTCCGGCAAATGTCTCCCCTACAACCATCTAATGAACAAGGGGACCCCGTTCATTTGGGATCATAAATGCCAAAGTGCATTGGACAAAATCAAGCAATACCTGCAGAATCCGCCGGTACTAACTGCTCCGGTTAAGGGAAAGCCCCTCATCCTATACACAACAGCCCTGGAAGGTTCTCTAGGCACGTTATGGGCACAGGAGAATGACCAGGGGAAGGAGAGAGCTCTTTATTATTTGAGCCGAGTTCTCCTGGGGCAGAATTCAACTTCTCCCCCATCGAAGAGCATTGTATGGCACCAATCTTCACGATAACGAAGCTCAGGCACTATGCCTTGGCACATGTGGTCCATCTCATATCAAAGGTGGATCCTCTCAAATATCTGATGTCAAAGGCCATACTAACATGAAGGCTTACCAAATGGGCCCTCCTCTTGATGGAGTTCTCGATAACGTATCAACCCCTGTTCATCACTACAAACTGCATTTTAATACCACTCATTCATTATCTATTTTGTTATATATCAGTACTATTAACATGTGTCTGCTCAGTAATACAGATTACATGTATCCGTGATAAAATACTGGAAATACACTTAAAATCACGGATATATCATTTGTGAGCAGACAGTGCAACCAGAACTGGAAACCGACCGATATCCAAAGAGTTTTTGCAAATAAAATGTGTGCACAATATTTTGGTCCAACACAATGCAAGCGTACACATACTCTTTGGTACATGGACCATGATGGGGCTGCCATGAATCATGGCACAAGTGAGCATGAGAAGTGATGGGTAGTTAATGCATAAAGATATGATGTGATATGTTGCATCAAGTTTCCCTCCAAATCCAAGAGTGCAGACCAGGTTAAATTAGAGAAATCTAGCAGCACCAATGTGATATATGAGAGCACACAAGACCACCACTTCAATATGGGACCATTCCCTCATCATGTGGTCGGCCACATTGCCATTATATCCTAGCTGCCCGGCCCAATTTGTCCCAAATGCCCCTAGTTTTCTATGGGCCCTCCTTTGCTGCCACCTCATCGTATTTTTATTGCTAGTTTTCTTTTCTTTTGAGCATATAAAAGCAGAACCAGTGAGCAAGGAGAGGATGTCTTGGATTGTCTTGCATTGTTCATTCTTTGTCCAAGCTTTTGTTTCTCTTTTGTTCTTTCTCTTCTACATAGATTAGTCAACTTGAGCTTCTTGCCTTCTCTTGATCTTGCAACATCTTCATTGAGCTTGCAAGTTTAAGAGTTGGTTATTGATCTCAAGGGTTGTATCATTATATGAAGATTAATAAAGATTTCTTCTTTGCCTTCATTTCCCTTGGGTTCTTTGCCTCCTCTTGATCTTGCAACCTCTTAATTGAGCTTGCAAGTTTAAGATTAGGTTATTGAACCCATGGCTTGTATTTTGTTCTATGGTTCTTATTATTATTTTCTTGCTCTTTTCATTACTTGCTCTTTATTATCTTGCTTTACTTACTTGCACTTTCATTCCATGCAATTTACTTACTTGCTTGTTGTCTTTTTTTTCTTTGTATCTTTTCTTTGCTCTTTTTGGTTTGTTGTTATGAATGGTTGTGAATTGGTGTTGTTAGGAAAAGAGAAAGATACTGTAAGTTATGTTTTTTTGCTCATTTTCTATTCCCGTATTTTCCAATTGAACTCCGCCCAAATCTTACCTAAGCGCTCCGTTAGGCACCCTACCCTACCAAGGTATCGGTGAATCCTAACCGCGACCGGTTGCGTTCGGTTTGGTCGGAAGCGAAAGCAAGAGACAAGAACGGACGGACAAGGGTCAATAAGCCGGATTTCTAATACCGTGCTTAAGCACTCTAATCCATGTTATTATCAATTGCTCTAGCTTCAATGGTTAAGTTCGGCTCAAAAGATTGAGTACGGAATTCCCTAGCTTACACTAACCTATCTATTCCTAACAAACTTTACTTGTGCTTATATACACATAGGATAGATATGAACATTCCGCCCACGCGCATTAACCCGTGAAAACAAGAACTTGAAACGCTCCGTCTCCCTGCGGACGACCCGTACTCATCACGGTTAGCTGCATAGCGACACCGTCCTGATTGCGGTTAACTTTAGAACTTTAAACTCTCGGCACGCCAAAAGCGTGCCAGTCAAATGGCGTCGTTGCCGGGGAGACGGTAACGTTTTTATTCTTGTTATTTCGGATTAATCTTGTTAATATCCATATAACACTTTTCTAAAAATAACATAAAAATTTAAAAAATTTCAAAACAAAAACAAAAACTAACTTAGCTAACCATTTTTGTTCTCTGGAATTAAGACTGCAAGCACTCTGGATCTCAACAAAAAAGATAAACAATACCCGTGAGACATTAGTAGAACAGGGAGATCACAGAAGAAATTTGGAGCCTAAAATCCTAAGTTGAACTGGTGACATACCCTATATTTCCGAGCTCGCCGGCCCGAGCTCCCCCTTTGGCTCCAATATTTTTCTCTGTGCTCCACTGTTCTGTTTCTGTCCCATTTTTATTGTTTGTTTTTTTTTATAATTTTTAGTGTGCAGGTATTTGGGCAATCATATCGCTTTTCCGCTCTTAAATCCGTTTTTCCGACATTTCAGATTTTTGCGGATTTGCGAACTGCGATCATGAGGAGCAAAGTGTACATTCAAGGTTAAGCTGATTGCGAGGTATAGTGCCAAAGATCCGGGTAGTTTGACCCGCGTAAGAGAACTTTCTAAGCTATTCGGATTCAATTCAACTAGGGTTTCTTAACCCGAAAATCTTTAGGTACGTACGTTACTAACACCTTCTTCTCAAATCCGACGCATCCACTATAATATCTTTGCAATATTCTTTGCAAGTTCGCTAGCAAACGCTAAAGTTGACTAACCCGTATTTGTTTCAATGCCGATCTTAAACTAAAAAAAATGATTGTTTGATTCTTTGAATAATTTTTTTATTGAATTGCGTATTGCATACATTAATACGGACTTAAGGGAAAGCGAACCCCACAACATACAGTAAAGGATTTCATCACCTTTTCCGTGGCCCACAAATCACGAAATTGTGCATAACGTTTACGCGCAAATTTTTTAAAAAGAAACTAGACCTTAAGCCTTAAGGACTTCGCGCTCATTAGGAGAAGCTAACTGTGTTTAGAACACCGCTTAACGGTATATCATTTACGGGGTGTCTAGGAAAGTGTTCACGGCGAAACCGCCAAAAGAGAAAGGGTTATCTAATTAAGAACCTTCGCGAAAGCGTCGGAAAACCTCTCCTTATCTCTGCACTTACCTGGCCTCGTGATCAGTATATCTTGAGCACGTTTCTCGACAAAGTTTTACTTCGACAATCAAGTTCTTGAACAGGTCTAGTTGACCTAGGTGAACCCTAGACCGATTACGTGTGGTATTTTTGTGTCGTGATTATTTTTGTCTAGATTCTTTTTGTGTGTATATTTCATTCTTTTGTTAATAACTAAAAAAATAAAAACCACATTCTTTTTTCCCTCCTTTTCTCTTCTTCTTCTTCCTCTCTTCATATCATGGGTATCCCACCCAGAAAAACTTTTGCCGAACTTTGGTACCCACAACCAAACATTACTTCTTACGGTTCTTGCTTTGGTCAAACTTCAAACGATCCCTTCATACCTAAACTTTCTTTGAAAGATCGGATAGATGAAACTAGGACAAACAAATGGACTCTGCACTCCACCTTATATCAACCATTTCAACCTTCCCTACCTTCTTACGTTGATACCCCTTTTGAGAGTCCTGTTGTAACTCCAAGACCTATGTCTATTGCTGAACGTATTGAACAATCTCGTAACCGGTCTTTCACTTTTTTCACCACTGCAAACTCTTTGGATCAACAATTCTATTCACCTTCTTATCCAAATGTTGATCCTATTCCCGTTTAACAATTCAATTCCTACCAGTCCTACCCGATTTTTACACCTCCCCTAGACATAGCTTCTGAATAGCCTTTTGAGAGTTTCCAGTATCTAAACAACTTTGAATTTTTTACTGAAACCCCTTCACAACCCATGTCTAGTCTGGAACAATCATTAGAAGACTTTTGGGTAGCGTCGTACCAATAAATGATGGATTTTAATGTGTCCATGGCTGCCCTCATACAACCTTGTGACCTGGTAGCTAGTTTCCAACTAACTCCACATTTTCCAATATATGATGAGGCGGTAGGGCAGGCTGAGAATTTGAGTGGTGAGAGTGAGCGGTACACCCTTCCAAATCAAACCTACCCATTGCAAATTGAATCCCATAACTCCGGTTTTGAATGTCTATCAAGTGTCCTAAATGATTTACCAATTGAAGATAGAATGTTTAATGAGTTGTGCGACTTTCTAGTGTTTGATTTACCCGATTGTGAAGGGTCCATTCCAAGTGAAACCAATCCCAACCCTTTTGACCTCTACACCTCCATCACAGAATCACAATTGATAAAAATCCATGCTTTTGGTGAACTGTTTGAGAATTTTTATTTTCACTTCATTGAGGATATTGACGCCGGGAATATTTTGGATGATGAACCCGCAGTTTTGGATGAGTTTTGCTCTCCAATTCATCATCCCGAGTCATTAACTATTTTTCCCGAACTTCATATGCGTCTAGATATTGAAGATAAATGCGTGGATAAGTTGAATTTTGAGGATAGTTTTGAGGATGAACCGGTTTTACTTGATGAATCGGATTTTCCAATTCATCATATCCCTTTCATTGACTGTGTATACACTCCTGAAACTTTAACCAATAACCTTCCTCAATCACTCCCCTCCATCCTTTCCATCATTCCGACCTTGCAAGACACCGTATCACTTTCATTTCTTGTGTCTGGTTTACTAAGTTCGGTACACCCATGTTTTCTCACGAATCTTGAGGGATTTGACCCCATCTCTCGATAGGTTGATAGATTAGCACAATCGCTTTTTACACATCGGTCATTACAAATTGTGCTAATTTATTCACTTCATTTTCACCCTCAAGTTTGTACACCATTTCTTTTTCCCTTCAGCCATTTTTCTTCTTATATACCGGGACCGTATACCACTTCTATCGCCATACGGTCTTGCGTATTCTCCATTTCTTTCCTCACTGTATTCTTTCACCAACCAGCAGACTATAGAGATAGAATTTTTGAATGGTTGGTATTAACTTTTGGCCTGCGTAAGGCATTATATAGATTGATAATGTTCTCCTTCCCCCTTAATCCTGAACTTCACCACTTAAACAGTGGAAACACTGTTTCACTTAAGTTTGGGGAGAACCTTTTTGTGTATATATTTTTGGTTTCCTTTTTGTTTTGTATAAAAAAAATTTTGGGGAGCGCCAACAATTTTGACCCTCTTGGTATAGCCTGACAGTGAGGGCACTCTCAAGTTTAAGTTTGGGGGTATGCTCGGTAAGCATTCTTCCTTCGCATTCATTTGTATATTCTGCATTTGCATACTTTATTAAAACCCATAAAAATCGAACAAATTTCCAAAAATATAAAAACTTTGTCGTCAAGTTAGCTAATAGGGTAACTTAGATTTTATTCCGAAAGTTTAGTTGATACGTTAGAAATAACTAAATCCTAGGCTTAGGAATTGAAAACCCTAAAAATAAGCCTCCTTTTGTTTAAACCTTGGTAATTATACGTCCTTACAGTTTTTTTAGAAGTAGGTAATGTTGAGTTCAGTTCTTGAGTTAAGTCGAGATGAAGGGAAAGTATTGAAGCTTTACTGAAGGATAAGTCTGAAAAATAGTTTCTATTCTTAAGTCCAAATTTAGAAAGTATATACCCTATAAACTGCACATACACGCACCATGAAACTTGGGATAGTAGAGGATACCTAGAAATACTCTTGCCTGAAAACCTAGTATGAAAGAAAAAACGGTATTTAAAGTTAAAAACCAAAAGAGCATCATTGAAAAATATATCCGGTCTTGAAAAAGAAAAATAAAGAAAAGAAAAATAAATAAAGTTAAGACCTAGAAACTGCTATTTACGCTTTAAAGCTCACACATTCAGTAATCGGCTGTTAGTGCATCAAGAAGCATTAATAGTCGCATGAAAGGTGTGTGAGCAACACCGTCCATCATTAATGAAAAGAATTATTATTAGGTATTAGGGCAAGGGTACCATAGCTTGAATTGAATTCTTGAGTGTAGGGGTGAAAATTTACACACACGTGGTGGTATACAATCGATGTTTGGAGAAAAGATAGAAGTAATGAATAAGACTTATGTTTTCTGTAAAACTGATAAAAATCCCTGATTTGAGACCACACTTTAGAAGGAAAATTCAAAAGATACCGAGATCTTTTTAAACTGTAAAAACATATAGGATTTGAGGTTGAATAAATTAGAGGTGTGAAACATAAGAGTATGATATTTCTAACTTAGGATGATAGAATTTCTAACCTAGATACTAAACAGTAGGAATAGAATCGACGTTAACTTATGAAAATAACTTGACGGGATTTTATAGGTGTAATCCGCTGAAAACCCTGAGGAGACAACTCTCCTCCTACTAGGGACACCTAGAGGTTTAACGGCTTATTGCACGAGCTCAGTGCAATCGTGTTCCCTGGGAAAGTGGGGCTAGGTTTTTTTTTTGCTTGGGACGAGCAAAAGATAAGTTTTGGGGGGTATTTGTTCATCACTGAAAACTGCATTTTAATACCGCTCATTCATTGTCTATTTTGTTATATATCGGTACTATTAATTAGTGTCTTCTCAATAATACAGATTACAGGTATCCGTGACAAAATACTGGAAATACACATAAAATCACGGATATATCATTTGTGAGCAGACACTGCAACTGGAACTGGAAACTGACCGATATCCAAAGAGTTTTTGCAAATAAAATGTGTGCACAATATTTTGGTCCAACACAATGCAAGTGTACACATGCTCTTTGGCACATGGACCATGATGGGGATGCCATGAATCATGGCATAAGTGGGCATGAGAAGTGATGGGTAGTTAGTGCATAAAGATATGATGTGATATGTTGCATCAAGTTTCCCTCCAAATCCAAGAGTGCAGACAAGGTTAAATTAGAGAAATCTAGCAGCACCAATGTGATATATGGGAGCACACAAGACCACCACTTCAATACGGGACCATTCCCTCATCATGTGGCCGACCACATTGCCATTATATCAGAGATGGCCGGCCCAATTTGTCCCAAATTCCCCCAGTTTTCTGTAGGCTCTCCCTTGCTACCACCTCATCGTATTTTTATTACTAGTTTTCTTTTCTATTGAGCCTATAAAAGCAGAACCAGTGATCAAGGAGAGGGGGTCTTGGATTGTCATACATTTTTCATTCTTTGTCCAAGCTTTTGTTTCTCTTTTGTTCTTTCTCTTGTACATAGCTTAGTCCCCTTGAGCTTCTTGCCTTCTCTTGATCTTGCAACCTTTTCATTGAGCCTGCAAGTTTAAGAGTTGGTTATTGATGTCAAGAGTTGTATCATTATAAGAAAATTAATAAAGCTTTCTTCTTTGCCTTCATTTCCCTTGGGTTCTTTGCCTCCTCTTGATCTTGTAATCTCTAAATTGAGCTTGCAAGTTTAAGATTAGGTTATTGAACCTATGGCTTGTATTTTGTTCTATGGTTCTTAGTATTACTTTCTTGCTCTTTTCATTACTTGCTCTTTATTATCTTGCTTTACTTACTTGCACTTTCATTCCATGTAATTTACTTACTTGCTTGTTGTCTTTTCTTTTCTTTGTATCTTTTCTTTTTCTCCTTTTGGTTTGTTGTTATGAATGGTTGTGAATTGGTGTTGTTAGGAAAAGAGAAAGATATTGTAAGTTAAGGTTTGTTTGCTGATTTTCTTTTCCCGTATTTTCCAATTGAACTCCGTCCAAACCTTACGCAAGCGCTCCGTTAGGCACCCTACCCTATCAAGGTATCGGTGATTCCTAACCGCGGTCGGTTGCGTTTGGTTTGGCCGGAGGAGAAAGCAAGAGACAAGAACGGACGGACAAGGGTCAATAAGCCAGATTTCTAATATCGTGCTTAAGCACTCTAATCCACGGTGTTACAGATTGCTCTAGCTTCAATGGTTAAGTTCGGCTCAAAGGATTGAGTAAGGAATTCCCTAGCTTACACTAACCTATCTATTCCTAACAAACTTTACTTGTACATATATACACATAGGATAGATACGAACATTCCGCCCACGCGCATTAACTGGTGAAAACAAGAACTTGAAACGCTCCGTCTCCCTGCGGACGACCCGTACTCATCGCGGCTAGCTGCAAAGCGACACCGTCCTGATTGCGGTTAACTTTAGAACTTCGAACTCTCGGCACGCCAAAAACGTGCCAATCAACCCCTCAAAGTAGTGAAAGGCCAGGCCATCGCCGACTTTCTCGCTGAGCATCCGATACCAGCCGATTCTCCCTTAAATTGCGAATTGCTAGAAGAACATGCGTTCGACACAATCGAAGGGAAGAATGAGGAAAACAATTTCCAATGGGAACACTACTTCGATAGAGCATCTTCCATGAACAAGCATAAGCATAACACCCCTATAATAAAAGCCGGGATGGGCCTCATCTTCGTGATTCCACAAGGAGGGATAATGCGTTTTGCCCTTTCCATAAATGGAACCAAAAACAAACAACGAGGCCGAATATGAAGGTTTGATAGTGGGTCTTGAGATCGCTGTCGATATGGGAATCGAAAACCTCCTCATATATGGAGACTCCTAGCTGGTCGTTAGCCAAGTAAATAGCGACTATCAGACGTACAAACCAGAGTTGATAAAATATGGTAGGAGGGTGCAGCAACTGCTGACAAAAATCCTCTCTTACATTCTCGAAAGCATACCGCGTGCGGAAAATAGCAAGACGGATGCATTAACCAAGCTTGCTAAGGAGCTGGCTGACGAAAACTTCGATGACATAAGGATCGTTGTACAAAGCCGCCAGGTTCTCGCGCCAGCAGAAATATCTTCGGAAGATTTAACAGAGCCATCTGAAGGAAAAGAAATGACCAAACAAGCGGTCTTTCAAATAGACGACGAAGAAAAGGTCATGGATTGGAGGGAAGTCTTCATAGACCACTTCATATCCCATCGAACGCCCGAAAACGCATCGTCAAGACATCAGCTCATGAAACGGACTCTGTCTTTCGCTTTCGTCGATGATACTCTATACAAGAGATCACTTGACGGTTTGTGGTTAAGGTACTTGGCGCTATGAGAAGCAAGGAGAGTCGTTCAAGAAATTCAAGATGGACTTTGCGGTTCTCATTAGGCCGGGCCAAAGATGAAGCTGAAGATCAAGAGAATGGGTTACTATTGGCCCACAATGGTTCAGGACTATCTCGAATATGCGAAGTAGTGTTATTCGTACCAAATTCACGGGGACTTCATCCACCAACATCCAATCTGCTACACCTAACGGTAACCTGCTGGCCGTTCGAAATGTGGGGAACCGATATAATTGGCCCCATTGAGCCCGCATCATCCAAAAGACACCGGTTCATACTGGCAATGACTGACTACTTTTCTAAGTGGGTGGAAGCAATACCACTAAGAAAAGTGAAGACGGAGAATATTCTCCGCTTCTTCAAGACACATGTCATCTACCGATTCGGAACTCCACGGTGGATAATCTCGGATAATGGATCTGCCTACAGGAGCCAAAAAATCAGCCATTTCGTAGAACAACATAAAATAGACTGGAGATACTCCTCTTTCTATAATGCTCGTGCCAACGGTCTAGCTGAAGCTTTCAACAAGACCTTGACCAAGATTGTAAATAAAACGGTGTCCAGAAACAAAAAGGACTGGCACGAGAGACTGCACGAAGCTCTCTGGGCATACCGAACGACATTCAAAACGGCTACAAATAAACACCATACATGTTGGTATTCGGCACGGAAGCGGTACTCCCTTTGAAAATATAACTCCCTTCTCTCCGAGTAGCGGTTAGATATGAGTTAACAGATGAAAAAAATGCCCATCTTCAGTTTGAGGAGCTCGACGCCCTCGATGAAACTTGCCTCATGGCGCAACAAAACCTAGAAGCTTACAAGACAAGGATGACACGCTCATACGAAAGACTGACTAGGCCAGGAACATTCCGCCAAGGTGAACTCGTGCTATTCGTCAAAAGACCTATGATCCCCAATCGTGCACAACGGGAGAAATTCAAGCCAAACTATGAAGGCCCGTACATCATAGATAAGGTCTACCAAGATGGGGCCTATTTGCTCATGGATATGCTTGGAGAAATACCTTTCCGGCCAATAAACGACCAATTCCTCAAGAAATACCATGCTTGACGAGTCACGACTTAGGTCAATGATAGATGACGATGCTCGTGTCCGCCCGCTATCTTCCTGAGTCAAAACCCTAAGTGGTATTCTGAAAAGCTTCACCCTAAAAATAGTGACAATGGACCACTACGTCCTTAAACTGGCAATGGACCACTACGTCCTTAAACTGGCAATGGACCGAAATGTCCCTAAACTAACAATGGACCAAGATGTCCCTAAACTAACAACAGACAGTGATGTCCCTAAACTAAAGCCTCACCTCAAAAATGGTGATAGTGGACCACTACGTCCTTAAACTTGCAATGGACAGGAATGTCCTTAAACTAGTGCTTTACCTAAAAAAAATGGTGATAATGGACCACTACGTCCTTAAACTGTCAATGGACCGGAATGTCCCTAAACTAGTACTCTGTCTCAAATATAGAGCATCGCCCCAAATACGGCGATATCTTCACTTGGGATCTATTTTGCAATCAAAACTCCAACGGCAAAGACTGCAACCCAAGTAAAAAATAAACGGTATGTACATAAGCGAAATGAGCACGGATGAAAACCCGAAAGGGCGCCGTGAGTAAAAACAGCAGGGTTACCGGTGAACTTGTGAAAACCTAAACGGGCGCAATCTCATTGTTAAAAAAAACGGTACGTCCATAAGCGAAATGGGCACGGATGAAAACCCGAAAGGGCGTCGTAAGTAACAACATCAGGGCTACCGGCGAGCTTGTGAAAACCTGAAAGGGCGCAATCTCGTTGTTATAAAAAAAATGGTACATCCATAAGCGAAATGGGCATGGATGAAAACCCGAAAGGGCGCCGTGAGTAAAAACAGCAGGGCTACCAGCGAGCTTGTGAAAACCTGAAAGGGTGCAATCTCATAAAATTTTCACTTACGAGATCCTCTCGACTTGTAAGGAGAACTCCCCCTATGAGAACCTCACGGCTTATAGGATTCAAAGTCTTAAGTTACAGGGATCCAAACCTGTCCTTAAGCCGTCGTATTCCCCATGTTGCCCTACAGGCGGTCCGATATTGGCCTTTGTGTACAATTCACGGTCATAAATAAACGTTTCCACCATCAAGTTCCACCAATCACAAGGAATGTCCTCATATAGTGAACGACATTTGTAAGTCCTCTCGACTTATAAGGAGAAAATACTCTTATGAGATCCTTACGACTTATAAAAGAAAACACCACTTAGATATCCTCACGACTTCTAAGGAGAACAAACACCTATGAGATCCTCACGACTCGTAGGGAGAAATACCTTTATGAGACCCTTACGGCTCATAAAGTCAAAAAGTCTTAGTCAGTAGGATCCTAACCCTGTTTGCTAAGCTACCTTTGTTCAAATCAGCAAAGGCAAATGATGATTCGCTCGTAGAAATATCCCAGTTGCAACGATATTTATGCCTAAATCGGTATCAAATTCCAAGTCCTTTCAAGGCAAATGATGATTCGCTCCTGGCAATATTCCAGTTGCAGCAATGCTGATACCATAATTGGTATCAGATCTCAAGTTCCATACTCGCAACAAAAATCAGTGAGCAAAAAAATGCATATGGAATAGCCGAAATGATGGGGCAACTCGCAATAAAAATCAGCGAGCAAAATATATACATATAAAAACAGCCGAAATGTTTTGGCAACTCGTATTAAAAAGCAGCGAGTAAAAAGAAAAGAATAGCCGAAATGATTGGGCACCGCGATAAAAAGCCAAAATGATTGGGCAATCGCAACTTTCGCAATATAAAAAGCTGAAATGATGGAGCATCACGGAAAGAAATAAAAAAATGATGAAACTTTTGCCCTGCAGGTGAGTCTACACTGACCCCTGTATACAATCTATGGGCATAAACGAATGGGGAGCCATATTCCCCCTAGGCTCCGTCAAAGGGAGAGCCAAGTCTTGACGGTTCACAAAGCAACCTAAAGACTATCCCGACATTCGTCTCATTGCAACAGTCGCAATGTCAACAACGACTTTCCTTCTCACTCCAGCAGGATGCAGATACGACGTCAACAAAGACTCCAGGGTCAAAAACAAAATGGAGCCATGGCAAAATTCCTAGCTCCAAGTCTTGACGGTTCACAAAACAGCCTAAAGACTACTTCAACGTTCGTCTCATTACAACAAACGCAATGTCAACAAAGGCTCCAAAATAGCCAATCAAAAGGAAGCGAATGCCAAATTCCTAGCTTCGGGGTCTTAACGGCAACTCAAATAAAACCCGAAAGAATATCTGAGATCATCCCATACCAGTGCGGAGTGGTTATGACTCATCGGGGCTCCCAAAACTGAGCCTAACCTCAAGTAAAATAGCGACATGGAAAAATTCATACCGCTTGCTCTTCTGACGGTCAAACTGCCTAAGAAGATTACTTGAAGACGTCTTGTCCAGCCCCCGAAAGGATCAGAGACACGACATTCGCGGGTCTACTCGAACAACGGTGTAAAGTCTGCATATTGGGGAATGCATTAGCCAACACGACGGTATTGCGGACTAAAATCCTAGTACCATAATGCCTAATGGACCTCTGTCGTAAAGAGCGGGGGTTAACTATAACGTTAGGACATGTTTGCTATAAGCCCAAGGGAGGTAAACTAAATAAACTCCGAAATGAGTCCATAAACTAAAAGCTCCGAAATGAGTTCATAAACTAAATAAACTCCGAAATGAGTCCATAAACTAGAAACTCCGAAATGAGTGAATAAACTACAGGCTCCGAAACGAGCGCATAAACTACAAACTCCGAAACGAGTAAGTAAAATAATTACCACTACATCAAGGCATCAAGACACGGATAAGCGCATAAAAGAGAATGTATATTCTTATTCATGAATCAAAATGTTTAAGAGATACAACCAATGCAAAAAGGGGAATACAATTACAATGATTAAGAAGGAGGCGCTTTCAACAAACTAACGACCAGCTCACGCGCTCCCCGCAATTCCTCCTCGCATTCAGCTATAGTGGCCAGCTCTGCTTCGATTGGAGCTCGTTATTGTAAACAGGATGAAAGCTTCTTAGCAATTTCCCATTTAACAGCTTCACAACTTTGCCTGACCCGCTCAGTGAAGTCAAGCTTCTGCCTTAGCGCCAACCCGTCAGAAATACATCGTTGGAGATTTTCAAAAATAAATTTTAGTTGCGCGGCATTCGCTTCAATCTTGGCACGCAATTGGGCGGATTCGCCGGAAGCCGACTCATGCTCCTTTCGCCTCAAGGTCACCGCTTGTTCAAAATATCGAATGAAAGCGACGCTCTGCTCGATCCATGCGGTTCGCTGAGATTTTAATATTAATGCTTCAGGAGCGAGGCGCTTAAGCTCAATCTCATGCAGACAAGCCTCGATCGTCCTGCAATAATCAACCCAAGAACCGACGAGGTCTTCAGTGTGGAAATTCATGAGCGTCGCCAGCATTGGATTGACTTCGTCGGCAAAATCCGTAGCAAAAGTAAGAACCTCGGCGTCAAGATCCTCGATAAATTAGCTTAACATTATCCGGCTAGTCACCACACTCTTAGAAGATGGGCTTTTAGCGAAGGGCTCCGTGGGCATGGGAATGCGGGACACAAAAGGAGATAAAGCCGGTGTAATCGCTGGAAAATAAATTACAGTCAGATTTCAACTTGAAAGACAAAGAAAAAACCTTAGGTACGGAATCTACCGTACCCGCTGCTGAAGGTGGCAAATAAAGGAGCTCCGGAGGCTTGGCTGTTCTTTCGCTCCCTCCTTTGAACTGTGATACTGGGGTCACTATAAGAAAGGCTTATCAGCAAAAATTTTACTCATGAAAAGGAGAAACGCTAAACAAAGAATATACTGACCACTGCTGGAAGAGGGAACGACTTCCGATTGGAAGGAAAAGTGCGGGTGTAGCACTTGGTACAAGCGGTCAAAGAGCACTCCTGCAAGGTTTCGAAAACATATGGTTAATGCAAAGAAAATTGGTATCTACAATAAAGCAATTAAAGGAGAAACCTTTACCTTCCAAAACTCAGGGAGGCACAGAAGGAATTGTGACAGTCAAGGCATCGGCCGACAGTAATTCTTCGGCCAATACAACTTCAAGGTTTATGGCGCCTATGCTCAAGACAAAGGAAGTATCATCAGAGACGCTTAACAGGATTAAAAAAACTCAAACATAATAACCCAAGGAATACCTGACAAGTCAGAAACCGAAACCGTGCCCGAAGCGTTATCGGCTGTGACGACTTCTTCGGTTTCCATTGGGAGAGCAGATTCAACGCTCACAGCTTCATCCCCTGATTCGACAAGGGCTATCATAACGCTTGCGTCACCCGCCGATATCAAAGATCTATAGGGAAAGAGCGGCAGTTGGAACGGTCCCAGAGTCCAGAGAAAGATTGGACGCTTCATGCTCTTGAGTTGCCGGCGCTTCACCTGTCACGCCGTCATCCAAATTTGGTCATGTAAATAAAAATGCGTATGTTAAATAAATAGACAAGAAGGTAGGAGCTATTATTAAGGACCGTGCGTTGTTCTACCTTGAAATAGTCGTTCACTCTCTTCACGAGCTATACACGCAACCTGTCTATGGGTAGTAGACGAGGCAGAAGGAACGTCCACCAAAGAAATGTCAGCAGGTGGAATATTGCTTGAGCATGAACCCACGGCCAAGACAACGTCACGTTCCCTCGCCGCATTCTTTCTGTGCTTGCTCTTAGCCTGAGCCGTGAGAACCAATTTCCTTAAAACTTCCGAAAAGGGGACGTCGTTGTCCGAATCGAGCTTTGCTTCCGGAGCCGCTATGGCGTCCATCATCGGCTACTTCAGCAACGCCTCCTGTGGTGGCTTCGAGATAGCCTCGGTCGTAATCGGTGGCTTTGGAAACTTTTCAGCGTCACCGCCTGGGATTGAAATTACACTTGGAACAACCTGGGTTTTGGTAGTCCCTGCAGCAAGATGAAGAGAAGAGTCAGACCATGAATAGAAGGAACTAAAAGAGCAAAGGTTTAGTGAACCGAATTATACCAAGACCCAAGGTGGCGTGAAGCCTTTCTTCTTCCTCAAATGTCTTGATGGAAGCCGTAAGAGCCTCTTCGGTAGAAATACCTGTTAAAGAAGAGAGCTTTAATAAAGTATAATAAGGGGGAGAAGGGATAGATGCAGAAGAATGTAAATGAAGTACACCTGACTTCTCAATAGAGACCAATGCTGCTTCCTCGCGAGCCAGTCGCTCAGAAGCTGCGAGAGTAGCCTAAAGATCAGAATCAGTTGCAGGCGTGTCAAACAAACCCTCATTGGTGCCATATTCGCACAAGCCCTCACTATAGGGAGCATGGGGCTCCTGGCCGAATACGACATCAGCAGAGAATAGAGATTTATTTTTCTTCTGCGAGCGGACACCAACAGCAGACGATAAAAGCTTTTGCTTGACAGGCCTTTTCGGACGGCGGGTCCCGATCTCCGAACCAATGCTCAATTTCGGGGACGGTATGGTCGCCGCAGTCGCAGGAGCATCCGGCTGAAGCTTCTTAGGGAATGCTCGTGGGACTATAGTCGTAGTGATTTCTCTTACAGAGGGGCGAACTGTTGTTCGTCGCTTCAAAAGGACCGCTCGATTACCGGCTGGGATGTCATCCTTGTGATTGAGTAACAGCCGCCTCTCCACCCTAATAACAGCACCCGTCACATGCTGGTACCATGCCACGTGAGCATTAAAAGATTTCGGAATATAGCTCGGCTCACTGACAAGGAAATGGGACCCCGTATTTAATCGCATAAAATGATGCAGCGCGCTGCGAATATCCTCCTACGTAGCAGCCGGCTCGAATAAGAACGCATCGAGAGGAACACCTTGATTATAACCCAGTTTTTGAGCGAAGCGGTGCGGGTTGTACCTTATGAACAGCACCGAGGCGTTCTGTCTAAACACTAGGAAGCCCGTCCTGATAGAGTACAGGTGCATAACTTCCCGGGCCCTCAATGCAGAAGCCCCATCCTTAAAAGTATCGCGCAACGGTTGGACCACTTTAGTGGATTCTTTGCCGATAGTCAAGACTTTATCGATAAAGGTCATACTGTCCCCAACTATGCGTGGTCAAAGGAGCAATCGCCGAGCCTCTCGCTGTGACGGGTCTGGAGCGGAAGCGTCAACTAGGTATATGACCTGGGGAAGTTGTAGCTTTCGTAGAATCGAGGTCGTTTGTGAATGCCAAAGGAACCCAGCACGTGCATCTCAATCCATGATGTGAAGTAATGCAATGGAAGATACACGGGCTTTACCTCCGGCTGAGTAGTGTCAGCTGCTAAACTCAGGCTGTGGTATAGATGAGCTAACCACGCGATCCCAATGGCCAAATGCGTCCCTGCGACAATGCGATGAGACGGATAAAAAACAGATGGTCTTATGTAGCGGGGGTGCGTCGGAAGTGCTAACCAACTTAGCCGCAGGCCAATGAACCCCAAAAAGAACGACTCTTCGTCAACACCTACGCAAAGGGGACAACTGGAGTGTCCGGAATAAAGAAATTCTTTAGATCCGCTTCCGCCGTCAGCAAGTTATCTAAACCAAACCCGAATGGGTTGTCGAGTTTAGCGAATTTTTCGGCCTGCATAGACAAAACTTCCGGACAAAGAAAGCGGGGGATAAAATCCGCGAAGCTAACCCCATGCCCGCCAGACTCCATGAATAAATTCTCATACATGTTCAACACCTTGATCAAGCTGGGGAACCGATGTTGAACAGTGTTCTCCGGGATAAGGCCCATTACCACTGACTTAGTGGCAAAGATGTACTCATCGGGGGGAAGTATCTCCTCATAGTGCTCCCCTCTGACGGGTAAGCCAGAGATCTCCGCGAACTCTTCCAATGAAATCGAAACTTCCCGATTTGATAAGAGAATGGTATGGGTCGGGATGTTCCATTGTTCCAAAAAAGACTTGATCCATCATACATGGGGAGCGTGGTAATGAAAGAGAGATGCGTAGATTACGGGGTACAACCCGGTCTTTAATAGCAGCGACTTCTTGGCCGACAGGATATACCGGGCCCACTGTAGATAGCCGTCCGAATGACGGGGCGTTAATCCTATCATATAAACTTGCCTCCAAGGGCACGACTCTCTTTAGAATATGCGTCCCCCCAAAATTTCCAAGTCCATCGGTGGCTGTACGGGTATCGACTCCATGGAAGGTTGAAGATGACGTTTCAAGGTCCAGTTAACCTCTTCTACGGCGTAAGTCACTTGAGGCGGGTCAGTGTAATGAATCGCTGGGATTGGCTCCGAAGGCGCTGCACAAGAAAAACTGCGTCGATCCCGGATAATCTGACTATACCATGACCCCCCACAGCTGAAGAGATTTTTGCTATGGGTCATGATCCTTAATAAGCGCGAAGACTTCCCGATCTACGGGTGCGTCAATGAAAGCTATTTTCAAACGTATGAAGGGAAAAGAAGAGTCAGAAGCCATAGTACCTGCACAAAAAGGAAGGAGTCAGCTATCGACACAATCATTAAGGCCTTAACATATATTGTCACTTAAAATTATGCTGCACCACAGTTAAAAAAAAGGGGACAGGGCCCCCACAAAATCAAGATGACGCCCCATCAATTATAGGGCAGTCACTCATTAAAAATAGAATCCAAAAGGAAACATCATTGGACTCGGGTATTAAACTCCCTCGAGAACTGTGTTCTGCAAACAGATTTCAAATCTGTTAAGAAAATTAGAAAGAGAATAAATTCCCAAAAATTTTCTGAGCCATGCTCTGTAGAACAATAGGATAACATCCCAGAACTTTCAAAAGAAAAGCTTTCTAATAGGGCAAAACCCTAAAAGATTTGTAAGATCTACGATTTACTCAAGCAAAACAAAAGTTTCCTTTTTTTGAGATCTCTAAGAGATCGTTAGAAGAGAAGAGCAAAGCTCTGTTAATGGGTTAAAACCCTTAAACATGAAGAGATTCCTTCAAGAGTTTGGTCATAATTCTTACCAAATTTTGACAGAATTTTGACTCAAAAAGAGTTTCCTTGGACAAGGATCTGAGCTCTTGAAAGAGAATTAAATTCTCAGAGAAAGAAGAAGGTTAGGGAAGATGAACATAAGTCATCTTAAGGACCAAAGACCCTGCTTATAGGCACAAGAAGACGATCAACTTCCAAGAAGATCAAACAGTAGAAAAATTGCCACCGCTGCACTCACGTGTGAGCCACGTGAGCGCAACGGTAGGGGGCATTTGTTTCCCCCAATAAAAGAGCAAAGCTCTGTTCAAAACTCAAGAGGCAGCGCCTCACGTGCCTTCCACGAGGGCGCTAGCACCATAGTTAAGAAAAACTCTTATATTAGCGTCGCACGTGCTCCTCATGTGGGCGCCGATGTGTAAAGCATATAAAGGAATTAAAACCTTAATTAGCGCCCACGTGCACAACACATGAGCACCGGCGCTCAGGTAGAATTAAATTCTACTCTCTGTTAAACAGAGCCGTTGGATCAAAGATCCAACGGAGATGATAAATCATCAAGACTCAGAATTGAAATTCTGTTAATAGGAAATATTTCTCAAATCTTTCTAGAACAAGAAATATACCTTCGGTGGAATCGTAAAATAAAATTCTATGCCCTCTGTAAAACAGAGGACCGTTGGATTAAAATCCAATGGTGATTAAAAAAAATCAATCACCGTTTTGCAAAATAAATTCTATGCAAAGAAAAATATTTCCCCAATCTTGTTCTGTAAAATAGAGGCCATTGGATCAAAAATCCAATGGTGGGTAAATATCTCCAAATCAATTAGGATCTCTTAATTAGAGATTTCTTCAACTAATTAACAAACACGCCTGTACTATATAAAGGACCAAAGACTTCAAGTCTTAAGAAGAGAACCCCCCATAAGCTTAAAAAAGCTTCGAAAGAACAGAGAATTAAATTCTCAAGGAAGAAGAACTCTCTTCTTGAAAGATTTAGGTAAATAAAAGTATATAAAGATCCTGTGGATCATTCAAAAGAGAGAGAGAGAGCTCAGGAGTGCTTAGCACTCAGTGGGTGGTGCTCAGCGCCCAACGCCCCACGTGCCTCTCACGTGGGCGCTACAAAAGAACTTAGGAGTGCTTAGTACTCAGTGGGCGGCGTTCACTGCCTAGCGCCCTATGTGCCCCTCACATGGGCACTCCAGGAGTGCCTAGCACTCATTGAGCGGCGCTCAGCATCCAGTGCCTCACGTGACCCTCACGTGGGCACCCAGAATAAATTGCTTGGCATCCACTAGGTAGCGCCTAGCTCCTCATGTGCTTTGCACGTGGGTGCCATAAAGAGTGCTTATCACTCCATATAAAGATAAAGGGGTAAGGTGTTTAACACTTATTGGGTAATCCCCATGACTAAAAGCCCTCATGATTATATGTGAGTGTCAGAACTCACATAAGTGCTCAGCACTCTTTTCAAATAAAAAGAAAACCGAGTGGACCAAGCCCAAGTTGGTTAGGTACCTTGAGAGTGGAAACTCCCTAATTCAGATCAACCGAGCCCATGTGCTCACTACTTCCCAAACTGATCTTAGTCCCAAATGCGACTATCGATCTTCCAATTGATGATATCCCAAAACGATATTCGTACCACATTCCCCCTGAGGAAATCTTAGTCTCAAAATACGACTAATGATTCCTGGGTTTACCATTAATCCTTTTTCCTACAAATACGGGAATTGGTTAAAGGGTACATATCTCCACACCTCTGATCCACGTCGTTGTAATTCCTCAACGTCTTAAGAGAGATTGCGGGTCCTAACAACCAACGTCTTTTTGGTGCACTTCTAAATTGCTGTTTACACCGCAAATCAAACCGCCCCCAAACTGGATGCATACTATATCATCGTTGCTCATCCCGTAACGTAACAAATACACGTGCACGCAAGATGAACAATGGACCGAGATGTCCCTAAACTAACAATGGATCGAGACGTCCTTAAAACAAAATCTCACCTCCAAAATGGTGAACAACGGACCGTAATGTCCTTAAACTAAACTCTCACCTCCAAAATGGTGATCAATGATCCGAGATGTCCTTAAACTAAAAACTTCACCTCAAAATGGTGATCAACGAACCGAGATGTCTTGAAACTAGAACTTCGCCTCCAAAATGGCGATAACGGACCGAGACGTCCTTAAACTAAAATCTCACCTCCAAAATGGTGATCAACGGACTGTAATGTCCTTAAACTAAAACTACACCTCAAAATGGTAATCAACAGCCCGAGATGTCCTCAAACTAGAGCTTCACCTCAAAAATGGCGACAATGGACCGAAATGTCCTTAAATTAAGACAACAGAGCCCAAATGCTCCCTTATTGGATCTGAAACAAAAATAATCCTAAAACCTTGTTAAGTAGATCTTAGTCTCAAATTGGACTAACGTATCCTTAACAAAAGACCATCCGAGCTCTAACTGCTCACATACATTTAAGTTGATCTTAATCTCAAACCAGACTAACGATCCTTAAATCAAATCAAGCCCAAATATAAAATATACGGATTTGGACTAATCCGCGCCCTACGGGCGACAAAATAAATTGGTCTCCGTATACAATCCACAGGCAACCAAAACAAAGAAAAACACACACGGCACGAAGTGAACTTCTGGAGCAGGAGAAAGTGGTTATCGCGATGCGGTAACGTAATTAACTGCAGGGCTTGCACCTGCAAAGAAGAGCGTCCCCACAATGAAACCCCCCTCGCAAACGAGGGGGAATCTGACGAAATCTGCTACATCGGCCGCGTTCGTCCAAATCTCTAGTATGCGTTGCCATAAATCAACTTAGCATGTTAGGAGAGGTTGATGGATAAATACAAATAGCATCTGCCCCCAATATTCAGGCTAGAATCCTAACGTCCCAGTCGCGTCTTTCGGCGGTGAACATCTTCCAAGACTGATTTGGAAAGGGCTCGCATAACTTCTATACCCTACGCTTCAGCGGTAGGCTCTATAATATATGCGATATTGTATACCAAACCAGATGTTGCTTACACACTAAGTGTGGTAAGCCAGTATCGGTCGAACCCATGAGAGAAGCACTGGATAGCAGTAAAGAACATTCTTAAGTACTTGAGAAGGACTAAGGAGATGTTCTTGGTGTATGGCGGAAAAGAACTCCAGATCGAGGCTTTTGCTGACTCCAGCTTCCAGAGTAACAAGGATGACTCCAAGTCCATGTTGGGTTATATCTTTACCCTCAATAGAGGGGCGGTCTGTTGGAAGAGCTCCAAGCAAGACACCGTTGCTGACTCGATGATGGAAGCGGAGTATATCGCTGCTTGAGATGCCACGAAAGAAGCAGTCTGGATAAGGAAGTCCTAACAGAACTTCAGGTGGTTCCGTCCATTGTAGGTCCAATACTTCTGTATTGTGACAAAAATGGCGCTATAGCTTTGGCGAAGAAACCGAGGTCCTTTCAGAAGTCCAGACATATCTTGAGGCGGTACCACCTGATCAGGGAGATCATTGATCGCCTGGAGATCGAGGTGAGGAGTAGATACGGAGAACAACATTGTTGATCTACTCACCAAGGCCATCCCTCAGACACAGTTCGAGAGAATACTCGAGATGATAGGTCTGCGATTGTTCATACCATAATATTGCATTATTATATTCCCCATTCTTATTCGTTTTATAAATAAACAGGTGCTTTTGACGTATGTCTGCTACATATTACAGGTTACAGGTTCTTGGACAGAAAACAGTGAAAACGATGAAAAGACGATGCAAAAGTGGACTTTGACTAACAAACAGAAGACTCTTGATCAAACTTACATCAAAGATAAAATTCACAAAGTACAAGGCAATGCAAGGTCCAAGATTACAAAGCGAACGGTTAAAAGTCCACCGCAATTATTCACTGGAGATCTGGAAGAAACATAGAAGCTATTTTAATAAAAGAACCAAATAATAAGGAAGCCCAAAGACAAAAGAGCCCACAAAGGAAATTTCAAGGCCCAATACTTCCTTTTAAAGAGACAGAGACATAAAATTTTACCAAAGCTTGGAGTCTACTTTGACTAGGTCTTCCTAAGGATATTTTGGTAAATGTAGACATGCGAATCAATTGTAACCTAGGGTTTCCTATCCTCTATAAATAAGAACTCTAAATCATTGTAAAGGCTATGCCTCCCTATACCTCTTTTTATGAATAAAATTTAGAATTCTTTTGGAGAGCATCGATGCCTCTTTTCATATCATCTATTCAGATCTGACAACCGTGTGTAAATGTTTGGAGAGAGCCATCTATAAAGTAAGTAGATTTATTTAATTGCCCTAGTTTAGATTTCAATTCTTGCCCTAGGTAATTTTTCATTCTCTGCTCTACATTAAATTTAATTCCTTGCCCTAGTTAGATAGTTAGATCTTTAATTCAATTGCCCTAGATTAATTTAATTTTTAGATTTAATTAATCCATTCACACCGTTTGGAATTAACTCGTAAGAGCGATTAGGAAATTCACAACATCCCTGTGGACCGACCCGTACTCACCGGCTAGCTGCAAAGCGACGCCGTTCTTGATTGCGGTAATACATAGTTTTTGAGACCAATCAAATAGCACCGTTGCCTGGGATGGCGTAAAATTTCCTTTTTGCAATTTCGGGTTAATCAAAATTAAAAAATCATAAAAAACTGAAAAATAACAAAAATATAAAAATATATCATCTGTTATTTTTGGAAGGGTATTTTTTTTTTGAATCTCTGCAGGATCGACGGATCTGGAAAAATCCAGAGTTCGAAACAGAAAAAGATACATCAGAACAGAAAGAGGTTGGAAAAGCAGAACAGCTCAATTTTTTTAGGAACCTGAAGCCTCCGTACCGCCGCTAATCCGCCGCGCAAGCGCGCTCCCGCCGAGGTTCCGCGGTCCATCTGCCACGTCAGCGCGCGAATTTTGCACTGTTCGCTCCTCTTTTCCCTCTTCTACCAATCCCCATATATCTTTTGTCAAATCTTCTGCAGGATTCTTTGCGCTTAAAAAAATCTTCCCTTCCAAATAACAAATCTTGTGCTGGATTCTTTGCGCCGCGCATAAAATAAAAAAGATTTGATTGCAAGTGATTTACTGTTTTATATATCTTTAATCGTACTTTAAGGGGCTTTTGACCAATTCAGATTGGGTGGGGATTTCATCACCCTTCCCAGGACCCCAGAAATCACATAAGGCATTTTCATTGACCAAATCATTAATTAAAAAAATACTAGACTCAGCCCTAAGGACGTCGCGCTCAATAGGACAGAGGACTAGTTATAGGCATCGACCGTTTATCCTAACCTGACTTTGCGGTGTCTAGGCAAGTGTGTCTAAGGCAAGTGGTTACTTAATTAGGACCGCTACTTGTAGCGGGGAGCCTCCCGCTTACCTGGCGCTTACCTGGCCGCAATTGGCGGTGAAGAGGCGGTTAGAGGTCCTATCTCTAGCCCTTTGGAACAGTTAGGAGTTGTCTAGCTGACCTAGGTGACCCTAGATCTAGGCCTGATTATGCATTTTTGGTTGATCGAAAGTGTGTCTTAGCTCTTTTCTCGAAAATCTTTTTGCAAACAGTTCTAAATAAAGAGAAAAAGGAAAAAG
The DNA here is from genome assembly GCA_030015575.1 of Agapanthus africanus. Classification (NCBI taxonomy): domain Eukaryota; kingdom Viridiplantae; phylum Streptophyta; class Magnoliopsida; order Asparagales; family Amaryllidaceae; genus Agapanthus; species Agapanthus africanus. The sequence goes on from JASDDO010000031.1 coordinate 571,286,720, forward strand.
GAATTTAAAAAAAAAAGACTTGGAACTTTTGTCGCTAAGAAATCCTTGCACCACCTACCTTCTTTCTCTTCTCTTTCTTCTATCATGGGTACCCCACATCACAAATCTCTTGCCGAAGTTTGGTATCCCGAACCTAATTTTGCGTCGTACGTCAATTGTTTCGGTCGATTTAAAGAAGATCCCTCCGTGCCCAAAATTTCATTGAAAGATCAAATAGAAGCGTCTAGGAGAAACAGTTCGACTTTGCAACCCACTTTGTGTCAACCATGTCCACATTTACCACCTTCATATGTTGATACCACTTTTTCAAGTCCTGCTGTAACTCCTAAACTGATGTCCATTGCTGAACATATCGCTCAATCTCATAGCCGATCTTTCACCCCTCTCCCCTCATCTAGTTCTAGGAATCAACAAGTCCATCCACCTTTTTATCCACATATTGATCCTAATTCTGTCCAACCATCCACTTCCTACCAGTCCTACCCGACTTTCCAACCTTCACTAGACACTGTTTCTACACAGCCAGTTGGGAGTTTCACATATTCAAACAATTTCGACTATTTTACCGAAACCCCTTCACCACCCATGTCTAGTTTGGAACAGTCGTTAGAAGCTTATATTTCTGCAACAAACAAAATGGTTAGGAATGTGGATGCGTCCATTGCCGCCCTTGTACAACCTACGGAACCGGTAGCTAGTTTTCCACTAGTTTCAAATTTTTCCGTGTATGAGGAGGCGGTTGGACAGAGGGAGAATTTGAGAGGAGCGAGTGAGTTCTACACATTCCCAAATCAATCTTACCCATACCCACTTGAAGCCCACAACTCCGGTTTTCCATCGATTGTCCCAAATAGTTCACCAGTTAAAAATAAAAACGAGTTGTGTGACTTTGTAGTTCTTGATGTGCCAGATTGTGAAGAACCCCTTTCGAGTGAAACCACACTTAATCCTTTCGATCTTTACACCTCCACTCTAGAACCTAAATCGATAAATATCCATGCTTTTGATGAGGTGTCAGAAAATATTGATTTTCACTTGATTGAGGATATAGACGCCGGGAATATTTTGGATGATGAACCAGTAGATTTGATCGAAATTTTATGTCCAATTCATCATCCCAAGTCATTAATTGTTTCTCCCGAACTTCATATGCGTCTTGATTTTGATGATAATGGCATGGATAAGCAAAATTATGAGTTAACTATTGAGGAGACTTATGAGGATAGTTTTGAGGAGAGTCTTGAGGATAATATTGAGGTTGAACCATTTTTGTTTGATGTGTCGGATTTTCCAATTCAGCCTCCTGAACCTTTAACTGTTATATCACCCTCCCTCCTTTCCATCGTTCCGACCACGCACAAGATCACGCTTGACGACTGTGAGCTTGAAAACTTTTCCTTTGAATCTGACACGGTTCTCACAGCCGATGGCACTTACGAGTGTTTCACTTTTTCGGACGATGTTGAAGACTCACCGCCCGAGTTTGAGTCCTTTGAATTTTCAGATAAGTTAGTTGAACCTTCAGACTCGGTTGCTTACAGTCGTTTCGAACCATTGTTGGAATCTTTCCAGTTCGAGACAGTTTACTACGGTGAGAATGAGACTATCCTTAATTCACTCCCTTTCGTCCTTCCTATCATTCCGACCTTGCAAGAGACTGTTACGCTCTCATCTCCTATACCAAGTTCGGCGTACCCATGCTTTCTTGCGAATCTTGAGGGATTTGACCACATTTCTCGACGGGTTGATAGGTTAGCACAATCGCTTTTAACACATCGGTCATCATAAATTGTGCTAATTTATTCACTCGATTTACACCCTCAAGACCGTACTCCACTTCTTTCTCTTTTCCGCCATTCTTCTCCCCCACCGAGACCGTATCCCGTTTCTACCTCCACACGGTCTCGTGTGCTTCTCATCTCTTTTCTTTCCACTCCATTCTTTCACCAACTTGACTATTACCACAATAAGATTTTTAAATGGTTGGTGCTAACCTTTGGCTTGTGTAAGGCTAAGCTTAAGTTTGGGGGGAACCTTGTTGTATATATGTATATATATATTTTGTTTTCTTTTTCTATAAAAAAATTAAAAAGAAAATTTCAAAACATTAAAAAAAATATAAAAAATTGTAAATAAATAAACAGGGGAGTGCCGACATTCTCAACCCTCTTGGTGTAGCATGACAGTGAGGACACTGTCAAGTTTAAGTTTGGGGGTATGCTCGGTAAGTCTTCTTCCTTCGCATTCATATATACATTTTTGCATTTACATAATTATTTTAAAATCCATAAAAATTGAAAAATTTCAAAAATTATAAAAATTAATGTATTCAATTTTGGCTTATTTGACTTGAGTTTGACAAATAGGTTAACTGGCTAGGAACAACTAGATCTTAGACTTAGTAAAGTAAAAACCCTAAAAATAACCTTTCTTAAAGTTTAGCGGTAGAAAGTATATGTCTTTTTAGTTTATTTAGAAATAGACAAATTTTGGGTTAACTTCTTGGGCTAAGTTAAAACAAGGGAAGAGTATTGATGTTTTTATTAAAGTATAAGTTTGAAAAATAATTCCTAGCTTAAGTCTAGATTCTGAAAATGTATACCCTACAATTTGCACAATCACGCACCTTGAAATTTGGAATAGTAGAAGAGACCTTGAAATGCTCTTGTCTAAAGTCCTTAGTACGAAGAAAATAAAGGGAAAAAAAGTGAATAAAGAAAAAAAAATGAACACTGGTTTTTGTGATTACTTAAGACTGTAAAAATAGAAAAATATTTAGCGAGGGTGCTTCATCACCTAGTGCCTTAGACCAACTGGTTTGGGAGTCACTGCTAAAAGTCTTGGGTGTTGCAAGGCTAGGAATTACGTTTTAAAGTGCAAACATATATTGTAATCGGTTGTTGGTACCTCAAGAAGTATTAACGGTCGCATGAAGGATGTGTAAGCAAAATTCAATTAAAAATTCACTTACTAATAAGTACTTTGGACAACAGACAAGGGTATGATTGCTTGATTTAAATTTCCAAGTGTAGGGGTGATTTATACACACACGTGGGGATATGTGATTGGAGTTTAGATGAGAGAAATGAGTGAAGAATATAACTTGTATCTTTAGTAGAGTTGATAGAAATTCCTAAGTGGAGATGGAACCCTAGAAGGAAAACTTAAGAGATGCCGAAAGCTAAGTAAGTCTATATAACATATATAATCTTAAGTTAGATGATGAGGAAGTGTGAAGAATATGGGTGGATAATTTGCAAGTCGACGATAATAGAATTCCTTGTTAGAAAGCTTAATTGGAGAATAAAAGTTAATGGGCCTAATTGATAGGATTTTGTGGGTAGTATCTGCTGAAAACCCTCAGGAGACAACACTCCTCCTACTAGGGACACCTAGAGGTTTAATGGCTTGTTGCACAAGCTCAGTGCAATCGCGTTTCCCTGCGAAAGTGCGGTTAGGTTTTTTGTAGAGAATAAAAAAAAATTAAGTTTGCTCGAGGACGAGCAAAAGATAAGTTTGGGGGTATTTGTTCATACCATAATATTGCATTATTATATTCCCCATTCTTATTCGTTTTATAAATAAACATGTGCATTTGACGCATGTCTGCTACATATTACAGGTTACAGGTTCTTGGACAGAAAATAGTGAAAACGATGAAAAGACGATGCAAAAGTGGACTTTGACCAACAAACAGAAGACTCTTGATCAAGCCTACATCAAAGATAAAATTCACAAAGTACAAGGCAATGCAAGGTCCAAGATTACAAAGCGAACGGTTAAAAGTCCACCGCAATTATTCACTGGAGATCTGGAAGAAACATAGAAGCTATTTTAATAAAAGAACCAAATAATAAGGAAGCACAAAGACAGAAGAGCCCACAAAGGAAATTTCAAGGCCCGATACTTCCTTTTAAAGAGACAGAGACATAAAATTTTACCAAAGCTTGGAGTCTACTTTGACTAGGTCTTCCTAAGGATATTTTGGTAAATGTAAACTTGCGAATCAATTGTAACCTAGGGTTTCCTATCCTCTATAAATAGGAACTCTAAATCATTGTAAAGGCTATGCCTCCCTATGCCTCTTTTTATGAATAAAATTTAGAATTCTTTTGGAGAGCATCGATGCCTCTTTTCATATCATCTATTCAGATCTGACAACCCTGTGTAAATGTTTAGATAGAGCCATCTGTAAAGTAAGTAGATTTATTTAATTGCCCTAGTTTAGATTTCAATTCTTGCCCAAGGTAATTTTTCATTCTCTGCCCTAGATTAAATTTAATTCCTTGCCCCAGTTAGATAGTTAGATTTTTAATTCAATTGCCCTAGATTAATTTAGTTTTTAGATTTAATTAATCCATTCACACCATTTGGAATTAACTCGTAAGAGCGATTAGGAAATTCACAACATCCCTGTGGACCGACCCGTACTCACCAGCTAGCTGCAAAGCGACGCCGTTCTTGATTGTGGTAATACATAGTTTTTTAGACCAATCAGCGATATGCCAATACATGGCCTTAGTGCAAGTTGGAGATTGTTAGAGATATATGCCCTAGAAGCCATTATTGTATCATACTGGTTTATATATTGCTTAATGGAAGCTTGGGATTTTCATAATTATATTAACAGTCTTGCTCAAAATAGTAGTATGCTACCTGGTTTGTTTCTACCTCAATATATGCATGTTTTTTCTTTTAGCATATCGCATATACATATTGGTAGGGCCTTTATGATCTTTTTTTTGATTTCCTGCGTTGTGATGACATTCACACTAGTGAGGGCTGGGTAGTCTATAAGCACATCCTATACAGGTCCCCAGTCGTAGGATTATTGAGACGGGGCATCAATACTCCAGAGTAGACTAGTGTATATGCTTCTCATCCCAGCAGGGGAGATGGTCTGTCCCACAGTTATTAGTACATCGTACTGGAGATAGTATGCAAGTGCTCATTAGGTTATGAGTACACTGGACAGGACTCGTTGGGAGCTGCTGGTGGGTATTATACCTATCGTCGGGTAACAGTTTCCAAGTGACATGAGTACAGCTTAGTCCGTCGACTTGACACTGCTACTTCGCCTCGGGTGTATTCCCATTGTTCTTAGATTACTACCCTAACACGGCTCAAAGGAGTCGTGGAAACAGGTAGTAGTTGGGTGCAGTCCCGAAGCACTTGGAGGCAGTGGCAGTTAGATAGGATTCGTCTCTCCCGGTATTGGGGGTTGATATCGCGCTGTGTTCGGAAAGCCATTACATAAAGTCCCTGGCCAGGGCATGCGAGATTTACTGGTAGGTAATACAGTAGTTTCTCAGGGTTTTTTAGGCTACACACCGGCATAACTTATTGTGCTATTAGGGGTTTGATGACTGCCGCCCCACTAGGCCCGATATGCGATACTCTTAAAAAAACAGACTGGACTGTACAGAGATTGTCACAGATATACTCTGTAAGAGTTCGGATGAGTTTTCTCATCGGCCTTCTTATCGACAGATACCTGGGTAGCAGTTATGTGCAGCTATTACCGCTGATAGATTGTGGTTAAACCCACTGCCAGCGTAGTGTCGAGTCTTTAGAGTCCCACACAGAGGGTTTCCCTTCATCGGGCAAAATATGTAGAGGTCATATGGTTTTACGATAGGGTTCGATCACGTACGTGTACTTGTGCACGGATGATGATTCAGACAGATAATACTAGTATTTTTCGGAATACGGATACATGTATGTATATACGGATGAGGGGCATTTTCGTAATTTTTCAAAGATGCTTCTAGAAGAAGACACCTTATATTATATATTAAACATTTTAGGTTAATGTTTAATGCATTAAGAGGTGATGGAAATGAGGTGGAAGTCTGCATAATTTGGAGAATGGCTCTTGGTGACACATGGAGGGTTTTCAAGCCATGACTCACTAAGGTGAAATATGAACCATACTTGATTTTTTATTAGGTTTATTCTATTGAGAATTAAGGTTGATTCAGATTTTCACAAGAGAGTTCACTCCCCATTTTTCATGCTAACTTCTTACTAGCTTTTCTTCAAGCACTTCTTCTTCTACCTCTAGCCTTTCTTGCCTCATGTGTTGAGAAACATAAGGCTATTAGAGACATACCAATCCATCTATATTCTCTACATCACCTAGGTCATCAAGTGTAGTGAACTAGGTGCCCTAGTTTCTTCAGATTTGAGGTAAGAGCCCGGACTATAGACTCTCGGGTGGATCGTCTTCGACTCGAGGAGGCCGACGAGGAAGCGCCGATCCATTACGATCCTTGGAGCTTGTGATGAGGAAGAGGACAGCGACAAGAAGACCCAAAGGACTTGAAATCATGAAGTATAATATTTTATCCATGTTATTTACCTCATAGTAGTTTGCTAGTTAGGGTTTAGTATCGATCATGGAGTTCGAGTCGGTGTTACGAGCTTTGAAAAATCGTTTTTTATATATTCCGCCTCCACGCGAACCCGTGGGGTATGTAGCATTGACTTATAGTGGTATCAGAGCCTACTAAACCTTTATTAGCTTGTTAGCAAGTGTTAGAAGTTCGATCATCGGAAAATCCCGAAAACATAACTCCAAAACTCTAACTTTCTGTTGATTTTTAAAGCTGTTGAAAAAAAATATTTCAGAGGTATGAAAATTACATGCAGGGTATTATTTGAACTCCCAAGAAAAATGAGTCAGTGAATCGCCAAGATGGCCGCGGAAGCGCGGCGGAACGGTGAGTTTAGCCGCGGATCCGCGGTCGAGTCGAGGCCGATTCGACTCGTTCTTCTTCTGTTTGTTCTAGTTTTTGGTGTATTGTTCTCTGGTATATTTGGTTTCTACCCATTTTTTCTGTGTGCTGGTTTGCACTTGGGGTAGATACGGAAAATATGTTTCGATCGAAATTCTAAATGTTCTTAGCTAACCGGATCTTCTGTGTTTCTATATGTGTTTTTAAATTTCAGCTAATTGCTATATGTCGGTTAGTTTGAGGTTGCACATATCTGTTAGTTTGTGTATATGAAATTTATTTGATCGTCGATAATGAATAGCCGGGAATGTGAGAAGAGAGTTTCTTTCATTCAATGTAAAATTGTAAAGTAATGTAATATTATTTTGCGGAACATCCGGGTTGAGGTTGTAGCCACCGTTGTATTATTTCTTTTACTATTTTCTGCTCCTAGGATAGACCCAAGGTGGGGTGCACAAACTACCGGGTTCTTTGAAGTGCCGAGTGGCCTACTTACTTTGCTGAGGAAGGCTGCTTCATTTCGGGAATTTGGCGGGTAGTTTGCCGCATCCGTAGGGGTCTGGGATGGGGTTTGGCTATTCATCACGACCGTGGAATCCGTCTTTCGTTACAGGATTAAACGAAACACGGAATTCCTGGTATATCTAATATGTTCATCTGTGATCTGGAATGCCTATTCTTGCGTGAGACGAATGGTTATTATATATATGCTATATAGTAGACGTTGCTTATGTTTTGCATCCGCAATAGTCCAGCCCCCGCTTTGGCGTTAGTTAAGTAACCTAACGGTGTTAGACGGGGCCCAGTGGTGAATGCGGATGGCATAAGCGGATGTGTTATTTTCGTTTCTCTCTGTAATGATAGGTGTAAATGATGGGACTGCATTAGATTAATGCAAAGCAAACAAACCAAAACTAAATCGTTGGAACACTTTTAAAACCACTCGGTTTTTCTAAAACAGAAACTTTTAAATGTGAAGCTTAAACCACTCCTTTAAAAGCTATCAGGTTCCTTTGATTATATGAAGTTCACTACATTCACGGTTTCGCAAAAACTATTCGTAGCCCTCCGTCATTTCATATAAAATTCAGTAGTATTCAAGCTATGTTTGTTGACCTTCGCCAAGGCATTGTGATTGGTAGCTGCTGGGTGTTCATATGTAGAATAGATAGATGCGTTGGTTTGGGACAGTCATACTACTTTGTTGGCCTTCATCAAGGGTATGTATGTATGGGTTCAAATTAATCTGGGCAATGACGGGTAGTACTTGACATGTGACTTATGATTTGTTGGCTTTCATCAAGGTCATAAGAGCAAGGGGCAAAAATCCACATCGAGAGTTTCTAAGAAAACTGAAACTTGGTAGTGATGCATACCATTTGGAGTGTGATAATGTTGGTAGGATTCCTTCAGGATTATCACACAATGATATTTGGATCCTGATCCTACTGACAGTATCCGCTACTCCTCAGGAGCTTTTTTCACTAAAACAATCAATACTATAAACCAAGTAGGTGACTAGAACGGTGTTAGCGGGGCTACGCCTCCAGGGAAAAAAGCTTATGTAATTAAGGAACTTCGCGAAAGCGTTGGAAAACCTCTCTCGAAGTACCAACAACAGCTTGGCTGAAAGGTTAAGCAACTATTTAGGGTAAGATTAAATTCTGACTAATTCTTCTTTTATGGTTTGAAGAGAGATTCGAGAAACAGTGGGTGCCATCATGTTTAGATAAACTAAAAAGCAATCTAAACTTGCAAGAACGTCATGCTAAGTGTTTCTTCTCTCTCGCTCCTAATTGCAGCATCCAGGTGACTAGACATAGGTTTTAGCTAGATAATAAATTGACTGGACCAGACTATATTAACTGGCAAAGGTTTGTCCAGATATCCATTGCCTATGACAAACTGGACCACCTCATTACTACTCAAGCCTCTGCCGTCCCAGGTCCAGTTTCCACCGTCGTGGATGGTGATATCTGTAAGACAAGGGAAAAAGACTGTGTGAATGCCAAGTGCCTCGTGTTGGCCTCAATAGATGGTGTAAACCAGAGGCAGCACAAGAAAATGGACTTAGCTTCCATCTTCCTCCATAACAAAGATTTATATGGAGAACAGTCTCGTATCGCAAGATATGAGACCTCGAAGGAATTGCTTTAAGCGAGGTTGGCTGTCGGGTCATCTGTAGGGTACGACGTCCCTATGATGACTAGCTATATTGATGAGCTCACGGACCTGGAGAACACGTTGGAGAATGAATCGAGTATTGATTTGGTTCTACAGTCCCTACCTTCTACTTACGCTGGGGGGAAGAAAGTTATACTTCCAGTTGAGGGCACCCTGAAGGAAACCAAGGAGACACCCTCTCTGCTTATTGGGGAATCTTCCTCTTCTGGATCCAAGGCGAAAGCCAAGGGTGAGAAGAAGAAGACCTCCACAAAGCTAATAGGCGGTGTCAGTAAGGTAGAAGGAAAGGGCATGGCAAAAGTTTCGCGGCTAACAGTAGGGAAGGAGGGTTGTTCCTATTGTCATAGGAAAGGGCATTGGAAGAAGGGATGCAGGGCTTGGAAAGCCAGAATCCAGGATCCGAAGCACGTTGAGGCTTCGACTTCGAGTGTGTTTGTGATTGAAAACTGTATGTCAATTAACTCTACTTCCTGGATACTAGATACCGGATCAGGATCTCATATCTGTAATTCTTTACAGGCTTTGAGAAACCGTAGAGTTATCAGGGCAGGCGATATGACTCTCAGGGTTGCTAACGGAATGAGCGTGGACGCTGTATCCGTAGGGGAATATCACCTAGGATTGACAAGTTGGCGGATATTGATTTTACGTAACTGTTTGTGTGTACCTAGTCTAGCTTGTAATATCATATCTGTATCTTTACTTTCTAAGGAAAGATATGATTTTACATTTGTAAGAGATGTGGTCCATATCCACCTAAATCAAAGTTTGGTTGGGTCAGGTACACTAGATAACGGTATATACATATTAAATCAAACTCAGGTTTTCAGTGTCCAGAACACACTTAAAAGAAAGTCTACGGAATTAAATCAGGCTTTTTTATGGCATTGTAGACTGGGTCACATCAATGAAACACGATTAACGAAGTTACATAGAGAGATATTTGGATCCGTTCGAATATCAGTCTTATGGGAAAGATGATAAAGACTCCGTTCACTGGACACGGAGTAAGAGCGAGCGAGCTCTTGGGACTCATACACAGCGACGTGTGTGGTCCAATGTCTACCCATGTACAAAGTGGTTATTCCTAGTTCATTACTTTTACGGATGATTTCTCTAGGTATGGACATATCTTCTAGTTGAAACATAAATCCGAGGCCTCTGAGAAATTCCGAGAATATAAGAATGAAGTGGAAAAACAAACAGGCAAAAGTATCAAGACACTGAGATCTGATCGAGGTGGTGAATACTTAAGTGTCGAGTTCCTGGATTACCTAAAAGGGAATGGAATTCTCTCTCAGCTTACTCCTCCATACACACTACAACACAATGGTGTATCGGAAAGGCGGAACAGAACCCTATTGGATATGGTTCGTTCCGTGATGAGTAATGCTGAATTGCCGCGATCTTTCTGGGGTTATGCACTAGAATCGGCTGCATATATTTTGAATAAGGTTCCTACCAAGACTGTGCCTACCACACCATATCAGATGTGGAGTGGAAAGAAACCCTAACTTAAGTACCTTAAGACATGGAGATGTCCAGCTTTTCTAAAAAAAAGCAGCATGCGGACAAACTCGAGGCACGCTCAGTACTGTGTAAGTTTGTGGGATACCCAAAGAACTCCAGGGGGTATCTTTTCTATTACGCAGAGGAACAAAAGGTCTTTGTTTCTTGTCATGCCCACTTCTTGGAAACTTAATTTTTAGAAAATCAGATAAGTTGGAGCGCAATAGAACTGGAAGAAATTCCAGAACCACAAGCTATTACTGAAAGTATGGTAGAACCAGAGGTTTCAGAAGAATCAGACATCCCCGCACCACTCCGCAGGAGTAGTAGGCTGTCTCATCCACTCGAGAGATACTATGGTTTTTCAATATACGGGGATAGAGAAGATTGCATCATTGATAATGATGAGCCGACTAGCTTCCAGCAAGCCATTCAGAGCGGAGACTCGGTAAAATGTCTAGATGCAATACGGGTCGAGATGGAGTCCATGTACACCAACAAAGTATGGACTTTGGACTTTGCTCTAGAAGGGGTAAAACCCGTAGGCTGCAAATGGATCTTTAAAAAGAAGATTAGTGTAGATGGACTGGTTGTAACCTATAAGGCTAGACTTGTTGCAAAAGGTTTTCGTCAAAGACCTGGTTTAGACTATGATGAAACCTTTTTCTCCGGTGGCTATGTTCAAATCCATTCGGATCCTTCTTGCCATTGCTGACTTCCACGATTATGAGATTTGGAAGATGGACATAAAGACGACTTTTCTAAATGGATATTTGGAAGAGTGCGTCTATATGAATCAGCCAGAGGGTTTCAATCAGAGTGGGAGCAGCGGGAAAGTGTGCATGTTGCTTAAGTCTATTTATGGACTAAAGCAGGCAACGCGGAGTTGGAACATCTGTTTTGATGAGACGGTCAAAGAATTCGACTTTATCAAAAATTCAGATGGACCATGCATATATAGTAAGATTATAAAGAGAACGGTGGTATTCATCGTCTTGTATGTGGATGACATTCTCTTGATAGGAAATGACATTCCTATGCAACAATCAGTCAAAGGATTCTTGTCACAGAGGTTCTCCATGAAAGACCTGGGTGATGCCTCCTACATTCTGGGGATCCAGATATATCGTGATAGATTAAAGAGGATGTTGGGATTTTCGCAGTCCAGGTACATCGACACCATACTGAAAAGATTTAGTATGGAAGATTCGAAACACGGTAATCTACCGGCTTGTCATGGAATCACCTTCTCCAAAGAGATGTCTCTTGTTTCCCCCAATAAAAGAGCAAAGCTCTCTTCAAAACTCAAGAGGCAGCGCCTCACGTGCTTTCTACGAGGACGCCAGCGCCAGAGTTAAAAAAACTCTTATATTGGCGTCGCACGTGCTCCTCACGTGGGCGCCGATGTGCAAAGCACATAAAGGAATTAAAACCATAATTAGCGCCCACGTGCACAACACGTGATCGCCAGCGCCCAGGTATAATTAAATTCTACTCTCTGTTAAACAGAGCCGTTGGATAAAAGATCCAACGGAGATGATAAATCATCAAGACTCGGAATTGAAATTCTGTTAAGAGGAAATATTCCTCAAATCTTTCTAAAACAAGAAATATACCTTCGGTGGGATCGTAGAATAAAATTCTATGCCCTCAGTAAAACAGAGGACCATTGATCTAAAATCCAATAGTGATTAAAAAAATCAATCACCGTTTTGCAGAATAAATTTTGTGCAAGGGAAAATATTTCACTAATCCTGTTCTGCAAAACAGAGACCATTGGATCAAAGATCCAATAGTGGGCAAAAATCCCCAAATTAATTAGAATCTCTTAATGAAAGATTTCTTCAACTAATAAACAAACTCGCCTCTACTATATAAAGGACCCAAGAGTTCAAGTCTAAAGAAAAGGAACCCCCCATAAGCTTAAAAAAAAGAGAAAGCATCGAAAGAACAAAGAATTAAATTCTCGAGAAAGAAGAACTCTCTTCTTGGAAATTTTAGGTAAATAAAAGTAGATAAAGGTCCTATGGATCATTCGAAAAAGAGAGAGAGCTCAGGAGTACTTAGCACTCAGTGGGTGGCGCTCAGCGCCCAGCGCCCCACGTGCCTCTCCCGTGTGCGCTACAAAAGAACTCTTGAGTGCTTAGCACTCAGTGGGCAGCGCCCTATATGCCCCTCATGTGGGCGCTATAAGAGTGTCTAGCACTCAGTGGGCGGCGCTCAGTGCCCAGTGCCTCACGTGACCCTCACATGGGCGCCATAAAATAAAAGTGTTTGGCATCCACTAGGCAGCGCCTAGCTCTTCATGTGCTTCGGACGTGGACGCTATAAAGAGTGCTTAGCACTCTATATAAAGATAAAATGGGTTAAATTTTTAACACTTATTGGGCAATCCCTATGACTAAAAGCCCACATGATTATATGTGAGCGTCAGAATTCACATAAGTGCTCAGCACTTTTTGCACAAAAAAAAGTGGACTGATCCCAAACAAGTGCTTAGCACTCATTTTCAAATAAAAAGAAAGCTGAGTGGACCAAGCCCAAGTTGGTTAGGTCCCTTGAGAGTGGAAACTCCCTAATTCAGATCAACCGAGCCTAAGTGCTTACTACTTCCCAAACTGATCTTAGTCCCAAATGCGACTATCGATCTTCCAACTAGTGATATCCCAAAAAAATATTCGTCCCACATTCCCCTGAGGAAATCTTAGTCTCAAAATACGACTAATGATTTATGGGTTTACCATTAATCCTTTTTTCCTTCAAATACGGGAATTGGTTCAAGGGTGCATCTTTCCACACGTCTGATCCACGTCGTTGTAATTCCCCAACGTCTTCAAAGAGGTGGCGGGTCCTAACAACCAACGGTTTTTTGGTGCACTTCCAAACTGATGTGCACACCTCAAATCAGACCGCCCCCAAACTGGATGCATCCCATATCATCGTTGCTCATCCCGTCACGTAATAAGTACACATGCACGCAAATTGAACAATGGACCGAGATGTCCCTAAACCAATAACGGACCGAGACGTCCTTAAACCAAAATCTCACCTCCAAAATGGTGATCAACGGACCGTAACATTCTTAAACTAAAACTCTCACCTCCAAAATGGTGATCAACGGACCGAGACATTCTTAAACTAAAAACTTCACCTCAAAATGGTGATCAGCAGACCGAGATGTTCTCAAACTAGAACATCGCCTCCAAAATGGCGATAACGGACCGAGACATCCTTAAACTAAAATCTCACCTCCAAAATGGTGATCAACGGACCGTAACATCCTTAAACTAAAAATTCACCTCAAAATGGTGATCAACATACTGAGATGTCCTCAAACTAGAGCTTCGCCTAAAAAATGGAGACAATGGACCGAAATGTCTTTAAACTAAGACAACAGCTCAAATGCTCTCTTGTTGGATCTGAAACAAAAATGATCCTAAAACCTTGTTAAGTAGATTTAAGTTGATCTTAATCTCAAACTAGATTAACGACCTTTAAATCAAACCAAGCCCAAATCTAAAATATATGGATTTGGACTAATCCGCGCCCTACGGGCGACAACATAAATTAGTCTTCGTATAAAATCCACGGGCAACCAAAACAAACAAAAACACACACGACACGAAGTGAACTTCCGGAGCAGGAGAGGGTGGTTTTCGCGATGCGGTAACGTAATTAACTGCAGGGGCTTGCGCCTAAAGGGAAGAGCGTCCCCACAATCAAAAACCCCTCGCAAACGAGGGGGATCTGACGAAGTCTACTACAATGACCGCGTCTAACCAAACCTCCGATATACGGTGCCATAAATCAACTTGGCATTTTCATAGTGGTGGACAGATAAATCCAAATAGTATCTGCCCACAAAATTCAGGCCAGGCGTCCCAACGTCCCGGACGCGTCTTTCGGCAGTGAACAGATTCTGGCACTCCCGGTGGGACCTTTTCCTCTTTCCACTTGACACTTCGTGTGTCGTGTTTCGCGAAAAAAATTGCGGTTTGCAATGGTTGCCCTTGGATTCGAGGTACTAAGATTTGGTATCTTGTTCCTGTGCAGAAATAAGAAGTGAACATCAGTGGCTTCAAGCTGCACAAACTGCAACAGTAACACCCGCTCTGCCCCAACTTGAGGAGTAACTTACGGGCCCAATGTGACTTCCATCTTTTCAATGCCGGTGGGGCATGTGACTCAGGCCACCACAGGATTGTTCTTTGGGACCATGCTCCTGCCAACAAGCTTCAGCGCCCCAGTACCACCACAGGAAGCTCCCACAAAGTCATTATTCGATCGACTTGCAACCACCAAGGCCCCTCTCAACGGGTCGTCCAAGTCTGCCACCTCAATCTTCAACAGACTGAGCCAAAGCTCAAGTGGGCCCGCAAAGAGGCTCGCAATACTTGAAGGTATTATCCCGAAACGGATAGCCGTTCTTGCTCCGGCAGGTGAAGTCATCAAAGGGGATTCTCCTACTAAAGGATCGGTCTTCGCAAGATTGGCCGTTTCAACTCTTGCTGTGAGTGAAGTCTTCAAAGGTGCTTCCCCTACCAAAGGTGCTCTAATGTTGGAAGTTGACGCTGCTGTTCCAACCGGGAACAGCTTTGAACTGCTTAGGAGGGTGCGGAAGAACTCTCCGACCGCAGTGCTGAAGAAATCTCCACTTCCTACTAAAAACATGACGCAGGAAAAGCCAGAGCATCCCCCTAGCAGCTGTCCTCCCAGATCCATAGAGTCTGGCAGAAAGTCTAAGATTCTGTGATCAATAAGAACTACTCTCATCAACCGGAGAAAATGAATGTTCGACAAGAGAAAAATCATCCCTCCAGCATACAGCGAGGGACTTCTTTCACACAAGCGCCTGCTGCAATGGGTTCTTCAACTTCGACCTCCCACAAAAAGAGAAGGCTGGAGAATCTCCCACCACCGGCAGCAAATTCCAAAGGCGCTGGAACGAAACGCCCCAAGTCTGGGGGCATGATCGTGCACACTGTTTACATGGCTTCCGGAAAAGAGGAGAGTCATGCTTCCATGAGTCATCGTCCGCAAACTCGGTCGTTAACAAAAGATCATGAGCAACAACAAAAGCTCTAGGAGATGCTGACGAAAATGGCAACACTCACAGGACAGAAAGAAAGCCTGGAAGCAGCGTCTGAACAGTGCCAGGAGAAGGAGACCGATACGAAGTTCCTGTGAAGGGTACTGGAAAGAAAGTAAAAGGAGGCCGCGGAACAGGCTGCTAATATAAAACAGATAGCGCTCATGTTCCAAGACATGGTTGGAATGAGATCTAGCCAGAACCTCCAGCTAAAGACCCGCTGATAATTATCGAGGATGACAGAAGGGAAACATCAAACCCTCTTCCAGCTTTATCAACAGCCAGGGAGGAAACGATCTCCAAGACTGCCCTTGATGATTACATAGCTCAACAAATACGAGCTCATCAGGCAAGTGAATCGGCTGGCCAAGTCATCAGAACAGGGCGACCGTACCTAGGCTGGTACGATCAACGAAACTACCCACCGGGATATACGATCCCCAAATTCCATGTATACAAAGGTACAGCCAACCCGCATCAGCACGTCACTCAGTTCAGAGCTTTATGCAGCAATACTGGAGGCAACAACAAATTACTGCTTCGCCGGTTCGTTGGCAGCCTGTCAGAAACAACTTTTGAATAGTACTCGAAGCTCCCTAACGACTCCGTCAAGACATTCACAGAAATGGAACTGCTATTCACGCAGCGGTTCGCCAGCGCAAGAGAGTGCACCCTGATCATAGCATTAATCAATGCCAGGATGAAGCCAGGAGAGATATGGGTTCAATACGTGATCCGGTGGCGGAACCTATAGTCAAAATGCGAACAACATATTGAAGAAGCTCCTGCCGTGGGCATGTTCATAGGGACTCTGGATCCTCAGATGACTGTGTCCCAGTTCATGACGTTCTTTAAACCAACCACCTTCCAGGCATTGATCGACAAGTTGGCCTAAATGGACCAGATGGGCCACGGACCTTCCTCTTCAAAAATAGACCATCAGAATGCAAAGGGTAAAGGGAAAGCGGACTTCGTTGCCAACACTCAACAATAACCGAGTGACCCGAAACCGGTTGCTCGCCAAAAAAACGTGCGCCCGCGCCAATCCCTGGAAGAGAAGTTAGGACGTGCTTACTCATTCCCCCATGATAAAATGAGGAGATTGTTCGAATTGTCAATGCGCAACAAACTAATCACTCTGCCGGACCCAAAACGTCCACCGCAGCCTGGTGACGTCAAAAACCCCAACTATTGCTCCTATCACAGAATGGTGAGCCATCCAATTGAAGTTTGCTACGTCTTAAAAAATTGGATCGAGGACTAGTATCAACTGGGGAAATTTGCGCTTTCTGAGAGCTGGAGGGTGAACCCACCATATAGGCACGCTCCTCAAAAGGTGGCTATGCCGGGGGCATCATGTTCATTTATGGAAGAAGCACCGTGGGAAGTTGTCCTTTCAGCTAAAACCAAAAGAATGCTAAGGATTTTCAAGTATTTCCGGCGATCAGGTGGAAAAGCCCGCTGGAGCCCGAGATCATTGAGAGGTTGCTGAAACCACATTCCACACTGAAAACTGCTAACGATGGGCAAAACACCTAGGTCAAGCCTTCAAACTCTTCGAAGGGAAATAAGAAGACCAAGAAGCCCGTGCAACCAGACGACAAGCGCATGGACCTCCAAAAGTACATCGACGCGCTGGAGGAGTACAATCAGAAGGCGGGGACCCCAGTCACCCTTAAAGAGTTTCTCAACCATATACTTGAGAACGGAGATAGTGACGATGATGAGGAAAATGGCTCGTCGGAAGAAATCGAAGATTATGTAGCAAGTTGCCACATGGTTTCTCATTCGTCGTCATATAACGAAGAAACGCTCTCGGTGTTAAAAAACAACGCAGAGGAACTGGGGGAAGGACCGGTGCCGAAATCCCCGGAGCTGCCAGAAGACCCAATGGACAGGCTGCTAAATGAAGCTTTTCAAAAGGGCAGAGCTGATCGAGAGCGTGAAACGGCCATATACGAAAAGGCCAAGCGTTGGTGTCTGGATGAAGAAGAAACGGCGAGGAAGAGTCATGAACTACTCCAACCAGACCGAAGCACACCTGCGGCAAACAAAAGCAAGTCTAAGACGGAGAAGCGGTTCACCAAAGCCCTGTCAATAAGAATGAAGCTGACATCTCTCAAGGGAAGTATTCCTGGGGCCACATGCCTCAACGAAGAGATTTCACATCCGAACTACTGCCTATATCATCGGAGGGTCACCCACCCCACCGAAGAATGCAATGTCTTCAAGAAGTGGTGGCAAGGATACGTTGCTCACCGACAACACTTCAAGCGGATGAAGCGTAAGGATCTTCACCAACAAAGAAGCGCGACAGATGAGCGTGAAAGGATAGCTAGCAACTGTCATATGATTGGTACCAGTTTGATAAAAGGAAAATCTCAAATTCTTATGTTCGGAAGAGATTCTGAGAAAGAAATAACCGTCGGCTCTCTCTTCAAAGAATCCACCTCCGGAAAAGAAGAGGAGGAGAAGACATGCGAGAACATTCAGCTGCGTAATCGCACGCTTCCTGAGAAGAACCTCAGGTCTACAAACAAAGGGTTGAGCAAAAAGACAAGGAGAAGGAAAATGTCCCTAAGGAAATTGCCCTCGATGATAGAGTCGTCAAAGAGCTCGCAGCCAAGGACCCGCCCAAGAAAAACAAAATGGATTACAATGTCATGGCACATCTGAGGAAGATACCCTCACAACTGAGCATGCTGGATGCTCTCCTACTGTCTAAAGAAGCAAGAGATTCTCTGATCAGGGCATTACAAGTGCCCGATCAGTTCCATGCTTTCTTTGCAGAAGAAAAGATGAAGGGTGGGCTGGCAGAGGTTCATGCAGCTGACATCATATTCGGCGATGAAGATCTTCTCCTCGGAATGTGCGAGCACAACCGTCCTCTATATGTCACCGAGTACTGCCACAACATCAAGATAGGGAAGATCCTGGTTGACAACGGGCCCTCCGTCAACCTTCTTAACGTAAAGGTGCTGAAGGAGATCTGCATGAACGTTCAGCACCTGGCTCAGGACAAAATTACCATATCCGGGTTTGACTCACAGTCATCACGGACGCTTAGATCCGTAATATTGACATTACGCTTTGGGCTTCTCATCACTGACATCAAATTTCATGTCATTATCGCCAAGACTTGCTACAACGCCCTGCTCGGCCGGCCTTGGTTACACGAGTACAACGTCATCCCTTCTACACAACACCAGTGTATGAAGTATTTCAAAGACAGCCTCGAGTACACAGTTACAGGGGAGCTAAATCCGTTCTCCGTAAATGATGTCCGAAAATATGAAGACGCCAAGTACTTCCTACCAGACTTCAAAAACATGGAAAGATGTCATAAGCCGGAGAATAAACAAAAAGCTGTCACCACTATCCCAATCTTTAGGAGAGATACCGAGGAGGATGAAGAGATAGTCTACTAGGGGCAACCCGAAGGCAACATGCCCGGCCCATCTTCTTCTATTTTGGTCTTCGGCAATGAATCTGAGGACGAAGCCAACGCCGTGTTCTCTACTCGCCCGTCAGCTCAAACCGTTACTGAAGATGATCAGAGTTTACAAATCACCGTGTTTCCACAGCGGCATCACAG
Source organism: Agapanthus africanus (assembly GCA_030015575.1). Classification (NCBI taxonomy): domain Eukaryota; kingdom Viridiplantae; phylum Streptophyta; class Magnoliopsida; order Asparagales; family Amaryllidaceae; genus Agapanthus; species Agapanthus africanus. The sequence goes on from JASDDO010000031.1 coordinate 571,305,834, forward strand.
AGAACTTGATGCGCTCAATACATATAGCGTACAAGAGCTGCAGACTTTCTACGTCCCTCCCAGGTGAAGAGGTGAAAAGGCGATCCTCTTCTACCGATCTATGGAGACCAAAGTGGAGAAAGAAGTCTGGCATGGTGCCGAGCTTGCCCTTGACAGGCTTCAACCAATCCATTTGCCCAGATATTATGCAGAGGGATTGAAAGGGCTATTAAGATGCCAAGGCGTACCTTTCAAACAAACCGCTTAACAAGCCCAATTCTACCACAAGATTTGGGACGTTCCCGGGACTCAGCGAAAGATGCCCAACGGGAGGATGTGACGACTGGGCTTAGATACGTTCGGTCTAAGAAACGGGAGCGATTCCATGGCTTTCGTGTCATAAATAACTCCGGTGGAGGAGGGAATGCCTTTCCAGATAGCGCTGATATTGAACCAGAGCGAGATCCCGCCGTAAGAATGCCAAGTCCGTCATTCGAAGAGAAAATTGACAAGCTAATGAGAGAAGCCGGTCAAAAAGTTTGGGATGACCACAGCCGCGAAATGGTCATTTACAAAAAGGCCAAGTCGCAGCGTCTCACTCAGCACCGCGGAAAGAGAAGATTATGATGTCCTCCATCCTCAGCCCGCTGTAAGTTCTCGGGACAAGAAAAAAGCCCGACACAGAGGCAAAAACATGGTAGAGAATGAGAATGGCGTTCTAAAATAGCGAAGCGGATCCAAGAAGCCACGCAGTCGAGAAAAAGTCAGCTGGAATCTGTCTTTTATGAAGAAGATGGGTCGGAAATACTCTTTTCCCAGAGACAAGACAAGGAAAATATTCGACCTTGTCATGAAGCATCAAATGATTACGCTTCCGAAGTCTCGGCATCCCGAACAAATAAATGTGGTTCATCGTCTGGATTATTGCTCCTATCACTGAGCAATAGGTCATCCCCTTAAAAACTACTTCACCTTTAAAGACCGGGTCGAAGGCCAATATCAAAAAGGCAGGTTCGTTTTATCCGACAGTTGGAGGGTAACCCCACTGCAAAAGCATGAATCAAAGATGACTTATACCGTGAGGACAAGACCAGCTCAACGTCAAGAATGGAAGCAAATCCATACCTGCCATGTGGTAACACTCTCAAAGGAGGGAGGGAACGAGACTATAGATGACTCCTTGAGGTGCTTCACAAATGAAGACGAGGATGAGGCGATCTCAGAGTTTCCATCAGCACTAAAAGAGCTGGAGGATGGGATACACACCACGACAGACAATCTAAGGAAAATTGACTTGGGAACGGAAAAAGATCCAAGGCCAACGTTCGTCAGTGAGCAGCTATCTAAGAAGCAGGTAGCTACGTTAAAAAATGTACTCATGCAATATTAAGACTGCTTTGTGTGGAATTATTCCGAGATGTCGGGACTGAATCCAAAAATAGCGGTACATAAATTGGCTATATCGCCAGACGTTACGCCAGTCAAGCAGGCGCCAAGAAGAATGTAGCTCAAACTCGAGATGAGTATCAATGCCGAAGTTAAGAAACTAATTGACTACGGTTTCATCCAAGAAGTTCAGTATCCCTACTGGATTGCCAACATTGTTCCAGTGATGAAGAAAAATAGGACGGTGCGCATCTGCGTAGACTTTTGGGACCTCAACAAAGCTTTCCCAAAGGATGACTTCCCAGTACCAGTTACCGAGCTGATGATCGATAACACGTCCACTCATGAGGTCTTCTCTTTCATGGATGGATCTTCAGGCTAAATCAAACAAAAATGCATCCTGAAGACCAAAAGCACACCGCTTTCCGGACTCCGCTAGGCATATCCTGCTATAAGGTGATGCCCTTCGGTTTGAAGAACGCAGGCGCTACCTACCAGAGGGCCATGACGAAGATCTTCGATGATCTCATACATGAGATTGTCGAGTGCTATATTGACGACCTTGTGCTGAAAAGCAAGTCGTACGAGGAGTACTGGGAACATCTGAACATAGTGTTCCAGTGTCTCCGGAAATACAATCTAAAGATGAATCCTCTGAAATGCACGTTTGGAGTCTCCTCAGGCAAATTCCTAGGATTCATCATACGACACAGAGGCATCGAAATAGACTCATCGAAGATCAAGGCGATTACGGAGATGCCCATGCTGAGAACTCTCAAACAACTGCGGTCTCTTCAAGGAAAGCTCGTGTATATCCGGCGGTTCATAGACAACCTCTCCGGCAAATGTCGCCCCTACAGCCATCTAATGAACAAGGGGACCCTGTTCATTTGGGATCATAAATGCCAAAGTGCACTGGACAAAATCAAGCAATACCTGCAGAACCCGCCGGTACTAATCGCTCCGGTTAAGGAAAAGCCCCTCATCCTATACACAACAGCCCTGGAAGGTTCTCTAGGCGCGTTATAGGCACAGGAGAATGACCAGGGGAAGGAGAGAGTTCTTTATTATTTGAGTTAAGTTCTCCTGGGGGCAGAAAACAACTACTCCCCCATCGAAGAGCATTGTCTGGCACCGATCTTCGCGATAACGAAGCTCAGGCACTATGCCTTGGCACATGAGTTCCATCTCATATCAAAGGCAGATCCTCTCAAATATCTGATGTCAAGGGCCATACTAACAGGAAGGCTTGCCAAATGGGCCCTCCTCTTGATGGAGTTCTCGATAACGTATCGACCCCTCAAAGTAGAAAAAGGCCAGGCCATCCCCAACTTTCTCGCTGAGCATCCGATACCAGCCGATTCTCCCTTAAATTGTGAATTGCTAGACGAACACGCGTTCGACACAATCGAAGGGAAGAATGAGGAAAATAATTTCTAATGGGAACTCTACTTCGATGGAGCATCTTCCATGAAGAAGCATAAGCATAACACCCCTATAATAAAAGCCGATGTGGGCCTCATCTTCGTGATTCCACAAGGAGGGATAATGCGTTTCGCCCTTTCCTTAAACAGAACCAAGAACAAACAATGAGGCCGAATATGAAGCTTTGATAGCGGGTCTTGAGATCGCTGTCGATATGGGAATCGAAAACCTCCTCATATATGGAGACTCCCAGCTGGTTGTTAGCCAAGTAAATGGCGACTATCAGACGTGCAAACCAGAGTTGATAAAATATGGTAGGAGAGTGCAGCTACTGCTGACACAAATCCCCTCCTACATCCTAGAAAGCATACCTTGTGCGGAAAATAGCAAGGCGGATGCATTAGCCAAGCTTGCTAAGGAGCTGGCTGACGAAAACCTCGATGATATAAGGATCGTTGTGCAAAGCCGCCGGGTTTTCGCGCCGGCAGAAATATCTTCGGAAGATTTAACAGAGCCATCTGAATGAAAAGAAATGACCAAACAAGCGGTCCTCCGAATAGAAGAAGAAGAAAAGGTCAAGGATTGGAAGGAAATCTTCATAGACCACTTCAAATCCCATCGAACACCCGAAAACGCATCATCAAGATATCAGCTCATGAAACGGGCTCTGTCTTTCGCTTTCGTCAATGACACTCTATAAAAGAGATCGCTTGACGGTTTGTGGATAAGGTGCTTGGAGCTAGGAGAAGCAAGGAGATTCGTTCAAGAAATTCATGATGGACTCTGCGGTTCTCATCAGGTCAGGCGAAAGATGAAGCTGAAAATCAAGAGAATGGGTTACTATTGGCCAATAATGGTTCAGGACTGCCTCGAATATGCGGAGCAGTGTTACTCATGCCAAATTCATGGGGAGTTCATCCACCAACATCCAAATACGCTACACCCAACGGTAGCTTACTGGCCGTTCAAAAAGTGGGGAACCGATATAATTGGCCCCATTGAGCCCGCATCATCCAAAGGACACCGGTTCATACTGGCAATGACTGACTACTTTTCTAAGTGGGCGGAAGCAATACTATAAGAGAAGTGAAGATGGAGAATATTCTCCACTTCTTCAAGACACATGTCATCTACCAATTAGGAACTCCACGACGGATAAGCTCGGATAATAGATCAGCCTACAGGAGCCATAAAATCAGCCGTTTCGTAGAACAACATAAAATAGACTGGAGATACTCCTCTTTCTATAATCCTCGTGCCAACGGTCTAACTGAAGCTTTCAACTAGACCTTGGCCAAGATTGTAAAGAAAACGATGTCCAGAAACAAAAAGTACTGGCATGAGAGACTGCATGAAGCTCTCTGGGCGTACCGAACGACGTTCAAAACGGCTACAAATACAACACCATACGCGTTGGTTTTCGGCACGGAAGCGGTACTCCCTTTGAAAATAGAACTCCCTTCTCTCCGAGCAGCGGTACTCCCTTCTCTCCGCGTAGCGGTTCGATACGAGCTAACAGATGACGAAAATGCCCATCTTCGGCTTAAGGAGCTCGACGGCCTCGATGAAACTCGCCTCATGGCACTACAAAACCTAGAAGCTTACAAAACAAGGATGCCACGCTCATACGAAAGACTGACTAGGCCGAGAACATTCCGCCAAGGCAAACTCGTGCTAGTCGTCAAAAGACCTATGATTCCCAATCGTGCAAAATGGGGGAAATTCGAGCCAAATTATGAAGGCCCGTACATCATAGACAAGGTTTACTAAGGTGGGGCATATTTGCTCATGGATATGCATGGCGAAAGACCTTTCCGGCCAATAAATGGCCGATTCCTCAAGAAATACCACGCTTGACGAGTCACGACTTAGGTCGATGATAGATGACGACGCTCGTGTCTGCCTGCTATCATCCTGAGTCAAAACTCTAAGTGGTATTCGAAAAAGCTTCACCCTAAAAATGGTGACAATGGATCACTACGTCCTTAAACTTGCAATGGACCACTACGTCTTTAAACTGGCAATGGACCGAAATGTCCTTAAACTAACAATGGACCGAGATATCCCTAAACTAACAACGGACCGTAATGTCCTTAAACTAAAGCATCACCTCAAAATGGTGATAATGGAACACTACGTCCTTAAATTGGCAATGGACCGGAATGTCCTTAAACTAGCGCTTCACCTTTAAAAAAATGGTGATAATGGAACACTACGTCCTTAAACTGAAAATGGACCAGAATGTCCCTAAACTAGTACTCCGTCTGAAATATAGAGCATAGTCCTAAATACGGCGATATCTTCTCTTGGGATCTATTTTGCAATCAAAGCTCCAACGGCAAAGACTGCAACCCAAGTAAAAAAAATGGTACGTCCACAAGCGAAATGGGCACGGATGAAAACCCGAAAGGGCATCGTGAGTAAAAACAGCAGGACTACCGGTGAGCTTATGAAAACCTAAAAGGGTGCAATCTCATTGTTAAAAAAACGTTACGTCCACAAGCGAAATGGGCACGGATGAAAACCCGAAAGGGTGCCGTGAGTAAAAACAACAGGGTTACCAGCGAGCTTGTGAAAACCTGAAGGGCGCAATCTCGTTGTTATAAAAAAAGACGGTACGTCCAGAAGCGAAATAGGCACTGATGAAAACCCGAAAAGAAGCCGTGAGTAAAAACAGCAGGGCTACCGGCGAGCTTGTGAAAACCTGAAAGGGCGCAATCTCGTAAAATTTTCACTTACGAGATCCTCTCGACTTGTAAGGAGAACTCCCCCTATGAGACCCTCACGGCTTATAGGATTCAAATTCTTAAGTTACAGGGATCCAAACATGTCCTTTGAAGGGTTTCCTTAGCACCACTACTAGGGTTTGGTAGCATCACACATGCAATATTTAAAAAATTAGAGGGTGCTAAAGAAATTAACCTAAGGATGATACTAGAAAAACTAGGGTAACACAAAAACTATTTCATTCCACAAGTAGTAAAGCACTAGGAAAAGAGAATACAACCTTTGTAGCTCCCTTAGCTAGACTCATTGGCTACTTGAAAGTTGGAAGAAGCTTGCTTGAGATCCTCCAAGTCCATGACGATCCACCCGGAGTCCTCTTTGTCCAAGCTCCTAGCTCCACTTGATCAAATGATGAAGTTGATGCTAACACTCTAAACTAATGGGCAAGAGTAGTATAGAATGATGATGTGGTTTGTTTTCACAATTCAAAACCTTAACTTGATCACTCTTTCACTCACTATCAAAACCTAGAGAGCAAGAGAGAGAGGAAGAAGAAGATGGCAATATGAGAGCTCAAGATAATGATAAAGGTTAGGATAAAAATGAGAATAGAAAATATATATATTTTGTAAGTGCACGGCGGCGCCCCGGCCGTCAATCCGACGGCCAAATGCGGAAGCGGTGATAAACTTTAATTTTGCGAACTTAGCAAACCGGCACCACCGCGCACTAAACACCCGGATCAGACCATTAAACTAGTTCTAGCTAACTATAAGACGGGTTAGAGATATACCGAATGATCCGAGTCCTCCGGGCTTCTCGTCGTCGTCCCGATCTCCTGCGGAAACTCCGGTCGTCGCCTCCTCGCCGGAAGGGCACCACATCGCCTGGATCTTTTACGGGCTCCCACCTCAATGCCGAGGCAACTCGGGCGCGAAGTTAGCTGGACGACGCGTCCAAGATGTACTGTAGAATGTGTAGGGTTGAAGCTATGTCTCATTTGGGGTTTTGTTGCCTTTGAAGATGATGGAGGAATCAAGATAAGAAAAATGGTGCTTGCATTTTTCTTAACATGAAATGAGATCAAGAATGCCACACTCTCACGAATGAAAAACTCTTCTTCTCTTTTCTCAAAATGAAACCTTATCATTTTAGAATGGTGGAGGAAAGAATACATAAGCAAGAGGGAGGTGAGTGTCGGAAAAGAGAGAGGGTGACCATATCCAAACATCATCATAACTAACTCACATCAACTACTAATCACCTCAAATCAACAAAAAGCAAGTGATGATGATAGATAAGAATGGTATCAAAAGATGCTTTCATAATCTCTCATCTTACAAATAAAACCTCCACAAAATGTTATTTGCAAACTTGCAAATAACACCCTCCATCGAAAAAGTCCGGCCAGGAAAGAACAAAGGAAAACCGGCCGGAACGGAATGCAAACTGGCAACTCCAGAAAACTGGTCCCGTAATAAATTACAGGAAAACACCGATACTGTGCATACACACCCGCATCTGTATTCCGTTCGGATACAAATGCAATGAGACAAAATCTACACTGTACTATACTAGGATCCGGCTTAAACCAAAGCCGGCTAGTAATATCCGTTCGATCCTGATCCGTGCAATACCACACGTATCTGATCGAACCCTGCCATATATCCATACGGCCGCTAGTACAAAACCGTCCGATCCTGATCCGTGCAATACCGCACGTATCTGATCGGACCCTGCCATATCTCCATACGGCCTCTACAGCGTTTCGCCCGAAAGCTTGAGTAACTGAAAGTGTGGTGGACTCTAAAGACTCGTCAATACTATGGCTGTGGATTTAACCACTAGCACGTCAGAGGTATAAGCCAATACGTGACGGGCCACCAGCTATTGACTAAAAGGGACGTCGATGAGCGAACTCATCCTGACACCCTACTGAGCCTGTCAGTGACAATATCCGTACAGTCCGGTCCGTTCGTCTATGAGCATCGCATGGCGGGCCTAGGGGGTTGGTAAAAGTCAGACCCCCAAAAGCGGTACAAGTCGTGTCGTAGTGTAGCCCAGAACACCCTGAGATACTACTGGAATACCTACCAGTAAATCTCCTGCCTTGGCCAAAGACTTCGTGTAATGGCTCTCCTAGATACAGCGCGACCTCACCCCCAATACCGGGAGAGACGAACCCCTGAAGATCCGCTCACTGCCTCCAAGTGGCTCGGGTCTGTACCCAACTAAAACCTGTTTGCACGACTCCTTTGAGCCGTGGTAGGGTAGTAATCAAAGCACAGTGGGAACTCACACGAGACAAATGACGATCCCCAGGTCAATGAACTAACCTGTACACATGTCACCTGGGAACTGCTATCTGACGTCAGGTATAAGACCAACTAGCATGTTCCCGGCGAGTCATGTCCGGTGTACTCATAACCCAATGAGCACCTGTATACATCTTAGGTGAACCAACTGACACCAGTGGCTTGTGAGACCGGCCACCGCCCCTCGTCGGGGTCTCGACTGTATACACTAGTCTACTCTGGAGAATCGATGCCCTGTCTCGAAACTCCCACGACTAGGGACCATTTAAGGATGTGCTTATAGACTCCAGCTCTCACTTATATGATCGCCCTCATACTGCTGGCAGTTAAGCAAGAATCCTAGGGGCTCTATCAGCGTGCAATAGCGACCTGTCAGGTCACCTAAAGCAGTACACGATGATAAAGGTAAACCAGATAGCATACTATCATCTCGAGTAAGACTGTCCTACCGGGATAGGTCCTCCCTCAATCATTGCAATCACGTGCCTGTGATCCAATAATTGACTCTGAGGGCACTATCTCCAACAATCTCCCACTTGCACTCAAGGCTAATTATTGTGATGTCGCATACTCATAGCCTGTGTGATACCGAACACCCAACTCCTCTACTAGTCAGTCTCACAAATCCCGTTTGTGAAACTATTGCGGTCGAGGAATAGCCTCAGTGAGTGGATCCGCCTAGATGTTTCTTTCTATGTCTCTCTATATCTCAAGGTCGCAGAGAAAGCCATCTCCCGAAATGAGTAATACATGTCTTAGAATGTCTGGATGTCTGATGGGACCTAGCTCATAAATGAACTCCAAATCCAAACTTCTTAGACTGTATCGTCAACTGAACTTAATCAGTATCCTGCGCCATGCCACCCTCAGTATTGCCTTGGACCACCTGTCCAAAATACTGCCCCTCGTCAGAAGGAAAAACTATAACTCTGACAACCTCCTTGTCGTCCAGGTCATCTTGGAAGCCTGGAATGATAACCGTCTCCTAAAGGAGGCAGCCGTTATCATATCCCTAGAACATTCACTTATGTTCTAAAACTGCTTCCGACTGTTTCTCCAGGATTGGATCAATGTCAACTTATTGCATCTAGTGCAAGAACAACATCTCGTGTGGTACTTGACATCTCATGATTAACTCAATTGCCTGAGCAAGTGATCTGCCAATCATGCACATCCCTCTCCCCTTTAGTCTGTAAGACACCTTTAGAGAGGATGACTCCATTACCTGCAGGTACACTACCATGCCAGGAGTCGTCCATTGTAAATACTCTTAGAATGCTGTCTAAGTACCCAGATTGGGAAACCACCCAAATCTAGATCTAAAACTATAGATCTAGTAACCAGTATGTCTGATATAATGTCCAAGTCCTTTGTGGAGAAACCACTGTGTGACGACCAAAGTACAACCGATCGTAGTATAGGAATATCACTTCCTACTTTATGTATGTCATCCAAAACCCGGATATCACACCCTACTACCTTCTCAACAGATCCATCCCCTATTCTGATGACGTCAAACCTATGACTGTCACATCAGAAATAGATGATCTATCTCCGCTACATCTTCTTTAGTCTATAAATAGACATGAGCCTGATGTCCACCAATGCTTCCGCTGCTCCCACTGACTACGACAACCCTCTGGCAGAGTCATATAGACGTGCACTTCTAAAGCTAGTTTAGAACGACGCTATACTCATCCTCCTGCCGGGTCTCGCAGCCTGGAACAACAACAATGGCAAGTGTGGGTAAACAAGAACTTCCCTGTCACCGTCCTTGAGGCTACCGGAGTACCTCTCGGGTGCCTGAAGTTACCCACCTTATCTTCGGAGTGGCCAATGGAATGTCAAATCAAATTGAATCTTTAGGTTCCTTATCAAATCTTCAGTAATCGTTTGCGGTTCTGGAATCACTTCCAGTTCTACCATACTCCCACTACTGTTTTTGAAAAAATCCATTTTTAATAAAACTGTGGCGAGTCTAGAACAATATTTCTATTGATCTGCCAGATGGTAGAAAGTCAACCCTCGTCATAGCCTGGGTCAACCTACAAACAACCATTACAGAAGCGTGCCTTGAGTTGTCCAGTGTCTGGTTTTAATCATAATCCGGACAACTCCCCGTACCTTAACAACGTTAAGATATGAACTGTTCTATATCCAATATAGAACCAGAGGCACTAATTTAATTTAACCAGATTCAAATCATGCAGCTGTCTCCAGTGCATGTCAACTAAATGGAGAGAGGCCCATCAGCGTTACTCAACTTAGGAATGCTTCCAATTATGAGTAACCTGAAAGAGAAGCAATTTCTCTTTATCATTATTATCAACTGAATACCATACACAAGTATCTACATCTTCGATCACTTTGAAGAATCCCGATACTTGCTACACCTGGTTCTCTACTCTATTCAAATACCTATAACTCCTCAAAACTTAGACCCTGTGTTTCTACGAAACACATGTCTAAGAACTAGAGAAGTTAAAAGTAAACAGAATATAGTATGAGGACCAACCCCTCTGTCCTAATGGACACTGGACAACATACAATACTCTGTATAAGTCCGCTGAGTCTGATAACTCATTCACTGTGTGTCGTAGGTTGAAAGCTGTACTATGGTTATGAAGAATTACACCGCTGTTTAATGCTCCTTACCTAACCATCCACTGATATAGGTAAATGTCATCGAAATAATATCAAAAGGTATATCTCACTCTATGAAAATAGACGTACAGATATATCAATTTGAAATTGGTGCACAATAGCGGATATTCAAAACCAAACATTTGCCGACCGGCAAACAGCCCAGGTGATCTCCTCAAATATACCGATTACAACGAATCCCGATATAATGAGGATGATCACCTTATTCCCAATAACTTAATCCCACTCATCATCTGTAAAACCATACAGATGTGAGAATCATACCTGGTAAATACATACCCTGGAGCAAGTGTCTAATTGGGAAATCAGTTTTCTATTAACTGTACACAGTGAACCTGAAACATTGAAATGTTTCGATGGGGTATCCTGGTATTCCTAGTAATGCCTATTCCATTATCCAGATTCACAACTATAACCGTATAATTCTTTGCCACCTCTCCAAATCCCTTTACATGTCTTTAGTCATTACCTTCTGCACACCCCTTTACGCCAAATGGTTTTCTTCCTTCCCTACCGTTCGGCACCAGCCTATGGTTTGAAAGAAGACTATCCAATAAGCATAAAGGGTGTACTGTCCTAATCCTAGGAGCACTCGCAACGCGAGAGAAGGTGAAGATAAAAGACCTGAATGTACTTTATTTCTATTTCTCCTGAACCAGGATCCATCCCCGAACCGGAACAAGTTCCTTTCGAGTTCGTATATAACCATACGATGGATTATCCAATAAACTGTGGATCTTCGTAGTGATACGAAGTGTCCTGGAGAAATACAAAGGTGATTTAGGATTGGCGAAGAAATACTTGGTTTGGTCGTGAATATCAGTCGCAATTTACTTTGCCCTCTTACTAATCCCTTGCTTTGTCTTAATCTTAATACCTTCTGCACACCATCGTTATGCTAATTGGTTTTCTTCATTCCCCACTGTTCGGCACCAGCCTAAGGTTTGGAAGAAGACTATCCAATTTGCGTAATAGGTGTACTATCTCCTAAACCAAGGAGTACTCACAACTTGAGAGAAGGTAAAAGGGAAAAGACAACTGAATAATCCTATCCGTTTTCTCCAGAACCGGAAACCATCCTCGAATTCTTTCGAGTTCGTATATAACCATACGATGGTTTTGTCCAATGGAAGTGGACGTTCGTAGTAATACGGGGTGTCCTGGAGAAAAGGGTAAAAGTAGGAGTGGCAATAAGGTTTGCAACTCTGACAATCCAAAAGCCAGTGTTAAGAAGGTTCGGTCAACTTGGTCACTGAGTCATAGTCTAGGGTCGGGTCAATGGTCGCTGCCAAAGAGAGAGAGAAAAGAAACACTCAGCGTGCACTCTAACCTAGATCAGAATGGTTACCAATTTATCTAATCTGGAAACCTCCCACTGTACCTCAAATTCTCCTCCAAACCTGAAAGAAGAATTAGTCGGGGTCACCCGAGGAGTAAACCAACTCATCAGTGGGAATCGGGATCCAACTATCATTGCATGATAATGTGACGGAATCCGCTCACGCTATCACACTCCAGAAGGTAAGCGCATATCTGGCAAGTTTCAGTTCTTTTGAAACTCTCGATGTGGATTTCGGCCCCATGCTCTTATGACCTTGACGAAGGTCAACAAATCATAAGTCACATGTCAAGTTCCACCCGTCATTGTCCAGGTTAATTTGAACCCACCCGTACAAGCCCTTGACGAAGGTCAACAAGGCTATATGACTGTCCCAAACCAACACATCTATCTATGCAGCAGAAAGGCAACAAGCAGCTACCATGCACTATGCCTTGACGAAGGTCAACAAACATAGCATGAATACTACGTGCTACCTGTCTGAAACGACGGAGGGCTACGAATGGTTTCTGGCGAAAACCTTTAACGTAATGAACTTGATATCGTTGAAGGAACGGATAGCTTTTTAGAAAATATAGTGACGAAAACCTTTACTAAAGAGGTCACTCCCGGTGAAGGGATCTCGGCTCTTTCCCCGTAGAATGAGGTGCAGGATATTCCAAATGAATACCACGGTGCAAAGCAAAAGTAATCGGCTATAGTGAAGTTAATGCCCTGACGCAAACTTCTGTCCAAGGGGTCACTCCCGGTGAAGGGATCTCGGCCCTTGCCTCGTCGACTGAGGAGCAGGATATTCCAAATGAATACCATGATGCAAAACAAAAGTGAACGTCCTTGCAATAACAGCTTTTTGAAAAGTGTTCCAACAACATCAGAATAGGTTTGTTTAACTTGCATTGATCCGAATCAACGCAGTCCCATCATTGATCACACCACAAAGAACGAAAATATACTGTCGTACGTATATGCCATCCGCATTCGCCACTGGGTCCCGTCATCACCGGTTAGGTTAGCTAACTAACGACAGAGCGGGGACTGGACTAGCGCGGATGAAAAACATATACAACATCTACTATTATATATACCAATATATTATATTTTGCTCAAGGCGTGATAAAAATGCAACATCACAGAAATGTACAGCATCACAGAACAATACAGATATCTGGGATCCCCGGGTTTCACAGAGCCACTACTGAAACCCGACGTTCCCCTGGTCGTGTGGATAGCCTGTGCAATGAAATCCTAGACCCCTACGGGCACGGCAAGTTACCCGCCAAAACCTGAAGCGAGGCAGCCCTTTCAGCGCCGTGAATGGACCACCCAGCACTTCACGGAATCCGGTAACTTGGGCACCCCTCCTGGGTCAACTTGTACCCCCTACGAGTGCGACGAATAGCCCGCCAATTCTAGAGTGAAGCCCCCTCCGTCCCAATTCCATGAGATGCGGGGTTGTTGCCCTCCAGAACCCGGCTATCCGTGCACCCCTCCGCGGGGTAATCCTAGTACAGAAAGTAAAATATACATACATCGGGTACATCGACCGCAACCAGGTCGTGCCCTAAAAGAATAATACAAACAGGCAGTGACGGCAGTCCACATGTCGAACGCTCGTCCCGCAATATCAAATGTACATAATACAACAACACGGTACTAGCATTGCATCCAGGCTATCCCCCACGACCGATCCGCAACATCACAGCATAAACACAGAACATCAACTTGAAAGTCACGTTCGCAAATCCGTCTAACCGGGCTATAGCAGTTAGACTGGATTTACCGATCAAGTGACATTCACGGTCGCAGATATAATGTAAATACTGTGAAATAATGTGTTTAAAATATCCGATTGATCAAAAATTAACAAGTGGGCCCCTAAGCAATACTGTAGCACTCACAGAAATTCTGGGCCCAATTTTAATATTCCAAAACCCCTAAATTTAGCCCAGAAGCCCACTGGAAAAAGATGATGCAGTGAGGACACCAATGTGCGGCGGAACCGCGGCCCAAAGGGGGGTTTGGTCGCGGTCCCGCGCCTCAGTGATCGACTCACTGCGTCGAATTTTTACAGCAGTCTTAGAACTCCCTGCACATCATTCTGAGACAACCTGAAAAAATTTTGGACTTCAAAAAATTTCAACAGAAAACTGATGTAAGGAAAAACGCGGTTTTTGGAATTTTGGTCGATCGGAAATGCAAACACATCAAACAGAGCTAGACGAAATTAATGGCGAGGCTCTGATACCACTGTAAGTGCACGGCGGCGCCCCGGCCGTCAATCCGACGGCCAAATGCGGAAGCGGTGATAAACTTTAATTTTGCGAACTTAGCAAACCGGCACCACCGCGCACTAAACACCCGGATCAGACCATTAAACTAGTTATAGCTAACTATAAGACGGGTTAGAGATATACCGAATGATCCGAGTCCTCCGGTCTTCTCGTCGTCGTCCCGATCTCCTGCGGAAACTCCGGTCGTCGCCTCCTCGCCGGAAGGGCACCACATCGCCTGCATCTTTTACGGGCTCCCACCTCAATGCCGAGGCAACTCGGGCGCGAAGTTGGCTGGCCGATGCGTCCAAGATATGCTGTAGAATGTGTAGGGTTGAAGCTATGTCTCATTTGGGGTTTTGTTGCCTTTGAAGATGATGGAGGAATCAAGATAAGAAAAATGGTGCTTGCATTTTTCTTAACATGAAATGAGATCAAGAATGCCACACTCTCAAGAATGAAAAACTCTTCTTCTCTTTTCTCAAAATGAAACCTTATCATTTTAGAATGGTGGAGGAAAGAATACATAAGCAAGAGGGAGGTGAGTGTAGGAAAAGAGAGAGGGTGACCATATCCAAACATCATCATAACTAACTCACATCAACTACTAATCACCTCAAATCAACAAAAAGCAAGTGATGATGATAGATAAGAATGGTATCAAAAGATGCTTTCATAATCTCTCATCTTACAAATAAAACCTCCACAAAATGTTATTTGCAAACTTGCAAATAACACCCTCCATCGAAAAAGTCCGGCCAGGAAAGAACAAAGGAAAACCGGCCGGAACGGAATGCAAACTGGCAACTCCAGAAAACTGGTCCCGTAATAAATTACAGGAAAACACCGATACTGTGCATACACACCCGCATCTGTATTCCGTCCGGATACAAATGCAATAAGACAAAATCTACACTGTACTATACTAGGATCCGGCTTAAACCAAAGCCGGCTAGTAATATCCGTTCGATCCTGATCCGTGCAATACCGCACGTATCTGATCGAACCCTGCCATATATCCATACGGCCGCTAGTACAAAACCGTCCGATCCTGATCCGTGCAATACCGCACGAATCTGATCGAACCCTGCCATATCTCCATACGGCCTCTACAGCGTTTCGCCCGAAAGCTTGAGTAACTGAAAGTGTGGTGGACTCTAAAGACTCGTCAATACTATGGCTGTGGATTTAACCACTAGCACGTCAGAGGTATAAGCCAATACGTGACGGGCCACCAGCTATTGACTAAAAGGGACGTCGATGAGCGAACTCATCCTGACACCCTACTGAGCCTGTCAGTGACAATATCCGTACAGTCCGGTCCGTTCGTCTATGTGCATCGCATGGCAGGCCTAGGGGGTTGGTAAAAGTCAGACCCCCAAAAGAAGTACAAGTCGTGTCGGAGTGTAGCCCAGAACACCCTGAGATACTACTGGAATACCTACCAGTAAATCTCCTGCCTTGGCCAAGGACTTCGTGTAATGGCTCTCCTAGATACAGCGCGACCTCACCCTCAATACCGGGAGAGACGAACCCCTGAAGATCCGCTCACTGCCTCCATGTGGCTCGGGACTGTACCCAACTAAAACCTATTTGCACGACTCCTTTGAGCCGTGGTAGGGTAGTAATCAAAGCACAGTGGGAACTCACACGAGACAAATGACGATCCCCAGGTCGTTGAACTAACATGTACACATGTCACCTGGGAACTGCTATCTGACGTCAGGTATAAGACCAACTAGCATCTTCCCGGCGAGTCCTGTCCGGTGTACTCATAACCCAATGAGCACCTGTATACATCTTAGGTGAACTAACTGACACCAGTGGCTTGTGAGACCGGCCACCACCCCTCGTCGGGGTCTCGACTGTATACACTAGTCTACTCTGGAGAATCGATGCCCTGTCTCGAAACTTCCACGACTAGGGACCTTTTAAGGATGTGCTTATAGACTCCAGCTCTCACTTATATAATCGCCCTCATACTGCTGGCAGTCAAGCAAAAATCATAGGGGCTCTATCAGCGTGCAATAGCGACCTGTCAGGTCACCTAAAGCAGTACACGATGATAAAGGTAAACCAGATAGCATACTATCATCTCGAGTAAGACTGTCCTACCGGGATAGGTCCTCCATCAATCATTGCAATCACGTGCCTGTGATCCAATTATTGACTCTGAAGGCACTATCTCCAACATATTTTCCTCTTCTCATTCTTAACCCTAGTTAATAAATATCTAGATATTTCTTTTGGAGCTAAATTGGCCATGGAAATTTAACTCATGGTTAAGGAAAAGTTTAGTGGAGAAATAAAATATTCAACCATGAATTATCTTATATTTCCATTTATCTCAAAAACAAATACCAATATATATTTACTAACATGTGAGTCTTATATTGCCACCATCAAGTGTATCAACAACCATGACACACAAAGTGTATGCATGTATGCGTGCATGCACATCTATATGTGCATCAATGTAAACATGTGCATACATGCATGCATACAAAAAAGACAAAAGGGTCTAAAGTGAAAAAGCTAATGGTCAATGTTAAATCAACACTTGATTTAGCAAACCGGTCATATCTCATGCGACCCGACCAATAGCGAATCGCCCGATTAATATATGGTATCACATACGCGCATTTAATCGGGTCCCGGCACATATCTCATATACACACCACATCGTTTCGCCTGGGCTAGGTAACTCCATTGTGGGACTCTAAGACTCGTCAATACGCCGGCAGTGGGGAATGATCATATCAAACACCCCCAAGCTGCAAGAGGTCAGCTAAACGTAACGGCCACCCGGGTATTGAACTATCAGAAGAAAACAAGCGAGCCTGTCAAAACTCCCGTTGAGCCAACCGGCAACACTACCGTACAGTCCGGTCTCTTCGTCATATATGCTGCATATCGAGTCTAGGGATGGTAACGTCGACCCTAATAACTCAATAAGTCATGACGATGAATGGTCTATAACAGATCGAGAAACTACTGATAACACTTATCAGTAAATCTCAACAGCCCTGTCCAGGGACTTACTGATATAGCCAATCGAGCACTGCACAACATCAACCCCCAATACCGAGAGAGATGAAACCCCTCCTATCGCTCATCGTCTCCATATGTCTCGGGACTGTACCCAAAAGCCACCTGTTTGCACGACTCGGTAGAGTCGTGGTAGGGTGGTAATCAAAGTACAGTGGGAGAACACACAAGACTTTATGACGATCTCGGGTCTACAGACTAACCTGTACCAGTGTCACCTGAGAACTGCTATCCGACGATAGATATAATACTATATAGGAGTTCTCTGTGAGTCCGTCCAGTGTACCCAGTCTCCACTGAACACCCGCATATGATCTCGATGTCAAACATCAATGGATGTGGGAACATCCATCGCCCATCATATGGGCCTAGAATCATACACGCTAGTCTACTCTGGTATATCGATACCTAGTCTCGATACACCTACGACTAGGAACATTTCAGGATATGCTTATAAACTACAGATGTCCCACTAGTATGATCTCCATCATAATCACAGTAGTCAAGCAAATATCCTCAGGGCTTAATCAACATGTGTAAATGAATAAAAGCATGATCAAGTCAACATGTCAGATAAAGAGTAACCATATAGCTTACTATCATGTCGAGCAAAAATGTACACTGAATATATATACATGTATAAATACATCCACTATCGTATAATGGCCTCTAGGGCATATATATATCCAACAATCTCCCACTTGCACTAAGGCCGGTTATTGGCATATCTCATACCCAACATCTCAAAAAGTCGCTCATGCTGCGGCTGAGGGAGGGCCTTGGTGAGTAGATCCGCGATGTTATTCTTTGTGTCTACTCTCCTAATCTCGATCACGCGGCGATCAACAATCTCCTGGATCAAATGAAAGCGTCTTAGGATGTGTCTGGACCGCTGATGGGACCTGGGATCCTTGGCTAACGCCATAGCCATATTATTATCACAATACAATGGTATTGGATCAATAATGGTTGGAACTACTCCTAGCTCCGAGACGAACTTCCTCATCCTGACGGATTCCTTGGCGGCATCATTTGCAGCAATGTACTCAGCTTCCATCGTAGAGTCTGCAACGGTATCCTGTTTGGAACTTTTCCAACTAACCGCACCTCCATTGAGGGTAAATAAAAACCCAGAGATAGATTTGCTGTCGTCCTTATCACTCTGGAAGCTCGAATCGGTAAAGGCCTCCATTTGGAGATCTCCGTTACCATACACCAAGAACAATTCTTTAGTCCTTCGCAAGTAATTAAGAATGTTCTTTATAGCTACCCAGTGATTCTCCCCTGGGTTGGATTGATACCTGCTTACTACACTAAGTGTATAAGCTACATCAGGGCGTGTACATAACATCGCATACATTATAGATCTTACAGCCGAAGCATAGGGTATAATGCTCATGCGAGCTCTCTCTTCATCGGTCTTTGGGCAAAAGTCCTTAAAGAAAGTGACCCCATGGCTAGCGGGTAAAGCACCCCGCTTGGAGTCTTCCATACTAAACCTCTTTAGTATGGTGTTGATGTACCTGGTTTGGGATAATCCCAATAACCTTTTGGATCTATCTCTATAGATCCGAATGCCTAAGATGTACGTGGCATCACCCAAGTCCTTCATGGAGAACCTTAGTGATAAGAAAGATTTGACCGACTGTAGCATAGAAATATCATTTCCTATCAGAAGAATGTCATCAACGTACAATACGAGGAATGTGACAGCTCTCCCTACAACCTTCTTATAAACACAAGGTTCATCTGGATTTTTGATGAAATCAAACTCTTTGATGACATCATCAAAGCAGATGTTCCAACTCCGTGATGCCTACTTTAATTCATAAATGGATTTAAGTAATCTACATGCTTTCCTGCTGCTCCCACTGTCAATGAAGCCCTTTAGATGATCCATATAAACGCATTCTTCTAAATCACCATTTAGAAATACAGTTTTAACGTCCATCTGCTAGATTTCAAAGTCGTAGTGAGCAGCAATAGCAAGTAGGATCCGAATGGATTTAAGCATGACTACGGGAGAAAAAGTTTCGTCATAGTCCAGATCTGGTCTTTGACGAAAACCCTTCGCCATAATTCTTGTCATATAGGTCTCCACCTGCCCATCTACACCAATCTTTCTTTTAAAGATCCATTTGCACCCCCACAGGTTTTACCCCAGGAGGTACAACGTCCAAAGTCCATACTTTGTTGGTGTACATAGACTCCATTTCAGATCTCATGATATCCAGCCACTTCACAGAGTATCCACTCGTGATAGCTTGCTGAAAGCTGGTAGGATCATCATCCTCCATGATGCAATCTTCTCTATCACCATCAATGAGGAAACCGCAGTACCTCTCCGGTAGGCGAGAAGTCCTACTAGATCTACGGAGTGGCTGAGGTTCATTAGTTTCTACCACACTGCCATCTGTATAATTTGTAAAAAATTCTTTTTCTAAAAATGTGGCATACTGAAAAACAAATACTTTTTGTTCCTCCTTGTGGAAGAATAGATATCCATAAGAATTCTTTGGATATCCCACATAATTATACATGACTGACCGTGTCTCGAGTTTGTCCGGATTCTGCTTTTTAACATAGGTCGGACAACCCCAAATCTTAATTTGTTTAAGAGATGGTCTCTTCCCATGCCATATCTCATATGGCGTGGTAGACACGGTTTTGGTTGGGACCCTGTTCAGAAGAAACGCTGCAGTCTCCAATGCATGACCCCAAAATAAGACGGGTAACTCAGCATCATTCATCATGGAATGAACCATATCTAATAGGGTCCGATTCTGTCGTTCTGACACACCGTTGTACTGTGGTGTGTAAGGATGAGTGAGCTGAGAGAGAATCCCATTCTCTTTTAGAAAGTTTGCAAATTCTGTACCGAGATACTCACCACCTCGATCTGATCGAAGCATTTTGATACTCAATCCAGTTTGTTTTTCTACTTCAAGTTTATACTCAGTGAATTTCTCGAAAGCTTCGGACTTATGCTTTAATAAAAACACATGACCGAATCTTGAGAAATCATCAGTAAAAGTGATGAAGTAAGAAAAATTGCCTCTAGCCTATGTAGACATTAGCCCGCATACATCACTATGTATGAGGCCTAAGAGCTCAGTAGCTCTTTCTCCGTGTCCAATAAACGGAATTTTGGTCATTTTACCCTTGTATCAAGTCGCATAAGATTTATATTCAAAAGGGTTTAAATATCCATCTTTATGTAGCTTGTTTAGTCTTGTTTTGTTTATATGACCAAGTCTACAGTGCCAAAGAAAAGCTTCATTTATTTTTGAAAGTTTTCTTTTATTAGTGTATTGTATGCTGAAAACTGTGTGTTGATTTAGGATGTATATCCCGTTATTAAGTGTACCATACCCAACCAACATTTGAATCAGGTTAATGTTCATAACATTGTTCTGCAATACAAAATTATATCCTTCATTTTCTAACAAAGAAACGGATATTATATTACAAATCATACTAGGTACATAATAACATGGGTTCAAAACCAATATACATCCAGACGGCAACCCTAAGTGAAACTCTCCTACTGCAACTGTATGTACATTGGAACCATTTCCAACCCAGAGAGTATGGTCTCCTGTCTTCAAAACCTTTCTATTTCTCTGCCCCTGCATAGAATTGAAAATGTGAGAACCTGAACCGGTATCTAATACCCAGGAAGCAGAGATTATTGAAAAACAGTTTTCTGTCACAAACACACCTGAAGCGGAAGCATCACCATGCTTCTTCTTGAGATCAAAGTACTCAGTGCAGTTGCGCTTCCAGTGTCTTGTTTTGTGGCAGTGATAACATTCCCCTTTTCCCGGTTCCCCAGCCTTGGACTTGTCTTTCCCCTTAACCTTTTTAACTCCTCCTCTAGGTTTGGTGGGTTTCTTCTTCATATTTCCCTTGCCCTTAGCCTTCGGGCGAGAGGAGGAAGATGGCCCAACAGTCAAAGCGGGAGTCTTCACTGACTTCAGCATGCTCTCTGCACTCCTCAACATATTGAGGAGTTCAGGTAGTGACTGCTCCATGTTATGCATGTTGAAGTTTACTATAAACTGAGCAAAAGTGGAGGGGAGAGATGGCAGAATGATATCAGTATATTGTTCGTTGTCCATTTACCATCCGAGGTCCTCAAGCTCTTCTATAACAGTTATCATCTTCAGAACATGGTCACCTACTAGTGTGCCAGGAGCCATCCGCGCCAGAAACAACTTTCGTGACGCTTCGTACCGTAAGACACGAGATTGCTCCCTATACAACTCTTTTGTATGGAAAAAGATGGATTGAACGTCCATCTTCTCGTGCTGCTTTTGATGTGTATTATCCATCGATGCAAGCGCGAGGCATTTGGCCATGGTACAGTCAGCGTCTATGTCTTGCGGACATCCTTATCCGCAACCAAAGATTTAGGACCTGGGACGGGCGGGGCTGGAGCCGTGAGGACATATGATACCTTATCATCAGTCAAGGCTATGTTAATGTTCCTCAGCCAGTCTTTATAATTGGTCCCATTCAGTTTATTTTTATCTAGTAGAAGCTTGAGTCCTGTCATTGGTATCTTTCATTAAGAGAGAGAAAAGAATACACTCAGCGAAAGCTCTTGTAAAGATCAGATTGGTTATTATATTATCTAATCGATGTCTCCCACTGCTTTTATCAAATTTCCCTTCAAACCTTAAAAGGAAAACTAGCCAGGATTAATTACAGTCTACAATTTCGCTAACTGTTCAGCCAGGCCAGTGTCAGTACTTGAGGGAGGTTCCCCGTGCTTTCGCACGGACCTAATTAATATAAACCTCGTCTTCTTAGAGGCTTAGCCTCGTTAACACCTTTCTAGACACCTAATAGGTTAGCTAATTGTAAAGTGAAAAACTCTCGTGGGATCAACTATTGCTCACAGTGGGATCGGGATCCAACCATCATATGGAAGGTATGCAATCTCATTGCAAATTTCAACTCTTAAAACTCCCGATGTGGTTTTTACCCCTAGTACTCATGACCTTAACTATGGTTAACAAATCACAAGCACTAGTCAAGTTCTACCCGTCATTTCTTGATTAATTAGACCCACCCACATGACCCTTAACTATGGTCAACAAAGTCATATGAATGTCCTAATTAATCTGCATCATATGCAGTATAGGAAGACATCACTTAGCTACCGTACACTACGCCTTAACTATGGTCAACAAACGTAGCACGAATACTAAGTACTCTACTTTCTAAAATGACGGAGGGTTGCGGATGGTTTTTAAGAATACCTTTAACGTTTTGAACTTGATATCTCCGTAGAATCAAATGGTTTTCAAAAGGAGTGGCTTAAGCTCCGCAATTTTGAAATGTAGCTTTTTCTTAAAAAAAGCCGAGTGGTTTTCAAATCTGATTTTACAATATATTTTTAGGTTTATTTTCTTTACATTAATCATATTAATTTAGTCCCATCATTTAAGTCCTCAAGCCATCACAGAAAAAGAAACGAAAATACAACGTACGCTTATGCCATCCGCATTCGCCACAATGTTCCGTTATGCACCGTAAGGTTACTTAACTAACGGCATACCGGGACGGAACTAGTGCGGGTGCAAAACATAAGCAACGTCTACTATATATCTGATATATAATATTGCATTCATCTCAGATATATTAAGCGATCACATCACAGAATATAGGCAGCAGAAACACATATATGATCATATAGGATATATTAGGATATCCGTATTTTGTATTTATCCATCAATAGAAAATACGGATTCCACGGTCGTGATGAATATCCAGTCCCACACCCTAGACCCCTACGAGAGCGGCAAGTGACCCTACCAATTCTAGAGTTAGGAAACCCGGTCTCGACGCCTCGAGATGGTCTCCCACTGGACCCCAGAACCCGGTCACTTGTGCTATCCACTTTGGGTCTATCCTAATGCGGAAAAGTAAATAATATATAACAATGGTGACATCATTCTCAATCCGGAAGTGCCCCAAATAAAAGAATATTACATACAAATGAATTTTACATGAATGGAAAGAAAAACTCTCATCTCACATAAAACTCCCCGGCCATTCGATCACGACGATCATATACATCATAGCACAGCAACACATAACATCATATGTCATCAACGTAAGCAAGTATGTGTACCCCAATTGCCGTTGACATATAGCAACGAAACCGGCGATACACATACTACACTTACGGTCGCAGAAATAAGTATCACATACTACTAGGCGATGTCAAACCCTTCGATCGAATTAGCGAACACCCATATTCCCCAGCAAGCTTAACACTTGAGCACCGTTAAATAATACCCAAAAAACTACTTTACAGACCAGCCATAGAAGGGCAAACTCAAGCCTCATTTATGGCGCCACTAACTACGGTAAACCCTAAGGTTTAGTCGCAGTTTTGTGGTCACATCTCGTGTTAGGGTTTCATTCTTCTAGAGGGTCCATAAGAATACCTGCATTATATATTGAGTTTGTTCAACCTGGAAAATACTAGTGTTTGATAATCGTTCGACCTGTTTAACGTCGTCAGGGTTACCAATACAATGCTAAAAAATACGAATATGAAATACTCCGTAAAGAGTCCATTACCAAACTAACATCACATGCAATTTTGGACTACCCAAACAATACTAGAAACCCCAGATAATGAGTAATAGAGCACTGGTGCAATACGAGGAGGAGAGGAGCACAATAGGCCGGTGTCGCCGGAATTCCTGGCCCAAGGCTCGGCCAAAATCCGAGCCCCCCTCCCCCCGTATTTCACCAATGTTCTTAAAATACCATAAATACCACTCTGCAGTTACTAAAATAATATTTAAACCAGTTTTTAAAAAAAATTCCAGAGAGCATTTCCAAGGGTTTCTAAAATCATATTTTTGAGGAGCTTTTCGGTTTCGCATTAACGTAACATCGTCTAGGTTTCTAGTTAGGCTCTGATACCATGAAGGGTTTCCTTAGCACCACTACTAGGGTTTGGTAGCATCACACATGCCATATTTAAAAAATTAGAGAGTGCTAAAGAAATTAACCTAAGGATCATAATAGAAAAACTATTTCATTCCACAAGTAGTAAAGCACTAGGAATAGAGAATAAAACCTTTGTAGCTCCCTTAGCTAGACTCCTTGGCTACTTGAAAGTTGGAAGAAGCTTGCTTGAGATCCTCCAAGTCCACGACGATCCACCCGTAGTCCATTTTGTCCAAGCTCCTAGCTCCACTTGATCAAATGATGAAGTTGAAGCTAACACTCTAAACTAATAGGCAAGAGTAGTATAGAATGATGATGTGGTTTATTTTCTCACTTCAAAACCCTAACTTGATCACTCTTTCATTCACGATCAAAACCTAGAGAGCAAGAGAGAGAGGAAGAAGAAGATGGCAATATGAGAGCTCAAGATAATGATAAAGGTTAGGATAAAAATGAGAATAGAAAATATATATATATATTCCCCTTCTCATTCTTAACCCTAGGTAATAAATATCTAGATATTTCTTTTGGAGCTAAATTAGCCATAGAAAGTTAACTAATGGTTAAGGAAAAGTTTAGTGGAGAAATAAAATATTCAAACATGAATTATCTTCCATTTCCATTTATCTCAAAAACAAATACCAATATATATTTACTAACATGTGAGTCTTATATTGCCACCATCAAGTGTATCAACAACCATGACACACAAAGTGTATGCATGTATGTGTGCATGCACATCTATATGTGCATCAATGTAAACATGTGCATGCATGCATGCATACAACAAAAGACAAAAGGGTCTAAAGTGAAAAGGCTAATGGTCAATATTAAATCAACACTTGATTTAGCAAACCAGTCATATCTCTTACGACCCGACCAATAGCGAATCGCCCGATTAATATACGGAATCACATACGCGCATTTAATCGGGTCCCCGCACATATCTCATATGCACACTACATCGTTTCGCCTGGTCTAGGTTACTCCATTGTGGGACTCTAAAACTCGTCAATACGCCGGTAGTGGGTGATGATCATATCAAACACCCCCAAGCCGCAAGAGGTCAGCTAAACGTAACGGCCACCTGGGTATTGAACGATCAGAAGAAAATAAGTGAACCTGTCAAAACTCCCGTCGAGCCATCCGGCAACACTACCGTACAGTCCGGTCTCTTCGTCAGATATGCTGCATATCGAGTCTAGGGATGGTAACGTCGACCCAAATAACTCAATAAGTCGTGCCGATGAATGGTCTATAACAGATCGAGAAATTATTGATAACACTTATCAGCAAATCTCAACAGCCCTGGCCAGGGACTTACTGATATAGCCAATCGAGCACTGCGCAACATCAACCCCCAATACCGGGAGAGACGAAACCCCTCATATCGCTCATCGTCTCCATGTGTCTCGGGACTGTACCCAAAAGCCACCTGTTTGCACGACTCGGTAGAGCCGTGGTAGGGTGGTAATCAAAGTTCAGTGGGAGAACACACAAGACTCTATGACGATCTCGGGTCTACAGACTAACCTGTACCGGTGTCACCTGAGAACTGCTATCCGACGATAGATATAATACCATATAGGAGTTCTCGGCGAGTCCGTCCAGTGTACCCAGTCTCCACCGAGCACCCGCATATGATCTCGATGTCAAACATCAATGGATGTGGGAACATCCATCGCCCATCATATGGGCCTAGTATCATACACGCTAGTCTACTCTGGTATATCGATGCCCCATCTCGATACACCTACGACTAGGGACATTTCAGGATATGTTTATAAACTACAGATGTCCCACTAGTATGTTCTCCCTCATAATCACAGTAGTCAAGCAAATATCCTCAGGGCTTTATCAACATGTGTAAATGAATAAAAGCTTGATCAAGTCAACATGTCAGATAAAGAGTAACCAGATAGCATACTATCATGTCGAGCAAAAATGTATATTGAATATATATATATATACATATATAAATACATCCACTATCATATAATGGCCTTTAGGGCATACATATATCCAACATCCTTAAGCCATCGTATTCCCCATGTTGCCCTTCAGGCGGTCCGATATTGGCCCTTATATATAATTCACGGGAAAAAATAAACATTTCCACCACCAAGTTCCGCCAATCACGAGGAATGTTCTCATATGGTGAATGACACTTGTAAGTCCTCTCGACTTATAAGAAGAAAATACTCTTATGAGATCCTTACAATTTATAAGAGAAAACACCACTTAGAAGTCCTCATGACTTCTAAGGAGAACATACACCTACGAGATCCTTACAAATCGCAGGGAGAAATACCTTTATGAGACCCTTACGGCTCATAAAGTCAAAAAGTCTTAGTCAGTAGGATCCTAACCCTATTTGTTAAGCCACCTTTGTTCAAATCAGTAAAGGCAAATGATGATTCGCTCCTAGCAATATCCCAGTTGCAGCGATGCTGATGCCTAAATCGGTATCAAATTCCAATTCCTTTCAAGGCAAATGATGATTCGCTGGCAATATTCCAGTTGCAGTGATGTTGATGCCATAATTGGTATCAGATCTCAAGTTCCATACTCGCAACTAAAATCGGTGAGCAAAAAAATGCATATGAAATAGCCAAAATGATGGGGCAACTCGCAATAAAAATCAGCGAGCAAAATATATGCATATAAAAACAGCCGAAATGTTTAGGCAACTCGCAATAAAAAGCAGCGAGTAAAAAGAAAAGAATAGCCGAAATGATTGGGCACCGCCATAAAAAGCCGAAATGATTGGGCAATCGCGACTTTCAAGATATAAAAAGCTGAAATGATGGAGCATCGCAGAAAGAAATTAAAAAATGATGAAATTTTTGCCCTGCAGGTGAGTCTACACCGACCCCTGTATACAATCCACAGGCACAAACGAAAGGGGAACCATATTTTTCCCCCAGGCTACATCAAAGGGAGAGCCAAGTCTTGACGGTTCACAAAACAACCTAAAAACTATCCCGACATTCGTCTCGTTGCAACAGACGCAATGTCAACAACGGCTTTCCTTCTCATTCCAGCAGGATACAGACGCGACGTCCACAAAGACTCCAGGGTCAAAAAAAATAGAGCCATGGCAAAATTCCTAGCTCCAAGTCTTGACGGTTCACAAAACAACCTAAAGACGACTTCAACGTTCGTCTCATTACAGCAAACGCAATATCAACAAAGGCTCCAAAATAGCCAAATCAAAAAGATGAGAAGGCCAAATTCGTAACTTCAGGGTCTTGACGGCAACTCAAATAAAACCCGAAAGACTATCGGAGATCATCCCACACCAGTGTGGAGTGGTTATGACTCATCGGGGCTCCCAAAACTGAGCCTAACTTCAAGTAAAAAAAGCGGCATGGAAAAATTCATACCGCTTGCTCTTCTGACGGTCAAACTGCCTAAGAAGATTACTTGAAGACGTCTTGTACAGCTCCTAAAGGGATCAGAGACATGACAGTCGCGGGGCTACTCGAACAGCAGCGTAAAGTCTGCATATCGGGGAATGCATCAGCCAACGCGGCAGTATTACGGACTAAAATCCTAGTACCATAAAGCCTAACGGACCTCTGCCATAAATAGCAGGGGTTAACTATAACGTTAGGACAGGTTTGCCTATAAGCCCAAGCGAGGTAAACTAAATAAACTCCGAAACGAGTCCATAAACTACAAGCTCCGAAATGAGTTCATAAACTAAATAAACTCCGAAATGAGTCTATAAACTAGAAACTCCGAAATGAGTGAATAAACTAAAGGCACCGAAATGAACGCATAAACTACAAACTCCGAAACGAGTTAGTAAACTAATTACCACCACATCAAGACACGGATAAGCGCATAAAAGAGAATGTATATTCTTATTCGTGAATCAAATTATTTAAGAGATACAACCAATGCAAAAAGTAGAACACAATTATAATGATTAAGAAGGAGGCGCTTTCAACAAACTAATGATCCGCTCAAGCGCTCCCCGCAATTCCTCCTCGCGTTCAGCTACGGCGGCCAGCTCCGCTTCGATTTGAGCTCGTTGTTGCAAGCAGGATGAAAGCTTTTCAGCAATTTCCCGTTTGACAGCTTCGCAACTTTGCGTGACCCTCTCAGTGAAGTCAAGCTTCTGCCTAAGCGCCAACCCTTCAGAAATACATTGTTGGAGGTTTTCAAAAATAAATTTCAGTTGCGCGGCATTCGCTTCAAACTTGGCGCGCAATTAGGCGGATTCGCCAGAAGCCGTCTCATGCTCCTTTCGCCTCAAGGTCACCTCTTGTTCAAAATATTGAATGAAAGCGACGCTCTGCTCGATCTATGCAGTTCGCTGAGATTTCAAAGTTAATGCTTCAGGAGCAAGGCGCTTAAGCTCAATCTCCTGCAGACAAGCCTCGATCTTCCTGCAATAATCAACCTAAGAACCGACGAGGTCTTCAGTATGGAAATTCACGAGCGTCGCCAGCATTGGATTGACTTCGTCGGAAATATTTGGAGCAGAAGTAAGAACCTCCTCGATAAATTCGCTTAACATTCGTCGGA
Organism: Agapanthus africanus; assembly: GCA_030015575.1. Taxonomy (NCBI): domain Eukaryota; kingdom Viridiplantae; phylum Streptophyta; class Magnoliopsida; order Asparagales; family Amaryllidaceae; genus Agapanthus; species Agapanthus africanus. Next base: position 571,334,498 of record JASDDO010000031.1, read on the forward strand.
TAGTCACCACACCCTTAGAAGATGGGCTTTTAGCGAAGGGCCCCGTGGGCATGGGAATGCGGGACAAAAAAGGTGATAAAGCCGGTGTAATCAATGGAAAATAAATTACAGTCAGATTTCAACTTGAAAGACAAAGAAAACACATGAGGGACAGAATCTACTGTACCGGCTGCTGAAGGTGGCAAAACAAGGAGCTCCGGAGGCTTGGCTGTTCTTTCGCTCCCTCCTTTGAACTGTGATACTGGGGTCACTATAAGAAAGGATTATCAGCAAAAAGTTTACTCACAAAAAGGAGAAACGCTAAAAAAAGAATATACTGACCACTGCTGGAAGAGGGAACGAGTTCCGATTGGAAGGAATAGTGCGGGTGTAGCACTTGGTACAAGTGATCAAAGAGCACTCCTACAAAGTTACAAAAATATATGGTTAAGGCAAAGAAAATTGGTATCTACAATAAATCAATTAAAGGAGAAACCTTTACCTTCCAAAACTCGGGGAGGCACAGAAGGAACCGTGACAGTCAAGGCAGCGGCCGGCAGTAATTCTTCGGCCGGTACAACTTCAGGGTTTATGGCGCCTATGCTCAAGACAAAGGAAGTATCATCAGAGACGCTTAACAGTATTAAAAAAACTCAAAGATAATAACCCCAGAAATACCTGACAAGTCAGAAACCGAAACCGTACCCGAAGCGTCACCAGCTGTGATGGCTTCTTCGGTTTCTATTGGGAGAGAAGATTCAACACACACGGCTTCATCCACTGATTCGACAAGGGCTATCGTAACGCTTGCATCACCCGCCGATATCAAAGATCCACAGGAGAAAGTGCGGGAGTTTGAACGGTCCCAGAGTCCAGAGAAAGATTGGACGCTTCATGCTCTTTAGCTGACGGCGCTTCACCTGTCACGCCGTCATCCAAATTTAGTCTTGTAAATAAAAAAGCGTATGTTAAATAAATAGACAATAAGGGAGAAGCTATTATTAAGGACCGTGCATTTTTATACCTTGAAGTAGTCGTTCATTCTCTTCACGAGCTATGCGCGCTACCTGTCTATGGGTAGTAGACAGGGCAGAAGGAACGTCCGCCGAAGAAATGTTAGCAGGTGGAACATTTCTTGAACCTGCACCCGCGGCCAAGACAGCGTCGCGTTCCCTTGCCGCATGCTTTCTGCGCTTCCTCTCAGCCTGAGCCGTGAGAACCGACCTCCTTAAAACTTCCGACAGGGGAACGTCGTCGTCAGAACCGAGCTCTGCCTCCAGAGCCGCTATGGCGTCCATCATCGGCTGCTTTAGCAACGCCTCCTGTGGTGGCTTCGGGATGGACTCGGTCGTAATCAGTGGCTTTGGAAGCTTTTCTGCGTCACCGCCTGGGATTGGAATTACACTTGGAACAACCTGGGTTTTGGTAGTCCCTGGAGCAAGATGAAGAGAAGTGTCAGACCATGAATAGAAGGAACTAAAAGAGAAAAGTTGTAGTGAAGTGAATTATACCAAGACCCAAGGTGGCGTGAGGCCTTTCTTCCTCCTAAAACATCTTGAGGGAAGCCGCAAGAGCCTCTTCGGCAGAAATACCTGTTAGAGAAGAGAGTGTTAATAAAGCATAATAAGGGGGAGAAGGGATAAATGCAGCAGAATGTAAATGAAGTATACATGACTCCGCAATAGAGACCAACGCTGCTTCCTCGCGAGCCAGTCGCTCGGAAGCTACGAGGAAAGCCTGAAGCTCAGTATCAGTTGCAGGCGTGTCAAGCAAACCCTCATTGGTTCCATATTCGCACAAGCCCTCACTATAGAGAGCATGGGGCTGCTGGCCGAATACGACATCAGCAAAGAATAGAGATTTCTTTTTCTTCTGCGAGCTGACACCAACAGCCGACGATAAAAGCTTTCTCTTGACAGGACTTTTCGGACGGCGGGTCCCGATCTCCGAACCAATGCTCGATTCTGGGGATGCTATAGCCGCCGCAGTCGCAGGAACACCCGGCTGAAGCTTCTCAGGGAAGGCTCGTGGGACTATAGCCATAGTGATTTCTCTTATAGAGGAGCGAACGGTTGTTCGTCGCTTCAAAAGGACCGCTGGATTACCGGTTGGGACGGCATCCTTGTGATTGAGTAACAGCCGCCTCTCCACACTAATAATAGCACCCGCCGCATGCTGGTACCATGCCATGTAAGCATTCAAAGCTTTCGGCACATAGCTCGGCTCGCTGACAAGGAAATGGGACCATGTATTTAATCGCATAAAATGATGCAACGCACTGCGAATATCCTCCTCCATAGCAGCCGGCTCGATTAAGAACGCTTCGAGAGGAACACCTTGATTATAACCCATCTGTTGAGCGAAGCGGTACGGGTTGTACCTCATGAACAACATCAAGGCATTTTGTCTAAACACTAGGAAGCTCGGCCTGATAGAGTACAGGTGCATAATGATTGAATGAAATTTCCGGTTCGTGTCGGTAGAAAATGTATAGAAATCACAACCAAAAATTATTTGACCGCAATCAATAACGGTGTCGTATATAGCGCGTTTGTAAGTGCGGATCGTCCACAGGGATTGTGAGATTCGTTCGTATTTGTTTTGTTTGAAATGAAAATTAAGAGAAAAGAAAAGAAAACGATTCAAGATTTATATCAATGAATTTCGATAATTATTTAGATCTAATCAAAAAATCAAGAAAGCATTAAAAATCAAGAATTAAGAAGTGATAGAATTCCAATCGATTTAAGTTTCAAGAATTGAAGTGAAGCTCGTAGGAGTCGATTAAATCTATAGACGTGAAGAAGACTAGCGATTACTATTTCTTATCCATTAACGAATTGATACTAGATCGATGACGATTTATTGAGGTTTAAGGATCTTGCGAGTTTCCTCATCTCATCCTTTGTCGTTTCAATGAATCTCATTCACAAACTAGCTTCTAGTAAATCAAATGATCAATCGTTGATCTCTAGTTCCGAGCGAAAATAATCAAGAACGCATTTCGCATCGAAACTAGATCATCGATCATTTGATTTTCAAGAATTTATAAACGTTATAGGGCTTAAGAAATGTTTCAAGATTCGTCAACTTCATCATCTATTGATTCTTTCGACTCCTCCACGAGCGGAGTTTTACTCAAGCATCATCACAAAGAACACATTCAAGAATCTAGATTGAATCATAATGCTTGAATTAAAAAGATAAGCAAGATAAAAGAATTTCACCTTTATTTATCGACAAATTCGTTGCAACTCTCTTGAAATTTACAAAAGGAAGGAACTAGATCGTCGATTTGGGCGTCGCTCGGCTCCTTGAGTCGCGGATCGGCTTGGACCACTTGCTCCGATGAAGTCCGGCTTCTCTTCTAAAGGCTTTGAAGAAATCTTGCTTCGATTGAACTCGGAGATCTTGAACTTGTTGGCTTTTTGATTGGATTAGGTTTAGGGTTTGAGGCACAAGTTGTGTCACTCAACTTGTGGGGGAGATGATGGAATTGTTGAACAACCTTCAACAACTTTCAACAACTTTCAACAACCTTTTAGAAGTGAAACCTAGGGTCCCTTTTATAGCCTTAAAAATCATTAGCTTCCTTAAGAAGCTAGGATTATGTTAGCTTCCCTTGTAAGCTAGTTAGTTAGGTAGAAGCCTTTAGAAGTAGTTAGTTAGGGTTTAGCTTCCAACTTAAGCTAGGAGGTTAGGGAGAAGGTTCTAGGCTTTAAGGTAGTTAAGGAGAAGCTTGCTTTGGAAGCTTGGAGTGTTTAGCTTAGATCAAAGGGCTTGCTGTACTGAAGAAGCTTCTGGAGTTTTCCTGAACTTGCAGTGGCTTGATGAGGTGTAGGACATGAGATAAGCATTCTGCAGTAAAGATCAGATGATGATGTGGCAATATGGCCGCGGATCCGCGGCACGTGCCTGCTCAGGACGCGGATCCGCGGTCACGTGAGGGCCTCAGTGTGCACACTTTCTTGTACTGCTTTCTGATATCTTCCTGGTATTTTTCTGATATATTGAATCTCACAATTTCTTCTAGATTACTACCAGATCTCAAGTTCTTGAGTTGGCGTATTTTTAACAGCACTGTTTCACAAATTTGGCCTTTCTCCTGGAATTTCCTCCACAGACTTCGAAACAAGTGTTGCGCTATACAAGGATGATGCGATGCCATGATAAATACTCAATTTCCCTTGAAATGTCGGTTTTAAAGTAGAACACAGGTAATTTGATATTTTACAGCTGTTTTGCTAATATGTACAATATGCAAACCGAACACTTCTAGATGAGTGCAAATGATAGGGAAATTGACGTGTTAAAAATACATTATTTTCGACTGATCACATAACCTCCCGAGCCCTCAATGCAGAAGCCCCATCCTTAAACGTATCGCCCAACGGTTGGACCACATTGGTGGATTCTTTGCCGATAGTCAAGACTTTATCGACAAAGGTCATACTGTCCCCAACTATGCGTGGTCGAAGGACCAATCGCTGAGCTTCTCGCTGTGACGGGTCTGGAGCAGAAGTGTCAACTAGGTATATAACCCGGGGAAGTTGTAGCTTTCATAGAATCGAGGACTTTTGTGAACGCCAAAGGCACCCAGCACTTGCATCTCAATCCATGATGTGAAGTAATGCAATGGAAGATACATGGGCTTTAACCCCGACTGAGTAGTGTCAGCTGCTAAACTCAGGCCGTGGTATAGATGAGCTAACCCCGCGATCCCAACGGCCACGCGTGTCCCTGCGACGATGCGATGAGCCGGATAAAAAACAGATGGCCTTATGTGGTGGGGGTGTATCGGAAGCGCGAACCAACTCAGCCGCAGGCTAATGAACCCCAAAAAGAACGACTCTTCGTCAACACCTGGGGAAGCGGTCTTCGCAAAGGGGAAAACTGGAGTGTCCGGAATAAAGAAATTCTTTAGATCATCTTCCGCCGTCGGCAATTTATCTAACCCAAAGGCGCTGCACAAGAAAAACTGCGTCGACCCCAGATAATCTGACTATACCATGACCCCCACAGATGAAGAGATTTTTGCTATGGGTCATGATCCTTAATAAGCGCGAAGACTTTTTGATCTACGGGTGCGTCAACGAAAGCGCTTTCCAAACGTACGAAGGGAAAAGAAGAATCAGAAGCCATAGTACCTGCACAAAAAGGGAGGAGTCAGCAATCGACATAATCATTAAGGCCTTAACATTCTTTGTCACTTAAAATTGTGTTGTACCACAGTTAAAAAAAGGACAAGGGCCCCACAAAATCAAGATGACGCCCCATCGATGATGGGGCAGTCACTCATTAAAAATAGAATCCAAAAGGAAATATCATTGGACTCGGGTGTTAAACTCTCTCGAGAACTGTGTTCTGCAAATAGATTTCAAATCTGTTAAGAAAATTAGAGAGGGAATAAAATTCCCAAATATTTTCAGAGCTATGCTCTGTAGAACAATCGGATAACATCCCAGAACCCTCAAAAGCAAAGCTTTCTAACAGGGCAAAACCCTAAAAGATCTTTAAGATCTACGATCTACTCAAGCAAAACAAAAGTTTCCTTTTTTAAGATCTCTAAGAGATCATTATAAGAGAAGAGCAAAACTCTGTTAATGGGTTAAAACCTAAAACATGAAGAGATTCCTTCAAGAGTTTGGTCATAATTCTTACCAAATTTTGACAGAATTTTGACTCTAAAAGAGTTTCCTTGGACAAAGATCTGAGCTCTGGAAAGAAAATTAAATTCTCAGAGAAAGAAGAAGGTTAGGGAAGAAGAACAACAGTCATCTCAAGGGCCAAAGGCCCTACTTATAGGCACAGGAAAACGATCAACTTCCAAGAAGATCAAACGGTGGAAAAAGTGCCACCGATGCACTCATGTGTGAGCCACGTGAGCGCAACGGTGGGGAGCATTTATTTCCCCCAATAAAATAGCAAAGCTCTGTTCAAAACTCAAGAAGCAGCGCCTCACATGCTTCCACGTGGGCTCCAGCGCTAGAGTTAAGAAAAACTCTTATATTGGTGTCGCACGTACTCCTCACGTGGGCGCCGATGTGCAAAGCACATAAAAGAATTAAAACCTTAATTAGCACCCACGTGCACAACACGTGAGTGACGGTGCCCAGGTAGAATTAAATTCTACTCTCTGTTAAACAGAGCCATTGGATCAAAGATCCAACGGAGATGATAAATCATCAAGACTTAGAATTGAAATTCTGTTAAGAGGAAATATTCCTCAAATCTTTCTAAAACAAGAAATATACCTTCGGTGGAATCGTAGAATAAAATTCTATGCCCTCTGTAAAACAGAGGACCGTTGGATTAAAATCTAATGGTGATTAAAAAAATCAATCACCGTTTTGCAGAATAAATTCTATGGAAGGGAAAATATTTCCCCAATCTTATTCTATAAAACAGAGGCCCTTAGATCAAAAATCCAATGGTGGGTAAAAATCCCCAAATCAATTAGGATCCATTAATGAGAGATTTCTTCAACTAATTAACAAACTCGCCTCTACTATATAAAGGACCTAAGAATTCAAGTCTAAAGAAGATAACCCCCCCCCCCATAAGCTTAAAAAAACAAAGAAAGCTTCGAAAGAACAGAGAATTAAATTCTCAAGAAAGAAGAACTCTCTTCGTGAAAGTTCTTGGTAAATAAAAGTATATAAAGATCATGTGGATCATTCAAAAAATAGAGAGAGAAAGAGAGCTCAGGAGTGCTTAGCACTCAGTGGGTGGCGCTCAGCGCCCAGCGCCCCATATAGCTCTCACGTAGGTGCTACAAAAGAACTCGTGAGTGCTAGCACTCAGTGGGCGGCGTTCACCGCCCAGCGCCCCATGTGCCCCTCACATGGGCGCTACAGGAGTGCCTAGCACTTATTGAGCGGTGCTCAGCGTCCATTGCCTCACGTAGGCACCATAGAATAAAAGTTCTTGGCATCCACCAGGTAGCGCCTAGCTCCTCATGTGCTTCGCACGTGGGCGCCATAAAGAGTGCTTAGCACTCCACATAAAGATAAAATGGGTAAAGTGTTTAACACTTATTGGGTAATCCCCATGACTAAAAGCCCACATGATTATATGTGAGTGTCAGAACTCATATAAGTGCTCAGCACTCTTTTCAAATAAAAAGAAAACCGAGCGGACCAAGCCCAAGTTGGTTAGGTCCCTTGAGAGTGGAAACTCCCTAATTCAGATCAAACGAGCCCATGTGCTCACTACTTCCCAAACTGGTCTTAGTCCCAAATGCAACTATCGATCTTCCAACTGATTATATCCCAAAATGATATTCGTCCCACATTCCCATGAGGAAATCTTAGTCTCAAAATACGACTAATGATTCCTGGGTTTACCATTAATCATTTTTCCTTCAAATACGAGAATTGGTTCAAGGGTACATCTCTCCACACCTCTGATCCACGTCGTTGTAATTCCTCAACGTCTTCAGAGAAGTGGCGGGTCCTAACAACCAACGGCTTTTTAGTGCATTCTAAACTGATGTGCACACCTAAAATCAGACCGCCCCCAAACTGGATGCATACTATATCATCGTTGCTCATCCCGTCACGTAACAAATACACGTGCACGCAAGATGAATAATGGACCGAGATGTCCCTAAACTAACAACGGACGGAGACGTCCTTAAACCAAAATCTCACCTCCAAAATGGTGATCAACGGACCGTAATGTCCTTAAACTAAACTTTCACCTCCAAAATGGTGATCAATGGACCGAGACGTCCTTAAACTAAAAACTTCACCTCAAAATGTTGATCAACGGACCGAGATGTCCTCAAACTAGAACTTCGCCTCCAAAATGGTGATAACGAACCAAGAAGTCCTTAAACTAAAATCTAACCTCCAAAATGGTGATCAACGGAACGTAACGTCCTTAAACTAAAACTTCACCTCAAAATGGTGATCAACAGACCGAGATATCCTCAAACTAGAGCTTCGCCTAAAAAATGGCGACAAAGGACCGAAATGTCCTTAAACTAAGACAACAGAGCCTAAATGCTCTCTTATTAAATCTGAAACAAAAATGATCCTAAAACCTTGTTAAGTAGATCTTAGTCTCAAATTGGACTAACGTATCCTTAACAAAAGACCATCCGAGCTCTAACTGCTCACATACATTTAAATTGATTTTAATCTCAAACCAGATTAACGATCCATAAATCAAACCAAGCCCAAATATAAAATATACGGATTTGGACTAATCCGCGCCCTATGGACGACAACATAAATTAGTCTCCGTATACAATCCACGGGCAACCAAAACAAACAAAAACACACACGACACGAAGTGAACTTCTGGAGCAGGAGAAAGTGGTTATCGCGATGCGGTAACGTAATTAACTACAGGGGCTTTCACCTGCAGGGAAGAGTGTCCCCACAATCAAAAAAACCCTCGCAAACGAGGGGGAATCTGACGAAGTCTGCTACATCGGCAGCGTCTGTCCAAACCTCCAATATACGGTGTCATAAATAAACTTGGCATCTTCGGAGAGGTGGACGGATAAATACAAATAGCATCTGCCCCCAAAATTCAGGCCAGACGTCCGAACGTCCCGGCCGCGTCTTTCGGCGATGAACATCTTTCAAGACTGATTTGGAAATGGCTCGCATGACATCTATACCCTACGCTTCCGCGGTAGGCTCTATAATGTATGTGATGTTGTGTACCAGACCAGATGTTGCATACGCACTAAGCGTGGTAAGCCGGTATTAGTCGAACACAGGGGAGAATCACTGGATAGCAGTAAAGAATATTCTCAAGTACTTGAGAAGGACTAAGTAGATGTTCTTGGTGTATGGCGGAAAAGACCTCCAGATCGAGGATTTTGCTGACTCCAGCTTCCAGAGTGACAAGGATGACTCTAAGTCCATGTCGGGTTATATCTTTACCCTCAAAGGAGAGGCGGTCTGTTGGAAGAGCTCCAAGCAGGACACCGTTTCTGACTCGATGATGGAAGCGGAGTATATCGCTGCTTGTGACGCCGCGAAAGAAGCAGTCTAGATAAGGAAGATCCTAACAGAACTTAAGGTGATTTCATCCATTCTAGGTCCAATACCTCTGTATTGTGACAACAACGGCGCTATAGGTTTAGCGAAGAAACTCAGGTCCCATCAGAAGTCCAGACATATCTTGAGGCGGTATCACCTGATCAGAGAGATCATTGATCGCCAGGAGATCGAGGTGAGGAGAGTAGATACGGAGAACAACACTGCTGATCCACTCACCAAGGCCATCCCTCAGACACAGTTCGAGAGGCTACTCGAGATGATAGGTCTAAGATATGCCAATACATGGCTTTAGTGCAAGTAGGAGATTGTTAGTGATATATGACCTAGAGGCCATTATTGTATCATACTGGTTTGTATATTACTTAATGGAAGCTTGGGATATTCACAGTTATATTAACAGTCTTGCTCAAAATAGTAGTATGCTACCTGGTTTGTTTCTACCTCAATATATGCATGTGTTTTCTTTTAGTATATTTCTTATACATATTGGTAGAGCCCTTAGGATCTTTTTCTTGATTACCAGCATTGTGATGGCAGTCACACTAGTGGGGGCTGGGAAGTCAATAAGCACATCCTATACAGGTCCCTAGTCGTAGGATTATCGAGACGGGGCATCGATACTCCAGAGTAGACTTATGTATACGCTTCTCATCCCAGCAGGGGAGATGGTCTGTCCCACAGCCATTAGTATTTCGTACTGGAGATAGTATGCAGGTGCTCATTGGGTTATGAGTATACTGGACAGGACTCGTTGGGAGCTGCCGGTGGGTATTATACCTATCGTTGGGTAACAGTTCCCAGGTGACATGAGTACAGCTTAGTCCGTCGACTTGACACTGCTACTTCGCCTCAGGTGTGTTCCAACTGTTCTTAGATTACTACCCTACCATGGCTCAAAAGAGTCATGCAAATAGGTAGTAGTTAGGTGCAGTCCCGAAGCACTTAAAGGCAGAGGCAGTTAGATAGGATTCATCTCTCCCGGTATTGGGGTTTGATATCACGCTGTGTTCGGAAAGCCATTACACAAAGTCCCTTGCCAGGGCATGTGAGATTTACTGGTAGGTACTCTAGTAGTTTATCAGGGTGTTTTGGGCTATACTCCGGCACGACTTATTGTGCTATTAGGGTTCTAACGATTACCGCCCTACTAGGCCCGATATGCGATACTCTTAGCGAACAGACTAGACTGTACAGAGATTGTCACAGATAGGCTCTATAGGAGTTCGGATGAGTTTTCTCATCGGACTTCTTATCGAGAGATACCTGGATAGCCGTTACATGCAGCTAGTACCGCTGACGGCTTATGGTTAAACCCACTGCCGGCATAGTGTCGAGTCTTTAGAGTCCCACACAGAGCGTTTCCCTGCATCGGGCAAAAGATGTAGATGTCGTATGGTTTTACGATAGGGTTCGATCACGTATGTGTACTTATGCATAGATGATGATTCGGACAGATAATACTAGCGGGCTTTGGTTTAAGCCAGATCCTAGTATTATACTGATGGATTATTTTTGACTCTTTTTTATTCGTATTTTTCGGAATAAGGATACGGGTATGTATATACGGATGAGGGGCATTTTCATAATTTGTTCAAAGATGCTTCTATAAGAAGACACCTCATATTATATATTAAGCATTTTAGGTTAAATGTTTAATGCAATAAGAGGTGGAGGAAATGAGGTGGAAGTTTGCATAATTTGGAGCATGGCTCTTGGTGACACATGGAGGGTTTTCATGCCATGACTCACTAAGGTGAAATATAAATCATACTTGATTTGTTATTAGGTTTATTCTATTGAGAATTAAGGTTGGTTCAGATTTGCACAAGAGAGTTCACTCCCCATTTTTCATGCTAACTCCTCACTAGTTTTTCCTCAAGCACTTCTTCTTCTACCTCTCGCCTTTCTTGCCTCATATTTTGAGAAACATAAGGCTATTAGAGACATACCAATCCATCTATATTCTCTACATCACCTAGGTCATCTAGTGTAGCGAACTAGGTGCCCTAGTTTCCTCAGATTTGAGGTAGGAGCCCGGACTATAGACTCTCGTGTGGATCGTCTTTGACTCGAGGAGGTCGACGAGGAAGTGCCGATCCATTATGATCCTTGGAGCTTGTGACGATGAGGTGGATAGAGACAAGAATACTCGAAGGACTTGAAATCTTGAGGTATAACATTCTATCCATGTTATTTACCTCACAGTAGTTTGCTAGTTAGGGTTTAGTATCGATCCTGGAGTTCGAGTCGGTGTTACAAGCTTTGAAAAATTGTTTTTTACATATTCCGCCTCCCCGTGAACCCGTGGGGTACGTAACATCGACTTACAGTAGTATCAGAGCATATGAAACCTTTACTAGCTTGTTAGCAAGTGTTAGAAGTTCGATCATAGGAAAATCCCGAAAACATAACTCCAAAACTCTAGCTTTCTGTTGATTTTTAAAACTGTCGGAAAAAAATATTTCAGAGGTATGAAAATTACATGCAGGGTATTATTAGAACTCCCAAGAAAAATGAGTCAGTGAATTGCCAAGACAGTCGCGGAAGCGCGGCGGAACGGTGAGTTTAGCCGCGGATCCACGGCCGAGTCGAGGCCGAGTCGACTCGTTCTTCTTCTGTTTGTTCTAGTTTTTGGTGTATTGTTCTCTGGTATATTTGGTTTCTACCCATTTTTTCTGTGTGCTGGTTTGCACTTAGGGTAGATACGAAAAATATGTTTTGATCGAAATTCTAAATGTTCTTAGCTAACCGGATCTTCTGCGTTGTTATATGTGTTTTTAAACTTCAGCTAATTGCTATATGTCGGTTAGTTTGAAGTTGCACATATCTGTTACTTTGTGTATATGAACTTTATTAGATCGTCCATAATGAATAGCCGGGAATGTGAGAAGAGAGTTTCTTTCATTCGATGTAAAATTGTAAAGTGATGTATATTATTTTGTGGGGCACATCCGGGTTGAGGTTGTAGCCATCGTTGCATTATTTCTTTTACTGTTTTCTACTCCTAGGATAGACCCAAGGTGGGGTGCACAAAATACTGGGTTCTTTGAAGTGTTGAGTGGCCTACTCACTTTGCTGAGAGAGGTTGCTTCACTTCGGGAATTTGGTTGGTAGTTTGCCACACCCGTAGGGGTCTGGGATGGGGTTTGGCTATTCATCACGACCGTGGAATCCGTCTTTCTTTACAAGTTTAAACGAAACACGGAATTCCTAGTATATCTAATATGTTCATCTGTGATCTGGAATGCCTTTATTGCTTGAGACGAATGGTTATTATATATATGTTATATAGTAGACGTTGCTTATGTTTTGCATCCGCATTAGTACAGCCTCCGCTCCGGCTTTAGTTAAGTAACCTAACGGTGTTAGACGGGGCCCAGTGGCGAATGCGGATGGCATAAGCGGACGTGTTATTTTCGTTTCTCTCTGTGATGAAAGGTGTAAATGATGGGACTGCATTAGATTAATGCAAAGCAAACAAACCAAAACTGAATCGTTGGAACACTTTTAAAACCACTCGGTTTTTCTAAAACAGAAACTTTTAAATGCGTAGCTTAAACCACTCCTTTAAAAGCTATCAGGTTCCTTCGATTATATCAAGTTCACTACATTCACGGTTTCGCCAAAACCATTCGTAGCCCTCCGTCCTTTCATATGAATATTCAGTAGTATTCAAGCTATGTTTGTTGACTTTCGCCAAGGCATAGTGATTGGTAGCTGCTGGGTGTTCATATGTAGCATAGATAGATGCATTGGTTTGGGACAGTCGTACTACTTTGTTGGACTTCGTCAAGGGTATGTACGGATGGTTTCAAATTAATCTGGACAATGACGGGTAGAGCTTGACATGTGACTTATGATTTGTTGTCTTTCGTAAAGGTCATAAGAGCATGGAGCAAAAATTCACATCGGGAGTTTCTACGAAAACTGAAACTTGCTAGTGATGCATACCATTTGGAGTGTGATAATGTTGGTAGGATTCCTTCAGGATTATCACACAATGATATTTGGATCCCGATCCTACTGTGAGTATCCGCTACTCCTCGGGAGGTTTTTTCACTAAAACAATCAATGCTATAAACCAAGTAGGTGACTAGAACGGTGTTAGCGGGGCTACGCCTCCAGGGAAAAGAGATTATGTAATTAAGGAACTTCGCGAAAGCGTTGGAAAACCTCCCTCGAAGTACCAACAACAGGCTGGCTGAAAGGTTAAAGCAAGTATTGTAGGGTGAGATTAAATTCTGACTAATTCTTCTTTTATGGTTTGAAGAGAGATTCGAGAAACAGTGGGAGCCATCATGTTTAGATAAAATACAAACCAATCTAAACTTGCAAGAGCGTCATGCTAAGTGTTTCTTCTCTCTCTCCTAATTGCAGCAACCAGGTGACCAGACATAGGTTATAGGTAGATAATAAATTGACTGGACCGGACTATATTAACTGGCAAAGGTTTGTCCAGATGTCCATTGCCTATGACAAACTGGACCACCTCATTACTACTCAAGCCCCCACCATCCCAGGTCCAGTTTCCACCGTCGTAGATGGTAATATCCGTAAGACAAGGAAAAAAGACTGTGCGAATGCCAAATGCCTCGTGTTGGCCTCAATAGATGGTGTAAACCAGAGGCAGCACGAGAAAATGGACTTAGCTTCTATCTTCCTCCATAACAAAGATTTATATGGAGAGCGGTCTCGTATCGCAAGATATGAGACCTCGAAGGAATTGCTTCAAGCGAGGTTGGCTATCGGGTCATCTGTAGGGGACGATATCCCTACGATGACTAGCTATATTGATGAGCTCACGGACCTAGAGACCGCGTTGGAGAACGAGTCGAGTATTGATTTGGTTCTACAGTCCCTACTTTCTACTTACGCCTGGGGGAAGAAAGATTTACTTCCAGTTGATGGCACCCTGAAGGAAACCAGGGAGACACCCTATCTGCTTATTGGGGAATCTTCCTCTTCTGGATCCAAGACGAAAGCCAAGGGTGAGAAGAAGAAGACCTCCACAAAGCTAATAGGCGGTGTCAGTAAGGTAGAAGGAAATGGCAGGGAAAAAGTTTTGCGGCTAACAGTAGGGAAGGAGGGTTGTTCCTATTATCATGGGAAAGGGCATTGGCAGAAGGGATGCAGGGCTTGGAAATCCAGAATTCAGGATCCGAAGCACGTTGTGGCTTTGAATTCAAGTGTGTTTGTGATTGAAAAATGTATGTCAATTAACTCTACTTCCTGGGTACTAGATATCGGATCAGGAACTTATATCTGTAATTCTTTACAGGCTTTGAGAAACCGTAGAGTTATCAGGGCAGATGATATAACTCTCAGGGTTGCTAACAGAATGAGCGTGGACAGTGTATCCATAGGGGAATATCACCTAGGATTGACAATTGGGAAGATATTGATTGTACATAACTGTTTGTGTGTACCTAGTCTAGCTTGTAATATCATATCTGTATCTTTACTTTCTAAGGAAGGATATGATTTTACATTTGTAAGCAATGTGGTCCACATCCACCTAAATCAAAGTTTGATTGGGTCAGGTACACTAGATGACGGTATATACGTATTAAATCAAGCTCAGGTTTTCAGTGTCCAGAACACACTTAAAAGAAAGTCTACGGAATTAAATCAGGCTTTCTTATGGCATTGTAGACTGGGTCACATCAATGAAACACGGTTAACGAAGTTACATAGAGAGGGATATTTGGATCCGTTCGAATATCAGTCTTATGCAACTTGTCAATATTGTCTCATGGGAAAGATGACAAAGACTCTGTTCACTGGACGATGGAAGCGGAGTATATCGCTACTTGTGACGCCGCGAAAGAAGCAGTCTGGATAAGGAAGTTCCTAACAGAACTTCAGGCGGTTCCATCCATTATAGGTCCAATACCTCTGTATTGTGACAACAACGGCGCTATAGCTTTAGCGAAGAAACCCAGGTCCCATCAGAAGTCTAGACATATCTTGAGGCGGTACCACCTGATCAGGAATATCATTGATCTCCAGGAGATCAAGGTGAGGAGAGTAGATATGGAGAACAACACTGCTGATCCACTCACCAAGGCCATCCCTCAGATACGGTTCGAGGGGCTACTCGAGATGATAGGTCTGCGATATGTTAATACATGGCCTTAGTGAAAGTAGGAGATTGTTAGTGATATATGCCCTAGAGTCCATTATTGTATCATACTGGTTTGTATATTACTTAATGGAAGCTTGGGATATTCACAGTTATATTAACAATCTTGCTCAAAATAGTAGTATGCTACCTGGTTTGTTTCTACCTCAATATATGCATGTGTTTTCTTTTAGCATATTACTTATACATATTGGTAAAGCCCTTAGGATCTCTTGCTTGATAACCAGCGTTGTGATGGAAGTCACACTAGTGGGGGATGGGTAGTCTATAAGCACATCTTATACAGGTCCCTAGTCGTAGGATTATCGAGACGGGGCATCGATACTCCAAAGTAGACTAGTGTATACGCTTCTCATCCCAGCAGGAGAGATGGTCTGTCCCACAGCCATCAGTACGTCGTACTGGAGATAGTATGCAGGTGCTCATTGGGTTATGAGTACACTGGACAGGACTCATTGGGAGCTGCTGGTTGGTATTATACCTATCGTCGGGTAACAGTTCCCAGGTGACATGAGTACAGATTAGTCCGTCGACTTGATACTGCTACTTTGCCTCAGGTGTGTTCCCACTATTCTTAGATTACTACCTTACCACGGCTCAAAGGAGTCGTGCAAGCAGGTAGTAGTTGGGTACAGTCCCGAAGCACTTGGAGGCAGTGGCAGTTAGATAGGATTCGTCTCTCCCGGTATTAGGGGTTGATATCGCGCTGTGTTCGGAAAGCTATTACACAATGTCCCTGGTCAGGGTAAGCGAGATTTACTGGTAGGTACTCCAATAGTTTCTCAGGGTGTTTTGGGCTACACTCCGGCATGACTTATTGCGCTATTAGTGGTCTGACAATTACCGCCCCCTTGGCCCGATATGTGATACTCTTAGACGAACAGACCGGACTGTACGGATATTTTCACAGATAGGCTCAGTAGGAGTTCGGATGAGTTTGCTCATCGGCCTTCTTATCGACAGATACCTGGGTAGTCGTTACGTGCAGCTAGTACCGCTGACGGCTTATGGTTAAATCCACTGTCAGCGTAGTGTCGAGTTTTTTGAGTCCCACACAGAAGGTTTTCCTGCATGTCACGCCCCGCTTCCCGGTGTACGGGGAGGGGACACGACTGGGTCCGTTACGTATTTACTCCGAAGTAAACATGCTAAGCGTATCTAAGAAATATAAAGTAAAATGTACACAAGAGACATGAATATAATAAACAGCAACTTTATTTATTAAACATTCTTTTACAGGTACAACTGGAAATGTAAATACGAAGATGGAAAGCAATACCTAAACAATGGCATGCAATGAAAAAAAAATATGTACAAGTGACTATGGCTCGGGGTCTTCAGTGTACTGCTCTAAGTGCTCTTGGCTGGTCTCGATCTCTAGTGCGTCCGATCCACCTGACAGCATTTCAAAGAAGAAGAGAAATAGTAATTTCGTCAGCGAACAATCGCTCGGTAAGTCCCAAAGATTGGTAGAGATAGGATAGACAGAAAGAGAATATAACTAGTAATGTTTGTTTGTAATATTAACGCAGTTTTTTGTAGCTTGGTACAGAATTTTCCAGTGTATACGAGAGGATTCCAACTTACACCGTAGACTTTGGTAACCTGTAGTACAAAGCTCCGTCAAAAATACCACGGAACAACGGCATGGATGTAATTACGTCTTTAGTAACCACCCGTGCCACCTTTAACATGTTCCGCACTAGTCTACCCCTTTAAAACCCCGTAATGTCTTTTGTATTGATTATATTGTTTGTATAATAGATGGATGACTTGCCGAAACCATGATATCAGTAAATGGAATGGATATAAATGGATAGTCATGTAAACGGAGTATATCCATGGTTCGGTTCGGTCAATATAGATTGATATAGATTGAATAGACGGATTCATATTGAATTGTAGTTTATAATTGAATCATATTTAAGTCAGATTGATTAGATTGAGACTCGGTCTGAGTCAGACACTTAAAAAGAAATTGAAGTTCTGAATTAGTTTTGATGTTATCGGTAACTGCTGCACATGGACGGCAGGATTTGTGTCTTTTTCCAAAACAATTATCGTATTGATAACACCGTTTGTTAGATTGTCTACCTTAGATAGGCAAGCACCCACATTCTCCGGCTCCGTGAGGCTCAAGAGAATTAGTCCCGCTTAAACCTATATTTACTAGGGTCCTTATTATAATTTAGTATAACTTGAGAGGTTTTAAGTAAAAATAGTTTTGATATATTTTCAAAATACACATCAAATATTTAATTATCATCTTTAAGGTTTTCATAGGTGTATATTTTATAAAAGTGAAATTTCTAGTGAGTAGAACCTAGTTTTCATTGTATATGGTATTTTAATGAAATATCGGAATTGTATTGTATTGAAATGGTACTTTCATGTATTGTGATTCCTTTGATTTAGAAAACATGGAATATTTGTATAATATATTTAAAATAGATCTTTTGATAATATTCATATATATATATATATATATATATATATATATATATATATATATATATATATATTTAAAATAAATTTTATTTAGTTTGTAGAAATCACATTTTCTTGAAAATAGCATTAAAAATTCCATCGAGATTGAATGCTCCTTATGGAGGTATGCATCTCATTTTACTAGGCCCGAGGACGTGTGATAACCCGCACCATCCCGATCGGCGTTCCCCAAAATAGTTTGTAGAGGCGTATTTGCAAGGAATTAGATAACACTCTTTTTAAAGAAAACGGTTTTGTAATACTTTAGGGTATTTTAATGTAACTCGTAATATTCCCACAAATATTGTCCAAAAGTAAATCGTGCTATGTCCAATATGTTTGTTTGATGAGGTAGGTCCTTACCTCGTGAGTTATCTAAAGGTAATATGGTTAAAAGTGGATAACAATAGCGTTTGTGAACATGGTGGTATTTTACTGTAAAAATGAAATAAAGATTGTAAAATGAATCATTTTAAGATGAAAATTGTTCTAATATGTTTATTTATGTTTGTTAAAAATTATATGAGAGTATGTTATTTTATGTTTTAAGAAAAATAGAATTTTTAAAGAAAAACGAATCGGAAGTCGGATTAACTCCGCTTCCGACAGATTTTGAAAAAGAAAGTTTTAGACTAGAGATTGAGAAGAGAAGAGGGGACTTACAAGTTATTAAGGTAGAGGGGAGAAGGGGGAAGAGTAGGGAAGTGCCGGAGCATCGTTTCGTCGCCGGAATCTCCACGAAACGTCGTCAGAATCTTGCCCTTCGCTAACTCCACTTGCACAACTATATGGACTTGAGAATTTTGGAAAGTTTTGGCAGGGAATTTCTAGGTGAGGAGGTGTAAAATGGAGGGTGGTATTTATAGGGAAAATTAGGGTTTTGAGGGTTAAAGAATGCATTAAAAATTGAATTAAAGGGTATTTTATTGTTCTCTGGATAAATTCAGAGAATTCAAACAGTATTAGGGAAGTGGGGTAGGCCAACAGGTGCAAGGGGAAAAAATGGAGACCATCCCCTACGGGGGGCCCGGCGGTGCCGGATCTGGCATGAATCTCGCCAGCCATTTCCCGGTGGCGGGTGCTTGGATCGTCGCCACGTGTCCCCGTCGCCTCATATACCCCAGTGCACGTGTTTGTTTATTCTGTGTCTCTTCATTTTACGTGTAGTGTACTTGTAAACCCTTGGGCTTCTAAAAGATTAAAAGAAAATACAATAAAAATAATATGTGGCTGGGGAGATTAGATCAAAGGGGCTACGTCACAGCAGTGCAAGGCTTTACTAATGAGCTACAAGTGTTTTCTTGCTATTCAAAAGCAAATCAAATTTATAACTTGTGCTCAGGCTAAGGTATCCCTTTCTGTATTTTGGAAAAATTTGTACAGAAAGTTTAGGATTGTTACATTCTACCCTCCTAATAAAAATTTCATCCTCGAAATTTGTCGAAGGAAGGTGTAACAGATTCAAGAAAAGCTTAATGATGGCGATGGTGATAGAACTAGTGATAATGCAGAAAAATATTTGGAAGAACGAGAGATTGCAAAAGTGTTGGTAAGATTGAAGAAGGTGTGAGGGAATTACCAGGGTTACCTTGGTCTACAGTCTCGGCGTCTACGGCTGCTAAAATGAAAGCCCGACGCCGGGGTACATTCCTCCTAGCTGGAGGCACATTCCTCTGTTCTTAGGGCATGTTTCTCTGCCCTCAAGGCATGTTCTTCAGATCCTGTTAGAATTGGCCATTAGGTTGTGCAGGAGGTGGAGCTGGGAGTGCAAGAAGAGGTGCAGGAGTCTGGATAGCTGGCCATTGCGGATAGTGGGTGTGAGATGAAATTGGGTTGCGTCTATAAGGACATGTTCCAATTCCATGATTGGATGTGCCACAAACTAAGTATAGGTTGCGCGCCTGCAGTCCTTCCACAAGTGTCCATCCCTTTTGCAATAGAAACAAAAATCTGGACTTGGCTGATTATTGGTTTCTTCCAGTCTCCTGGGTTCAACAGTTGGCCTTGATGAGGCTCGTCCTTCCATCTGAGTGGCAAGGCGCTTCATCCCGGCAGATTGAGGTTTGCCCTTCATATTCACCACTGCCTCATATCGGCGGGCAGTTTTCAGGTCCAGTTCATGGGTTGGGAAATCCCTTGTAGCTAAGGCAGCTTGGATTTCCGGATCTAACCCTTACTGAAATCTTCTGGACCTGATCTCAGCTGTCGGTATCAAGTATGCCGCGAACCTGTTAAGGTTTTATGTTAGCTGTGTAATATGTGATATTTGAATATT
The DNA here is from genome assembly GCA_030015575.1 of Agapanthus africanus. Classification (NCBI taxonomy): domain Eukaryota; kingdom Viridiplantae; phylum Streptophyta; class Magnoliopsida; order Asparagales; family Amaryllidaceae; genus Agapanthus; species Agapanthus africanus. Next base: position 571,354,401 of record JASDDO010000031.1, read on the forward strand.
GAGACATATCTTACCTACTGAGTATGGTAAACTCAGCGTCATATTCATCCACAGATTTAGTCCACATAGAACCCTGTTATAAGTGGATGAATTGCTGCTCCATGTCAAATCGGGCAGTCTCAGGGAAGTATTTCGCATCGAGCATGTCGCGAAAAGTCCTACTTTCGATAGGTTGGTCAAGACGGCTTTCTTCCGCCTTCCACCAAACTCGGGCGTTGTCGGTGAGTTGCAGCTTTGGAACTCGAACCCAAGCGATCTCTGGCACTTGTGCTACTTCCAGATCATCCTCAGTACTCTGAGCCCATTCTTCAGCTTCCAGAGGACTCTCTTTTCCTGAAAATTGTTTTAGGTGCAAAGCCCGAAATTGCTTTACCCCGGGCGCTTCCGCTTCTGGACGGTTCATTAAGATAGCAGTCTGTTGCTGATGTCCTTCCAGGAGGCTACGGATTGCCTCAAGAAGTATCGTCTGCTCATTGATCGGAACAGCGGCAGTAGGCGTAAGCGGTATAGGTGGAGGGATGTTGTTGAAGTTGGTGCTGGTGTTGTTTGAAAAATCCATAATCTTGAAAGAAAAATTTATGTTAGAATATATTCAAAGTATATGAAATTGTAAGAGTCAAGAATATGAATTGTAAAGAATGTTTTTAGTTGCTGATTCTTGTGTTATATTACTTAGGACTTCATGCAGAATTGACCCACATGTCCATGCAGAACTGGCCTGCATGTCCATACAGAGCTGGCCTGCATGGGCCGCCAACAAAACCTGTCACGCCCCATTTTCCGGTGTACGGGAAGGGGACGCGACTGGGTCCGCTATGTATTTACTCCGAAATAAACATGGTAAGCGTATCTAAGTAATATAAAGTAAAATGTACACAAGAGACATGAATATAATGAACAACAACTTTATTTACTAAACATTCTTTTACAGGTACAACTGGAAATGTAAATACGAAGATGGCAAGCAATGCCTAAACAATGGCATGAACATGTTGGGAATTCACCCGCGCGCGCAAATGCGTATGTTATGGAAACGGATATAAAATGAAGGAAACGGAATGCGCACGCAAGATCGCTCTCGTTTTACTATTTATAAACCGCAAGTGCACGGTGCGTTGTAGAGAGCAGGCAAGTACGGGTCGATCCGCATGGAATTGTGTATTAGGTCTTGTCTTTAAGGTTCAACAAATTAACGAATTGTTTGGCTGTTGATCAGTAGAAAATATTGCATTTTTAACACGTCAATTTCCCTACCATTTGCACTCATCTAAAGGTGTTCGGTATGAATATAGCACACATTAGCAAAACATCTGTAAAATACCAAATAACATGTGTTATATATTAAAACCGACAATTTTGAGGGAAATTGAGTGTTTATCATTGCATGCATCATCTTTTGTGTAGCGCAACACTTGTCTCGAGAATCTGTGCAGGAAATTCCAGGAAAAGAGCCGAAACTGTAAAAAGACTGATAAAAATTCGCCAAGTCCAAGACTTGTGATATGGCAGTTATATAGAAAGAAATATGAGATTCCATACATCAGAAACATACCATGAGGCCAACACAAAACAGCACAGCAAGTTTCATGCACAGAGGCCACTAATAGGCCGCGGATCCGCGGCCAGAGCACCCTTCCCGCGGCGGATCCGCGGCCACGTCAGCATCACTTCGCTTCAGGTTTCTTCTTTCAGGGCCTACACCTCTTCAAGCCACTGCAAATTCCAAAGATCTCCAGAAGCTTCTGTCCGAACAACAAAGCTCCTTGTTCAAGCTAAACACTCTCAAGCTTCTCAAGCAAGCCTCTCAAATAACTACCTAAGCCTAGAAGCTTCTCCCTAACCTCCAAGCTTATGAAGGAAGCTAGCCCTAGCTAACTATCTCTAGAACCTTCTTCCTAACTACCAAGCTTATAAGTAAAGCTAATCTAAACCTAGCTTCTAAAGGAAGCAAATCCCAATCCTAAGGCTATAAAAGGGACCCTAAAGCTTCTATCTAATGGTTGTTGAATGGTTGTTGATCCTTCCACCAATTTCCACCCACAAGTTGAGTGACACAACTTGTGCATTCAAACCATAACCCTAATCCAATCACCAAAGCCAAATTCAAGATCTTTGAGTACAAATCAAGCAAGAAGCCTTCAACCTTTTAGAAGCGACGCCGATCTTCAACCGAGCAAGTGATCTAAGATGACCCATGACTCACGGAGACGATGCGAAGCTAAATCGACGATCGAGTTCTTTCCTCTTGTAGATCTTGAGAGAATTGTAACAAAATTGTTGATAAATAAAAGGTTAAATTTCTTATTCTTGCTTACTTCTATATTTGAGCATTATGATTAGATCACAATTCTTGATTGTGTTCTTTGTTATGATGCTTGAGTAAAAACTCCGCTCTTGGCGGAGTCGAGAGAATCAATAGATGATGATGATTAAATCTTGAAACGATTCTTAATTCCTATAAGTTTTGTAAACTCTTGTAAATTGAATCATCGACAACCTAGTTTCGAGCGCAATGCTTTCTTGAATATTTTCGCTTGTAATTAGATATCGACGATCGGTAATTCAATTTACTAGAGGCTAGCTTTTGAATGAGATTCATCGAAAGGACAAAGGATGAGATGAAGAAACCCTAGTTCCTTCAAGAGATCCTTAAACCTCGATTGATTGTCATCGATCTAGTATCAAATCATTAATGGATAAGAAAACGTAATCACTAGTTTTCATCACTTCTATAGATTCGATCGATTCCTACGAGCCTCATTTCAATTCTTGAAACCTAATTAGATTGGATATCATCAATTCTTGATTCTTGATTTTAATGTTTTCTTGATATTAGATTTAGATCTAGATAATTCTTGAAATTCACTTTTAAATCTTGAATTGAATTGTCTTTTCTTTTCTCTTTAATTTTCAATTCATCTAAATCAAATTCGAACGGATCACATTTTCCCTGAGGACGATCTGTATTCACTAACGCGCTACATACGACACCGTTATTGATTGCGTTTTACAAATTTCTTTGATTGTGATCTTTACACATTTTCAAAAAACGACACACAAAGAATCATTCAATCAAATGGCACCGTTGCCGGGGATAGTATGCTAATTTGTTCGTTTTTGAAATTTGAGTTGAAAAATTTATTCCATCAGAATTTTTAGATCTAAATTCGCGCAAACACTAAACGATTCGTTGTGATTTGTTATGAGGAAATCTGGAACCAGTGGAGCGTGAGGAAAAAGTTTCTGAATATTCCAGAGAGTTCATCGAGTGAACAGGAGCAGCTGCAAGAATTTTCGTGCAGCAAAGTCATCATTGGACCGCGTTTCCGCGGCAATAGCAGCCTAACGCGGCGGATCCGCGGCGCATCCAAGGCTTCTCTGTTCGATATTTCTCTGGTATCTCCTGTACTTTCTTATCTCCTCCTCAATCTGCTCCATTAACCAATTTCTGCAGGATTCTTTGCAAAAAATTCGCAGCGCCGCAAAAATAAAAATTGTGCCTGTTTGATCTTGGTTGTTTGCGTTTTTAATACAGAAATTAAGGGGCAAAGACCAAATTCAGATTAGGTGGGGAGTTCATTACCCTTCCTAAGCACCAAAAATCACAAAACTGCATCCGCATTACCCTCATTAACTAAAAAATATCTAGACATGACTCTAAGGACCGTCGCGCTCACTTAGGACAGAAGGAGGTCGTGGGTAATCTATTACTTATCCGTGTTTCTTTTGTGGTGTCTAAGGCAAGTGTGTCTAAGGAAAGTGGTTACTTAATTAGGCCCACTACTTACGTAGTGGAGAACCTCCCACTTACCTGGCACTTACCTGGCCACAGGAGGGACAAAGAGGCAGTGGAGGATTGATCCTGCGATTTGTCTTCTGGCAGTTAGGAGCGGTCTAGAGACTTGACCTAGGTGACCACTATATTTTAGGGTTGCTTGTGCATTTGTTGTGAATTGCATCATTTTTTTTTCAAAAATCCGTACCTTTTTCAAAACAAACACCAACTTATCATTTTCTCTAATTATCTTAACGCTGCCACTTGTGCTAAACCCTTTAGTGCATGCTCAGCTGGACACGGGATTCTAGTGCCCGTCTTGTTCGCGTTCCCCCGATCGACTCCGAAGTCGGTAATTCTACGCCTACTTCTTCTTTACCCACCACCACACCCACATCGATGGGCGGTTCTCCATCGACCTTCTTTACCACTACTCTGCCGCCGTCCGCAGGTGTGCAGAATCCACCCCGCATCTCTCTCCAAGAGAGATGCTATCCTATGCGAGGTCCTCTTTTGACCTGTCTCACCATTCCACCAGCCAACGGGGATAATTTTGAAATAAAACCCCAATACATCAATCTTCTACCCAAATATCACGGTCTCGAGTCTGAAGACGCATATGTCTTTATTACCAAATTTGAAAATGTATGCGCTATGATGGGTACTTCACAGCTTTCTGTGGATGCTATGCGTCTACGTCTTCTTCCATTTACCTTGTGCGATATAGCCGAGAAGTGGCTTTATAACACAACCGCACATTCCATTTCAAATTGGGAAGAATTCGTCGCAGTATTCCTTAAGAAATTCTACCCCAATCATAAAACAGCTCGAGTCCGTAGCGAAATAAATCAATTCACCCAGCTTCCGAATGAACCATTTTCGAAGTGTTTTGAACGCTTCAAGGATCTGTTGGTTCAATGTCCACATCACGGAATCCCTAGATGGGATCTGTACAGAATCATATATGAGGGCATTAATCCTACCACAAAACAGAACCTTGAATCCATGTGTCAAGGCACTTTTATGACCAAAGACGATGGCGAAGCTTGGAAATTCTTAGAAGATTTCGCTGAAAGATCCTTACAGTGGGAGAGTGTAAACCAGTCATCGTCTAGGGGTGGCATTCACCAAATTGATGTTTCCATAGGTGTCAGAGCTGAGATGGCAGCAATGCAAAAGAAGCTAGAAGATATGGAACAAAAATTTTTAGCAGCCACCCTAAATCCGATGTCGCTCCCCAAAACTGTATGTGGATGCTGTTCTGATCCATCTCATTTGACGGAAGAATGTCCATTGAATTCTCCGTTTCAAGGTCAAGAATTTACCAATGCTGCTTTTCAAAGACCTAGAAACGATCCTTATTCTTCCACATATAATCAGGGTTGGAGGAATCACCCTAACTTTGCTTGGAACCAACATAAAAATCAAAACACGGTTCCAAACCACAACAATTTTCAAAGGGCTCCTCCACCACAACAACAACCACTTCAACTAACTCAGCACCCCTATCAATCACCAAACTTTCAAAATCCGGTCAACGCATCTGCACCTTTGCAATTGACCGGTATTGATGAATCCTCTTCACTCGCACAAACCATGAATTTAATTCTGAAAAATTTCATGCAATTGTCGGCCGAGGTTAAGTCTTCTGTCAATGATATAAAGAAAAACTCAGCTTCCCAAGCTGAGAGTATAAAATCGATGGAAGCAGAAATTGCACTGTTAAAATCCGAGAGGAGTGCGAGAGAGAAAAGGAAACTTCCGTCTCAACCCTTACCAAATCCTGGGCATTACAATGTAAATGCAATCACAACGTTGAGATCAGGAAGTGTGCTGAACAATCATGTTGGGGAAGAGATTGATGATACTGAAAAATCTATCAATAATACCCCTGCTGAGACCTTTCCTTACACACACACTTCTACTTCTGATCCTTGTTCTTCTACCCCACCACCTTCTTGCGAGCCTATTCTTCGTTTCCCACAAGGCTCGTTACCTCAGCAACCCTCTTCTAGTCCACCAAAGACGATCCCCACTCCTATTCTGGGATCACTTCCACACACACCACCTTCTCCTATGATGGACCCAGTTCTTATTGCTAAAGCACCTTATCCGAATCGGTTAAGGGGTAACAAATCGAGTCCACATATGGAAAAGATTATGGAAAGGTTCAAATAGGTTAACATAAATATCCCTCTCCTAGATGCTATTCAACAAGTCCCCGCTTATGCGAAAATTCTTAAAGACTTGTGCACTAGGAAGAGGAAGACTTAAGTGCCCAAAAAGGTTTTCATGACTAATAATGTTAGCACTGCTTTTACCCCACAGCTACCAAAGAAACGTAAGGCCCCAGGATGTCTTACGATATCGATTTCTATTAGGAGTAAAAACATCAACCGTGCTCTTCTTGACCTTGGCGCAAGTGTTAACCTGCTTCCATATTCTGTATACGAGCAGTTAGGGATTGGAGAGTTGAAACCAGCTCACTGCACTCTCCAAATGGCAGACCGTTCAATCACCAAACCTAGTGGTGAACTGGAAGATGTGTTAATCAAACTCGGGGAATTTGTATTCCCTGTGGACTTCATTGTTCTAGATACACAACCTGTTGCAAACCCACAGAATAAAATTCCGGTGATTTTGGGTCGACCATTCCTTGCCACTTCCAATGCTGTCATTAACTGTCAAAACGGTTCAATGAACCTATCTTTTGGAAAAATGACAATTGAACTGAACATCTACAAAATTGGAACTCAGCCATCTGAACCCTCTGCTCATATACTTGATGTTTGTTCTGTCCACGAGATTGCTCCCGAAAGTTGCGAAGTTGATGAACTTTGCTTTGAAGATCTCGACGACACTACCACATCAATGTTTGATCTTGTACATCATAGTGAGGACACATTTTCCATGCTTGAGTCTGACACTCTTGACTCATCACCTTCCGAGTCTGTATCTTTCACAGGCTATGAGCTTCTTTGTGACTCCGAAAATCATTCGATGATCCTACCTTCTATTATTTCTCCGTCAGCATTAGATCTCAAAATTTTACCTTCTCATCTTAAATATGCATATTTAGATGAGAATGAGTCTTTACCAGTAATCATATCCGCTTCTCTAGCATCAGAGCAAGAGAATGCACTTTCGACGGTACTGAGATCTAATAGGCAGGCGTTTGGTTGGACCATGGCTGACATCAAAGGGATTAATCCCTTGATTGTTGAACATCATATACATTTGATGGATGAAACCAAGCCAACCCGAGAACCACAGAGACGGTTGAACCCCATCATGAAGGATGCGGTGAAGAAAGAAATCGTCAAATGCCTTGACAATGGTATCATTTACCCAATCTCCGATAGCCAATGGGTAAGTCCAATTCATGTCGTCCCTAAGAAATCTGGCATCACAGTCATTACCAATGAGGCAAATGAGTTAATCCAGACACGCGCTCAAACTGGGTGGCGTGTATGTATTGATTACAGGAAACTCAATGCTGTAACAAGGAAAGACCACTTTCCTCTACCCTTCATTGACCAGATGCTGGAACGTCTAGCCGGACGTGAGTATTATTGCTTTATGGACGGATACTCTGGCTATAATCAGGTCCCTATTGCCAAAAAGGATCAAGATAAAACCACATTTACTTGTCCTTTTGGTACTTTTGCTTATAGACGCATGCCCTTTGGGTTATGCAATGCTCCCGCTACATTTCAGCGGTGCATGATGGGTATATTCTCAGACATGGTCGAGAATTTTTTGGAGATTTTTATGGACGATTTCTCGATTTTCGGAGATTCTTTTTCTGACTGCCTATCGAATCTTGACGCGGTTCTTACTCGTTGTAAAGAGAAGAACTTAACCTTGAATTGGGAAAAATGCCATTTCATGGTCCAAGAGGGAATTGTGCTTGGACATGTTATTTCACGGAAATGCATTGAGGTTGACAAAGCTAAAATATATGTCATTCAAAACCTTCCTCATCCCAAAAGCGTCAAGGATATCCGATCTTTTCTTGGCCATGCAGGCTTTTACAGGAGATTCATTAAGGATTTTAGCAAAACTGCTGGACCTTTAACTCTTCTCTTGGCCAAGGATACGACCTTCTACTTTGACTCGGATTGTGAGGCAGCATTCGACTCACTCAAACACTCTCTCACTACAACCCCTGTTTTATCTTCTCCAGATTGGAACCACCCTTTTGAGCTTATGTGTGATGCATCAGATTTTGCAGTTGGTGCAGTCTTAGGACAGCACATTGAAAAGATGCCACATGTGATCTATTACGCAAGCAAGACCCTGAATGATGCTCAAATTAACTATACAACTACCGAGAAAGAACTTTTGGCAATTGTATTTGGATTAGAAAAATTCAGGCCTTACTTGATCGGCTCACCAATTGTTGTGTACACTGACCACTCCGTTTTGAAACATCTTTTGGCGAAGAAAGATGCTAAAGGTAAGCTAATATGTTGGATCCTTTTATTACAAGAATTTGATCTTGTTATTAAAGATAAGAAAGGATGTGAAAACGTTGTAGCCGACCATCTGTCGCGCATCTCTTCTTCACCTATGACCCTGCCGATCAATGATTCTTTTCCAGACGAACAGCTCTTGAACGTATCCGATGAACCTTGGTTCAGGGATATTGTGAATTATCTTGTCACGGGACTTATCCCCAGTGAATGGTCAAAACAGGAAAAACATCGATTTCTATCCCAAGTAAAACACTTTTACTGGGATGAACCCTATCTGTTTAAGTATTGTCCTGACCAGATCATTCGCCGGTGTGTCCCGAATGAGGAATTCAAGAGTGTTCTATCTTTCTGTCATGATCAGGCATGTGGGGGTCACTTCGGTCCTAGAAAGACGGCGGAGAAGGTTTTGCAATGCTGTTTTTATTGGTCGACCTTGTTCAAAGACGCATTTGATCATTGCAAAACCTGTACACAGTGTCAACACACGGGTAGGATTTCCTGGAGAAATAGATGCCACAGCAACCATTCTTAGTGGTTGAAATTTTTTACGTTTGGGGCATTGACTTTATGGGTCCTTTTCCCAACTCCTTTGGGAATCTGTAAATATTGCTTGCGGTTGATTACGTCTCAAAGTGGGTTGAAGCTATTCCTTGTCGCACTAATGACAAAAAGCTTGTCATTAAGTTCTTAAAAGAAAACATCTTTTCGCGATTTGGACACCCACGCGCTATCATTAGCGATAACGGGACACATTTCTGCAACAGGTCTTTCGAGACTTTGATGCGGAAATATGCAATCAACCACAAACTTTCCACACCCTATCATCCCCAAACGAGTGGGCAGGCTGAGATTTCCAACAGACAAATCAAACAAATTCTGGAGAAAACTGTTTCGAAAAATAGAAAGGATTGGTCAACTAAATTGACGGATGCTCTTTGGGCATTCCGAACTGCATATAAAACCGATCTAGGGATGTCTCCTTATAGGTTAGTGTTTGGTAAGGCTTGTCACCTTCCGGTCGAGATTGAGCACAAAGCAATGTGGGCCATTAAAGAAATCAACTTTGACTTGAATCAAGCCTGCAACTTTCGGAAGCTGCAATTAAATGAGCTAAGCGAACTCCGCGATGAAGCTTATGATAACGCTATAATTGTAAAGAACCGGACTAAGGTATTTCACGATAAAAACATTTTGAGGAAAACTTTTACACCTGGTCAACAAGTCCTTCTTTATGATTCACGACTACACCTTCACGCGGGTAAGCTACGATCTCGGTGGTAAGGACCTTTTGTTGTGCGGTCTGTATACCCGCACGGGGCAGTTGAGATAGAAAATGTTAAAAACGGTACATTTTTCAAAGTAAATGGACATAGATTGAAGCCGTATTTTTCTACTGACCCCACGAAGGAGCTCCTGTTTTTACAGGAGCCAATTTATCTTGATTAAAATTCCTCCGTCTCACCTCCATGTCCTGTAAATTACTGTATCATTTTTTGAATGGAGCTGAGTGAAAAGAATAAGTTTGGGGAGGATTTTCACGATCATATTTATTGCCCCCATTAATAAATTTCCTCCCATGCTTACAGTTTTTTTGTGATCTAGCGATTGGCAACAGTGAGGACACTGTTGAAAACAAGTTTGGGGGAGGTTTGTGCTTATTTTCGCATCATTTGCATATACTTTGCATAAGCACAAAATATTTGAAAGCCTATAAAAATTTAAAAATTTCAAAAGATATAAATATTTAATTTTGTACATAAATAAGATAATAAAAGATTAGATAGTGAAAAATTACATCCAAAAGATTGGAAAAATTTAAGAAAACCAAGAAAATTAGAAGTTTTCTTAAACGAACTAGTAATAAGTAGTTATGAGCCGTTGTCCCAAGGGTTAGTAAGATGAAGGAAGTCGCTAATCTGAGGATAAAAATAAGTCTGAAAAATAGTTCCTATTCTGGAAGCCAAACATTTGAATGTTGATACCCTACTATACGCACTTACACACGTCTTGAAACTCAGGATAGTAGAGGATACCTTGAAATGCTCTTGTCTAAAAGCCAAAGTATGAAGGAAATAAAAAAATGAATAAAATATAAAGTGTAAAGAAAAAAATGAACACTGGTTTTGTTATCGCCAAGACAGCAATAAAAAAATATAGCGAGAGTGCTTCATCACCTAGTGCCTTAGACCAACTGGTCTGGGAGTCACTGATAAGCCTTAGGTCATGCAAGACGAGGAAAATACACCTATTAAGCAAGCACATGAGTAATCGGTCGGTTAGTACCTCAAGAAGTATTAACGGTCGCATGAAAATGTGTAAGCACGTCTAAATATTCATCAAATTAAAAAGTACTGAGGCAAATGGACAAGAGTATGATAACTTGAATTGAATTCTCCGAGTGTAGGGATGTTCTTTACACACACGTAGGGGTATATGATCGATGTTTGGAAGAAAGATAGGAATGAAGAATAAAGACGATATTTTATTGAGCGATGATGTGATTTCTAACATTTTTTCATGACTATTAAGATAGGGCTCATGACAACCGAAAAGCTAGTGTAGTTGGAAACTCTAATTTTCAAAATCTTTCTTTTATAATTCTTATCTTTATATGTAACTTTCACGGTCTTCATTTTATTATTGGATTTTGTGGGTGCAATCCGCTGAAAACCCTCAGGTGACAACACTCCTCCTACTAGGGACACGTAAAGGTTTAAAGGCTTGTTGCACGGGCTCAGTGCAATCGTGTTGCGTACGAAAGTGTGCTAGTTAGTTTTTCTTTTTCTTTATTTTCTCCTTCTCTTTTTAATAAAACAGCTTGCTCGAGACGACCAAAAATAAGTTTGGGGGAATTTGATCGGTCGAAAATATTGCATTTTTAACACGTCAATTTCTCTACCATTTGCACTCATCTAAAGGTGTTCGGTATGAATAACATGTGTTATACCAAATACCAAATAACATGTGTTATATATTAAAACCGACAATTTTGAGGGAAATTGAGTGTTTATCATTGCATGCATCATCTTTTGTGTAGCGCAACACTTGTCTCGAGAATCTGTGCAGGAAATTCCAGGAAAAGAGCCGAAACTGTAAAAAGACTGATAAAAATGTGCCAAGTCCAAGACTTGTGATCTGGCAGTGATATAGAAAGATATATGAGATTCCACACATCAGAAACATACCACGAGGCCAACACAAAGCAGCACAGCAAGTTTCATGCACAGAGGCCAATAATGGGCCGCGGATCCGCGGCTAGAGCACCATTCCCGCGGTGGATCCGCGGCCACGTCATCGTGACGTCAGCGTCGCTTCGCTTCAGGTTTCTTCTTTCAAGGCCTACACCTCTTCAAGCGACTGCAAATTCCAGAGATCTCCAGAAGCTTCTGTCCGAACAGCAAAGCTCCTTGTTCAAGCTAAACACTCTCAAGCTTCTCAAGCAAGCCTCTCAAATAACTACCTAAGCCTAGAAGATTCTCCCTAACCTCCAAGCTTATGAAGGAAGCTAGCCCTAACTAACTATCTCTAGAACCTTCTTCCTAACTACCAAGCTTATAAGTGAAGCTAATCTAAACCTAGCTTCTAAAGAAAACTAATCCCAATCCTAAGGCTATAAAAGGGACCCTAAAGCTTCTATCTAATGGTTGTTGATACTTCCATCAATTTCCACCCATAAGTTGAGTGACACAACTTGTGCATTCAAACCCTAACCCTAATCCAATCACCAAATCCAAATTCAAGATCTTTGAGTACAAATCAAGCAAGAAGCCTTCAACCTTTTAGAAGCGACGCCGATCTTCAACCGAGCAAGTGATCCAAGACGATCCGCGACTCACGGAGACGATGCGGAGCTAAATCGACGATCGAGTTCTTTCCTCTTGTAGATCTTGAGAGAATTGTAACAAAATTGTTGATAAATAAAAGGTGAAATTTCTTATTCTTGCTTACTTCTATATTTGAGCATTATGATTAGATCTCGATTCTTGATTGTGTTCTTTGTTACGATGCTTGAGTAAAAACTCCGCTCGTGGAGGAGTCAAGAGAATCAATAGATGATGTTGATTAAATCTTGAAACGATTCTTGATTCCTATAAGTTTTGTAAACTTTTGTAAATTGAATCATCGACAACCTAGTTTCGAGCGAAATGCTTTCTTGAATATTTTCGCTCGTAATTAGAGATCGACGATCGGTAATTCAATTTACTAGAGGCTAACTTTTAAATGAGATTCATCGAAAGGACAAAGGATAAGATGAAGAAACCCTACTTCCTTTAAGAGATCCTTAAACCTCGATTGATCGTCATCGATCTAGTATCAAATCATTAATGGATAAGAAAACGTAATCACTAGTTTTCATCACTTCTATAGATTCGATCGATTCCTACGAGCCTCATTTCAATTCTTGAAACCTAATTCGATTGGATATCATCAATTCTTGGTTCTTGATTTTAATGTTTTCTTGATATTAGATTTAGATCTAGATAATTCTTGAAATTCACTTTTAAATCTTGAATTGAATTGTTTTTTCTTTTCTCTTTAATTTTCAATTCATCTAAATCAAATTCGAACGGATCACATTTTCCCTGAGGACGATCTGTATTCACTAACGCGCTACATACGACACCGTTATTGATTGCGGTTTACAAATTTCTTTGATTGTGATATTTACACATTTTCAAAACACGACACAGAAAGAATCATTCAATCAAATGGCGCCGTTGTCAGGGATAGTGTGCTAATTTGTTCGTTTTTGAAATTTGAGTTGAAAAATTTATTCCATCAGAATTTTTAGATCTAAATTCGCGCAAACACTAAACGATTCGTTGTGATTTGTTGCGAGGAAATCTGGAACCAGTGGAGCGTGAGGAAAAAGTTTCTGAATATTTCAGAGAGTTCATCGAGTGAACAGGAGCAACTGCAAGAATTTTCGTGCAGCAAACTCATCATTGGACCGCGTTTCCGCGGCAATAGCAGCCTAACACGGCGGATCCGCGGCGCATCCAAGGCTTCTCTGTACGAAATTTCTCTGGTATCTCCTGTACTTTCTTATCTCCTCCTCAATCTGCTCCATTAACCAATTTCTGCAGGATTCTTTGCAAAAAATTCGCAGCGCCGCAAAAATAAAAATTGTTCCTATTTGTTCTTGGTTGTTTTCATTTTTAATACGGAAATTAAGGGGCAAAGACCAAATTCAGATTAGGTGGGGAGTTCATTATCCTTCCTAAGCCCTAAAAATCAAAAAACTGCATCTGCATTACCCTCATTAACTAAAAAATATCTAGACATGACTCTAAGGACCGTCGCGCTCACTTAGGACAGAAGGAGGTCGTGGGTAATCTATTGCTTATCCGCGTTTCTTTTGTGATGTCTAAGGCAAGTGTGTCTAAGGCAAGTGGTTACTTAATTAGGTCCACTACTTACGTAATGAAGAACCTCCCACTTACCTGGCACTTACCTGGCCACAGGAGGGATAAAGAGGCAGTAGAGGATTGATCCTGCGATTTGTCTTCTGGCAGTTAGGAGCGGTCTAGAGATTTGACCTAGGTGACCACTAGATTTTAGGGTTGCTTGTGCATTTGTTGTGATTTGCATCATTTTTTTCTTCAAAAATCCGTATCTTTTTCAAAACAAACACCAACTTATCATTTTCTTTAATTATCTTAACGCTGCCACTTGTGCTAAACCCTTTAGTGCATGCTCGGCTGGACATGGGATTCTAGTGCCCGTCTTGTCCGCGTTCCCCCGATCGACTCCGAAGTCAGTAATTCTACGTCTACTTCTTCTTTACCCACCACCACACCCACATCGATGGACGGTTCTCCATCGAACTCCAGAATAAACAAATACTATAGATGGACTGATGTGACCCTAAGAAATGACCAGAAGAAAAATGGGGACATTTGGTGCAAACGGGGCCGAGCTCGCCGGTTTTATTAGGTATGTGGCCGGGTCAATTCCGAGCACATGGGCTCGTATTTGTTATGCTATCATATGTGCTCCCCAATATCACTCTAGTGCTGCTAGATTTCTCAATAGAGGCCTGGGTTGCACTCAGTGAGTTGGAGGGAACAAGATGCCATACATCACATCAAATCTTCATGAATTTATTGCCCATTCAATGCACATCACACCATATGTGCCCCCCCACTTGCACAATTCATCATTTCTTGTGTGCCATGGGCAGCCCCACCATGTCATGGTCCATGCCAAAGAGTTGTGTGCACACTTATATTGTGTTGGACCATTTTAGACAAAAAGTGTGTACACATTTATTTGCAAAACGAACTCTTTGGATATCGGTCGGTTTCCTGTTCTGTTTGCAGTGTCGGCTCCCAAATGTTATATCCGTGCTTTTAAATGTGTTTCCAGTATTTTATCACGAATACCTGCAATCTGTAATTACTGAGCAGACACTGGTTAATAGCACCGATATATAACAAAATAGATAATGAATGAGCGGTATTAAAATGCAGTTTTCTGTGATGAAAAAATATCCCCAAACTTATCTTTTGCTCATCCCGAGCAAAACAAAAAATCTTAACCTCACTTTCACAGGGAACGCGATTGCACTGAGCATGTGCAACAAGCCGTTAAATCTCTAGGTGTCCCTAGTAGGAGGAGTGTTGTCTCCTGAGGGTTTTCAGCGGATTACATCCATAAAATCCCATCAAGCTAGTTTTATAAGTTCACGTCGATTCTACTCCTACAGTTTAGTATCTAAGTTAGAAATTCTATCATCCTAAGTTGGAAATATTCAACCCTTATGTTTCACACCTTCTATTTATTCAACCCCAGATCCTATACGTTTGTATAGTTTAGAAAGATCTCGGTATCTCCTGAGTTTTCCTTCTAAAGTGCGGTCTCCAATCAGGGATTTTTATCATCATTACAGAAAACATAAGTCTTATTCTTCATCCTATTTTTCCTCCAAATAACGATTGTATACCCCTATGTGTGTAAATTTTCACCCCAACACTTAAGAATTCAATTCAAGCTATAGTATCGTTGCCTTAATACCTAATACTACTTCTTTTCATTAATGGATGGACGGTTTTGCTCACAGATCTTTCATGCGATTATTAATGCTTCTTGATGCACTAACAGCCGATTATTGAATATATGAGCTTAAAGCGTAAATAGCAGTTTTCAGGTCTTGACTTTATTTATTTATTTATTTATTTATATTTTTATTTTCCTTTTCAAGACCGGATATATTTTTCAATGATGCTCTTATGGTGGTTAGGTTTAAATACCGTTTTTTTTCCTTTCATACTAGGCTTTCAAGCAAGAGTATTTCTAGGTATCCTTTACTATCCCAAGTTTCAAGGTGCGTGTATGTGCGGTTTGTAGGGCATATATTTTCTAAATTTGGACTCAAGAATAGAAACTATTTTTCAGACTTATCTTTCAGTAAAGCTTCAATAATCTCCCTTCATCTCGACTTAACTAAAGAACTGAACTCAAGATTACCTATTTTTCAAAAAACTGTAAGGACGTATAATTACCAAGGTTAAACAGAATGAGGGTTACTTTTAGGGTTTTCAATTCATAAGCCTAGGATTTAGTTACTTCTAATATATCAACTAAATTTTCAGAATAACAATCTAAGTTACCCTACTAACTAACTTGACGACAAAGATTTTATATTTTTAGGAAAAAATTTCAATTTTTATGGGTTTTTTTTTAATATGTATGCAATGCAGAATATACAATATACACATGATGCAGCAAAATAAACGCAGTGCTCACCCCAAAACCTGAGCTTTACAATGTCCTCATCGTTGCCTCCGTCTCTGGTAGCTAGACTTAGACATCAGGGTGAGAATTTTATTTAAAGAGAAAGAAAAAATCTAAGACTAATTACAACATTTACATGTTAAACGATTGGGTTAGTCCAGAAATTAATACCAGCCATTTAAAAATTTTGTCTATATAGTGCAATGGCTGGCAAAAGAATATGTATATACAGAAGAAAAAGAAAAAGAAAAGGTATATATTAGATGTTAGTGAAGGGCATAGGCGTGTAAAAGTAGGGATCAAAAGACGTTGAAGATGAAGATGAAGTTTTGAAGAGATCAAAGAATTATTTTCTGAATGAATTGACTGTTCAATAAGCACAAGTTGAGTTCCAAACTCAAGTTCGTGTAAGAACTGGAGTTCATCCGTAAAAAGTTCAGCAAAAGAAAGGTTTTTAGGATGTTCCCAAATTGATCCTGACTCAAACTTACCAAGAATATCAAGTTCATCCGCAAAAATTTCCTCAAAACTCGACATTAAAAAATGTTTTTCAATACTGTCTTCCTCCCTATAATTTTTCACAATCCTATTCGTATCATTATAGCTCACAGACTCTCCCAATACATTTTCTTCCTCATCACATTGATAAATGGGTAGGTATATATCATCCAAAAAAGTAGGTTCACATACTAACATTTCTTCCGAAACAATATCACTAGGTGATACAAAAATCGTTGGTTCCTGATCATTGATCTCTTCTAACACTTTATCCAAACCATACTCGTCAAAATCATAAGATTCCTCCTCAAAAATTGGAATGAAAAAATCAGTCGGAGGTTTTTCTTGGGTGTCCTGGTAACACTCAATCAATTCAATCGTGTCATCATCTATGAAATCATCAAAATTCAATTGATCTTTTATCCCATTCGGGTGACTTCCTAGATGACAGACATTAACATTATTGGGTTCCGATTGACTGTGTTCACTCCCTAAAATACTCACAGCTAAATGTTTCGTGTGTTCCTCAATTCTAGCTAATGATTGAGCTTGAGCGAGAAACAATTGCTCAGATTACTATATGAACAGGGCTAGCGTAGAAGATGATTGATTCTCGACCGCGGTCATTACTTCAATACGCTTCTCTAAAGTTGTCAACCTAGCATCCTTCTCACTATCATTCCCTAATGATGGTTCAATTGTTTTGGGTTGGAGGGGTTGGTGGTGATGCTAAAACAGTCAATCTGTCGACCTCTTTCTCTAAATTTTCAATCAGTTGGTCTATGATTGGAGTGGGATTGGGTTCAAGAGTGTTAGGTGGGTGACCATTATCAAAAATCTGGGATGGTTGGACACCCCCAAGATAAGACAGTTGTCATGAATGTGGGAAGAATCTTAGCAATTTGTACAAATTAATTTGGACTGAGTATAAACAAATAGAATTGAATCGTGTATCACCCATATTAACAAGAATTTCACAAATGTCACAAAAATAAATAATATCACATCCCTAGCAGTCTATGTTATTCTAAGTCAACTAGACCTGCTTAAGAACCTGATTTTTGAAGTAAAACTGTGTCGAGAAACAGGCTCAAGATATATTGATCACGAAGCCAGGTAAGTGCAAGAGATAGGGGGTGATTTTCCAACGCTTTCGCGAAGTTCTTTAATTAGATAACCCTTTCTCTTTTGGAGGTTGCGCCGTGAACATTTGCGTAGATACCCCGTGAACGATATACCGTTAAGCAAAGTTCTAAACACAGTTAACTTCTCCTAATGACCGCGAAGTCCTTAGAGTCAGAGTTCTAATTGATTTTAAAATTACTGGGGGAATGAAAGAATGTAGTTTTGTGATTTGTGGGCTACGGAGAAAGGTGATGAAATCATTTACCGTATCTTGTTTGGTCTTTTTGCCATTAATTCCGTATTAAGATGCAATGCGCAATCAATTAAAGAATTTAAGAAATCAAGCAATTTAAGAAATTCTTTTTCTGTTTAAGTTTAACCACTGCAACAAATACGGTTAGTTCTCTGTTCAATTGGCGGCAAGTTTGTGCAAAGAATCCTGCAGAAGATAGAAATATCGGACTGTGTCGGATTCAAGAAGAGTGTGTTAAGGAAATGCGTACCAATGTGTGATTTGGTTAAAAACCCCTTTGAAAGTGATCCGAGTCTTTGATTGTTCGCTTGCGCGGGTCAAACTATCCGGATCTTTGGCACTATACTTCACTAACGTTTTGCAATTTCATTTGAGCCTTGCTCTGCACGATCGATGGTCGTAATTCCTTAAAAACCTGAAATGTCGGAAAATACGATATTTAGTGTTAAAAAGCGATATATGTGCCCCAATTCGTGCACTCTTAAAATTAGAAGAATCAAACAATAACATTAGAATGCTAACACTGCACTGGAGATCACCAAAAAAGAAAACACCCAAAACCGCAGAGACAGGCCGGCGAGCTGGGATCAACAGAGGGTGTCGCCGGTTTTCCCAGAGAGTTAGATGCATAAATATTTGGTGAGTTCTCTAGGCTATATTGGTATTCTAATGGTCTAATTTGATTTTTTAGTTTAAGTTCAGGGTGATAGCACGTTGCAAGGACAGAGAACAAATTAGAAAGAATTTTGTTTTGTTAGTTTTGAAAAAATTTGAGTTAGTAGTTAATGAGTTAGTAAGAACCAGAAATAACAATTCCCAATACTAACAACTTCCCGGCAACGGCGCCAAAAACTTGTTTAACCTCATTAATGAAGCTTTCAAAAGAAAGTTAGATGCCCAAATTTTTGGTGAGATCTCTAGGCTATATTAGTATTCTAATGGTCTAACTTGATTTTTTAATTTAAGTTCAAGATGATAGCAGGTTGCAAGAACATAAAACAAATTAGAAAGAATTTCGTTTCGTTGGTTTTGAAAAAAATTGAGTTAGTAGTTAATGAGTTAGTAAGAACCAGAAATAACAATACCCAATACTACCAACTCTCCGGCAACGGCGCCAAAAACTTGTTGGGAATTCACCTGCGGGCACAAACGCGTATGTTATGGAAACAGATATGAAATGAAGGAAACGGAATGCGCACGCGAGATCGCTCTCATTTTACGATTTATAAACCGCAATTGCACGGTGTGTTGTAGCGAGCTGGCAAGTACGGGTCGATCCGCAGAGAATTGTGTATTAGGTCTTGTTTTTTAAGGTTCAACAAATTAACGAATTGTTTGGTTGTCACAAAAAATGAATAGAATACGAAAACAAAGAAAAGCAAGAAAACAAGCAAGTAAGAAATGGTTGTGGCTTTGGTTTGGAAGGTCGAATCACGACGATTTCCTCGACGCTCCCTTGATCATGAGTTGTCCGCCCTTACCTCGATCCCGGCATGAAGCACGAATTGTCAAAGCAGTTGCGAGGCATAAGTCGTCAAATTCCGATATTCTCCGCAAAGCACGAAACTAGTCCGTTTTGATCACTTACCGTTTGTATGTCCGAGCTTGGGGTATCAACACTAAACACAAGGGTTAGCAAGCATACCACAACAACAAAAACACAAGTAGTGAGTGAGAGCAAATGATTTTGGCGTTAAGTGTGCTAAGTGTTTGTGATGGTATATGGTATATGAAACCGAAAGAGTTGTCAAGTCAATTAATCACAAAATACCACATCCAAGCTTAGCGAACTTAATACCAAATTGATTCTTTCTTAAACATTGAAATAGGGAAAGGGAAAGAATATGGTGTATGAGAAGGTTATAAAATAACCATGTTTCAAAACATCATATCATATCAATACATAAACAATATTTAAGTTAGAATCATAATCATAAGCACAATAAACAATCACAAGATGTGGAGGAGGCATAGCATTTCATCTCGCTTCCTCACCAATACCACAACCAATAAAAGATTAGTTAAGCATGATAAAGAAAAGCAAGTAAGGAAAATAAGAAAGTATAAAAGAAATAACAATTTATTAACACTTGAGAAAGAGATACAAAATTTTGGTTACTTGTTCAACCTCCTTAATGATGCTTTCTAAAGAAAGCTTCAAGAGAGAAGAAGAAGAAGAAACCAATGATGAAGCCCACTTACCCTCAAGCTAAACAAAAGAACAATGAAATGAAATATAGGATATATACATATGGTCCCTTGCTTAATATCTGTTCTGGTATTTATAGGCTCAACTCCAGAATAAACAAATAATATAGATGGGCTGATGTGACCCTAAGAAATGACCAGAAGAAAAATGGGGACATTTGGATCAAACGGGGCCGAGCTCGCCGGTTTTATGCGGTATGTGGCCGGGTCAATTCCGAGCATATGGGCTCGTATTTGTTGTGATGTCATGTGTGCTCCCCAATATCACTCTAGTGCTGCTAAATTTCTCAATAGAGGCATGGGTTGCACTCAGGAGGGAACAAGATGCCATACATCACATCAAATCTTTATGCATTTATTGCCCATTCAATGCACATCACACCATATGTGCCCCCCGCATGCACAATTCATCATTTCTTGTGTGCCATGACAGCCCCATCATATCATGGTCCATGCCAAAGAGTTGTGTGTACACTTGTATTTTGTTGGACCATTTTAGACAAAAAGTGTGTACACATTTATTTGCTAAACGAACTCTTCGGATATCGGTCGGTTTCCAATTATGTTTGCAGTGTCGGCTTCCAAATGTTATATCCGTGATTTTAAATGTGTTTCCAGTATTTTATCACAAATACCTGCAATCTGTAATTACTGAGCCTACACTGGTTAATAGCACCGATATATAACAAAATAGATAATGAATGATCGATATTAAAATGCAGTTTTTTGTGATGAACAAATACACCCAAACTTATCTTTTGCTCGTCCCGAGCAAAACAAAAAAATTTAGTCTCACTTTCGCAGGGAACGCGATTGCACTGAGCATGTGCAACAAGCCGTTAAATCTCTAGGTGTCCCTAGTAGGAGGAGTGTTGTCTCCTGAGGGTTTTCAGCGGATTACACCGATAAAATCCCGTCAAGCTAGTTTTATAAGTTAACGTCGAATCTACTCCTACAGTTTAGTATCTAAGTTAGAAATTCTATCATTCTAAGTTTGAAATATTCAACCCTTATGTTTCATACCTCCTATTTATTCAACCCCAGATCCTATATGTTTTTTAAAGTTTAGAAAGATCTCGGTATCTCCTGGGTTTTCCTTCTAAAGTGCGTTCTCCAATCAGGGATTTTTATCATCATTACAGAAAATATAAGTCTTATTCTTCATCCCTATATTTCCTCCAAATATCGATTGTGTATCCCTACGTGTGTAAATTTTCACCCCCTACACTTAAGAATTCAATTCAAGCTATAGTACACTTGCCTTAATACCTAATACTACTTCTTTTCATTAATGGATGGACGGTTTTGCTCATACATCTTTCATGCGATTATTAATGCCTCTTGAGGCACTAACAGCCGATTACTGAATGTATGAGTTTAAAGCGTAAATAGCAGTTTTCAGATCTTGACTTTATTTATTTTTTTATTTTTATTTTTATTTTTCTTTTCAAGTCCGGATATATTTTTCAATGATGCTCTTATAGTGGTTAGCTTTAAATACCGGTTTTTTTTCTTTCATTCTAGGCTTTCATGCAAGAATATTTCTAGGTATCCTCTACTATCCCAAGTTTCTAGGTGCGTGTATGTGCAGTTTGTAAGGTATATATTTTCTAAATTTGGAATCAAGAATAGAAACTATTTTTCAGACTTGTCTTTCAGTAAAGCTTTAATACTCTCCCTTCATCTCGACTTAACTAAAGAACTGAATTCAAGATTACCTATTTCTCAAAAAAAATTGTAAAGGCGTATAATTACCAAGGTTAAATAGAATGAGGGTTATTTTTAGGGTTTTCAATTCGTAAGCCTAGAATTTAGTTACTTCTAATATATAAACTAAATTTTCGGAATAACAATCTAAGTTACCCTACTAACTAACTTGACGACAAAGTTTTTATATTTTTAGGAAATTTTTTCAATTTTTAGGGGTTTTTTTTTAATATGTATGCAATGCAGAATATATAATATACACATAATGCAGCAAAATAAACGTAGTGCTTACCCCAAAATCTGAGTTTTACGATGTCCTCATCATTGCCTCCATCTCGGGTAGCTAGACTTAGACATCAGGGTGAGAATTTTGTTTAAAGAGAAAGGAAAAATCTAAGACTAATTACAACATTTACATGTTAAACGATTGGGTTAGTCCAGAAATTAATACCGGCCATTTAAAGATTTTGTCTATATAGTGCAATGGCTGGCAAAAGAATATGTATATACAGAAGAAAAAGAAAAAGAAAAGGTATATGTTAGATGTTAGTAAAGGGCATGGGCGTATAAAAGTAAGGATCAGAAGAAGATGAAGTTTTGAAGAGGTCAAAAAATTGTTTTCTGAATGAATTGAATGTTCAATAAGCACATGTTGAAGTTCCAAAGTCAAGTTCGTGTAAGAACTGGAGTTCATCCGCAAAACGTTCAGTAAAAGAAAGGATTTTAGGATGTTCCCAAATTGATCCTGACTCAAACTCACCAAGAATATCATGTTCATCCGCAAAAATTTCCGCAAAACTCGAGTTGAAAGAATGTTTTTCAATTCTGTCTTCCTCCCTATAATTTTTAACAATCATATTCGTAACATTATAGCTCACAGACTCTCCCAATACAATTTCTTCCTCATCACATTGACAAATGGGTAGGTATATGACATCCAAAAAAGTAAGTTCCCATACTAACATTTCTTCTGAAACAATATCATTAGGTGATACAAAAATCGTGGGTTCCTGATCATTGATCTCTTCTAACACTTTATCCAAACCATACACGTCAAAATCACAAGATTCCTCCTCAAAAATTGGAATGTAAAATTCAGTCGGAGGTTTTTCTTGGGTGTCCTGATAACACTCAGTCAATTCAATCATGTCATCATCTATGAAATCATCAAAATTCAATTGATCTTTTATCTCACTCAGGTGACTTCTTAGATGACAGAAATTAACATTATTGGGTTCCGATTGACTGTTTTCACTCCCTAAAATACTCACAGCTAAATGTTTCGCGTGTTCCTCTATTCTAACCAATGATTGAGCTTGAGCAAGAAACAATTGCTCAGACTGTTGTATGAACAAGGCTAGCATAGAAACTGATTGATTCTCGACCGCAGTCATTACTTCAATACGCTTCTCTAAAGTGGTCAACCTAGCATCCATCTCACTATCATTCCCTAATGATGGTTCAATTGTTTCGGGTTGGAGAGGTTATGATGGTGGTGATGCTAAAGCAGTCAATCTATCGACCTCTTTCTCTAAATTTTCAATCAGTTGGTCTATGAATGAAGTGGGACTGGGTTCAAGAGTGTTAGGTGGGTGACCATTATCAAAAATCTGGGATGGTTGGACACCCCCAAGAAAAGACAATTGTCATGAATGTGGGAAGAATCTTAGCAATTTGTACAAATTAATTTGGACTGAGTATAAACAAATGAATAAGAATCGTGAAAAATAGAATTGAACCGTGTATCACCCATATTAACAAGAATTTCACAAATGTCACAAAAATAAAGAATATCACATCCCTAGTAGTCTATGTTATTCTAAGTCAACTAGACCTGCTTCAGAACCTGATTTTTGAAGTAATACTGTGTCGAGAAACAGGCTCAAGATATATTGATCACGAAGCCAGGTAAGTGCAAGAGATAGGGGGTGATTTTCCAACGCTTTCGTGAAGTTCTTTAATTAGATAACCCTTTCTCTTTTGGAGGTTGCGCCGTGAACACTTGCCTAAATACCCCATGAACGATATACCGTTAAGCAAAGTTCTAAACACAGTTAACTTCTCTTAATGACCGCGAAGTCCTTAGAGTCAGAGTTCTAATTGATTTTAAAATTACTGGGGGGATGAAAGAATGTAGTTTTGTGATTTGTGGGCTACGGAGAAAGGTAATGAAATCATTTACCGTATCTTGTTTGGTCTTTTTGCCATTAATTCCGTATTAAGATGCAATGTGCAATCAATTAAAGAATTTAAGAAATCAAGCAATTTAAGAAATTCTTTTTCTGTTTAAGTTTAACCGCTGCAACAAATACGGTTAGTTCTCTGTTCAATTGGCGGCAAGTTTGTGCAAAGAATCCTGCAGAAGATAGAAATATTGGACTGTGTCGGATTCAAGAAGAGTGTGTTAAGGAAATGCATACCAATGTGTGATTTGGTTAAAAACCCCTTTGAAAGTGATCCGAATCTTTGATTGTTCATTTGCGCGGGTCAAACTACCTGGATCTTTGGCACTATACTTAACTAACGTCTTGCAATTGCATTTGAGCCTTGCTCCGCACGATCGCTGATCGTAATTTCTTAAAAACCTGAAATGTCGGAAAATACGATATTTAGTGTTAAAAAGCGATATATGTGCCCCAATTCCTGCACACTTAAAATTAGAAGAATCAAACAATCCCACTAGAATGCCAATATTGCACTGGAGATCACCAAAACAGAAAAAACCCAAAACCAAAGAGACAGGCCGGCGAGCTCGGATCAACAGAGGGTGTCGCCGGTTTTCCCAGAGAGTTAGATGTACAAATTTTTGGTGAGTTCTCTAGGCTATATTAGTATTCTAATGGTCTAACTTGATTTTTTAGTTTAAGTTCACGGTGATAGCAGGTTGCAAGGACAGAGAACAAATTAGAAAGAATTTCGTTTTGTTAGTTTTGAAAAAATTTGAGTTAGTAGTTAATGAGTTAGTAAAAACCAGAAATAACAATACCCAATACTACCAACTCTCCGGCAACGGCGCTAAAAACTTGTTCAACCTCCTTAATGAAGCTTTCCAAAGAAAGTTAGATGCACAAAATTTTGGTGAGTTCTCTAGGCTATATTAGTATTCTAATGGTCTAATTTGATTTTTTAGTTTAATTTCAGGGTGATAGCAGGTTGCAAGGATAGAAAATAAATTAGAAAGAATTTCGTTTTGTTGGTTTTGAAAAAATTTGAGTTAGTAAATAATGAGTTAGTAAGAACCAAAAATAACAATACCCAATACTACCAACTCCACGGCAACGGCGCCAAAAACTTGTTGGGAAATCACCCGCGCGCGCAAACGCGTTGTAGGGTGTTTTTCGTCACCCCATTGAGATTGGAATACCGCGCGCTTGTCAGGCGCATTACAGATTCCCCCTGCCTAGGATAGGCCGGGGTTTATTGATTGTGGGGATCCGAATCTCCGGCAGCCGCGGACTAAGCTGCCGTTAATTACCCCTCGCCTTTAGAGCGAGGGAACTTCCGATTTGACGGGTTAAACTGGTCATGCGAATTGAACGTGCTATGTGCGTGTGTTGTGTTTTTAAAATGGTTTTGGATATATCGGGGGTCCCGCTACCCGGATAACGGGTTGGGGGTCAAGGAGGAGAGCAGCCCCCTTGCGGGGTGCGGGGCAGTGCCCCGGCCAAATTTTTTTTGAGAGGGACAGTATTGTAGAGTATGTGTGTGTGAGTGTGTGTGTATACATACATATATATATATATAAAGAAAGGGAAAGTTCATCCAAAGGATGCGTAGGAAGAAGCGCCAGCGCTTTGGGTGCTAGCGCTTTGAGCGCAAGAGCTCTAGAGCGCTAGCGCTTTGAGCGCTAGTGCCCCACGTGCCAGGCATGTGGGCGCTCGGGCGTTAGCGCTCTGGACGCTAGCTCTCTGAGCGCAAGAGCGCTAGCGCCCCACGTGTCAACACGTGGGCGCTCGGACGCTAGCACCCCACGTGTCAGCACATGGGTGCTCGGGCGCTAGCGCCCCACGTGTCAGCACGTGGGCGTTCGGGCGCTAGCGCTTTGAGCGCAAGGGCGCTAGCGCCTCACGTGCCAGGAACGTGGACGCTCGGGCGGCAAAAGGGACTTGGTCCCTGCAATGGGAGTTGTACTCCCAGAAAAGAGCACTTATTATTTTGTATATATATATATATGAGGAGTTAAACTCCTAGGATATTCTGAAGCTGATAAAGGAGCTTTACCCCTTGAGCCCTAGTTCTTCCCCAAAGTGGGGTTTCTAGAGATAGGTCTCCTTCTTCTTCCTGTCCTTTGGCCGGATCTTGGAGAAAGGGGGTGAGACTTAAAAATCACCCCTTTTTGAGATCTAATGACAGATCCAAGTTCCCCTTTGTGGGTTTTGTGGTGAAAAACTATTTAGTTTTGGAAAAGAAAGAGTAAAACTCTTGATTTAATTCAAAAGAAAGAAGAAGGTTTAGAACCTTCAGAAAGGGAAAAGAGGTACAAACCCTAGATTTTTGAGGGGAATGAAAAAAGTATATTAGATATTTTCATCATGTTGCCTTATATAGGCTTACATATTTACATGTAGCCCCTTGGGCTTTACAAAATGGAATTTTGCCCATCCCATGGCTCATGTGCCATTTCTTTTTGCACATAAGCCATGGGCTTTAAAAAAATTTGGCTTTATGCTCATTCATGTATAAAAAATTACATCAAAATTATTTATTACATGATTTTTTATTTCAGCATGGGAGAGGTCGGCCGCTTCATGTTCGGGCTCGACTCGGGCATGAGCCCACTTGATCTGGGCTTGGGCCCACTTGGCTTGGGGTTGACCTTGACTTTGACTTGGTCAACTAGGAGTGCAAATTTTGACCCCACCAAAGTGCCCCCCATCAATGAATGCACACCGCATGCATGAGTTGTGTGCACGAAATTGATGGAGCTTGAAGTTGGACTTCGAGGTAGAACATCATTCCAGGGGCGGAGCATCATCCCGGGGAGCATGATTCTCAGGGATCGGAGTATCATTCTGATTCGCGGAGCATAATTCCTGGGTCGGAGTATCCCTCGGGGAGCATGATTCCCGGGGATCGGAGAATCATTCCGATTTGCGGAGCATAATCCCAAGGTCGGAGCATCATTCCGAAGAGTCGAAGCATAATTCCGAAGAGTAGAAGCATGATTCTAAGGATCGGAGCATCATTCCGAAGAGCGGAGCATGATTCCAAGGATCGGAGCATCATTCCAAAGCGCGGAGCATGATTCCAGGGATCGGAGCATCATTCCGAAGCGCGGAGCACGATTCCAAAGATCGGAGCATCATTCCGAAGAGTCGAAGCATAATTCCGGGATCGGAGCATCATTTCGAAGAGCGGAGCATGATTCCAGGGATCGGAGCATCATTCCGATGAGCAGAGCATGATTCCAGGGATCGGAGCATCATTCTGATGAGCGGAGCATGATTCCAGGGATCGGAGCATGATTCCAGGGATCGGAGCATCATTCCGATGAGCGGAGCATGATTCCAGGGATCGGAGCATTATTCCGAAAAGCGGAGCATCATTCCAGAGGGATCGGAGCATCATTCCGAAGAGCGGAGCATGATTCTAGGGATCGGAGCATCATTCCGACGAGCGGCAGACATTCTGACCGAAGCATAATTTAGATGCAGAGGTTGATTCCCAGGCGAAGCATAATTCCGACGGGGAAGGCAAATACTCCGAGGCGAAGCATGATTTCGACACGGGGTACATTCTGAGACGGAGCATGATTCCGGCGCAGAGCTTGTTGGCCGACTTGATTCCGAGACGAAGCATAATTTCGACAGGAAGGCAGATACACCGAGGCGAAGCATGATTTCGACACGGGGTGCACATTCTGAGACGAAGCATGATTCCGACGCAGAGCTTGCTGGTTGACTTGATTCCAAGGCGGAGCATAATTCCGAAGAGGAGGTCGTTGGTTGATTTCGAGCCGAAACATAATTCCGACAGGGAAGGCAAATACACGGAGGAGAAGCTTGATTTCGACGCGGGGTACACTCTGAGACGGAGCATGACTCCGACGCAGAGCCGGTTGGTTGATTTGATTCCGAGACGCAGCATAATTCCGACAGGGAAGGAAGATACACCGAGGCGAAGCTTGATTTCAACGCGAGGTACACTCTGAGACGAAGTATGATTCCGACGCAGAGCTGGTTGGTTGATTTGATTCCGAGACGGAGCATAATTCCGGCAGGGAAGGTAGATATCCCGAGGCGAAGCATGATTTCGACACGGGGTAAATTCTGGGACGGAGCATGATTCCACCGCAAAGGTTGTTGGTTTGATTTGATTTGGGTTGACATCAGCATCGCTACACTAGAATATGGTACCGGAGCGAATCATCATTTGCCATGAGAGGATTTGGGGATTTTTTTTTCGGCATCTGTATTGCTGCACTGGAATAATGCCAGGAGCAACTCATCATTTGCCCCGGGAGGATTTGGGAATTGGTTTTTGCTTGGCATCAGTATCGCTACACTGGAATATGGTACCAGAAGCGAATCATCATTTGCTCTTGTTTATCAGGAAGCGATGGCTTAGGAGACAGGTTTTAGGTCCCTATCACCTAAGACTTTTCGATTTTGTGAGCCGTAAGGGTCTCATAAAGCATTTTCTCCCTACGGGTCATAAGGATCCCGTAGGTGTATTTTCTCCTTAGGAGTCGTGGGGACTCCTAAGTGTTGCTCCTTTGTGAGTCGTAAGGATCTTACGCGGGAATTTTCTCCTCACAAAGTCGAGAGGGCTTTGTGAGTGCATTTCATCTCTTTTTTACGAGTTTGCGCCCTTTCGGGTTTTCACAAACTCGCCAGCAGTCCTGCTGTTTTTACTCACGGAGCCCTTTCGGGTTTTCATCCGTGCCCATTTTGCTTGTGGACATACCGGTTTGTTTTTGAATCTTCACCGCCGGTAGGACTTTGAATGTGGTCTCACCGATAGGACTTAGGAGGGATTGGGATTGTTTTACGCCCGTGGATTGTATACGGTTTTGCAGGATGTATGATCCAGACCGTAGGGTCGGAAAAATTTCGGGACTTTGTCGGCGTCTGCATCGTTGCACTGGAATATGGTACCAGGAGCGACTTATCATTCGCCGTTGGGGTATAGGATTTGGAATTTGGTTGGCGTCTTCATCGCTGCGCTGGAATATGGTACCAGGAGCGACTCAGCATTCGCTATTTGGGGATTGGGGAGCGATGGCTTAGGAGACAGGTTTAGATCCCTATCGCCTAAGGCTTTTCAATTTTATAGGTCGTGAGGGTCCCATAAAAGCATTTTCTCCCTACGAGTCGTAAGGATCCCGCAGGTGTATTTTCTCTTTAGGAGTCGTGAGGACTCCTAAGTGTGTTTTTCCTTTATGAGTCGTAAGGATCTCACAAAGGTTTGTTCTCCTCATGTATCGTGAGACACATGAGTGGGTCTTCTCAATGGAGCATAATTACAAAGGCGGAGACCAGCCCGCATAACTGGTGATTACGGTGGGGCATGGGTATGATGAGAATTATTTGAGCCCGTGGATTGTATACTATGGTCAACTTGGGGACCAACCGTAGGGCCGGTAGAATTTTGAAAAATTGGATTTTGGTTGGCGTCTGCATCGCTACACTAGAATATGGTACCAGGAGCGACTCATCATTCGCCGTTTTTTTTTACCGCGATTGCTCTATCATTTCATCTTTTCTTATCGCGAAGATCGTGATTGCCCATCATTTCGGCTTTTATTCGCGGTTGCCCCATCATTTCGGCTTTATTTTCATCTTTATTTTACTCGCTGATTTTTATTGCGAGTTTCCCCATCATTTCGGCTTTTTTTTATTTTTCTTTTATTTACACATTTTTTTGTTTATTTACATATATATATATATATATATATATATATATATATATATTTACATTCCCAGTTTAACGACTTAGAGGTCGACTGTTCCCATTTTAATGACGTGGTGGTCGATTTTTTTCAGAGAAAGGCAGATGTCTGAGAGAATCAGTTTCACGAAGAACTTCGGTCTCCGTTTGTATGAAATTGGCGGTCGCAGCTGGACTGTTTGTTAACACGCCTTTAGACAGTTCTATCTTTCCTGCCTTATATTGCTTTTCGACCCAATCTTTGAAGACGAAGTAGTCCTCAATGGCATGACCTATCACTCTGTGATAGGAGCAGTATTTGGGATCGTCGGTCATATTCGCTTCCTGCGGTCTTTTTGACTCTGGCAGTTGTAGACCGTTCTTCAAGGCGTCTTTGAATATTTTACGGATTTTGTCCCTTCTGAAGGAATAGACCTTATCTAGCTTCTCTTTGAGTGGAGATTCTCCTCCCTCTCCGAACACTAGCTTCCGAGGCTGGTTGGCACTAGGCCCGCTCATCCCTTGCTTATTTCGGTTAGCCGAAGTGTTAAAAGATTCAGAATCGTCGGAATTCCCGCCTTTGCGATTATCATCCTTCCGGTTTCTCCAGGACGTATTTTTATTTTGGGAATCCGAGGAGAACTCCTGTTTTGAGCGCTCCAGCATCTAAACTTTCCTGGTCAGCTCTTGGAATGTTTTGAGACCCGCGGTGCATAGAAACGGGGCCATCCAATTGTTGAGATTTCCGACGAGGAGACTGACAGATTGGCCCTGCTCTATCAGCGGTTCGCTTTTGACGGAGAGATTGCGCCATCGGGTTATAAAATCCGTGCTTCTTTCGTTGTTCTTTGGCTTGGTCCTTACAAGGTCGGCGATGGTGATCTTATCGCTGACGCTCATAAAGCTCTGCCGAAACAGAGACTCCATTTGGACGAATGTTGTGACAGAGCAATCCGGTATGCTCGTGTACCAGTCGAAAGCAACATCGGTCAAGATATTAATGAACTGGCGGAGGAGAAGCGCATCATTGCCCCCAGTATTCCGGCATGAAGCTTTAAAATGGACGACGTGCTGATTCGCATTTCCCGTCCCATCGAATCTTCCGAATTTAGGGATGACATAGCCGCTAGGAAATTCTACCAGATCATACTGAGCAGGATATGGTATCCCACTACTGCTAATATCTTTTTGCGCTTCGGTTTTAGCTACCAATGTTTTAACTTTGTTGGCAACCAATTCCATGATTTGATCTTGAGTTGGCGGGCTACTGTCATCGGTAGCCAAGACATTTCCTAAGATAGGATGCGACTGACTTTCATGCGGTCCGCCTACCTTTGGATTTGAGGGAATAAGCGTCGGCTGCCTTAGGACACCGTTTCCCGGTTCATGAGCAGAGCCCTGTGCTTGATTGGGCGGCTGAGAGGCAAGTAGGGCCGTGACCTGCAAGACGACATTCGTCAAGTCGTCAATTTTGGAGTAAAGTTTGGCCATCTCTTTATCTTTACTTCTGAGCTGTTTTCGGAGCTCTTGGAGAAGTTGTTGCTCTGCGTTCTTGGGACGGAAGATTGGCTCATCTTCGCTTTCCGAGCCCGACTCCTCATGGACCGAAGGGTCTTTCTGCCTATCATCCTCATCGAGAGGGTTTTTATCACCCAGCGGAGGCGACTGTTCTTAGGAAGCGGCAACCACATTCGAGCCAGATTGGATTTGAGATGTGGTGGCTCCGTCCTTGTTCTTGCTGCGCGTGCCCACCATATAGACAGTGTGGACTACATATCCAGCCATTTCCTCATCTTTGGCGGGGTGACCCTGTTTTCGAACCTCGTGAGGTTCAGCCTAACAGGAGCCCTAGCCCTTTTGTTGGCTCTATATCTGAGCCTTTTCTGCCTTAGCTTCTCAATTTTAAGGGCTTAGCGGGCATCCATTTCCTGGGAAGCCACCGTGAGTCGATTAGCGGGGAGCTTAGAGAAGATACCCGATCGAGCAGTTGTTAGGGGCACTGCCGGAGCTCGCTCGAGAGGCCTTGTTGCTTTGTTGTTGTTGATGGCCTTGCCCCCAGCTGGGGCCAAGGAGAGTCGTTCAAACACAGACTTGCGTTTGTGTTGGGGCGCCCTCGCGACCATGACATTCGGCATTTTCCCCTTTGAGACCGCTTTGTCTGTTACTGGAGCTTGTGGAGCTGGGAAGGCGTTAGCTAACACGAACATAATAGAGCCAAATGGTAGCGGCTCCTCCTCCTATTGTCTCCCGAGACTGGCCGGAAGGACCTTCCTAGAGTCCATTTTCATCGTGTAGGAGACAGGAGTTATGTCGAGAGCTTAGCTGATCCTTGGAGACATCTTTGCTGCGTTCGAAGATTGCAATTGGAGAACGTTAACCTGCACACAAAAAACATGATTTTAGTACAGGCAATTGATATGCATATTAATTGAGTTCGCATGAAAGCTTAACCCGAAATATGGGAGGAGAGATTGGTCCCACCGGACGTGCCAGAATCTGTAGGGTGTTTTTCGTCACCCCATTGTGATGGGAATACGCGCGCACTTGGCAGGCGCATTACAAATTCCCCTTTCCTAGGGTAGGCTTAGTTTTATTGATTGTGGGGATCCGAATCTCCGGCAGCCGCGGACTAAGCTGCCGTTAATTACCCCTCACCTTTGGAGCGAGGGAACCTCCGATTTGACGGGTTAAACTGGTCATGCGAATTCAACATTCCATTTGCGTGTGTTGTGTTTTAAAAGGGGTTTTCGATATATCGGGGGCCCCACAGAGTTTTTACGGGGGTCCCACTACCCGGATAGCAGGCTGGGGATCAAGGGGGCGAGCAGCCCCCCTTGCGGGGTGCGGGGCAGCACCCCGGCCCAATTTTTTTTGAGAGGGACAGTATTGTAGAGTATTTGTGTGTGTGTGTACATATATATATATAAAGAAAGGGAAAGGACATCCAAAGGATGCGTGGGAAAAAGCGCCAGCGCTTTGGGTGCTAGCGCTTTGAGCGCTAGCGCCCCACATGCCAGGCACGTGGGCGCTCGGGCACTAGTGCTCTGGGCGCTAGCTCTCTAAGCGCAAGAGCGCTAGCGCCCCATGTGTCAGCACGTGGGCGCTCGGGCGCTAGCGCCCTGAGCGCAAGGACGCTAGCGCTTTAAGCGCAAGGACGCTAGCGCTTTAAGCGCTAGCACCCCACGTGTCAGCATGTGGGTGCTCGGGTGCTAGCGCTTTGGGCGCTAGCGCCCCACGTGTCAGCACGTGGATGCTCGGACGCTAGCGCTTTGAGCGCAAGGGCGCTAGCGCCTCACGTGCCAGGCACGTGGGCGCTCGGGCGGCAAAAGGGACTTGGTCCCTGCAATGGGAGTTGTACTCCCAGAAAGGAGCACTTATTATTTTGTGTGTGTGTGTGTGTGTATATATATATATATATATATATATATATATATATATATGAGGAGTTAACCTCCTAGGATATTCTGAAGCTGATGAAGGGGCTTCTCCCCTTGAGCCCTAGTTCTTCCCCAAAGTGGGGTTTCTGGAGATGGGTCTCCTTCTTCTTCCTGTCGTTTGGCCAGATCTTGGAGAAAGGGGGTGAGACTTAAAAATCTCCCCTTTTTGAGATCTAATGACAGATCCAAGTTCCCTTTTGTGGGTTTTGTGGTGAAAAACTATTTAGTTTTGGAAAAGGAAGAGTAAAACTCTTGATTTAATTCAAAAGAAAGAAGAAGGTTTAGAACCTTCAGAAAGGGAAAAGAGGCACAAACCCTAGATTTTTTAGGGGAATGAAAAAAGTATATTAGATATTTTCGTCATGTTGCCTTATATAGGTTT
Source organism: Agapanthus africanus (assembly GCA_030015575.1). Classification (NCBI taxonomy): domain Eukaryota; kingdom Viridiplantae; phylum Streptophyta; class Magnoliopsida; order Asparagales; family Amaryllidaceae; genus Agapanthus; species Agapanthus africanus. The sequence continues at coordinate 571,387,870 of JASDDO010000031.1, forward strand.
ACATATTTACATGTAGCCCTATGGGCTTTACAAAATGGCATTTTGCTCATCCCATGGCTCATGTGACATTTCTTTTTGCATATAAGCCATGGGCTTTACAAAATGGCATTTTGCCCATCCCATGGCTCATGTGCCATTTCTTTTTGCACATAAGCCATGGGCTTTACAAAAATTTGGCTTTATGCCCATTCATGTATAAAAAATTATATCAAAATTATTTATTACATGATTTTTTATTTCAGCATGGGGGAGGCCGGCTGCTTCATGTTCGGGCTCGACTCGGGCATGAGCCCACTTGATCTGGGCTTGGGCCCACTTAGCTTGGGGTTGACCTTGACTTTGACATGGTCAACTAGGGGTGAAAATTTTGACCCCAACACGGTATGTTATGGAAACGGATATGAAATGAAGGAAACGGAATGCGCACGTGAGATCGTTCTCGTTTTACTATTTATAAACCGCAAGTGCACGGTGTGTTGTAGCGAGCCGGCAAGTACGGGTCGATCCGCAGGGAATTGTGTATTAGGTCTTGTATTTTAAAGTTTAACAAATTAATAATTGTTTGGTTGTTACAAAAAATGAATAGAATACGAAAACAAAGAAAAGCAAGAAAACAAGCAAGTAAGAAATGGTTGTGGCTTTGGATTGGAAGGTCGAATCGCGACAATTCCCTCGACGCTCCCTTGATCATGAGTTGTCCGCCCTTATCTCGATCCCGGCATGAAGAACGACTTGTCAAAGCGGTTGCGAGGCATAAGTCGTCAAATTCCGATATTCTCTGCAAAGCACGAAACTAGTCCGTTTTGATCACTTACTGTTTGTATGTCCGAGCTTGGGGTAACAACACTAAACACAAGGGTTAGCAAGCATACCACAACAATAAAAACATAAATAGTGAGTGAGAGCAAATGATTTTGGCGTTAAGTGTGCTAAGTGTTTGTGATGGTATATGGTATATGAAACCAAAAGAGTTGTCAAGTCAATTAATCACAAAATACCACATCCAAGCTTAGCAATCTTAACACCAAATTGATTCTTTCTTAAACTTTGAAATGGGGGAAGGGAATGAATATGGTGTATGAGGGGGTTACAAAGTAACCATGTTTCAAAACACCATATCATATCAATACATAAACAAAATTTAAGTTAGATTCATAATTATAAGCACAATAAACAATCACAAGAGGTGGAGGAGGCAAAGCCTTTCATCTCACTTCCTCACCAATACCACAACCAATAAAAAATTAGTTAAGCATGATAAAGAAAAGGAAGTAAGGAAAATAAGAAAGTATAAAAGAAATAACAATTTATTAACACTTGAGAAAGAGATACAAGATTTTGGTTACTTGTTCAACCTCCTTAATGAAGCTTTCCAAAGAAAGCTTCAAGAGGGAAGAAGAAGAAGAAGAAACCAATGTTGAAGCCCACCCACCCTCAAGCTAAACAAAAGAACTATGAAATGAAATATAGGGTATATACATATGGTCCCTTGCTCAATATCTGTTCTGGTATTTATAAGCTCAACTCTAGAATAAACAAACAATATAGATAGACTGATGTGACCCTTAGAAATGACCAGAAGAAAATGGGGACATTTGGAGCAAACGGGGCCGAGCTCGCCGGTTTAATGGGGTATGTGGCCGGGTCAATTCTGAGCACATGGGCTCGTATTTGTTGTGCTGTCATGTGTGCTCCCAATATCACTCTGGTGCTGCTAGATTTCTCAATAGAGACCTGGGTTGCACTCAGGGAGTTGGAGGGAACAAGATGCCATACATCATATCAAATCTTTATGCATTTATTGCCCATTCAATGTACATCACACCATATGTGCCCCCCACTTGCACAATTCATCATTTCTTGTGTGCCATGGGCAGCCCCACCATATTATGGTCCATGCCAAAGAGTTGTGTGTACACTTGTATTGTGTTGGACCATTTTAGACAAAAAGTGTGTACACATTTATTTGCAAAACGAACTCTTTGGATATCGGTCGGTTTCCTGTTCTGTTTGCAGTGTCGGCTCCCAAATGTTATATCCGTGATTTTAAATGTGTTTCCAGTATTTTATCACGAATACCTGTAATCTGTAATTACTGAGCAGACACCGGTTAATAGCACCGATATATAACAAAATAAATAATGAATGAGCGGTATTAAAATGCAGTTTTCTGTGATGAACAGATCTGAAAAGAGAATATGTACAAGTGACTGTGGCTCGGGGTCTTCAGTGTACTGCTCCAAGTGCTATCGGCTGGTCTCGATCTCTAGTGCGTCCGATCCTCCTGACAACATTCCAAAGAAGAAGAGAAATAGGAATGTCATCAGCGAACAATCGCTCGGTAAGTCTCAAAGATAGGTAGAGATAGGATAGACAGAAAGAGAATATAACTAGTAATGTTTGTTTGTAATGTTAACGCAGTTGTTTGTAACTTGATACAGAATATACCAGTGTATACGAGAGGAGTCCAACTTACACCGTGGACTTTGGTAACCCGTAGTACAAGGCTCGGTCGAAAATACCACGGAACAACGGCATGGATGTAATTACGTCTTTTAGTGACCACTCATGCCACCTTTAACATGTTCCGTACCAGTCTACCCCTTTAAAACCCCGTAATGTCTTTTGTATTGATTGTATTGTTTGTATAATAGATGGATGACTTGCCGAAACCATGATATCAGTAAATAGAATGGATATAAATGGATAGTCATGTAAATGGAGTATATCCATGGTTCGGTTCAGTCAATATAGATTGGTATAGATTGAATAGACAGATTCATGTTGAATTGTTCTTCATACTTGAATCATATTCAAGTCAAATTGATTAGATTGAGACTCGGTCTGAGTCAGACACTTAACAAGAAATTGAAGTTCTGAATTAGTTTTGATGTTATCGGTAACTGTTGCACATGGACGGCAGGATTTGTGTCTTTTTCCAAGACAATTATTGTATTGATAACACTGTTTGTTAGATTGTCTACCTTAGATAGGCAAGCACCCATATTCTCCGGCTCTCCAAGGCTCAAGAGAATTGGTCCCGCTTAAACCTATATTTACTAGGATCCTTATTATAATTTAGTATAACTTGAGGGGTTTTAAGTAAAAGTAGTTTTGATATATTTTTAAAATACACCTCAAGTATTTAATTATCGTCTTTAGGGTTTTCATAGGTGTATATTTTATAAAAGTGAAATTTCTAGTGAATAGAACATAGTTTTCATGTATATGGTATTTTAATGAAGTATTGGAATTGTATTGTATTGAAATGGTACTTTCATGTATTGTGATTCCTTTGATTTAGAAAACATAGAATATTTGTATAATATATTTAAAATAGATCTTTTGATAATATATATATATATATATAAATTTTATTTATTTTGTAGAAATCTCATTTTCTTTAAAATAGCATTAAAAATTCCATCGAGATCGAATGCTCCTTGCGGAGGTCTGCATCTTGCTCTACTAGGCCCGAGAACGTGCGATAACCCGCACCATCCCGATCGGGGTTCCCCAAAATGGGTTGTAGAGGCGTATTTGCAAGGAATTAGATAACACTCTTTTTAAAGAAAACGGTTTTGTAATAGTTTAGGATATTTTAATGTAACTCATAATATTCCCACAAATATTGGCCAAAAATAAATCGTGCTATGTCCAATATATGTGTTGTGATGAGGTAGGTCCTTACCTCATGAGTTATCTAAAGGTAATACGGTTAAAAGTGGATAACAATAGCGTTTGTAAACATGGTGGTATTTTACCGTAAAAATGAAATAAAAATTGTAACATGAATCATTTTAAGATGAAACTTATTCTAATATGTTTATTTATGTTTGTTAAACATTATATGAGAGTATGGTATTTTATGGTTTAAGAAAAATAAAAATTTTAAAGAAAAATGAATCGGAAGTCGGATTAACTCTTCTTCCGACGGGTTTTGAAAAAGAAAGTTTTAGACTAGAGATTGAGAAGAGAAGAGGAGACTTATAAGTTATTAAGGTAGAGGGGAGGAGGGGGAAGAGTAGGGAAGTGTCAGGGCATCGTTTCGTCGCCGGAATCTCCTCTAAACGTCGTCGGAATCTTGCCCTTTGGTAACTCCACTTGCACAACTATATGGACTTGAGAATTTTGAAGAGTTTTGGCAGCGAATTTCTGTGTGAGGAGGTGTAAAATGGAGGGTGGTATTTATAGGGAAAATTAGGGTTTTGAGAGTTAAAGAATGCATTAAAAATTGGATTAAATGGTATTTTATTGTTCTCTGGATAAATTCAGAGAATTCAAACAGTATGAGGGAAGTAGGATAGGCCAACAGGTGCAAGGGGAAAAAATTATCACGACCCGAAAGAGCACGTGACTGGCCCTTGAACCATATGAAGTCTATAGGACTCCATCTGATCCAAGTAAGCCAAAGCACAGAAATCTAAAACCATTTAAGGAGTAAATAAAGAAAACCCAGAAATCCAACCTTGTCACAACCACGCAAGCACTATGATATACAACGCCGAATGGCGAGGATCAAACTCAAAAAAAACTCACAACAACATGAAAACCTTAACACTACTACGCGCGACTCTATGGTCGAAATAATACATCACTAGTGTCTAAGTCTGAAACAATATACAAGTTTTGGTTGATGGAATTTCTAGATACAATGAATAATACATATACAAGGGTGGTTCTGATGCAAAGAACCCACCTACCAAGCAAATCACCCGCAAAGGAAGCAATGTGCCAGAAATACCGCTATGGAACCTGTACGGCAAAACCTGCAAGAAGCTGTGGCACAACGGGGGTGAGTTGCCAACTCGTGAATAGAAAATATCTACAAGCAGAAATTGAATGCATGACATAATCCTAAGTCAAAACAATCAGATATAATATAAACCTCAAATGAAGAAGTCTGAAGCATGGTAAAGTAGCAATGTAACATCTAAACATAAGTGTAGTGCCAAGAACTCGTGCCAGTGCCTCACGTAATAACATATCATAAATATGATGTATGTATGCGGTAAAATGAAAACAGAAGTTATCACGAATGAAGTCATCAGAAAATCAGTGTCGAGCATCGACACAAATATATATATCATAATATCAAGTAAATCCCATATATCATGTATCCGATATGTATGCAACATTCATGAAGGTACTCTATCAGGTACTACTAATACATGATGCAATGCATATAAAATAAATGTGGGGTAGGGGAGATATAATATGCCATCGACCATAAAGGCTTCTCTCATATCGAGCACATAGGCTCCTTTCATATATCGGGCATCTGTCAGTCCGGGTCAACCCCCACTCTCATATATCGGGCATCCGTCAGTCCGGGTCAGCCCCTACTCTCATATATCGAAATGCATATAAAAGTTTGTATAGATCATCATAATGATATATTAAGTAGGTGTATACATATATCGGCGTCCCATACCACTAATATATATATATATATATATATATATATATATATATACTATGGGTATACATATATATTTCAGCGCCCCATACCACTGATATATATACGAAGGAGTAAAACAATCCAGAATCATCATATGTAACCATATCACCGTGCGAAATCCATGAATTATAATACATGCAACATGAAACACTAATATGAGCATGGAACTATGTAAAGGCATATGCACAAAGGAATATGAATCAATAATATATAAGCATGCAATGCAATGCGAGCCGTAGAATAAATAGTAAATGAATAATAATGCAGCTTGCCATTTGAAATAAGACAAATCAGGATTTTTAGTAAAATAAGGGCTACAGTGTTTTTAAGATATTCCCGATTCGTTAGTTTTTGAAATAGGTAAGACTTGGGTCTAGTCTAACATCTACTATGCAAACTACAGATCTAAGTATCAAGTCAACCGGAAGGGGTATGGAATCCACCTAAATCTGAGTCGATATAAATATAAATACATACAATAGTCGGTGATCCCACCTCAATAGTATCGCGTACGATACAGTATATCATATGGCAATCCTCAAGTCATGAGCGCGGATCTATCATCAATATAAAGCTCGTACGGTAAATCGTCGTACGGCATCCCAATAGCTGGGTACGGGTCAATATCACATTCCTCTCATCAAATATCAGGTATCATTATCATCATATCACATAATCTGGGGTACTGATCTAAGTCTAATACAAATCGATACCATCTATATAGGTATGAATGCGGGGGTAAAACACATGCCCAAAGGCCCGCTAAAATCACATGTCGTATCCCAAGTACGAATCATATCAGTTCACCAATCTCGCGGCACCATGCCCAATATTATCGACCCATTTCCAATGTCATCCAATATCATCATCAAACACAGTGCAAGTATAATGAATATGCAAGGGTGTGCGTGTGGGTGTAAATCTATTCTGGGGTTCGCGACTATGAACTACACTAGTTTACTTCTAACCCTAATCTATGCATAATACACCTAACACAATAACCACGACACACTATAACTATTATATATAATACATAGTATATCAACTACGGACTGCGGGGGTGCTATACGCTATCCACCCGACTTCCCCCTGTAGATATAATCTACTCACCTTGCGTCTTCATTTGTCGACGTCACCACGCGCATTGCTTGTCGTCCCGAAGTCTTCATGGGGTACCTACACGTCAAAGTATCGTAATGCGTATTAAAACCAAATCAAAGCTAAAACGGCACACGAAACCCAAAACGATACGATAAGGGGCCTATAGGTTAGAACCTATAGGCACGCCTTCAGAACCATCAATCAATCCTCGATATCGTCGTATAAACGCCGAATAGTCGAGGTAAAACACAATACACAATTTCAGAACTAAAAAATATGGAATACGGAAACACGAATCCAAAACAGCAACTAAGGAAATAGGCTCCACAAAATACCTCATTTGGCAACTCAAGAATTTTCTTGAGTTGCCCCTAGTGGCCAAAATCCTCGCTTTCTTGGTCCAATGTATAGATCTTGAGCTTGTGCACACTTTTAATGAATTGGGGGTAGGGTTTTGGTGATGTTTGTGAGATGATTTGGGGCTTGAAGAGGGGAGGGAGCAGCAGCAGCAGCAGGAGAAGGGGAAGAGGGATGAAGAAAATGAAATGAGAAGAGAAGTCTCATGGTCAAATGAACCCCTCCCCCCCCCCCCAACCTCTCTCTCTCTCTCTCTCACTCACCTACTACCACATTATTCTAATCAATTCTTTTTCTTTTCTTTTCTAAAACCTTCTTACCCAAATAATAAACCCAAAGTAAAGCCATGGTATGAAAAATGCAACACAAGTGTAGAAAATGATATGTGCATGTTTTGCACAAAAACGCCAAAAATCCGATAAGCGATTTTTAATCGCGATTAGCACTAAAGTAGCATATAAATGATCATAAAAACTTAAAAATGGCATAATTCCATAAAATAACCTATTTTAGAATTTTCCATAATTTTCCAAAAAAATTCCCCATTTATTTGTATTTAATTATACCGAATTATTAAAATATTCAATAAAGTAATATTAAATTATAAAATTTCCCAAAAATAATATTTTATTATATTGGAAATGTTACAATATACCCCCCCCCCTTAAATAAATTCGGTCCCCGAATTTAATTTTAAACCCCCAACTACTAAAACATTCAGTAAAAAACCAAGTTGTCGGATACGTGATAATCGAATCACAAAATCACAAATCATAAATACCGTCGTCGGTAGTCCCTCCTTTAATGTCGAGAAGGTGTCGGTGCATCCAATTCTAGTAGCGCAAGATATCCACTTGCCTCTTGCTCACGGTCTGACGTCCTCTGTCTTTGGGTCCTTATCTTCTCTGCGGATTACCTATCTTGCAATCAATCGGCTCATCGGCCCTGTCAGGTGTGCTAACGGGGACGACTCCGTTCTGGCACTTCTCTAGTCATCTCTCGGTCAATCATCACGACCACTCGTAAAGAGCAAGTCGCTGGCGTCGGCCTCTGGCTCTTTGAATGCACGTGACACATCTGATCCTGAGTGCAATTATCATTGCAGCAGTGTCCTGGAAGGAATCCCGCTCAAGGTCTCTTCTGATCTTGCCTATGCCAAACTGTACGGAGGCTGACTCTCTTGCATAATCTCTTCTCACTCGATGGACATCTGTGTCTTCAGCACAACATTTTCTCGGAAATTGGTCGCATCCCAACGCCTCTGTAGGCATATCAGGTCTTTAGCCTCGACAGAAAGTAATGACAGCTCGTCAGCATCTCGCACGAACCTCTGGTTCCACTTGTCTCTATCGTCGTCCACTATGATGTCACGCCAAGCTATCTACGCACTGCACTGTTCTCGGCCACGGTCAATCCGAAGTCTCTCGCACGGACTCGAAATCGCGTACACTGTAGCTTCATCATTCTGTAGAAGATGTCTGGCCGAACAGGTCCTCGGGAACGCGTCCCAACCATCGGAGGAATACTCAATACCCGTCCGTCCTCGATCAACTCGCAACGCATCTGGGTAAGGTCCTTTATCCGAACCTGGTCAACTACCTCGTCGACGATGCCGAACTCTGGCCTGCTGGGTGTGCGCAATATGACCACTCCTGGGTCCAGGTCTTCTCGTATAGTATTCTAGAAAGGTCCCGTCGAGGTCTCTCTCTCAAATCTCATTCCTGCCGAATTTCCCGGAAGTCATCGTCCATTGTTGAAGCTAATTTTTTTCCGGAACGGCTGCATACTCGTCGCAACTCCTTCTGGAAGGTATATCCATATACAATGCTTCTGCGTGTGTATCGCATCTCTGATGTCAGCGGAGTGGGAACGTCATCTCGTCGAAATCTCTTGCGAACTCTTTACTTCACTCTGCTTCAATGTCGACTAATTCGGACTCGTCTCATCGTGGCTGCATGAACTGCGCTCCAACGGCTATGCTCGTATCTGGAGTCTCCCAAGCAATGTGTCCCATCACATGATATCCGAATGATGTCGAATCATCCGATCGGTTGCCAAAACCTCATAATCCCCCAAGAGATCAACATCTTGGGTACAGTTTAATAGTATCGAGTACATGTCACAGCGTCGGTGGTCCAGCCATAGAAGGGCAAACCCAAGTCTCACTAATGGCGCCGCGGAACTGCCGCAAACCCTAAGGTTCAAAGGCTTTCACACGGTCATTAAGTCGAGTTAGGGTTTCATTCTTCTATAGGATCCATAGAATCGCTTGCATGTCTTTCCGAATACTTTAAACTTGGAAAATAGGCTCCTGACATTCGATCGTCTCCATCGACTCTCAACGAATCTGCGTGAGGTCGCCTCTAGCTGGAATCAATCTATCTGATGACCTCGCATCGGTAAGCGAACGAACCACATGTCCTAGTCATTCGTTCTCGATGACTAGAGACCTTCTATCATCTCCTAGTACAACTCGTACCGCAATAGCTCCAACATCTGGGGCGATATTTCGTCGTTCGCGGCAACAACTGGCTCCTTCGCCTGTACGCTGTACAGCGCCTCAATCCTCCAGGAAAGGCGATACGTTGGCGGTCATCTCTTAATTGGCCTGCTCTAGATCTGAGTAAGAATCTCCACACTGAAAATCTTCGACTCAACTGGGCCCGCTCTGGCGCATAAATCGGACGAATCACCTTCGTCTCTCGAATTGGGTAGACTAGCTACCATCTGTCTCATATCTTCCTGGAAGCTCCGGCGATCTCAGCTCGTAAGCTCCGGAAGCGACATCTTATCAATCTCAGCAACAGCTGGTCCATCTGTCTACACGGTAGGCGATATCATAAACTCTGAGGTATGTTGTACATCAACAGTCCTCTCTCAACTGGCAGCTCTAACAATGGCCCGATCATCCGGTGTAAAACCAAGCACTCGCCTCCACAAGAGGTCACAATCATCAATACAAACTCTAAACGTTCCCATGTCACCAGAAGCACAATGGTCAGCCCTCGTACCAGACGAGCTCGCCCTGACCGTAGCACTAGCAGCAGCTCACTGCGCTCAAATAATGGCGACAGGAACCTCAATCGAGTATCGAAGAGAGCAGATCAATGGTAAGAAAGAAAACAACAGATCTAGAATGGATACATGAGCATAAGAAGGAACAGCATCAATGAAAGTATGATCATGGAACTAATAGCATCGAGGATCTCAAATGGATGTATAATCATTGGTATGAAGAGAATCACTGATCTCGAAAATATGTACATCCTAAGGTTGCTTAAGCGGAGTAGCGTATCGTAAGTATGCTACGGAACATACCCACGGTACATCACTCTACTTTAGTCACCTATTCCATCAACCAAGGGTCATCCTACGCGATGAAAGTTCGGGTCTAATACCCCCTCGACTAAGTCTAAGTTCCGTAAGGTCAAGCCTAAGTTCCGTATATATATAGACGCCCTAGGCTCCACATAGTCAAACTTAGACTCGAACCAAGGTTAACCTAGCGCTCTGATACCAACTTTGTCACGACCCGAAAGAGCACGTGACTGGCCCTTGAACCATATGAAGTCTGTAGGACTCCATCTGATCCATGTAAGCCAAAGCCCAGAAATCTAAAACCATTTAAGGAGTAAATAAAGAAAACCCAGAAATCCAACCTTGTCACAACCACGCAAGCACTATGATATACAACGCCGAATGGCGAGGATCAAACTCAAAAAGAAACTCACAACAACATGAAAACCTTAACACTACTACGCGCGACTCTAAGGTCGAAATAATACATCACTAGTGTCTAAGTTTGAAACAATATACAAGTTTTGGTTGATGGAATTTCTAGATACAATGAATAATACATATACAAGGGTGGTTCTGATGCAAAGAACCCACCTACCAAGCAAATCACCCGCAAAGGAAGCAATGTGCCAGAAATGCCGCTATGGAACCTGTACGGCAAAACCTGCAAGAAGCTGTGGCACAACGGGGGTGAGTTGCCAACTCGTTAATAGAAAATATCTACAAGCAGAAATTGAATGCGTGACATAATCCTAAGTCAAAACGATCAGATATAATATAAACCTCAAATGAAGAAGTCTGAAGCATGGTAAAGTAGCAATGTAACATCTAAACATAAGTGTAGTGCCAAGAACTCGTGCCAGTGTCTCACGTAATAACATATCATAAATATGATGTATGTATGCGGTAAAATGAAAACAGAATGTATCACGAATGAAGTCATCAGAAAATCAGTGTCGAGCATCGACACAAATATATATCTCAATATCAAGTAAATCCCATATATCATGTATCCGATATGTATGCAACATTCATGAAGGTACTCTATCAGGTACTACTAATACATGATGCAATGCATATAAAATAAATGTGGGGTAGGGGAGATATAATATGCCATCGACCATAAAGGCTTCTCTCATATCGAGCACATAGGCTCCTTTCATATATCGGGCAACCGTCAGTTCGGGTCAGCCCCCACTCTCATATATCGGGCATCCGTCAGTCCGGGTCACCCCCCACTTCATATATCGGGCATCCGTCGGTCCGGGTCAGCCCCCACTCTCATATATCGAAATGCATATATAAGTTTGCATAGATCATCATAATGATATATTAAGTAGGTGTATATATATATCGGCGTCACATACCACTAATATATATATATATATATACTATGGGTATACATATATATTTCAGCGTCCCATACCACTGATATATATACGCAGGAGTAAAACAATCCAGAATCATCATATGTAACCATATCACAGTGCGAAATCCATGAATTATAATACATGCAACATGAAACACTAATATGAGCATGGAACTATGTAAAGGCATATGCACAAAGGAATATGAATCAATAATATATAAGCATGCAATGCAATGCGAGCCGTAGAATAAATGGTAAATGAATAATAATGCAGCTTGCCATTTGAAATAAGACAAATCGGGATTTTTAGTAAAATAAGGGCTACAGTGTTTTTAAGATATTCCTGATTCGTTAGTTTTTGAAATAGGTAAGACTTGGGTCTAGTCTAACATCTACTATGCAAACTACAGATCTAAGTATCAAGTCAACCGGGAGGGGTATGGAATCCACCTAAATCTGAGTCGATATAAATATAAATACATACAATAGTCGGTGATCTCGCCTAAATAGTATCGCGTACGATACAGTATATCATATGGCAATCCTCAAGTCATGAGCGCGGATCTATCATCAATATAAAGCTCGTACGGTAAATCGTCGTACGGCATCCCAATAGCTGGGTACGGGTCAATATCACATTCCTCTCATCAAATATCAGGTATCATTATCATCATATCACATAATCTGGGGTACTGATCTAAGTCTAATACAAATCGATACCATCTATATAGGTATGAATGCGGGGGTAAAACACATGCCCAAAGGCCCGCTAAAATCACATGTCGTATCCCAAGTACGAATCATATCAGTTCACCAATCTCGCGGCACCATGCCCAATATTATCGACTCATTTCCAATGTCATCCAATATCATCATCAAACACAGTGCAAGTATAATGAATATGCAAGGGTGTGCGTGTGGGTGTAAATCTATTCTGGGGTTCGCGACTATGAACTACACTAGTTTACTTCTAACCCTAATCTATGCATAATACACCTAACACAATAACCACGACACACTATAACTATTATATATAATACATAGTATATCAACTACGGACTACGGGGGTGCTATACGCCATCCACCCGACTTCCCCCTGTAGATATAATCTACTCACCTTGCGTCTTCATTTGTCGACGTCACCACGCGCATTGCTTGTCGTCCCGAAGTCTTCATAGGGTACCTACACGTCAAAGTATCGTAATGCGTATTAAAACCAAATCAAAGCTAAAACGGCACACGAAACCCAAAACGATACGATAAGGGTCCTATAGGTTAGAACCTATGGGCACGCCTTCAGAACCATCAATCAATCCTCGATATCGTCGTATAAACGCCAAATAGTCGAGGTAAAACACAATACACAATTTCAGAACTAAAAAATACGGAATACAGAAACACGAATCCAAAACAGCAACTATGGAAATAGGCTCCAGAAAATACCTCATTTGGCAACTCAAGAATTTTCTTGAGTTGCCCCTAGTGGCCAAAATCCTCGCTTTCTTGGTCCAATGTATAGATCTTGAGCTTGTGCACACTTTTAATGAAATGAGGGTAGGGTTTTGGTGATGTTTGTGAAATGATTTGGGGCTTGAAGAGGGGAGGGAGATGAAGGAGCAGCAGGAGGAGGAGAAGGGGAAGAGGGATGAAGAAAATGAAGAGAGAAGAGAAGTCTCATGGTTAAATGAACCCCCCACCTCTCTCTCTCTCTCACTCACCTACTACCACATTATTCTAATCAATTCTTTTTCTTTTCTTTTCTAAAACCTTCTTACCCAAATAGTAAACCCAAAGTAAAGCCATGGTATGAAAAATGCAACACAAGTGTAGAAAATGATATGTGCATGTTTTGCACAAAAACGCCAAAAATCCGATTAGCGATTTTTAATCGCGATTAGCACTAAAGTAGCATATAAATGATCATAAAAACTTAAAAATGGCATAATTCCATAAAATAACCTATTTTAGAATTTTCCATAATTTTCCAAAAAAATTCCCCATTTATTTGTATTTAATTATACCGAATTATTAAAATATTCAATAAAGTAATATTAAATTATAAAATTTCCCAAAAATAATATTTTATTATATTGGAATTGTTACAAAAATGGAGACCATCCCCTTCGGGGGGCCCGGCGGTGCCGGCTCTGGCACGAATCTCGCCAGCCATTTCCCGGTGGTGGGTGCTTGGATCGTCGCCACGTGTCCTCGTCGCCTCATATACCCTAGTGCATGTGTTTGTTTATTCTGTGTCTCTTCATTTTACGTATAGTGCACGTGTAAAACCTTGGGCTTCTAAAAGATTAAAAGAAAATACAATAAAAATAATATATGGCTGGGGGGATTCGATCACAGGGGCTACGTCACAGTATTGCAACGCTTTACTAATGAGCTACAACTGTTTTCTTGCTGTTCAAAAGCAAATCAAATTTATAACTTGTGCTTAGGCTAAGGTATCTATTTCTATATTTTGGAAAAAAATTTACAAAAAGTTTAAGATTGTTACACTGCATCGGCAAAAGATGTAGAGGTCGTATGGTTTTACGACTGGGTTCGATCACGTACGTATACTTGTGCACGGATGATGATTCGGACAGATAATACTAGTGGGCTTTTGTTTAAGCCGGATCCTAGTATTATACTGATGGATTGTTTTCTTCTCTTTTGTATTCATATTTTTTGGAATACGGATACGGGTATGTATATACGGATGAGGGGAATTTTCGTAATTTTTTCAAAGATGCTTTTAGAAGAAGACACCTCATATTATGTATTAAACATTTTAGGTTAAATGTTTAATGCATTAAGAGGTGGAGGAAATGAGGTGGAAGTTTACATACTTTGGAGCATAGCTCTTGGTGACACATGGAAGGTTTTCAAGCCATGACTCACTAAAGTGAAATATGAACCATACTTGATTTGTTATTAGGTTTATTCTATTGAGACTTAAGGTTGGTTCAGATTTGCACAAGAGAGTTCACTCCCCATTTTTCATGCTAACTCCTCACTAGCTTTTCTTCAAGCACTTCTTCTACCTCTAGCCTTTCTTGTCTCATGTGTTGAGAAACATAAGGCTATTAGAGACATACCAATCCATCTATATTCTCTACAACACCTAGGTCATCTAGTATAGCGAACTAGGTGCCCTAGTTTTCTCTGATTTGAGGTAGGAGCCCGGACTATAGACTCTCGGGTGGATCGTCTTTGACTCGAGAAGGACGAAGAGGAAGCGCCGATCCATTACGATCCTTGGAGCTTGTGACGAGGTGGAGGACAGTGACAAGAAGACCCGAAGGACTTGAAATCATGAGGTATAACATTCTATCCATGTTATTTTCCTCATAGTAGTTTGCTAGTTAAGGTTTAGTATCGATCCTGGAGTTCGAGTCGGTATTACGAGCTTTGAAAATTGTTTTTTACATATTTCGCCTCCCCGTGAACCAGTGGGGTACGTAACACCGACTTACACTCGCAACGAGGGCTTTAGATCCACAGCGTTGTTAGGCAGGAATCTACCCCTTATGGATGGGCTGAGCAGGAAGCTACCCGGCCGCCTCGTGATGAGGGCTTTGTTGACTCTCTAGTATCTTCTTAGGGCGTCATTCAACCTCCCTTGACCCGTAAAGGGCTGGAATGATGACCGTCGTGGGTGATACGTGGCAGCGCCATATCGGGAAAGTGCGATATTCCATGATTTGCGTCGTTGTGCGAGTAAATCTCGACCTTTGGAAGGTTTTTGTTGAGGCTATAAATACCGGAGGCATATTGGTTTCTTCCTAGCCTTGTGTTTCCAAAGATGACCGGCCATGTGTACACCATCAGAGAGATCGTTTCTCGCGATGACGTATATTTTTATAACCTTGATCGTTCCGAGGAGACGTATGAGGCGGTGATAAGCCGCTTGGAGGGCCACTACGGGCGCTTACTTCCGCAGCGATCTCCTCTACTTCAGGTGCTGATTTACGCGATATGGAGGACTTCCCCGGGTTTGTAAAACACGCTGTCTCCACAGTTGATGGACGAGGCATTCGACAAAATGCACACGGTCCATAGCTTGGTCTGATCTCGAAGAGCAGGCGGGACCGCTCGGTGGACCTTCTGCTTGAGAGTTTTCATCAAAGGTTGGTCGTCGCATCCTGCTCGGTGGAGAAGAATCCCGGGGAGTCCGTGGCTTCCAGGGTCCATGAGTATCGTCGAAGGGAGTGGGTTGAAGCCGCTTGGGATCCACTGGAGGAGCTTTCTTCGGTGTATCACCGACAATGTTTCCTTAACCCTCGCCATCCTTTGTTGTAATTGTTGTAAGGCTGGGGAGCCCATAATACCTCTTAAATAAATAAACTTGTCTTTGATTGTAGTGTACCGTCTTTTTTCCTCTCCTTGATATATATTTTATGTTTTCTTAAAAACTTTGGAGTCTTAGAACCGAGAGAAGAATCAAAGGACTAGAGCTCTGCAGTGGTACACAAAGTCTTTTCTGCAAGAGGACCTAGCCCGGAAGACTTAGTTAAATGCAAAAAAGGAATTACATTATTTCAAAAGACGATACATGTTTATTTATACAATTTAAGCTTTTCGACATTATAGGGTCGAGGAAAATTATGCCCCCAGCGTCTTGCAGGCGGTATGCTCTATCGGGCAATGCTTCCGTTACGAGGAATGGTCCGTCCCACTTCGGGGAGAACTTATGCAGTCTTCCTTGGTCCATGAACTCATTTTTTCGTAAGATCGGGTCTTCCATCTTAAAGGCCTAATATTTAACTCGGGCATTAGTAGCATGCGGTTTGCTGCTAGTATGTGTCCGCTCTGATTTGCGCTCGATCCCGTTTTTCCAATAAGATGTCCAAGTTGCTTCGGAGCGCCGAGGTGTTAGCTTCATCGTCAAAATGTTCTACCCTGTAACTGGGCAGTCCAATCTCCGCGGGGACTATTGCCTCGGTACCATAGCAGAGGCTGAATGGGGTGTCTCACGTGGGTGTTTTCTTATATGTTCGTAATGCCCATAGCACCCGCGGCAGTTCCTCGACCCAGCCGCCTTGCCTTCCTTCCAAACGGGATTTGAGACGACGGATGATACTTCGGTTCGCTACCTCGGCCTGCCTGTTGCATTGAGGATGTGCAACCACGGAAAACTTCATTAGTATGTAGTAGTCGCTGCAAAACTCTTTGACTTTATATTTTTCAAAGTTGGTCCCATGGTCGGTAACTATGCACCTCGGGATTCCGAATCGAGAAATTATGTTGTTCTGCAGGAACTTTATCACAGAGGCGGTGTCCGATTTTCTGATGGATACGGCCTCTATCCATTTTGTGAAGTAGTCCACAACGACAAAAATGTATCTGTGTCCGCCCGTGCCGGTGGGGAGTTGACCGACCATATCCATCCCCTATTGTGCAAACAGCTAAGAGGAGCTAAGTGGTGTTTGTTCGGTTGCGGGAAAACGAGGTATACCGCCGAAGAGTTGGCAGTTCTTGCACCTTCTGACCAGCTTCTCGGCATCCTGGTGCAATTTCGGACAGTAGTACCTGTGGAGCAGTGTCTTCTGGACCAAGGTGTGGGCTCCTTGATGCGCTCCATCGACCCCTTCATGTATTTATCACAGAACGTAGTCAGCCTCGTGGGGGTCGATGTATCGGAGCAGAGGCTAGGTGTATGACTTCTTATATAGGTTTTCGTTGCTCCAGACGAAATAGCGTACTTTGGCCCACAGCGGACGAGCTTCTCTTCGGTCTTCAGGGAGCACACCGTCTTTTAGGAACTCCACGAGTGGCTTCCTCCAATTTTGGCCTTCTTCCTGGGTTGTGTATATCTGGAGCGTAACCTCTCTTTCTTCCATGTTGGGCCGTGGCAATACTTCAAAAAGAATATTTCTTTTACAGGTGGCCGAATAGGAAGAAACGAGCTTGCTCAAAGCGTTAGCCCGGGTGTTCAAATTCGTGGGGATCTGCTCTACTTGGACTTTGTCGAACTTTTTTCGAAGCCTTTTTACCTCTGCCGGGTATTTTATCATGAGCGGTTCCCGAACTTCGAAACACCCAGTTACATGGCCGACGACCAGTGCGGAGTCGCTGCAAACTCTGATGGTCTTCAGTCCTACCCTGAAGGCGATTCACAGTCCTGCCAACAAGGCCTCGTATTCTGCGGCGTTGTTTAATGCTCTAAACCCGAGCTTTAAGGAGTATTCCATTTCGCTTCGTCTGGGCCGCGGATGATCAGGCCAGCCCCACTCGCCTCCTCGGTAGAGGATCCGTCCACGTAGAGCACCCAATCCGGGATGGGGTCGGGCATTTCCTCAACCGAGGGACGTGGTTCGGGGCCCCGTGTCGGCGTTTCTTCTTTAGTGGGGATGGTGCATTCGACAACAAAATCAGCCAAGACATGTGTTTTGATGACTTGTCAGGGGCGGTATTTGATATTGAATTGGGACAGTTCCCACCTCCATTTCTCCAGATGTCCTGATGACTCGGGGGAGGCGAGAACAGACCCTAAAGGTCGCTCGGTGAGGACGAGGATCGTGTGCGTTTGAAAATAGTGTCGAAGCTTCCTGGAGGCGACGACAAGTGCCAAGACTATTTTCTCTATGACTGGGTATCTCGTTTCTGCGTCCTTGAAAACGTGGCTCACGTAATAGACTAGCCTATGTATGCCTTCGCATTCTCTGACAAGAACTGAGCATGCGGCTTGGTCGGAGATGGCTAGATATAGCAATAATTCGTCACCCTCGACTGGTCGGGTGAGTAGCGATGGGGTCGCTAGATGCGCCTTGAGTTGTTCGAAAGCATTCTGGAACTCCTCTGACCATTCGAACTTAAGGATTTTCCTTTGGGCCCTGAAAAATAGGAGGCACTTCTCTCCAGATCTGGACATAAAGCGACTCAGGGCAGCGACCCTTCCCGTGAGTCGCATGATGTCAACATTGCTCTTGGGTGTTGCCATGTTAAGGATGGCGCTGATCTTTTCAGGGTGTGCTTCGATTCCCCAGTAGGTTACCATAAACCTGAGGAACTTTCCACTGGTGACTCCGAATGCGCACTTAGCTGGATTCAGCTTCATTTTGTATCTACATAGGACGTCGAATGTCTCGCCGGGGTCTTTAGTGTGCCCAGCTAACGAGATGGATTCTACGAGCATGTCATCGACGTAGATTTCCATGTTTCTGCCAATCTGAGATTTGAACAGCTTATTGACCAGGTGCTGATATGTGGCCCCGGCGTTCATGAGTCCAAAGGGCATCACTTTGTAGCAGTAAACAATAGTTGTCTTTGGGGAAAGCCTTGTTCAAATCCATGAAATTGATGCACATATGCCATTTCTCGTTTTTTTTCTTGACCATGACCATGTTCGCCAGCCAATTTGAGTAGTCCAGGTTTCTGATGAAGTTGGCGGTGAGCGGTCGATCCACCTCGTCCTCTATCACCTTTTGCTTGGCCAGCGCAAAGCTTCTCTTCTTTTGTCGGACGGGCTTTGCTTTCGGGACGACCCCGAGCTTGTGGGAGATCACTCTAGGGTCGATTCCGGGCATTTCCGCCGGCGCCCAAGCGAATACGTCCAAGTTATATCGGAGGAACCGGATCAGGTCTTCGCGGTGATCCCCTGTCAAGAGAGAGCCGATCTGGACCATCCGGCCATCGACCCCTTCTGCGAGGGGGACTTCCGTTAATGCTTCCACCGAGGCACCTCTAACCTCCCTTTGGTCGTCGCGTGTATCGAAAGACCCTTAGAAGTCATGTGGCTCAAAATCGTCGCCCTGCTTTCCGGCGGTGGATGTCGAGGCGAGGAAAATCTTAGCGGTTTGCTAATCCCCATAGGCCCGGCCTATTCCTCTTGGTCTAAAGAAAATTTGATTGTAAGGTGATAAGTCGAGATCTGGGCCCGGAGAGCGTTTAAGGTAGGATGTCCCAGGAGAATGTTATAGGATGAAGGGACCTTGGTGACGAGGAAATCCACTGGTATGGTTCATGTATCACCCGCTTCCCCAATGTTGAGGAGGAGGGTGACCAATCCTTCGGCCGGGACAGAGTGATCGGTGAACCCAGAGAGGACATGGGAGGTAGGTCGAAGGTCGGATGGTCCTAACCCCATACGCTGGAAACAGTCATGGAACAGGATATCCGCCGAGCTCCCTGAGTCGAACAATATCCTCTGGACTTCATAACGGTGGACTCTGGCCGTTATCACTAGCGGGTCATTGTAAGGGAGAGATATGCCATAGAAGTCTTCATCGGTGAAAATGATCGGCTAGTCCCTCCTGCACCTCTTGTGTGGTATGTCGCTTGTACCTTCGACTGGGAGGATATGGTGGTTCCCCCCACTTTCCCAAGCTGGTTTCGAGGTAACGACCATGATTTTCCCGATCGTTAATTCCCCGGGAGGGGTTGGGTCCTTTTTCTCCCGATCCGCCTGCCGCTTGTCCCGCAAGTACTTCGCCAGGTGGCTAGAGCGGATCAACTCCTCAATGTAGTCACGGAGTTGCTTGCAGTTCTCAGTCGGGTGACCCTGCGGCCTATGGAAGGCACGGTATGGACCATGGAGACGCTAGCCCGCTCATTAGGTGACTGGCGGGAACTTGAAGAACCTCTCGCCCTTAGCTTCCTCCAGCAGCTCGGTCTGAGAGATGTTTAGAGGAGTGTACTCCTGAAACATCGGGGAGTAAGGCTTCGGACGGTCAACTCTCTTTTTCTGCTCCCTATCCCTTTTCTTTCTGTCTGCCTGGTTGGCTCGGGGGAGGTTTGAGTTCACCTCGGACTAGAGTTGGATTTCTCGCTCGGTCTAGGCTTTCACTTCAGCCATGGTCTTAGGTTGCACTAATGCAAAAGAGCATAGCCACTCTTTGTGCCTAAGATCCGACCTCAGCGCGGTGATGACTGTCTCATCGCGGTGCTCGGGGACCTCTAGGAGGGCATTGTAGAAGCAGGTGACATATCCTTTGAAGGATTCCTTATCTCCACTCTTGACAGTGAACAAGTAGTCGACCGTCCTCTTCTGTCGTCAGTTCCCGACGAAATGACCGAGGAATTGGGTGGAAAGCTCTTCAAAGGTCGAGATAGAGCGTGGCGTAAGTCCTCGGAACCAGTCCCGACCAGCTCGAATGAGGGTGGTGGGGAAAGCTCGGCATTGAGCCGCTTTCGAGTTATCTTGGAAGCGCATGCCCGCTGTAAATGCGTCCAGGTGGTCCTTCGGGTCAGATTTCCTTTCGAAGAGGGCTACTTTTGGCGGCTTGTTCCTGGACGAGACGTGCTCGGCCAGCAGCTCTTTTGTAAAGAGCTTTGTTAGTGAGTCGGTGGAGTACCTGGCCCCTTCGCTGGACGCATGGCCATCCCATCGCATGCCTTTGATTTTCTTTTCGAGGGCTTCAATTCGGTGGTGGTACCCCAAAGATTCTACACAGTCGGAGTGGTGGCTACCCCCGCTCCGGGTCTGCGCGATGGTGCGGCTCCGATTCCACTCTATCAAATTTCTCAAATCCACGGACGAGGCCCTCCTCGAGTAGTCCCGGCGTTCGCCGTTCGCGCGGCCCCGACAAGCGTGGGGCGTCGGTCATGCCTGCAAGAAGGCGAGCTGACCGACACCTCCTCAGGGGGAGAGAACGCATGACGGGTATCGAAGCGACGGCCCAGTCTTCCCTGGGATCGAGGCGTGGAGATGTCCGGCGCCCAGTGGGTCATGGAATCAATCGCCGCATGCGGGTCACGGTGGTCAGAGTCGACACGCCGGCGCTATGTGATGCTGGGATGAACACGAGTGAGATCGAGGGCTTAAGCGTGCCCATCTGTCCTGTTTCCCCCAATCAGAGCAAAGCTCTGTTTAAAATTCAAATTTTGAAATGAAGCAATCCTTCAGAAGCAGCGCCAAGTGTGCTGCTCTCTAAGCAGCACACCACGTGCAAAGCACATGTGCGCTAGCGCTAGGTGTGCTGCGCTCTAAGCAGCGCACCACGTGCAAAGCACAGGTGCGCTAGCGCTGGAACTAAAAGCTCCCCATCGTCAGATCAAAGATCCAATAATAATGATAAATCATTAATCAATCAGAATTAAATTCTGTTAAGGAAAGATTCTTCAAAATCTTTCAAAACAATAAGATCGTGCTCTGTAAATCAGAGCACCGTTGGATCAACAATCCAATGGTGATTAAAAAACCACCAAAACACAGAATAAATTCTGTATAGAAAGATTTACCAATCTTGTTAAAAACAAGAAGATTGCCTTCTGTAAATCAGAATCCCTTGGATCAAAGATCCAACAATGGGAAATTCCCCAAATCAATTGAGAAAAAGATCTTCTTAACTGATTGAACAAATCAGCTTGCCCTATAAAAAGGCCCCCCAGACTTCAAGTCTGGGAAAGGAGACACAAAAGCATACAGAGGAACCCCCCATAAGCTTTGAGAAAATCTCAGAAAGAAAAGCCAAGCTCTCGATTGAAGAACTTCTTTTCTTCAAGGTAAAAAGAACAGAAAGATGAAATCATCTCATAATTGAAAGAAGAACTCACTTCTTTAAAGATCATAGATCTACAGAGACCAAGGTCCTTTCAAAAAGAGATCAAAAGATCCCATCATAAAATAAAAAGAAGAATATAAATCTTCTCACAGATCATAGATCTACAAGACTAAGGTCTTTTACAAAATGAGAGCAATACATCTCAACATAAAAGGAGGGGGGAGAATTATTCAATTCTCTTAGGATCATAGATCCATAAAGGCAAAGCCTTTCAATAAAGTAAGAACTTTTGTTCTTAGGATCTTGAGAGAATTTATTTCCCAGATCATAAAATTGATCAAATGCGCTTCTGCGCTCTTGGACTGGCACTCAGCGCCGAAAGCACCACGTGTCACTCATGAGTGCGCCACTTAACAGCTAGCGCTTTGCGCTCTTGAACCAGCGCACTGCGCTTATGGGCTGGCGCTCAGCGCCAGGCGCACCACGTGTCACTCATGTGTGTGCCACTGAACCAATAGTGCAATGCGCTCATAAGATAGCGCTTTGCGCTCATAAACTGGCGCAATGCGCCCATCATTTGGCGCTAGCGCCAAGCGAGACACGTTTCCCTCACATGTGCGCTACTCGGCAGAAGCGCATCGCGCTCTTTGACTAGCGCCAAGCGCACCACGTGTCACTCACGTGTGCGCTCATAGAACATAAATTGTTCTTTAATAAGCCCAGAGCTCTGATAAATGCTCAGCATTCAATAAAAGACAAAATATTATCAGAATTCAAGTCAATGCTCGGCATTGTTAAAAGGGCCAAGACCAAACAAATGCTCAGCAACCCAAAATAAATATTAAACATTTTAACTTGATTGGACTTAGCCCAAGATTGGCCATAAGTCCTCAAATGCAGATTAACTGAGCCCATATGCTCATAAATCTTTTAACAGATCTTAGTTCCAAATTGGATTACAGATCTACCAATCAATATTGGTTCAAGGGTGCATCTCTTCACTCCTCTGATATTTGTCGTTGTAATCCTTCAACGTCTTCAGAGAGGTGACGAGTCCCGACAACTAGATATTTCTCGGACTGTGGGGTCCTTAAACCCATGGACTATGATGTCCTTAACCTCAGACTGTGGGGTCCTTAAGCCCATGGACTATGATGTCCTTAACCTCAGACTGTGGGGTCCTTAAGCCCATGGACTATGATGTCCTTAACCTCAGACTGTGGGGTCTTTTTAAACCCATGGACCGAGATGTCCTTAAACTAACAATGGACCGAGATGTTCTTAAACTAACATTGGACCACCATGTCCTTAAACTGGTAATGGACCGTAATGTCCTTAAACTAATCGACCGCAATGTCCCTAAACTAAACAATAGAGCCCAAATGCTCTTTTGTTGGATCTAAATGATCCTGTTAAGTTGATCTTAGTCTAAAATTAAACTAACGTATCCTTAACAAATCGTTAAGTTGATCTTAGTCTAAAATTAGACTAACGTATCCTTAACATACGTTTAAGTTGATCTTAGTCTCAAATGAGACTAACGTATCCTTAAACTCAACCCCCAAACCCAAATCTAAGAAAATACGGATTTGGACTAATCCACGCCCTACGGGCGACAACATAAATTAGTCTCTGTATACAATCCACGGGAAACCAAAAACAAAACAAACACACACGACACGAAGTGACCATCTGGAGAAGGAGAAAATTGTTACCGCGATGCGGTAGCGTAATTAACCGCAGAGGCTTGCGCCTGCAGGGAAGAGCGTCCCCACAATCAAAAACCCCTCATCATGAGGGGGAATCTAACGAAGTCTGCTATATCAGCCGCATCCGTTTAAACCTTCGATACATGATGCCATAAATCAACTTGGCATCTTCGAAGAGGTGGACGGATAGCACCAATTAGCATCTGGACCGAAATTCAGGCAAGACGGACCTGCGCGGTCGCGTCTCCGTGTTTCGGCGGAGAACATATCCTTCTGCGTACGTCGTTATCCCGGGGAGGAGGAACGGCGGTCTGGTGGGTAGAGCCCGCCGCTTGAACGCGGACGAGTGCATCCACCAGCGACGTGATCCTGTCTATCCGAACAGATAAGGCGTTGATCACGTTAGGAGGAGGAGACGAACCGCTCCCACCTCCGTTGTGGCGGTTAGTATTTGGATCATCGCGGTTGTCGTTCGTCATCGGGTCGAAGGCAGAAGATCAACTTTAAGGATGGAGAAGCTTCTGAAATGTTCTCACAGACGGCGCCAGCTGATGGAGACTGTGATCTCCTTCAGATGTTGTCATTCGTCGATCCTGAAAGGGCGGTCTTTGACAGTTGAGATTTGGTTTGGAAATTGTTGAGCATGTGTATCTCAATGGGTTGGTGTTGACACCGAGTTATCTGCAAAAGAAGCTCCGGGGTGGATAACCACCGCAGGACGCTCCAACGATCAAGTTAGTGCCGGAGAATAAGTGCAGAGTAACGACGTATTGGAATGAGTTGGGGTTCATATAGTGGTCGCGTGGAGCGAGCAGGCGCGAGATTATCACCATCAGTTACGCCCTTGCGTTATCCTCGCATTAATAGCGGGATACGCCTATTAGTGGGGAGACGCGCTAGCGTGGGGAGACGGATATCTCGCCCTGGCGGGATACACGGAACTGTTGCGGGAGCACTTAGGTTCCACGCTCTCGGTTGATCGGGGAGGCCGAGGAAGCTCGTCCTGTTTGATGTCTCGAAGACGACCACGAAGGCTGAGAAAGCTAGGCATGTCTGATGGATCGAAGATGAGTAAGGAGACCGAGGAAGCTCGGAGACGAGCTGTTGGCCGTTTGCTAGGTGAAGGTGGAGAGTACTCATGGAGGTCTCCTGAAAGGTCGGATACGTCCTTGGAGACAAGGTCCGAGAAACGCCCCCAATGCAACTCATTTATTCCACCTCCGTAGTCTCCAGGACACGTCATCCGCCATGTGTCGTAATCTGAGAAAATACAACTTGTGAGCATTATCAGAAGCTCATCCAAAGGCTATACAAGGACTTGCATCATAAAAACCTTCTAGATTAGTTTTTTCCCGAATTAGGATAACTCTCACACTTTGTTTCCTTATTTGGAGTACCTTTCAATATAGTACTGGTGCTGGCATCCAAAGCTGTAGCTTTGTGGGCACTGGCTAGCTGTGATTTATTTGATTTGCTTTGCTTCCAAATTGATCGCATGCATCATGATCCTTATATTAATGCTAGCTAGCTAGCTTTTGTCCAAGATATCATTAATATATACTTGTAGGTTAGTTGGGAGCTTATTTGTGTTTGCATTATGTATAATGGCCCCATTAATCAGTCAAGCCAGATTAGTTCCCTAAATTTATTCCTAATCATACTCTAGTCTTCTAGATTTTTTCGGGCACGTGCTGTGCACGGGTGATATCGACATGCAACAGAGAACATCCAGGCGCTTTCTTACTGATTAATTAGAGCCCACATAAAATAAAAACATAAATTATTGTCCGTGAAGCTCTGCAATAGATAGTACAAAACTATAAATGAAATATGTATTCTCTATCATCATCATCATAATTAACTCTGAATCTAATGGTTCATAATCAGATTGATCAGCTAGACTAGTATTTAAACTTAAGAAGAATTCGGTTTTCGGCATATAGTAAAATACATATATAACCAATAAAAGTAAAAAAAAAAATGGGAAATTGTATGTCTTAAGCGTCTTTAGTTTGAAGTTTTGATGTCAATATTTGATGTAATGACAAAGACCAAGAGGAAAACCAATGACTTTGAAATCACAATATTTGTTGTTGTAAGATTGGTGGCATATCCCTAACTCCCTCCATCAGCATTCATACTCAAATGAAATAAACAAGTATGAATTGGTACAAAGATTAGGTTAGGGGTGAACATTTTTTGTTAGGTAGATCTTGAAAACTAATCACAAAGTCACTTCCCCCACGTGACCTCATTGCTATCCACCCCAAAACACGAGACATCGTTCGAAGCCAATCGGTTCACGACAAACACGAGATGTGGTTCGAAGCCAATCGGTTCACGACAACTGTCCACGGCGAGCCCCATGCATGCACACGCTTGTCATTATCAAAACTTTCAGAGCTAATGATGCTCGCTTTATATCTTAACCTTGACAGAATTGAACACAACAAAACTAACAAGCGTGCTGATTTAAAACTATATATACATGAATGATCATAGATAGGCAATGGCAATATTGTGAATATTTGCAAAGTCTTAATTAAGAGAACTAACATTTTTGTCCTTATATGGAAAGAGTCCACCAATTATTTTGGTCTAAGGGAGCCACGGCATTGACAACTCGACACGTGCCCATCAGACCCCGAGGATGACGTCACCAGTACAGCGTCACCCCCTGTTTTCAAACTGCAGATAACCACGGGCCCCGTTGAAATTCCCATTATAACCTCTGGAAATTTGTGGAATCCCTTTCCTCTCCCCACTAGACGACAAAACACATCAACAATAAAAACCAACCCCCTTCGCCCCATCCCAAAAATTCCAACTCTCCTCTCTCCTCACCCTTCCCTACCTTCACACTAAACACCCCTCTCTTTTGTGGATTTACATTTAGCCCCTCCTTGAATTATGACAAATCAAGGCCCAACCCTCCCTCCGGGCTTCCGGTTTCACCCGACCGACGAAGAGCTCATCCATTACTATCTCAAGAACCGTGCGGCTGCCTCCCCTTGCCCCATCTCCATCATTGCAGAGGTCGACATATACAAGTTCGATCCCTGGGAACTTCCAGGTTAGTCTATATTCAAAATGGATCTTCTCCGGTACTAAAGAGGGCATTAGAGTAATTATATGGTTCAACCATGTGAACTTCCCGTTTCACGAAACTAATCCGTTTAATACTTAATTTTTTTAAAAATAAGAGTTGAGTTTGTGTTTCGTATCTCTGATGAAGCATCCTGTTTTATTTTTTCTTTTCAGAAAAGGCGATGTTTGGGGACAAGGAATGGTACTTCTTTACTCCGAGAGACAGGAAGTACCCAAATGGAGTCAGGCCCAACCGGGCAGCGGGTTCCGGGTATTGGAAGGCGACAGGGACCGATAGGCCGATCGTAACAAGCAAAGGGAATGAGAACATTGGTGTTAAGAAAGCTTTGGTGTTCTACAGAGGAAAGCCACCAAAGGGGATCAAGACCAATTGGATCATGCACGAGTACCGCCTTTCCGAATCTACGGATTATAAGAATCATATGAGGCCTATGAGGCTCAAAGATTCTTCAATGAGGGTGAGAATTAGAATCCTATTTAATTCAATTTACTTTTATTTTAAAAAAAATTATACTCTGTTTTTGCTAAAGAATTGCTCTGTTTTTGCAGCTGGATGATTGGGTGCTTTGCAGAATTTATCAAAAGAGCAACCATTCACAAGAAGAATCAAGCGGAAATGAAATCTCACCGAAAGAAGATAACAACCTCAAACTTCACAAATCATTCTCTTTATCCGAGCTCCTCAATGAAGCCGACTTTTCGCTCTTGTCACGGTTTCTCGACGCTCCGATCGAACAGGAGACGCCCGAATCAAACACGAGCACATTAGGTTATGGCTCGAACTTGAACCAGCCCTTCATCAACATTAACCCTTATAGCTCAGAAACAGAGTCCTCTGTTTTTATCAATGCGAACAGTTTGAAGAGGCAGAGGGTTGAAGAGCTGGGACCAAATTCTTTTAACCCTATGAAAAAGGGCAACAACCATAGCCCATGGGCTTATGCAAACTTTGGCGATCAATTTTTGATGAACTCTCATTTGGGGATGCAGTGAAAATGATTAATGAAGAGAATAGATTCTCTTTTCTTTCCTTTTTGTATAGAAGCTTGTGTGGTTTTTAGGTTATGCTTAGGGTTTAAATTATGGTGTCAAAAATGATACCACAAGAAGTAATTTTCAATGATTATGTTAAAATTAAGAAATTTTCAGAGTAATGAATGTAGAATGGCACAATTAAAATCTATTTCTCTATGTAGCCAATGACATGAGAGATTTCTTTTTGTCTTGCTGTGATGAACTTTACTGGAGGGCAGAGGGTATAAGAAAGTACTGGTCCGTCCCTTCTTTTTATTTGTCATCTCTATCCTTTTTATTTGTCATCTTAGAGATGCATACCGATTAAAGAAAATATTATCATTTTTTTAATATTAGTAATTAATCTAGTGCCACGTCACCACTAAAAAAATCATATCATTTCTGCTCTCGGCTATTAAGGAAAAACATTATCACTTCTTTAAAATCGGCAATTAATCTTCTAGGCTATTTTTGGTATTGTATCATTTATTGATATCTTTATTATTAATGATTTTTTCATTATTCCAAAAGCCTCAAGTAAAGTGGGTCAACCCTTATCTATAGGAGCAATATTGGAAGTATTTTTCATAAATTGGAATCATTATGTGAGATAAGAGATTGGTGTAAAACTCATTCGAGTTATAAATAGGAAATGGTGATCTCTCAATTGAGCCAGTTGATTCTCTTAAGATTTGGAATATGCTAATGCTAAGGGCCTGTTTGGTTGCAGGATTATGAGTTTGGATTTGGATTTTGGATTGTGGAATCCTAGGATTCCACAATTTTGTGCTTGGTTGCAGAATTAGGATTTCTAGGATTCCTTTGTTTTTTATGTAGGGCCCACCACAAAACAAGGGTTCATGAATCCAAAAAAATTTCAAGGATTTTCAAGGATTTGGCACTATTCATTGTACTTTTAGCTGGGGCCCGTGTACTTTATTTATTTAACAATCCCCTCTCTCTCTATCTCTCTCTAAAATCCTCAAATCCAAATCCCATTTTTTTTCACCAACCAAACAAAGATTACAAGGATCTACAAATCCAATACTAGGAATCCAAAACCAACCAAACAACAAATTACCAAATCCAGAAATTTCAACCGTACTATTTTTGGAATCCAAATTCCATAATTCTGCAACCAAACAGCCCCTAAAGCATAAAAAAAATTTCATGGGCTATTAAATGTTTTCCCCCCTTCCTAGCAAACCATTACAAATTAATGCGTATAAGGGATAATAGGGTTAACTAAACTGTTTGTGGACAAGATACAACTCTTTTTTTGCCGTTTTGCTTATATCTGGATTATGGGTCCTGTCGAAGGAGATATCATTCCGTGTTTTCCGCTAAATCCACTAAATCCGCATCGCATGAGCGATAATTGTCACATCGGTTGGACGGTGCCAGTTATCATCGACAAGATCTTGTAGCCAATCCTTGCCCGTTGCGTCCTTATCCCTCAGTTACGCCGTTCTTGTCTTAAACAGAGGGTGAAGTATTTCAAGGATTATTAATGTTAACCTAGGGGGGGGAATTTACAAATTAATTATGTGAGTCGCTGATGTGCCTCTTCCTTGTTAGATGTCTCTTTTCTGAATATTTTGCAATATTAAACATTTGTCTTTTTCCTTAAACCAATTTTAGATTGCAAAGACATTTTTAAAAATGCATTTATGTGGTTCTAAATATTGAACACAACAATAACTAATAATTGTATAGTTTGTTTCTTAATTTGCTCCTATGAATAATTCTATAGTTCAACTCTTTGACTATACCCAAATAGTTAGAAAGAAGCAAGTGATGGCCTCAACTCCTCTACCTCTCCTCTCCTCCTTCCTCTTATCTCATCCAGTACAGAATTAATTCAAAAAAATACAATTGCCCTCATGAGGTTCTAGAGAGGGAATTTAAGAAATATTGCATCTCTTGATCACCATGAAAAATACGAATTTTAAACACTTTAAACTGACCAAGACGGGTAACAATGTACTCCCTCCGTTTCACAATATCAATCTATGCCGTTTATTTTTTCCTTAAATAACTTAGCTTTAGAATATCAAGGTACATGTTAATTTACTCCATGCTTTTAAATATGGAGTTCCAAATCTATCTCTAAAAATGAACTTATGGAATTTTGTTATGCCTATTCAAGTTCCAAGAGAATTAGTAAAGAGTTAATTGAATTAGGGATTCCATATCTGTAATTTTTAAGATTAATAAGGTAAAACTTTCTTAGCAGCACGCAAAAGGTCAAAATAAAACTAGTAATGTGAAAATAAGGGAGTAATATTCTTATGATACCGGACTGAAATAACTCTAATTGCTCTCGTTTTATGCCAAAAATCGAGTATAACATATGCACATGTTACATTTTTTCCTCGGCAATTCCATTTTCAACGTTTTACGTCCTGCCATGTTACTGGATATTGAAAAACGAAGGCAAATTGCACTGAACTTGTTGTTGCAAATTGTATTTTCAGTGATGACTGAATTACACTAAACTGCCCTTATTTATCCTTTTTTTTCACTAAACTACCTTAAGTACGTTATTACATTATATCAAACATTCTTAAACCTAGGTTCCACTGGTCTTTTTACTAAAATACCCTTAAAGGGAGCTTACTGCAATAAGAACTTTAAGGTAGCTTAGTGAAAACAGCATAGTTAATGGTAGTTTTAAGTGCAATATTTAGCCTCCATTAATCAAACGACACCCAAGACTTGAATCCAATAAAAGTGTCGCAAAAAGAGGCATGCAACCAAGTATAGATGCAACAAAAGTGTTGCGGCTGCGCAATTAATTAGTTTATACTTTTTTTGTGAATGAGCTCAGCCTACAAAGATATAGTTGAGATAATCTATTAAGATAATGTTTTTTTTTTTTTGGAGTATTAAGATATTAAAATAACATGCATGATGACCTCAGACTAGTTTCCTTATCGGAAGCACAAGTGATCAAGTGCAAAAGCTTTGAATAAATCAAACTAGGCATCACACCATAAGCTAGATCCTTGACTATAATTTGTAGCACTTACTATTCTAATCATCAATCTTTTAAACTAACAACCAAAAGAGATTACATTAGTCATCACTATGCTTAAAATAGTTTATCTCTATGTCTTGAGCTAATCAAAGATCATTTAAAGCATGATTGGATCCTATATTTAAGTATATTTAACGTGGGCATGAGTCATAAGAGTGCGAATTATTGATATCCTTTGCACCTAATTGAGGCTGAATACCAACTTATAATCAGTTTAGTATTGACAAATCTTCCAAAAGTTTTGTGTAAAATAAATAGTAGAGAGAGCACGAGAATCACATATATATACCCTGAGTCCGCCCTTGGTTTTAATCTTACTTTCAATTAAGATTTGTGTACCATGTGGCTATTTGATGATGCTCGATATCGGTGATCTCCCAGATCATAACACGTGGCAGATGACGTGTCCCAGGACTCACAAGAAAGGACCTACAGTGGCCGACCAAACCACTCTTGTGCCCGTTCTATAAGCAAAAGCCGGCTCACCTCCGAGCCCCTGCACAATTGGTCTCCTCGGCCTACCATCCCGTCTCCGGGCTACCACATAACCCATATACCTCGGCTCTCCCGCTCGTCCGCGAGCTCTCCCGCTCGTCCGCGAGCTCTCCCCCCGAGGTCATCTTCCACGGTCTCATCGACCAACCAACGGCACCGCTCACAGGCGCAACCACCATCCCGCGAATCTCATCATGCGCGAGATATCCGCCGACCACGTCCCACGTTCCATGCCATCACGATCCCCCATTAACGAGCTTGTCTCGCCATTAATGGGAGATCCCGCTCATCACGCGGGCGTGACATCGGGAACGTAACTGCCAGCGTGATTCTCGCTCCAGCCCTGCCTGCTGCCACCGCTATATAAACCCCTTCTTCAGACGGTTCAAGTAAGTCATTTTTACTTCACTAAGCTGTTACTCTGCTCGGATCTCTAGTCTAACTTGACCGTCGGAGAGTCCTCGGTGGTACAACCATCCCGGGACTTCCTTGCAGGTAGCTCGACAACCACAACCTCAAACCCATTGAGATCTACACGCTTCAGGAGCGACAGCCTCCAGATCCAATCTTAGCCACCCATCGCCGCCATCAACAGATCAACGGAAGGTAACATCTCGACGCGATCCAGGTCGCGTCAGCTGGCGCCGTCTGTGGGAAATCCTTGATTCCACAAAAACAAAAGTTCACTTTCCGATCTCAATCCAATGGCGAGCGATCATTACGAAGATCCAAGCACTAACCGCCGCCTCCCCTTCAACGGAGGCGCGGACAAACCTCCTCCACCGAATGCCATTAGCACCCTTGCCGGCCAGATAGACCGACTCGCGTTCTTCGTGAAGGCACTCATCCGCGTCCAAACGGCGGGGCAAAATCCCCAGGTCGCCGCTCCCCCGCCTCGGGACCAGGACCCCTATAGGGGAAGAGGAGACTCCTTCCGTGTCGGCACTGCCAACCACCGCGTCACTACCTCCCACGGCCGCAGATCTCCCAAGCCAATACGTTCTGAGGCCCACTGGGCGCCTCACAGTTCAATGCCGAAGTCCGTCGCCAGAGCATCTCGTCCCGAGATCCTTCGCGCACCTATCCCTCCCGAGGAGATGTCTGTCAGCTCGCCTGTTACCAGGCCTGACCGACACCCTCTCCCTCGACGGGGTCGCACGGACGAGACTCACCACGGCGGCTCGAAGACTACCTCGCCGGGGGATCTAAGGAACCTCATTGAGAGGAACCGGAGCCGAGGCCAGACGCAGGCCTCCAACAGCAAAGGCCCAGAATCAGAATGTGCCGAGTCGTCAGGGTACCACGGCCGACTCGACGCCCTCGAGAAGAAGATCGAGGGTCTGCATCGGGAGGGTCACCGTTCGAGCGACGGGGCCAAGTACGCCGCCGACTCGCTCACCAAACCATTCACCGAGGAGCTCCTCGCCGTCCACATCTCCTCTTGCAACAAGCCCCAAAGGTCTCCCTCTTCGACGACAAGTCTGACCCGAAAGACCATTTGGATGTATTCACCGTAGGGATGAGCTTCCAAGACAACTCCGACGCCGCCCAATGCCGAGCTTTCCCGGCCACTCTCATCCGTGCCGGACGAGACTGGTTCCGAGAGCTCGAACCTCGCTCGATCTCAACTTTCGACGA
The DNA here is from genome assembly GCA_030015575.1 of Agapanthus africanus. Classification (NCBI taxonomy): domain Eukaryota; kingdom Viridiplantae; phylum Streptophyta; class Magnoliopsida; order Asparagales; family Amaryllidaceae; genus Agapanthus; species Agapanthus africanus. Next base: position 571,420,895 of record JASDDO010000031.1, read on the forward strand.
GCTGGCCACTCAATTCGTCGGCCACTTCGTCGGAAACCGGCGGCAGAAACGCATAGTTGACCACTTCTTCACGATCAAGAGAGGGGACAAGGAGACGTTCAAAGCATACGTCACCCTCTTCTATAATGCCTTTCTCGAGGTGCCAAAGCACCTGGACGAGACCGTCATCACAGCACTTAGGTCTGGTCTTAGGAACAAGAAGTGGTTACACTCCTTTACACTAGCGCAACATAGGACCATGGCCGAGGTAAAGGCCTGGACCGAGCGCGAGGTCCAGCTCGAATACGAGGTAAGCACAAATCTCCCCCGATCAGAGCAAACCGACTAGAAGAAGAGGGCAAAAGAAGAGAGAAGGGGACCTGAACGGCAAAAGCCCTGTCTCCCAAAGTTCCAAGAGTACACACCACTCAATGTCTCCCAGGCAGTGCTACTAAAAGATGTTAAGGGCGAGGGGTTCTTCAAGCTCCCTCCGATCCCGCGAATGGACTCAAAGTGAACCCGGGGCCCCCACTGTGGGTTTCACAGGTCGCTAGGCCACTCCACGGAGAGTTGTAAGCAGCTCCGAGACTATATCGAGGAGCTCATCCATTCGGGGCACCTAGCAGCGTACCTGAAGGACAAGCGGCAAGCTGACAGCGAGCAGGAGCAGCATCCCCCTACAGCCGAGCTGACCATCGGCCAGATCATGGTAGTATCAGCGGAGGATACGTATGGTACCCATGAAGCTCGGTACCCTATGCCGGGCATAGATGCCAACAGACATCCGGGGGGCTCAAGCTGCACGAATAAGAACATCTACTAGCATGTATTTTCTTTTCAGAGCAATGTACATCTTTCTTGAGATCTTTTGTTTATATAATAAAAGGATCAATAAAGCATTGCAGAAAAGGAAAAGAATCTTATTCATTCAAGAGGTACTAAGGGCTCCCCAGCCGTACATAAAAAATATATTACAACAGCGGGGGAATGGGGTACAAAGAGCACTGTTCGTGGTACTCTGAGAATATTTCTGCCAGCCGAGCCCTCGCGGCGTCTAACCTTTCCCTTCGATGACCCCCGATAGCGTCGGCATCGAGCCTCAAGTGGTAGCACTCAAGGAAGAGAGCCTCCGAACGATTTAGCCGGCTCACAGAGATCAGGCTGAAACGCCTCAGAGACCTCAGCTTGCCAATGGCCTCGTCTTTCAGCTGCTCGGATAAGGGGTTGTAGAGCCCCGGCGACACCCTCCAGATGGAGTACATCAACACCTGAAGTAGGGAGGAGCGCTAGGGGAGCAATCGACCGAAATGATCCTCGATCCGGCCTATCACCAACTGCACCGTGTCATTAGTGCAGTACTGATCGTAGAGATACACGTCCTCGAAGCTTATGATATCGGGGATGGTGAAAGGGAAGCCTTCCATTCTTGCTTTTTGGGTGTGAGGAAATGAGTTATCAACAATCTCTCCATTTTATAGCCCATAATGCCCCCGGAGTTCAACAGTCGCTCGCAACTGTGCCGCCACGTGGCTGCAAAATCGAAACGACGCGGCTCTGGCGCTTCGCCTCCTCCACGTGTTCTTGGCACGTGTCATTCGCGACTGTCCATCTTCCCAAAGCCCTCACGAAGAGGCAGCCCTGCAGCTACCCTGCTCGGCTATCCCTGGCTGGTAGCTTCCCTACCCCCCACAACGCCAGGGATCAAAGCCTTCGCCAAGAGGCACCGGGCAGAAACCCTGCTCGGCCATCCTTAAAGACAAAAAGCCAAGGAAAGTAACGTATGGCCGGGAGCTCGCCTACCCCACAACGCCAGGGATCGAAGCCCTCACAAAGAGGCAGCTTGCAGCTAGCCTGCTCGGCGCATCCCTGGCCGGGAGCTCGCCTACCCCACGACGCCAGGAACCTAAGCCATCACCAAGAGGCAGCCCTGCAGCTTCACTGCTTGGTTCATCCTTGGCAAGCCTCCCACGGCCCCTCCCACGCCAGGAACCTAAGCCTTCACCAAGAGGCAGCCATGCAGCTTCACTGCTTGGTTCATCCTTGGCAGGCCTCCCACGGCCCCTCCCACGCCAGGAATCAAAGCCCTCGCCAAGAGGCAGCCTTGAAGCTACCCTGCTCGGCTATCCCTGGCCGGTAGCTCGCCTACCCTACAACACCAGGGATCTAAGCCCTCACCAAGAGGCAGCCCTGCAGCTACCCTGCTCGGTGATCAGTTGAAAATACTGCATCTTTTAACCGGTAATTTCCTTATCATTTGCATTCATTTAGAAGTGTACGGTTATCATATTTCACATATTAGCAAATCAGTCGTTAAATATCAGATTACATGTGTTAGACTCTAAAACCGGCACTATAAAGGAAATTGACTGCATTTCATGGCATCGCATCATCCCTATATTGCGCAACACTTGTTTTGAGATCTATGCAGGAAAACCCAGAAGAAAAGCCAAAAATTTACATAGTACTGATCAAACATTACGCCAACTCAATGATTTCAGTTCTGGTATCAATCCAAAGAGACAAATACAAATCAACACATCAGATAAAGCTCCAAACATTAGCCCAAGACCACACCAGAAGAACCAAGCCATGAAGCCACTACTTGGCCGCGGAACCGCGGCCGGAGCCTGCTTGCGCCGCGGTTCCGCGGTCGTCTTGCCACGTCACCTCCTCAAATTCAGTGCATTATTCCTCTCTCAGGGCCAACACTACAAAAAGACATGTCAAATTCCAGAAGACTCCAGAGGCTTCTACCAGATCAGCAAACTAGGAAGCTTAATTAATCCTAGCTTAAATCCTAAGCTAAACTCCTAGCAAACTCTTTCTAGAAGCCCCTCAACAAACTTTTGGAGGGAATTGTAATTTCAAACCTAAACCTAGGGTTTGGGATGTCTATAAATAGAAGCATAGACCTAGGGTTAAGGGATACCATCTATAATCCCAATCTAGTATCAAACTAGAGCCATTCAATCTCTACTTCTTCATTCACCCCTTTCTTCATCTTCTTCCACAAGTCTAGTGACAAGACTTGTGTGAAACCCTAACCCTAATTCCAATCAAAAGCCAAGATCCCGAGTACCAAATCAAGCAAGAAGCCCTTCAACCTTTTAGGAGCGAAGCCGATCTTCAACAGAGCAAGTGGTCCAAGCCGATCCACGACTCACGGATAAAAGCGACGCCAGATCGATAATTTAGTTCTTCCTCTTGTAGTTCTTGAGCGACTGTAATCAAATTGTTGATATAAATAAAAGGTGATATTCTTTTATCTTGTTTTCTTTAAATTCTTGCATCATGATTCGATCTCAATTTCTAGTTGTAGTTCTTGTTGTGATGTTTGAGTAATACTCCGCTCGTCGAGGAGTCGAGACGATTAATAAAATGATGATATAACATATCTTAAATCGATTCTTGAGTCCTACAAGTTTTGTAAACCCTAGCAAGTTCAAGAACCGACGACCCAGTTTCGTTGCGATGCTTTCTTGATTGATATCGCTCGAAATTGGGGAGTTACGATCGTTTCTTGAAATTGCTAGAAGCTAGAATGTGAATGATATCGACGAAAGAACAAGGGTTAAATGATAAAACCCTAGTTTCACGAGAAAGCCCTAACTCTCGCCGATCATCATCGATCTAGTATCAATTCTTCGAAGGACAAGAACACGATATCTTGAGATTATATCACGTCTATAGATCCGATCGATTCCTGCGAGCCTCATTTAGATTCTTGACATTTTGGTTGGAAATATCATCGAAACCCGATTCTCGATTGTTTATCATTTTCTTGATTCTTGATTAGATTAGTGACACCTGAATCAATCGATAAAATCTTGAATCATGTTTTCTTTTATTTTCGATTAATTTTTCAATTTAAACAAATCAAACATAAAAACGAATCGCACAATCCCTGTGGACGATCCGCACTCACTTACAATCTACATCCGACACCGTAGTTGATTGCGGTCAAATATAATTCTTTGATTGTGATTCTATACATTTTCTAAACCGACACACAAAGAAATGATCAATCAAATGGCGCCGTTGCCGGGGATCATTTGAGTTGATACACACTACACATCAAGAATTAATATCAATCAAATGGCGCCGTTGCCGGGGATTACGCGCTAATTCGTTTCATATTAAAAGTTTGAATTGAAGATTTATTCCATTGTAATTTTTGTAATCAAAATTCGTGCAAACCCTAAACGATTTATTGTGGTTCATTGCAAGGAGATCTGGAGCTTTCTGTGAAAGTGAAATAATTTTTGGGATATACCAGAGAGCTGAGAGAGTCCACAGAAGCTCTATAAAGTGGTGAGAAAAATGAACACTGGTTTTGTTATCACCAAGGGCATTAAAAAAATATATAGCGAGGGTGCCTTTTCACCTAGTGCCCTAAGGCCAACTGGTCTGGGAGTCACTGCTATGCCTGAGGTGGTGCAAGACGATGAAAATACACCAAGTAAGTAAGCACAGGAGTAATCGGTCGGTTAGTACCTCAAGAAGTATTAACGGTCGCATGAAAGTGTGTGAGCAATCTCATCTAAATATTCTTTAATTAAAAAGTACTGAGGCTGATGGGCAAGAGTATGATAGCTTGAATTGAATTCTCCGGGTGTAGGGATGTCTTTACACACACGCAGGGTTATATGATCGATGTTTGGAAGAAATATAGGAATGAAAAATAAGACGATGTTTTATTGAGGGAGGACGTGATTTCCGACATCTATTCATGACCATTAAGATAGGGCTCATGACAACCGAAAAGCTAGCTTAGTTGGAAACCCTAATTTTCAATGTTTTTCTTTTACAATTCTTGTCTTTAAATGTAATATTCATAATCTTCCTTTTCTTATTGGATTTTGTGGGTGCAATCCGCTGAAAACCCTCAGGAGACAACACTCCTCCTACTAGGGACACCTAGAGGTTTAAAGGCTTGTTGCACGTGCTCAGTGCAATCGTGTTGCCTACGAAAGTGTGCTAGTTAGTTTTTCTCTTTCTTTATTTTCTCTTTCTCTTTTTAATAAAATAGTTCGCTCGAGACGATCGAAATTAAGTTTGGGGGAATTTGATCAGTCGAAAATACTGCATCTTTTAACCGGCAATTTCCTTATCATTTGCATTCATTTAGAAGTGTACGGTTATCATATTTCACATATTAGCAAATCAGTCGTTAAATATCAGATTACATGTGTTAGACTCTAAAACCGGCACTATAAAGGAAATTGACTGCATTTCATGGCATCGCATCATCCCTATATTGCGCTACACTTGTTTTGAGATCTATGCAGGAAAACCCAGAAGAAAAGCCAAAAATTTACATGGTACTGATCAAACATTACGCCAACTCAATGATTTCAGTTCTGGTATCAATCCAAAGAGAAAAATACAAATCAACACATCAGATAAAGCTCCAAACATTAGCCCAAGACCACACCAGAAGAACCAAGCCATGAAGCCACTACTTGGCCGCGGAACCGCGGCCGGAGCCGGCTTGCGCCGCGGTTCCGCGGCCGTCTTGCCACGTCACCTCCTCAAATTCAGTGCATTATTCCTCTCTCAGGGCCAACACTGCAAAAAGACATGTCAAATTCCAGAAGACTCCAGAGGCTTCTACCAGATCAGCAAACTAGGGTTTCTAAGCTTAATTAATCCTAGCTTAAATCCTAAGCTAAACTCCTAACAAACTCTTTCTAGAAGCCCCTAAACAAACTTTTGGAGGGAATTGTAATTTCAAACCTAAACCTAGGGTTTGGGATGTCTATAAATAGAAGCCTAGACCTAGGGTTAAGGGATACCATTTATAATCCCAATCTAGTATCAAACTAGAGCCATTCAATCTCTACTTCTTCATTTCACCCCTTTCTTCATCTTTTTCCACAAGTCTAGTGACAAGACTTGTGTGAAACCCTAACCCTAATTCCAATCAAAAGCCAAGATCCCGAGTACCAAATCAAACAATAAACCCTTCAACCTTTTAGGAGCGAAGCCGATCTTCAACAGAGCAAGTGGTCCAAGCCGATCCACGACTCACGGAGAAAAGCAACGCTAGATCGACAATTTAATTCTTCCTCTTGTAGTTCTTGAGCGACTGTAATCAAATTGTTGATATAAATAAAAGGTGATATTCTTTTATCTTGTTTTCTTTAAATTCTTGTATCATGATTCGATCTCAATTTCTAGTTGTAGTTCTTGTTGTGATGTTTGAGTAATACTCCGCTCGTCGAGGAGTCGAGACGATCAATAGAATGATGATATAACATATCTTAAATCGATTTTTGAGTCCTACGAGTTTTGTAAACCCTAGAAAGTTCAAGAACCGACGACCCAGTTTCGTTGCGATGCTTTCTTGATTGATATCGCTCGAAATTGGGGAGTTACGATCATTTCTTGAAATTGCTAGAGGCTAGAATGTGAATGATATCGACGAAAGAACAAGGGTTAAATGATGAAACCCTAGTTTCACGAGAAAGCCCTAACTCTCGTCGATCATCATCGATCTAGTATCAATTCTTCGAAGGACAAGAACACGATATCTTGAGATTATATCACGTCTATAGATCCGATCGATTCCTGCGAGCCTCATTTAGATTCTTGACATTTTGGTTGGAAATATCATTGAAACCCGATTCTCGATTGTTTATCATTTTCTTGATTCTTGATTAGATTAGTGACACCTGAATCAATCGATAAAATCTTGAATTATGTTTTCTTTTATTTTCGATTAACTTTTCAATTCAAACAAATCAAACATAAAAACGAATCGCACAATCCCTGTAGACGATCCGCACTCACTTACAATCTACATCCGACACCGTAGTTGATTGCGGTCAAATATAATTCTTTAATTGTGATTCTATACATTTTCTAAACCGACACACAAAGAAATGATCAATCACTCGGCTATCCCTAGCCGGTAGCTTCCCTACCCCACAATGCCAGGGATCGAAGCCCTCACCAAGAGGCAGCCCTGCAGCTACCTTGCTCGGCTATCCCTGGTTGGTAGATTCACTACTCCACAACGCCAGGGATCAAAGCCCTCGCCAAGAGGCACCGGGCAGCAACCCTACTCGGCCATCCTTAAGGACAAAAAGCCCTCGCCAAGAGGCACCGGGCAGTAACCCTGCTCGGCCATCCTTAGTAGGCCACTTACGGCCCCTCCCGCGCTAAGGATGAAAAGCCCTCGAAAGAGGCAACCGGGCCTGCGCTTGCTCGGTTATCCTTGGCTGGTAGCTCCCTACCCATGTTAGTGTATATTCCCTAGAGGCCATTACTGTATCATACTAGTTTATATATTACTTAATGGAAGCTTGGGATATTCACCTTGTATAGACAATCTTGCTCAATATAGTAGTATGCTACTTGGTTTGTTTCTGCTTTAATGTGTACATGTGTTTATTTTAGTATATCACATATACACATTAGTGGAGCCCTTAGGATCTTTGCTTGATTACCAGCGTTGTGATGGCAGTCACACTAGTGGGGGCTGGGTAATCCACAAGCACATCCTTATGCAGGTCCCTAGTCGTAGGACTATCGAGACAGGGTATCGATACTCCGGAGTAGACTAGCGTATGCGCTTTCTCATCCCAGTGTGGGAGACGGTCTGTCCCACAGCCGTCAGTATGTCGTACTTGAGATAGTATACGGGTGCTCGTTAGGTTACGAGTACACTGGACAGGACTCGTTGGGAACTGTTGGTTGGTACTATACCTATCGCCAGTTGTCAGTTCCCAGGTGACATGAGTACAGCTTAGTGCGCTGACTTGACACTGTCACTTCGCCTCGAGTGTGTTCCCACTGTACTTAGATTACTATCCTACCACGGCTCAAAGGAGTCGTGCAAACAGGTAGTAGTTGGGTGCAGTCCCGAAGCATTTGGAGGCAGTGACGGTTAGACATGATTCGTCTCTCCCGGTATTGGGGGTTGATATCGCGCTGTGTCTAGGAGAGCCATTACACAAAGTCCCTGGCCAGGGCAAGCGAGATATACTGGTAGGTTTTCAGTGTTATCTCAGGGTGTTCTGGGCTACACTCCGACATGACTTGTACCGCTATTAGGGGACTGATGTTTACCGCCCCCCTAGGCCCGCCATGTGATGTTCTCAGACGAACAGACTGGACTGTACGGAGATTGTCACATTCAGGCTCAGTAGGAGTTCAGATGGGTTTCACCTCGTCCGTCTTCTTGTCGGCATCTACCTGGGGACCGTTACGCACAGCTAGTGCCGCTTGCAGTCTGTGGTTAAACCCACTGCCAGCGTAGTGTCGAGTCTTTATAGTCCCACACAGAAAGCTATTCGCCTTTAGGCAAAAGAGTAGAGGTCGTATGGTTTTGCGACAGGTCGCATGGTTTTGCGACAGGGTTCGGTCACATCCGTGCACTTATGCACATTTAGTGTCCGGACAGTCAACACTAGCAGGCTTTGGTTTAAGCCAGATCCTAGTGTACGTTTTGGGATTGGTTTTATCTTGTTTGTATTCGTGTTCCTCGGAACGCGGATGCGGGTGTGTATGCACAGTTGACAGAGAGACAGAGGCAGAGGGTTCTCATTGGGGTTGTTGACTGTTGACTGTTAACTATTGACTTTTTGCTAAACCCTAATGAGAATAAGAAATATAATTAACAATAATATTAATTAAGTATTATAGTGACATGGTTGTTGAGGGGTTGACTTTGTTGACTTGTTGACTTCGTTGACCGGTTGACTAGGTTGGACTAGTTGACCATCATCATTACAATGGCTATCATTTCATGGCAAAGACTTTTGCTTGCTTGTTTCTTTTTGCAAAATGAGTGCATGAAATGATATGGCCATTTTGACTTGAACCATCACATAATACTTGATTACTATTATTTGTTATGATGATTTTGGATTATGAGAGCTTGATGGCAAAAGACTTACTCATTCTCTCATTTGCTTTCTCTCTCTTTCTTGAGCTCTCCCTCTTGCTCTTCCTCTTGCTCTCTCTAGCTCAAGGAAACTCCCTCTCATGAGTTGAGAAACATTGCCTTAGAGATAAAAGAAATCCCATATCACTTCTTTACTCATCATAGTTCACAAGGTTTAGCAAACCAAGTGTTCTAGTTTCTTCTAGTTTGCAGAGAAGCCAAAGGTAGAAGCTTTCAGGTGGATCCATCTTCGGCGCAAGGAGACGACGAGGTAAAGCCGATCCGTACACCGCAAAGAGTTGAAGATGAAGGAGTTCAAGAAAGGTATAACCCCCTAACCGAGTAGGTAAAACTCTTGTTAGGTTTGTTAGATAGTTGTTTAACAAAGATCCGTATTTTGAGTCCATGTTACCACCTCTTGAAAATTGTTTTTCATCTTTTCCGCAAGCCCGTAAGTACCGGGAGAGGTAACGTGGACTTACAGTGGTATCAGAGCCTAGTTAAACACTATCTAACATGTTAGCAAAGTAACTAGAAGTTCGATCGAAGAAAAAGTCGCGAAACATGCCCGAAAAATCAAGTTTCTGCCGATTCTGTTTTCTGTTCAAAAATTAATAAATCTGACACTAAAAATCGGCTCAGGCTTTTTAAAACCCACACAAGAAATTTGGTCCACCGACTCGGTCAAAGTGCCGCAGAAACGCGGCGGGAGCATGCTCCCGCCGCGGTTCCGCGGCCGAGTTGACTCGGTCGTGGAACAAGTTTCCTGCAGTGTTTTTCTGGGGCTGTTTTGGGATTTTTGGGATATGTTTTTTCTGCCCAGATTTTACAGAAAGGAAAATTTGTTTTTGGGGTCTAAAAATCCGTATTTTGATCGAACTTCTAAAAGACTTAAGCTAACGGGTTATATCTGTGATGTGATATATGTATTGAACGTCCGCTAATCGCTATACGTCGATTAGTGGGGGTTATACATATCTGTGATCTGTAATGTTGATGGTATATGTATATGAATTCATTGGATTGTCGCGGATGAATAGCCGGGGGTTGTGAGATGAGAGTTTTCTTTTCTTTCAATTCATGTAAATTTGTAATTGATGTAATATTATTTTATGGCCGCACAACCGGGATGGGGTTGTAGCCGTCATTGTATAATTTCTTTTACTGTTTTTGCTCTTAGGATAGACCCAAGGTGGGGTGCACAAACTACCGGGTATCTTGAAGTGCCGAGTGGCCTACTCACGGTGTTGAGGGAGGTTACTTCGCTTCGGATACTTGGCGGGTAGTTTGCCGCACCCGTAGGGGTCTAGGGTGGGGTCTTGGCTATTCATCGCGACCATGTAATCCGCTTTTCGTTACAAGCTCGTACGAATTGCGGATTCCTAGTATATCTAATGTGTTGATCTGTGATATGGAATGGCTATCATTGCATGCGACGAATGTGTATATCTATATATGATATCTATTTAGGAGTTGCTTATGTTTTGCATCCGCGCTAGTCCAGCCCCCGCTCTGTCGTTAGTTAAGTAATCTAACGGGTAATGACGGGGGCCCATGGTGAATGCGGATGGCAGAAGCGTACGTCATATTTTCGTTGTTTTCTGCAATGGTAGGATTAAATGATGGGACGCATTAAAATTAATGCAAGAAAATAAACCAAGTAAAAGTCGTTGGAACACTTTCAAAACCACTCGGTTTCTTTTCAAAAAGAATTTTTAAACACGGAGCTTAAGCCACTCCTTTTAGAAGCTGTCTCGTTCCATCGATTATATCAAGTTCACTACGTTCACGGTTTTGCCAAAACCATCCGTAGCCCTCCATCATTTCAGTTAAATATTCGGTAGTATTCAAGCTATGTATTTTGACCTTACGCCAAGGCATAGTGATTGGTAGCTGCCGGATATTTATCTGTTGCATAGATAGAATGTGTTGGTTTGAGACAGTCGTACTGCCATTTTGGCCTACGTCAAGGGTAGGTACGGGTGGGTTCAAATTAACCTGGATAATGATGGGAAGAACTTGACATGTGACTTATGACATTTTGACCTCACGCCAAGGTCATAAGAGCATGGGGCAAAAATCCACATCGGGAGTTTCAAAAGAACTGAAACTTGCTAGCGCTGCATACCATTTGGAGTGTGATGATTCTGGTAGGATTCCTTCAGTTTTGTCACGCAATGATATTTGGATCCCGATCCTACTGTGAGTATATGCTACTCCTCGGGAAATTTCTCACTTAACGATCAATGCTATAAACCAAGTAGGTGTCTAGAAAGGTGTTAGCGGGGCTACGCCCCCAGGGGAAAAAGGTTATTTAATTAAGGAGCTTCGCGAAAGTGTTGGAAAACCTCCCTCGAAGTACCGACACCAGTCTGGCCGAACGGTTAAGCAAGTATTGTACGGTGAGATTGATCCTGACTAATTCTTCCTTTTTGGTTTGAGGAGGGATTCGAGAGACAGTGGGAGCCATCCAGTTTAGACAAATTAAAAACCACTCTAAACTTACAAGAGCATCATGCTAAAGTGTTTCTTCTCTCTCTCCTAATTGCAGCGACCAAACATCATGACCGGACTTAAGTTACTACTAGATAAAAACATACTGACAGGGCCAAACTACAAAGATTGGCTCAGAAATGTCAAAATGGCAATCACTTATGACAAGTTGGGGTATCTCCTTACCACCAAAGCTCCTCCTATCCCAGGTCTCAAAACCAGCGTCGCGGATAGGAAAATCCATAAGACTTGGGAAATCGATTGCGCGAAGGCCAAGTGCCTCGTGCTTGTCTCTATGGACAATGAACATCAAAGGAGGCACGAGAATATGGACCTTGAATCCATATTTCTCCATACAAAAGAAATGTATGGAGAGCAATCTCGTATCGCCTGATACAAAGTGTCGAAAAAGCTATTTTAGGCAAGGTTGGCCGTCGGATCATCGGTAGCGGAACACGTGCTTAAGATGATTGGCTTCATTGAGGAGCTCACGGACCTTGGGACCACGTTGGAGAATGAGCTCTATACAGACTTGATTCTTCAGTCCCTTCCTTCCACTTACGCCCAGTTCATCCTGAATTTCAACTTGCAAGAAAAGAAAGTTGAACTTTTAGAGCTCCTCAACATGCTGAGGAGTGCAGAGGGCACCCTACAGAAAGGTAGGGAAACATCCATTTTGTTTGTAGGAGGATCTTCCTTTTCTAGGTCCAAGGAGAAACCCAAGGGAAAGAAGAAGAAAGCCACCGTCAAACCAAGGGGCGGTGTTAGTAAAGTGGATACGAAGGGAAAGGCAAAAGCAACAAAGATAGCGGGGAAGCTTGTGGGGAAGGAAGAGTGCTTTTACTGTCATAAGAGTGGACACTGGAAGAAATATTGCAGGGCTTGGAAGGCCAGAACACAGGATCTGAAGCAAGTTGCGGCTTCAGCTTCAGGTGTGTATGTTATTGAAAACTGTCTATCAATAAACTCTACTTCCTGAGTATTGGATACCGGATCAGGATCTCATATCTGTAATTCTTTGCAGGCGTTGAGAAAGCGTAGGGTTTTGAAGGCAGGTGATATGACCCTCAGAGTTGCAAACAGAGCTAGCATGGATGCTGAGTCCGTGGGGGACTATCACCTGGGGTTGTCAGATGGATACGTTTTGGTTTTGCGTAATTGCTATTTTGTACCCAATGCAACTTGTAATATCATTTCTGTATCTTTATTATCTAAAGAAGGTTATGAATTTGCATTTATAAGAAATGTTGTAAATATTCACCTTAATCAAGTTTTGATTGGGTCAGGTATATTAAGCAATGTTATATACGTACTAAACCAACCACAGATTTTCAATGTCCAGAATACACACAAAAGAAAGTCTTCGGAAACAAACCAGGCTTTCTTATGGCATTGTAGACTGGGTCACATCAATGAGAGAAGGTTGACGAAGTTACATACAGAAGGATATTTGGATCCGTTCGAATATCAATCGTATGCCATTTGTCAATCCTGTCTCAAAGGAAAGATGACAAAGACTCCGTTCACTGGACACGGAGTAAGAGCGAGCGAGCTCTTAGGACTCGTACACAGCGACGTGTACGGTCCAATGTCTACACATGCGCGAAGCGGTTATTCTTACTTCATTACTTTTACGGATGACTTTTCAAGGTACGGATATGTCTTCTTAATGAAATATAAATCCGAAGCCTTTGGAAAATTCCAGGAATATAATAATGAAGTAGAAAAATAAACCGGCAAAAATATCAAGACACTAAGATCTGATCGAGATGGTGAATACTTAAGTGCCGAATTCCTGGATTACTTAAAAGAGAATGGTATTCTCTCTCAGCTTACTCCTCCATACACTCCGCAACATAACGGTGTATCGGAGAGACGGAACCGGATATTGGATATGGTACATTCCATGATGAGTAACACTGAGTTACCGCGATCATTCTGGGGATATGCACTAGAATCAGCTGCATACTTTTTGAGCCGAGTTCCAACTAAGACTGTGCCTACCACACCATATGAGATATGGAGTGGGAAGAAACTCTATCTTCAATATCTGAAGATCTGGGGATGTCCGGCTTTTGTCAAAAAGCAGCATGCGGACAAACTCGAGGCACGCTCAGTACTGTGCAAGTTTGTGGGATACCCAAAGAACTCCAGGGGGTATCTCTTCTATTACGCAGAGGAACAAAAGATCATTGTTTCTCGTAATGCCCATTTTCTGGAACACCGGTTCTTAGAAAAGGAAATAAGTGGGAGCGAAATAGAACTGGAAGAAATTTCAGAACCACAGACTATTACTGAAAGCTTAGTAGAACCAGAGGGTTCAAAAGAACATGACATTCCTACGCCGCTCCGCAAGAGTAGTAGGCAGTCTCATCCGCCCGAGAGATACTACGGTTTTCTCATAGACGGGGATAGAGAGGATTGCATCATTGATTATGATGAGCCGACTAGCTTCCAGCAGGCCATTCAGAGCGTTGACTCGGTAAAATGGCTGGATGCAATGCGGACCGAAATGGAGTCCATGTACACCAACAAAGTATGGACGTTGGATGTTGCTCCAGATGGGGTAAAACCCGTAGGATGCAAGTGGATCTTCAAAAGGAAGATTGGTGTAGATGGACAGGTTGAGACCTATAAAGCTAGACTTGTTGCAAAAGGTTTTCGTCAAAGACCTGGTTTGGACTATAACGAAACCTTTTCTCCAGTGGCTATGCTGAAATCCATTCGGATCCTTCTTGCCATTGCTGTCTTCCACAATTATGAGATTTGGCAGATTGATGTAAATACCGCTTTTCTGAATGGAAATTTAGAGGAGTGTGTCTATATGGACCAGCCAGAGGGTTTCATTCAGAGTGGGAGCAGCGGAAAGGTGTGCAAGCTGCTTAAGTCCGTCTTTGGACTAAAGCAGGCATCGCGGAGTTGGAACATCTGTTTTGATGAGACGGTCAAAGAATTTGGCTTTATCAAAAATCCAGATGAACCATGCATCTATAGTAGATTTGTAGCAAGAACGGTCGTATTCCTCGTATTGTATGTGGATGACATTCTTCTGATAGGAAATGACATTCCTATGCTACAATCTATCAAGGGATTCTTGTCACACAGGTTCTCCATGAAAGACCTGGGAGATGCCTCGTACATTCTGGGGATCCGGATCTTTCGTGACAAATCCAAGAGGATATTAGGACTTTCATAGTCCAGGTACATCGACACCATACTGAAAAGATTCAGTATGGAAGATTCCAAGCGCGGTAATCTACCGGCTTGTCACAGGATCACCCTCTCCAAAGAGATGTCTCCCAAGACTGATTTGGAAAGGGATCGCATGTCTATTATACCCTACACTTCTGCGGTAGACTCTATAATGTATGCGATGTTGTGTACCAGACCAGATGTAGCTTATGCACTGAGTGTGGTAAGCCGGTATCAGTCAAACCCTGGGGAGAAACACTGGATAGCGGTAAAGAACATTCTCAAGTACCTGAGAATGACTAAGGAGATATTCTTAGTGTATGGAGCAAAGGACCTCCAGATTGAGGCCTTTGCTGACTCCAGCTTCCAGAGTGACAAGGATGATTCCAAGTCCATGTCGGGTTATGTCTTTACCCTCAATGGAGGGGCGGTGTGTTGGAAGAGTTCCAAACAGGAAACCGTTGCTGACTCGACGATGGAAGCGGAATATATCGCTGCTGCAGATGCTGCAAAAGAAGCCGTCTGGATAAGGAAGTTCTTAACTGAACTTCGGGTGGTTCCGTCCATTGTTGATCTAATACCTCTGTATTGCGACAACAACGGGGCTATAGCTTAAGCAAAGGAACCCAGGTCCCATCAGAGATCCAGACACATCTTGAGGCAGTATCACCTGATCAGGGAGATCGTGGGTCGCCAGGAGATCGAGGTTCGGAGAGTTGCTACGGAAGATAACACTGCTGATCCATTCACGAAGGCCTTACCCCAGACTCAGTTCGAGCTGCTGATCGAGATGATAGGTCTTCGATACGCCAGTACATAGCTTTAGTGCAAGTGGGAGATTGTTAGTGTATATGCCCTAGAGGCCATTACTGTATCATACTTGTTTGTATATTACTTAATGGAAGCTTGGGATATTCACCTTGTATAGACAATCTTGCTCAATATAGTAGTATGCTACTTGGTTTGTTTCTGCTTTAATGTGTACATGTGTTTATTTTAGTATATCACCTATACACATTAGTGGAGCCCTTAGGATCTTTGCTTGATTACCAGCGTTGTGATGGCAGTCACACTAGTGGGGGCTGGGTAATCCACAAGCACATCCTTATGCAGGTCCCTAGTCGTAGGACTATCGAGACAGGACATCGATACTCCAGAGTAGACTAGCGTATGCGCTTCTCATCCCAGTGTGGGAGACGGTCTGTCCCACAGCCATCAGTACGTCGTGCTTGAGATAGTATGCGGGTGCTCGTTAGGTTACGAGTACACTGGACAGGACTCGTTGGAAACTGTTGGTTGGTACTATACCTATCGTCAGTTGTCAGTTCCCAGGTGCCATGAGTACAGCTTAGTCCCCGGACTTGACACTGTCACTTCGCCTCGAGTGTGTTCCCACTGTACTTAGATTACTACCCTACCACGGCTCAAAGGAGTCGTGCAAACAGGTAGTAGTTGGGTGCAGTCCCGAAACACTTGGAGGCAGTGACGGTTAGACAGGATTTGTCTCTCCCAGTATTAGGGGTTGATATCGCGTTGTGTCTAGGAGAGCCATTACACAAAGTCCCTGGCCAAGGCAAGCGAGATATACTGGTAGGTTTTCAGTGTTATCTCAGGGTGTTCTGGGCTACACTCCGACATGACTTATACCGCTATTAGGGGACTGGCGTTTACCGTCCCTAGGCCCGCCATGCTATGTTCTCAGACGAACAGACCGGACTGTATGGAGATTGTCACATTCAGGCTCAGTAGGAGTTCAGATGGGTTTCACCTCGTCCGTCTTCTTTTCGGCATCTACCTGGGGACCGTTACGCATAGCTAGTGCCGCTTGCGGTCTGTGGTTAAACCCACTGCCAGCGTAGTGTCGAGTCTTTAGAGTCCCACACAGAAAACTATTCGCCTTTAGGCAAAAGAGTAGAGGTCGCATGGTTTTGCGACAGGTCGCATGGTTTTGCGACAGGCTTCGGTCACATCCTTGCACTTGTGCACTTTTAGTGTCTGGACAGTCAACACTAGCGGGCTTTGGTTTAAGCCAGAACTTAGTGTACATTTTGGGATTGGTTTTATCTCGTTTGTATTCATGTTCCTCGGAACGCGGATGCGGGTGTGTATGCACAGTTGACAGAGAGACAGAGGTAAAGGATTCTCATTGGGGTTGTTGACTGTTGACTATTGACTTTTTGCTAAACCCTAATGAGAATAAGAAATATAATTAACAATAATATTAATTAAGTATTATAGTGATATGGTTGTTGAGGGGTTGACTTTGTTGACTTGTTGACTTTGTTGACCTGTTGACTAGGTTGGACTAGTTGACCATCATCATTACAATGGCTATCATTTCATGGCAAAGACTTTTGCTTGCTTGTTTCTTTTTGCAAAATGAGTGCATGAAATGATATGGCCATTTTGACTTGAACCATCACATAATACTTGATTACTATTATTTGTTATGATAATTTTGGATTATGAGAGATTGGATGGCAAAAGACTTACTCATTCTCTCATTTGCTTTCTCTCTCTTGCTTGAGCTCTCCCTCTTGCTCTTCCTCTTGCTCTCTCTCTAGCTCAAGGCAACTCCCTCTCATGAGTTGAGAAACATTGCCTTAGAGATAAAAGAAAACCCATATCACTTCTCTACTTATCCTAGTTCACAAGGTTTAGCAAACCAAGTGTTCTAGTTTCTTCTAGTTTGAAGAGAAGCTAAAGGTAGAAGCTTTCAGGTGGATCCATCTTCGGCGCAAGGAGACGACGAGGTGAAGCCGATCCGTACACCGCAAAGAGTTGAAGACGAAGGAGTTCAAGAAAGGTATAACCCCCTAACCGAGTAGGTAAAACTCTTGTTAGGTTTGGTAGATAGTTGTTTAACAAAGATCCGTATTTTGAGTCCATGTTACCACCTCTTGAAAATTGTTTTTCATCTTTTCCGCAAGCCCATAAGTACCGGGAGAGGTAACGTGGACTTACAACCCCAACAAACCAGGGATCAAAGCCCTCGCCAAGAGGCAACCGGGCCTGCCCTTGCTTGGTTATCCCTGGCTGGTAGCTCCCTACCAAACCAGGGATCAAAGCCCTCGCCAAGAGGCACCGGGCAATAACCCTGCTCGGCCCGTCCTTAAGGATCAAAGCCCTCGCAAGAGGTAACCGAGCCCGTCTTGCTCGGTTATCCCTGGCTGGTAGCTCCCTACCCCAACAAACCAAGGATCAAAGCCCTCGCCAAGAAGCACCGGGCAGTAACCCTGCTCGGCCATCCTTAGTAGGCCACTTACGGCCCCTCCCGCGCTAAGGATCAAAGCCCTCATCAAGAGGCAGCCGAGCGGCTACCCTGCTCGGCTATCCCCGGCTAGTAGTTCCCTACCCCACGATGCCAGGGATCAAAAGCCCTCGCCAAGAGGCACCGGACGGTAACCCTGCTCGGCCCATCCTTAGTAGACCTCTTACGGTCCTTCCCGCGCTAAGGATCAAAGCCCTCGCCAAGAGGCCACCGAATAGCTACCCTTCTCGACGCATCCCTAGCGGGCAGCCTCCTGCCCATTAGACGCTGAGGATCTGAAGCCCTCATCGTAAGGCCGCCGAGTTTCTTCCTGCTCGGTGCATCCCCAGCGGGCAGCCTCCTGCCCATCAGACGCTGAGGATCTAAAGCCCTCATCGTGAGGCCGCTGAACAGCTACCCTGCTCGACGCATCCCCAGCGGGCAACCTCCTGCCCATCAGACGCTGAGGATCTGAAGCCCTCATCGTGAGGCCACCGAGTTTCTTCCTGCTCGGCGCATCCCCAGCGGGCGGCCTCCTGCCCATCAGACACTGAGGATCTGAAGCCCTCATTGTGAGGCCGCCGAGTTCCTTCCTACTCGACGCATCTCCAGCGGGCATCCTCCTGCCCATCAACGCGGTGGGTCCAAATCCCCCCCTGCGAGGCCGCTGAGTAGCTTCCCTCTTGGCGCATACGCAGCAGGTTGCTTCCTACCCTACAAAGATACGGATCCAAGGCCGGCCGAATAAACTCATACTCAACGAGCGATCAGCGCCTCAACTCCGGCAAAGGGAGGATACCGACCTTCCCACACTCGTCCTTCGTTCGACTTACACTCGATGCGCGACAACAAGAACGCCGTGTCGCCCCCGAACAATCCACCTAAGAAATTACCAGTGCCAAGCTGCACAGAAAGAACCAAGCAGTCCACTCTCGACCCGATTCACGAATAGATCGGAATGAGAGTGGGGGGCTAATGGTTTCACTGCTCGGTACATCCTTAGCAGGCCTCTTATGGCCCCTCCAGCGCTAAGGATCGAAGCCCTCATCAAGAGGCCCCCGGGAAGCTACCCTGCTCGGTCTATCATCAACATACCAGGGATCACGGCCCTCGCCATGAAGCAACGAGCAGCTACCCTGCTCGATACTGTTAGTGTTTATGCCCTAGAAGGCCATTACTGTATCATACTAGTTTGTATATTACTTAATGGAAGCTTGGGATATTCACATGTATATAACAGTCTTGCTAAACATGGTAGTATGCTACTTGGTTTTCTCTATCTTAATGTGTGAGTATACGTATTGATAGAGCTCTTAGGATCTTGCTTGACTACCAGCGTTGTGATGGCAGTCACACTAGTGGGGGCTGGGTAGTCTACAAGCACATCCTTATTCAGGTCCCTAGTCGTTGGATTATCGAGACAGAGCATCGATACTCCGGAGTAGACTGGTGTGTACGCTTCTCATCCCAGTTGGGGAGATGGTCTGTCCCACAGCCGTCAGTACGTCGTACTGGAGATAGTATGCAGGTGCTCGTTAGGTTACGGGTACACCGGACAGGACTCACAGGGAACTGTTGGTTGGTTTTATACCAGTCGTCAGTGAACAGTTCCCAGGTGACATGAGTGCAGCATAGTCCGCAGACTTGACACTGCTACTTCGCCTCGAGTGTGTCCCACTGTTCTTAGATTGCTACCCTACCACGGCTCAAAGGAGTCGTGCAAACAGGTAGCAGTTGGGTGCAGTCCCGAGCAATTGGAGGCAGTGGCGGTTAGACAGGATTCGTCCCTCCTGGTATTGGGAGTAGATATCGCGCTGTGTCAGAGAGCCATTACGCAAAGTCCCTGGCCAGGGCAAGCGAGATTTGCTGGTAGGTTCCAGTAGTTTCTCAGGGTGTAATGGGCTTCCCTCTGACACGACTTATACAGCTATTAGGGGACTGACGCTTGCCGCCCCCTAGGCCGGATATGCGATAGTCTTGGACGAACAGACCGGACTGTATGGAGATTGTCACATCAGACTCAGTAGGAGTTCGGATGGGTTTCCTCATCGGCCTTCTTATCGACAACTACCTGGGGATCGTTACGTACAGCTAGTGCCGCTTGCGGTCTGTGGTTAAACCCACTGCCAGCGTAGTAGTCGAGTCTCTAGAGTCCCACACAGAGAGTTTTCTATTCCAGGCGAAACGATATAGAGGTCATATGGTTTTACGACAAGGGTTCGGACGCATACGTGCGTTTATGCGCGTACGACTTTCGGACAATTTTTACCAGTCGGCTTTGGTTTAAGCCAGTTACTGGTATCCGGTTATTGGATTTTTACAGTCTAAAGTTTTTCCGTATTTTTGCGGATTGGAGGGGCGTTCTCGTAATTGTGCGAGAAGCTTCTAGAAGATGGTGACTAAGGAGGTTTATGTGGCATATACTTTGGATAAGATTTGTGAGTCATGAGAGTGATTCATCATTGTCATTATTGCACCATAAATGATTAATGACTCATGCTAATGAATCACCACTTAACATTTATGAAGCATGCTTATTCATCACATTTATTCATTTATTCTTTAATGAGAATGCTTCATAATATGTTATGATACTCACAATCTTATCTCATAATTTACTCTCACATTCTCTCTCCTCAAGCTCTCATCTTCAAACCCTAATCCTTACACCTCATGTGTTGAGATCAAAGGATTAGAAAGACTAATCAATCCATAACCATCACTCTATTTCATTCCATCTTCTTTGATTAGCAATCCAAGAAGATTAGTTACCTCAAGTTAGAGGTTTAGTTTGGAGTTTTTCTCTCGGGTGGATCGTCTACTACCTAGAGAAGGCCGAGGAGAACAAGGAGATCGTAAAGACGAAGGACTGGTTTCATTAGGTATAATCCCTAAACACAATAGTTATGAAACTCTTTGTGTACGGTTATTTGTAGTTTAGCTTCGATTTAAGCGGTTAGTCGATGTTCGTTCTTTAAACATGATCGTTTTCGAAAATTCCGCCTCCCCACAAGTTCTGGGGTGAAGTACATCGACTTACAGTGGTATCAGAGCCTCGCTAAATAATAAATAACTTAATTGCAAATTTGTACGAATTTCGAACGGAAAAAACGAAACCGGAAAATCTCGAACTGTCAAGTTTCTGTCGAAATTTAAATAAAGTCCAAAAATTTTTCAGGTTCGTTCAGAAAGCTTGAAAAGACATTATAAGAACTCCCAAGAAAACTGGTCCCCTGAATCGTCTAACACGCCGCGGAACCGCGGCCTCACCCTACTGAGTCGCCGCGGTTCCGCCGCCGAGTTGGCGATTCAGGAACCCAATTTTCTTCTGTTGCTTCTGTGTGATATTTGGGATTTTCTGGAATATTTTAATTTTGCTCAGGTTTCAGTTTAACAGAGCAGTTTTTGGAGCAATATTAAAGATATTTAATCGATCGAAATTGTACAGTATTTGCATATTGGATTATATCTGTGATTGTATAATGTGTTCGTAAAGCTCCCCTAACTGCTAGTATGTCAGTTGGCAGGGGGTTGCACATTTCTGTAATGATTTTATCTGTTTATGCATATGAACTGTAATTGGACTGTTGTGGTGTATAGCCAGGGTTATGTGATGGGTTATCATTTAATTCATTTGATATAAATGTAATTTGTTGTAATATTATTTTGCGGGGCACATCCAGGTTGCGGTTGTAGCCACCGTTGTATTATTTCATTTTACTGTTTTTGCTCCTAGGACTGACCCAAGGTGGGGTACACAAACTGCCGGGTGGGTAGTTTGCCGTACCCGTAGGGGTCGAGGGTGGGGTAATGGCTATTCATCACAACTGTGTTATCCATCTTTTCTTGCAGGCTTAAAAGAAATACGGATTGCTAGCAAATCCAATTAAGTTCATCTGTGTTCTGGAATGTATATCATTGCGTCAGACGAATGTAAAATATCTATATATATTGTAGCTATTTTATACGTCACTTATGTTTTACACCCGCGCTAGCCCAGTCCCCGCTCTGTTGTTAGTTAAGTAACCTAACGGGTGATGACGGGACCCAGTGGCGAATGCGGATGGCATAAGAGGACGTCATATTTTCGTTGTTCTCTGCAATGATAGGCTAATGATGGGACACATTATCTATAATGCAAAGAAAATAAACCAAGTTTAAATTGTTGGAACAATTTAAAAGAAACCACTCGGTTATTTTAAAACAGATATTTTTAAATGCGGAGCCTTAACCACTCCTTTTAAAATCTATCAGGTTCCTTCGGTTATATCAAGTTCACTACGTTCACGGTTTCGCCAAAACCAGTCGTAGCCCTCCGTCATTTCTTATGGATGGTCAGTAGTATTCAAGCTATGCTTGTTGGCATACGTCAAGGCATAGTGTTTGGTAGCTGCTGGGGTATTCATTTGTTGCATAGATAGATGTGTTGGTTTGGGACAGTCGCATTACCTTGTTGGCATACGTCAAGGGTATATACGGGTGGGTTCAAATTAACAAGATAATGATGGGCAGAACTTGACATGTGACTTATGATTTGTTGGCATACGTCATGGTCATAAGAGCATGGGGCAAAAACTTATATCGGGAATTTCTAAAGAAACTGAAATTTGCAAAGAGATGCATACCATTTGGAGTTTGATGAATGTTGGTAGGATTCCTTCAACATTATCATACGATGATATTTGGATCCCGATCCTACTGTGAGTATATGCTACTTATCAGGATATTCGTCACTTAACGATCAATGCTATAAACCTAGTAGGTGTCCAGAAAAGTGTCAGCGGGGTTACGCCCCCAGAGAAAAGAGATTATTTAATTAAGGAACTTCGCGAAAGCGTTGGAAAACCTCCCTCGAAGTACCGACACCAGCCTGGCTGAACGGTTAAGCAAGTATTGTACGGTGAGAATAGTCCTGGCTAATTCTTCTTTTATGGTT
The DNA here is from genome assembly GCA_030015575.1 of Agapanthus africanus. Lineage (NCBI taxonomy): Eukaryota > Viridiplantae > Streptophyta > Magnoliopsida > Asparagales > Amaryllidaceae > Agapanthus > Agapanthus africanus. The sequence goes on from JASDDO010000031.1 coordinate 571,443,635, forward strand.
TGAGGAAGGATTCGAGAAACAGTGGGAGCCATCCAGTTTAGATAAACTAAAAACCACTCTAAACTTGCAAGAGCATCATGCTAAAGAGTTTTCTTCTCTCTCTCCTAATTGCAGCGACCCTGAAAATGACTGGACTTAAGTTACTTTTAGAGAAAAATATACTGACAGGGCCAAACTATAAAGATTGGCTGCGGAATGTCAAAATGGCTTTGACCTATGACAAATTGGGGTACGTCCTCACCGCTACGGCACCTGCTGTCCCTGGTCCCAAATCCAGCAATGCGGATAAGGAAATCCGCAAAACCTGGGATTTAGATTGCGCGAATGCCAAGTGCATCGTGCTTGCCTCGATGAACAATGAACATCAGAGGAGGCACGAGGATATGGACCTTGATGGCATATTTCTCCATACAAAGGAACTTTATGGAGAGCAATCTCGTATAGCAAGATACGAGACCTCAAAGAACTTGTTTCGAGCGAGGTTGGTTGTCGGGTCATCGGTAGGAGAATATGTCCTAAAGATGATCGGCTATATAGAAGAGCTCGCAGACGTTGGGACGACTTTGGATAATGAGCTCTATACAGACCTTATTCTCCAGTCCCTTCCTCACACCTACGCCCAGTTTATCCTGAACTTCAATCTTCAAAGAAAAGAAGTTGAACTTCCGGAACTCCTGAACATGTTAAGGAGTGCATAGGGCACCTCGAAGAATTCAAGGGAAACACCCGCTATGTTTGTTGGCGGTTCATCTTCTTCCGGGTCCAAGGCTAGGGCCAAAGGAAGGAAGAAGAAGGCCGCACCCAGACCTAGAGGAGGTGTTAGTAAGGTGGGAGGGAAGGGAAAGAAAAAGATAGCAGTACCGATAGTTGGCCAGGATGAGTGCTTCCATTGTCACAGGAAAGGGCACTAGAAGAAGGATTGCAAGGCGTGGAACGCCAAGAACCAGGAACCGAAGCAAGCTGTGGCTTCGACTTCAGGTGTGTTTGTAATTGAGAATTGTCTGTCGATCAACTCTACTTCCTGGGTATTGGATAACGGATCAGGATCTCATATTTGCAATTCATTGCAGGCACTGAGAAACCGTAGAGTGCTGAAGGAAGGTGATATGACCCTAAAGGTTGCTAACGGAGCTAGCGTGGGAGCTGCGTCCGTCGGGGATTATCACCTAGGATTGACGAGTGGACACATTTTGGTTTTACATAACTGTTATTTTGTGCCAAGCTTAACGTGTAATATCATATCAGTTTCCTTGTTATCAAATAAAGGTTATGATTTCACGTTTGTAAGAGATGTTGTCAACATCCACCTTAATCATGGTTTGATTGGGTCAGGTACACTAAATAACGGCATATATGTTTTAAACCAACTCCAAATTTTCAATGTCCAGAACACACTAAAAAGAAAGTCTTCAGATTTAAATAAAGCTTTCTTATGGCATTGTAGACTGGGTCACATCAATGAGAGAAGGTTGACTAAGTTGCATAGAGAAGGATATTTGGACTCGTTCGAATATCAATCTTATGACACTTGTCAATCTTGTCTCAAAGGAAAGATGACAAAGACTCCATTTACTGGACAAGGAGTAAGAGCGAGCGAGCTCTTAGGACTCATACACAGCGATGTATGTGGTCCAATGTCTACACATGCGAGAGGTAGTTATTCCTACTTCATTACTTTTACAGATGATTTCTCTAGGTTTGGACATGTCTTCTTGATGAAGCATAAATCCGAGGCATTTGAGAAATTCCTGGAATACAAGAGTGAAGCGGAAAACCAAACATGCAAAAGTATTAAGACACTGAGATATGATCGAGGTGGAGAATACTTAAGTGCCGAGTTCCTAGGTTACCTAAAAGAGAAAGGAATTCTCTCTCAGCTTACTCCTCCATACACTCCACAACACAACGGTGTATCGGAGAGACGGAATCGAACCCTATTGGATATGGTACAATCCATGATGAGTAATGCTGAGTTACCGCGATCTTTCTGGGGATATGCGCTAGAATCAGCGACACATCTTTTGAACAGAGTTCCAACCAAAACTGTGCCTACCACACCATATCAGATGTGGAGTGGGAAGAAACCCTATCTTCAGTACCTGAAGACATGGGGATGTCCAGCTTTTGTAAAAAAGCAGCATCCGGACAAGCTCGAGGCACGCTCAGTAGAGTGTAAGTTTGTGGGATATCCAAAGAACTCTAATGGATATTGTTTCTATTACGCAGAGGAATAAAAGGTTTTTGTTTCTCGTCATGCCCGCTTCTTAAAAACTGAATTTTTGGAAAATCAGAAGAGTGGGAGCGTAGTAGAACTGGAAGAAATTCCAGAACCACAAGCTGCTACTGAAAGTTTGGTAGAACCAGAGGTTCAAGAAGTACAGGACATTCCCGCACCCCTCCGCAGGAGTAGTAGGCCGTCTCATCCGCCTGAGAGATACTACGGTTTTCTCATAGACGGGGATAGAGAGGATTGCATCATAGAAGATGATGAACCTACTAGCTTCCAGCAGGCCATCCAGAGCGGCGACTCGGTACGATGGCTAGATGCAATGCGAAACGAAATGGAGTCCATGTACACCAACAAAGTTTGGAATTTGGACTTTGCTCCAGGTGGGGTAAAACCCATAGGATGCAAATGGATCTTCAAGAAAAAGATTGGTGTAGATGGGCAGGTGGAAACCTATAAAGCTAGACTTGTTGCAAAGGGTTTTCGTCAAAGACCTGGTTTGGACTATGACGAAACTTTTTCTCCAGTGGCTATGCTCAAATCCATTCGTATCCTTCTTGCAATTGCTGCCTTCCATGATTATGAAATCTGGCAGATGGACGTAAAGACGGCTTTTCTGAATGGAAATTTAGAAGAGAGCGTCTATATGGATCAGCCAGAGGGTTTCAATCAGAGTGGGAGCAGCGGGAAAGTATGCAAGCTGCTTAAGTCCATTTATGGACTAAAGCAGGCATCGCGGAGTTGGAACATCTGTTTTGATGAGACAGTCAAAGAATATGACTTTATCAAAAATCCAGATGAACCGTGCATATATAGTAAAGTTGTAGCCAGAAGTGTTGTATTCCTCGTCTTGTACGTGGATGACATTCTATTGATAGGAAATGACATTCCTATGCTACAATCTGTCAAAGGATTCTTGTCACACAGGTTCTTCATGAAAGACCTGGGTGATGCCTCTTACATTCTGGGGATCCGGATCTATCGTGATAGATCCAAGAGGATGTTGGGACTTTCGCAGTCCAGTTATATCGACACTATACTGAAAAGGTTCAGTATGGAAGATTCTAAGCGCGGTAATCTACCGGCTTGTCACGGAATCACCCTCTCCAAAGAGATGTCTCCCAAGACTGATTTGGAAAGGGAACGCATGTCTATTATACCCTATGCTTCTGCGGTAGGCTCTATAATGTATGCGATGTTGTGTACCAGACCAGATGTAGCTTACACACTCAGCGTGGTAAGCCGGTATCAGTCAGACCCAGGGGAGAAGCACTGGATAGCAGTAAAGAACATTCTCAAGTACCTGAGGAGGACTAAGGAGATGTTCTTGGTTTACGGCGGAAAAGACCTCAGGTTGGAGGCCTTTGCTGATTCCGGCTTCCAGAGTGATAAGGACGATTCCAAGTCCATGTCGGGTTATGTCTTTACCCTCAATGGAGGGGCGGTGTGCTGGAAGAGCTCCAAGCAGGACACCGTTGCTGACTCGACGATGGAAGCGGAGTATATAGCTGCTTGCGATGCCGCAAAAGAAGCAGTCTGGATGAAGAAGTTCCTGACAGAACTTCAAGTGGTTCCTACCATAGTTGATCCAATACCTCTGTATTGCGACAACAACGGAGCTATAGCTTTAGCGAAGGAACCAAGGTCCCATCAGAAGTCCAGACACATCTTCAGGCGGTATCACCTGATCAGGGAGATCATTGATCATCAGGAGATCGAGGTTCGGAGAGTTGCTTCAGAAGAGAACATTGCTGATCCATTCGCGAAGGCCCTACCTCAGACGCAGTTCGAGAGGCTACTCGAGATCATTGGTCTTCGATATGCCAGTACATGGCCCTAGTGCAAGTGGGAGATTGTTAGTGTTTATGCCCTAGAAGGCCATTACTGTATCATACTAGTTTGTATATTACTTAATGGAAGCTTGGGATATTCACATGTATATAACAGTCTTGCTAAACATGGTAGTATGCTACTTGGTTTTCTCTATCTTAATGTGTGAGTATACGTATTGATAGAGCTCTTAGGATCTTGCTTGACTACCAGCGTTGTGATGGCAGTCACACTAGTGGGGGCTGGGTAGTCTACAAGCACATCCTTATTTAGGTCCCTAGTCGTTGGATTATCGAGACAGAGCATCGATACTCCGGAGTAGACTGGTGTGTACGCTTCTCATCCCAGTTGGGAAGATGGTCTGTCCCACAGCCGTCAGTACGTCGTACTGGAGATAGTATGCAGGTGCTCGTTAGGTTACGGATACACCGGACAGGACTCACAGGGAACTGTTGGTTGGTTTTATACCAGTCGTCAGTGAACAGTTCCCAGGTGACATGAGTGCAGCATAGTCCACAGACTTGACACTGCTACTTCGCCTGGAGTGTGTCCCACTGTTCTTAGATTGCTACCCTACCACGGCTCAAAGGAGTCGTGCAAACAGGTAGCAGTTGGGTGCAGTCCCGAGCACTTGGAGGCAGTGGCGGTTAGACAGGATTCATCCCTCCCGGTATTGGGAGTAGATATCGCGCTGTGTCATAGAGCCATTACGTAAAGTCCCTGGCCAGGGCAAGCGAGATTTGCTGGTAGGTTCCAGTAGTTTCTCAGGGTGTAATGGGCTTCCCTCCGACACGACTTATACAGCTATTAGGGGACTGACGGTTGCCGCCCCCTAGGCCGGATATGCGATAGTCTTGGACGAGCGGACCGGACTGTATGGAGATTATCACATCAGACTCAGTAGGAGTTCGGATGGGTTTCCTCATCGGCCTTCTTATCGACAACTACCTGGGGACCGTTACGTACAGCTAGTGCCGCTTGCGGTCTGTGGTTAAACCCACTGCCAGCGTAGTAGTCGAGTCTCTAGAGTCCCACATAGAGAGTTTCCTATTCCAGGCGAAACGATATAGAGGTCGTATGGTTTTACGACAAGGGTTCGGACGCATACGTGCGTTTACGCGCGTACGACTTTCGGACAGTTTTTACCAGTCGGCTTTGGTTTAAGCCAGTTACTGGTATCCGGTTATTGGATTTTTACAGTCTAAAGTTTTTCCGTATTTTTGCGGATTGGAGGGGCGTTCTCGTAATTGTGCGAGAAGCTTCTAGAAGATGGTGACTAAGGAGGTTTATGTGGCATATACTTTGGATAAGATTTGTGAGTCATGAGAGTGATTCATCATTGTCATTATTGCACCATAAATGATTAATGACTCATGCTAATGAATCACCACTTAACATTTATGAAGCATGCTTATTCATCACATTTATTCTTTAATGAGAATGCTTCATAATATGTTATGATACTCACAATCTTATCTCATAATTTACTCTCACATTCTCTCTCCTCAAGCTCTCATCTTCAAACCCTAATCCTTACACCTCATGTGTTGAGATCAAAGGATTAGAAAGACTAATCAATCCATAACCATCACTCTATTTCATTCTATCTTCTTTGATTAGCAATCCAAGAAGATTAGTTACCTCAAGTTAGAGGTTTAGTTTGGAGTTTTGCTCTCGGGTGGATCGTCTACTACCTAGAGAAGGTCGAGGAGAACAAGGAGATCGTAAAGACGAAGGACTGATTTCATTAGGTATAATCCCTAAACACAATAGTTATGAAACTCTTTGTGTACGGTTATTTGTAGTTTAGCTTCGATTTAAGCGGTTAGTCGATGTTCGTTCTTTAAACATGATCGTTTTCGAAAATTCCGCCTCCCCACAAGTTCTGGGGTGAAGTACATCGACTTACAGATACTATCCTTAGTAGACCACTTACGGCCCCTTCAACAACAAACGGACATGAACTTAACAAGAGGCTCCCGGTCTACCTACGTCTGAGCGATCTCCACCCCGATTTCGGGGCCATGGAGGTACCGTCTTCCCGCCGGTCTTCGCACACTTGGAAAATGATAAGATTCAATTCGATGCGTAATCGCTAGACGAAAAACCGACACAACATGAAGGCAGTACTGTGCGAATACGAGTGCTTACCGACAAAGGAAAATACGAGCACAAACACTACTGCAAAAACAAAAATCTTTATTCACACAAAGTCAAAGATGTTACAAGGGTACCGTGGGCTCCCCAGCCCTACAAAATTACCCGAAGGCCTACAAAATACCCGACGCAACAAAAATAAGAAAAACATGAAGATAAGGGGCTTCAGGCCTCTGGGCAGGGTGCAACCTCGGGAAGCCCAACGCCCACCATAGAAGCCTCGGCGCCGCCCTCGTCGGGTATCTCCCCCGGGCCATCCTCCTACTCGTCATCCCCTCGAGGATATTCGGCTCGGAGCTCTTCATTAGCGAACTCCGGCATCCGAACATTGACGGCGTCAAGGGCCTCGTGCCAGATGGCGGTGGTGGCCGAGCCTAGGACGGTGTAGAACTGTTCCGACTTTTGGAAGTTATCCACCGCCTTCGCCACTCTGAGGTCGGCTCGCTCCGCCGCCTCTACCGCGGCCTCCAACTCCTTCCGGTAGGCGCTCGCTGACTTCTTCATGGTGCCGACGAGCACCTTGGAGTCTTGAAGCTTTGCCTCGGCGGCCTGGATGGCCTCGCGGAATCCGACGACCTCCTGCTTCGCGGCTGCCGCCGCCTGCTTCGCGGCCGCCGCCTCCTGCTTCCCGGCCGCTACCTTGCCCTCAAGGGCAGCGACACTCGCCATCGCCGCATCCAGCTCCCGCTTTGAGCTCTCCTCGCTAGAGGAGAGCTCGCCCGCGGCTCGCATTGTTGGGGCTATCTCCTCCTCCTCCATCCGGACGATAAGAGCGACGTGCTGGAGGACTTGAAGAAATCAGAAGGGGGTCAGTAAGAAAAAGGAGCACCAAATCTCGCGAATGATGATACGCTGAGTGAAGAACCGTGTGAGGCACGAGCGCTAACCTGCACGACCTCTTGGGCGATGGACGCCATTTGTGCCTTTTGGGTCCCCCCAGGGATCTTGCCCCCGGCCGACCTCTCCATGTCAGACAGCAAGCTGTCAGCGACGGAGAGCCCCTAGGGCCCCTCAAAATGGAGCTCTCCCTCGTCCACCAAGATTGGGGAAGATAGGGTCCGCGGGACTGCGCGGGGGAAATTCTTGAGGGCCAACGGCGGAGGGCTGGTCTCTACCTTCGAAGTCAGGGCTTCCTGCCCCCGAACCCGCTTTCGGCTCGGCGCCTTGCTGGGCTCCGGGGCGCGATCCGCGCTCGAGCCCTGGGGCAGGACGGCTGCTGGGGGAGCCGGGATCGACGTCTGACGAGAAGAGCTGGCCCCTCCAGCCTTCGACCCCTTCTTCGGCTTGCGCATGGCCGCTCGAAGGTAGCTCAGGTCCATGGGTTCTACACAAGACAAGATACAATGAAATTAGCAACACAAGAAAAAATGAAAATAAATGCAAGCCTAACAGAACGCCTACGAGCTCCTAACTTACCGACGAACTGGGCGGGGCTGAGCCCGGCCCGGCTAAGGGCCCGCTCAGAAAGCAACACATCAGCCTGGGGAATGGGCTCCCACTTCGCCACTCTCACAGCGTCGGGGTCGTTGGACGGGCTTCCCCACCGGCACCTATCCCTAGACCACTGGGTGGGCACGGGCCAGTCCTCACCTTCCGGCGGCCCAACGAAGAAAAACTTCTTTTTCCAATCGTGGATGGAAGAAGACATGGCGACGACACCCGACCTAGGTGCACTCCACGGTCGTTTCCTAAAAGAGAGATAAACCTACCTTGGGTCGCCCGTGCGGGTGCCGGGGTGGCCTTTGTAAACTAGAGAGGAGGCGAGGATGGACAAACCAAAAGGAATCATCTGCAACTTCAAGCGGACCAGGAACCCAAGGAGAATCCTCCATGAGTTTGGCACTAGCTGGCCCGGGGCTAGGCCAAAGTAATTTAGCGCCCTAACAATCTCAGGAGAGAAGGGCAGACGCATTCCGGCCCAAAATAATTCCAGGTACAAGGCAATCTCTTTACCCCGTACCTGATCCGCCCTCTCTTCTTCCTCGGCCAAACGTAGAGTGTAACCGTACGGGATATGGAAATGAGCCGAGCGGTGGCAAGCTCGTTCTCGTACCTTACCAAGGATGGCACGCTAGGGGCATCCGCCGCCTCCGCTCTAGGATCCTCCCCTGACATGCAACCCCGGGAAGAAGATCTGGCCCTAACTTCCCGGGAAGGCTCCGACTCAGCGGAGGGACCCCTAGAATCTACCATGACGACATCTACAGACTCCTCAAAGGAAGACATCTAACCTGATGGAGAAGTCCTCGGCAATGCAGATATCCGACCAAAGAGGAGAGTGCCAAGCTTAAAAGATCAAGCGTGAAGGAAATATGAAGAAAGATGGCCCCTGAAGCGGACCCCACCTCTATTTATAGCCACCGGCGTCCTCATCCTACGGCAGCAGTCGACAACCGCCAAAACAACTTTTCACATTCGACGACCACGATCGCTCCACCTGTCGCACGCAATTGGCCGGATCCCATCGAACGCCAGAGGTCTGTGACCCGTCGCGTCAGCCAAGCAGCGCCCGACACGTGGTCTGTCGCTTCAACAAAAGTACGCGCAATCCGGCGTACCCTCTTTAATGCAGAGATCTCTTCCTGATTCGCTGAGATCATCCAGAAAATACAACAGATCACCCGGGGACACACCTGACGATATCCTCGAAAAGAAGCTCACCTTGGGTAACCCGGCAGACCACTCTCGACCCAACCCGTCAGCTGGTCGGGACGAGAGTGGGGGGATAATGATGATGCTCGATATCGGGAATCTCCTAGATCATGACACGTGGCAGATGACGTGTCCCAAGGCTCACAAGAAAGGACCTACAGTGGCCGACCAAACCACTCCTGTGCCCGTCCTACAAGCAAAAGCTGGCTTACCTCCGAGCCCCTGCATAATTGGTCTCCTCGGTCTACCAGCCCGTCTCCGGGCTACCACAGAACCCAGATACCTCGGCTATCCCACTTGTCCGCAAGCTCTCCCGCCGAGGTCATCTTCCTCGGTCTCATCGACCAACCAACGGCACCGCTCACAGGCGCAACCGCCATCCCGCGAATATCGCCATGCGCGAGATATCCGCCGGCCGCATCTCACGTTCCATGCCATCACGATCCCCCATTAACGAGCCTGTCTCGCCATTAATGGGAGATCCCGCTCATCACGCGGGCGTGACGTCGGGAGCATAACTGCCGGCGTGATTCTCGCACCCGCCCTGCCTGCTGCCACCGCTATATAAACCCCTTCTTCAAACGGTTCAAGTAAGCCATTTTTACTCCACTAAGCCGTTACTCTGCTCAGATCTCTAGTCTAACTTGACTGTCGGAGGGTCCTCGGTGGTACAAACATCCCGGGACTTCCTTGCAGGTAGCTCGGCAACCACAATCTCAAACCCATTGAGATCCACACACTTCAGGAGCGAGAGACTCCAGATCCAATCTCAGCCACCCATCGCCACCATCAGCAGATCAACGGAAGGTAACATCTCGGCACGATCCAGGACACGTCACTATCAATAACATATCCAAGATTATGTGCCTACTTTTGGATGTGCACTCATGAGATAAACTTTGGATAATGATGTTAGTAATTTTATCCACAAATTTGATATATTGTCCTCGTGCCACCTGAACAGAAGAATGAAGCAAACTTAAATAAGAAATGACATGCCAAATGTTATTGACCCTAATCACAAAAGTTAATAGAGAGCCGATGTGATGTTCTTAATGATAAAGAGATTAGATAATTAATGCTTGATTTAGGATTAGGATTTGGACTTGCAAAACCTTGTTGGGTTTGTCAAGCTGGATATCTATGAAGGCCACTACAAATCTATAAAGTTTATAAAGCCCATTTAGCCTAATACTAAGGCCCACAGAAAATTGGAAAATGAAGAGAGAGGCAGATACCATGAACCACATAATCATGCTCCCTGGGGTTTTCTAATTTAAGAAACATAATTAGGTTTCCAATTGTATCTTCATCTCTCTCTCTCTGTCTGTCTCTCTCTCCCCTCTCACAAAGCCTTAATTATTTCTAAGGTCTAAAGAGTCGAAATCGATTTAGAAAGTTGCAGGTTGGGGAGGCGCCTACTAGGGAAAAGAAACTCTCATCTATCTAAGAAATTGGAGGATCTGCCTCAATTTCAACGATAAGATGGTCTATCCCTTTAAAGATTTGAAAGTCGAAATCAGCAATTTGATTAAAATTAGTGAGGGATTTGGTTTCAGTTACCAAAATTAGGGCATGAATGATTGGATTGAAATTAGAGCATAATGTGTTTGAAATTTTAGCAAGATGGTTTGGGTGGAAACTCGGGTTAGGGAATTAAGGCTTAAAGTTATTTTGATTTACATATACTAGATTATCTCAAGGCGATGTATTGATTTGTTGTTATAGAAATTGGTGATGAAAGTCAATTTGTATTGTTGAAATGAAAGTCAAACATATTTAACTATGTCTTGTTCATTTAATTATGTCTAACAGTCACTCAAGCTTCCCTAATTCAGTTTAATTTTTGGCGGCAACCTGAGGTTTATATCATATACACATGCAGGCCATCGATGAGAACCTGCAGGCACAGACAAGAGATGGGATCATGTGATGTGAATCAAGATGCTGGAATCAGAAGAAACAAGATGCTAGACTTTACAATTTTTCATAATGAATCATTTGGTTGCTTTAAACAAATTATTGATGGATAATTGTAAAATTTAACCCAAAACGACCGTTGATGGAGTCTTTGTTTCATGAATATTATGTATTAAGTTATTCATGTGGATCATTAGTCTTGTTGTATTAAGTTAAGCTTAATACCGTTATGTCTGTAATGATGGATACTCCTGATCGATGTATACGGCTAGAACTACCAATTATCTGAATTATTTGGTTGTTTCGGGATTATTTGAATGATCTGGATTCTTTGTTGTTGATGATCAGGATTGTTTGGTTCTGAATGTTGCATCATGTATACTATCAAGGGAACCATTTGAATCTGAATTTTGCTCAACTGAAATTGAATTTTGCATCATGTTTACTGAATTTTGCATCAGTATTAATTTATCCATTATGCTGCTCATGTGTATCATTTGGCTGTTAACTAAATTGTTGCTTATTATTTGGATTTAAATTATGGTTTAATATGTGGTCATATTATGTATTATTTGTTATAAATTGTATTATTATGACATAGTGGATGTATTTTTGGTTATCCTAACTTAAAAATTAACCTTTTGTTTTTATGACTTGTCATCAATATATGAGATAATGGAGAGAGTGTAGAGAGTGGATGATAACTCTCTCTAACTTATGACTCTTGATTTATCTTTTCTAGAGCCTATAAATAGAGTTATTGTAAAATACATTGAAGCCAATAAGAATAAACAAATAATTTCTATATATTGATTTTCTCTCTCTCTCTCTCTCTCATCTTCTAAATCCTTGTCCACTTTTGTTATTTTCTTTTCCATAATTATTATTCATCTTGTAGAGATGATTTTTGTTCTTAAAATTAGAATTTTTTTTACTGTAACCATCACGACCACGATGATTATTACGACCATGGCCAAGACCTTGTCCACGTCTAGAATTATACGAAAATATCGCATTCACTTTAAGGAATGGAGCAGAACCAATTGGACGAGATTTATGATTTTTCATTAATTGCTCGTTATTTTGTTCAGCCACAGTAAGGCATCAAATTAATTCAGAATATTTTTTAAAATTCTTTGTATGAAACTGCTACCGCAGGAGTACATTTATGGCATAAAAAGTAGAATATGTTTTTTCTAACATGTCTACATCAGCCATATTCTCTCCACATAATTTTAAAGTAGAGCAAATTTTAAAAATAAGTTATACTCATTTACTGATTTAAAATCCTGAAAACGTAAATGAAACCAATCTTAACGAGTTTTTGGGAGATTTACTGTTTTTTTATGGTCAAACCTTCTTTTAAAATTTTCCAAAGTTTAAGTGGATCTTTTATTGTTAGGTACTCACTTTTTAATCCCCGGTGCAGATGATTACGAAAGAAAATCATTGCTTTCGCACGAAACTGTATAGCTTCTTTGTCCTTTTCTTTAATCGTATTTTCAAGTCCCATCAATTCTAAATGAAATTTAGCATTCAGTATCCACGATAAATAGTTCTTACCTGAAATGTCAAAGGCTATTAATTCTAGCTTTGTGAGATTTGGCATGATAAAGTATTATATAAAAAAAAATTGCATGTTGAATCATGAAGACAATAGTTATATTTGTAAGACGATTTAAATATTTAACAAGTCGATAGAACTGAGATATGTTGAGGTAAAGAAAAAGATGGTGTATGGAGAGAAAATCAGTTATATATACCGTATGAAAATTAGAGAAACTGTGTAATAATCGATTTTTGTTATTTTATTATTAAAATGAGAAATTGAGGACTAATTAATATGATATTGGGTACACAAGTTAAAATAACAAAAGAGGATAAACAAATACTTTCTCTATATTGATTTTCTATATTTCTCTCTCATCTCTATAAACCTTTCTTAACATGTTATCCGCACGAAACATCTTGTTGAACTTTATCAAGCATCGGTGAATAGAGAAGAAAAAAGTGTAAAGGTAAATCTTTCCTTCCAAAATGATGATTTCGACATTGGATCTATTGGTATGATACATTTTGATGTAGTGAACTTTCTCGAAGATCCAGAAGCGAGAACTAAAAATTTAAACAATGATGGGATTATCCCAAATAACTAAAATTCTCCTTTAGCACTTCTATGTTTCCTTTTAAGCATATGTCTTTTTAGTCATATGCAATCTTCTTTTTCTTTCTAAATTTGCATTGTTTCTTACTGTATGTTTTGTTTTGTTTTAATGAAGAATATGGATATTTCCAAATCTTTAGTCGGATCCAAGATCAATGATGAAAATGTATGTCTCATAGATAGTGCAACAACGCATACGATACTTAATGATATGAAATATTTTCCCCATGTAATAATACCTGAAGCCAATATTAACACAATATCTGGTAGTACAAAACTAATCGAAGGCATTGAAAGAGCAAATATATTATTACCGAGAGGAACAATATTTATTATTAATAACGCATTATTCTCAAGTAAGTTTCAAAGAAACTTGTTAAGTTTTAAAGAAATTCGCCTTAACGGATATCACATTGAGACTATAAAAGAAAAAAAACAATGAATATTTATATATTGCATCTTTTGCCTCGAGTAAGCAATACGTACCTGAAAAACTATCAACATTCACTTCTAACTTGGACTACACAAATATTAATACAATTGAAATCCATGCTATAGTAAACCGGAAGTTCATTGATCCAAATACTTTTATTATTTGGCATGATCGACTGGGACATCCCGGATTTAAAATGATGCGAAAAATTATTGAGAATTCACACGGACACCCATTGAAAAACCAGAAGATTTTTCAATATAATGAACTCTGATGTGATTCCTATTCTCATGGTAAATTAATCATTAAACCATCACCATCTAAAGTTAGAACTGAATCTCCTGCATTTTTAGAACAAATTCATGGTGATATATGTAGGTCTATTCACAACCACCATTTAAATATTTCATGGTTTTAATAGATACATCTACAATATGGTCACATGTATGTTTATTATCAACTCGCAACGTTGTTTTGTAAGATTACTTGCTCAAATAATTAGATTATGAGCACAATTTCAAGAATATGCAATTAAGAGAACCCGTCTTAATAAAACTGGTGAATTTACATCCTAAGTATTTAACGATTACTATTTGTTAATTTGGATAGTTGTTGAACATCCTGTTGTTCATTTTCATACACAAAATGGTTTAGCTGAATCATTTATTGAACGCCTCCAATTAATAGCTAGATGATTAATTATGATAACAAAACTTCCAATTTCGATATGGGTGTTGGATATGTGTGCCCTAGAAGCCTGTATTGTATAGGATGTTAGGGATATGTATGTACATGACAACCTTACTCAGTTGTATAGTATACTATTTGAATTGTATTTATCTGAACATGTGTATTTGTTTTTCTTACTGCTCTATATTGTTTATATACATTGATAAAGACTCGTTATGGTAGTATGATATTTTGGTTTGTTTTTATCTTAACATGTGCATATATTATACTCGATATCACATACGGCGGATACATGTTGATAAAGCCATAGGATTTTTCTTGACTGCCAGCGTTATGATGGAGATTATACTTGTGAGGGCTGGGTAGTCTATAAGCACATCCCTAAATGTCCCAAGTCGTAGAAGCATCGAGAACGGGTATCGATATTCCAGAGTAGACTTGTGTATACGTTTCTAGATCCCGACGAAGGGCGGTGGTTAGTCCCACAGCCATTGGTGTGCTCACTTAAAATTGTATACAGGTGCTCACTAAGGGTAAGTATACTGAACGGACTCGCCGAGAACCTTTAAATGGTATTATACCTATCGTCAGATAGCAGTTCTCAGATGACATGAGTACATGTTAGTCTTTAGACCTAAGATCGTCATTTGTCTAATGTGGGTTTCCACTGTACTTAGATCACTACCCTACCATGACTCTACTGAGTCGTGCAAACAGGTTTTGGTTGGGTACAGTGCCGAGCCACATGGAGACAGTGAGCGATTGTCAGGAATTCGTCTCTCCCGTTATTGGGAGTCGATATCGCACTATGTCCGGTTGGTCAGAATCATAAGACCTTGGTCAAGGCAGTTGAGATTTACTGATTGTTAGATCAGTAGTTTCTCGGATTGGTCCTGAGCCACATCAACACGACTTATCGGGTCAGTAGGGGTTTGACGTTTACCATCTCCTAGACCCGGTATGCGATACTCTTAGACAAAGAGACCGGACTGTACGGATATTGTCACGGATATGTTCAGTATGGGTTCGGATGAGCTTACTTATCGGCCTTCTTTTTGACAGGTACCTTGGTAGCCGTTATGTACAGCTAGTGCCGCTGACGTGCTTATGGTTAAACCTACTTCCAGAGTACTGTCGAGTCTTTAGAGTCCCACACAGAGGGTTTCCCTGGTTTAGGAGAAACGATGTAGAGGACGTATATTTATACGTGCAGGGTTTTGATTAATTACGTATACTAGTTGCGCGAAATTCAATCGGACAGATTATAATACTAGCGGGCTTAGGATTAAGCCGGTTTGTTAAATAAGATATTGATTTAGTACTAGTATTATATTAATAGTATTATTCTATCTCTAGGGTATTCATATTTTAGTACGAATACGGGTATATATATATGGTAGAAATTATTTTGTATTTATACAAAATACTTTCTAGAAGATGACACCTAATTATGTATTTTTCAATTTATTAGAAATAGAAAATGAGGTAGAAGGGTGAGGTGGCTTCAAGCATGGTGAGAAGCATGGCTATTGCTTTTATTTATTCATTTGGGAAAACTATTCAAGTATGGTTGATATTCTTTATTGAAAATGAGATGCTTGATATTTTTCCTTAGCCATTTTTCTTTTATGATTCTAGCTTTGCCAATTCTCTCTCCTCTCTTGAGTTCATCTTCTTTCTCAAACCCCAACCCTCTCTTGTGTTGAGAAACATAGGGTTTAGAGATAGAAAAACACTACTAAATATCTCTACATTATTTAAGCAAACTAGATTAGCAAACTAGTTTGTTTAGTTGCTTCTTTTTAATATGCAAGCTTGAGCCATATTCTCTCGGGTGGATCATCTAGGATCAAGAAGGCCATTAAGCAAGGTTGATCAAGAATCCCTAGGAGTAAAAGATGAAGGAGTTTTGAAGACCCGAAGGACACGAATCGTTTCGGTATAACCCCTTCATTGTAAATAAACTTCTAGTAGTTGCTAGGTTAGGCTTATGGTTTGACCACTGGGGGTTTAGTTGGTTGTGCTTGCTCAAAATTTGATTTTTTTTGCATTTCGCCTCTCTACTTTCAATGTAGAGTGAGGACAACTAACCAAAATGGTATCAAAGCCACGCCATAAGCCTTAACTAGCTTGTTACGATACTTTAATTCCGTCGTTTTCGTTGCGCAAAAACTGCCGACGAAAACAGTCCCAAAAATCCAACTTTTTGCATGTTTGCACTCCCTGTGGGATGACGATTTGGACTGAAAAGCCGCAGGGAGTTGGGTGGGTACCCTGGGGGTCTCTTAGAGGGGATGAAGGCCGGGACCACCCCCTGAGGCCACCACGAGATGGCCTTGGGGGGTAGGGACCCGAGACTTACCCCATAGGGGTAGGCTCGGGTCTACCTTCCTCTCCAGTCCACCTCGTGGTGGCCTCGGGGGTGGGTACCCCTTAGCCCCCCCGAACGAAAGTTAATTTTGGGTACTACCACCTTATGAAGGTTTGGGCGAATTTCGAGTTCGTTTCGACTCCCGGATTGATTTAAAACGATGGATTTTTAAGACTCAATGAACAGTTTTTTCCGGCTTTGGGAAAACTTACTTTGTTTGCTATTTGTGCGAGGATTTTTTTGTCATAGCCTTCGTTACTTGGATATGTGATGCGTATATGTGTTTTTAACGTCTTCTAATCGCTATACGTCGATTAGAAGGGGTTACACGTATCTGGTTGTTTCGATATTTATCTCTGTGATGTTTTGGATGGATTGTCGTGATGTATAGCCTTTTGTGCAATGTTTGATGTACAGTTTCGATTCATTTATATATTCATTATTGTGGATCAAGCGTCCGACATATGAATTGCCGTTTCTGACAATTTGTAAATTTTTTTATTGGGGCACGGCCGGGTTGAGGTCGATGTCACCATTGTATATATTTTTCTTTTCTGTACTAGGATTACCCGTAGAGGAGTGCTCGAATAGCCGAGTTCTAGAATGTAACGGGCCTCCATCTTATGGCGTTGAGACATGGGGGCCTTACTCTAGAATTGGCGGGTTATTCGCCGCACCCGTAGGGGGTATAGGATGACCCACGGAGGGGTGCTCAAGTTACCGGATTCCGTGAAGTGTCGTGTGGCCCTTTCACTTCGTTGATTGGGGTTACCTCACTTCCGGGATTGGCGGGTAACTTGCCGCACTCGTAGGGATCTTAGTTTTACATTGCATAGGCTATCCACACAACCGAGAAACGTTGGGTATCATTTGTAGCTCAAATGAAACCCGAGGCTCCTAAATTATCCGCAATTTCATTTTGCTTATCGCTATTATGTGATATTGCTTATATCATGTCTGGGAAAAATGGTTATACACACACACACACATACTAGTAGATGTTGTATATGTTTTGCATTTGCTCTAGCCCTGTCTCCGCTCTGCCGTTAGCTAAGTAACCTAACGGTGCATGACGGGGCCCCGTGACGAATGCGGATGGCATATACGTACATTGTATTTTCGTTCTTTTCTGGTGTAATAGGAATTAATTGATGGGACCGTATTAAATTTTATTAGTGAAAGAAAATAAACCTAATAAGATGGTGTTGGAACAAATTTCGAAAAACTATAGTCGTATTTTTCGCTTTGCATAGCCATATTTGATCATGAATATTCAGCACCTCATTCGAGAAGGCAAGAGCGTAGATCCCTTCACGGGGAGTGACCTCTTGAGTAAAAGTTTATATTACTGTAGATTACTCGGTTTTTTTGAAAACCACTAGTTTTCAAAAGCAGAGCTTAAACCACTTCTTTTCAAAATTGCATGGTTCCTTCAACGATATCAAGTTCATTACGTTAAAGGTTTTTTTTGCAAAAAACCAGTCGTAGCCCTCCGTCATTTCTTACAAGTATTACATAGTATTCGTGTTGCGTATGTTGACTGTGTCAAGGCGTAGTGTACGGTAGCTAAGTTTTGCTTGTTTGTAACATATGATGCGATTGGTTAGGACAGTCGTATAACCATTTTGACCGTGTCAAGGGTCATGCGGGTGGGTCTAATGCAATTTAGGACGATGATGGGTTGAACTTGACTAGCGACTTATATTATGTTGACTGTGTCAAGGTCATAAGCCGTTAGGGACAAAAACCACATCGGGAGTTTCAAATATACAGGAAACTTGCTAGTGTTGCATACCTTCTGGAGTGTGGTGACTGGAATGGCTTCCATCTAGGTTATCACGCGGTGATAGTTGGATCCCGATCCTACTGATGAGTAGGATTACTCTTGAGAGATATTTTTCAATTCACAATTAGCTAACTTATTAGGTGTCTAGAAAGGTGTTAACGGGGTCACGCCTCTGCAGAAACGAGGTTTATTTTAATTAGGTCCGTACAAGAGCACCGGGAACCTCCCTCGGAGTACCAACACCTACTTGGCTGAATGGTTAGCAAACTTGTAAGGTGCGAATGATCCCGACTAGTTTTCCTTTTAAGGTTTGAAGAAAAATTTGAGGAAATAATGGGAGCCATCCTGATTAGATAAACTAATAACCAATTTAATCTTGCAAGAGCGCAAGCTGAGTGTTCCTTTTCTCTCTCCAGGTAGCAATCATGTCAAGCCCTAATCAAGATAATAAAATGTTTGACTTGACCGAACCAGCTTATTACACCGGGATGGGGAACGTCGGTTCAGCTCTAATTTATGACAACTGTCATGAGTATGAGCAAGGGAAAGAGGACTGTAAGGAGTTCCATATGACCCTAGTGAAGGAGAAACATTCTAATGCATCTTCTTTGGGTGTATTTATTATTGAAAACTGTTTTTCGGTCAATCCTACATCCTAGGTACTAGATACCGGATCAGGATCTCATATCTGTAATTTATTATAAGGACTGAGAAAAAGTAGAATGGTTGGACCGGGTGATATGTCTCTCAGAGTAGAGAACAGAGCGCAAGTTGACGCTACTGCCGTCGGTGAATATCACCTATTATCGCCAAGCGGCAATACTATGATTTTGAACAACTACTACTATGTACCTTCCATGCTTTGCAATATTAAATCAGTTTCTTTACTTGATAAAGATGGATATAATTTTGTTCTAGATTGAAATATCGTGAGCATTTACCTTAATGAGGTATTAGTTGCAGAAGGTACACTGTGTAATAGTATCTACGTTCTTAATCAAAACACAGTTTTCAATGTACAAAACACGCGCAAGAAGAAGAGTTCAGATACGAACAAAACCTACTTGTGTCATTGTAGACTTAGTCATATCAATGAGAAAAGACTAGCCAAGTTGCATAAGGATGGATTTCTGAACTCGTTCGAATTTTCATCTTATGAAACTTGCCAGTCCCGTCTGAAAGGAAAGATGACCAAAACTCCATTCACCGGACACGGAGAAAGAGCTACAGAGCTCTTGAGACTCATATACAGTGATGTGTGTGGTCCGATGTCTATGCATGCAAGGGGTGGGTTCTCATACTTCATTACGTTCACTGATGATCTCTCTAGCTTCGGATATGTATTTGTGATGAAACAAAAATCTGAAACTCTTGAGAAGTTCAAGGAATATAAAAGCGAAGTCGAGAACAAGACAGGAAAAAGTATTAAGATCCTTCGATCTGATCGAGGAGAGGAGTACTTGAGTACGGAATTCCATGACTTTCTAAAAGAGGATGGAATTCTCTATAGCTTACTCCTCCGTATACACTACAACACAATGGTGTATCGGAGCAGAGAAATCGCACCCTATTGGATATGGTTCGCTCCATGATGAGTAACGCTGAGTTACCTCTTTCATTCTGGGGATATGCGCTTGAGTCAGCAGCATATCTATTGAATCAAGTTCCATCTAAATCCGTGCCTAAAATTCCATATGAAATATGGAGTGGTAAGAGGCTGTATCTTAAACGTGTTAAGATATGGGGATGTGCTGCTTATGTTAAGAAGCAGAACCCAGATAAATTCGAGGCGCGATCAGTTTTGTGTAAGTTTGTGGGGTATCCAAAATATTCGAATGGATATCTATTCTATCATGCAAAGGAACAAAAGATTATTGTTTCACGGAATGCCAAATTTTTAGAATGGCGGTTTCTTGCAAAAGAAACTAGTGGGGGCACGGTAGAACTGGATGAAGTTCCAGAAGCACAAATAATAACTGAAGATTTAGTAGAACCAAAAAATTCAATAGAATCCAACGAACCTCAGCCACTCCGCATATCTAGTAGGATTTCTCGTCCGTCCGAGATATACTACGGTTTTCTCATAGACGGAAATAGAGAGGATTGCATCTTAGAAGAAGATGATGCTACTAGTTTCGAGTAGGCCATTAACAGTAGGGACACTTTAAAATGGTCGGATACTATGCGATCCGAAATGGAGTTCATGTACACCAACAAAGTTTGGACTTTGGATGTTGCTCCTCCTGGGGTAAAACCCGTTGGATGCAAGTGGATCTTCAAAAAGAAAATTGGTGTAGATGGATATGTGAAAACCTATAAGGCTAGACTTGTTGCAAAAGGTTTTCGTCAAAAACCAGGAGTGGATTATGACGAAACATTTTCTCTAGTGGCTATGCTGAAATCCATTCGGATCCTACTTGCCATTGCTGCCTTCCATGACTATGATATCCGGCAGATGGACGTAAAAACGGATTTTTTAAATGAAAGTTTAGAAGAGTGCATTTATATGGATCAGCCAGAAGGATTCGTGGACAGTGGGAGCAACGGGAAGGTGTGCAAGTTTCTTAAATCAATTTATGGATTAAAGCAGGTATCACGGAGATGGAACATCTGTTTTGATGAGACAGTCAAGGAATTTGACTTCATCAAAAATGAGGATGAACCTTGTATACATAAGAAGACTGTAGGATGAACTTTCGTATTCCTACTCTTGTATGTGGACGACATTCTCTTAATAGGAAATGGCATTCCTATGCAACGGTCGGTCAAGCTGTTCTTGTTGCAAAAGTTCTCTATGAAAGACCTGGGTGATGCCTCTAACATTCCGGAGATTAAGATCTATAGAGATAGATCCAAGAGATTGTTGGGAATTTCATAGTCCAGGTAGATAGAGATCATACTGAAGAGATTTAGTATGGAAGATTCCAAGCACGGTAATATACCCGCTTTGCACGGAATCACCATCTCCAAAAAGATGTCTCCCAAGACTGATGAGGAGAGGGCTTGTATGAGTATTATACTCTACGCTTTGGCGGTAGGATCTATAATGTATGCAATGCTATGTACCATACCAGATGTAGTATACGCGTTTAGCGTGGTGAGCCTGTATCAGTCGAACCCAGGTGAGAATCATTGGACAGCTGTAAAGAACATTCTTAAGTAACTGAGAAGGACCAAGAAGATGTTCTTGATTTACGGTAATGGGGACCTCCAGGTAGAGTCCTTTACCGACCCGAGCTTCTAAAGTGACAAGGATGACAGCAAGTCTGTCTCGGGTTTTTTGTTTACCCTCAACGGAGGGCGGTCTATTGGAAGAGTTCCAAACAGGACACCGTCACAGACTCGACAATGCAGATTGAATACACTGCTGCCAACGATGCCGCAAAAGAAGCAGTCTGGATGAAGAAGTTCATTAATTAACTTGATATGGTTCTATCCATTGTTGATCCAATACCTTTGTATTGTGATAACAATGGGCCTATGATTTTATCGAAGGAACCACGGTCCCATCAGAAATCTTGACACATCTTGAGGCTGTATCATCTGATCAGGGAGATCATAGGTCACCGGGAAATCGAGATCCGGAGAGTAGATATGAAAGACAACACAACGGATCCATTTACCAAGGCCCTCCCTCAAGCTCAGTTCGAGTGACTTTTTGAGATGTTGGGTATGCGATACGCCAACAACTGGCCCTAGAGCAGACATTGGGTATTCGGTACGCCAATTACAGGCCTTAGTGCAAGTGGGAGATTGTTGGATATGTATGCCTTAGAGTCCTGTATTGTATAGGATATTAGAGATATGTATGTACATGACAATCTTGCTCAGCTGTATAGTATACTATTTGAGTTTTCTTTATCTAAACATGTGTATTTTTTTCTTACTGCTCTATATTGCTTATACACATTGATAAAGACTCGTTACAGTAGTATACTATTTTTGTTTGTCTTTATCTTAACATGTGCATTGCATATGTTATACTCGATATCACATATGGTGGATACATGTTGATAAAGCCCATAGGATTTTGCTTGACTACCAGCGTTATGATGTCGATCATACTTGTGGGGGATGGGTGTCCATAAGCACATCCTTAAATGTCCCAAGTCGTAGGAGTATCGAGACCGGGCATCGATATTCCAGAGTAGACTTGTGTATACAATTTTAGACCCTGACAAGGGGCGGTGGTTGGTCCCATATCCATTGGTGTGATCACCTAAGATTGTATACATGTGCTCACTAGGGGTGAGTACACTGGACGAACTCGTCGAGAATCTCTAGATAGTATTATACCTATCGTCAGATAGCGGTTCTCAGGTGACATGAGTACAGGTTAGTCTTTAGACCTGAGATCGTCATTTGTCTCGTGTGAGTTCCCACTATACTTAGATCACTACCTACCACAGCTCTTCTTAGTCATGAAAATAGGTTTTGGTTAGGTACAGTCCCGAGCTACATGGACGCAGTGAGCGATTGTCAGGGATTAGTCTCTCCCGGTATTGGGAGTCGATATCGCATTGTGTCCGGTTGGTCAGAACCATCAGACCTTGGCCAAGGAATTTGAGATTTACTGATAGTTAGATCGGTAGTTTCTCGGATTGGTCTTGAGCCAAATCGACACGACTTATCGGGTCAGTAGGGGTCTGACGTTTACCATCCCCTAGACCCGGCATGCGATACGCTTAGACGAAGAGACCGGACTGTACAAAGATTGTCACAAATAGGCTCATTAGGGGTTTGGATGAGCTTGCTTGTCGGCCTTCTTTTCGACAGGTACCTGGGTAGCCGTTACGTATAGCTAGTGCCGCTGACGTGCTTGTGGTTAAACCCACTGCCAGTGTAATGTAGAATCTTTAGAGTCCCATACAGAGGGTTTCCTTGGTTCAGGAGAAATGATGTAGATGTCATATATTTATACGTGTAGGGTTCCGATTAATTACGTGTACTAGTCGTGCGAAATTTAATTGGACGGATTATAATACTAGCGAGCTTAGGATTAAGCCAGTTTGTTAAATCAGATATTGATTTAATACTAGTATTATATTAGTAGTATTATTCTATCTCTAGGGTATTTGTATTTCAGTATGAATACGGGTATGTATATACGGTAGAAATTATTTTGTATTTATACAAAATACCTTCTAGAAAATGACGCCTCATTATATATTTTTCTATTTATTAGAAATAGAAAATGAGGTGGAAGGATGAGGTGGCTTCAAACATGGTGAGAAGCATGGCTATTGCTTTTATTTATTAGTTTGGGAAAACTATTCAAGAATGGTTGATATTCTTTATTGAAAATGAGATGCTTGATATTTTTCCTTAGCCATTTTTCTTTCATGATTCTAGCTTTGCCAGTTCTCTCTCATCTCTTGATTTCATCTTCTTCCTCAAACCCTAACCCTCTCATGTGTTGAGAAATATTGGGTATAAAGATAGAAAAACACTACTAAACATCTCTATATTATCTAAGCAATCTAGATTAGCAAACTAGTTTGTTTAGTTGTTTCTTTTTGAAGTGCAAGCTTGAGCCATATTCTCTCGGGTGGATCATCTAGGATCAAGAAGGCCATTAAGCAAGGTTAATCAAAGATCCTTATGAGAACAAGGGGAAGGAGTTTTGAAGACTCGAAGGACACGAATCGTTTCGGTATAACCTCTTCATAGTAGATAAACTTCTAGTAGTTGCTAGGTTAGGCTTATGGTTTGATCACCATGGGTTTAGTTGGTTGTGCTTGCTCAAAGGCCGGAGTATGTAGGAAAGCTACTCTTTTTGCCTCAGGGGTCGCCATCCATAGAGAATAGCAGTCGATCTTCAGCTCGTTCCTATTGTATCAGACCTATGATTGCATGTTCTTCATCAGGCCATGGTACAGAGCGTGAAGATCGAGCACGCTCTCAGGATGATCAGGGTCGGGTATAGGCTGAAAGTCGTAATCCAACTACAAATACAAAAAAATAATGTATTTAAATTGCAAGTGATAAATAATAATAAATATATTGGATAGGTCAAATGAAAATATATATTAATACCAGAGCCTGATCCCAAAAGAGAGCAAATGAGCGCTAATGCTGATCGTCCCACTCAACGTGAAGTGGATACTTTTTTAGGATGCGGCTCTCATTACCCATATACCGGCCGAACCTCTTGGCATAATTTTCGGTATAGCGATAATCGGGGGTAATGAAGAGGGGAAATGGTGCCCTCTAGCTCTATCGGGCCTCATCCTATAGGACTGATTCGGCCCTCGAGTCCCCCTCTCAGGATAGGGCTGTCCTGCATCTACAAGAAATATCAAGACAAGAAATATTAAGACAAAGTGGTATTAAGAAATCAAGGATTAACAAAAATTGAAGTGCGATATATACCTCCGGCGACAGCAGCACGAGCCTGGGCCCGGGCAGCAGCACGAGCCTGGGCCCGGGCAGCAGCACGAGCCTGGGTCCGGGTAGCAGCACGCGTGGGACGATAATTCCTTTGGTGAGGAACAGCCGGTGACCCGGAAGTGGACGCATCCCCTCCAACTAGAAACATTGACGATAAAATTACATGAAGTTTATGTTTATTCTTAAAGGATATGTAAAATGAATAAATATTTTATATTTATTCATACTAACCTGCAGACTGAGCGGAGGGTACAGAAGTGGAGGGAGTGGCCTCTGCATCAGATGTGGACGCACCACCTATAATTAGACAATTAAAAATAGATTATATAAGTAATTGCAAAAAGAATGTGTATATCAATAATATAACATTCTAAATCAATATCCATGCAATATAGGATATATAAACATACCCGCAGGTGTGGTGGTAGCCTCTGCCCGAGATGTGGAGGCACCACCTACAGCTAGACAATCAAAAAATGATTATCTAAGTAAGAGCAAAAAGAATGTGTGTATATTTATGATATAACATTCTAGATCAATATGTATGCACTATAGGATATATAAACATACCTGCAAGTGCGGTAGTAGTCTCTGTCTCTGATGTGGATGCACCACCAACAGCTAGACAATTAAAGATTGACTATATAAGTAATTTTGAAATAAATATGCGTGTATATCTATAATATTACATTCAAAATGAATATACGTGCAATATACCTGGAGGTGTAACAAAGTCTACACGGAAGGAGTCATCCGAAGGGGATACCGATCGGGGTGCAAGACCGGCCCTATGAAGCTCTCTACGCAGCTCTTCGGGTGGCAGAACCACTCTTCCTCTGCCTCTTCCGCGGCTGGTGCTCCTGCCGCCCCTCGCTTCTCCGATCGTCGTCATCAAACCTAGATAAGAGTACAATCATTACATATGCATGCGATATATGTATAGAGCGTAGAAATGTGAAGTAATAATATAACATTACTGATAATCTTTTTCGTTTCATGGGCGCATTAGACATATCTACTTGGATTTCATCATCGATATCATTTCTAACCCATGTAATTTCACGATCAGCTAAAGACAACCCGTCTTTTGAAACAGACGGTCGGAGCACTCTAAGTCTTCTCTCTTCTTCAACCTCATCGCTGTCTTCCATACGATCCTCGGATTCTGGGATATCGTAAACATCCCTGAGTTTCCAAAGGCATACGACACTCCATCCCGGATGCTTCAAGAACTGTGAGTAGTATACTTGGAATGCTTGGTTCGAAAAGATAAATGGATCGTCCCGACCGTAAAATCGAAGTGTGTTCACACTGATCAATCCATATTCATCTATCTGAGTCCCGAGATTGTTTCTTTACTTATCCGTATCGGTTCGTGTATCGTACCAAGTACACTAAAATATATAAAACGGTTCTGATCGTCCGGGATATTGGATGCAAAGTATGCAATTTAAGTATCCATAATAAATCACACCATCCGATCCTACCGTCGCAATCCCACTATTTTGAGTGGTTCGAGATGATCTATGTCCTTAACTTCAAATTTGTATTTAAGGACACCGAATCCTTTATAATATGCAACCTCCATACTTGAATATCTCTCTAATGATGCAAACAAGTTCGGATCGTGGATCTGACAAAACAAATTTTACGGTAAATACATAACGATATAAGTTTAGATTAAGACTGGAAGCAATAACATGTTATTCGAACAACTTACATGATCTGAAACCCAATCGCCAAAATTATCCTGATGATATTTTTCCAATCGTTCATCATTCCAATCAGGATGCCCCTCACATACCTTATTAATATGAATTCTGTTCTCAACAATAAATTATGGCATTAATATTATATCATTTCATACACACACAAACACAATATAATAATTAATTAAAAAAAACTTACTCTCTAATTTCTTCAAGACATACGCTATTGAGGAGAATAAACCTATATATTTTGTTGATAAATATAGTGTCTATTCTCTTATAATCATCTTTACCATATGGCCCGTCCAAAATTCTCCGAGGCCGATTAAGCTTCGTCTCAATGTTCTCGTACAGATAGCGGGAACAAAATATGGTTACTTCATCTAGAAGATAACCTTGCATGATAGAATCCTCTGGTCGATTTTTATTGCATATATAGTTTTTTAGAGTGTAGAGATACCTAAAGAAAAATATGTTAAATAAATAAATACGGGCGTATAGGAAAAAACTAATTTTACAAATTTCCTGAAACGAAAAATTTCACGTACCTTTCGACGGGATACATCCATCAATATTGTACCGGTCCGGCTAACTTAGTTTCGGTTGCAAGATGATCCGTCAGGTGTATTATGATATCGAGAAATGACGGTGGGGAAATACGCTCAAGCTTGTAAAGTATCAATGAAATAAAATTTTCTAGATTCTCAGCATCACAACATCTATGGTTTTAGTGCACAATTCTCTAAAATAGCAACAAAGGTCATTGATTACTAAACCAACCGATTCGGGAAGGGAAGTCCTGAAGGCTAATGGGTGCTCCATAATAACATGGTAATCATGACTTTTCAGCCCATCGATCTTGCCTTTCACAATTTTTATTTTCTTGCTAAATGATCCTGAGAAACTTATGTGAACTTTCAAATCATGCAACATCTGCACAAACCTTTTCTTCTCCGGTTGTGACATAAGATACGCGGTATTGGAAAGTACAAACTTGCCTGGTTTACCCACTATCGGTTTAGGATGCAATTCACTTCTAATTTTCCAGTCTCGAACATCTATCTGAGCACGGAGGTTGTCTTACGATTTTCCTTCTTTACAAAGAAGCAAGTTGAGTACGTGCTCGGATACTCCCTTCTCTATGTGCATGACGTCTAGACAACGACGCACTAAATTTGTTGAGCAGTACGGAAGCTCGTATAAAATGCTTAACTTGTTCCAGTAGGGTGGTTTGACCTATTTTGCCGGATCTATCCCGAAGGTCACATTATTGTAACCATCCTACTGATCAGTCATGTCCTCTCCGGACTATGAGGCTGGAGGCCCAAGAAGCTCCCGATGACCATTAAAATGAGCATCGTCTAACATGTAGGGATGGTCTAGTGGCAGGAAACGCCGATGACCGCAATAACAAACCTTCCTGCTAAAATTCAACCATTTCGATGTTGTATATTGATGGCAATAAGGTCATGCTTTGTAACCATGTACGGACCAACCTGATAGCATTCCATACGTAGGAAAGTCATTAATTGTCCACATTAAACCCGCACACAGTGTGAAGGTTGTATCTGTGTTTGCATCGTAAGTCTTTACACCATCAATGAATAAAAATTTTAACTCATCGATCACAGATAGGAAATAAACGTCAATATTATTTCCCGGTGAGTTTGGTCCATCAATAAGAAGAGGCATCATAAAGTAGGATTGATCCATAACCAACCAAGGAGAAAGATTATAAACTATCATTACAACGGGCTATGTGATGTGGCTTCCAGCCATAAAATTGAATGGGTAGAAGCCATCACTAGCAAGTCTGAGCCTGACATTGCGAGGACCACTACTGAATATTTCGTGCCTCCTATCGAAATCCTTCCATGCCGATGAATCTCTTGGATGACACATTTTTCCATCTTCACTTCAGCACGGTGATGCCAAATCATTGCCTCGGCTATTTTCTTGTACCTTAATAGCCTCTGCATTCTCTGTGTTATGGAAAAGTATCATGCTATCTTGACAGGTATATCGGGCTTCTTATCAGATTCTTTCGATTTATACCTGGCCTCTCTGCATGTTGGACACTCTTTCAAATCTGAATTCTCTTTCCGGTACAACACGCAATCTTTAGGACATGCATGGACCTTCTCACACTTCATACCCAAATCAGACATCATCTTCTGGGCTCCATACTAGCTGTCGGGCACGTTATTTCCCGAGGGCATATAATCTTTCGGGAACTTCAGAAGCATCATGAATGACTTGTTACTCCATCCATTTAGGCACTTAATCTGGAAAAGTTGTACGAACCATGATAGGATGGAATACTTTGCATTCTCATAAATTGGTCTTCTAGCATCATTCATGAACTTTTCATACTTATTCGTACGCGGTTCTTGACCGGAAAGAATGTCATCTTCGGTAGGAATACTATCACCTAAGGCAACCTCTACCATATCCTCCATTTCTTCTCATGGAAAGAAGTTATCGTCTTCTTATTCTTCTGCCGCATTACCGTCTTCTCCTTCTTCATTTGCCACAATACCGTCTTCTTCATCTCCTTTCCCATGATATAGCCAAGTTGTATAAAGTCTAGTAAAAGCATATTTAGCGATGTGAAGCTCTACGATTTCTACCTTCTGCCGGAACTTATTCCTATATCTATCGTACGGGCAGAGAATCTTCTCTAACACGATCTTATTATGTGTGCGTGTAAATTCAATGAAAGAAGTAACTCCTGCGATAAAGTTAGATTGCATGCGTTGTTGCCAATCCATGTACATCCAGTCCTTAAGTCTGATATACTCATGGGCCATATTAGACTGTATAACATATAAATTGTAGGTTATGGTGACTATATTGAGAAATCTAAGAACGAGATAGTTACTGACAAAGAAAAAATCCGTAGAGGCAAGTTTGTCGTTGAAAATAATAAATTATCGATAAACAATGTTAGATTTGAAGATACCCAAGTATGAGTTGTATTCTGTGTATGCGTGTTTCAATTTATGATTTCACTTAAGTGTAGAGTTGTTAGTGCGTATGTGGTGTGTGTGTGTGTGTGTGTGTGTGTGTGTGTGTATGTGTTTGTTGTGTATTCGTATTGTATGTGTGTGTTTCGGCTGTCGGGGGTAAGGTTTCTATCCCATTAAGAATGTATAGAGTAAACACCCATTCGCTTGTGCTTTCATCCGTTTCGAGTAAATTTCAGCAGCACCTCCCCGCTGTTCTCCGAGTACACTATAATAGAATAGATAATCATTTCAATGCTGTGAAAGAACATTGAAATGAACATCTAATCTATCTTTGTATATGGAAAACCAACGGAAAAATACCGACGAAATAACTCGAAACGAATGAAAGCACAAGTGAATGCAGGTGTTTGCTTTATACATTCCTAACTTGTCCACACTGGAAAAATCTATCGGTTATCATACGATTGAATCTTCTCGTCACATAGACTACACGATGGTTGTTAGGACCAAACTATACCGTCCGATATTTAACAACCTTCGTATAGTTCTATATCACAACGAACATCGAATATATGTTAACCAATAGATGGGGACTAAGTTGCTCTTTGATTCTTACATATGAGTATCGATGAGAATATGAAAGTTTCATATTATCATCGAGTATCATATATTGGTTTTAATTTGAATATTTAACATGAATAGGTTTTAGGTTTACGTTTCTATTTTAAGGGTTCGAAGTTTTTAGTTTAGGATAAACTTTTCTTACGTTTACGGTAAAATTGTACGTTTACGTTATCATAGAGTATCCTACCAAAGGAACTAGTGCACCCTAACCCTAATTAATCCAAATTAACCTAATTAACCCAAATTAAACTTAATCATCACCCTAACTCAAATTATTCCTAATTAACCCAAAATTAACCCAATTAACCCAAATTAACCTAATTAAACCAAATTAACCCTAATCAACACCCTAACACAAATACACTTTATTTTAACTAATTAATCCAAATTAACCCTAGCCCAAACCCTAACCCAAATTAACCTAACCCTAATCATCACCCAAACCCCAATCCAAATTAACCCTAGCCCAAAACAAAATTAATCCTAATTAATCTAATTAACCTAACCCTAATCATCACCAACCCTATTTTACCTAACCCTACCTAATTAACCCTAACCCTAACCCTAATCCTAATTAACCTCCAATTAACCCGGCCCTAGCTATAACCCTAACCCTAATTAACCCTTAATCAACCCTTAATCAACAACAATAACACAAAAAAAACATAATTATAAGTTCAAAATGGAAATTAACTCACTCAGTAATAGTTTTGCCAGTGGTAAAGAGCTTGACGAGGGGAAGGAGGCCGGGGATGGAGCTCGACGAGACTGTGATGGAGGCAAAGAGGCCGACGAGCTCGTAGCGAGACTGTGGTGCCAACGACGACAAGAGTTTGGTGGCGACGGTGGGAATTTTTAGGGACGAGAGCGTGGTGACAAGAGAGTGGAGGAGGCGGGCGATCAATCACGCGTGGGAGTTGAAGAAATTTTGGGGACGGTGGGAAATTACTTAGCTTTATTTTTTTTATAAATAACTCTTTGTTGCTCCTACGGATTAATCCGTAGGGCATTCTTTTGCGGCTCCTTAGGTCCGAATAAAAGAATACATTTTAATATTTTTAAAGTTATTTATGCCCTACGGTGGGTACCGTTGGGTCCATCGCTATGGCCCTACGGATTAATCCGTAAGGGCAATAAAAAATTGCCCGTACGAATTCCTATATCTGTAGGGGCAACCCCATATTATAGTAGTATACCTTCACAATGAGAACTTTCGACAAGAATAAGAAACTATACGAGATACACCCCAAGTCCCACAAGCCCAATATAAGAAATCTCTTTCTCTCTCTCGGCTTATTATTGAAAGCCACAGCCTCTTCTTTTCTATGTGGATTAATTGATTTGAGGCATCAATTAATCTATATATAAGACATGAAGAGATTAGTTCAGATTTAAATCCTTCATATAATTAATATTATAAATTAAGTCATATCACTAACAGCACCGACATCCCAATGTGATGTCCGGTTACGTGCACTACATATGCTTGCAAGTCTTGGGCTGTTGGGTCTCAACTTTGGGTTTGGCCTCGGAAAAGATTTTGCAACAAAATCAACAATCTCCACCTTAATACAAAATCCACCAAAACCTTTTTACTTGCTCAGTCCTGAGAACTCTATTCTCATTATGGTTTTCCCTCAACAATCAAATAGGCACGACTTGAATTTGGACCGGAACCATCTTAGAAACGTATCTGTAGGATTTTTAGGGTACTAACCTCCGTAAGAGATATCATCTAATTCTCAGCTTCCAAGAAGAACACTCTTACGTCCTTTGCAAAATCCAAACCCAACAACCTCCTCAAATAGATGATTCCCTTAACCGCCTCTAAGACAATTAACGATTTTGCCTAAATTGTTGTCACGCCCCACTTCCTAAAATACGGAATATGGGAGGCGACTGGGCCATCCATGCTCCTACGGTCAGAAAATAATCCCGCCGTAATCATACTTCGGTTTCTAGCATTATATGGTAATCAGTAAATGCTGGATATAGTGCCCTCAAGACAATTATTGTAATTGAAGATACGCGATTATGATAATTGAGGGAGGATCTATACAGGTAGAACAATATTACTTGAAATGATGGTATGCTATCTGGTTGTTCTTTTATCATTATGTACATACATTATGTGGTATTGCAGATCACTATTATATATTGATAGAGCCCATATGATTCTTACTTGATTACCAGCATTATGATAGCGATCATATATGTGAGAGTTGGGTGGTCTATAAGCACATCCTTAAATGTCCCTAGTCGTGGAAGTATCGAGACTGGGCATCGATATTCTGAAGTAGACTAGTGTATATACTTCGAGACCCCGACGAGGGGCGGTGGCCGGTTCCATAAGCCATTGGTGTTGTGTCACCTAAGATAGTATACAGGTGCTCACTGGAGGTGAGTACACTGGACGGACTCGCCGAGAACTTCTAGATGATATTATACATATCGTCATATGGAAGTTCTCAGGTGGCATGAGTACAGGTTAGTTCTTCGACCTGAAGTCGTCATTTGTCTCGTGTGATTTCCCACTGTACTTTGATTACTACCCTACCATGGCTTAAAGGAGTCAGGCAAACAGTTTTTAGTTGGGTACATTCCCGAGGCAGTGGTCGATTGTCAGGGATTTGTCTCTCCTGGTATTAGGAGTCGATGTCGCGCTGTGTTCAGTTATCTATCACCAGAAATCCGTATCCACGATAGGGGAGATTTACTGATAGTTGGTCAGCTCAGTAGGTGATGAGCTTGAATCAGACACGACCTATCAGGTTAGTAGGGATCTGAAGTTATCCACCCCTAGATCCAATATACGATACTCTTTGACGAAGAGACCTGACTGTAAGAAAATTGTCACATTCAGACTCAGTAGGGTAAGGACCCACTTGATTGTCGACTCTCCTTTCGACAAGTACCTGGGTAGCCGTTACGTACAGCTAGTTCCGCTGACGTGCTTGTGGTTAAACCCAAAAAAGGTAACAACAACAACAATATTAATGTTGTTGTTGTTATTACCTTTTTTTAATGTTGTTGTTGTTGTTACCTTTTTCAAGTCTTTAGAGTCCCACACAGTGGGTTTTCCCGGTTCAGGCGATAGATGCAGGAGCCATACAGTGGTACGAACAGGGATCCGATTAAATACGTGTATGCTGTACACGGACTTTAATCGGACGGTTGATAATACTAGCCGGCTTAGGATTAAGCCGGATTATTAAATCAAGTTTTGATTTAATAATTTATATATGTATTTTAATACATATATTTTAGTATTATTGTTCACTATTCATTTTCTCTCTTTGGTGCTATCTGTATTTTTATACAGATACGCGTATGTGTAGCGATACATATACCAGGTGAAGTATTCCGTATTTTTTACGGGAATACTTCTAGAAGATGGACACCTCATATTTGTTTTTCTTTATAGAAAAACAAATAAGGTGATGAGGTAGAAAATGGAAAGTTGTGAAGCATGGTGCATGCATGTAGAAAGGTATGGCTTTGAATTTTATATTGGAAAATTCATTTGGGCGCACTATTTGATCATGGTTGATTTTAGTAGCCATTCTTTTTACTATGAGACTTGATGAGATTTTCTTCATCTCCTCCATGGCTCATGCTTCATCTTCTCCATTTCCTTCTTCTTCTTGCTTCTATTTTAGAGTAAGATTTTAGAGATAAAAATATACTGAAGTATTCCTGCATCACCGGCTATCCAAACCCAGCAACTTTGGACCGTTGGTTAGAGCCTCCTCCGCGTTTCCTCAGGTGGATCGTCTTCGGCAAGGGTGGTCGATACTCAAGCATGTTCCCGACGGCTTCGAGCTTGGAGGGGTCATCCACAATTGGGTGGACACGCGACAAAAGTTGTATTTCTTAACCTTGCATGTTTTAGTATTATAGTTTAGGGTGTTTAGTTCGAATCCTCGGGTGTGAGCGTCTGGTGCCCGCAAAAAAGTTTTTGTTTTTTCTTCCGCATCGCCCGCGGCCTCCGCGGTGTGGGCGCCGGATCCCAACATGGTATCAGAGCCACCCAAACACCATAAACTAGTGTTTGACGATGCTTAAGTTTCAAAACCGAAAACCCCGATTTCAAAAACCCAGTTTTTGTCGAAATTTTTTTAGTCTCTAAATTTTTTTTAAACAAGTGCAGAAGCTTACTCTAGATTAGATAGAGACACACAATGAAAATGAGAACATTTCACCAAAATTGGTTCGGTGAGAATCTCATTTTGGCCGACCCCACCTTTTTTTACTGTGCACTTTGGAGCTCGTTTTCATGGTGTGTGCTGGGTTTTGTAAATTGGTATTTTTGGTGTTGTTTGATTTATCCAGATTTCACTTTGTGTCATCTTAGCTTTGGGACAACTTGGGAGTTTTAAAAACTCAAAACTTTTTCATCGTCGGTATCTGTGATGTGTATATGTATTGCTGAACGTCGTCTAATTGCTATATATTCATTTAGACGGGGTTGCACACTTTCTGGTGTTGCTTACTTCTGCGGTTATATATATATCTGGTTATGGTTTGTGTGGATTGTCGTGATGGATAGCCATATGTGCAATGTTAGATGTACAGTTAAAATGCATTTGTATATTGTTTTTTGCGGGGCGGGCGTCCTACATGTGGACTGCCGTCACTGCCAGTTTGTATATTCTTTTGTTGGGGCACAACCGGGTTGAGGTCGATGTCGCCGTTGTATATATATATATATTTTTCTGTACTAGGATTACCCCACGGAGGAGTACTCGAATAGCCTAGTTCTAGAGGGCAACAGGCCCGCATCTCATGGAGTTGAGACCGGGGGGGCCTTACTCTAGAATTAGCGGGCTATTCACTGCACTCGTAGGGGGTATAGGTTGACCCACGGAGGGGTGCTCAAGTTACCGGATTCCGTGAAGTGCTGGGTGACCCATTCATTTTGTTGATTGGGGTTGCCTCACTTCGGGGATTGGCGGGTAACTTGCCGCACTCATAGGGGCCTAGGATCTTCATTGCACTAGCTATCCATATAACTGGGGAACGTCACGTTTCATTTATGGCTCAAATAAAACGTGGGGCTCCAAGATTATGCGCTATTCCATATTGTTGTTTCGCATGCTTGTGATGATTTTGTCTGCTGTGATGATTATTATCTGCATGCGATATTGATATATATATATATATATATATATATATATATATTATATATATTTAGTAGATACTTCTATATGTTTTGCATTAGCGCTAGTCCAGCCCCCGCTCTGCCGTTAGTTAAGTAACCTAACGGTGAATGACGGGGCCCCGTGGCGAATGCGGATGGCATATAAAAAGCATGTTATTTTGGTTGTTTCTTTTGTGGCTTGGAAACATAAAATGATGGGAACGCATTATCAATATAATACAAGGAAAAATAAACCTAAATGATATTGTCGGAACTAATTTTAAAACTACTCGGTTTTCTTCAAAACTCATAGTCGTATTCTTTTGCTTTGCATAGAGGTATTCGGTTAGGAATATCACGCACCCCATTCTATGAGGGAAGAGCCTTGATCCCTTTATTGAGAGTTCTCTCTTAAGCAAATGTTTATTTTACTAGTTTTAAAATGCGGAGCTTAAACCACTTCATTTAAAAGCCACTCGAGTTCCTTCAACGAAATCAAGTTCATTACGTTAAAGGTTTTTTGCAAAAAACCATCCGTAACCCTCCATCATTTCCTATGAGTAGTACTTAGTATTCGTGCTGCGTTTGTTGACTGTGCCAAGGCGTAGTGTGCGGTAACTAAGTGGTGCTTTTTTGTAGCAAGTAGTGCGATTGGTTAGGACAGTCGTGCGACCTTGTTGACTGTGTCAAGAGCTCGTACGGACGGGTTTAATGCAATCAAGATAATGACGGATTGAACTTGACTAGGTCCTTTTGATTTGTTGACTATGTCAAGGTCACTTGGGTCTTAGGGGAAAAAACCACATCGGGAGTTTCAAACATATGTGAAACTTGCCAAGCATGTGCATACCTTCTGGAGTGTAGTGGCTTGAGTGGATTTCGTCAAGTTATCACATGATGATAGTTAGTCCCCGATTCCCACTGATGATTATGTATTACTCCTCGGGAGAATTTTCACTTTAGGGTTTCAAGTTGTAAAGTATAAATGACCCCGACTAGTTCTCCTTTTAGGGTTAGAAGGAGGATTCGAGAATACAGTGGGAGCCATCCTGATCAGATAAAGTGATAACCAATATGATCTTAATAGAATACACGATGAGTGTTTCTTTTCTCTCTCTTTGGTACAACGACCCATGACTTACCTTGAAAACTCATGAACCAATTTGGCCGAACCTTCTTATACCCTTTGGCTTTGGCTTGTCTTGATTCGCGACTAAGTCGTATATATCATTGCCACTCCTACTTTACCCTTTGCATTTCTTCAGAACACGTCGTATCACTACGATGATCTATATTACTTGGAACGGCCATTGTATAGTTACATACGAACTCGAAG
This sequence comes from Agapanthus africanus, assembly GCA_030015575.1. Lineage (NCBI taxonomy): Eukaryota > Viridiplantae > Streptophyta > Magnoliopsida > Asparagales > Amaryllidaceae > Agapanthus > Agapanthus africanus. The sequence continues at coordinate 571,480,033 of JASDDO010000031.1, forward strand.
AAGTTACTTCAGTTGAGGATGGCCACAGGTTCTGAAGAAATTGAATATGATTATTTGGTTTTCTCTTCCCTTTACCTTCTCGTAGGTTGCGAGAGCTCCTTGATTAGGAGAGTACACCTGTTACGCTTATTGGATAGTTTTCTTCCAAACCTTAGGCTGGTGCCGAAAGGTAGGGAAGGAAGAAAACCAGTAGCGCAGGGACGGTATGCAGAGTGTAAGGTGTAGAGACATATAAAGGGATTGAAGTGAGGGCAAAGAAAATTGCGACTGCTGTCTTGAATCTGGATAATGGAAAAGGCATTACTATGTATACCTAACCATCCCCTATGAAACATTTTCATGTTTCAGTTTTTCTGTGTACATGTAAAAGAGAACTGTTTTCCCAATCAATTCTGACTCCAGGGTATATATTTACTAGGTTTGGGTCTCACATCTGTACGGTGTTACAGATGATGAGTTGGAGTAGAATATTGGGAAATGGGCAATTTGATCCTCAATATCGGAATTCGTTGTAATTAGTGATATTAGATTAAATCACATGGCTTTTGCCTGACGGAAAACATTTGGTTTCGAATAATCGTTGTTATGCACCAGATTTTAAAATGAATTATCTGAACCTTTATTTTTATAAAGTGAGATATATATTTTGAAAATTGTGTTGTAAACATTTACCTTTATCAGTTGAAGATAAGGTAAGATGCATTGAATAATGGTGTAAGACATTCTTAACTAAGATACAGTTTTCAATTTACAAGACACAGAATTTGAGTTAGTATACTCGTGGGACTTATACATGGAGGTGTATGTTGTCCAGTGTCCTTCGGGACAAAGGGGTTGGTACTCTTACTTCATTCAGGATTATCTATGAGTTTTTTGGTTTTAGATACGCATTCATAGTAATGCAAGGTTAAAGATTTTGAGAAATTTATAGGTATAAGAATAAAGTAGAGAACCATACGTTAGAAGTATCGGGATTCTTCGAGGTGATCGAAGATGTAGATACTAATGCTGGGTATTCCATTATAGTAATATCGAGAACTTGATTCTCTTACAGGTTACACATTAGTGGACGTGCTCCATGATAAATAATGCTGTATTAGCCTTTTTCCATTAGATGATATGCACTGGAAACAGTTGCATGACTTTTGAATCTGGTTCCATCTAAATTAGTGTCTTGATTCTATATGGATATAGAATGGTTGCATATCTTCAAGTTGTTAAGATATAGAGTTATCCAGTTTCTGTCTAAAAGCAGAATCTGGACAAACTCAAGGCACACTTCGGTAATGGCGGTTTATGGATTATCCTAAGCATCTGCTAGGATATTGTTTCTACCATTTTCAAGATCAATAGTTATATTGTTTTTGACTCGCCACATTTTTATAAAAGGATCTTTTTGCAAAAGAAACTAGTAGGAGTATGGTAGAATTGGATGTAATTCCAGGACCACAAATAATTACTGAAAATTTAGTAGAACCTAAGAATTAAATTGGACTTGACAAACCGTTAGCCACTCAGACACCCGAGAGACACTTCGGTTTTCTCGTAGACGGTGACAAGGAGGTCAGCATCATGGTAATAATGACCATACTAGTTATCAGTAGATCATAGAAAGTGGTAACTTCCAGGTGACCAGATGTTTCATATCCAAGATGGACTCCACGCACTTCAGCAAATTATGGATTTTGGATTTTGCTGGGTGCTCTTTACAGGGTAAAACCCATTAGGAGCAGGTAGATCTTTCGAGATCCGTGCAGGTGAAAAAGTACTATGCTGAAGTCCATATGGATATGACTTGACACTGTTATTCCCCTACTTGTTATCAGCAGGTCATAGGAAGTGGTAACTTCCAGGTGACCAGGTATTTCATACCCAAGATGGACTCTATGCACTTCAGCAAATCATGGATTTTGGACTTTGCTAGTGCTCCTGAAGGGGTAAAATCCATTAGGAGCAAGTAGATATTTCGAGATCTGTGCAGGTGGAAATGTACTAACCTAATAAGGCTAGACTTGTTATAAAGAGTTTTCATCAAATACCGGTTGTGGATTGTGATGTGGCTTTTACATCAGTGTCTATGATGAAGTCCATAAGGATATGTTTTGGTGCTGATGCGGTTCAGGGATATGATATCTGTCATGTGGGTGACTATAACGTCTTTCTAAATGGGAATTTAGAAGTGCACGTGTATTTGACTCTGCCAGAGGGTTATCGTAGTCAGTGGGAGCAGCAGAAGGTGTGTAAGATGCTTATGTCTATTAATTGACTAAAGCAAGGATAGCGGAGACAGATCATCTATTTTGATGTCATAGTCAAAGTGATTGACTTCATCAAAACAAAAGGTGAACCTAATAAGAAGGATGTAGGGAGTTGTTCACCGGCGAAAGACGCGACCGGGACGTTGGGACGTCCGGCCTGAATTTTGGAGGCAGATGCAATTTGGTTTTATCCGTCCACCTCTCCGAAGATACCAAGTTGATTTATGACACTGTGTATCGGAGGTTTAGACGGATGCGGCCGTTGTAGCAGACTTCGTCAGATTCCCCCTCATTGTGAGGTTTTTTTTTTATTGTGGGGACGCTCTTCCCTGCAAGTGCAAGACCCAACAGTTAATTACGTTACCGCATCGCGGTAACCACTTTCTCCTGCTCCAGAAAGTCACTTCATATCGTGTGTGTTTGTTTTATTTTTGGTTGCCCGTGGATTGTATACGGAAACTAATTTATGTTGTCGCCCGTAGGGCATGGATTAGTCCAAATCCGTATTTTTTTAGATTTGTGTTTGGGTTGGTTTAAGGACCGTTAGTCTTGTTTTAGGATAAGGTCAACTCAAACGTTTGTTGAGAATACATTAGTCTAATTTTAGACTAAGATCTACTCAACAGGATCATTTAAATCTAACAAAAGAGCATTTGGGCTCTATTGTTTTACTTTAGGGACATTGCGGTCCATAAGTTTAAGGACATCATAGTCCGTGGAGTTTAAGGACATCATAGTCCATAGTTTAAAGACGTCATAGTCTATGGGGGTTTAGTTTAAGGAGGTTGTGGTCCATTAGGTTTAAGGACATCATAGTCCATAAATTTAAGGGCCTCATAGTCCATAGAGTTTAGTTTAGGGACGTTGCGGTCCGTAATTAGTTTAAGGATATTACAGTCCATTGTTAGTTTTAGGACGTTGCGGTCCACTGGGTTTCTGGTTGTCGGGACCCGCCACCTCTCTGAAGACGTTGAAGAATTACAACGACACATATCAGAGGTGTGAAGAGATGTACCCTTGAACCAATATTGGTTGGGAGATCTGTAGTCAAGTTTGGGACTAAGATCAGTTAAAAAGGTTTATGAGCATATTGGCTCAATTAATCTAAATTAGGGGCTTGTGGCCAACTTGTGCTCGGCCCACTCAGTTAAAATGTTGAACATTTAATTAGGCTCAGCCCTTTTTTATTTAAAAATGCCTAGCATTGGTTTTGGGTTCTGACAACTTTTTTTTATCTTTTATTGAGTGCTGAGCACTCATTATGGCCTTAGGGCTTTATTTAAAGAACAATTTATGTTCCCTCAGCGCCCACATTGGGAGCACGTGGCACGCTTGGTATTGAGCGCCAGACTTAGAGCGCTAAGGCGTTTTCTGTAAGATAGCGCACATGTGAGGAGCACGTGGCGCTCTTGACGCTGAGCGCCAGTCAATGAGTGCAGAGCGCTTCTTGAGAAATAGCGCACGCATGAGGAGCACGTGGCGCGCTTGGCGCTGAGCGCCAGTCATTGAGTGCATAGCGCTTCTTGTGAAATAGCGCACGCATGAGGAGCACGTGGCGCGCTTGGGGATTTCTCTGTGTATGAAACTTATGGGGAGTTTTTTCGATCCAAGACTTGAAGTCTTAGGGCCTTTATATAGGGGAGGCTGATTTGTTGAATCAGTTAAGGAAATCTTTCTCTGATTGATTTGGGGATGTTTCCCTACCATTGGATCTTTGATTCTAGGGCTTCTGTTTTACAGAAGACAATTTTCTTGTTTTTAACAAGATTGGGAAAATATATTCCTATACCGAACTTATCCTGTATCTTGGTGATTTTTAATCACCATTGGATCTTTGATCCAACGGTGCTCTGATTTACAGAGCACAATCATTCTTGTTTGGAAAGATTTGAGGAGTATCCCCTCAACAGAATTTTATTCTTGTAATTTGATAATTTATCATCTTTATTGGATCTTTGATCCAATGGTGGAGAACATTTAGTTCTAGTGCTTGGCGCTCTCGTGCTTTGCACGTGAGCACTGCTTCAGAGTCTTTGACTCTTAGCACTGGCGCTCTCGTGCTTTGCACGTGAGCGCTACCTCAGAGTCTTTGACTCTTAGCGCTGGCACTCTTGGCGCTAGCGCTCTCATGCTTTGCACGTGAGCTCTGCCTTAAAGTCTCTGACTCTTGGCGCTGGTGCTCTTGGCGCTAGCGCTCTCGTGCTTTGCACGTGAGCGCTGCATCAGAGTCTTTAACTCTTAGCACTGGCGCCCTTGGCGCCAGCGCTTTTATGAATCACTGCTTCATTTCAAATTTCAAAATTTGAATAGAGTTTTGCTCTGATTGGGGGAAACAAATGTCCCCCACCATTGTGCTCACGTGGCTTACACGTGAGTTCAGTGGTGGCAGCCTCTCCACCGTAAGATCAACTTGGAAGTTGGATCGACTTCCTGCGCCTATAAATAGGGCCTTTGGCCCCTTTAAGATGACCTCTGTTCATCTTCTTGCTTTCTTGTTTTCTGAGAATTTTATTCTCTTTCAGAGCCAAGCTCACTGCCCTTAAGAAATTTCTCAGAGTCAAAACTCTGCCTAAATTCGGTAAGAATTGAACTTATTAACAGAGTTTTGCTCTTCTCAGATCACAGATCTAAAAAAAATATTTTAGGGTTTTATCTATTAATAGAGCCTTGCTCTTCTCAGATCATAGATCTGTTCATCTTCCATGAAGAACCCTTTAGAGTTTGTTCATAGATCTTGAAGATCTTGGAGTTTTTAACTTAGTAAAAGTTTTACTTTTTAGGGTTTTTGATGGATTACTCCATCATCTTCACAGAGCATAGTTCTTCAGAATTTTTGGCGGAATTTTTATTCCCTCATAATTAGAGTTGACAGATGTCATTCCTATCTGCAGAGCGTTGATCTCGAGGAGTCTAACTCCTTGGCCCGAGGAGTCTCTCATTAAATGAGAAGCCTTTTAGGATTCCCTCCTTAATTGCACAAATTTGAATTTGTTGGGTGTCTTAACCAATACTTGTTTTCTTCATGCGGATATCAAGAGTTGTTTAAATCCTCGTGTCTTGACCAGTCTGTCCACTAAACTCTCACCGATTTTCATTTTCAGGCGCAATGGCCGCTCATCTGTACTGTCTTGACGAAATCATTTCTTATGAGGACATTCGCGCACAAGGCCGTTGTCAAAACCAGGAGTTCACAAAGGCCCAATGCGCTGAAATTATGAATCATTTCAATGCACACAACGGTAGACTACTTCCTCTTCGCTTTGCTCTCTTGAAGATTATAGTGAGAGCAATTTGGGGAGCACTTCCTAGATTTTATGAAGCTATGTCGCTTAATGCACTAGATGACGCTGAAGATAAGGTGCACTCAATGTATCTGACGGGCCTGATCTCGAAGAAGCGTCGAGATAATCTCATTGATATTTTGCATCAAACTTTTCAACAGACGACGATAATTGCTGCTTATCAGAAGGTTGAGGACATCAGCGAAGATCCTGACGCTTGCGATCGTGAGAGGATGCACACAAGAATGATCAGATATGCCAGAAACATTTTAGACGGCCTCACTTTCGAATTTCTTAATCCGTGTCCCGGATTCAATGTTTTTCCATTATAAACATTTTAATGACACTTTTGTTTACTGTTTTCATCGATATAAGAACTTTCTGAGGTATGAATAACAAATTTTTCCTTTCCATGCGTTTATTTTATCCTTTTCGCACATACATGAGTGGATACGCTTCGGACGCTCAATTGGATGTAAATCAAATGTTCTTCTTATTGCCTTGCATAATATGTGATTGACGTCCGTGGCTTATGCCTTTTTGTTTTGACTTGGCGCAAAGCAGTTTACGTACTCTTGAGCAGCACCTCGATTTCGATGGCATGTAATATTGGCAAGTGTGGCTCGCAGATAATAAGTAACAGTTCGTCTTGAACTCTTTGTAGGATAGCGATGGCTTAGGAGACAGGGTTAGGATAAGACTTTCTAACTTTCTGAGACTTGAGGATCTTATAAAGAATTTTCTCCCTATGAGTCATGAGGATCTCGTAGGTGCATTTTCTCCTTAGGAGTCGTAAGGATTCCTAAGTGTGCTTTCTCTTGAGAATCATAAGGATCTCGCAAGAGAATTTTCTCCCTTACAAGTTGAGAGGACTCGTAAGTGATTGGTGAGTTGACTTATCTCCGAGTCGAAGCATTGCTTTACAACAGGAAGATCATGGGTTGACATGTATCCGTGTCGAAGCGTTGCTTGACGACAAGGAGGTCAGGGTTGACATGTATCCGTGTCGAAGTGTTGCTTGACGGCAGAGAGGTCTGGGGTTGACATGTATCCGTGTCCAAGCGTTGCTTGACGACAAGAAGGTCAGGGTTGACATATATCTATGTCAAAGCGTTGCTTGACGACTGAGAGGTCAGGGTTTGACATGTATCCAAGTCGAAGCGTTGCTTTACGACAAGGAGATCAGGGTTGACATATATCTGGTCGAAGCGTTTCTTGGCTACAGGGAGGTCAAGGGTTGACATGTATCCGTGTCGAAGCGTTGCTTGATGACAAGGAGGTCAGGGTTGACATGTATCCATGTCGAAGCGTTGCTTAAAGACAGGGAGGTCAGGGGTTGACATGTATCCGTGTCGAAGCGTTGCTTGACGACAATGAGGTCAGGGTTGACATGTATCCATGTCGAAGCGTTGCTTGACGACAGGGAGGTCAGAAGTTGACATGTATCCGTGTCGAAGCGTTGCTTGACGATAGGGAGGTCAAGGTTGACATGTATCCGTGTCTAAGCGTTGCTTGGCAACAAGGAGGTCATGGGTTGACATGTATCCGTGTCGAAGCGTTGCTTGACGATAGGGAGGTCAAGGGTTGACATGTATCCATGTCGAAGCGTTTCTTTACGACAAGGAGGTCATGGGTTGACATGTATCTATGTCGAAGCGTTTCTTGATGACAAGGTGGTCAAGGATGACATGTATCCATGTCGAAGCGTTGCTTGATGACAAGGAGGTCAAGGGTTGACACTAGATTGTCTGTGCACCGTAGAGTCTTGGAACTGGGGACTTTGTCGTGGCTCCGATTGGTGATGTTGCGTCCGTGTTCTGCTGGCATGAGGAGGAACGCCATTGTTGGTCTCTAGGCTGTACAGGTGGCCATCAAGATTTGGAACTAGGGACTTTACCATGGCTTCGCTTCGTTGCGACCTTGAGGTCGGTTGTTGACGTCACGTCTACATCCGGTTGGAGTGAGAAGAAACGCCACTGTTGATCTTTAGGCTGCAGATGTGGTCGTCAAGATATGACTTCCCTTTAACGCAGCCTGGTGGAGAAATGTAGTTCCCTTTTCTTTTATGCCCATGGATTGTATACAGGAGTCAGTATGGACTCGCCTGTAGGGCAAAAGTTTTATTTTATATGTATTTTTTGTTTTCTTTCCGCGATGCTCTATCATTTCAGCTTTTTGTATCGCGAAAGTCGTGATTGCCCAATCATTTCGGCTATTTTCCACAGTGCCCAATCATTTCGGCTATTTTTTCTTTTTACTCGCCACTTTTTATTTCTAGTCGCCCAATCATTTCGGCTATTTTGTATGCATATATTTTACTTGCTGATTTTGTTGCGTGTTGCTCCATCATTTCGGCTATTTCATATGCATTTTTGGCTCGCTGATTTTTATCACGAGTTTAAACTTGGAATTTGATACCGATTTAGGCATCAGCATCGCTACAACCGAGATATGGCCAAGAGAGAATCAATATTTGCCTTTGTCGGTTCGAACAAAGGTGGCTTAGAAAACCGGGTTAAGATCCTGTCGACTAAGGCTTTTGACTTTATGAGCCGTAAGGGTCTCATAAAGATGTTTCTCCTTACGAGTCGTGAGGATCTCGTAGGTGCGATTTCTCCTTAGGAATCGTGAGGATTCTTATGTGTATGTTCTCTTGTAAGTTGTAAGGATCTTGCAAGAGTGTTTTCTCCTTATAAGTCCAGAGGACTTACAAGGGTCGTTCACCATGTGATGATATTAATCATTGCTGGTGGGACTCTGTTGGGGAAATGTTTATTCATGCCTGTGGATTGTATACAAGAGTCAATATTGAACCACTTGTAGGGCAATATCGGGGTGTATGACGGCTTAAGAACGGGTTTAGATCCCTGTAGCTTAAGGCTTTTGAATTTTATGAGCCGTGAGGGTCTCATAGAGGAATTCTCCTTACGAGTCATGTGGATCTCGTAAGTCTAACTTCTCCTTAGGAATCGTGGGGATCCCTAAGTGTGTTGCTCCCTTGTGAGTCGTAAGGATCTCACACAGGTATTTTCTCCTTACAAGGTCGAGAGAACCATGCAAGTGTCCTTTAACGAGATTGTGCCCTTTCGGGTTTTCACAAACTCGCCGGTAGCCCTGCTGTTTTACTCACGGAGCCCTTTCGGGTTTTCATCCGTGCCCATTTCGCTTATGAACGTACTGTTTTTTATTATTATATATTTTTTGCGTCAGGCTTAGGATGTTGCAGTTTGTAGTAGTTTAAGGAAGTTACGGTCCGTAGTTAGTTTTAGGACATTTCGGTCCGTTGTTAGTTTTAGGACATCTCGATCTGCTATTAGTTTAGGGACGTTTCATTCCATAGTTCTCCGTGTTTGGGACGGCGTATCGTTGGATACTATTTTTAGAGTCTGGACTCAAGAAGATAGTGAGCGGACATAGGCGTTGTCATCTATCATTAACCTGGTTCGTGACTTGTCAAGCATAGTACTTCTTAAGGAATCGGTCGTTTATTGGTCGGAAGGGTCTTTCGCCATCCATATTCATGAGCAAATAAGCCCCACCTTGGTAAACCTTGTCTATGATGTACGGGCCTTCATAATTCGGCTCGAACTTCCCCCATTTGGCATGATTGGGGATCATAGGTCTCTTGACCACTAGCACGAGTTCGCCTTGGTGAAATGTCCTCGGTCTAGTCAATCTTTCGTATGAGCGCGTCATGTTTGCTTTGTAAGCCTCCAAGTATTGTTGCACCATGAGCCGGGTTTCGTCAAGGGCGTCGAGCTCTTCAAGCCGAAGATGATCATTCTCTTCGCCTGTTAGCTCGTAATGAACCGCCACTCGTAGGGAGGGTAGCTCTATCTCCAAGGGGAGTAATGCTTCAGTGCCGAATACCAATGCATACGGCGTTGTATTCGTGGCTATTTTGAACGTGGTCCAATACGCCCAGAGAGCTTTATGCAATCTCTCGTGCCAGTCCCTCTTATTTCTGGACACCGTCTTCTTTATGATCTTCGTCAAGATTTTGTTGAAAGCCTCAGCTAGACTGTTAGCTCGGGGATTGTAAACCGAATTGTATCTCCAGTCTATATTATGCTGTTGTGCGAAGCAGCTGATTTTGTGACTTCTATAGGCTGGCCCGTTATCGGAGATAATCTGTCGCGGAGTGCCGAATCGATAGATGACGTGTGTCTTGAAGAAATGGAGGATATTCTCTGTCTTCACTTCTCTTAGCGGTACTGCTTCTGCCCACTTGGAGAAGTAATCAGTTGTCGCCAATATGAACCGATGTCCTTTGGACTTTGCTGGTTATATGGGCCCGATTATGTCGGTTCCCCACATCTCGAACGACCATCTAGCCACTATTGGGTGCAGCGGGTTTGGATGCTGGTGGATGAAGTCCCCGTGAATTTGGCACAAGTTGCATTGTTTCGCGTATTCGAGACAATCCTGAATCATTGTGGGCCAATAGTAGCCCATCCTTTTGATCTTCAGCTTCATCTTTGGCCCGGCTTGATGAGAATCGCAGAGTCCATTGTGAGTTTCTTGCACGACTCTCCTTGCTTCTTCCAGTCCCAGGCACCTCAGCCATAGAGAGTCAAACGAGCTTTTATACAGCGTGTCATTGACGAAGGCGAAAGACAGAGCTCGTTTAATGAGCTGATGCTTTAAGGACGCATCTTTAGGTGTTTGACGGGATTTGAAGTAGTTTATAAAGACTACTCTCTAATCCTTATCCTTTTCTTGGTCCTCTATTTGTAGGGCTGTTTGCTTGGTCGCTCTCTTTTCTTCGGACGACTCCGGAGATATTTCTGCCGGTGCAAGAACTCGTCGTCTTTGCACAACGATCCTCACGTCATCGAGGTTTTCGTCAGCCAGTTCTTTAGCGAGTTTGGCTATCGCATCCACTTTGCTATTTTCCGCACGCGGTATGCTTTCCAGGGCGCAGGAATGGATTTGAGTTAGCAATTGATGCACTTTCTCTCCATATTTTACCAACTCTGGTTTACACGTTTGATAATCACCGTTTATTTAACTAACAACCAGCTGGGAGTCTACGTATATGAGGAGGTTTTCGATTCCCATGTCGACGGAGATATCTAAATCAACTATCAAAGCATCATATTTGACTTCATTGTTTATCCTCAGCTCTGTTAAGGAAAAGGCAAAGCGCATTATCCCTCCTTGTGGAGTCATGAAGATAAGGCCTACCCCAGATTTGATTATGGGGAGCTATGCTTTCGCTTCTTCGTAGAAGATTCCCCATCGAAATAGAGTTCCCATCGGGTGTCATTCTCTCTTCTCCTCCCATCGATCATGTCAAACGCATGCTCGTCTGGCAGTTCGCAATTTAGGGGTGAATCGGCAGGTATCGGGTGCTCAGCGAGGAAATTGGCGATGGCCTGTCCTTTCACTGCCTTGAGGGGACGATAAGTTATCAAGAACTCCATCAAGAGGAGGGCCCATTTAGCGAGCCGTCCCATTAGTATGGCACTTGACATCAAATACTTGAGAGGATCTACTTTTGATATGAGATGGACCTCATGCGCCAAAGCATAATGTCTGAGTTTCGTTATTGCGAAGATTAACGCCAGGCAGTGTTTTTCAATAGGGGAGTATATGTTTTCTGCCCCCGGGAGAACTCGATTCAAATAGTAGAGGACTATCTCCTTCCCTTGGTCGTTTTCTTGTGCCCATAGCGCGCTTAAAGAACCTTCAAGGGCTGTTTTGTACAGGATGAGAGGCTTTCCCTTGACCTGAGCGGTCAGTACTGGCGGATTCTGCAAGTATTGCTTGATTTCGTCCAGTGCGCTTTGGCATTTGCGATCCCAGATGAACGAGGTCCCCTTCTTTATTAGATGACTGTAGGGATGGCATTTTCCGGAGAGTTTAGCTATGAACCGTCGGATATATGCGAGCTTTCTTTGGAGAGATTGCAGTTGCTTGAGAGTTCTAGGCGGAGGCATTTCCATGGTCGCCTTGATCTTTGATGGGTCTATCTCGATGCCCCGGTGTCGTACGATGAATCCTAGGAATTTACCTGAGGAGACTCCGAACGCGCATATGAGAGGGTTTATCTTCAAGTTGTATCTCTGTAGGCGCTGAAACACGATTTTCAGATGCTCCCAATATTCCTCGTACGATTTTCTTTTAACCACGAGGTCGTCGATATAGCATTCAACGATTTCATATATGAGGTCATTGAAAATCTTCGTCATGGCCCTCTGATAGGTGGCGCCGGCGTTCTTCAGACCGAATGGCATCACTTTGTAGCAGAATATGCCCAGAGGAGTTCGGAAAGCGGTATGCTTCTGGTCCTCGGGATGCATCTTTATTTGATTGTACCCTGACGAGCCGTCCATGAAGGAGAAGACTTCGTGAATGGACGTGTTGTCTATCATTAACTCGGTAACAGGTACGGGAAAATCGTTTTTCGGACAAGCTTTGTTAAGGTCCCGAAAGTCCACGCAGATGCGTACCATCCTATTTTTCTTCATTACTGGGAAAATATTGGCAATCCAGTCGGGGTACCGAACCTCTTGGATGAAACCAGAGTCGATTAGCTTCTTGACCTCGGCGTTGATGCCCATTTCAAGTTCAAGACGCATTCTTCTCGGTGCTTGTTTGATCGGCTTGACGTCCGGAGATATCACCAATTTGTGCATGGCTATTTCTGGATTTGGTCCCGGCATCTCGGAGTAGTTCCATGCGAAGCAGTCTTTATACTGCATGAGCACGTCGTTGAGCATAACCACCTTTTCTTCAGACAACAGCTCACTAACGAACGTCGGCCGTGGGTCGTTTGCCATCCCCAAGTCGATTTTTCTGAGGTTATCCGCAGTAGTATGTATCCTATCTTCCAACTCTTTTGGTGCCGGTGGAAATTCTGAGATCAACCCATCTTCATCCTTATTTTCGAAGCACCAGGAGAGGTTATCCATGTCCTCAGGCACTCCTTCTTCTAACAACGTTATCATGTGGCAGGTATGAGATCGTTTCCAAGACCGATGCTAATCCGGTTCTACTCTTGCCATATACGTGGCTTTCGGTACATACTTTTGTGGTGGGGTTACCCTCCAACTACTGGATAGAGCGAACCTGTCTTGCTGATACTGTTCTTCTACCTAGTTTTTGAATGTGAAGCAGTTTTCGAGAGGATGTCCTATCGCTCAGTGATAGGAGCAATAATCCGGGTGAGAGACCCCGTCTGCTTGTTCGGGGTGTTTGGACTCCGGGAGCATAATCATTTGATATTTCATGACAAGATCGAATATCTTCCTTGTCTTGTCTTGTGGGAAAGAATATGCTCAACCCATCTTCTTTATAAGAGATGGATCCCGACTGCCCAATTCTCGAACGCGTGGCTTCTTGGACCTGCTTTGCTGTTGTCAAACGTTTTTTCCGTTCTTCAATTTGTTTTTCCCTCCGCGTCGAGTCTTCCGTATGACGGGCTGGCATTGAAGGGCATCGTCATTCTCCGTAGTCTGCTGAAGGAGGTGCTGCATCTTGGCTTTCTCTTAAATAGTCATTTCGCGGCTGTGGTCGTCCCGGACCTTCTGACTCGCTTCCCGTACTAGCTTGCCCATCTGTTCTTCAAATGATGGACTCAGCATTATTATGGCAGGGCCGCGTTCTGGCTCAGCATTAGCGTCTTTTAAAAGAGCATCCTCTTCTTCATCAAGGTCCTTTATGACATAGCAGCCATGGAACTGCTCCCGTTTCTTAGACTGGATATATCCAAGCCCGATCGCTTCGATTTTTCCGTTGGGCAATTTTCGCTGAGTACCGGGGACGTTCTAGATCCTGTTGTAGAATTAGGCATGTCGCGCGGTCTGCTTAAAGGGTACGCCTTGGTGCCTCAACAACCTTTTTAATTCTTCTGTGTAGTATCTGGGCAGACGAATGGGCTGGAGCCTGTCAAGTGCAGAATCGGCACCATGCCAGATTTCTTTCTCCATTTTGGTTTCCGCGGATCGATAGAAGAGGATCACCTTTTCATCTTTTCGCCTGGGAGGGACGTAGAACGTCTGCAGTTCTTGCACACTATAGGTATCAAGTGCGTCGAGCTCTTTGTAATGCTTTTGTGGAACCATGGCGGTTTGCAGACACCGTTTATAGCCAGTGAGGGCTTGTACTGATGGCTGAGCAGAAAATACTGCATTGACTTCATCTTCAGAGTCGCTGCCGAAGATCAAGATAGGGGTAGACGGTCCGGGCTTGTTGTATTGGAGCGGCCCCGAATAGACTATCTCTTCCTCCTCCTCGGTATCGCTCCCAAAGACCGGAATAATGGTGATAGCATTTTTCTTGTTCTCCGGATTATGGCATCTTTCCGTATCCTCAAAGTCTGGTATGAAATACTTTGCGTCTTCGTACTTTCGGACTTCATTCACGGAGAATGGGTTCAGTTCCCCTGTCACTGTGTATTCAAGCCCGTCTTTGAAGTACTTCATACACTGATGCTGTGTAGAAGGGATGATGTTATACTCATGTAACCAAGGCCTACCGAGCAAAGCGTTGTAACAAGTCTTGGTGTCAATGACGTGGAACTTAATGTCAGTGATGAGCAGCCCAAAGCGTAACGTCAGTAATAGGCCTGAACGTCCGTGATGACTGGGAGTCGAACCCGGAGATGATGATTTTATCCCGAGCGAGGTGCTGGATGCTCATGCAGATTTCTTTTAACACCCTCACATTTAGGAGATTAACAGAGGATCCGTTGTCAACTAGGATCTTCCCTATCTTGATGTCATGGCAGTATCCGGTGACATACAACGGACGGTTGTTCTCGCACGTTCGGAGGAGGAGATCTTCATCGCCGAAAGTGATGTCAGCCGTTTGCACTTCTTCCAGCTTGTCCTTCATCTTTTCTTTGGCAAGGAAAGCTTGGAACTGCTCGGGCTCTTGTAGTGCCTTGATAAAAGAATCTCTTGCCTCTTTAGATAGTAGAAGGGCATCGAGAATGATTAGCTGTGAGGGTATCTTCCTCAGGTGTGCCAGAACATTGTAATCCACCTTGTTTTTCTTGGGCGGGACCTTGGCTGCCAGCTCTTCGACGACTCGGTTATTGAGGGCGATATCTTCAGGGACTTTTTCTTTCCCCTTATCTTTTTTGTTCGATCCCTTTTTTGTGGGTCCGAGATTCTTTTCGGGTAACGTGCAATTGCGCAGCTGAATGTTCTCGCAGGTCTTCATCTCTTCTGTTTCGGAGATGGATTCCTTGAAGAGAGGGCCGAGGGCTATTTCTTCATCAGAATCGCTCCTGAAGGTGAGAACTTGCTGTTCCCCTCGGAATGGCGGCCGAGACATTAGGACATCTTGCCTGAGATTCGGGGCAGATGCTATTTGGTTTTATCCGCCCACCTCTCCGAAGATGCCAAGTTGATTTATGGCACCGTGTATCGGAGGTTTAGACGGATGCGGCCGATGTAGCAGACTTCGTCAGATTCCCCCTCGCTTGAGGGGTTTTTGATTGTGGGGACGCTCTTCCCTGCAGGCGCAAGCCTCTGCAGTTAGTTACGCTACCGCATCGCGGTAACAACTTTCTCCTTCTCCAGAATTTCACTTCGTGTCGTGGGTGTTTGTTTTGTTTGTGGTTGCCCGTTGATTGTATACGGAGACTAAGTTATGCCATCGCCCGTAGGACGTGGATTAGTCCAAATCCGTATTTACTTAGATTTGGGTTTGGTGTTTTAGTTTAAGGATACGTTAGCCATATTGAGGCTAAGATCAACTTAAACGTTTGTTAAGGATACGTTAGTCTAATTTCCAGACTAAGATCTATTTAATGGGATCGTCTAGATCCATTTCCAGTTTAGGGACATGGTGGTCCATATTCCAGTTTAGGGACATGGTGGTCCATAAGTAGTTTAAGGACGCTTATGTCCCTGAGTTTAAGGACCCCACAGTCCGTGTTTTAGTTTAAGGACGCATAAGTCGGCGGGTTTAAGGATCCCACAATCCGTCTTTTGGTTTAAGGACGCTTAAGTCCATGAGTTTATGGACCCCACAGTCCGTGTTGATGTGTGGTTGTCGGAACCCGTCACCTCTCTGACGTCGTTGAAGGATTACAACGATAGGAGTCAAAGGAGTTCGGAGATGTACCCTTGAACCGGTCGTAAATTGATTTAAGAGAGCAGCTGTGCTTAGTCAATTTAATTTGAGGACTTACGGCCATGATTGGGCTAAGTCCAGTTGAAAAATATTCAAAGATTTTATTTATTTTTTGTCTATTATACCTGTGCTAGGGCTTTGCCCACATTTAAATAATGCATTGCGTTACTTTTTATTTTTGTTTGGGCTCCGCCCATAAAGGATGCAGAGCATAAATTTGTTTTGGGCTCTGCCTATTTATAAATGATGCAGAGCATCAATTTTACTTGGGCTCTGCCCTTTTATTGCTTTGCAATTTATTTTGGCCTACTAGGTCTTTTTGACTTGGGTCTGGCTCTTTAGCAAAAGAAATGCATTGCATTTGTCAGGCGCTTTGCGCCAATCAAAGAGCGTAAGCGCTTGTAGTGAGGACACGTGTCATGCAAGCGCAGTGCGCTGCGCCAGTGCACTGTGCTTGCGCTGCTGACACGTGGCGCGCTGTGGTGAGTTGCACCAGTTTCAGAGAGCAAGGCTCTATTTCAAAAGCGCTTAGCGCAAATGGTTCAGATGCTGACACGTGGCGCTCTCTGATGGCTTGCGCCAACCCAAGAGTGCAACAACGCAGTTTTGCAAGTGCAAGACACTATTAACTTGAGAATCTTTTAGATTCCAGAACCAATGGTTCATAAAACAAGTGCAAAGCACTGCTTGGTTTCTTGATCTAATTTAGATCAAAGAAAACAAGTGTTTCTTATCTTTGTTGATCACAGAGAACCCATGGTTCATAAGTGCAAAGCACTATTATTATTTTTTTTGTTTTTTACTGAAGATCATTGATATTGTTCTTAGATCAATGATTTATTAGAAGAAATTCTTCTATCTAAAAGGTCTTTTACCTTTTTTTCTTCTTGAAATTTCTTCAGAGTTCTCTCTGTTTAAAATTTTTGATTTCTCACAAAATGTTCATGCCTTTGATTTGGGGTGTAGGGGCCTTTATATAGTGCCCATAAATTTGTTAAAGAGATCTTTCTCTGAGTGATTTGGAGAATTTTCCCCACCGTTGGATCTTTGATCCAAGGGCTTCTGTTTTACAGAAGGCAATCTTCTTGTTTTAAAAAGAACAGAAAAAATCTTACTCGAATTTAATTCTGTTTGGTGCAAACGCCCCAGCGTGTGACACGTGTCAAGCAGCGTGTCGCGCAGCGCAACTGTGCTGATACGTGTCGCGCAGCGCACGGCGCAGCGCAACTGCGCTAGCGCATCTGCGCTGACACGTGTCGCACAGCACAGCGCTTGCGCAGCTGAAGAGTTGCTTGCTTTAATTTTGTTTTAAATAGAGCTTTGCTCTGATTGGGCGCGCTGCTTTGGGCGCTGCGCTGATGTGTCGGCTTTTGACACGTGGCGCGTTGCGCGCAGCGCAAAGAATCTGAAGCGTTGCTTCGAATTTTGAATTTTGAAATTCAAACAGAGCTTTGCTCTGATTGGGGGAAACAAATGCCCCCCACCGTTGCGCTCACGTGGCGCGCACGTGAGTGCAGCGGTTGCAAGATCCTGACCGTTGGATCAACGGGTGAGCTGAAGGGGCGCAAGCGCTTTATAAATAGGACCTCTGGCCCTTTAGAAAAACTTCACCATTTTCTAGATTTTGATTTCTAGAGCTTTGATCTTGCTTAGATCTTCAGAGCTTTGCTCTCGTTTCCAGAACTTTAGAGCTTTGCTCTCATTTTCCAAGTTAGAAAACTTTTAGGTAAAAATTAATCTTTGATTAAATTAATTTTTATTATTCAACAGAGCTTTGCTCTCATAGATCTTCTGATCTAAAGAAATCCCCTTTGGGGTTTTACCAATAGAGCTTTGCTCTCACGAATCCATAGATCTACAGAGATCTTGTTCATGGGTTTTAACCCATGAGTAGAGCTTTGCTCATGGATCAAAAATAGATCTTTTTGATCTAAAAGTGAAGAACTCCTACGAGTCTTCAAAATTTTTAATTTCTTTAGGAGTTTAAATAGATTTTCTCATCATCATCACAGAGCTAGGCTATTTTAAGGAATTTTATTCTCCCGAGATCAGAGTTTGACAAGTGTCATTCTGTGACAGAGCTTTGCTCTGAAAGAGGAGATTTTCTCCTTGTCTCTAGGGATTTTTTTATTATTAATAGGAATATTTTCTTAGGGACCAACTGGCAATCTCATCCAATGATGGGTTTGTCTTATTAAACGACATATTGTCATCCAGATTTTGTGGGTCCCCCTTCGGTCTCCCACCCACTGCACTGCTGTATGGTGTAATTAATTTTAATTTAATTAATTTTTAATTTAATTAATTAATTAGTGAATTTTTTTTAACGCCAAGCGTTGGAATTACAACACTAACGACTAATTTCTGTTCACTTGCAGCGATCATGTCTCTCGACACCTCATTCCCGTTTGCTCGATCGGAGGAAGGGTTCCCTGAAGCGCCCTTGGACCGTGAATTCTTAGCCATGTTTAAGGACCACGACCCGGAGTATAAGAATCTCCACCTTTGGGGGTCGTGGTACAATCAGATCATTATGGGTCGACGCAGCTTCACATGCGCAGTACCGTCAGAACCCATCACGGTGATTCATTACGCCAGCCCACCCCCGGTGCAGTACGCCGTGGAGATGGTTGATTGGACATCGAAGGGCTTTCTACATCCCGCCATAGATGCGATTCCGGTTCAGCGTCCTATGGTTTTGGATATCCTGGGACGCCGTATCTGTCAAGGTGAGGCACGACCCTGGGGGCAATCATATAATATAGGTCTGATCCCCCGCCACCCCATCGGCTACCTGCCATAGGCTCGGTATATCCTGTCGACGAAGAAGTCGCAGTTGATAAGATTAGGATTGTACACCGCAGTCTACGTCTCCCTTTTCCAGTATCCCACGCTTCCCACCTGGTGGTTTAAGTCTTTCTTGGAGTAGTGGAACATTCATACTCACACTTTCCTCGCAATGGATCGGGAAGTGTCGATTTCTCTGGAGGAGTTCACATAAGTCTCCGGTTTACCAGTTATAGGGGAGCACTAAGAGGAATTGCTTCCGACAGACGAGTATGTCTTCGGTGCCAAGCCGGCGATAAGGGGCCTTACGCCGGAGAATGCTATTCAACACCAATTCCCAAGTCTGATCAAGGTGTTGAACATCTACGAGGTCCTTTTCATCGAACGTGGGAGCCGCGGAGTCAGTTTTGAGGATTTCATCGATCGGTTCCTTCACCCAAGCGTCCTCTCGGCAGATGCTGCCAAGTTTGCCACCCTTGAGGACCCTTTCGGTTTAGGTTTGGATAACCTACCGGCGAAGGAAATAGACCAAAAGGGTTTTTTCCTTCCTAACTCTCCGGCTATGTCTTTTGCGGAAGTTGCGGCTCCTGGGATGGACGAGGAGGCCTTCTTCTTAGGATTTCTTGGGCTATGGCTGAGTTGGTTTGCGCTCCCAATGCATTCTCGCCATATGCGGTCCTCTGTCTTTTACCCTGCTCACCGGATGACGATCGTGGTAAAAGTGGTCGTTGGGATAGCCGGCTTGGCATATTTGTACCACGGCCTCAGTCGAGCGGCGGATGCTAATATGCCTGGGGTGCTGCACGTGATCTTCCCGATGCACTACTTCGTATCGTGGCTCGAGCTACATACATCGAGTGTTTTCGGCATGCATAAAAGGCCCTCGTTCTACGACAAGTGCAGCTTCCCTCGCATCATACAGTTGATTGGCGCGTCAATTGTGAGTCCATCATCACGAAATGCCAGGGGTTTACTCCTTCGCCCCCACACCGTTGGATCCAGTATGTCTTTCGTCGATAAGGTGTTGACTATTGGAAAGGCATTTACCACTGCAGTGCGGCCATTGCAAGACACTTTCAAGGATGAAGCTTCAGTTTTAACGGCTCGGGAGACCCTCCACTTATATTCTATCAGACCGGGCTTCTTGGTGTTTAGGCAGAACGGGGTAGCGATTTTCATGAGATATAACCCGCATCGTTTCGCCCAACAGATGAGCTATAATCAAGGGGTACCGCTGGAGGCTTTCTTATCAGAAACTGTTGCGACCGAAGAAGGGATGGAGAACGCACTGCATCATTTCATGCGTCTAAACACGGGCTCCCACTTTTTTATCAGTGAGCCGGCTTGCGCCCCACGACTCCTCAGGGTATATACAGAATGGTACAGTCATTCGACGGGAGCCGTTATAAAGGAGGAAAGGCGATTGCTGGTCGACCGTAAGGGTGCGCCTCCGAGTAGCGACCGCAATGCTCCTTTAGTGCTAAGGACCCCAGTAGTTGCCCCTCTAAAAGATGGTAGAGCTGAGCCACCGCATGTGCAAAGTCCTCCGCACGGATTGCCGCTCCCCGATATTGCGGATGCACCTCCAGCGCCCTGTGCTCCAGTGGAGACAGTGGTTGTAGCCTCACCGGAGTCTGGCGTGGGTGCGGACATCAGGACCCGCCGTCCCAAGGTGGCTGCTAAGTGTAAGTCGATCCCGCGTGCACCTAGGGTTGGCGGGCAGAAGAAAAAGAAGTCGCTCTTCGCTGCAGATGTCGCGTTCGGTCAGGAACCCCACGCTCCCTATGGTGAGGGCCTGAGTGAATATGGGACCAACGAGGGATTAGTCATGCCGCCGGATGACACAGACTTGGAGGCCGCCCTCGAAACTTCAGCGTGGTTGGCAAGGCGTGACGCATGGCTGGCTAAGCTTGCGGAATCAGGTAATCACTAGCCGCATTTTCTATTGCATTATATCTTTATTATTGCCTTTGACTAATATTTTTCCTTCTTTTCTTCCAACAGGCATCACCACTGAAGAAGCCATTGCTGCTTCCCTCGAGACCTTCCAAGAGGAGGAACGCCTTAGAGCATCTTTAGGCCTTAGTAAGTTTCAATTCATCAAGTTTTCATTTTCTTTGTGTTATGGTCAATCTAACCTCTCCCTTTTTATCGCAGGAACCTCAATGCCGTTCCCGCCAAGTGACGCAAATGTTCTGCCAGCTGCCGATGTTCCTGCTTCCTTTGGGCTACCGCAGGAGGTTTGTCTTGAAGAGCCTATGAGAGATGCCTTAAAGGCTCTGGAGGCGTCTCTGAATAAGGACGACGACGCTTTGATGAAGGAAGCGTCAAAGAGGTCCATCGCGACAGCTCGGGAGGAAAGGAAGCGGTCGAGGCGCGAAGCAAAGGCACGCAGGGCTGCCTTGGCCATTGGAGCGGGCCCCAACACCGTTCCTCGTGCCGACACCCCGTCGGAAGAGCCCCCGGTTGCCCTGTCTATAGCTCATAGACAGGCGATCCGCGCCAATAGGGAGGCTAACGATAAGTCCACCTCAGGTAATACTTCTTTCAGAATTTTGTTGTAGGAATTATAAAGCCGTCAGTTCTTATATATTATATCTTGTAGGGCCAAGCCCAACCGAGGGGGAGGCGGAGACTGTTGAACTTGAGGGGCTAAGGGAAGAGGCATTGGTCGAGCCCGAGCCGGTGGCGGATGACACAGCTGGGATTGCTGGGACCGAGATAGTGGCTGACGAACTGGTCGTGTCCACTATGACTGAGCAAGCGGTTGTTGTTGAGTCCGAGGTAGCAGCGGGCGAAGTGCCTGAGGCTGATGACCTCGTGGTGACGGTGGACGAGACAACTGTGACTGCTGAACCCGAGGGAGTAGTGGGTGAGGTAGACATGATTCCTGAGGCCGAGCCAACCGCTCTTTCTCAGGAATCTGGCAATGCTCCGGTCATAGCCCTCCCTGCCTATGGTCCCCCGCCGTCTCCCGGTCTCGCGAGCACGAGAACGGTCCCCATCGAGTCGGGTGATGAGGCCACGGGCGGTGGCCTCATGTCGATGGAGGAGGGAGTCGCCTCCATTTCGGCCGGCAGCTCATCAGGTAAATCCCAAGTTACTATCCTCTTTATCTTACAATCCTTTCTGACAAGTTCATATTTGTTCGTAACGCAGGTGCAGCCAGTGCCGATGCCCCATTGCTCGAGGGAGAGCCTTCAACTACTGCCTTGGCGGTGGTCACCTCCCAGCCCTCTCTCATACCATCGAAGATGTTGGAAGGTATGGGTTTGCAACTTATTAATCTTATCTTTCAGACGTATAATTTTTGTACTGAAGTCATACTGTTGTGCCTTTCAGGAGTGCTTTTTGACCATCTTTATCAGGTGTTGCTCCCACACTTCTCCTTCTTATCTGAACTCGCTTCTTCCTCTGGTGGCGCTGGTGAGTATAATTTCCATTGATATCTTTCTTTTTCATTGACGAAATTACTTCTAACTTTTTTTTCATCCCGACTGCAGTGCTACGAATCGAAGGGGAAACGAAAGATCAGTCGCGCCACCGGCCCTTCCGGCCTTGCCACCTGCTTCAACTGGTATAGTAGACTATCCCATCAATGACTTTTTCCATATTTCTTGAACTGTTATCCGATCGTATCTTGTTTTTTTTTAGCTGTCGTTCCGGTTTCGGCGCCCTTCGATCCTCGCATCACAATGCCGACAGGTCCTTATCTGAGACGTCCGTCTTCGAAAGGCGCCGCGAATAGTCTGCGCATGTTGAGCGACTACGTCGAGGAACTCGACGTCGAGACTCCTACATCTGCTGCAGACTTCTCTACGGCGGTTAACTCGATGCTGGTGATACTCGTGAACTTTCATGAAGAGGGCATCATCACTTTTTGGGTTAACCATTGCAGGGAGATCGAGGCTCGCCTGCATCAGCTGGAGTCGATGCGTCCCGCTCTCGAGGCCTTAGCCGCCAGCAATCAAAGAGTAGCGTGGATTGAGAAGAGCGCTTCTTACTTCCGCCATCTCGAACAAGAAGTTACTTCAAGGCGTAAGGAGCGTGGTGAGACTTCGAGCAAATCTGCCCAACTGCATGCTCGGGTGGAGGCCAACGCTGCACGGCTGAAGGTTATCTTTGAGGGCCTTCTGCAATGCCTCTCTGAAGGGTTATCACTGAGGCAACAGCTTGACGTTTTCGAGCGGGATGCACCTAACCAGGAAGCAGCCCAGGAGGCGGCTGAGGAGCAACTTTCATCCTTTTTGCAACAGCGGGCCCAGGTGGAAGCGGAAGTGACCGCGGCAGCCACTCAGGAGGAGGTGCTGAAGGAAGTGCGAGAGCAGATTGTGGATTTGTTAAAGACACTTCCTCCTCAGTAGCTATCCCTCTTTGTATCGTTTGTACTTGTAAATAAAAAATGTATACATATATATTTTTTTTTATTCTTTAACACAATGTATCCTGTACTCAATCAAGTTTATGAATAAAAGATACACATTCTTTGTAATGTCTTGTGTCATTTCTCCGTCTTTTCTTTCTTTTATTATCAGCATGCCACCTTAGTAAACATGGTTGACAGATAATTAGAACAAGCATCTTGATTTCCTCAAGAAATAGCGATGGCTTAGGCCGCAGGTTCAGATCTGCCGCCTAAGACTTTTCAACTCTATGAGCCGTGAGGGTCTCATAGAGACTTTTCTCCCTACGGATCGAGAGGATCTCGTAGGTGTGTTTTCTCTTTAGGAATCGTGAGAATTCCTAAGTGCGTTTTCTCTTATAAGTTGTAAGGATCTTATAAGAGAATTTTTCCTTCTTACGAGTCGAGAAGACCCGTAAGCGGTTGTTTCCCTCCTTGTCGAAATTCGACTTTGGAGAGTGAGACCCGTGAATAGTATGCAAGAGACCGTTTTAGACCGACTTGCAGGGTCCCATTGTTCAGGGAACATGTTTTTAATCCATGCTGCCTGAGGCTTCATCTTGCAAGTTGAGACGAATCGGGAATTTCCCGCGGAGACACTGGTTTCTCTGCGAGCCGACACGAATCAGGAGGTTCTCATCAAGGACGCTTGTTTTCCTGAATTGAGGTATTTGCCAAGGATATTTGTTTCCCTGGTGTTGAAACGGATCGAGAATTTCCCACGGAGACACTGGTTTCTCTGCGAGTCGACGCGAATCAAGAGGCTCTCATCAAGAACGTTTGTTTCCCTGAATTGAGGTATTTGCCAAGGATATTTGTTTCCCTGGTGTTGAAACGGATCGAGAATTTCCCACGGAGACACTGGTTTCTCTGCGAGTCGACGCGAATCAGGAGGCTCTCATCAAGGATGTTTGTTTCCCTGAATTGAGGTATTTGCCAAGGATATTTGTTTCCTTGGTGTTGAAACGGATCGAGAATTTCCCACGGAGACACTGGTTTCTCTGTGAGTCGACGCGAATCAGGAGGCTCTCATCAAGGATGTTTGTTTCCCTGAATTGAGGTATTTTCCAAGGATATTTGTTTCCCTGGTATTGAAACGGATCGAGAATTTCCCACGGAGACACTGGTTTCTCTGCGAGTCGACGCGAATCAGGAGGCTCTCATCAAGGACGTTTGTTTCCCTAAATTGAGATATTTGCCAAGGATATTTGTTTCCCTGGTGTTGAAACGGATCGAGAATTTCCCACGGAGACACCGGTTTCTCTGCGAGTCGACGCGAATCAGGAGGCTCTCATCAAGGATGTTTGTTTCCCTGAATTGAGGTATTTGCCAAGGATATTTGTTTCCCTGGTGTTGAAACGGATCGAGAATTTCCCACGGAGACACTGGTTTCTCTGCGAGTCGACGCGAATCAGGAGGCTCTCATCAAGGACGTTTGTTTCCCTGAATTGAGGTATTTGCCAAGGATATTTGTTTCCCTGGTGTTGAAACGGATCGAGAATTTCCCACAGAGAAACTGGTTTCTCTACGAGTCGACGCGGATCAGGAGGCTCTCATCAAGGACGCTTGTTTCCTCGAGTCGAAGGACTTGCCGAAGATACTGGCTTCTTCGGGGTTGGGATGAACCGTCGAGATTTGGCTTCATTTTCTGGCGAAGCCTGTTGGGAAAGTATGGTTCTCTCTTTGTTTGCGCCCTTGGATTGTATACAGGGATCGATGTGATCTCAGCTGTAGGGCCAAAGTTTATCATTTTTCATTTTTTTTATTTTCCGCGATGCTCTATCATTTCAGCATTTATATCGCGAAGGTCGCGATTGCCCAATCATTTCGGCTATTTTTCGCGGTGCCTAATCATTTCGGCTATTTATTTTATTTTTACTCGCTGCTTTTTATTGCGAGTTGCCCAATAATTTTGGCTATTCTGTATGCGTACGTTTTTACTTGCTGCTTTTTATTGCAAGTTGCCCTATCATTTCGGCTATTTCGTATGCATGTGCGGCCTACCGGCTTCTCACCGTAAACCTGAAATTAGACATCGATTTTGGTATCAGCACCGCTACAACTGGGATATTACCAGGAGCGAATCATCATTTGACTCCATCGATGTCGAACAAATGTGGCTTAGGGAACAGGGTTAAGGTCCTGTCGACTAAGGCTTTTAACTTCATGAGCCGTAGGGGTCTCACAGAGGTATTTCTCCCTACAAGTCGTGAGGATCTTGTAGGTGTATTTTCTCCTTAGGAATCGTGAGGATTACTAAGTGTATGTTCCTCTGTAAGTCGTAAGGATCCTACAAGAGGGTTTTCTCCTTGTAAATCGAGAGGACCTACAAGGGTTGTTCACCATGCAAACATATCCCCAATCACGGATGAAACTTGGTTAGGGAAATGTTTATTCGCGCCCGTGGATTGTATACAAGAGCCAGTATTAGACCACTTGTAGGGCAATATCGAAAGTTGTGAGGGGGTTGCTTAAGCACAGGTTTAGGTCTCTGTAACTTAAGACTTTCAAATCTTATGAGCCGTGAGGGTCCCATAAGAGTGTTCTCCTTACGAGTCGTGAGGATCTCGCAAGTGTATTTTCTCCCTAGGAATCGTGAGGATCCCTAAGTGTGTTGCTCCCTTGCGAGTCGTAAGGATCTCACGCAGGTGGTTTCTCCCTACAAGGTCGAGAGGACCCTGTAAGTGTCCTTTAACGAGGTCGCACCCTTTCAGGTTTTCACAAACACTCGCTGGTAGTCCTGCTGTTTTTACTCATGGAGCTTTCGGATTTTCATCCGTGCCCATTTTGCTTATGGACATACCGTTTTTTTGTTTTTTTATTCTTTATATATATATATATATTTTTAACGAGGTCGCGCCCTTTCGGGTTTTCACGAACACTCGCCGGTAGCCCTGCTGTTTTTACTCACGGAGCCCTTTCAGGTTTTCATCCATGCCCTTTTTTGCTTATGGACGTACCGTTTTTATATATTTTTTATTTTATTTTTATATATTTTTTTATTCTTCTCGTTAGCCTAAATATGCTGCGGTAGTAGTTTAAGGACGTTTCGGTCCGTCATTAGTTTAAAGACGTTTCGGTCCGTCATTAGTTTAAGGACGTTTCGGTCCGTCCAAAAGAAGGCTGGCTACAGCTTATAAAGTTTAAGCTTAGGAAGATAGCGAGCGGACATAGTCGTTGTCATCTATCATTGACTTAGGCAGTAACTCGCTAAGCGCAGTAGTTCTTTAGGAATCGGCCATTTATTGGCCGGTAAGGCCTTTCACCGTGCATATCCATAAGTAGATAGGCTCCACCTTGGTAGACCTTGTCTATGATGTACGGGCCTTCATAGTTCGGCTCAAATTTTCCTCGCTTGGCTCGATTGGGGATCATAGGTATTTTTACCACTAGCATGTGTTCGCCTTGGCGGAATGTCCTTGGTCGGGTCAATCTCTCATATGAGCGCGTCATCTTTGCTTTATAAGCTTCCAGATTTTGTTGCGCTATGAGCCGGATTTCATCAAGGGCATCAAGTTCCTCAAGCCGAAGGTGAGCATTTTCTTCATCTGTTATCTTGTAGTGGACTGCCACTCGTAGAGATGGTAACTCTATCTCGAGGGGGAGTACTACTTCAGTACCGAATACCAACGCGTACGGCGTTGTGTTTGTGGCCGTCTTGAACGTAGTTCGATATGTCCAAAGAGCTTCTTGCAGTCTCTCATGCCAGTCCTTCTTATTTCGGGACACCGTTTTCTTCATGATCTTTATCAGGGTTTGTTGAAGGCTTCAGCTAGACCATTAGCTCGTGGATTATAAACCGAGGAATATCTCCAGTCTATATTGTGTTGTTGCGCGAAGCGACTGATCTTGTGGCTTCTGTAAGCTGGCCCGTTATCGGAGATGATCCGTCGCGGAGTTCCAAACCGATATAGGACGTGCGTCTTGAAGAAATGGAGGATATTCTCCGTCTTAACTTCCCTCAGCGGTACTGCCTCTGCCCATTTGGAGAAGTAGTCAGTCGTCGCCAGGATGAAACGATATCCCCTGGACGATACTGGTTCGATAGGGCCGACTATATCAGTTCCCCACATTTCGAATGGCCAGCTAGCCACCGTTGGATGCAGTGGATTTCGATGCTGGTGGATGAAGTCCCCATGAATTTGGCATGAGTGGCATTGCTTCGCATATTCGAGGCAGTCCTGAATCATTGTGGGCTAGTAGTAGCCTATCCGTTTAATTTTCAATTTCATCTTTGGGCCTGCTTGGTGAGAACCGCAGAGTCCATCATGAACCTCCTGAACGACTCTTTTCGCTTCGTCAGGTCCCAGATATCTCAATCACAGAGAGACAAATGACCTCTTGTACAGAGTATCATTGACGAAGGCGAAAGACAGAGCTCGTTTCATGAGCTGATGTCTTGAGGACGCATCTTCGAGCATTCGGCGGTATTTGAAGTAGTCTATAAAGACTTCTCTCCAATCCTTGGTATTTTCCCGATCTTTTATCTGCAGGGTCATCTTCTCAGCCGCTCTCTTCTTTTCGGGTGATTCCGGAGATATTTCTACAGGGGCAAGCACCTGACGGTTTTGTACCACGATTCTTACGTTATCGAGGTTCTCATCGGCCAGTTCCTTAGCGAGCTTGGCCAACGCGTCCGCTTTACTGTTTTCCGCATGCGGTATGTTTTCCAAAGTGTAGGAAGGAATTTGGGTCAACAATTGTTGCACTCTTTCACCGTACGTCACCAATTCTGTTTTGCATGTTTGGTAGTCGCCGTTTACTTGACTAACGGCCAGTTGGGAATCTCCATATATGAGGAGGTTTTCAATTTCCATGTCGATGGCGATCTCGAGACTTGCTATCAGAGCTTCGTATTTGGCTTCATTGTTTGTCCTTGGCTCTGTTAGGGAGAAAGCAAAACACATTATCCCTTCTTGTGGAGTTACAAAGATGAGTCCTACCCCCGATTTGATTATAGGGGTACTTTGTTTGCGTTTCTTCATGGAAGATGCTCCATCGAAATAAAGCTCCCATCGGGTATCACCACCGTCGATCGCATCAAACGTATGTTCGTCTGGAAGATCGCAATTTAAAGGAGAATCGACGGGTATCGGATGCTCAGCGAGGAAGTCGGTGATGGCCTGGCCTTTCACTGCCTTGAGAGGTTGATATGTTATCGAGAACTCCATCATGTGCAGGGCCCATTTAGCGAGTCGTCCCGTCAATATGGCCTTCGACATCAAATATTTAAGGGGGTCCACCTTTGAAATGAGATGGACCTCATGCGCCAATGCATAGTGCCTGAGATTTGTTATTGCGGAGATCAACGCCAGGCAGTGTTTTTCAATGGGGGAGTAGTTGCTTTCTGCCCCCAGCAGAACTCGACTTAAGTAGTAGAGTGCTCTTTCCTTCCCTTGATCGTTCTCTTGTGCCCATAATGCGCCCAAGGAGCCTTCGAGAGCGGTTGTATAAAGAATGAGGGGCTTTCCCTTGACCGGAGCAGCCAACACCGGCGGGTTCTGCAGGTATTGTTTGATCTCGTCTAGCGCGCTTTGGCATTTTTGGTCCCAGACGAACAGGGTTCCCTTCTTCATCAGGTGGCTGTACGGACGGCACTTTCCTGAAAGGTTGGCTATAAATCGCCGTATATACGCGAGCTTCCCTTGGAGTGACCGCAGCTGTTTGAGAGTCCTTGGCGGAGGAATTTCCATGATCGCCTTGATCTTTGACGGATCTATTTCAATACCTCGGTGTCGGACGATGAATCCCAGGAATTTGCCCGAGGAAACTCCGAATGCACACTAGAGAGGGTTCATCTTCAAGTTGTATTGCCGAAGGCGTTGAAATACGGTCTTCAAATGCTCGAGATGTTCCTCGTATGATTTGCTTTTAACCACGAGATCGTCGATATAGCATTCGACGATTTCGTATATAAGGTCATCAAAGATCTTCGTCATGGACCTTTGGTAGGTGGCACCGGCATTCTTTAAACCGAAGGGCATCACCTTGTAGCAGAATATACCCAAAGGAGTCCTGAAGGCGGTGTGTTTCTGGTCTTCGGGATGCATTTTTATCTGATTATATCCTAACGAGCCGTCCATGAAGGAGAAAACCTCGTGAGTGGACGTATTGTCTATCATCAGTTCGGTGACTGGCACTGGGAAATCGTCCTTCGCGCAAGCTTTATTAAGATCCCGGAAGTCTACGCATATGCGCATTGTCCCATTTTTCTTCATCACCGGGACGATGTTGGCGATCCATTCAGGGTATTGAACTTCTTGGATGAAGCCAGAGTCGATCAGCTTCTTAACCTCGGTATTGATACTCATCTCAAGATCGAGCCGCATTCT
Source organism: Agapanthus africanus (assembly GCA_030015575.1). NCBI lineage: Eukaryota > Viridiplantae > Streptophyta > Magnoliopsida > Asparagales > Amaryllidaceae > Agapanthus > Agapanthus africanus. Next base: position 571,509,182 of record JASDDO010000031.1, read on the forward strand.
TCTCAACGCCTGTTTGACTGGCTTGACGTCCGGAGATATCGCCAATATGTGCACAGCAATTTCTGGATCTAGTCCCGACATTTCGGAATAGTTCCACGCGAAGCAGTCTTTGTGCTGCATAAGCAGGTCTTTTAATGAAGCCACCTTCTCTTCAGACAGTAGCTCACTAACAAATGTCTGTCGCGGATCGTTCACCGTTCCCAACTCAATTTTCTTAAAGTTATCTGCGGTGGTATGGATTCCATCTTCCAGCTCTTTTGGCGCTGGTGGGAATTCTGAGATTACCTCGTCGATGCTGTTTTCGAAGCACCAGGGAAGGTCATCCATGTTCTCGGGCTCTTCTTTTGATATCGTTATCACGTGACAAGTACGAATTCGCTTCCAATCCCAATGTGGAACTGGTTCTTCTTCCGTGGCCTTGGGTTCGTGCTTCTGTGGCGGCGCTACCCTCCAGTTGTCGGACAGAGCGAACTTGCCAAGCTGATACTGATCTTCGACCCAATTCTTGAAGGTGAAGCAGTCTTCGAGAGGATGCCCTACCACTCGGTGATAAGGGCAATAGTCCGAGTGTGAGACTTCGCTTGCTTGTTCGGGGTGTTTAGACTCTGGAAGTGTAAGCATCTGATATTTTAAAGTGAGGTCGAGTATTTTCTTCGTCTTGTCCTGAGGAAAAGAGTATGCTCGACCCATTTTTCTCACGAGGGATAGATCGGAACCGCTTGGTTCCCGCTTGCGTGGCCTTTTAGCCCCGCTTCGTTGCTGTTGAGCGCCTTTTTCGCGTTTCGACTTGTTTCTGCCCCTGTGTCGAGCCTTCTTTATAACAGGTTGACAAGGAGCGGCATTTTCATCTTTCACGGCCTGTTGGAGAAGGCGTTGCGTTTTAGCTTTCTCGTAGATGACCATTTCGCGGTTATGATCGTCCCAGACTTTTTGACCCGCTTCCCTTATAAGCTTGTCCATTTGTTCTTCGAACGACGGACTGGGCTCTTTTGCATCTGGAACTTTCACTGGCTCAGGATTAGCGTCCTCCTATTGAGCATCCGCTTCTTCATCGAAGTCATACAAGACATAGCAGCTGTTTAGTAGCTCTCGTTTCTTTGACCGGATGTACCCAAGTCCTTTTGTCTCCATTCTCCCATTAGGCAGTTTGCGTTGAGTCCCGGGAACGTTCCAGACTTTGTCATAGAACTTGGCTTTTCGAACGGTCTGCTTGAAGGATATCCCCTGGCATTTCAGCAGCTTTTTCAAACCTTCCGTATAATATCTGGAAAGACGGATAGGCTGAAGCCTGTCGAGCGTAGGATCCACGCCATGCCAGATTTCTTTCTCCAATTTGGTTTCTTCAGAGCGGTAGAATAGAATTGCTTTTTCGCTTTCTCACCTGGGAGGGATATAGAAATTTTGTAGCTCTTCTACATTGTAAATATCAAGTGCATCCAGCTCTTTACGGTGTTTAAGCGGCACCATGTTGTAGACTTTGCTCTTCGTCAGCGGACGTTTGTATTGGAGGTCGAGTAGGGAGTACAGCATGGACTTCATCTTCCGAGTCGCTACCAAAGATTAACGTAGGAGTAGATGGCCCTGGATTGTTGTGTTGGGGCGGACCTGAATAAACTATCTCCTCTTCCTCCTCGGTATCACTGCCGAAGACAGGGATGGTGACGTTAGCTTTGTTTTACGGCTTGTGACACCTTTCCGTGTCTTCGAAATCCGGTAAGAAGTACTTGGCATCTTCATATTTACGGACTTCATTCACGGAAAATGGATTCAGTACTCCCGCCATGATATACTCGAGACCATCCTTAGCGTATTTCATACACTGATGTTGTGTAGAAGGGATGACATTGTACTCGTGTAACAATGGTCGGCCAAGCAGAGCATTGTAGCATGTCTTGGCGTCTATGACATGGAACTTAATGTCCATGACGAGTAGCCCAAAGCGCAGCGTCAGTATCACAGACCCAAGAGTTCTTGATGATTGGGAGTCGACCCGGAGATGGTGATCTTGTCCCGAGCAAGGTGTTGGACGCTCATGCAGATTTCTTTTAACACCCCCACATTGAGGAGATTAACGGAGGATCCATTATCGATCAGGATTTTGCCTATCTTTATATCATGACAGTATCCTGAGACGTAGAGGGGGCGATTGTGTTCGCACGTCCCAAGGAGAAGGTCTTCATCACCAAAAGCGATATCGACAGTGTGCACTTCCTCCAATTCATCCTTCATCTTTTCTTCGTCCAGGAAAACTTGGAATTGCTCCGGATCCTGTAGTGCCTTGATTAATGAATCTTTCGCTTCCTTTGATAGCAAAAGGGCGTCAAGAATGCTGAGCTGTGACGGTAGCTTCCCCAGATGCGCTAAGACGTTGTAATCCACCTTATTCCTCTTCGGCAGGTCCTTGGCACTTAGCTCCTCCACCACTTGGTCATTTAAGAAGATATCTTCAGAGACCTTTTCTTTCCCTTTATCTTTTCTGTTTGAGGGTCCGAGATCCTTTTCAGGCAGCGTCCGATTCCGCAGCCGAATATTTTCGCAAACCTTCGGCTCTTCTTCTTTTCCCGAAGTGGACTCTTTAAAGAGAGGGGCAAGTTCCAGCTCCTCATCAGAATCGCTCCCGAATGTAGGCACTTGTGACCCGCCGGTGTTAACCATGCGACAATCGCCGGTAGTTCTTTTAAGCCCTTCGGTCGTATTTCTTTGCTCCCGACGAGTTTTGCGCTTTTCCTGCTTAAAGCGTTGTCGATGAGCAACGTATCATTGCCACCATCTATCGAAAGCTTTGCACTCTTGAGTGGGGTGTGAAACCTTCTGATGATATAAGCAATAGGAGGGGTGCATTTCTATTTCGCCAGTAATTTTTCCTTCGAAGGATGGTAGCTTCATGCCCATTGATATGGCCTTAGCAAACCTTTTCCTCATCTTGAATTGGCTTTTGTCGGTAGTGAAGGTATTTTGCTCCAGCGAGATCGTCTCAGCTCTTTCATCAAGTCGCTGGTGCTTGGCCCTTTCAAATACAGCTGTCTCGCGTTCTCGATCAGCTTTACTTTTCAATCGAGCTTCGTTAAGGAATGTGTCAATTCCTTCATCTGATGGCCCCAGAATTTTTGATTCAGGGTCTGCCCCCAGCATTTCAGTACAAGGAGTCTCCTCATCGTCCATGAACGAATGGGAAATCACATGACAGCTCGCCACATATTCTTCAGATTCATCAGATGAACTTTCTCCCTCATCTTCCTCTAGAAAGACATGATTGAGGAACTCTTGGAATGTAATGGGAGTCCATGCCTTCTGGTTGTATTCTTCCAGCGCGTCAATTTGTTTTTGCAAGTCCGTGCGCTTGTCGCCAGGCTTCACGGGCTTCTTAGATTTCTTCTTCTTCTTTTTCGAAGATTTTGATGGCTGGTTGCGAGTGCTTGGGCCACCACCATTGGTCTTTGGAGTTGGACGCGGGTTCAACATCCCTTCAATGATCTGGGGTTCCAGCGGGTTCTTCCACCTAATCGTTGGACATGTCTGAAGATCGTTTAGCATCCTCTTTGTCTTGGCTGAGAATATAACCTCCCAAGGAGCTTCTTCAACGACGGAGCATGTTGCCCTCGGCGTATTCATCCCCTTAGAGGTGTGGGGCTGTGGGGGATTCACCTTCCATTTTTTAGATAACGCGAACTTGCCCTGTCGGTACTGGTCTTCAAGCCAATTTTTAAAGACGTAGCAATCTTCGATTGGATGACCCAATACTCGATGATAAGGACAGTAGTTGGGCTCAATGACATCATTTGGTTGCGACGGACGTTTTGGATCCGGCAGATTTATGAGTCGGTTGCGCAATGCCAACTCGAATAATCTTCTCGTTTTATCTCGGGGAAATGAGTAAGGATGCCCTAGCCTCTCCTCAAGGGCTACGTACGGACGCATATTATTTTGACGAACAACCGGTTTCGAGTTGCTCGGTTGTTGTTGAGCATTAGCGACAACGATCGCTTTTCCCTTCCCCTTGTCATTTCGGGAGTCCATCTTTGGAAGAGGGGGTTTATGGCCCATCTGATCCATTTGCGCTAACTTGTCAATCAAGGCCTGGAAGGTAGTCGGCTTGAAAAACATCATAAATTGTGAGATGGTTGCTTGCGGATTAAGGGTTCCCACAAACATACCCACCGCGGGAGCTTCTTCAATGCGCTGCTAGCACTTCGACCATAAGTTCCGCCACCGTATAGTATATTGAACCCATGTCTCACCTAACTTTACCCTGGCGTTAATCAGTGCCATCATCGGGGTGCGTTCACTGGCGCTTGCAAAACGCTGAGTAAACAACAGCTCCATCTCCGCGAAGGTCTTGATAGAGTCGTTCAGGAGCTCAGAGTACCACTCGAACGCCGTATCTGATAAACTTCCAACAAACTGGCGAAACAAAAGGTTGTCATCACCTCCGGTGTTGCCGCAGAGTGCCCTGAACTGGGCGACATGCTGGTGAGGATTGCCCGTCCCCTTGTAAACATGGAACATGGGAATTGTGTAACCGAGCGGGTACTTGATTTGGTCGTACCAACTTGGATATGGCCGCCCCGTTTTTACGACCTGGCCAGCTGCTTCAGTCGCATGATGAACCCGTATTTGTTGGGCTATGTACTCGTCCAAATCAGCTTTAGAGATTGTATCCTCCTTAGCTGTTGATAGAGCTGGCGGAGGATTTGACGTCTTTCCCCTATCGCCTTCAAGGACGATCGGGGGATCTTCGGCCGGAGGATCTTGTTGGATCATCATCCCCACCATGTCTTGGAATAGAAGGCCCATACGCTTTATGTTGGCTGCTTGTTCAGCAGCCTCTTTGTCCTTCTTCTCCAATATTCGACGAAGGAATTCGGCGTCGGTTTCTTCCTCTTGGTGTTCATCCGAGGACGTTTCAGGGTTTTCTTTTGGCCCAGTAAGTGCGGCCATAGTGTTCATCATCTCTTGGTGTAGGGTTGCTAGGCACGCGCACAAGGGTCTACGAGGCATCAACCATGCCCGACTTAAAATTTAGCCGTGCCGAACAACCCGAATACGGAACTTTAAACTAGAGATTAGGCGAAAACTAACATGCTAAACATTTTAACGCTAAGTGAGAGGGATTACAACCTTTGTAGATCCGGTCCTTCACTTCATATGCTCCGTGTTGTGGTCCCTTCGCTGTGATCATCGGGATCCGGACTCTCGAGAGGTTCCACGAAGAGAAAGACGCAACCTTTGCTTCCGATCTTCGATACTAAGATGATCTACCTTGAAGTTTCTTTAACACAAACTAACACTCATGAAATGATGTGAACACCCTCATCTAAATGTCAAGGGAAGATGAGGATGATGAAGTAGGATTTTTTGCTCTATTTATTTATCTTTTTCTCACTATTATTCATCACTTTTGAAAAATCAAGCAAGGTTTTTCATGAAAGAATCAAGGAGGAAGAAGATGAATAATGTTGAATCCTTTTGTGATGAATAGGAAATGAAATAATATGATAAATAATGCAACCAAGGTCAAGCTAACTCTTGTAGAGAATTAACTAGGGTTAGAGGTTTGGTTAGGTTAAGGAAATATCTAGCATAATATCTTTACAAAGACAAAGAAAGAAAGCTTCTAGAAACTTTTAGAAAACCTTAACCCTAATCAAACCCTAACCATGTTTAATCTCTACTAAACAAGTTTCATTATTTATCATATCATGTTACAATATTATATATCACATATATAATATTTATCGTAACAAAATAAAATAATACAATTAACATATATCGCATATATATCAATGTATTACCCGAGTGAGAAAAAGAATCTTTTAGTGAGCTAATATTAGTTAATGCAATTTAATATATCATATATATTATTATACATTAAATTATCGAATCAACACTTGATCCGACAATCCGGCTATATCGCATATAACCGACTAATATTTATCCGTACCGATTCATCGAATCAATACTTGATCCGATGACCCGGCTGATATCAAATATCGCGAGAATAGAATACGGTATCTCATATCGTATTATCCTCGGTCCCGCACATATCACATATGTGCTCCTACTCCGTTTTTCCTGAGTCAAGATACCTCTGTGTAGGACTCTAAAGAATCGTCAATACGCCGGCAGTAGGTGGTGATCATATCAAACACCTACAAGCTGCAAGCGGTCAGCTAAACGTAACAGCTACCTAGGTATTGAGCGCTCAGAAGATCAACAAGCAAGCCTGTAACTTCTCCTACGAATCCAAACAGTAACACTCCCGTACAGTCCGGTCTCGTCGTCTGATATGTTGCATATCTCGCCTAGGGGTGGTAAAACGTCAGACCCCAGTAGCTCGATAAGTCGTGTCGATGTGAGGACTATAACAGTTCGAGAAACTACTGATAACACTTACCAGTAAATCTCAGCAACCCTGGCCAGGGATTTCCGGTTATAGCCAATCGAACACAGCACAACATCAACTCCCTATACCGGGAGAGACGAATCCCCTCCTATCGCTCATTGCCTCCATGTGATTCGGGACTGTACCCAAAAGCCACCTTTTTGCACGCCCTCTTGGACGTGGTATGATGGAAATCAAAGCACAGTGGGAACCACACAAGACTCTATGACGATCTCGGGTCAACAGACTACTCTGTACCAGTGTCACCAGAGAACTGCCATCTGACGTATGGTATAATACCATCTGGGAGTTCTCGGCGAGTCCGTCCAGTGTACCCAGTCTCTACTGAGCACCCGTACACCATCCTTGATGTCAAACACCGATGGATATGGGATCATCCATCGCCCATCATATGGGTCAAGATGCGTATACGCTAGTCTACTCTGGTGCATCGAAGCCCTGTCTCGATACACCCACGACTAGGAACAATTATAGGATGTACTAGTCGATTACCGTGGCCCCACTAGTATGATCTCATCATAGTCCCAGTAGTCGAGTACATATCCTAAGGGCTTTATCAACATGTAACATAGAGACAATCAAAGTACATGTGAAGATAAAGTACAACTAGATAGCATACTATCATGTCGAGCAAGAAAGTCCTCCCTATATATGTCCTAGCATCCACTACAATATACATCGTATGTACAGTAATGGCCTCTAGGGCATACATATAACTAACAATCTCCCATTTGCACTAGGGCCATATGTTATGGTATCTCATACTCAACCATCCCATAAAAGTCTCTACTGGGAAAAAGGCCTTTGTGAGTGGATCCGCGCTGTTGTCCTCTGTGTCTACTCTCCTAATCTCGATCTCCCTGGAGATCAACCATCTCCATGATCAGGTGATACTGCCTAAGAATTATATCTGGATTTCTGATGGGACGGTAGTTCCTTGGCTAAAGCCACAACCCCATTGTCACACAATGGTAGGAACGAAGTTCATCTTATGAACTTATATATATCCAGACTGCCTCTTTGGTAGCCTCCTTGGTAACGATGCATCTTGCTTTTAATCGTCTAGTATGTCACGGTATCTAGCTTGGAACTCTTCCAACATACCGTCACTCCACTGAGGGTAAAGACAATGCCTGTGACTGACATTCAGTCGTCCTTATCACTCTGGAACCTTTCCAGTGATTCTCCCAGGATCGATTGATACCATCTCACTACAACTAGTGAGTATCCTAACATCCAATTAGATCTATCTCATAGATCCAAGAACCCAGGATATAGGAGGTATCACTTTGATCCTATATGGAGAATCCTTGTGATAAGCGGAGATTAACCGAGCGTAGCATAGGAAACTCCTTCCCTATCAAGAGTATGTCATCCACGTACTCTACGAGGATCACCACTATACTCCCTACTACCTTTTTGTATATACAAGGTTCATCTACCATTTTGATGAAGTCAAACTCTTTGACTACCACATCAAAACAGACGTTCCAACTCCGTGATGCCTGTTTTATCATATAAAACATCTTGCACACGTTTCCGCTGCTCCCACTGTCTATGAAGCCCTCTGGCTGTATACTTATAGACGCTCTTTTCTAAAACATCATTTAGAAAAGCAGTCATGACACCCAACCACCAGATATCATAGTCATGGTATGTAGCCGTGGCAAGTAGGATCTGAATGGACTTAAGCAAAGATCCTTAGAAAAGGTTTCAACATAATCCATACCTGGTCTATGATGCAAACCTTTAACAAGTCTAGCTTTGAAAGTCTCAACTTTTCCATGTACACCAAGTAATCTTCTCAAGATATACTTGCTCCTGATGGGGATTTAACCCTTCAGATAAAGCAACCAAAGTCCATACTTTGTTGGTGTATAAGGATTCCATCTCAGATCGATAAGCATCCAGCCATTCTTACAGAGTCCCACTCCTGATGGCCAGCTCGAAACTAGTTGGGTCATCATCTCATGATGCAATCCTCGCTCTCACTGTCATAGAGAAACCGAAGTATCTCTCAGGTGGGTGAGGAACCCTACTAGATCGGCGGAGAGGCTGAGGTTCGTTGGTTACTATTGAATCCTTTGGTTCTACCAAATCATCAGCTGCAGTTTGTATGGCTGGAACCTTTCCAGTTCTACATAACAGACCTTGCCTCGAGCTTGTCCGGATTTTGCTTTTAGACACAGTCCGAACAACCCCAAATCTTAACAAGCTTAAGATACGGGCTCTTCCCTTTCTATATCACATATGAAGTGGTAGGCAACTGATTTGATTTGAACCCTATTCAATAGGTATGCAGCTTCTCAAGTGCATAACTCCCAAAAGGAAATAGGCAACTTAGTAGTACTCATCATAGAGCACACCATATCACATAGGGTGCTATTGCTCCGCCTCGATACACCATCGTGCTATGGTGTATACGGAGGAGTAATGCTGAGAGAGAATCTCATTCTCTTTTAGAATAGTCCAGGAATTCTGTGCTCAAGTATTCTCCTCCTTGATCTCATCAAAGGACATAATACTTTTACCCGTATTTTTCGGTTCTCTACTTCTAACTCATATTCTGTGAATATTTCAAAAGGTTCAGACTTGTGTTTCAACAGAAACATATGTCTGAATCTTGAGAGATTATCAGAGAATGTAATGAAGTACAAAGAACCGGTCCTGGCATATGTAGACAAGGGACTTTCATACATCAGCATGTATCAATCCCAAAAGTTCACTAACTCTTTCTCTGTTTCCAATAAACAGAGCTATGGTCATCTAATCTTTGTGACATGACTGGCAAGTTTCATAAGATGTAAATTCAAACTAATTTAAATATGCATCTATATGTAACTTCAGCCAGTCGGGTCGCATTGATATGACCTAGTCTACAATACCTCAAGAAGGATCCGTTCATATCTGAACTCTTCCTCTTGTGTGTGTTCATTATACTAAGAACTGCAGTTTGATTTAGAACGTCAATGCTTTTAGATAACGTTCCTGAACCGATCAACTCTTGATATAGGAAATGTTCAAAACATTATCCATACTATACAAAATTATATCCTTTCTTTACTAATAAAGAAAAAGATATGATGTTGTATATCAGGTTCGGTATCTAATAACATTTGTTCAGAATCAATGTATTCTGGTAATACAGGGTGATAGTGACCAACAGACTTGGTTGCAACACTTGCACCGTTTTCTGTCTCATGAAACTTATCACCCGTTCTCAGTTCTTTACCTATCTGTAGCCCATGTAACAGATTACATATGCGGGATCCTGATCCGGTATCACATACCCAGGACGTAAAGGATACTGAGAAACAGTTCTCTGTAATGAACACACCCGAAGATGATGCATCAGCATGCACTTTCTTCGTTTGGGCGGCACGGGAAATCTGGTATTCCCCAATTTCCTGCTCTGTCTTATAACAATTATAAGTTGGAGCGGGACCAACGTTCCCCAGCTGAGTATAACAAGCGGGTTCGGTCAATATATCCGTTTTATTATCTTGATTAAGGCGTGATATGGTCGCAACCTGGAGAGAGAGAGAAGAAAACACTCAGCGTATGCTCTTGCAAGATTAGATTGGTTATCTAATATATCTAATCAAGATGTCTCCCACTGTTTTAGTCAAATCTTCCTTCAAACCCTAAAAGGAAAGACTAGCCGGGATTAATTATACGCTACAAGTTCGCCAATCTTTCAGCCAGGCCAGTGTCGGTACTTTGAGGGAGGTCCCCCGTGCTTTCGCACGAACCTAATTACAGTAAACCTCGTTTTCCCAGAGGCGTAACCCCGTTAACACCTTTCTAGACACCTACTTGATCGATTAATTGTAATGTGTAAAACTCTCCCAGGAGTAACTCTTACTCGCAGCGGGTATCGGGATCCAACTATCTTATAGAAGGTATGCAATCTCATTGCAAATTTCAACACTTGAAATTCCCAATAATATTTTGCCCCAAGCGATCTATGACCTTGACTGAGTCAACAAACCATAGACTGCAAGTAAAGTTCAACCCGTCATTTCCCGATTGAATTAAACCCACCCGCACGACCCTTGACTGAGTCAACAAGGCCGCACGACTACCCTAATCCAATCGCATCATATGCTTTGCAGATAAGCACTAATCAGCTACCGCACACTACGCCTTGACTGAGTCAACAAACGCAGCACGAATACCAACTATTACTTATCTGAAATGACCGAGGGCTACGACAGGTTTTTAAGAAAACCCTTTGCGTAATGAACTTTATATCGTTGTAGAATCGAGTGATTTTTAAATGGAGTGTTTTTGAGGCTTTTCTAGTTTTGCTAAAGGGGTCACTCCCGGTGAAGGGATCGTCGGCCCTTTCCTCGTCGAATGAGGTGCGGGATATATCATATATATCACTGTGCAAAGCTGAAACTATAGAAGCAATCAAAAGACAAACCGAGTTTGTAGCATCTGCCAGTTATCGCTAAAGGAGTCACTCCCGGTGAAGGGATCTCGGTCCTTTCCTTATCGAATAAGGTGCAGGATGTTCTACAAGGAACACCGCGATGCAAAGCAAGAACTAGAGCTACCAGTTTTTATAAACAAGTTTCTACAACATCTTAGGTTTCTTTTATTTCATTAATCTCATTAATGAAGTCCCATTTTATTATGCTTCATAAGCATCACAGTTGAAACGAAATCTGCAATATAACATATATCTCATATATATTTAATATAAACATTCGTCTCAGGCAGTAATATGATCTCATCACAGAACATTGCAGCAGAAGAACACATATGAAATATTGGATATACTAGGATGTCCGTGTTTTCAATACGAGCCTGTATAAAACACGGATTCCACGGTCGCGATGAATAGCCAAACCCACATCCCTGACCCCTACGAGAGCGACAAGTAACACTGCCAATTCTAGGGTTAGGAGACCCGGTCTCGACTCCTCGAGATGGTCTCCCACTGGACCCTAGAACCCGGTTACTTGTGCTCCCCGCCTTGGGTCTACCTAATGCGGAAAAGTAAATAATATACAACGGTGACATCTTCCGCTACCTGGAAGTGCCCCAATAAAAGAATATTACATACAAATTAATTTTACATGAATGAAAAAGAAAAACTCTCATCTCACATAAAACCCCCGGCTATTCAAACGCGATGATCCAATATAACATATCACAGCAACACATAATATCTCATATCATCAACGTAAGCAAGTATTTATATCCCGATTGTCGTTGATGTATAGCAACGAAGCCGGCGATACACCACATACTACGCTTACGGTCACAGAAAAGAAAGTGTAAAACTACAACAGTTGGAATCCGCAACCTTCTTAGACATCACATGCCTAACCAAATGAATTCCTTAGACATCGCATGCCTAACAATTATAAACCCCGCATTTTAGTCTCATTATCGAGAACTCTTTTCAATATCAAGTCGGGCAATTCAACAAGATTCCCGACGTCCTGATCGAATGCTCGTCGCAAACTTTAGTAGACGGCCGCACCCCCGATACCGTCGACGAAGTGCACCAAGGTGGAACACCGCTACCGGGAGCACCCGAACGGATGCTTTCGGCGACGGGGTTCTCCTACAGTCACTTGGTCGGGGCTATGGAGTGAGGCTGTCTATTAAGTTTACCCGGCGAGTATCCGCTTACTCTACGTGATTGCGACGGACTTTTGATCACATCAAAATTCCGTGGTAACCGATCATCTGAGACTAAACTGCTATGTTTATAATATTCAAATTAGTCATCTCATAACTACCTGTGGATTCCAATTATTGTATCACATTCCAGATAAATAGAAAAAGTTAAACTTTCCAATCGAATCATCAAGCACCCAAGATTTCCCCAATATATTTCAACACTTGAAAACAGTTTAAAAACATCCATTACATGCCACAGTACCAATGGTCCAGCCGTAGAAGGGTCAAGCCAACGCCTCACATGTGGCACGCCGTACTGCCCCAAACCCTAAGGTTCAAAAGGCAGTTCAAGACGGTCACATAATCGAGTTAAGGTTTGTTGTCTTCTAGAGGGTCCACCGAGTTACTTGCACGACTTAGAACATTCTTAAACACGAGGAAAAATCCAACTTTTGAAAAATTTTCCGACAGGGGAAAAAGTGAGTTATTGATATCCGTTCGAACTTTTTAACAGTTTCTAAAAGTTATCCGGACAAAACTAAACAAAGTTAAAATATCCGATCGAATCTTTAAATCCCCAATACAACCCAGATAATTCAGCAGTTGAATAATAAAAAATAAAAATTTCCAGAAGACTCAGCACTTGAAGACAAGAATTACTGTGCAAGACACGTGGTGTGACTCACCAAAATGGCCGTGGAAACGCCGCGAAACCCAGGGTGGGGCCGCGGTTCCGCGGCTTTTTTGTCGAGTCAGCAACACGTGCTTCACAGTAACTCATAGAATTCCCTGCTGAATTTTTTGGCAATTTTTAATTTGGAAAAATCACAGTTTTGAAATTTTTCCAGAAAGTGGGTTTTATCGGGTTTTCCGGGTTCGATCGGACTTTAAACATCGTCTAGACTTCGCCTAAAGCTCTAGCTTGGCTCTGATACCACTGTAGGGTTGCTAGGCACGCGCACAAGGGTCTACGAGGCATCAACCATGCCCGATTTAAAATTTAGCCGTGCCGAACAACCCGAATACGGAACTTTAAACTAGAGATTAGGCGAAAACTAACATGCTAAACATTTTAACGCTAAGTGAGACGGATTACAACCTTTGTAGATCCGGTCCTTCACTTCATATGCTCCGTGTTGTGGTCCCTTCGCTGTGATCATCGGGATCCGGACTCTCGAGAGGTTCCACGAAGAGAAAGACGCAACCTTTGCTTCCGATCTTCGATACTAAGATGATCTACCTTGAAGTTTCTTTAACACAAACTAACACTCATGAAATGATGTGAACACCCTCATCTAAATGGCAAGGGAAGATGAGGATGATGAAGTAGGATTTTTTGCTCTATTTATTTATCTTTTTCTCACTATTATTCATCACTTTTGAAAAATCAAGCAAGGTTTTTCATGAAAGAATCAAGGAGGAAGAAGATGAATAATGTTGAATCCTTTTGTGATGAATAGGAAATGAAATAATATGATAGATAATGCAACCAAGGTCAAGCTAACTCTTGTAGAGAATTAACTAGGGTTAGAGGTTTGGTTAGGTTAAGGAAATATCTAGCATAATATCTTTACAAAGACAAAGAAAGAAAGCTTCTAGAAACATCTAGAAAACCTTAACCCTAATCAAACCCTAACCATGTTTAATCTCTACTAAACAAGTTTCATTATTTATCATATCATGTTACAATATTATATATCACATATATAATATTTATCGTAACAAAATAAAATAATACAATTAACATATATCGCATATATATCAATGTATTACCCGAGTGAGAAAAAGAATCTTTTAGTGAGCTAATATTAGTTAATGCAATTTAATATATCATATATATTATTATACATTAAATTATCGAATCAAAACTTGATCCGACAATCCGGCTATATCGCATATAACCGACTAATATTTATCCGTACCGATTCATCGAATCAATACTTGATCCGATGACCCGGCTGATATCAAATATCGCGAGAATAGAATACGGTATCTCATATCGTATTATCCTCGGTCCCGCACATATCACATATGTGCTCCTACTCCGTTTTGCCTGAGTCAAGATACCTCTGTGTAGGACTCTAAAGAATCGTCAATACGCCGGCAGTAGGTGATGATCATATCAAACACCCACAAGCTGCAAGCGGTCAGCTAAACGTAACAGCTACCCAGGTATTGAGCGCTCAGAAGATCAACAAGCAAGCCTGTAACTTCTCCTGCGAATCCAAACAGTAACACTCCCGTACAGTCCGGTCTCGTCGTCTGATATGTTGCATATCTCGCCTAGGGGTGGTAAAACGTCAGACCCCAGTAGCTCGATAAGTCGTGTCGATATGAGGTCTATAACAGTTCGAGAAACTACTGATAACACTTACCAGTAAATCTCAGCAACCCTGGCCAGGGATTTCCGGTTATAGCCAATCGAACACAGCACAACATCAACTCCCTATACCGGGAGAGACGAATCCCCTCCTATCGCTCATTGCCTCCATGTGATTCGGGACTGTACCCAAAAGTCACCTTTTTGCATGCCCTCTTGGACGTGGTATGATGGAAATCAAAGCACAGTGGGAACCACACAAGACTCTATGACGATCTCGGGTCAACAGACTACTCTGTACCAGTGTCACCAGAGAACTGCCATCTGACGTATGGTATAATACCATCTGGGAGTTCTCGGCGAGTCCGTCCAGTGTACCCAGTCTCTACTGAGCACCCGTACACCATCCTTGATGTCAAACACCGATGGATATGGGATCATCCATCGCCCATCATATGGGTCAAGATGCGTATACGCTAGTCTACTCTGGTGCATCGAAGCCCTGTCTCGATACACCCACGACTAGGAACAATTATAGGATGTACTCGTCGACTACCGTGGCCCCACTAGTATGATCTCATCATAGTCCCAGTAGTCGAGTACATATCCTAAGGGCTTTATCAACATGTAACATAGAGACAATCAAAGTACATGTTAAGATAAAGTACAACCAGATAGCATACTATCATGTCGAGCAAGAAAGTCCTCCTTATATATGTCCTAGCATCCACTACAATATATATCGTATGTACAGTAATGGCCTCTAGGGCATACATATAACTAACACTTGGAGCTTCTGCTGCTGCTCCTGCGCTTTGGTCACTGATCGCGTAAGCGGTCGATGACCCGTAGATATGCGACTGTCCTCTTTACCAGACGCCATGTAGACGGTATGAACTACAATGCCCCCTGACTTAGGGCGTTTGGGTTCACCACCTTTGATATTCGTCATCGGCGTTGGCACTTTCTCCGACCTTCTTCTTTTATGGGCCGTAGAAGTTGAGGGGGCCATTGCTTTGGGCACCCAAGCAGTCTTCACCTTTCGTTGCTTGACCTGTGGATTTTCTTCTTGCCGACCTTTCGACTTCTTCTGTTGGCGAGAGGGGTTAGGACCAATGACAGATTCTCGGACTCATCGCCATGTCTTATAGATCCTGGAGGACAGCGATTGAGAGGCCTGCTCCATTTTTTCTGCTTCCACGGTAGTCTCTACTGGTGGAGGAGATCTTTTGAGCACCGCAGTTGGCGAGTTTCTATGTACCCTATTCAGTAGCTCGAAGCTGTTCCCGGTGGGAACAGTAGCGTTAACTTCCACCGTCGGAGCTGGCGGAGTCATCCCAGAAGGGGAGTTGCCCCCGGTCCTCCTTACCCGGTGCCAGTGGCGTCGTCGGGCGCGACGAGTTGTCGGTATTGGTTCAGAGACAGAAACAACTTCTTCTTGCCCCCTGTTCAGGTGTGGGGCTGTTGCCAGCATCAGCCTATTGAAGACTGATATCTTTTGAGCAGGAAAAGCAGGAGTGGGAATTGGGACAGTCAATCTTGTAAAGACTGATCTCTTAGCAGGAGAAGCCGCCTTGACGACTTAAGGAGCAAGTTTGGCTATTCTTTTCGGAATAACCTTTTCTGGGACTGCAAGCTTCATCGTGGGCCCGCAGGAGTTTTGGCCCAGCCTGGAGGAAACCGAGGCTCTGGTGTTGGGCGACCCGTTGAGAGGGGTCGCAGTAGCTGAAAGTAGATCGAAGACTGACTTCTTAGGAGCTTCTTGTACGGGCACGGGGGTGCTGAAGCTTGTTGGCGGAAGCATAGTTCCGAAAAACAACCCCGTGGTGGCTTGAGTAGTCTACTCCACGGGCATGGTGAATAAAGAGGCCGCTTTGGGCCCGTAGGTTATGCCCCCAGTTGAGGCCGGACGCGAGCTGCAGCTGCAGTTAGAGCACTTCGAACAGGTAGAGGCCATCGATGCTTGATTTCTTTTCTGCGCCAAGCAAGAGACCAAATCTTAGTAAACTTGAAATCCAAAGGCAACCATTAACAAACCTCGATTCGTTCGCGAAGACGACACACGAAGTGTGGAGTGGAAAGAGGAAAAGGTCCCACCGGGCGTGCCAGAATCTGTTCCCCTCCGAATGGCGGCCGAGACATTAGGACGTCTTGCCTGAGATTCGGGGCAGATGCTATTTGGTTTTATCCGCCCACCTCTCCGAAGATGCCAAGTTGATTTATGGCACCGTGTATCGGAGGTTTAGACGGATGCGGCCGATGTAGCAGACTTCGTCAGATTCCCCTTCGCTTGAGGGGTTTTTGATTGTGGGGACGCTCTTCCCTGCAGGCACAAGCCTCCGCAGTTAATTACGCTACCGCATCGCGGTAACAACTTTCTCCTTCTCCAGAATTTCACTTCGTGTCGTGGGTGTTTGTTTTGTTTGTGGTTGCTCGTGGATTGTATACGGAGACTAAGTTATGCCGTCGCCCGTAGGACGTGGATTAGTCCAAATCCGTATTTATTTGGATTTGGGTTTGGTGTTTTAGTTTAAGGATACGTTAGCCATATTGAGGCTAAGATCAACTTAAACGTTTGTTAAGGATACGTTAGTCTAATTTCCAGACTAAGATCTACATAACGGGATCGTCTAGATCCATTTCCAGTTTAGGGACATGGATGTCCATAGGTAGTTTAAGGACGCTTAAGTCCGTGAGTTTAAGGACCCCACAGTCCGTGTTTTAGTTTAAGGACGCATAAGTCCGCGGGTTTAAGGATCCCACAATCTGTCTTTTGGTTTAAGGACGCTTAAGTCCATGAGTTTAAGGACCCCACAGTCCGTGTTGATGTGTGGTTGTCGGGACCCATCATCTCTCTGACGTCGTTGAAGGAATACAACAATAGGAGTCAAAGGAGTTTGGAGATGTACCCTTCAACCGGTCGTAAATTGATTTAAGAGAGCAGCTGTGCTCAATCAATTTAATTTGAGGACTTACGGCCATGATTGGGCTAAGTCCAGTTGAAAAATATTCAAAGCTTTTATTTATTTTTGGTCTATTATACCTGTGCTAGGGCTTTGCCCACATTCAAATAATGCATTGCATTACTTTTTATTTTTGTTTGGGCTCTGCCCATAAAGGATGCAGAGCATCAATTTGTTTTGGGCTCTGCCCATTTATAAATGATGCAGAGCATCAATTTTACTTGGGCTCTGCCCTTTTATTGCTTTGCAATTTATTTTGGCCTGCTAGGTCTTTTTGACTTGGGCCTGGCCCTTTAGCAAAAGAAATGCATTGCATTTGTCAGGCGTTTTGCGCCAATCAAAGAGCGAAAGCGCTTGTAGTAAGGACACGTGTCATGCAAGCGCAGTGCGCTGCGCCAGTGCGCTGTGCTTGCGCTGCTGACACGTGGCGCGCTGTGGTGAGTTGCACCAGTTTCAGAGAGCAAGGCTCTATTTCAAAAGCGCTTAGCGCAAATGGTTCAGATGCCGACACGTGGCGCTCTCTGGTGGCTTGCGCCAACCCAAGAGCGCAACAACGCAGTTTTGCAAGTGCAATGCACTATTAACTTAAGAATCTTTTAGATTCCAGAACCAATGGTTTATAAAAGAAGTGCAAAGCACTGCTTGGTTTCTTGATCTAATTTAGATCAAAGAAAACAAGTGTTTCTTATCTTTGTTGATCACGGAGAATCCATGGTTCATAAGTGCAAAGCACTATTATTATTATTTTTTTGTTTTTTATTGAAGATCATTGATCTTGTTCTTAGATCAATGATCTATTAGAAGAAATTCTTCTATCTAAAAGGTCTTTTACCTTTTTTTTCTTCTTGAAATTTCTTCAGAGTTCTCTCTGTTTGAAAATTTTGATTTCTCACAAAATGTTCATGCCTTTGATTTGGGGTCTAGAGGCCTTTATATAGTGTCCATAAATTTGTTAAAGAGATCTTTCTCTGAGTGATTTGGGGAATTTTCCCCACCGTTGGATATTTGATCCAAGGGCTTCTATTTTACAGAAGGCAATCTTACTGTTTTAACAAGAACAGAAAAAATCTTACTCGAATTTAATTCTGTTTGGCGCAAACGCCCCAGCGCGTGACACGTGTCAAGCAGCGCAAAGCGCAGCACAACTGCGCTGACACGTGTCGTGCAGCGCATAGCGCAGCGCAACTGCGCAGCGCATCTGTGCTGACACGTGTCGTGCAGCGCACGTCGCAGCGCATTTGCGCTGACATGTGTCGCGCAGCGCAGCGCTTGCGCAGCTGAAGCGTTGCTTCCTTTAATTTTGTTTTAAATAGTGCTTTTCTCTGATTGGGCGCGCTGCGCTGATGTGTCGACTTTTGACATGTGGCGCGTTGCGCGCAGCGCAAAGAATCTGAAGCGTTGCTTCGAATTTTGAATTTTGAAATTCAAACAGAGCTTTGCTCTGATTGGGGGAAACACTTGCGATACCCCGGAATTAACCACGTGACAGTTGCCGACAATTTTTTTCGCTCATCTGTCGTGCTTCTCTGATCTCTACGATTTTTGCGTTCCATTCGCTTGAAATGCTGTCGATGAGCAACGCATCCTTGCCACCAATCTTTAAAGGCCATGCATTCCTCGGTAGGGTGTGTGATCCTCCGATGATATAAGCAGTAGTTTGGATGTGCATCTACTTCGTCAGGGAATGTATTTTCTGAAGTGTCTTCTTTGAAAGGTGGCAACTTCATTCCCATCGACAGGGCTTTAGCGAACTGCTTCCTTGTCTTAAACCTGCTTTTGCTGGCGGCAGAAGTGCTTCTATCTGGTTGGGGTACTCTATAGCTTCTCAATACCGAAGCTTCTTCAACGTGACGCCAACGCTTGCCCTTTCATATATGGCTGTTTCACGGTCTCGGTCAGATTTTCTTTTCTGAAGAGTTTCGCTCAGCAGTCTGTCAATCAACTCGTCCGATGGCTCCAGGAATTTTGGTTCCGGTTCTAGATCTGCCCCTAGTTTCTCTGCATCAGGAGCTTCTTTGCCATTTATTGATGAGTGAGAGTTTATGTGGCAGCTTTCCACATAATCCTCAGGCTTTTTTGAAGAATTGTCTCCTTCATCAGCGTCATCGGCTTCATTTTCAAAAACATGCTTAAAGAATGCATCCAACGTGATTGGGGTCCATGCCTTCTGGCTATATTCTTCCAGTGCATCGATGTATTTCTGCAGACCTGTACGGCTGTCTTCGGGTTGGATGGGATTCTTAGCCTTCTTCTTTTTCTTTAAAGATTTTGGAGGCTTGGCCTGAATGTTTTGTCCACCTTCACCAACTTTCAGCATTGGACGCGGCTTCAGCATCCCCTCAATAATCTCGGGCTCCAGCGGGCTCTTCCACCTAATCTCCGGACATGCTTGGAGATCTTTCAACGTACTTTTGGTCCTTGTCGAAAGAACAACTTCCCATGGAGCTTCCTCTATAAATGAGCATGATGCCCCTGGCGTGTACATCTTTTTTGGAGTGTGTGGTTATGGCGGGCTTACTTTCCAATTCTCGAACAGTGCGAATTTTCCCTGTTGGTATTGGTCCTCAATCCAGCCTTTGAAAACGAAGCAATCTTCTATTGGATGGCCTACTGCTCGGTGGTAGGGGCAGTAATTAGGATTGTTGGCGTCACCCAACTGCAGTGGACGTCTTGGATCTGGCAAATTGATGAGACTGTTACGCACCGCTAGTTCGAATAGCCTCCTCATTTTATCCCGGGGAAACGAATAAGGGCGTTTTAGCTTCTCGTTGAAGAATTGATGTCTATCATTTTGGTGATCAACTGGTTTTGGACCACTGGGTTGCTGCTGAGCATTGGCGACGAAGGTCACTTTCCCTTTCATCTTTTCGTTTCGAGGCTCCATTTTCGAGGACGACGGTCTATGGCTCATCTGATCCATTTGGGCCAGCTTGTCAATCAAGGCCTGGAATGTAGTCGGCTTGAAAAACATCATGAACTGGGATATGGTCGCATGCGGATCGAGGGTACCCACAAACATGCCTACTGCAGGAGCCTCTTTTATGCACTGTTTGCACTTCGACCATAGGTTCCGCCACCGTATCGCGTACTGAACCCATGTTTCGCCTGGCTTCACCCTGACATTAATTAGTGCGATGATCGGGGTGTGCTCGCTAGTGCTTGCAAATCTTTGAGTAAACAGTAGCTCTATTTTTGCAAATATCTTGATAGAGTCATTCGGGAGCTCGGAATACCACTCGAATGCTGTCTCCGACAATCTGCCAACGAATTGGCGAAGCAGTAGCTTATCGTCACCTCCGGTGTTGCCGCACAGAGCCTTGAACTGAGCGACATGTTGATGGGGATGCCTGTCCCCTTGTATACGTGGAACTTAGGGATTGTATATCCTGGCGGGAACTTTATTTGATTGTACCAACCCGAATAGGGTCGTCCAGTCTTGACGATTTGGCCGGCCGCTTCGCTCGCCAGATGAGCTCATATCTGTTGAGCTATATAATCATCGAGCGCGGTTTTCGAGATTGTTTCCTCCTTTGCAGCTGAAGAGGCCGGAAGAGGATTTGATGTCTCTCCTCTTTCGTCTGCAATTATTACTGGAGGCTCTTCAGCTGGAAGATCCAGCTGTATCATCATTCCGACCATATCTTGGAATATAAGCGTCATTTGTTTTATTTTGGCAGCTTGTTCAGCGGCCTCTTTGTCTTTCCTCTCGAGCATTCTTCGGAGGAACTCGGCATCAGTTTCCTATTCCTGACGCTGCTCCGACGATATTTCCGGGCTTGCTTTTGGCCCAGTGAGTGCGTCTATGGTTGTCAGCATCTCCTGGAGCTTTTGCTGTTATTGCTCCTGAGCCTTTGTCACTGATCGGGTGAGTGGTCGATGGCCCATGGAGATATGGTTATCCTCTTTCCCGGATGCCATACAAACAGTGTGCACTACCATGCCTCCAGACTTGGGGCATTTAGGTTTAGTGCCCTTGAGATTCGTCGCAGACACGGGGATTTTCTTTGGCCTTCTCCTTTTGTGGATGGTCGAAGTTGAGGGGGCCGTTGCAGCGGTAAACGACATCGTTTGTGGTACGACAGGATGGTCCTTCTCTTACCTAACTTTCATCTTCTTCGGTCGGCGGGAGTAGTCTTGGTTGATCACCGAGTCTTGGACCTGTCGCCGAACCTTGTGAATTTTAGAGGACAGCCGCTGAGGGGGCTGTTCTAGCTTCGCCTTTGTAACGTTCTCCATAGGTGGAGGAGACTATTTTAGCACGGCAGTTGGCGAATTCCTGCGCACCCTGTTAAGTAGTTGAAAGTTGTTCCCAGTTAGAACAACAGTATCAACTTCCACCGTTGGAGCTGATGGGGTAAGTCCGGAAGGGGAACTACCCCCAGCTTTCCTCACTCGGCGCCAGTGGCGACGTCGAGCACGTCTTGCAGATGGGATCACCTCTATTGTCGGGGTAGCTTCATCATGCCCCCTGTTCTGGTGAAGAGTTGCTGCCGGTGCCAGCCTATCGAAGATTGACGTCCGCTGAGAAGAAACGTCCAACCTATCGAAGACTGATTTTTGAGCAGAGAAATCAGCCTTGGTGACTTCTCCCAAAGCGGGATTCGGAACGGTCAGTCTTGCAAAGACTGATCTTTCAGCAGGGGAAATCGCTTTGACGATTTCCTCTACTTGAGCCGGAATGGCTATCCGCTTTGGGATAACCCCTTCGGGTATTGCAGGCTTTTTCATGGGACCATTGGAGGTTTGGCTTAGTCTGTTAAAGACCGAGGCGTTGGATTTGGGTGACCCGTTGAGAGGGGACGCGGTAGTTGCAAGCCGATCAAAGACTGACTTTTTCGGAGCTTCTTGCAACGGCAATGGGGCGTTGAAGCTCATATGGTGGGAGCATGGTCCCAAAGAATAGCCCAGTGGTGGCTTGCGTCACCCGTTCCACTGGCATCGCGAAAATGGAGGCCACTTGAGGCCCATAGGTCACTCCTCCAGTGAGGACGGAGTGGGAATTGTTGCAGTTGGAGCAGTTAGAAGCCATTGATCTTCTTTTTCTGCACGGAGCAAAACACCAAATCTTAGTACCTCGAATCCATGGGCAACCACATTAAACCGTGATTAGTTCGTGAACACGGCATATGAAGTGTGGAGTAAAAAGAGGAAAAGGTCCCACCAGGTGTGCCATAATTTGTTCACCATCGAAAGACGCGACTGGGACGTTGGGACGTCCGGCCTGAATTATAGGGGCAGATGCTATTTGGTTTTATCCAACCACCTCTCCGAAGATACCAAGTTGACTTATGACACCGTGTATTGGAGGTTTAGACGGATGCGGCCGTTGTAGCAGACTTCGTCAGATTCCAGCTCATTGTGAGGGTTTTTTATTGTGGGGACGCTCTTCCCTGCAGTTGCAAGCCCTTGCAGTTAATTACATTACTGCATCGCGGTAACCATTTTCTCCTGCTCCAGAAAGTCACTTCATATGGTGTGTGTTTGTTTTATTTTTGGTTGCCCGTGGATTGTATACGGAGACTGCTTTATGTTGTCGCCCGTAGGGCGTGGATTAGTTCAAATCCGTATTTTCTTAGATTTGGGTTTGGGTTGGTTTTAGGAGCGTTAGTCTTGTTTTAGGCTAAGGTCAACTCAAACGTTTGTTGAGAATACGTTAGTCTAATTTTAGACTAAGATCTACTCAACAGGATCATTTAGATCCAACAAAAGAGCATTTGGTCTCTATTGTTTTAGTTTAGGGACATTGCGGTCCATAAGTTTAAGGACATCATAGTCCGTGGAGTTTAAGGACATCATATTCCATAGTTTAAAGACGTCATAATCTATGGGGGTTTAATTTAAGGACGTTGCGGTCCATTGGTTTTAAGGACATCATAGTCCATGAGTTTAAGGACCTCATAGTCCATAGAGTTTAGTTTAGGGACGTTGCGATCTGTAGTTAGTTTAAGGACATTACGGTCCATTGTTAGTTTTAGGACGTTGCGGTCCATTGGGTTTCTGGTTGTCAGGACCCGCCACCTCTCTAAAGACGTTGAAGAATTACAACGACACATATCAGAGGTGTGAAGAGATATACCCTTGAACCAATGTTGGTTGGGAGATCTGTAGTCAAGTTTGGGACTAAGATTAGTTAAAAAGATTTAGGTGTGTATGGGCTCAATTAATCTGAATTAGGGGTCTGTGGCCAATTTGTGCTCGGCCCACTCAGTTAAAATGTTAACATTTAATTAAGCTCAGTCATTTTTTATTTAACAATGCTGAGCATTGGTTTTGAGTTCTGATAATTTTTTGTCTTTTATTGAGTGTTGAGCACTCATTATGGCTCTGGGGCTTTATTTAAAGAACAGTTTATGTTCCCTCGGCGCCCACATGAGGAGCACGTGGCATGCTTGGTGCTGAGCGCCAGACTTAGAGCGCTAAGGCGCTTTCTGTGAGATAGCACACACGTGAGGAGCACGGGGCATGGTTGGCGTTGAGAGCCAGTCAATGAGTGCAGAGCGCTTCTTGTGAAATAGCTCACGCGTGAGGAGCACGTGGCGCGCTTGGCGCTGAGCGCCAGCCAATGAGTGCAGAGCGCTCTTTATTAAGTAGCGCCCACATGAGGAGCACATGGCACGCTTGGCGCTGAACGCCGGCCCATGAGTGCAAAGCGTTCCTTATGAAATAGCGCATACGTGAGGAGCAAGTGGCGCGCTTGGCGCAGAGCGCCAGCCAATGAGTGCAGAGCGCTCTTGATCAATTTTGTGCTCTGAAAATTAAGTTCTCGTTTATAGGAGACTTTGTCTTGTGGTTCTAAGAACAAGGTTCTTATTTTTATAGGAGATGTTACAATCTCTTATGTTTTTTGTGAAAGACTTTGTCTTTATGGATCTGTGATCTGAAGAGAATTAAGTTCTTCTCCCCCTTTTTATGATGAGATGCTATGATCTCTTTTTGTGAAAAACCACTCTCTTATAGATCTATAATATAGAAAAAGAACTAAGTTCTTCTTTTTTTGACGAGATGCCGAATCTCTTGGTTTTTTTATGAAAAACCTAGTATTATGGATCTGTGATCTACATAAAGAACTGAGTTCTTATGATGTGAGAGTTAAACTCTTAAAAATTCAGGAGATGTTATGATCTTTCTTCTTTTATTTACCTTGAAAAAAAATTCTTCTTCCGAGAGATTGCTCTTCTCTTTGAAATTTCTCAAAATTTGTGGGGGGGGGGATTTCTCTGTGTATGAAACTTATGGGGAGTTTCTTCGATCCAAGACTTGAAGTCTTGGGGCCTTTATATAGGAGAGGCTGATTTGTTGAATCAGTTAAGGAAATCTTCCTCTGATTGATTTGGGGATGTTTCCACACCATTGGATTTTTGATCCTAAAGCTTCTGTTTTACAAAAGACAATCTTTTTGTTTTTAACAAGATTGGAAAAATATTTTCCATACAGAACTTATCCTGTATCTTGGTGATTTTTAATCACCATTGGATTTTTGATCCAACGGTTCTCTGATTTACAGAGCACAATCTTTCCTGTTTGGAAAGATTTGAGGAGTATTCCCTCAACAGAATTTTATTCTGGTAATTTGATGATTTATCATCTTCGTTGGATCTTTGATCCAACGGTGGAGAACATTTAGTTCTAGCGCTTGGTGCTCTCGTGCCTTGCACATGAGTGCTGCTTCAGAGTCTTTGACTCTTAGCACTGGCACACTTGGCGCTAGCGCTCTCGTAGTTTGCACGTGAGCACTGCTTCAGAGTCTTTGACCCTTAGCACTGGCGCACTTGGCGCTAGCGCTCTCGTACTTTGCACGTGAGCGCTGCCTCAGAGTCTTTGACTCTTAGCACTGGCGCTCTTGGCGCTAGCACTCTCATGCTTTGCACGTGTGCACTGCCTCAAAGTCTTTGACTCTTAGCGCTGGCGCTCTTGGCGACAACGCTCTCATGCTTTGCACGTGAGCGCTGCCTCAGAGTCTTTGACTCTTAGCGCCAGCACTTTTATGAAGCGCTGCTTCATTTCAAATTTCAAAATTTGAACAGAGCTTTGCTCTGATTGGGGGAAACAGGAGTATTGTTGATTTTATATGTTTTTTCATGCTTAATTTTAATTACCGCAATCAAGACGGTTTCGTTTGGTAGCTAGCCGGTTGAGTACGGGTCGATACACATGGAGATGGAATCTTTTTCTTTATGTTTTAATGAGTTAAATCCAAATATGTCGAGATTTGTTTTAAGATCAACTAATGAAATAAAGGATGATAAAAGATCTTGTTAGGGTTAGGATTAGGTTAGTTTGAGTTAGGAATTTCTCACTCCTTTCATTGCCATTCTTAATATCGGTGTTACAGTAATCGGCAACAACGGAGATTAGCACGACTAGGAAGGAACTTGTAAGTATAAACTAGGCTTTCCATGCTTAGTTTCTTCCTTTTGGTCCTTGTCCGTCCGTTCTTGGCTCTTAGCCCTAACCTCCGGTTAATTCAACCACAACCGGTCTAACTAGGGAATCACTGCTATCATGTAGGATATGGTGCCGTAGTGAGTGGATTGTGGTTGAATTAAAGGGAGTCCGCATTAAGGTGTTGGGTAAAGAAAAGAGTAAGAGAGATTTTCTTCTCTCAAACTTTCCTTCTTCTGTCCTAACAAGTGAGAAATTACTCACCCATTTAAAAGATAAAAAAAAAAGAAAACAAGAAGGAAGGTAGAAAGAGATGAGGTTAAGAAAGTTACAACTAGCTATTTGAGATCTCGCCATGGTAAGGATCTTACTCAAGCATCATGGTTGTAAAAGATAAAGAAAAATAGAAGAAGAAAAACAAAAGAAAAACAACTATAAAATAATACGACTAGATTAGCAAATGAAAAATTGCAACAATAAATAAATAAATAGACATGCAAGATAAAAAAAACTATTTTTTTTTAATTTTTTTATTAATCATCACTCATTAACTCACTACAATTTTTTCATGGACAAAGATAATAAGGAAGAAGAACTACAGAATTAAACCTAAAATCTAAATAAAGAAAAGCACACCCTAATTTGGCTTTGAGCTCTGCTATTTATAGGCAGGAGAGTGAAACCCTAGGTATACATTCTGAGCCAATCATGAGATTACAAAACTACCCCAAAAGAGCCGAGTCAACGCTGTTATGATGCAGCTGACACTGTTCAGACGCGGCCGCGGTTCCGCGGCAGAAGTGTCATTTTGGATGCGGTTCCACGGTCATTTAGTTGAATTAGGGGTCCATCTTCTCAGGCTTCTCCATGTTGCTGTTCTCTTCTGTTTGGTATACTTGGTTTCTCAGAAACTCTACATTTTTCTTCCAGATTTTCAGCAGATCAAAAAGCTGAATTGATATGGACTTTTTGCCTTGATTTTCTTGAGCTCCGCGTAGAAGTCTTGGATCTTGTGCTTCCCTTGTACTTTGTGCATGAAAATGACCAATGATTTGCCATTTTGTCCCTTGAACTGGTTGGCGGCATTATACGGATAGTGCGCGGAAACCCGTATTTATCTATGGTTGACAGAAGTCCGGAATTTGTTATGCTTTTTCATGAATTTCACTACTTAGAGCTGAGAACCTGTAACCTGTAATTATTTAGCAAACACGGATCACGAGTACCTGCCTATATGTAATGTGATCAAGAATGGGCAGTATAAAAATGCAAAAATCTGATATGAACAAATACCTCTAAACTTATCTTTTGCTCGTCCCGAGCAAAGCCAATTTATTCAAAAAAATCCTAACCTCACATTCACAGGGAATGCGATTGCACTGAGCTCGTGTAACAAGCCGTTAAACCTCAAGGTGTCCCTAGTAGGAGGAGTGTTGTCTTCTGAGGGTTTTCAGCGGATACTACCCACAAAATCCGATCAATTTGGCCGTTAACTCTAATTCTTAAATTCAGTATTCTAGCAAGAAATTCTATCATCTTCAACTTAGAAACCATCAACCCGTATTTTTCACACTTTCTTTTCATTTAGTTTAAGATCATATATGTTTTGCCGGTTTATAAAGCTTTCAACATCTCCTGAATTTTCCTTCTAAGGCGTAATCTTAACTCATGAATTTATATCATCTCTACTGAAGATATAAGCCCTATCTTTTATTCCTATCTCTCCTCTAGACTCTAATCATATACCCCTACGTGTGTGTAATTATCACCCATACACTTGGAAATTCAATTCAAACTATCATACTCTCGTCCATCTTCCAAAATACTTTTTAGTTGGTGAATTCTAGATGAAATCACACGTCCTTCATGCGGCCGTTAATACTTCTTGAGGTACTAAACGACCAATTACAAAATGTGTTGCGCATTTAGGCGTAATTCCTTGTCTTGAAACACCTAAGGCTTAGCTGTGACTCCCAAACCACTTGGTCCAAGGCACTAGGTGATAAAGCACCCTCGTTATATATTTTTTTATGCTGCCTTAAGCAATTACAAAACCAGTGTTCATTTTTTTCTTTCTTCACCACTTATACTTTTATTTTATTTTCCTTCATACTAAGAATTTTAGACAAGAGCATTTCAAGGTATCATCTTCTATCCCAAGTTTCAAGATGTGTGTAAGTGCGTATAGTATGGTATATATTTTCAGAATTAGGACTTAAACTTCAGAATTATTTTTCAGACCTATACTTCAAATAGAGATTTCAATACTCTTCCCTTATTTCGACTTAGCCCAAGAACTGAACTCAAAATTTGCTTATTTCTAAATAAACTGCAAGGACGTATATTTTCTACAGTTAAACTTTAAAAAAGGTTATTTTTAGGGTTTTTAATTTACTAAGTTTCGGATCTAGTTTTTCCTAACTAGTCAACCGTCATGTTGAACTTGAGTCAAATATGGCCAATATTGAAATTTTCATTTTTTTTTAATTTTCAAAATTTATATATATATATTTTTATATTTTTTTTATGAAGATGCAATGCAGAAAAATAAGATACGGAATTTAATATGCAAAGAAAAACAAATATGTACAAAAAAAATGCAAATGCAATACAAAGATAACTATTTACAATCAACCCTCATCCCCAAACTTACTGAAAGCAGTGTCCTCACTGCTCCCTGTGGCGTCTACTAGACGCGGCCTCACTGGTCCCAGCCTTACCTCTATCTGTCCCCCGTCCCCTCGATCGTGATCGTGATCATTCCTCTCTTTCTAGGAGGGTGGACATTCCTTGTTCCAGGCTCGTTAGTCGCTGATCAAAATTAGTCAGCATCCCTATCACTCGTTCTACCCCCTATGGATTCGTCGAATTAAGCACGCTTGCGCAGCGGGGCTAAGCTCTTCATCGCTTGCTGTGGAGCTCGAGCTAGGGGTCTTGTCCATCACGTCCTCGATCAGCTCGGTGCGCGACCATAAATTATGAAGTCGTGTGTAGGACGTGGAGACAACCTCAAGAAGGGGTCGAATTGGAATCCCACCATGCATGTAAAATTCAAATTCCTCAACAGAAAGGAAATGACGACACAGTTGTGTTACCAACATTGGGCATGGATAATTGGCCGCCCGTTTGCCGGCGCCAATCGAGTGAAGCAACACAGTGCACATGTCGTAGCTAGGGTTTTGAGTCATCAATATGTGCACTATGTGTAGGGATGGTGTAAAAAATGTTGTGTTGTGCGAACTTCCAAAAATATTGTTTTGTGCCCAACGACACACAGTTAAAACATTCGTAAAAAGCGTGTGAGCCTGAATGCCCTTTCGGGGCTCTCTCGAACAGTCATTTCCCATTAAGGGTGGGTAGTCCTCAAATCGGAGGGGTTGATCGTGAATGGGGAGTCGTGGTATTAAGGTGACTTCGTGAATGAAGTCCCTATCGATTAAAATTTCCCGATCCCCCCACAGTAATCTAATGTACCTGTGTTCTGCCAGACAACCCTCCTCCATACATTCATAAAAACGCGCAACAAGATCCGGAAGCGCGAATGAGTTCGGATGGTTAAATAATAGAAAGTTCTATCCACGCTTTCAGATCTCGTCGCCGAAATAACTATCGTAAGCATTATGCGCAAATAAATGGGAGAAATCCCTTTCAAAATGAAGTGTCGGGGCCATGGAATTAATTTGCAGAAAGCTAAAATTTTTATATAGGGGATAAGAGAAAAACAAACCTCCTCTGAAAATTTTAGAGGGAGAGGAGACTGAGCGGCGGCGGAAGTGCGGCAGGAAGCCTGTTCGGCGGCGGTTGCGCGGCTCCTTGAGGAGATCAGAGGCTGAATCTGGTGCGGTGGCTAGGGTTTTGTTGAGGGTGAAAATTAGGGTTCTGTAAATGCAGAAGAGTGGTCGGGGTGTATTTATAGGGATGGTTATATATACAAAAGCCCCCCAAAAGAGGAATTAAAAAAATATTTGTTTTATTTTATTTTATGTATGGGTCTAAATATTTACAAAAATACCCCCCGAAATTTTGATTTTTTTTTATAATTACAAGTGGGAAAATGGTATATACATACCCCCAAACTTATTTGAAAAAATGTTTCCACTGTTTATGGCTGGACAACCGAAATTTGGTGGTAAGCGGAGGAAGATCAGTCAATGTAAACCGGCTCCTGCAACATCAGGAGCTCCTCCGAAGGGTCAGCGGTGAAGAACGGTTTTAATCTGTTCCCGTTCACTTTGAATAGTGAACCGTCCTCTGGATTTTCCAAATCCACCGCACCGTGCGGATATACAGTCCGCATAAAATATGGTCCTTTCCAGCGAGATCTGAGCTTCCCGGGATGGAAATGTAACCGGGTGTCGTAAAGAAGTACCAGTTGACCATGTGTGAAAGTTTTGCACGTAAGGTGTATATCGTGAAACACCTTCGTTTGGTTCTTAACGACAACTGCGTTTTCGTACGCTTCATCCCGAAACTCGTTCAATTCGTTGAGTTGTAGCTTCCGATGGCTGCCCGCATTATCAAGAGATAGATTCAGCTCCTTGATCATTTAAAATGCACGATGCTCGATTTCTACGGCAACGGCGCCATTTGATTGTATATGTTTCTGCGCGCTTAATTTTAATTACCGCAATCAAGAAGGTTTCGCTTGGTAGCTAGCCGGTTGAGTACGGGTCAATCCAGAGGGAGATGAAATCTTTTCCTTTATGTTTTAACGAGGCAAATCCAAATATGTCGAGATTTTTTTTCAGATCAACTAATAAAATAAAGAATGATAAAAGATCTTGTTAGGGTTAGGATTATGTTGGTTTGAGTTAGGAATTTCTCACTCCTTTCATTGCCATTCTTAACATCGGTGTTACGGTAATCGACAACAACGGGGATTAGCACAACTAGGAAGGAACTTGCAAGTACAAGCTAGTCTTTCCATGCTTAGTTTCTTCCTTTTGGTCTTTATCCGTCCGTTCTTGGCTCTTAGCCCTAACCTCCGGTTAATTCAACCATAACTGGTCTAACTAGGGAATCACCGCTATCATGTAGGATAAGGTGCCGCAGTGAGTGGATTGTGGTTGAATTAAAGGGAGTCCGAATTAAGATGTTGGGCAAAGAAAAGAGTGAGAGAGATTTCCTTCTCTCAAATTTTCCTTCTCCTGCCCTAACAAGTGAGAAATTACTCATCCATTAAAAAAAAAGAAAAAGAAAACAAGATGGATGGTAGAAAGAGATAAGGTTAAGAAACTTACAACTAGCTATTTGAGACATTACCTTGGTAAGGATCTTACTCAAGCATCATGGTTATGAAAGAAAAAGAAAAATAGTAGAAAAAAACAAAAGAAAAACAGCAATAAAATAATACGACTAGATTAACAAATGAAAAATTGCAACAATAAATAAATAAACATGCAAGATAAAAAAACTCTTTTTTAATTATTTTTTTATTAATCATCGCTCATTAACTCACTACAATTTTTTCATGGAGAAAGATAACAAGGAAGAAGAACTACAGAATTAATCCTAAAATCTAAATAAAGAAAGGCACCCCCTAATTTAGCTTTGAGCTCTGCTGTTTATAGGCAGGAGAGTGAAACCCTAAGTATACATTCTGAGCCAATCACGAGATTACAAAACTACCCCAAAAGAGCCGAGTCAACGCTGTTATGATGCGGCCGACACTGTTCAGACGCGGCCGCGGTTCCTCGGCCATTTAGTTGAATTAGGGGGCCATCTTCTCAGGGCTTCTCCATGTTGTTGTTCTCTTCTATTTGGTATACTTGGTTTCTCAGAAACTCTACATTTTTCTTCCAGAATTTCAGCAATCAAAAAGGTGAAATGATGTGGACTTTTTGCTTTAATTTTCTTGAGCTCCGCGTAGATGTCTTGGATCTTGTGCTGCCCTTGTACTTTGTTCATGAAAATGACCAATGATTTGCCATTTTGTATCTTGAACAGGTAGGTGGCATTATACGGATAGTGCTCGGAAACCCCTATTTATCTGTGATTGGCGGAAGTCCTGAATTTGTTGTTCTTTTTCATGAATTTCATTGCTTAGAGCTGAGAACCCGTAATCTGCAATTATTTAGCAAACATGGATCAAGAGTACCTACCTATATGCAATGTGATCAAGAATGGACAGTATAAAAATGCAAAATTCTGATATTAACAATTGTCCATGTTTTAGATGACATACTCCTGATAGAAAGTGATGTTCCTATACTAAAATCGGTCAGATTTTGGTTGTCACACAGTGTTTTCTCTACGTTGGATATGGATAGTATATCATGAGTTCTAGTGACTAGCTCTATGGTTTTAGATCTAGATTTGGGAAGTTCCCCAAACAGGTACTTAGACAACATTCTAAAAGTATTTTAGAATAGACGACTCCTAGCGTGGTGGTGTACCCGCAGGTGATGGAGTCACCCTCTCTCAAAGGGATGTCTTTTAGACTGATGAAAAGAGGGACTAGCATTAATGGCATATCATTTGCATATGCAATTGAGTCAAATATGCAAAGTCTTGTACAACACCAGATACTGCTTTTGCACTAGTTGCAACAAGCATAAATTAATCCAATCCTCGAGAAACAAAAGGAAGCGGTAAAGAACATAGGAGGATGTTCTTGGAATTTGGTAATGACAGCCTCTTCCAGGTGGTGGTTATCGGTTATGGCTTCCAAGGTGACCTGGTTGACAGAGATACTGTCAGAGTTATGAGTTTATCCTCTTCCGAGGATCAGTATATTGGATAGTGTTCCAATAGAGATACTCAGTTAATCATGGTGTAGAATGATGGTTATGACTCAACAGAGGATACAACCAATCAAGTTTGTTGAATAAGAGTTTTTCATTGATGAACTTGGTCCCATCAGGTATCCAAACAAATTCTTGAGGCAGGGTATCGCTCAGATTGGGAGATTGTTGATCTCTGCAAAGTTGAGATATAGAGAGAAGAAGTTGAAACATTATAGCGGATCCACTCACTGAGGCCATTTCTCGAACACGGATGTTCCTCAAAGGAGATTTGAGAAACTGATTAGTAGAGAAGTTGGGTATTCGATAGCACACGAGCTGTGGGTACGCAATACCACAATAACTATCCTCAAGTGCAAGTGGGAGATTGTTGGATATAGTGCCCTCAAGGGAATTATTGTAATTGCAGGCACGCGATTATGATAATTGAGGGAGGACCTATACATGTAGAACAGTCTTACTCGAAATGATAGTATGCTATCTGCTTTGTCTTTATCATCATGTACAAGTATTATATGGTATTGCAGATCATTATTACATGTTGATAGAGCCTATATGATTCTTGCTTGACTACCAGCATTATGATAACGATCATTTACGTGAGAGGTGGGTGGTCTATAAGCACATCCTTAAATGTCCCTAGTCGTGGGAGTATCGAGACTGGGCATCGATATTCCGGAGTAGACTAGTTTATACGATTCAAAACCCTGACGAGGGGAGGTGGCCGGTCTCACAAGCCATTGGTGTTGTGTCACCTAAGATAGTATACAGGTGCTCACTGGGGGTGAGTACACTGGACGGACTCGTCGAGAACTTCTAGATGGTATTGTAACTGTCGTTAGATGGAAGTTCTCAGGTGGCATGAGTACAGGTTAGTCCTTCGACCTGAAGTCATCATTTGTCTCGTGTGAATTCCCACTGTACTTTGATTACTACCCTACCACGGCTCAAAGGAGTCGTGCTAACAGGTTTTGGTTGAGTACAGTCCCGAGCCACATGGAGGCAGTGGTCGACTGTCTGGGATTCATCTCTCCTAGTATTAGGAGTCGCTGTCGCGCTGTGTTCAGTTGGCTATCACCAGAAATCCATGGCCATGGTTGGGGAGATTTACTGATAGTTGATCAGTAGTATTTCGGTTGGTGATGAGCTTGACTCATACACGACTTATCGGGTTAGTAGGGGTCTGACGTTATCCACCCCTAGATCCAATATGCGATATTCTTTGATGAAGAAACTGTACTGTACGGAGATTGTCACATTCAGGCTCAGTAGGGTAAGGACGCACTTGATTGTCGACCCCCCTTTCGACAAGTATCTGGGTAGCCGTTACGTACAGCTAGTGCCGCTGACGTGCTTATGGTTAAACCCACTGCCAGCGTATTGTCGAGTCTTTAGAGTCCCACACAGAGGGTTTTCCCGGTTCAGGAGACAGATGTAGGAGCTGTACGGTGGTACGAGCAGGGGTCCGATTAAATATGTGTACGCTGTACACGGACTTTAATCGGACGATTGATAATCCTATTCATTTTAGGATTAACCCGGATTATTGATTGTACGTTGTTTTTAGATCAAAGAATTAATTACCGCAATCAAGAACGGCGTCGTTTGGTAGCTAGCGGTGAGTACGGGTCGGTCCACATGGATTTTGTATATTCTCAATTTATTCTAACGAGTTAATTCCAAATGGTTTTGGATTGATTTATCACTAAAAACTAAGATTGATCTAAACTAGGATTAAAACCTTGCTAGGGTTAGGTTTAGGTTAAGTTTGGAAAATCAATATTCCTCACTGCTTTCTATGCCCTAATTAAGATCTATTAGGTATTATGTTAATAATTAATAAAGTGGATTAGTACCATCGGGAAGAAACGATGTTTCTTCCTCTAGGTTGTTGTCCTTCCTTCCTTAATTCTTACCCTAACCTCCATGGAAAACATATACAACCGGTCTTTTAAACTACGGTATCACCGCTACCTCGTGGGATAGGGTGCCGTAGTGAGCGGTGTGTGTATGTATGCATGGAGTCCTATAAAAATATATGATAGGAAAGAAAGGGGTGAGAGATTTTCATCTCTCAAACTTTCCCTATTCCTAACTCTAACAAGTGAGGAACTACTCACTCATTAGGGGATTGATAAAAAGAAACATTTTTTATCTACGGCAAATAATTAAAGTGCTATACTAATTAGCTAGGGCAGATAATTAAATTCTATACTACGGCAGAAAGGAATTTAACTAGGGCATGGTAAATAAAAATCTTACTTTATTTGATGGCTCTCTTCCAACATTTACACCGAATTAAAATTCTGAAAAGATGACTAAAAAGAGGCATAAGAAGAGGCATACCTCAAAAAGAGGTTTAGGGTTTCTATTATAAATCATAGAAACCCTAGGGTTACATTCGATACATATCTGCATTTACAAACTTGCCCCTAAGAAGCCTAGTCAACGCATCGCCAAACAGTCAAACGACGCACCGACAAGGGCTTACCATGGCCGCGGAACCGCGGCCAAAAGACACGTTTGGGGTCTCTGGCTGGGTTTTTCTGGGGTTCTTTCTGTTTCTTTTTACTTGGCTTTTCTTTACTTGGTTCTTCAGAATGTCTTCTAGTCTCTTCCAGATTTTCACAGTGCATAATGTAGTGGAATTTTACCCTTTGCTTCGTGTCGAAGCCTTGAACCTTGCACTGCCTTTGTGCTTTGTGAAATTGTCCATTGATATTCGTGTATTCTTCAAACTGTAGGCATGATCAAGATTCTTCCATTTGTTGGTCATAGTCTCACTTTTGTATCGTTTTTTCATCATTTTCACTGTTTTGTTCCGAGATCCTGTAACCTGCAACTATGTAACAGACATGGATCAAAAGCACCTGTTTATTTGTAAAAAGAATAAGAATGGGGAATATAATAATGCAAAATTATGATATGAACAAATACCCCCAAAACTTATCTTTTGCTCGTCCTCGAGCAAAACGTTTTATTCTCGAAAAAGATCTAGCCTCACTTTCGCAGGGAAACGCGATTGCACTGAGCTCGTGCAACAAGCCGTTAAACCTCTAGGTGTCTCTAGTAGGAGGAGTGTTGTCTCCTGAGGGTTTTCAGCGGATACTACCCACAAAATCCTATCAATTCGGCATATTGACTTTTATTCTCCAATTCGGTTTTCTAGCAAGAAATTCTATTATCTTCAACTCAGAAATTATCAACCAGTATTTTTCACGCTTCCTTATCATTTAACTTAAGATTATATATGTTCTGTAAATTTATTTAGTTTTTAGCATCTTTCGAGTTTTCCTTCTAAGGTTCCATCTCAACTTACGATTTTTTTATCATCTCTACTAAAAATATAAGTCCTATTTTTCATTCCTATCTCTCATCCAAACCCCAATCATATACTTCTACGTGTGTGTGTATATGTATCACCCCTACACTTGGAAATTCAATTCAAGCTCTTATACCTTTGTCCATTGTCCAAAGTAATTTTAGTTGGTGAATTTTTAGATGAAATCGCTCACACATTATTCATGCGACCGTTAATACTTCTTGAGATACTAACGACCGATTACAAAATGTGTTTGCACATTAAGGCGTAATTTCTCGTCTTGTAATACTTAAGACTTTAGCAGTGACTCCCAAACCAGTTGGTCTAAGGCACTAGGTGATAAAGCACCCTCGCTAAATATTTTTTCTATTTATGCAGCCTTAAGTAATTACAAAACCAGTGTTAATTTTTTTTTTATCTTTTTATTCACACTTGTATTTTTATTTTATTTTCCTTTATATTAAGGACTTTAGACAAGAGCATTTCAAGGTATTCTCTACTATTCCAAGTTTCAAGGTTCGTGTTTGTGCAAGTTGTAGGGTATATATTTTCAGAAATTAGACTTAAGCTTAGGAATTATTTTTCAGACTTACACTTTAATAAAAATTTCAATACTCTTCCTTTATTTTGACTTAGCCTAAGAAGTGAACTCGAAATTTGTCTATTTCTAAATAAACTACAAAGACATATATTTTCTACCGTTAAATTTTAAGAAATGTTATTTTTAGGATTTTTAATTTACTAAGTCTAGAATCTAGTTTTTCCTACCATTCAACTGTCATGTTAAACTTAAGTCAAATATGGCCAAAATTGAATTTTTCAATTTTTATAATTTTAAAAATTTTCAATTTTTATGGGTTTTAAAATAAATATGCAAATGCAAAAATATACATATGAATGTGAAGGAAGAAAGCTTACCGAGTACAACCCCAAACTTAAACTTGACAGTGTCCTCACTGTCAGGCAACACCAAGATGGTCAAAATTGTCGGCACTCCCCTGTTTTTTTTTTTGTTAACAGAAAATCAAAACAAAATATATATACAAAATGTCCCCCCAAAACTTAAGTGAGGCACTGTTTCCACTGTTTAAGAGTTAAAATTCAGAGTTAGGGAGAAGAAAAACACAGTATCAAGCTATACAAGGCCTTTCACAGGCCAAAGGTTAGCACCAACCATTCAAAAATTTTATATTATAATGGTGTGGTTGGTGAAGAAATGGAGTGTAGAGGAAATAACTGAGAAACACACGAGACCGTATGGGAAGAAAGGTGCAATATGGTCTCGGTATATTAGGAGAAGAATGGCGGAAGAGAGAATGAAGTGTAGTATGAACTTGAGGGTGTAAATCGAGTGAATAAATTAGCGCAAATTGTGATGACCGATGTGTTAAAAGCGATTGTGCTAATCTATCAACCCGTCGAGAAATGGGGTCAAATCCCTCAAGATTTGTGAGAAAACATGGGTACGTTGAACTTGGTAAACCATACATTAAAAATGGAAGCGTGACGGATTCTTGCACGGTTGAAACGATCGAAAGGACGAAGGGGAGTGATTTAGGAAGGGTCTCATTCTCATCTAAGTAAGCATATGTAAGGTGAGACGGCAACATCTTGAGTTCGAGTTTCAGAGGCGAAACAATTGAAAGTGAAATTGGTGAAACTAACTCGAACTCGGAAGATTCCATCAATGGTTCGAAATGATTGTAAGCAACCGAGTCGGATGGTTCAACTAACTCATCTGAAAATTCAAAGGACTCAAACTCGGGCGGTGAGTCTTCCAAATCGTCCGAAAAAGTGAAACACTCATAATCGTTATCGGCTGTGAGAACTGTGTCAGATTCAAGGATGAACGCACTAGTGGCGTCAAAACTACTGTGGTCGAACAGAAATTTTTCAAGCTTACAGTCCTCCTGCGTGATCTTTTGCATGGTCGGAACGATGGAACAGATGAAGGGGGTGATTTAGGAAGTATAACAGTTAAAGGTTCAGGAGGATGAATTGGAAAATACGACTCATCAAACAAAATTGGTTCATCCTCAATACTATCATCAATACTATTCTCATAGTTCTCCTCAAAAGTTATCCCATCCATGCAATTATCATCAAAATCAAGACGCATATGAAGTTCGGGAGAAACATTTAATGACTCGGGATGATGAATTGGAGAGAAAAATTCAGTCAAATCTGCGGGTTCATCATCCAAATTATTCCCAGTGTCAATATCCTCAATCAAGTGAAAATCAATTTTTTCGGACACCTCATCAAAAGCATGGATATTTATCAATTCGGGTTCTAAATTGGAGGTGTAGAGGTCGAAAGGATTGGTGATGGTTTCACTCGAAAGGGACCCTTCACAATCTGGCAAATCAAGCACTACAAAGTCGCACAACTCATTAAAAGTTTTATTTTCAACTGGTGAATCATTTGGGACACTTGATATACATTCAAAACCGGAGTTGTAGGATTCAATTGGTGATAGGTAGGTTTGATTTGGAAGGGCGTCATACATTGGATTTTTTGGAGCTAGTTGGAAACGAGCTACCGGGTCACTAGGTTGCATAAGGACGGAAATGGACGCATCCAAATTCCTCATCTGTTGGTTTGTCGCTACAATATAAGCTTCCAATGATTGTTCCAGACTAGACATGGGTTGTGAAAGGGTTTCAGTAAAAGGTTCGAAATTGTTTGGATTCTGGAAACTCCTAAATGGCTGTGTAGAAGCAATATCTAGGAAAGGTGTGAATGTTGGGCAGGACTGGTAGGAATTGAATAGTTGGACAGGGGTAGGACCAACATTTGGATAAAAAGGTGAATGGACTTGTTGATCCTAAGAACTGGAAGTGTTGAAAGGAGTGAAAGATCGGTTACGAGATTGTTCAATATGTTTAGCAATAGACATGGGTTTCGGAGTTACAACATAACTCGAGAAAGGAGTATCAACATAAGAAAGTGGTGAAGGTTGAAATGGTTGATACAAAATTGATTGCGGAGTCGAACTGTTTCTCCTAGACGCTTCTATTCGATCTTTCAAAGAAATTTTGGGCATGGAGGGGTCGTCCGTAATTCGACCAAAACAATTCGCGTAGGAAGTAATGTTTGGATGAGGGTACCAAAGTTCGTCAAGAGTTTTGTGAGGTGGGGTACGCATGATGTAAAAAAGAAGAATAAAAAGAATGTGGGTGTGTTTCCTGATTTAAAATCAGAAAAGCTTATGGGAAAAGCTTCAGAAGGGGGGCCACGTGCTTACACGTGACCAGCAGTCACGTGTTGACACGTGACATATAAAAGCAGCGGAAAAGGCACATTGGTTCCCTGATCAAGTCAAGGAAAAGGCTTCAGAAGAGGTCACGTGCTCCCACGTGACCAGGGTCACGTGTTGGCGCGTGACGCTCAAAGCAGCAGACTCGTTCTCCAGTTGAATCAAGGAAAGAGGCTCCAGACAAGGGTCACGTGTTCGCACGTGACCAATAGTCACGTGTTGACACGTGATGACTGAACAGCAACCAGAAGACAGAGAACAAAAAGAAAGAGGAAGGCTCATTCCAAGGGGGTCACGTGGTCACACGTGACCGGCTTTCAAAGCCCGTTTTGTTAACAGAATTAAATGCTGAAGGAGATTCAAATCTTTCCAAAGGAAAGTGATTATCTGGAGCCGATCGAATTAAAGATTCAGAGGTGATTAAACATCATCTATCTATGGGAAAATCTCGGGTTTGGAAAGATTTTCCCTTTAAATCTAACCGAAATAACAAGGGAGAATCCCCGGATTTGAAATCCAATGGTGAATAAAATTCACCTAATAATCCAAAGGTCCAGAATGAATAATGGATGCAAATCAAATATCTCAAGGAAGATTCGTCAAAAACTAATTATTCGGCTGCTTCTCCTATAAATAGGAGCCAAGAGATACAAAAAAGGATATATACACAGAGGGAGAAAAAAGGAGAGAGCCTGGATACTTTGAGGAATTTGGAGCTTCTGCAAAGGAAAACCCTAGGTAAGAAAGGGAAGGCTTTTTGAAAGAGGGAGAATTTAATTCTCAACAGAGTTTAACTCTGATAATATAAAACAGAAGAGCATATTTCTTCTCTCCTTGATAGAGGATCTGCAAAGTGCACATCTCCCCTTTAGGTTGAGAATTTAATTCTCAATGAGTTGAGATCCTGCCATGCAGATCCGAAACATAGAGAGGGAATGGAAATATGAGAATTTAATTCTCACAGAACTATAGGAATTCAATTCCTTTAAGATAAAAGTAGGGCTTGACCCTGTGTTATGGGAATTTAATTCCTTCAGAACAAAAAGAAACAGGGTTTAACCCTAATTAAGAACCTAGTTCTGTTGGAACAGCGGGGATTTAATTCCCTTAAATCATAATTTAACAGAGAATGGGAATTTAATCCCTTAAAAGCTTTTATCAGGGTTTAACCCTATTTAGTTCTTCACATGTATGAGGAATTTAATTCCTACAGAAAATTCAGAGTCTAACTCTATTCAGAATATAACTCTTCAAAAGGAACTAGGAATTTAATTCCTCTGAAATTATTATCAGGGTTCAACCCTACGAGGAATTTAATTCCCGGAAAAGATTAACAGATTCTCTAAACAACATACATAGAGGCAGAGTCACGTGTCACCACGTGACCCCCCCCGAGAGATCTACAGAAAACCCCTTTGAGGCAACACCCCACGTGACCCACGTGACCCTCGGCAGAAGCTTTAACATATAAGCATTTAAATGCCCTTCACGTGAGGGCACGTGACGCGGTAATCTCAGCAGAATAAATGAAGGGAGGGCGCTCTCACGTGTTGCCACGTGACCCCTCTTGCCTTAGTGTTCAACACTAAATTGGAACTCTTGAATACAGTATTGAAACACTATTGGGCCTTAGTGTTCAACACTAATCAAAGAACTTTATTTGCAGTGTTCGATACTGATTACCTTAGTGTTTAACACTAATCTGAGATCTCCGTTGCCAATGTTTAACATTGGTCTGTTTTAGTGTTCAACACTAATCTGAAAGCCTGGTTGCTGGTGTTTAAACACCAACTATCTTTTAGTGTTAAAACGCTAACTTATCACTCTCATTCCCAGTGTTCAACACTGATTTGTCTCTAGTGTTAGACACTGGCCCAATTGGCCGAATGGATAGAGGCAAAGCCTCTCCTTCAATAGACCAACAAGAAGCCAATATCCCAGACATGATAGGACTTAGTTCAAGCTAGGCCATGAATCTTCAATTCGTAATTAACTGGGCTAATGGGCTCATAGCATAATTAATCGGTCTTGATCCCAAATTGGGCCAAGGACTACTTAAGCCATTCCGGTTCTAGGGTACATCTCTTCACTCCTTTGATACTTGGCATTGTAATCCCTCAATGTCTTCAAAGAGGTGACGGGTCCCGACGACCACCCATGATATGGACTGTGGGGTCCTTAAACCCATGTCTAATGCAAAATTCCTGGTTACGTGGAACGCGGATAATGTCACTCTTTGACCCCGTGGAAAACGTCCAGAGCGGATCCTGGTCCTCGCAGAGTACGGCAGTGAACCCGTGTGAAGCATCCAGAGCGGAGCCTGGTCCTCGCCTAGCACGGCAGTGAACCCGTGTGAAGCATCCAGAGCACATACCGGACTGTGGAGTCCTTAAACCCATGGACTACGACGTCCTTAACCTTGACCGAGATGTCTTAAAACTAACAATGGACCGCAATGTCCTTAAACTACCCATGGACCGCAATGTCCTTAAACTACCCATGGACCGCAATGTCCTTAAACTAGAACAATAGAGCCCCATGTGCTCTTTTGTCGGATCTAAACGGTCCCGTTTAAGTTGATCTTAGCCTCAAAGATGGCTAACGTATCCTTAAACCTTCAAACAGACTGGACTATAAATCCCCCCAATTAACTCTGGCTCGAGGGTACATCTCTGAACTCCTCTGACATCCGTCGTTGTAATCCTTCAACGTCGTCAGAGAGGTGACGGGTCCCGACGGCCATGCATACGATGGACCACTATGTCCCTAAACTGGAACAATAGAGCCCAAATGCTCTTTTGTCGGATCTAAACGATCCCGTTAAGTTGATCTTAGTCTCAACGTTAGACTAACGTATCCTTAACAAACGTTTGAGTTGATCTTAGCCTCAAGTATGGCTGACGTATCCTCAAACCAAACCCCCAAACCCAAATCTAAGATAAACACGGATTTGGACTAGTCCACGCCCTACGGGCGACGACATAACTCAGTCTCCGTAAACAATCCACGGGCAATAAAAACAAAATAAACACCCACGACACGAAGTGACCATCTGGAGAAGGAGAAAGTTGTTACCGCGATGCGGTAGCGTAATTAACTGCAGGGGCTTGCGCCTGCAGGGAAGAGCGTCCCCACAATCAAAAACCCCTCCACGAGGGGGAATCTGACGAAGTCTGCTACATCGGCCGCATCCGTCTAAGCCTCCGATGCACGGCGCCACGGATCAACTTGGCATCTTCGGAGAGGTGGACGGATAGCACCAATTAGCATCTGCCCCGAACCTCAGGCACGGACGCACGAGTCCAGGCCGCCGTTCGGAGGGGAACAGATTCTGGCACGCCCGGTGGGACCTCTTCCTCTTTCCACTCCATACTTCGTGTGTCGTGATTCGCGAACCGACAGCGGTTCGCTAATAGTTGCCCTTGGGTTTCAAGATACTAAGAATTGGCGCCTTACTTATTGCAGAAAGCAAAGGATCGATGGCTTCTACTTCTCCGAAATTCTCCAACTGCTCAAACTGCAATTGCGACCAACGCTTTGCCTCGCCTGGAGGCATAGCCTACGGACCCCAAGCTGCTTCGTTGTTCACAATGCCGGTGGACCAGGTGACTCAAGCCACTACCGGATTGTTCTTTGGGACTATACTCCCACCATCAAGCTTCGCGGTGCCGGTGCTGACAAAGGAAGCTCTCAAGAAGTCGGTCTTTGATCGTCTTACCCCTGTCGCAGATCCTCTCAACGAGTCGCCCAATGTCAACGCCTCGGTCTTCTCTAGGTTGGGCCAAAAATCCTGCGAACTCATCATGGGGCCTACAATCTCAGAGGAGGCTGCTTCTAAGAAGGCGGCCGCTCCTGCCCCCGAAATCGCCAAGGCGGTTTCTCCGGCCAAAAAGTCGGTCTTTACAAGATTGACGGCTTCAGCTCCCGCTCCTGCAGCCCAAAGGACGTCGGCCTTTGATAGGCTAACACCAACAGCGAACCCCCACCCACACAGGGGGCAAGACGAAACCATTCTTACCGCTGACCCAACGCCGTCCGCTCGACATGCTCGACGTCGCCATTGGCGCCGAGTAAGGAAGGCCGGGGGCAACTCCCCCTCCGGGTTGACTCCATCAGCCCCGATAGCAGAAGTCAATGCTGCTGTTCCAACTGGGAACAGCTTCGAAATGCTAAATAAGGTGCGAAGGAACTCCCCTACTGCAGTGCTAAAGAGGTCTCCTCCCTCATTAAAAAAGGTTGTAGAAATAGAATCAGAACAGCCCCGATCTCCTCAACGGCTGTCTTCCA
Source organism: Agapanthus africanus (assembly GCA_030015575.1). NCBI lineage: Eukaryota > Viridiplantae > Streptophyta > Magnoliopsida > Asparagales > Amaryllidaceae > Agapanthus > Agapanthus africanus. The sequence continues at coordinate 571,552,501 of JASDDO010000031.1, forward strand.
AAATCTATAAGGTTTGGGGCAGGCCCGAGACTCGATCATCGATCCAAACTTCTCCCGCCAGCACAAGAATGTAACACCTTAGGATAAGGGTTAGTGAATAATTATAATTAAATAATGATTTTTAATTAAAAGTTTACCAAACTGTGTTTTAAATATTTTTCCTAATTTAATAAACATTTTTCCAAAATTTTCCTAGGCTTGCACACACATGTGCATGTAAACTAGGGTTTTTAAATCAAGTAAATACAATAATTATTAACCATGGTGGGTTAATTTTAGGATTAAGTCTTATGGATTCTTAATTGGGTTTTTATTAGTTAACTAAAAGTAACTTTAATTTGAAATGGTTAGGGGTTGACTTGTGAGAGAGAGAGTGAGGGGGGCATCATGGCTCAAGCCATGCTTGCCATTAATGAGGTGAGAGAGAGAGAGGGTTGACAATTGGAAGCAATTATTTCCTCTCATTTCTTTTCTTTGTTTCTCTCATAACCCTCACACTCACACACACACACACTCTTACCTGAACCAGAAGCAGCAGCAGCAACATGGAGGCAGCAGCAGCAGCATGAGAAGTAGCAGCAGCAGCAAGAAGTAGCAGCATCAGCAGAGGGAAACAGCAGCAGCAGCAACAGGGGGCTTCACAGCAACAGCAGCAAGCATCAACTTCGACTGCAGCCTCTTCTCTTCTCTTCTCCACCTTCCTGCAGCTCCCTAGGGTCGAGAGTGAGGTATATTTCCTATCTTGCTTCACTAGTTTGCCTAGTTAGTGTAGCTTTGCATCGGTTATTAGAAATTAGTGTGTTTTAGTGCGATATGGGGTGATTAGTGAGAACTTTGTGCTAATGAGGCGAGATTTGGTTTCAGTAGGATGATTGTGGTCTGTTAAGGCCATTGTAACTTAGTCGAACCCCGATTACACTAAAATACCACCAGTTTTCCTATGTGATGCAAAATGTCGTTTTTGTGCAAAAGTGAACTTTTCTGGATCTGCTATTGACCCGGTGAGTGCAGAATGAAATTGAGGAGACTGTAGTGTAGTGGAGTGGAGATGATGCACCAGGTGAAACCCGACCCCCCTAACTCCCCCCTTTGGCCGCCAAAACCGCCATTCTGGCCGCAATTTGCGGCCAGACAGGGGGTGTTTTGGTGGTTTTTGGGTTCTGTAGGTGTGTTTTTGTGTGTAGGGTATTTTGGTATATTTATATTTTTAAGATCATTTCTGTAGGAAAATCTGGGACCAAATACCTGTTTTGCCGTTTTTCTAAACCTTCGCGACACGCGCGATACGTGAGTAGGTTTGGGTTCTGCGTATCGCGGCGCGTCGGGGTAGTTTCGTGGCGCGTGAGTACACGTTTTAGCGTATCACGCACACGCGCGATTGGTTTGCGACACGGGTTTCTTGTTGGATTATAATGTCGCGTTTTGTGACTTAAGCTTATGTGTGATATGTGTATGTGATTCTAGGTTCGCAGGCCAGTGAGACGGACGCTGCGAAGAAGGGCAAGCAAGTGGTTGGATACACTTAGCGCGAGACACAGTGAGTAGATTTCACATCTACGGGGATATCGCCCGCATGGCGTTATGCGTCAGGGCTGATAGGATCTTAGTATTACATATTGCATTTACCTATGGACTGTCATCTCATATTGCATTTTCCTGCTATGTGTTATTGATATATGCTAGAACTGTTAGAACACCACACTATTACTAACGGTTTATGTTGCACGAGCACTATTTACATGCTACACACACACCGTTAGTAATTGCCATGCCACACTCACTGTAGAACTGCCATGATTATACTGTTGTATTATTGCTGTAGTTCATCTTACATGTGATTGATACGATTTTCATGTATATTGGGAGCCGCATGACATCTTTTAAAACCGGGAATGAAACTACTTTAAAAAGCTGTTTTCCCCTTACACCCATACCATGGATTGATGTATATTGTACCTCGCATTGGATTTATTATTGGTATTGGATTTTCATGTGATTTCTGTTTTGAGGACCGTGGAATTATTTAAGGAAAGATATGTTATTTTGAAAAACCCGGTACCTCGTGATATGATATTTTGGTGTGTCCACCACGCGTTTTCTCGGTGCTGAGACGTGTGCTTGAAACCCGATTCGAGGAGTGGATGTTCCGTTTGCGGGTTCGTGGTGGGCCCGGTATGGTTCCCCTCGGCGAGATGATCGATGGGATTTGCCGATTGAGCCTGGAGGCGGGCGAGTACCTACCGGTGATTGGTTGGACCTGGCAGTTGTCCGGAGGATACTGACCAGAGTCGAGTGATGGATGCGGGATGACCGTGCTGCCGGGGCCGAGGGCCGATACCGCAGACGGACCCTGTGGGGCCGGTCCGGATTGACGGCGCCCGATGTTCGAGGATTTACGTGTCGATGCTGGACACGGGTATTTTATGATGTTTTGGGTGCCGATGTTGGGCACTCGTGATTCCTCCGAGATATACAGGATTTGAGGGCCGATGGGTGTGCCGGCGCCTGAGTATATGTGGGATTTGGGTGCAGTTTGAGGCACCGATCATTGCTTTCCATGTTGACATAGTCCATGTAGATATTATTTATCCCATACTCAGTATTGATTACTATACATCTCATCCTGTGGCATTTACCTGTTAGAGTACATGCATTACTATTGTATCCACTGTTGACATGCATTGATATCATCTGCTGGCATTAGTAGAGCCACGCTATATGTGCATGCCTGCGATCACCTTTATATGTTATCTCTATTCACGAGTTGGCAACTCACCCCCGTTGTGCCACAGTGTTTGCAGGTTGCCCTTGGGAGTAGTCACGACTGGCTGTTACCTCATCTTTTGGCACAGATACCCCTTTTGAGCAGAGATAGTCTTTTGCTGATAGGTGGGTTTTGTACGGTATCTGTTATATTTCAGTTGTATATTGATGTATCTAGTATTCTCCATCTACCCTTCTGTATTGACTTAGAAACAGTTGTGAGGACGATATGTATGATTTTATGTTCTGGTGTCGAGCTCGCATGTGAGCCGACGTTACTTTATGCAGTCTTACCTTTTATGATATTGTCCTTGTTTTACTGTGTATTCTTCGCTACGGCGTCGTATATCACATTGTGATGCTTTATTCCTGTCACTTGTTATTTCCGCTACACCCTACTTTTACCCGATTATCGGGGCTGATGTTTTAAAAAGGGAAATGTTACCAAAATTATAAAACTCATAACTTTTGGACTAAAAAGGGATTTCTACTAAATAAATGGCAGTTTTTCAGACATTTACTATTGCTTTTACCAAATGTTTTAAATCACTCTATATTTATTGGTTTTGATTTCTGGGTTCGGCTTACTTAGCCGCGTTGCGCCTGTAGACGTTGCGTGGTTAAGTGCCGGTCACGAGTCGAATTTCTCGGGTCGTGACAAAGTTGGTATCAGAGCGTAGGTTTTACCTTCGGAGTGTAGGATGACCCTGGTATGATGGAGTAGGTAGCTGCGGCAGGGTAGCGTAGCGTGCGTATGTTCCGCGGCATACTCACGACACGGTACTCCGCTTACGCGACCTTAGGAATTGTTGATTTGATTCCTCCTTATATTCTTGTGATTCGATTTCCGTGTTCTTATCGAATCCAAATTTTCTTTCAGCCAATATGCCGCCTAAGACTACGAGGGCACAGAGAGCGGCCGCGAGGGCCGAGATTCGTGTTGACTCGTCCGAGACGAGGACTGATCCGGGCAGTACGCCGGTGGTACCCGAGCAGGCTGTTCCTGCCGTGACAGAGCAGATCGCCTCGTTAGGGGCTGGTATGCAGGAGATGCGCCAGATGATAGGATCGCTAGTTGAGACGCTTCGAGCGCAGCGACCAGAGGTAGCTCCACCAGTTCCAGAGACCGCGATGGTGCCTACCGCACAGCCAGTTGCCCCTGCAGCCACGGAGGTGATTACAGTATCGCTATCAGAGTTCATGAGGCTGAAGCCTCCAGTTTTCACAGGCACCGATACATCCGAGGACCCACAGTCTTTTATCGACAGGATGGCCAGGATATGCCGTTCCCTCAGATGTGCAGATGCGAGATGGGTTGAGTTCGCGAGCTTTCGCCTGGAAGGTCTTGCGCAGAAATGGTGTGATTCAGTGGAGAAGGGCAGAGCAGCAGGTCTTCCTCCTATGACCTGGACGGAGTTCGTGACTATATTTCTAGCCCGTTTCCTTCCCCGGAGTGTTAGAGATGCCCGAGCACGCAGGTTTGAGTCTTTGCGCCAGACGCCAGGGATGACAGTGGCAGAGTATGACGTACTGTTTACAGAGCTAGCAGTCTACGCCCCACATTTAGTGGCCACCGAGGAGTTGCGAGTCCGGAGATTTGTTCGAGGCTTGATTTCACTAGTGTTCCTCGCGATCAGCGCGCAGCACTACGAGACCTATGCAGCAGCTGTAGACGCAGCCCTAGTGGTCGAGGAGCACCTTGTTGAGATCTCGGTATTTCCAGAGCCGAAGAGAGTTCGTACCAGTATTTCCGCACGGAGGCAGTCATTCAGACGCCGCGACAGGTATCGTTCCGGTACGAGGGGTAGCAGAGATTCGGGACGGGGTCGGATGTTTAGTTCGTATCCCCAGGATGGTCAGCAGTCGCCGCGGGGTTGCTACAGATGTGGCAGCCTACTTCACCTCGTTCGAGATTGTCCAGAGACACACCGGAGGGAGGCGGCAGCACCGCATGTTACCTTACCACCTTCACCACCCCAGAGGACGTTGCCCGTTGTGCCTACCGTTGCTCCGCGCCAGACTTATGCACAGAGAGGTCGTGGGCGTGGAGGAGTTGCTCAGAGGGGACGAGATGACCGAGGCAGAGGTCAGTCAGTTACAGGTGGTGGACAGGCGAGGGTCTTTGCTTTGACACATCAGGACGCGCAGGCGTCCAATGCAGTGGTTTCAGGTATCCTTCCTGTATGTTCAGTTGATGCACATGTACTGTTCGATCCCGGATCCACACACTCGTACGTATCCACGCACTTTGTGCCGAGTTTGGGTAGAGAGTCCGGCTTACTTGATCAGCCGCTTGTGGTGACTACTCCTGTGGGAGAGTCGTTTGTGGCTAGGCACGTGTTCCGATCCTGTATCGTCTGTATTGGCGAGAGAGAGTTGCCTGTCGACTTGATCCTTCTGGAGATGTTGGACTTCGACGTTCTTTTGGGCATGGATTAGTTAGCCACGTGCTATGCTTCTGTGGACTGCCGCGAGAAGACAGTTAGATTCTGTTTCCCCGGCGAGTCGGTTTTTGTTATGTTGGGGGACCGTAGTGCCGCCCCTCATAGTGTGATTTCTTCTTTTCGCGCTGGACAGCTTTTGAGGAAGGGATGTCAGGGATTTCTCGCTTATGTTCGCGATGCTCGCGCTACAGAGGTTCCGTTGGATCAGGTTCCGGTTGTTAGCGAGTTTCCTGATGTGTTCCCTGACGAGCTTCCTGGGTTTCCACCCGAGCGCGACATTTCTTTCTGTATTGATTTGGTTCCTGGTTCGGGGCCTATTTCTATACCGCCCTATCGGATGGCCCCGGCGGAACTTAGAGAGCTGAAGGGTCAGTTACAGGATTTGCTGGACAAGGGACTTATTCGACCCAGTGTTTCTCCTTGGGGTGCTCCAGTCCTGTTCGTCAGGAAGAAGGACGGCAGCTTGCGTCTTTGTGTCGACTACCGCCAGCTGAACAGGGTGACAGTGCGGAACAGGTATCCTTTGCCGCGTATCGACGATTTGTTCGACCAGCTTCAGGGGGCAGGGTACTTTTCGAGGATCGATTTACGATCGGGCTATCATCAGCTGCGGGTTCGACAGGAGGACATTCCCCGGACAGCCTTCCGTACGCGCTATGGCCATTACGAGTTCTTGGTGATGTCGTTCGGACTCACCAATGCGCCGGCAGCCTTCATGGATTTGATGAACCGTATTTTCCGGCCTTATTTGGATCTGTTCATCATAGTCTTCATTGACGATATCTTGGTGTATTCCCGGAGTAGTGACGAGCACGAGCAGCACCTGCGGATTACATTGCAGACATTGAGGGAGCACCAGCTTTATGTGAAATTCTCCAAGTGTGCTTTTTGGTTAGACAGCGTGGACTTCTTGGGTCACGTGATTTCACGAGACGGTATATGTGTTGACCCGAGGAAGATCGAGGCCGTTCAGCATTGGCCCAGACCCACCTCGGTGACGGAGATTCGCGGCTTTTTGGGATTGGCCGGTTACTACAGACGTTTTGTGCAGGACTTCTCCCGTATTGCTACACCGTTGACCGGGTTGACCCGGAAGGGAGTTCCTTTCGATTGGACGGAGGAGTGCGAGCACAGTTTTCAGCAGTTACGGACACGGCTGACGACGGCACCGGTGTTATCTTTACCTTCTGGATCGGGCGAATTTGTGGTCTTTTGTGATGCTTCTCGAGTGGGATTGGGATGCGTTCTGATGCAGCAAGATAGGGTGATCGCGTATGCCTCGCGACAATTGAAGAAGCACGAGCAGAACTACCCCACTCATGATTTGGAGATGGCAGCAGTGGTCTTCGCACTTAAGATCTGGCGACATTACTTATACGGTGAGTCGTGCCAGATATTTACGGATCACAAGAGTCTGAAATACATATTCCAGCAGCGGGACCTGAACCTTCGACAGCGTCGATGGATGGAGTTAGTGAAGGATTACGACTGCGAGATCTTATATCACCCGGGCAAGGCAAATGTGGTGGCGGATGCCTTGAGCAGGAGGCCCGGGAGTAGTTTATCTTGTTTGAGCGCAGTACAGGAGCAGTCATCCGCAGATTGGCAGATATTATGCGACAGTCGAGTACAGTTCGAGTTCACGCCGATTGGAGGACAGATAGCGCATGTCCGTGCACGCCCACAGTTGATTGATAGTATACGTGAGGCACAGCTCAGTGATGACCGATGTTCAGAGATCATGGCACAGATGGGACAGGACCGATTTTCCGAGTTCGTGATCGATGATCAGGGGATACTACGGTTTGGAGTCAGACTGTGCGTACCTGATGCTGAGAGACTGAGGCGTGAGATTCTTGAGGAGGCACATCGATCGGTATTTAGCGTCCATCCCGGTTCCACCAAGATGTATCATGATATGAGAGATGTTTACTGGTGGGACGGAATGAAGAGGGACATTGCAGATTTTGTATCGAGATGCCTGACTTGTCAGCAAGTCAAGGCTGAGCACCAGAGACCCGCGGGAGAGCTACAGCCGTTACCCATTCCGGAGTGGAAATGGGAACAGATTTCGTTGGACTTTGTGGTGGGTCTACCCAGGACTAGTAGGGGGTATGACTCCATCTGGGTGATCGTGGATCGTTTGACGAAAGCGGCTCACTTCCTACCGGTGAAGACGACTTTCGGATTTACTCAGTATGCCCAGATCTATATTGACGAGATAGTGCGACTACACGGAGTCCCGACGTGCATTGTGTCCGACAGAGGCACCCAGTTTACTAGTAGACTATGGCAGAGGCTTCAGGAGGCTTTGGGCACTCGTTTGAGTTTCAGCACGGCTTTTCATCCGCAGACCGACGGACAGTCAGAGCGGACCATCCAGACTCTCGAGGACATGCTCCGAGCTTGTGTACTAGATTTCGGAGGTAGCTGGGATCATCATTTGACCTTGGTAGAGTTCTCCTACAATAACAGCTACCAGGAGACTGTTCAGATGGCACCGTTTGAGGCTCTTTATGGGAGGAGATGCAGGTCGCCCACTTGTTGGACAGAGCTCAGTGAGAGCAGTATCTTAGGGCCACAGATCGTTGAGGAGACGACAGCGAAGATCCAGTTGATTCGCGATAGGATGCGAGCAGCGCAGAGTAGGCAGAGATCTTATGCGGACCGTCGACGACGCAGACTTGAGTTTTCTGTTGGTGATCATGTTTTCTTGAGGGTCTCCCCAATGAAAGGTGTGATGAGGTTTGGGAAGAAGGGGAAGCTTAGCCCCAGGTATGTGGGCCCCTTCGAGATCCTCGAGCGTGTCGGTGCAGTGGCTTACCGGTTAGCCCTTCCGCCCAGCTTTCCAGACGTGCACCCCGTATTCCATGTTTCGATGCTCCGTAGATATCTACATGATCCTTCGCATGCGATTCAGCATCCGACGATCCAGCTTGAGCGTGAACTTTCCTATGCAGAGCAGCCGGTAATGATCTTGGATCGACAAGTGAAGAAATTGAGATCGAAGGAGATTCCATCAGTTAAAGTGCTTTGGCGTGGTCAGAACCGTGAAGAGGTCACTTGGGAGACTGAAAGCGAGATGATGAAGACGTATCCCCATCTTTTTGAAGGTAACCTTAGTTAGATTTTTGAAATTCGGGGACGAATTTCTTTAAGGGGGAGAGATTGTAACACCTTAGGATAAGGGTTAGTGAATAATTATAATTAAATAATGATTTTTAATTAAAAGTTTACCAAACTGTGTTTTAAATATTTTTCCTAATTTAATAAACATTTTTCCAAAATTTTCCTAGGCTTGCACACACATGTGCATGTAAATTAGGGTTTTTAAATCAAGTAAATACAATAATTATTAACCATGGTGGGTTAATTTTAGGATTAAGTCTTATGGATTCTTAATTGGGTTTTTATTAGTTAACTAAAAGTAACTTTAATTTGAAATGGTTAGGGGTTGACTTGTGAGAGAGAGAGTGAGGGGGGCATCATGGCTCAAGCCATGCTTGCCATTAATGAGGTGAGAGAGAGAGAGGGTTGACAATTGGAAGCAATTATTTCCTCTCATTTCTTTTCTTTGTTTCTCTCATAACCCTCACACTCACACACACACACACTCTTACCTGAACCAGAAGCAGCAGCAGCAACATGGAGGCAGCAGCAGCAGCATGAGAAGTAGCAGCAGCAGCAAGAAGTAGCAGCATCAGCAGAGGGAAACAGCAGCAGCAGCAACAGGGGGCTTCACAGCAACAGCAGCAAGCATCAACTTCGACTGCAGCCTCTTCTCTTCTCTTCTCCACCTTCCTACAGCTCCCTAGGGTCGAGAGTGAGGTATATTTCCTATCTTGCTTCACTAGTTTGCCTAGTTAGTGTAGCTTTGCATCGGTTATTAGAATTAGTGTGTTTTAGTGCGATATGGGGTGATTAGTGAGAACTTTGTGCTAATGAGGCGAGATTTGGTTTCAGTAGGATGATTGTGGTCTGTTGAGGCCATTGTAACTTAGTCGAACCCCGATTACACTAAAATACCACCAGTTTTCCTATGTGATGCAAAATGTCGTTTTTGTGCAAAAGTGAACTTTTCTGGATCTGCTATTGACCCGGTGAGTGCAGAATGAAATTGAGGAGACTGTAGTGTAGTGGAGTGGAGATGATGCACCAGGTGAAACCCGACCCCCCTAACTCCCCCCTTTGGCCGCCAAAACCGCCATTCTGGCCGCAATTTGCGGCCAGACAGGGGGTGTTTTGGTGGTTTTTGGGTTCTGTAGGTGTGTTTTTGTGTGTAGGGTATTTTGGTATATTTATATTTTTAAGATCATTTCTGTAGGAAAATCTGGGACCAAATACCTGTTTTGCCGTTTTTCTAAACCTTCGCGACACGCGCGATACGTGAGTAGGTTTGGGTTCTGCGTATCGCGGCGCGTCGGGGTAGTTTCGTGGCGCGTGAGTACACGTTTTAGCGTATCGCGCACACGCGCGATTGGTTTGCGACACGGGTTTCTTGTTGGATTATAATGTCGCGTTTTATGACTTAAGCTTATGTGTGATATGTGTATGTGATTCTAGGTTCGCAGGCCAGTGAGACGGACGCTGCGAAGAAGGGCAAGCAAGTGGTTGGATACACTTAGCGCGAGACACAGTGAGTAGATTTCACATCTACGGGGATATCGCCCGCATGGCGTTATGCGTCAGGGCTGATAGGATCTTAGTATTACATATTGCATTTACCTATGGACTGTCATCTCATATTGCATTTTCCTGCTATGTGTTATTGATATATGCTAGAACTGTTAGAACACCACACTATTACTAACGGTTTATGTTGCACGAGCACTATTTACATGCTACACACACACCGTTAGTAATTGCCATGCCACACTCACTGTAGAACTGCCATGATTATACTGTTGTATTATTGCTGTAGTTCATCTTACATGTGATTGATACGATTTTCATGTATATTGGGAGCCGCATGACATCTTTTAAAACCGGGAATGAAACTACTTTAAAAAGCTGTTTTCCCCTTACACCCATACCATGGATTGATGTATATTGTACCTCGCATTGGATTTATTATTGGTATTGGATTTTCATGTGATTTCTGTTTTGAGGACCGTGGAATTATTTAAGGAAAGATATGTTATTTTGAAAAACCCGGTACCTCGTGATATGATATTTTGGTGTGTCCACCACGCGTTTTCTCGGTGCTGAGACGTGTGCTTGAAACCCGATTCGAGGAGTGGATGTTCCGTTTGCGGGTTCGTGGTGGGCCCGGTATGGTTCCCCTCGGCGAGATGATCGATGGGATTTGCCGATTGAGCCTGGAGGCGGGCGAGTACCTACCGGTGATTGGTTGGACCTGGCAGTTGTCCGGAGGATACTGACCAGAGTCGAGTGATGGATGCGGGATGACCGTGCTGCCGGGGCCGAGGGCCGATACCGCAGACGGACCCCATGGGGCCGGTCCGGACTGACGGCGCCCGATGTTCGAGGATTTACGTGTCGATGCTGGACACGGGTATTTTATGATGTTTTGGGTGCCGATGTTGGGCACTCGTGATTCCTCCGAGATATACAGGATTTGAGGGCCGATGGGTGTGCCGGCGCCTGAGTATATGTGGGATTTGGGTGCAGTTTGAGGCACCGATCATTGCTTTACATGTTGACATAGTCCATGTAGATATTATTTATCCCATACTCAGTATTGGTTACTATATATCTCATCCTGTGGCATTTACCTGTTAGAGTACATGCATTACTATTGTATCCACTGTTGACATGCATTGATATCATCTGCTGGCATTAGTAGAGCCACGCTATATGTGCATGCCTGCGATCACCTTTATATGTTATCTCTATTCACGAGTTGGCAACTCACCCCCGTTGTGCCACAGTGTTTGCAGGTTGCCCTTGGGAGTAGTCACGGCTGGCTGTTACCTCATCTTTTGGCACAGATACCCCTTTTGAGCAGAGATAGTCTTTTGCTGATAGGTGGGTTTTGTACGGTATCTGTTATATTTCAGTTGTATATTGATGTATCTAGTATTCTCCATCTACCCTTCTGTATTGACTTAGAAACAGTTGTGAGGACGATATGTATGATTTTATGTTCTGGTGTCGAGCTCGCATGTGAGCCGACGTTACTTTATGCAGTCTTACCTTTTATGATATTGTCCTTGTTTTACTGTGTATTCTTCGCTACGGCGTCGTATATCACATTGTGATGCTTTATTCCTGTCACTTGTTATTTCCGCTACACCCTACTTTTACCCGATTATCGGGGCTGATGTTTTAAAAAGGGAAATGTTACCAAAATTATAAAACTCATAACTTTTGGACTAAAAAGGGATTTCTACTAAATAAATGGCAGTTTTTCAGACATTTACTATTGCTTTTACCAAATGTTTTAAATCACTCTATATTTATTGGTTTTGATTTCTGGGTTCGGCTTACTTAGCCGCGTTGCGCCTGTAGACGTTGCGTGGTTAAGTGCCGGTCACGAGTCGAATTTCTCGGGTCGTGACAAAGAAGCTGAAAATCCAACCGGAGGCTGGTCACCAGGCTAAACCCCGAAAGGCTGTCTGGACGCCCACCTCAACGGCCCCCCAACCTCCATGGCTCATAAAAGGAGGAAGCCAGAGAAGACCCCCCAGCGTGCAACGACGGCTAAAAGCACTGAGCCCAGACGCCCTAAGTCTGGGGGCATGGTGGTGCACACTGTTTACATGGCCTCTGGAAAGGAGGAAAGCCGCACTTCTACAGGCCACCGACCGCTTACCCGATCCGTGACGAAAGCCCAGGAGCAGCAACAAAAGCTCCAAGAAATGATGAATGCTATGGCCGCACTTACCGGGCCAAAAGAAAGCCCAGAAACGTCCTCAGACGCGCGCCAGGAGGAAGAAACCGATGCTGAATTCCTTCGCCGGATACTGGAGAAAAAGGACAAAGAGGCTGCTGAACAAGCATCCAACATACAACGTATGGGCCTTCTCTTCCAAGATATGATAGGAATGATGATCCAGCAGGACTTACCCGCCGAGGATCCCCCAATCGTTCTTGAAGACGACCGAGGAGAGACGTCAAATCCACCACCAGCCCTCTCAACGGCCAAGGAGGAGGCAATCTCTAAGGCTGACTTGGTTGACTACATAGCCCAGCAAATCCGGGTTCATCATGCGACTGAGGCAGCTGGTCAAGTCGTAAAAATGGGGCGGCCGTATCCGAGCTGGTACGACCAAATCAAATACCCGCAAGGCTATACGATACCAAAATTCCACGTGTACAAGGGGACCGGCAACCCCTATCAACATGTCGCCCAGTTCCGGGCCCTCTGCGGTAACACCGGCGGTGATGATAAACTGTTGCTCCGCCAGTTCGTAGGCAGCTTATCAGAAACAGCGTTCGAATGGTATTCGGAACTCCCGAACGATTCTATCAAAACGTTCGCTGAGATGGAGCTGCTGTTTACTCAGCGATTCGCAAGTGCCAGCGAACGCACTCCAATAACTGCATTGATTAACGCCAGGGTAAAACCAGACGAAACCTGGGTCCAGTATGCTATACGCTGGCGGAATTTGTGGTCGAGATGCGAGCAACGCATCGAGGAAGCACCCGCAGTGGGCATGTTCGTGGGAACCCTAGACCCCCACGCAACTATCTCCCAGTTTATGATGTTCTTTAAGCCAACCACATTCCAGGCTTTAATCGACAAGTTGGCTCAGATGGACCAGATGGGTCATAGACCACCTCCCCCGAAGTCGGAACCTCGGAATGACAAGGGTAAAGGAAGGGCAAACTTCGTCGCGAATACCCAGCAGCAACCTAACGCCCCGAAACCGGCAGATCAACTGGAAGAAAGACGCCGGTATTATAATGAGACGATGAAATGTCCCTACTCGTTCCCACGGGACAAGACGAAACGGTTATTTGAGCCGGCAGTACGCAACAGACTTATAAACTTGCCAAATCCAAGGCGACCGCCACAACCCATTGAGGTGAATAACCCTAACTATTGCCCTTACCATCAAACGGTAAGTCATCCGATTGAAGATTGCTTCGTCTTCAAAGGATGGATTGAAGATCAATACCTCCAGGGGAAGTTTGTACTGTCCGAAAAGTGGAAGGTGAACCCACTACAGCCGCATACTCATAAGAAAGCAGATACACCGGGGGCAACCTGTTCCTTTATTGAAGAAGCTCCATGGGAGGTCGTGCTGTCTACTAAAACCAAAAGAATGCTGAAGGACCTTTATGCGTGCCCTGCAATCGAATGGAAGGACCCTCTTGAACCTCAAATTATCGAAGGGATGTTGAAGCCGCGCCCAACCACGAAGACTTGTGATGATGGCCCAAATACTCACGCCCAACCGTCAAAATCTTCGAAGAAAAAGAAGAAGAAATCCAAGAAGCCCGCGAAGCTTGGAAACGAGCACACAAAATTGCAGAAGCAAATCGACGCGCTGGAAGAATACAATCAAAAGGCGCGAACTCCTGTCACACTGCAAGAGTTCCTCAACCACATCTTTCAAGAGGGAGATGATGAAGAGAGCTCATCGGATGAATCCGAAGAGTGTGTGGCGAGTTGTAACGTAATCTCCCACTCCTTTACCGATGATGAGAAAACTCCAGGCACTAAGAAAATGGGGGCAGAGCCTGAACCAGAGCGTGTGTGGCCAACAAATGAAATGATCAATGCCTTTCTAGACGAGATTCGTCTAAAGAGTAAAGCGGATCAGGAGCGTGAGATGGCAACGTCAGAAGGAACCAAAGGCGGGCGACTGAACGAAAGAGTTGAACTACCCCTGCCAGAGCGAAAGGCATCCGAAGTAGACAAGAAGATATTCAAGATGAGGAAAAGGTTTGCCAAAGCCATGTCAATGGGAATGAAGCTACCACCCTCGGAAGGAAACACGCACGATGGGGTGGAGAGGCACCCTGATTATTGCGCATATCATCGGAAAATCTCACACCCCACGGAGGAGTGCGACGCCTTTAAGATATGGTGGCAAGGATATGTTGCTCGTCGGTAACATGTCAAGCGCATGAAACGCAAGATCCGTCGGGAGCAAAGAAGCACTGTCGAAGGGCACAACAGAACTACTGGCAACTGTTATATGGCTCACGCCGAGGGGTCACAAGTTCTCACCTTTGGGAGCGACTCTGATGAAGAAATGGCTCTGGGCCCTCTCTTTAAAGAATCCGTTTTAGGGAAAGAGGAGAAATCGGAAGCCTGCGAAAACATTCAGCTGCGCAATCGCACACTCCCAGAAAAGAATCTCGGGCCCGCGAATAGAAAAGATAAGGGAAAGGAAAAGGTCACTGAGGATATCACTTTAGATGACCAAGTCATGAAAGAACTAACTACCAAAGACCCTCCCAGGAAGGGTAAGGTGGAGTATAACATCCTCGCGCACCTAAGGAAGCTACCTTCTCAGCTCAGCATTCTCGATGCCCTCTTATTATCAACAGAAGTGCGAGACTCACTAATTAAGGCGTTACAATAACCTAAGCAATTCCAAGCCTTCCTTGCCACTGAAAAAATGAAGGATGAACTGGAGGAAGTGCATACGGCCGATATCACTTTCGGTGATGAAGACCTCCTTCTCGGGACGTGCGACCACAACCGTCCCCTATATGTCTCCGGATACTACCATGATATCAAGATAGGCAAGATCCTGGTGGATAATGGATCCTCCGTCAATCTCCTTAATGTTCGGGTGTTGAAGGAAATCTGCATGAGTATGCAACACCTCGCTCGTGACAAAATTAATATCTCCGGTTTCGATTCACAATCGTCACGGACTCTCGGATCTGTGATACTAACATTACGATTTGGACTTCTCGTCACGGACATCAAATTCCATGTCATCGACGCCAAGACTTGCTACAATGCCTTGCTCGGCCGTCCTTGGCTACACGAGTACAACATCATCCCTTCTACACAAAATCAGTGTATGAAGTACTTTAAAGATGGTTTCGAGTATACTGTAACAGGTGAGTTGAACCCATTTTCCGTGAACGAAGTCCACAAATACGAAGATGCGAAGTACTTTTTGCCGGATTTCGAGGATACAGAAAGGTGTCGCGACCCGGAGAACAAAACCGCCGCCACCATCCCTGTTTTCGGGAGCGATACCGAAGAAGAGGAAGAGATAGTTTATGCAGGGCCATCTCAACGCAACAACCTGGGGACGTCCGCCCCCATGTTAGTCTTCGGAAGTGACTCGGAAGATGAGGTTAATGCCGTGTTCGCCAATCGGCTGTCAATACAGGCACCCCCTGGCGATGACCATAGTTTGCAAATCACCATGGTACCGCGAGAATACTACAAGGATCTCGACACGCTGCAAGCTCACAATGTGCAGGACCTGCAAACATTTTACGTCCCTCCCAGGCAAAAGGGGTGAGAAAGTGATCCTATTCTACCGATCCTCAGAGTCGAAAGTAGAGAAAGAGATCTGGCATGGCGCGGATGCTACACTTGACAGGCTCCAACCCATCCGTCTGCCTAGATACTATACAAATGGATTAAAGAAGCTATTGAAGCGCCAGGGAATACCCTTAAAACAGACTGTTCGGCAGGTTCGGTTCTACAACAAGATTTGGGATATCCCCGGGACTCAACGCAAATTGCCCAACGGGAAAATAGAAACACTCGGGCTTGGATACGCGAGAGCGGGAAAACGGGAATGGGTCCACAGTAGCTACGCCATATACACCTTTGATGAAGAAGAGGACGCCTCGTCAGGAGATGCCAACCCCTCATCAAAACCAGACCCCGCGATTGAAGCACCGAGTCCGTCGTTTGAAGAACGAACGGACAAGCCTATCAGGAAAATGGGTCAGAAAGCTCGGGAAGACCACAACCGCGAGATGGCCATCTACAAGAAGGCCAGGACGCAACGTCTATTTCAACAGGCTCCAAAAGACAAAGATGCTCATCTTTGTCAACCCGTTGTACGAAAGGCCCAATGCGGAGACGGAAATAAATTAAGAAGTGGGAAGAGGAGCCGACAACAACGACGCAGGATTAGAAGGTTACGGGTACTACACGGCTCGGATTCGTCCCTCATGGAGAAGATGAGTCGAGCGTACTCCTTCCCCCGAGACAAGACGGAGAGGTTACTCAAGCTCGCTTTAAAACATCAAATGATCGCGCTTCCGGAGTCTAGACACCCTGAGCAAGCTAACAAGGCTTCTCGTTTGAGCTATTGCTCTTATCACTGAGCCATAGGACATCCTACCGAAGACTGCTTCACCTTCAAGAACTGTGTCGAGGACCAGTACCAACGGGGCAGATTCGCTTTATCCAACGACTGGAGGGTAACGCCGCCACAAAAGCATGAACCCAAGGCCGCAAGAGCAGAACCGGATCTACCTCGGTCCTGGGAGCGGATTCACACCTGTTATACGATTACGATATTAAGAGAAGAGCCCGAGAACGTGGATGACCTTCCCTGGTGCTTTGAGAACAGCAATGATGAGGTGGTCTCAGAGTTTCCGCCAGCTCCAAAAGAACTGGAAGACGGTATACATACAACTGCAGATAACCTCAAGAAGATTGAGTTGGGATCGGCAGATGACCCGCGACCGACATTTGTCAGCAAGCTGCTATCTGAAGAAAGAGTGGCTGCTTTAAAGAACGTGCTTCTACGACATAAAGACTGCTTCACGTGGAACTACTCCGAGATGCCAGGATTAGATCCGGAGATCGCTGTGCATAAATTAGCAATATCCCCAGATATCAAGCCAGTCAAGCAGGCGCCAAGAAGGATGCGACTCGAGCTTGAGATGAGCATCAACGCCGAAGTCAAGAAGCTGATCGATTCTGGATTTATCCAAGAAGTCCAATATACCGATTGGATCGCCAATATCGTCCCGGTAATGAAGAAGAATGGGACGGTACGCATATGCGTGGATTTCAGGGATCTCAATAAAGCCTGTCCAAAGGATGATTTCCCAGTACCGGTAACCGAGCTAATGATAGATAACACGTCCACTCACGAGGTTTTCTCCTTTATGGACGGTTCGTCAGGATACAATCAGATAAAGATGCATCCCGAAGACCAGAAGCACACCGCTTTCCGGACCCCTTTGGGTATATTCTGCTACAGGGTTATGCCCTTTGGTCTGAAGAACGCTGGCGCTACCTATCAAAGGGCCATGACAAAGATCTTCGGTGACCTCATACATGACATCGTCGAGTGCTATATCGATGACCTCGTAGTAAAGAGCATGTCATACGAAGAGCATTTAAACCACCTGGAGACTGTATTTCAATGCCTTCGGCAATATAATTTGAAAATGAATCCCCTCAAATGCGCGTTTGGAGTCTCCTCGGGAAAATTCCTGGGATTCATCGTTCGACACCGAGGTATCGAAATAGATCCGTCAAAGATTAAAGCGATCATGGAAATGCCTCCGCCAAGAACCCTCAAACAGTTGCGGTCTCTCCAAGGGAAGCTCGCATACATCCGGCGATTTATCGCCAATCTTTCAGGCAAATGCCGTCCTTACAGCCACCTGATGAAGAAGGGAACTCCATTCGTTTGGGATCACAAATACCAAGGTGCACTAGAGGAGATCAAGCAGTACCTGCAGAACCCTCCGGTGTTGGCCGCGCCGGTCAAGGGAAGACCCCTCATTCTTTACACGACCGCCCTCGAAGGTTCCTTGGGCGCATTATGGGCACAAGAGAACGATCAGGGGAAAGAGAGGGCACTCTACTACTTAAGTCGAGTTCTACTATGGGCGGAAAGCAACTACTCTCCCATTGAAAAACATTGCTTGGCGTTAATCTTCGCGATAACAAAGCTCAGGCACTATGCGTTGGTGCATGAAGTCCGTCTTATTTCAAAAGTGGACCCCCTTAAATACTTGATGTCAAAAGCCATATTGACGGGACGACTCGCTAAATGGGCCCTGCTCTTGATGGAGTTCTCGATAACGTATCAACCTCTCAAGGCAGTAAAAGGCCAAGCCATTGCCGATTTCCTCGCTGAGCACCCGATACCGGCCAATTCTCCTCTGAACTGTGATTTGCCGGACGAGCATGCATTTGATGCGATTAGCGACGGTAGCACCCGATGGGAACTCTATTTCGATGGAGCGTCCTCCGTAAAGAAACAGAAACAAGGTATCCCAATGATCAAATCGGGGATAGGCCTCATCTTTGCAACTCCACAAGGAGGGATAATGCGCTTCGCCTTCTCCTTAACAGAGTCGAGGACAAACAATGAAGCTGAATACGAAGCTCTGATAGCGGGCCTCGAAATCGCCATCGACTTGGGAATTGAAGACCTCCTTATATACGGGGATTCTCAACTGGTTGTTAGTCAAGTAAATGGTGATTACCAAACGTGCAAACCGGAGTTGGTGAGGTACGGCGAAAAGGTGCAACAACTATTGATCCAAATTCCCTCCTACACTTTAGAGAATATACCGCGTGCGGATAACAGCAAAGCAGACGCGTTAGCCAAACTTGCTAAAGAACTGGCGGACGAAAACCTCGATGATGTAAGAATCGTGGTACAAAGCCGTCGAGTGCTTGCCCCGGAAGAAATACCTCCGGAATTATATAAAGAAAAGGGAGAGACTGAGCAGACGACCCTACAAATAAAAGACCATGAGAAGGCCGAGGACTGGAAGGAAGTCTTCATAGACTACTTTAAGTCCCACCGAATGCCCAAAGATACATCCTCAAGGCATCAGCCCATGAAACGAGCTCTATCTTTCGCCTTCGTCAACGATACTCTATACAAGAGATCGTTTGATTCTCTATGGCTGAGATGCTTAGGGCCTGACGAAGCGGAAAGAGTCATTCAGGAAGTCCACGACGGACTTTGCGGTTCTCACCAAGCAGGCCCAAAGATGAAGTTAAAAATTAAACGGATGGGTTACTACTGGCCCACGATGATCCAGGACTGCCTCGAGTATGCGAAGCAATTCCACTCGTGCCAGATCCACGGAGACTTTATCCACCAACATCCGAATCCACTACATCCAACGGTGGCTAGTTGGCCATTCGAAATGTGGGGGACTGACATAGTCGGCCCCATCAAGCCAGCATCATCCCGGGGACATCGTTTTATCCTGGCGACAACTGATTACTTCTCCAAATGGGCAGAAGCAGTACCGCTGAGGGAAGTGAAGACGGAGAATATCCTCCATTTCTTCAAGACGCACGTCATCTATCGGTTCGGAACCCCCCCACGGCGGATTATCTCCGATAACGGGCCAGCCTACAGAAGCCGTAAGATTAGCCGCTTCGCGCAGCAGCACAATATAGACTGGAGATATTCTTCAGTTTACAACCCACGAGCTAACGGTCTGGCCGAGGCCTTCAATAAGACCTTGACGAAGATCATAAAAAAGACCGTTTCCCGGAATAAGAGAGACTGGCACGAGAGGCTGCAAGAAGCCCTTTGGGCTTATCGAACTACATTCAAGACGGCCACGAACACAACGCCGTATGCGTTGGTATTTGGGACGGAAGCAGTACTCCCCCTCGAGATAGAGTTACCCTCTCTGCGAGTGGCGGTCCACCACGAGCTGACGGACGAAGAAAACGCTCACCTTCGGCTTGAGGAGCTTGATGCCCTCGACGAAACCCGGCTCATAGCGCAATAACATCTAGAAGCTTACAAAGCGAAGATGACGCGCTCGTACGAAATATTGACCAGGCCGAGGACATTCCGCCAAGGCGAACTCGTGCTAGTGGTCAAAAGACCTATGATCCCCAATCGTGCCAAGCGGGGGAAATTTGAGCCAAACTACGAAGGCCCCTACATCATAGACAAGGTCTACCAGGGTGGAGCCTATCTACTCATGGACATGCACGGTGAAAGGCCTTTCAGGCCAATAAACGGCCGCTTCTTAAAGAAATACTATGCTTGATGAGCCATAGCCTGGGTCAATGATAGATGACGACGACTATGTCCGCTCGCTATCTTCCTAGGCTCAGACTTTACAAGCAGCAGCTGGCCTTCCCATAACGACGGACCGAAACGTCCTTAAACTAACGACGGACCGAAACGTCCTTAAACTAACGGCGGACCGAAACGTCCTTAAACTAACGACGGACCGAAACGTCCCTAAACTACTACCGCAGCATCCTTAGGCTGACGAGATAAAAAAAAAGAAAAAAAAAGAACATATAAAATAATAAAAAACGGTATGTCCACAAGCAAAATGGGCACGGATAAAAACCCGAAAGGGCTCCGTGAGTAAAAACAGCAGGACTACCGGCGAGTGTTTGTGAAAACCCGAAAGGGCGCAACCTCGTTAAAAGACACTTATAGGGTCCTCTCGACCTTGTAAGGAGAAACCACCTGCGTGAGATCCTTACGACTCACAAAGGAGCAACACGCTTAGGGATCCTCACGATTCCTAAGGAGAAAATACACTTACGAGATCCTCACGACTCGTAAGGAGAACTCTCTTATGGGACCCTCACGGCTCATAAGATTTGAAAGTCTTAAGTTACAGAAACCTTAACCTGTTCTTAAGCAACCCCCACAACCTTCGATATTGCCCTACAAGTGGCTCAATACTGACCCTTGTATACAATCCACGGGCGCGAATAAACATTTCCCCAGCAAATTCCCACCCGTGATTAGGGATATGTCCATATGGTGAACAACCCTTATAAGTCCTCTCGACTTATAAGGAGAAAACCCTTTTGTAAGATCCTTACGACTTACAGGGGAATATACACTTAGGAATCCTCACGATTCCCAAGGAGAAAACACACCTACGAGATCCTCACGACTCGCGGGGAGAAATACCTTTGTGAGACCCTTACGGCTCATGAAGTCAAAAGCCTTAGTCGACAGGATCCTAACCCAGTTTGCTAAGCCACCTTTGTTCAACATCGACAGAGGCAAATGATGATTCGCTCCTGGCAATATCCCAGTTGCAGCGATGCTGATGTCTAAACCGGTATCAAATTCCAAGTCCTTTCATGGCAAATGATGATTCGCTCCTGGCAATATTCCAGTCGCAGCGATGCTGATGCCAAGATTGGTATCAGATCCCAAATCCCCTACTCGCGAGAAAAAAAAACTCAGCGAGCCAAAAAAAAAAAATGCATACGAAATAGCCGAAATGATGGGGCAACTTGCAATAAAAAGCGGCAAGTAAAGATATATGCATGAAAAATAGCCGAAATGATGGGGCAACTCGCAATAAAAAGAAGCGAGTAGGGAATAAATAAATAGCCGAAATGATTGGGCACCGCGAAAAATAGCCGAAATGATGGGGCAATCGCGACCTTCGCGATATAAAAGCTGAAATGATAGAGCATCGCGGAAAAAGAAATAAAATAAAAGTAAAATCTTCGCCCTACAGGTGATGTTACATCTACCCCTGTATACAATCCAGGGGCGCAAACAAAGAAGGGATCATACTCCTTCCCCAGGTTTCATCATAAGGAGAAGCCAAATCTCGACGATTCACAGATAGCCTAGAGATCATCTCGTCGTTCGTCTCATGGCAGCAAACACAACATCAAGCTAAACGGAACAGCGGCAACTCCCAGTTCCAAGACTCGACGATGTATTCCCACAGAGAGTCAAACCCCAATCCCGTGAAATGCGGATACAATCAGCAAAATTCCTGGTTACGTGGAACGCGGATAATGTCACTCTTTGACCCCGTGGAAAACGTCCAGAGCGGAGCCTAGTCCTCGCCGAGCACGGCAGTGAACCCGTGTGAAGCATCTAGTGCAAAATTCCTGGTTACGTGGAACGTGGATAATGTCACTCTTTGACCCCGTGGAAAACGTCCAGAGCGGATCCTGGTCCTCGCAGAGCGCGGCAGTGAACCCGTGTGAAGCATCCAGAGCGGAGCCTAGTCCTCGCCGAGCACGGCAGTGAACCCGTGTGAAGCATCTAGTGCAAAATTCCTGGTTACGTGGAACGCAGATAATGTCACTCTTTGAACCCGTGTGAAGCATCCAGAGCGGAGCCTAGTCCTCGCCGAGCACGGCAGTGAACCCGTGTGAAGCATCTAGTGCAAAATTCCTGGTTACGTGGAACGCGGATAATGTCACTCTTTGACCCCGTGGAAAACGTCCAGAGCGGATCCTGGTCCTCGCAGAGCACGGCAGTGAACCCGTGTGAAGCATCCAGAGCGGAGCCTAGTCCTCGCTGAGCACGGCAGTGAACTCGTGTGAAGCATCTAGTGCAAAATTCCTGGTTACGTGGAACGCGGATAATGTCACTCTTTGACCCCGTGGAAAACGTCTAGAGTGGATCCTGGTCTTCGCAGAGCACGGCAGTGAACCCGTGTGAAGCATCCAGAGCGGAGCCTAGTCCTCGCTGAGCACGGCAGTGAACCCGTGTGAAGCATCTAGTGCAAAATTCCTGGTTACGTGGAACGCGGATAATGTCACTCTTTGACCCCGTGGAAAACGTCTAGAGCGGATCCTGGTCCTCGCAGAGCACGGCAGTGAACCCGTGTGAAGCATCCAGAGCGGAGCCTAGTCCTCGCCGAGCACGGCAGTGAACTCGTGTGAAGCATCTAGTGAAAAATTCCTGGTTACGTGAAACGCGGATAATGTCACTCTTTGACCCCGTGGAAAATGTCCAGAGCGGATCCTGGTCCTCGCAGAGCACGGCAGTGAACCCGTGCGAAGCATCCAGAGCGGAGCCTAGTCCTCGCCGAGCACGGCAGTGAACCCGTGTGAAGCATCTAGTGCAAAATTCCTAGTTATGTAGAACGCGGATAATGTCACTCTTTGACCCCGTGGAAAATGTCCAGGGCGGATCCTGGTCCTCGCAGAGCACGGCAGTGAACCCGTGCGAAGCATCCAGAGCGGAGCCTAGTCCTCGCCGAGCACGGCAGTGAACCCGTGTGAAGCATCTAGTGCAAAATTCCTGGTTACGTGGAACGCGGATAATGTCACTCTTTGACCCCGTGGAAAACGTCCAGAGCGGATCCTGGTCCTCGCAGAGCACGGCAGTGAACCCGTGTGAAGCATCCAGAGCGGAGCCTGGTCCTCGCCAAGTACGGCAGTTAACCCGTGTGAAGCATCCAGAGCAAATACCGGACTGTGGAGTCCTTAAATTCCACGGACTATGACGTCCTTAACCTCGACCGTGATGTCTTAAAACTAACGATCAACCACCCCGATTCCCTACGAATTCTGCCTTGGTTTAAGGGTACATCTCTTCACTCCTTTGATACCTGGCGTTGTAATTCCTCAACTTCTTCAAAGTGGTGACGGGTCCCTGCAACCAAACATCGGACTGTGGAGTCCCTAAATCCACGGACTATGAGGTCCTTAACCTTGACCGTGATGTCTTAAAACTAACATCGGACTGTGGAGTGCCTAAATCCACGGACTATGAGGTCCTTAACCTTGACCGTGATGTCTTAAAACTAACATCGGACTGTGGAGTCCCTAAATCCACAGACTATGAGGTCCTTAACCTTGACCGTGATGTCTTAAAACTAACAGCGGACGGTGGAGTCCCTAAATCCACGGACTATGAGGTCCTTAACCTTGACCGCGACGTCTTTAAACTACGATACCTGGAGCAGCCTCTGACCCCGTGAGACACGGATAAGGGTGACTGCACCCAGCACTTACAAGTCCTCACGACCTGTAAGCGAGAAAAACTCTCTTGTGGGATCCTTACGACTCTCAAGAGAAGACCCTCTTAAGAATCCCCACGATTCTTAAGAAGAACTTACACCTATGGGATCCTCTCGACCTATAGGGAGAAAAACTCTTTACGAGACCCTCGTGGCTCATAAAATGCAAAAGCCTTAAGAAGCAGATCCTAACCCTGAATCCTAAGCCATGGCTGTCCTGCAAGGAGATCAAGGTAGAATATCCGCAGAATACATTCAATAAAAAAGGGGACATGCCATTGAGAGAAAAATTGTATCTTTTATTCATAAGCCAAAATGGATACAAAATACAAGTCATGAAAGAAACAAAAAGAAAGATACTCTTATCCATGAGTATGTACAAAAAAAAAGGAGAAAAGATACAAATGTTTCAAGCCGGTGGGCGATTCAGCAGCTTGGACAACTCATCCTGCTTTTGTTGGGCCACGGCTTCATGATGCAAGATCTCCAGAAGACGAGCCTCCACCTGAGCCTGCTGAGCCTGATACGAAGCAAGCCGAGCTTCAAGCTCTTTCTCAGTGGCCTTATGAGCCTCAACCCTCTCGCGAGTAAACGTGGCGGCTTTATCGAGAGCTACCACCTCCTTGATAGACTCCTGAAGCACCCGCCAGAGTTCATACGCTTTGTTGGCTTTGGCTGTGAGATTGGCTTGAAGCTCACCCAGCGCCTTGGAGGCTAGCTCCCTCTCCGAGAACTTGCGGCCAAGCCTCTTCTCACACGACGTCATGTTGGCCGCACGTCGTGCTATCAGACCTTGTAACTCCGCTTTTGCAGCCACGGCTTCCGATGAAAGGCGAGAACATTCCAGAGCGTACAAACAAGCCTCCACCTTCCTACATAACTCCACCCAGACCCGCACCACCTCCTCGCTATGATAGGTGGCGAGAAAAGGGAGGGAGCCGTTAGCTTCAGCGGCAAACGCTTCAGCTGTGGTCGCACTACCAGCACGGAGCTCTTCGATGAAAGAAGATAGGGAGACAAGGCTCAATTGGGCCAAGCGTTCCGAAGCCCGCAAAGCGTAGGGGGCGGGCGGCATCACAATGCGCGATTCCAAAGCCATGGAGACGGGCAGGGCTGTTCGAATTTGGCGAATGTTAGTAAAACTTTTAAACACAGAATGAATGGGACTATAATAAAATGTCACTCACCGACAGTCATGCAAGTAGGAGCTGAAGGTTCCCCTGGCCCCTCAACGACCTCGACCTCATAGTCGGCTTCTAAAACTATAAGAGACATCAACGTCATTTCACAAAATAGTAACAATGCTATGGTAAAAAAAATGGTGAATGACACTAATCTTGCCCAGAGGAAAGGACAATACGCTGAGGGGAGATCGCCTGCGGAGCTGCCATCTCCAATAAACGCTGAAATGACTGGCGAGGCGACAGATCCGCGATCGTGGCCGCCAAGCCGCGCAATTCTGAGAAAGATAAAAGAGTTCAGACTGTGAAGGGGTTGCTAAATTAAAACGCAGAGGGATACCTTCAACACTCCTCCCATTCTGAGCCGGGGGGATAGCAGCTTCAACGGTCTCCGCTGTGACCTCAGGCTCCAACAAAGGGAGAGTAGTCCCGACTACCTCGCTTCCAGCCTTTGGGCCGCCCTCAGTAAGGGTCATTGGGGCGGCGGCCTCCAAGGGAGCCTCCCCCAAAGGGGCAAGCACTCCCAGATCAAGAACCACCGCTGGAGGTTCTATCATGAGAGGAGCAGCCTCATCAGCCCCCTCCACATCCAGCAAGGCTTCATTGAGAATTTCGGCGGGCTTTAGCTTTAATGGGCCAGTAGGGAGCTCCCCCGGCGTCGAAGATTCTGCACGATTAAAATGAGAATAATGATACATACCCACGAGCATAAATAATCGAAAAGACTACAAAAGAAGCACAACGTACCTATACGCAAAGAAGCCCTCAATATGGCTTCTTCAAGCCGTTTCTCCTTCTCAAGGAGGTGAGCTCACCGGGGTTTAAGGGTAGATTCATGACCGCCGGTCCATAAAGAAAGCGCATCAGCGGCGTCTTCTGAAGCGGCCTGCTTCAAAGCCCTTTCTTTCCATTCCTCCAAAGGGCCGATAAATCGCCGCCGAATCCACGAAGGGTCTTCGTAAAAAATTACGGCGGGATAAGACTTCTTCGGAACCTTGGCGTTATGGGACGCGTCTTTTGAACGCCGTATGGCCTCAGCCAACTGTGCAGCCTCCTCATCAGCCGAACTCGGGAAGAGAAGTCCAGTGTTTGACTCTTGCAAAGCCAATGGTTCGTCTTCAAGGATAGGCTCGGACTCCACCACAGAATCAAGCGGGGTGGTAGCCGCTTTCCTCCGCCGTTTAGACCCAGAGCCGGTCGCTGAGGATGACCGCTTCCTCCCTCGCGAAGCCTTAGGAAGGCGCTGGCCTACATCGCCTTCAGCGCCCTCATCCCTGTTACTTTCGCTCAGTGTCACAACAGAGGACGACATCGCCATTGTCGACGCCACGGGGGGCGGTGCCGCCACCGGCAGAGGTGCTACTACTGGAGCCCGTTTACCCCGTGATCGGGAACCCAAGGGCATACCAGCTGTTGGAGTAAGGTCTACCCCTGACTCCCCCGGAATGAGGGCGGCGCCAATCTCCCTCAAAGGGAAGCGGACTGGAACCTTCGGTCGCAGCTTAGCTCCCGAGACCTGAGGAGGGGCGTCGTGACCAAGAAGAACCCTTCTTTCTTCAGCAATAATTGGGGTGATCCGATGAAGATACCAGCCCGTAAACGCACCCACGCATCGGGGGATGTACTCGGCTTCAGGGACCATGAAATGAGAGCCGGTGTTCAGCCTCATGAAATGATGAGCGGCATCGCGAACAACATCGAGCGAAGGGATCGGGGCGACTATAAAAGCCTCAAAAGGAACACCCTGGTCGTATCCAAGCTGCCGGGCAAATCGATGCGGATTGTACCGCATAAAAAGAGCTGCACTGTCCTGGCGAAACACCAAGTAGCCCGGTCTAATTGTATATAAATGCGTGGCCTCCCGGGGCTTCAGAGAAGGCGCTTTGTCTTTCGACTGGTCCCAGAGTTGTTGAACGGGACCCGAAGGAGTAGACAAAACCCGATCATTAAAAACTAACCCGCCAGCAGTGGCATGAGGAGAAATCAGCACCCGAATAGCCCCAAATTGAGTTGGGTCGGCAGCAGAAGCACCCACCAATTGCATAAGTCGCGGGAAGGGATAGGCGTCGTAAAAAGCGGGCCTCTGATGCATAGAAAAAGACCCCAGCACATGCATTTCGATCCACGACGTGAAATAATGAAGCGAAAAGTTCACTACGTCCACGCCAGGCGTAGAGGTATTAGCTGCGGTGCCCAATCCGTTATAGAGGTGCGCCAAGGCCGGGATGCCGACAGCCAACCGCATCCCCTCAGCAATACGATGAGCCGAGTAGATGACGGAGGCTCTCATGAAGCGGCGATGCATGGGGATAACGAACCAACTAAGCCAGACACTAACAAACCCCACAAAGAACGTCTCCTCGTCCATGCCTGGGACAGCAATGGATTCAAAAGATATCGGCGATATAATAGGGATGTAATACTGAGGTAAATCTGATTCGTTGGTCGGCAACCTCTTCGGACCGAACCCAAAGGGGTCCCCAATGTTGGCAAACTTCGGGGCTGTCTTCGATAGGGCGTCCTCACGAAGGAAACGAGCAATGAAGCTCTTGAAAGTGACACCCTGCTCCTCGGACTCGGTGAATAATCGGTCGAAGATGCCTAGAGCCTTAATTAAACTGGGGCGCTTGTGGCGAACAGCATTCTCAGCAGACAGGCCGTCAACTGGGGCGGGCTCGGGTTCAAAAACGTACTCGTCAGGAGGCAACAACTCCTCATACAGATTACCCCTTATCGGCAACCCCGAGATATCATAGAATTCGACCAAAGAAATCGAAACCTCACGATCTCCCAGAATGAAAGTATTAGTGGGAAGATTCCACTGGTTCAAAAATGGCCTGGTAAAGCCCGACTTTTTGCAACCGCGCTCGATGGGCAGAAAGGATGTAACGAGCCCAGAGAAGGTAGCCCGTAGGATGCCTAGGAGTGAGCCCTATCTTATAAATTTGCCCCCACGGGTGGGCCTCACCCTGGCAGATACGCCGTCCCAAGATGTCTATGGCTGGGATCGGATGGTTCGGAATGCCGGTTGTCGAAGGCTCCAGCCTCCCCGTTGGAGTCCAGTTGGGCATTTCCACAGCAAAAGCTGTCCTTGGAGGATCCATCGGTAAAAAGGGGAAAGTGGGCTCCGTTGGCACCGCGCAAAGAAAACTCCGGCGACCTTGAATAATCTGACTATACCAAGATCCCCATTGAAGAAGGTTGGTGCAGTTCGGGTCATGGGCCCGAATCATCGCCATCGCTTCCTCATCAGATGGTGACTGAGGAAAAGCCGCCTCCGAGCGAGAAAAGGGAAAGTGCGGAACAGAAGCCATCGCACCTGAAATCCAATAAAGGAAGACCGTTAAAAGAAAAGTCAGCGATATATATTCATGCATGAACATGAAGACTAGTTAAAGAAAGCAACAGCAGAGTTTTCTGGGACCATTGGCTACAAAACACATGGGCCCCACAGAATTCGGATGACGGCTCATTAATAATGAGGCCAAATCATTATAATAAAACAAAGGGAATATCCTCATTTAATAAAGAATGATGACCATGCACCTCCCCCCCAACAGTATCTGTCTCGGGCTCTACAATGAATCCAACAAAATCAAAGGAATTAAATTCCCACAAAAAAACATCATTACAAAGCCCCCATTGCATTAATGGCAGGAAGAACGACCTAGGGCCAAGAGACCCCAGGAAGCCTCCGTGTGAAGAAAGCTGAGTTCTTCATAGGAATTAAATTCCTTATTAAGAAAAGGGAATTAAATTCCCAGAAGCATTTTTGATGGAATTAAATCCCATGGGGTTGAAACGCCATCATCATTTCCCCCAAAGATCATCTAAACCCTAAGAGATCTACAGTTTGAAGGTTAAGCGGTTTCATGTTCTTACGGAAAATATGAAGGAAAAAGGGTAAAAACCCTTGTTTTGGATTTAAAATCCGGAGAAATGTGAAGGTCCATCGTTGTCCAAGAACATTACCTGAGAAAAAGGATTCTTTTCGAACAGAGTTAAACTCTGAAGATTGTTTCAAGACAGAGAACTAAGCTCTGAAAGCGAGAATTAAATTCTCAAGGAAGAAGTTCTCAGAAGAAAAAGATGAAGATGAGCAAAGTGAAGGCTCCTATGAAGAGACAGTGGTATTTATAGAAGGCAATGGAAACGTTTCATCTCCCCAAATCCCTAAAGGAATCCAACGGTCACAAAGGTGACAGCGTTGCACTCACGTGCAGACACGTGAGAACAACGCTGTGGGGGCATTTGTTTCCTGATTTAAAATCAGAAAAGCTTATGGGAAAAGCTTCAGAAGGGGGGCCACGTGCTTACACGTGACCAGCAGTCACGTGTTGACACGTGACTTATAAAAGCAGCGGAAAAGGCACATTGGTTCCCTGATCAAGTCAAGGAAAAGGCTTCAAAAGAGGTCACGTGCTCCCACGTGACCAGGGTCACGTGTTGGCGCGTGACGCTCAAAGCAGCAGACTCGTTCTCCAGTTGAATCAAGGAAAGAGGCTCCAGACAAGGGTCACGTGTTCGCACGTGACCAATAGTCACGTATTGACACGTGATGACTGAACAGCAACCAGAAGACAGAGAACAAAAAGAAAGAGGAAGGCTCGTTCCAAGGGGGTCACGTGGTCATACGTGACCGGCTTTCAAAGCCCGTTTTGTTAACAGAATTAAATGCTGAAGGAGATTCAAATCTTTCCAAAGGAAAGTGATTATCTGAAGCCGATCGAATTAAAGATTCAGAGGTGATTAAACATCATCTATCTATGGGAAAATCTCGGGTTTGGAAAGATTTCCCCTTTAAATCTAACCGAAATAACAAGGGAGAATCCCCGGATTTGAAATCCAATGGTGAATAAAATTCACCTAATAATCCAAAAGTCCAGAATGAATAATGGATGCAAATCAAATATCTCAAGGAAGATTCGTCAAAAACTAATTATTCGGCTGCTTCTCCTATAAATAGGAGCCAAGAGATACAAAAAAGGATATATACACAGAGGGAGAAAAAAGGAGAGAGCCTGGATACTTTGAGGAATTTGGAGCTTCTGCAAAGGAAAACCCTAGGGAAGAAAGGGAAGGCTTTTTGAAAGAGGGAGAATTTAATTCTTAACAGAGTTTAACTCTGATAATATAAAACAGAAGAGCATATTTCTTCTCTCCTTGATAGAGGATCTGCAAAGTGCACATCTCCCCTTTAGGTTGAGAATTTAATTCTCAATGGGTTGAGATCCTGCCATGCAGATCCGAAACATAGAGAGGGAATGGAAATATGAGAATTTAATTCTCACAGAACTATAGGAATTCAATTCCTTTAAGATAAAAGTAGGGCTTGACCCTGTGTTATGGGAATTTAATTCCTTCAGAACAAAAAGAAACAGGGTTTAACCCTAATTAAGAACCTAGTTTTGTTGGAACAGCGGGGATTTAATTCCCTTAAATCATAATTTAACAGAGAATGGGAATTTAATCCCTTAAAAGCTTTTATTAGGGTTTAACCCTATTTAGTTTTCACATGTATGAGGAATTTAATTCCTACAGAAAATTCAGAGTCTAACTCTATTCAGAATATAACTCTTCAAAAGGAACTAGGAATTTAATTCCTCTGAAATTATTGTCAGGGTTCAACCCTACGAGGAATTTAATTCCCGGAAAAGATTAACAGATTCTCTAAACAACATGCATAGAGGCAGAGTCACGTGTCACCACGTGACCCCCCCGAGAGATCTACAGAAAACCCCTTTGAGGCAACACCCCACGTGACCCACGTGACCCTCGGCAGAAGCTTTAACATATAAGCATTTAAATGCCCTTCACGTGAGGGCACGTGATGCGGTAATCTCAGCAGAATAAATGAAGGGAGGGCGCTCTCACGTGTTGCCACGTGACCCCTCTTGCCTTAGTGTTCAACACTAAATTGGAACTCTTGAATACAGTATTGAAACACTATTGGGCCTTAGTGTTCAACACTAATCAAAGAACTTTATTTGCAGTGTTCGATACTGATTACCTTAGTGTTTAACACTAATCTGAGATCTCCGTTGCCAATGTTTAACATTGGTCTGTTTTAGTGTTCAACACTAATCTAAAAGCCTGGTTGCTGGTGTTTAAACACCAACTATCTTTTAGTGTTAAAACGCTAACTTATCACTCTCATTCCCAGTGTTCAACACTGATTTGTCTCTAGTGTTAGACACTGGCCCAATTGGCCGAATGGATAGAGGCAAAGACTCTCCTTCAATAGACCAACAAGAAGCCAATATCCCAGACATGATAGGACTTAGTTCAAGCTAGGCCATGAATCTTCAATTCGTAATTAACTGGGCTAATGGGCTCATAACATAATTAATCGGTCTTGATCCCAAATTGGGCCAAGGACTACTTAAGCCATTCCGGTTCTAGGGTACATCTCTTCACTCCTTTGATACTTGGCATTGTAATCCCTCAATGTCTTCAAAGAGGTGACGGGTCCCGATGACCACCCATGATATGGACTGTGGGGTCCTTAAACCCATGTCTAATGCAAAATTCCTGGTTACGTGGAACGCGGATAATGTCACTCTTTGACCCCGTGGAAAACGTCCAGAGCGGATCCTGGTCCTCGCAGAGCACGGTAGTGAACCCGTGTGAAGCATCCAGAGCGGAGCCTGGTCCTCGCCTAGCACGGCAGTGAACCCGTGTGAAGCATCTAGAGCACATACCGGACTGTGGAGTCCTTAAACCCATGGACTACGACGTCCTTAACCTTGACCGAGATGTCTTAAAACTAACAATGGACCGCAATGTCCTTAAACTACCCATGGACCGCAATGTCCTTATACTACCCATGGACCGCAATGTCCTTAAACTAGAACAATAGAGCCCCACGTGCTCTTTTGTCGGATCTAAACGGTCCCGTTTAAGTTGATCTTAGCCTCAAAGATGGCTAACGTATCCTTAAACCTTCAAACAGACTGGACTATAAATCCCCCCAATTAACTCTGGCTCGAGGGTACATCTCTGAACTCCTCTGACATCCGTCGTTGTAATCTTTCAACGTCGTCAGAGAGGTGACGGGTCCCGACGGCCACGCATACGATGGACCACTATGTCCCTAAACTGGAACAATAGAGCTCAAATGCTCTTTTGTCGGATCTAAACGATCTCGTTAAGTTGATCTTAGTCTCAACGTTAGACTAACGTATCCTTAACAAACGTTTGAGTTGATCTTAGACTCAAGTATGGCTGACGTATCCTCAAACCAAACCCCCAAACCCAAATCTAAGATAAACACGGATTTAGACTAGTCCACGCCCTACGGGCGACGACATAACTCAGTCTCCGTAAACAATCCACGGGCAATAAAAACAAAATAAACACCCACGACACGAAGTGACCATCTGGAGAAGGAGAAAGTTGTTACCGCGATGCGGTAGCGTAATTAACTGCAGGGGCTTGCGCCTGCAGGGAAGAGCGTCCCCACAATCAAAAACCCCTCCACGAGGGGGAATCTGACGAAGTCTGCTACATCGGCCGCATCCGTCTAAGCCTCCGATGCACGGCGCCACGGATCAACTTGGCATCTTCGGAGAGGTGGACGGATAGCACCAATTAGCATCTGCCCCGAACCTCAGGCACGGACGCCCGAGTCCAGGCCGCCGTTCGGAGGGGGAACAGGGTGCAAGTGGGGTGCAATGGATTTCTTAGCGACAGGTGGCAAGTTTTTGTAAAAATTTTCCGTTTTGTGTTTTTTTATAAGGAGCTTTTTGCAAAAAGATTTTCAATAAAAGGCTTAGACACATGTTCAATCAATCACAATATGCACAATCAAGCCTAGATCTAGGGTCATCTAGGTCAACTAGACTGCTCCTAACTGTTCCAAAGGGCAAGTTGTGAGGACCTCAAATCGCCTCTTCACCGCTAATTATGGCCCGGTAAGCACAAGTAGAGAAAGGAGAGATCCACTCACGAATCACTGTGAGACGGGCCTTTTAAAGTTACCTTTCCCCACTTTTCTAGCTTAGGCACCACAAAATACGGTTTAGATAAACGATCGATACCTACAACTATTCCTTTGTCCTATTGAGCACGAAGTCCTTATAGGCCGAGTCTAATCTTTTTTAATTAAATCGATGGTCAATGCAATATGCTTTTTATGATTTTTGGGGTCTTAGGAAGGGTAATGAAATTTCCACCCAATCTGGATTGGTGTAAAAGCCCCTTAAAGTCAATTTAAAATATGCAAAGTAGTAAACACAATCACTTGCAAACAATTTTTTTTATTGCGGCGCAAAGAATCCTGCACAAGATCAAGTTACTGGAGAAGGGGAGAGGAAGTTTTTGCGCAAAGAACCCTGCAGGAAAATTTTACAGAGGAGATAATGGGGTTACAAAGAAGAAGAGAAATCTTACAGAGGGGTTTCCACCTTCTGATGTCACCAACCGACCGCGCTTCCGCCGCCAAAACTGCCTCCTGGCCGCGGTTCCGTTCAGTTCCCGAGATTTTTTCTGCTCCCCTGGTCTGATTTTCCTCTATTGTTCAAATCTTCTGTTTTCTGTTTTGCTCTCTGGATTTTTCCATATCTGAATCTGTTCGTCGATCCTGCACAATTCAAACGAAAACCCTTCAAAGAATAACAAGATGATAATTTTTTTTAATATATTTTTATATTTTTCAGTTTTTATGATTTTTCAATTTTATATTAAGCCGAAATTATAAGAAGAAAATAACTACGCCATCCCCAGCAACGGCGCCATTTGATTGTACGTTGTTTTTAGATCAAAGAATTAATTACCGCAATCAAGAACGGCGTCGCTTGGTAGCTAGCCGGTGAGTACAGGTCGGTCCACAGGGATTTTTTGTATTCTCAATTTGTTCTAACGAGTTAATTCCAAATGGTGTTGGATTGATTTATCACAAAAAACTAAGATTGATCTAAACTAGGATTAAAACTTTGTTAGGGTTAGGTTTAGGTTAAGTTTGGAAAGTCAATATTCCTCACTGCTTTCTATGCCCTAATTAAGATCTATTAGGTGTTATGGTAATAATTAATAAAGTGGATTAGTACCATCGGGAAGAAACGATGTTTCTTCCTCTAGGTTCTTGTCCTTCCTTCCTTGTTTCTTACCCTAAGCTCCATGGAAAACATATACAACTGGTCTTTTAAACTACGGTATCACCGCTACCTCGTGGGATAGGGTGCCGTAGTGAGCGGTGTGTGTATGTATGCATGGAGTCCTATAAAAATATGTGATGGGCAAGAAAGGGGTGGGAGATTTTCATCTCTCAAACCTTCCCTATTCCTAACCGTAACAAGTGAGGAACTACTCACTCATTAGGAGATTGATAAAAAGAAACATTTTTTATCTACGCCAAATAATTAAAAGTGTTATACTAATTAGCTAGGGCAGATAATTAAATTCTATACTACGGCAGAAAGGAATTTAACTAGGGCATGGTAAATAAAAATCTTACTTTATTTGATGGCTCTCTTCGAACATTTACATCGAATTAAAATTCTGAATAGATGAATAAAAAGAGGCATAAGAAGAGGCATACCTCAAAAAGAGATTTATGGTTTCTATTTATTGATCATAGAAACCCTAGGATTACATTCGATACATATCTGTATTTACAAGCTTGCCCCTAAGAAGCCTAGTCAACGCACCGTCAAACGACGCACCGACAAGGGCTTACCATGGCCGCGGAACTGCAGCTAAAAGCTACATTTGGCTGTGGATCCGCGGCCATCTAGTGGGGTCTCTGGCTGGGTTTTTCTGGGGTTCTTTCTGTTGCTTTTTACTTAGCTTTTCTTTACTTGGTTCTTCATAATGTCTTATAATCTCTTCCAGATTTCCACAATGCATAATGTAGTGGAATTTTACCCTTTGCTTCGTGTCGAAGTCTTGAACCTGCACTGCCTTTGTGCTTTGTGAAATTGTCCATTGATCTTCGTGTATTCTTCAAACTGTAGGGATGATCAAGATTCTTCCATTTTTTGGTCATAGTCTCACTTTTGTATCGTTTTTTCATCATTTTCACTGTTTTGTTCCGAGAACCTGTAACCTGCAACTATGTAGCAGACATGGATCAAAAGCACCTGTTTATTTGTAAAAAGAATAAGAATGGGGAATATAATAATGCAAAATTATGATATGAACAATTATTAAATATGGTTTTGATTTAATAATTTATATATGTATTTTAATATATATATCTTAGTATTATTGTTCACTATTCATTTTCTCTCTTTGGTGCTATCCGTATTTTTATACGGATACGCGTATGTGTAGCGATACATATACCAGGTGAAGTATTTTGTATTTTTTACGGGAATGCTTCTAGAAGATGGACACTTCATATTTGTTTTTCTTTTTAGAAAAACAAATAAGGTGATGAGGTAGAAAATGGAAAGTTGTGAAGTATGGTGCATGCATGTAGAAAGGTATGGCTTGGAATTTTATTTTCGAAAATTCATTTGGTTGCATTATTTGATCATCGTTGATTTTAGTAGCCATTCTTTTTACTATGAGACTTGATGAGATTTTCTTCATCTCCTCCATGGCTCATGCTTCATCTTCTCCATCTCCTTCTTCTTCTTGCATCCATTTTAGAGAAAGATTCTAGAGAGAAAAATATAGTGAAGTATTACTACATCACCGGCCATCCAAACCTAACAACTTTGGACCGTCGGTTAGAGCCTCCTCCGCGTTCCCTCAGGTGGATCGTCTTCGATAAGGGTGGTTGATACTCAAGCGCATTCCCGGCGACTACGATCTTGGAGGGGTCATTCACAACTGGGTAGACACGCGACAAAGCTTGTATTTCTCAACCTTGCATGTTTTAGTATTCTAGTTTAGGATGTTTGGTTTGAATCCTCGTGTGTGAGCGTCCGGTGCCCGCAAAAAGTTTTTGTTTTCGCTACCGCATCGCCCGCGGCCTCCACGGTGTGGGCGCTTGATCCCAACAGTAAATATAGCACAGAAGTAAAGAAAACATATTGCTGGTATATTACATCAACTTTCATTGTTCACAATTTACAATGGTTCAACAGAAAAGAAAACTACTAACCAAGTGCGAGTACAAAATTTCTTTTAGGGAAAGCGATAAAAAGCTAAAAGTAAGAACCGTCTAGATCTCTGTAAGCTCGAACGGTAGATCTGTCTCCTGAGCGGCGTCCTCTCTAAGCTCTGAGCATGCAAACTCAGGTCGTCAGGACGACACAATAGTAAAAATATAACAGCAATATGATAAAGTATGAAACGAAAGGTAATAACAACGGAGACATTGTATGCAGGTAATCAGTATATCAACAATCAATGCAGTATATGATCCATGTCCCTTTTGGTCGCTAGGTCAATTTGAAATCGAACTGTGGAAAAGATTGATCATGTTTAATGAGGGTCTCGTACATACCCGAGGATACGACCCACAATTGCTCGGGACATAACCCTGTCAGTCGGACCGCTAAATCCAAACCTAAAATATATATAAGAGTCGTTGTTCGAATAATTATCCTCTAAATCGCTAATCTCACTAAATACAAGTTCCTTTTCCATTTCAATTTACCCCCTTTCCCCATATTTCAATGACTAAGTATGAGGCTAGTTGTGTACAAGTACGCGCACCAATAATACTATTTTATTCACTTTTCACTGCACTGTTCACTATCATAAATCGTTCACTTTTCACTGGTGTACTCGACACAACTAATTCGATACTACTCACGTTCGACAATGCAATATTCTCTAAGAATCAATAAGAGCGCTCGCTATCACTAAAGGTATCACGGTCGGGTAAATATGTGAATTATGCCGCTAAACAAGTTATGTGCAATATAAGTCACTACGCTCCTTAAAAATTCAGAAAATCATATTAAATTGTAAGATCATAATTAATAAAAATTATACAAAAGGGGTAGAAATTAAACTTAAACATAAATCCAAAAAAATTTGTTTCATCTCAATCGGGTTTCAGGTTTGTGAGTTACGATCATTTCATTTTATGTGTTCACCGCTAGAAATCCAGTTCCTGAGCTGAAAGTCCGTTTCGTAACACATTTTACTCCCTATTAGGATCATAATTAGGCGATATTACAGCTATATAATATTTATATTTATCTTTTATGTTTCCAACGCGCCAGACGGATCGACAATATCCGCTGTATGCTGGGAGATATGCATTGTTTAAGGTTAGGTTATACAATCTGTCTCTACACTAAACTGTAGTACATATCGATGGTTTAAAATGCAATTAAAATATCAAATGATAGTAAAAGTGAACGAAACCATCATCTATAGTTATCTAACGGAATTATCTTCGCAATGGTATAGGATACCACATATTTTCATTTTTATACAAAGTTATACAAATAATTAGAATTAGGCATTAATATGAAATACCGATTTGGACTGCAGTCCAGAGCCATATTTCTATTCAGTTTTCGTAATTGTGTTATAACAGTATCGAAATATAAAAAGAAAGGGGTTCTAGGTTGTTGAGTTGGCTTCAATACGAGCCCTCGAACACAATATTCCAGTATGTATCTAATTTACTATGATATTCACAAGCTACGTGCGCGAGGAATTTCAGAATTGCAAGATCTAAAAGGGGGTGTCATCTCATGGTGTTAAAGTCCGTATATTCAACCCAAGTTTGTATGTGTTTTCTATTATCATTAACGGAATCTAGTGGCCATAAATTTTACCATATTTGATTAGGTTTTTGCTCAAGGATCGTATCGAACACCTAAGATAACCATTTGGTTTTTGATCGAATTTACCGTTTTCTCTAACTGATTTAAATAGATGTTAAACATTTAACTCATACGGGTTACTAGTACAGTAATAACCCTAGCCAGGCTCTACTAAGATTACAATGGAACGAAGATTCGTTAAATCGCATTCTAGCATATAAATAGTTATATATATCGATGTAGTTGCTTTTATTTTTTGTATCCAGTTCTAATGTAATTTCTTTATACTATAGCATGAAAAAAAAGTGAAGATTTTCACTTTCCTGGAGACGATCATGATGATGAATGGCTCAGGTTTGATGCACGCACGGGCTGGGAATGACACAACAACACGACAAGTTTGGCCTCGGCTCAAGCTTGGCACTGGTTTTGGGCTCAACAGTGGCAGTTGCAGCTTGAGTGGTTGTTGGTTGGTGAAGGGGAGGCGAGATCGTTAAAAGTGTTGTGGTTGGCTGAAGCAGGCAGAGGGTGAAGCGACTGGTAGTACTCGCAGCAGCAAGGGGGTCGAACTTTGGGTTGTGGGGATGATGGTGGAATTGGTGGCGGTGGAGGAGCTCGCAATGGTATTGATGATGGTGGTGAAAGGAGGATCTCACGGTGGCCGGAGAGGTAGTGATGGATGGTTCATCGGCAATTCGAGTGGAGCTCGGGAAGAGAGAAGGAGGTAGAGGGGGAGCTTGGGGTCAGTTGTGAGGTGAGGAGAAGAGCTCGGTGGAAAAGGAGGGGTCGCCCGAGTGGCTCGGCGTCGAAGGAGTCGGTAGGGGATGCTCGGCGACGAGAAGCTCGTCAAGGACGATGGGTTCGGAAGTTGAAGGTTAAGAGAGTCATGATTGGTGGTGGGGACGTGGTGAAGGAGGATGGGCCCAGTGATGGTCGTCGGAGGCGATGGTGACGGCTCCGGTGGTCTGGGTAAAATTTTTTGAGAGAGGGAGAGAGGACGAGATGAGAGAGAGAGATTTGAATAAATTAATAGGAGTTATATTTAATTAAGGGGAATTATGAGGATTATTGATTTAGCTTAATGGAAAATCAAAAGAGAATTTCAGTTTGGATTTTTATGGGGATTTCAAAAGATAGTAACGGTTGAGAGGAAAGAAAAGATGAAAGGTGAGTGGGTTTGGGTTTGGGCCTAAACTATTATATACTTAGATGAAAGAAAAGATAGGAGGGGGATGGACTTTCTAGTTAGGATATTAAAAAATTAAGGCATAGGAAATGGTTAATAGGGGAAAATAGAACAGAAAAAAATAATAGATATTAAATTGGAGGAAAATTTTATTAAAATACAGATAATACGTACACAAGGAAACCGGTTATTACATCATACCCTCCTTACAAAAATTTCATTCTCAAAATTAAAAGAACGAAAATAATGAAGCAACGAATGAACAACTATACAAAAAGGAGCGGGAAGCGCGAATGGATATCCTCCTCACATTCTCAGGTAGACTCTCCTGGCAAACGACTACCCCAATATACTCCGACTAGCAGAATGAACTTGTTCTTCAGCACCTTCTCTCTACAATCGAGAATAATAGCAGGCTGCTCCACATACAAAAAGTCGGTACCCAAAGTCAACTCCGAATAATCGAGAACATGACTGCCGTCTCGAGAACATAGCGCCGCAACTGTGACACATGAAATGTGTTGTGCACTCTGGCTAATGTTGGAAGCAAGGAAAGTCGATAAGCTGCCTCTCTTACTCGCTCTAGCACCTCGAACGGTTCGATGAATCGGGGACTGAGTTTCCTACGACTCTCAAACCTGATCACTATACGAGTAGGTGAAATCTTCAGGAATACGTGATCACCAACTTCATACTCTAACGATCTCCTGCTGGCATCAGCCCAACTTTTCTGTCAGTCCTGAGCAGTCCTTATGTGCTGCATGATTATCTGAACCTTATCCAACGTCAGAACTATAAGCTTGAGACCCAGTAACCTTCGCTCACCAACTTTCATCCCAATAAATAGGGGATCGATATTTTTGTCCGTAAAGAGCTTTGAACAGAGCCATTTGGATGCTAGCTTGGAAACAGTTGTTATAAGAAAATTCCACCAGATGAAGGTGATCCTCCCAAGAACCCTGAAAGTTTAGCATGCATGCCCTCAACATGTCCTCGAGCATCTAAATAGTACGCTCGGACTGTCCGTCTGTCTGTGGATGGTAAGCCGTGTTGAACTTGAGACGTGTACCCAGACTCTCCTGTGAGCTCTTCCAGAAGTATGAAATGAATTTGGTGTCCCTATCTGATACTATGATGACCGGAACTCCATAAAGTCGCACTATCTCCTGCATGTACTTCTTCGCAAGCGACTCTGTCGACTGTCCCACACGGAAAGGTATACAATGTGCTGCTTTCGTGAGACGGTTGACGATTACCAGATGGCGTTGTTGCCTCTTGGAATCCGTGGTAAGTCCATCACAAAATCTATAGTAATGTGCTCCCATTTCCACTCGGATATCGGAAGCGGTTGTAACAATCCAGCTGTCCTCTGATATTCTGCTTTTACCTGTTGGCATACTAAGCACTTGGATACAAACCGTGTAATCTCTCGCTTCATCCCGTTCCACTAATAGTGTTGTTTTAGATCTCGGTACATCTTCGTGCCTCCCGGATGCACTAAATAAGCCGAACTGTGAGCTTCAGCAAGTTCTTCTTCTCGAACATCGCCCTTGGGAACGCAGAGTCTGCTACCGAAACATAGAAAACCATCTCGATGTATGAGTAAATTTGTCCTCATACATCGTCATCCAATGCAGCCTTAATGTGAATTACAAGTGAAGACTGCAGCTGTAGTTGCCAAAACTACCCGGTTGTACTCGGTGTAACGACTTCTAGTTCGAGCTTACGAAAGTCTTCAATGATGCTGCTATGACTGGTAAACATCATGACCGCTGGCTTATGACTGAGAGCGTCGGGTACGGTATTTACTTTTCCCGGATGGTACTATAGGTCCAAGTCATATTCCGCCGTTAGTTCTAGCTATTGGTATTGCCTCATATTCAATTCTTTTTGAGTGAACACATATTTCTGACTCTTATGATCCATGTACACTTCCACTTTTTCACCCAATAAATAATGTCTCCAGATCATCAAGGCAAAAACCACGGCAGCTAACTCCAATTCGTGAGTTTGGTATTTCTTCTCGTGATTCTTTAGCTATCATGAGGTATAAGCAACTACCCGATCATTCTGCATCAAACCCCAGCCTAAACCTTTCCTCAGGCATCGCTGTGTATCACCAAACCACCTGAATTATCCGGCACTGTAAGAATAGGGGCCGTGGTCAACTTTTGTTTCAGCAACTCAAAAACCTGTACACATTCCACTGACTACACATAAGGCACTTCATTCCGCGTAAGCTTCGTCAAGGGTTCAACAACTCGTACAAAGTCCTAAACGAAACGCCGATAATATCCTGCCGAACCCAGGAAGCTTCTGATCTTGCCACTAACTTTGGTCTTGGCCAATCTCTAACAGATTCTATCTTCGCTAGTTCCACTGAAATGCCCTCGCCCGAAACAATGTGTCCCAAGAATTGCACTTTATCAAGCCAGAACTTGCAGTTGATCAGTTTTTCATATAGCTTCTCTTCTCGCAGAATTTTCAGTATGGTTCGTAAATGTTCGGCGTGCTCCTCCTGAGCCTTAGAGTAGACTAGTATGTCTTCGATGAATACAACGACGAACGTGTCCAAGTAATTAGCAAAGACCATGTTCATCAGATCCATGAATATTGTTGGAGCATTGGTAACACCAAACGGCATCATAAGAAACTCATAATGCCCGTATCGGGTCCGGAAAGCTGTCTTGAACACATCTTCAGCTGTTAATTTGATCTGGTGATAACCAGAACGAAGATCCAGTTTCAAAAATACCTTGGCACCACCCAGTTGATCAAATAAGTCGTCGATGCGCGGAATGGGGTACTTGTTCTTTATCGTTATTCTGTTCAGCTCACGGTAGTCTGTGCACATCCACAACAATCCATCTTTCTTCTTCACCAATAAGATTGGTGCACCTTACGGAGAAGTGCTTGGGTGAATAAATCCCTTCTCTAGAAGATCTCCAATTTTCTTCTTCAATTCTGCCAATTCCACTGGCATCATTCTGTATGGTGCTTTAGAAACTGGTGATGTACCTGGAATCAGGTCGATTGAGAATTCCAAGATGCGAGGAGGTGGTAGACCTGGTAAATCTTTAGGGAACATATCAAGGAAATCCCGAATGATCTCTGGCATTGGGTTCTTATCAATCTCCATAGCCATCAATACATTCGGTTTATCTCTATACTTGGTTGGCTCAAAAGATTCACTTCCACCCTTGAAAACAAATCTGGGTGATTAGGGATGCGGAATGTCACAGTCCTAGCTCGGTAATTGATGATCGCATGGAATGTACTCATCCAATCCATCCTAATAATTGCATCATAACTGCCTATTCCAATTAAAAGGAAATTCGCATAGAATTCCCTACCACAAACTACGACTGGACAGGATCTACATTCTCGACTAGACACTATAATACCATTACCCGTATGTATTTCCCATCCCTTAGTTATTGGTTCATGTGGTATGGAGTGAGTGTCGATGAAATGTGCAGATATGAAATAATATGATGCTCCTGAATCAAATAGTACTCTAACTGGCGTAGAATGAATGAGTATAGTACCTGTAACAACTTTGCCTGAGGCCTGTACCTGCTCGGTAGTCAGGATGAAAGCTCTTCCCTGACCGCAACCTATGTTGGTCTGCCTCTGCTCCAATGATCTCTGCTGCTACGGTCCATACCCTCCCTGTAACATATCCGTGAATGGACCCGCAAAGCAATATTGTCCATTGGCACGACGACGGTCTTTCTGAGTATGTCCGTTCCTGTGACAGTAAC
Organism: Agapanthus africanus; assembly: GCA_030015575.1. NCBI lineage: Eukaryota > Viridiplantae > Streptophyta > Magnoliopsida > Asparagales > Amaryllidaceae > Agapanthus > Agapanthus africanus. The sequence continues at coordinate 571,595,107 of JASDDO010000031.1, forward strand.
CGCAGACCAAAGCCTTCCTCTGTTGTTGCTGCTGGGGCACGAAAGGTTGCTTCATCTACGTCATTCCTGGGCTATGAACTGGTATGACCCATCGGGACGATGTATGAGTATGTGTGGGGATCACCGGGGGCCTCCTGTCACTTGAGCTGGGGCCTTTAAATTTATTGATTAGCTTCTCCTGAATTCATGAAGCGTTGAGCACCTGTGCAAAAGTTTGCAACTCGAGAGACACAATCAACTGCTACAGCTCAAAGTCAAGTCCCTGCAAGAAACGTCTGAACCCGGTGGCCTCTGAAGCGACCATATAGGAAGCGAATCGGCTCAAACGGTTGAATTCTGCCGCATATACATCAACGAGATGGCCGTTATGCTTAAGCAAGATAAACTTTTCCTCCATTTCTGCTTTAGCGGTGGAGGGGAAGTAGTGGTCCAAGAAGCATTCTTTGAACCTGCTCCATTCAGTCGGCTCACCTAGCCTGCTCTCTTTGACGGACCACCAAGTACAAGCCTCTTCTTGCAGCTGGATCTTTATCACGTTTACTTTTTCTTCATTGGGGGCCCATGCGGCCGTCAATAGGTTCTCCACATTGACTATGTTGGAGATAGTGCCCTCAGAGTCAATTATTGGATCACAGGCACGTGATTGCAATGATTGAGGGAGGACCTATCCCGGTAGCACAGTCTTACTCGAGATGATAGTATGCTATCTGGTTTATCTTTATCATCGTGTACTGCTTTAGGTGACCTAACATGTCACTATTACACGTTGATAGAGCCCCTAGGATTCTTGCTTGACTGCCAGCAGTATGATGGCGATCATATACGTGAGAGCTGATGGTCTATAAGCACATCCTTAAAAGGTCCCAAGTCGTGGGAGTTTCGAGACAGGGCATCGATTCTCCAGAGTAGACTAGTGTATACAGTCGAGACCCCGACGAGGGGCGGTGGCCGGTCTCACAAGCTACTAGTGTCAGTTGGTTCACCTAAGATGTATACAGGTGCTCATTGGGTTATGAGTACACCGGACAGGACTCGCCGGGAACATGCTAGTCGGTCTTATACCTGACGTCAGATAGCAGTTCCCTGGTGACATGTGTACAGGTTAGTTCATCGACCTGGGGATCATCATTTGTCTCGTGTGAGTTCCCACCGTACTTTGATTACTACCCTACCACGGCTCAAAGGAGTCGTGCAAACAGGTTTTAGTTGGGTACAGTCCCGAGCCACATGGAGGTAGTGAGCGGATCTTCAGGGGTTCGTCTTTCCCGGTATTGGGGGTGAGGTCGCGTTGTGTCTAGGAGAGCCATTACGCAAAGCCCTCGGCCGAGGCAGGAGATTTACTGGTAGGTATTCCAGTAGTATCTCAGGGCGTTCTGGGCTACACTCCGACACGACTTGTACCGCTTTTGGGGGTCTGACTTTTACCAACCCCCTAGGCCCGACATGCGATGCTCATAGACGAACGGACAGGACTGTACGGATATTGTCACTGACAGGCTCAGTAGGGTGTCAGGATGAGTTCGCTCATCGACGTCCCTTTTGGTCAATAGCTGGTGGCCCGTCACGTATTGGCTAATACCTCTGACGTGCTAGTGGTTAAATCCACAGCCATAGTATTGACGAGTCTTTAGAGTCCACCACACTTTCAGTTACTCGTGCTTTCGGGCGAAACGCTGTAGAGGCCGTATGGAGATATGGCAGGGTCCGATCAGATACGTGCGGTATTGCACGGATCAGGATCGGACGGTTTTGTACTAGTGGCCGTATAGTTATATGGAAAGGTTTGATCAGATACGTGCGGTATTGCACGGATCAGGATCGAGCGGATATTACTAGCCGGCTTTGGCTTAAGCCGGTCCTAGTTTAGTACAGTGTGGATTTTGTCTCATTGCATTTGTATCCGGACGGAATACAGATGCAAGTGTGTATGCACAGTATCGGGGTTTTTCCTGTAATTTATTACGGGACCAGTTTTCTGGAGTTGCCAGTTTGCATTCCGTTCCGGCCGGTTTTCCTTTGTTCTTTCCCGGCCGGACCTTTTGATGGAGGGTGTTATTTGCAAGTTTGCAAATAACATTTTGTGGAGGGTTTATTTGTGAGATGAGAAATTATGATAGCATCTTTAGATTCCCTTTCCATCTTTTCTTTTCATGCATCATTACTTGTATTAATGAGATGAGATTGATTTGTGTTTAGATGTGAAGCTTGCTTTTGTGGATATGGTCACCATATGCTTTTACTACACTCACCCCTTTGTTAAATTCCTCCTTGTAATGGCCGGCCACTTCTTGGAGTGAGAATGAGAGGAATTCATTTTGATGAGGGAATTATCTATGTCTCATTTGCATGCTTGCCACAAAAAGAAATCCTTCTCCTCTTCATGAGTTCATATTGATTCCTCCATCAAGGCAACATAACCCCAAAGAGACAAGCATCATCTACACTACATTCTACAGCACATCTTGGGCACGTCTACTTGCCAACTTTGTGCCCGAGTTGCCTCGGCATTGAGGTGGGAGCCCGTAAAAGATGCAGACGATGTGGTGCCCTTCCGGCAAGGATGCGACGACCGGAGTTTCCGCGGGAGATCGGGACGACGACGAGAAGACCGAAGGACTCGGATCACTCGGTATATCTCTCACCCTTTCTCTTGTTTGCTAGTATCGGTTAATGGTTATGATCCGGGTATATTGTCCGCGGTAGCGCCAGTTTAAAAGTTAAGAAAATTTTGATTCCGCATTTTGGCCTCGGATAGACGGCCGGGGCGCTGCCGTGGCGCAACATGGTATCAGAGCCACGCCATTAACCTTGTCTAGCTTGTTCTAATGTGTTTTACTTATCCGATCGACCAAAATTCCAAAAACCGCGTTTTTCTTGCATCAGTTTTCTGTCGATTTTTTCCGGGCTCGAAAATTTTTTCAGGTGGTTGCAGAATGATGTGCAGGGAAGTGTAAGAATTCTGGTAAAATTTGGTCGCCTGAATCCATCATCTCACCGCGGAAACGCGGCCAAAGCCATGCTTTGGCCGCGGTTCCGCCGCCAGTTAGGCTCCTCACTGTACCAAATTTTTCCAGATTGTCTTACACTAGAAAATAGGGTTTTTAGAATATTAAATTTGGGCCCAGAATTTCTGTGAGTGCTACAGTATTGCTTGGGGGCCCACTTGTTAATTATTTTATCGATTGGATATTTTAAACACATTATTTCACAGTATTTACATTATATCTGCGACCGTGAATGTCACTTGATCGGTAAATCCGGTCTAACTGCTATAGCCCGGTTAGACGGATTTGCGAACGTGACTTTCACGTTGATGTTCTTTGTATTGCTGTGATTTTGCGGATCGGTCGTGGGGGATAGCCTGGATGCAATGTTAGTACTGTTTTGTTTTATATGTACATTTGATATTGCGGGGCGAGCGTCCGACATGTGGACTGCCGTCACTGCCTGTTTGTATTATTCTTTTGGGGCACGACCTGGTTGCGGTCGATGTACCCGGTGTATGTATATTTTATTTTCTGTACTAGGATTACCCCGCGGAGGGGTGCACGGATAGCCGGGTTCTAGAGGGCAACGGGCCCACATCTCATGGCATTGAGACGGAGGGGGCTTCACTCTAGGATTGGCGGGCTATTCGCCGCACTCGTAGGGGGTACAGGTTGACCCAGGAGGGGTGCCCAAGTTACCGGATTCCATGAAGTGCTGGGTGGTCCATTCACGGTGCTGAAGGGGGCTGCCTCGCTTCAGGTTTTGGCGGGTGGCTTGCCGCGCCCGTAAGGGTCTAGGATTTCATTGCACAGGCTATCCATACGACCAGGGGAACGTCGGGTTTCAGCAGCGGCTCTGTAAAACCCGGGGATCCCAGATATCTGTATTGCTCTGTGATGCTGTGCATTTCTGTGATGTTGCGCATTTCTGTGATGTTGCATTCTTATCACGCCTTGAGCGAATATAATATATTGGTATATATATTAGTAGATGTTGTATATGTTTTGCATCCACGCTAGTCCAGTCCCCGCTCTGTCGTTAGTTAAGTAACCTAACGGGTGATGACGGGACCCAGTGGCGAATGCGGATGGCATATACGTACATCAGTATATTTTCGTTCTTTGTGGTGTGATCAATTGATGGGACTGCGTTGATTCGGATCAATGCAAGATAAACAAACCTATTCTGATGTTGTTGGAACATTTTTCAAAAAAGCTGTTATTGTAAGGACGTTCACTTTTGTTTTGCATCGTGGTATTCATTTGGAATATCCTGCTCCTCAGCCGACGAGGCAAGGGCCGAGATCCCTTCACCGGGAGTGACCCCTTGGACAGAAGTTTGCGTCAGGGCATTAACTTCACTATAGCCGATTACTTTTTCTTTGCATCGTGGTATTCAGTTGGAATATCCTGCACCTCATTCTACGGGGAAAGAGCCGAGATCCCTTCACCGGGAGTGACCTCTTTAGCAAAGGTTTTCGTCACTATATTTTTATAAAAGGCTATGCAGTTCCTTCAATGATATCAATTTCTTTACGTTAAAGGTTTTTCGCCAAAAACCATTCGTAGCCCTCCGTCATTTCTTATGAGTATTATTTAGTATTCGTGCTGCGTTTGTTGACTCCGTCAAGGCGTAGTGTACGGTAGCTAAGTGGTTCTTGTTTGTTGCATAAATGGGATTGGTTAGGACAGTCGTGCGGCCTTGTTGACTCCGTCAAGGGCACGTATGGGTGGGTTTAATGCAATCCAGATAATGACGGGTTGAACTTGACTAGGACTCTTTGATTTTTTGACTCCGTCAAGGTCACTTGAGTCCTAGGGGTAAAAACACACATCGGGAGTTTCAAAAGAACTGAAACTTGCCAGGCATGCGCATACCTTCTGGAGTGTGGTGACTTGAGTGGATTCCGTCAAGTTATCATGCGATGATAGTTGGATCCCGATTCCCACTGATGAGTTAGTTTACTCCTCGGGTGACCCCGACTAATTCTTCTTTCAGGTTTGGAGGAGAATTTGAGGTACGGTGGGAGGTTTCCTGATTAGATAAATTGGTAACCATTCTGATCTAGGTTAGAGTGCACGCTGAGTGTTTCTTTTCTCTCTCTCTGGCAGCGACCATTGACCCGACCCTGGACTATGACTCAGTGACCAAGTTGACCGAACTTTCTTAACACTGGCTTTTGGATTGTCAGAGTTGCAAACCTCATTGCCACTCCTATTTTTACCCTTTTCTCCAGGACACCCCATATTACTACGAACGTCCACTTCCATTGGACAAAACCATCGTATGGTTATATACGAACTCGAAGGACTTCGAGGATGGTTTCTGGTTCTGGAGAAAACGAATAGGATTATTCAGTTGTCTTTTCTTTTCACCTTCTCTCATTGCGAGTACTCCTTGGTTTAGGAGATAGTACACCTATTACGCAAATTGGATAGTCTTCTTCCAAACCTTAGGCTGGTGCCGAACGGTGGGGAATGAAGAAAACCAATTAGCATAACGATGGTGTACAGTAGGTATTAAGTTAAGACAAAGCAAAGGATTAGTAAGAGGGCAAAGTAAATTGCGACTGATATTCACGACCAAACCAAGTATTTCTTCGCCAATCCTAAATCACCCTTGTATTTTTCTCCAGGACACTCCGTATCACTACGAAGATCCACAGTTTATTGGATACTCCATCGTATGGTTATATACGAACTCGAAAGGAACTTGTTCCAGTTCGGGGATGGATTCTGGTCCAGGAGAAATAGGAATAAGGTTTATTCGGTTGTCTTTTATCTTCACCTTCTCTCGCTTTGCGAGTGCTCCTAGGATTAGGACAGTACACCCTTTATTCTTATTGGATAGTCTTCTTCCAAACCATAGGCTGGTGCCGAACGGTAGGGAAGGAAGAAAACCAATTGGCCTAAAGGGGTGTGCAGACGGTAATGACTAAAGACATATAAAGGGATTTTGAGAGATGGCAAAGAGATATACGGTTACAGTTGTGAATCTGGATAATGGTAGAGGCATTACTAGGAATACCAGGATACCCCATCGAAACATTTCAATGTTTCAGTTCAACTGTGTACTGTTAAAAGAAAACTGATTTCCCGATTAGACACTTGCTCCAGGGTATGTATTTACCAGGTTGGATTCTCACATCTGTATGGTTTTACAGATGATGAGTGGGAGTAAGTTATTGGGAATTAGGTGACCATCCTCATTATATCGGGATTCGTTGTAATCGGTGATATTTGAGGAGATCACCTGGGCTGTTTGCCGGTCGGCAAATATTTGGTTTTGAATATCCACTGTTGTGCACCAATTTCAAATTGATATATCTGTACGTCTATTTTCATAGGGTGAGATATACCTTTTGATATTATGTCGATGACATTTACCTATATCAGTGGATGGTTAGGTAAGGAGCATTAAACAGCGGTGTAATTTTTCTTAACTATAAGTACAGTTTTCAACCTACGACGCACAGTGAAAGAGTTGTTAGACTCAGCGGACTTATACAGAGTATTGTATGTTGTCCAGTGTCCATTAGGACAGAGGGGTTGGTCCTCATACTATATTCTGTTTACTTTTAACTTCTCTAGTTCTTAGACATGTGTTTCATAGGAACACAGGGTCTAAGTTTTGAGGAGTTATAGGTATTTGAATAGAGTAGAGAACCAGGTGTAGCAAGTATCGGGATTCTTCAAAGTGATCGAAGATGTAGATACTTGTGTATGGTGTTCAGTTGATAGTAATGATTAAGAGAAATTACTTCTCTTTCAGGTTGCTCATAATTGGAAGCATTCCTAAGTTGAGTAACGCTGATCGGCCTCCTTCCATTTGGTTGACATGCACTGGAGACAGCTGCATGATTTGAATCTGGTTCCAATTAAATCAGTGTCTATGTTTCTATATTGGATATAGAACAGTTCATATCTTGACATTGTTAAGGTACGGGGAGTTGTCCGGCTTATGCTTAAAACCAGACATTGGACAACTCAAGACACGTTTCTGTAATGGCTGTTTGCGGGTTGACCCAGGCTATGACGAGGGTTGATTTTCTACCATCTGGAAGATCAATAGAGATATTGTTCTTGACTCGCCACATTTTTAAAGGAAATGGATTTTTTTAGAAAAATAATAGTGGGAGTATGGTAGAACTGGAAGTGATTCCAGAACCGCAAACGATTACTGATGATTTGATAAGGAACCTAAAGATTCAATCTGGTTTGACATTCCAATTGGCCACTCCGCAGATACGGTGGGTAACTTCAGGCACCCGAGAGGTACTCCGGTAGCCTCAAGGACGGTGACAGGGAAGTTCTTGTTTACCCACACTTGCCATTGCTGTTGTTCCAGGCTGCGAGACCCGGCAGGAGGATGAGTATAGCGTTGTTCTGAACTAGCTTCAGAAGTGTACGTGTATATGACTCTGCCAGAGGGTTGTCGTAGTCAGTGGGAGCAGCGGAAGCATTGGTGGACAGGTAGCTTATGTCTACTTATAGACTAAAGCGGATGTAGCGGAGATAGATCATCTATTTCTGACGTGACAGTCATAGATTTGACTTGATCAGAATAGGGGAAGGATCTGTTGAGAAGGTAGTAGGGTGTTATATCCTGGTATTTGGATGACATACACATAGTAGGAAAATAAACTCCTATACTACGGGTTATACTTTGGTCGTCACACAGTGGTTTCTCCACAAAGGACTTGGACATTATATCAGACATACTGGTCACTAGATCTATGGTTTTAGATCTAGATTTGGGTGGTTTCCCAATCTGGGTACCTTGACAGCATTCTATGAGTATTTAGAATGGACGACTCCTGGCACGGTAGTACACCTGCAGGTAATGGAGTCACCCTCTCTAAAGGTGTCTTTCAGACTAAAGGGGAGAGGGATACGCATGATTGACAGATCACTTGCTTAGGAAATTGAGTCAATCATAAGATGTCAAGTACCACACCAGATGTTGTTCTTGCAGTAGATGCAATAAGTTGATATTAATCCAATCCTGGAGAAACAATCGGAAGCAGTTTTAGGACATAAGTGCGTGTTCTAGGGATGTGATAACGACAGCCTCTTTTAGGAGACGGTTATCACTCCAGGCTTCCAAGGTGACATGGATGGCAGAGTGGCTGTCAGAGTTATAGTTTCTCCTTCTGACGAGGGGCAGTATTTTGGACAGGTGGTCCAGGTGGATACTGGGGGAAGGCATGGCGCTGGATACTGATTAAGTTCAGTTATCGATACAGTCTAAGAAGTTTGGATTTGGAGTTCATTTATGAGCTAAGTCCCATCAGATATCCAGACATACTCTAAGACAGGTATTGCTCATTTCGGAAGATGGTTTTCTCCGAGAACTTGAGATATAGAGAGACATAGAAAGAAACATCACAGCGGATCCACTCACTGAGGCTATTCCTCGAACGCAATAGTTTCGCAAACGGGTTTTGTGAGACTGCCTAGTAGAGGAGTTGGGTGTTCGGTATCACACGGGCTGTGAGTATGCGACATCGCAATAATTAGCCTTGAGTGCAAGTGGGAGATTGTTGGAGATAGTGCCCTCAGAGTCAATTATTGGATCACAGGCACGTGATTGCAATGATTGAGGGAGGACCTATCCCGGTAGCACAGTCTTACTCGAGATGATAGTATGCTATCTGGTTTATCTTTATCATCGTGTACTGCTTTAGGTGACCTGACATGTCACTATTACACGTTGATAGAGCCCCTAGGATTCTTGCTTGACTGCCAGCAGTATGATGGCGATCATATACGTGAGAGCTGATGGTCTATAAGCACATCCTTAAAAGGTCCCTAGTCATGGGAGTTTCGAGACAGGGCATCGATTCTCCAGAGTAAACTAGTGTATACAGTCGAGACCCCGACGAGGGGCGGTGACCGGTCACACAAGCCACTGGTGTCAGTTGGTTCACCTAAGATGTATACAGGTGCTCATTGGGTTATGAGTACACCGGACAGGACTCGCCGGGAACATGCTAGTTGGTCTTATACCTGACGTCAGATAGCAGTTCCCTGGTGACATGTGTACAGGTTAGTTCATCGACCTGGGGATCGTCATTTGTCTCGTGTGAGTTCCCACCGTACTTTGATTACTACCCTACCAAGGCTCAAAGGAGTCGTGCAAACAGGTTTTAGTTGGGTACAGTCCCGAGCCACATGGAGGTAGTGAGCGGATCTTCAGGGGTTCGTCTCTCCCGGTATTGGGGGTGAGGTCGCGCTGTGCCTAGGAGAGCCATTACGCAAAGCTCTCGGCCGAGGCAGGAGATTTACTGGTAGGTATTCCAGTAGTATCTCAGGGCGTTCTGGGCTACACTCCGACACGACTTGTACCGCTTTTGGGGGTCTGACTTTTACCAACCCCCTAGGCCCGACATGCGATGCTCATAGACGAACGGACCGGACTGTACGGATATTGTCACTGATAGGCTCAGTAGGGTGTCAGGATGAGTTCGCTCATCGACGTCCCTTTTGGTCAATAGCTGGTGGCCCGTCACGTATTGGCTAATACCTCTGACGTGCTAGTGGTTAAATCCACAGCCATAGTATTGACGAGTCTTTAGAGTCCACCACACTTTCAGTTACTCGAGCTTTCGGGCGAAACGCTGTAGAGGCCGTATGGAGATATGGCAGGGTCCGATCAGATACGTGCGGTATTGCACGGATAAGGATCGGACGGTTTTGTACTAGTGGCCGTATAGTTATATGGCAAGGTTTGATCAGATACGTGCGTTATTGCACGGATCAGGATCGAGCGGATATTACTAGCCGGCTTTGGCTTAAGCCGGTCCTAGTTTAGTACAGTGTGGATTTTGTCTCATTGCATTTGTATCCGGACGGAATACAGATGCAGGTGTGTATGCACAGTATCGGGGTTTTTCCTGTAATTTATTACGAGACCAGTTTTCTGGAGTTGCCAGTTTGCATTCCTTTCCGGCCGGTTTTCCTTTGTTCTTTCCCGGCCGGACCTTTTGATGGAGGGTGTTATTTGCAAGTTTGCAAATAACATTTTGTGGAGGGTTTATTTGTGAGATGAGAAATTATGATAGCATCTTTAGATTCCCTTTCCATCTTTTCTTTTCATGCATCATTACTTGTATTAATGAGATGAGATTGATTTGTGTTTAGATGTGAAGCTTGCTTTTGTGGATATGGTCACCATATGCTTTTACTACACTCACCCCTTTGTTAAATTCCTCCTTGTAATGGCCGGCCACTTCTTGGAGTGAGAATGAGAGGAATTCATTTTGATGAGGGAATTATCTATGTCTCATTTGCATGCTTGCCACAAAAAGAAATCCTTCTCCTCTTCATGAGTTCATATTGATTCCTCCATCAAGGCAACATAACCCCAAAGAGACAAGCATCATCTACACTACATTCTACAGCACATCTTGGGCACGTCGACTTGCCAGCTTCGTGCCCGAGTTGCCTCGGCATTGAGGTGGGAGCCCGTAAAAGATGCAGACGATGTGGTGCCCTTCCGACAAGGATGCGACGACCGGAGTTTCCGCGGGAGATCGGGACGACGACGAGAAGACCGGAGGACTCGGATCACTCGGTATATCTCTCACCCTTTCTCTTGTTTGCTAGTATCGGTTAATGGTTACGATCCGGGTATATTGTCCGCGGTAGAGCCAGTTTAAAAGTTAAGAAAATTTTGATTCCGCATTTTGGCCTCGAATAGACGGCCGGGGCGCTGCCGTGGCGCAACATGGTATCAGAGCCACGCCATTAACCTTGTCTAGCTTGTTCTAATGTGTTTTACTTATCCGATCGACTAAAATTCCAAAAACCGCGTTTTGCTTGCATCAGTTTTCTGTCGATTTTTTCCGGGCTCGAAAAATTTTTCAGGTGGTTGCAGAATGATGTGCAGGGAAGTGTAAGAATTCTGGTAAAATTTGGTCGCCTGAATCCATCATCTCACCGCGAAAACGCGGCCAAATCCATGCTTTGGCCGCGGTTCCGCCGCCAGTTAGGCTCTTCACTGTACCAAATTTTTCCAGATTGTCTTACACTAGAAAATAGGGTTTTTAGAATATTAAATTTGGGCCCAGAATTTCTGTGAGTGCTACAGTATTGCTTGGGGGCCCACTTGTTAATTATTTGATCGATTGGATATTTTAAACACATTATTTCACAGTATTTACATTATATCTGCGACCGTGAATGTCACTTGATCGGTAAATCCGGTCTAACTGCTATAGCCCGGTTAGACGGATTTGCGAACGTGACTTTCACGTTGATGTTCTTTGTATTGCTGTGATTTTGCGGATCGGTCGTGGGGGATAGCCCGGATGCAATGTTAGTACAGTTTTGTTTTATATGTACATTTGATATTGCGGGGCGAGCGTCCGACATGTGGACTGCCGTCACTGCCTGTTTGTATTATTCTTTTGGGGCACGACCTGGTTGCGGTCGATCTACCCGGTGTATGTATATTTTATTTTCTGTACTAGGATTACCCCGTGGAGGGGTGCACGGATAGCCGGGTTCTAGAGGGCAACGGGCCCGCATCTCATGGCATTGAGACGGAGGGGGCTTCACTCTAGGATTGGCGGGCTATTCGCCGCACTCGTAGGGGGTACAGGTTGACCCAGGAGGGGTGCCCAAGTTACCGGATTCCATGAAGTGCTGGGTGGTCCATTCACGGTGCTGAAGGGGGCTGCCTCGCTTCAGGTTTTGGCGGGTGACTTGCCGCGCCCGTAGGGGTCTAGGATTTCATTGCACAGGCTATCCATACGACCAGGGGAATGTCGGGTTTCAGCAGCGGCTCTGTGAAACCCGGGGATCCCAGATATCTGTATTGCTCTGTGATGCTGTGCATTTCTGTGATGTTGCATTCTAATCACGCCTTGAGCGAATATAATATATTGGTATATATATTAGTAGATGTTTTATATGTTTTGCATCCGCGCTAGTCCAGTCCCCGCTCTGTCGTTAGTTAAGTAACCTAACGGGTGAGGGTCCTCCTAATGCGCCTTCGGGGGCGGCAATGAGAGCTGAGGGTCTTCCTAATGCGGTAATTTCCCTGAGACCCTCGGCTAGTAGGTAAATCTTTCTCTCTTGGGCTTCTACGAGAGTCGTTAGTGCGTTCAAGATCCTTTCTGTGCGATCCTGGGAACTTCAGTCCGAGAAGAGATCGTTCGGGGAGGTCATGTCGCTGGAAGATAGATGAAAGGATATGATTAGATACAAGATAAAAGCAAAAGATAATGAAGTGAAAACAATATAATAAAGCGTAGGTCAATTTATCCCTTTATACTAAACCTGGCGTTTTGATACCAATAAAACCATGTCACGTCTCGCTTCGCAAAATACGGAATACAGGGGGCGACTAGGCCAGCTATGCTCCTACGGTCAAGGAATAATCCCGCTGTAGTCACACTTCGGCTTCTAACATTATATGGTAATCATTAAATATAGTACAGAAGTAAAGAAAACACATCACTAGTTTATTACATCAACTTTCATTATTCACAATTTACAATGGTTCAACAAAAAAGAAAACTACTAACTAAGTGCGAATACAAGGTTGCTTTTAGGGAAAGTGGTAAAAAACTGAAAGTAAGAACCGTCTAGATCTTTACAAGCTCGAATAGATCTAACTCCTGAGCGGCGTCCTCTCCAAACTCTGTGGATGCATACTCAGGTCGTCACGGCGATGCAATAGTAATATAATAAAACATGAAGCGAAAGGTGATAACATTGGAGACAGTGTATCCAGGTAATCAGTGTATCAACAATCAATACAGTAGATGATCCATGTCCCTATTGGTCGCTAGGTCAATTTGAAATCAAACTGTAGAAAAGAGTGATCATATTTAACGAAGGTCTCGTGTGTACCCGAGACTACGACCCGCTGTTTCCTAGGACATAACTATGTCAGCTGGGCCGCTAAGTCCAAATCTAAAATATTTATAAGAGTCGCTGTTCGAATGATCATCCTCTAAATCGCTAACCTCGCTAAATATAAGTTCCTTTCCATTTCGATTTCCCATTTTTCCACAAGTTTCAATAATTATAAGTATGAGGCTAATTGTGTACAAGTACGCACCAATAACACTGTTTTATTCACTTTTCACTGCACTGTTTACTATCAAAAATCGTTCACTTATTACTGGCGTACTTGACAAAACTAATCTGATACCACTCATATTCGACAATGCAATATTCGCTAAGAATCAATACGGGTGCTCGCTATCACTAAAGGTATCACGGTCGGGTAAATATGTGAATTATGCCACTAAACAAGTCATGTGCAATATAAATCATTACACGCCTTAAAAATTCAGAAAATCATATTAAATCGAACGATCGTAATTAAGAAAAATGATACAAAAGGGGTAGAATGTAAACTTATACAGAAATCCAACAAAATTGATTTTAGATCAATCAGATTTTAGGTTTGTGAGTTACCGTCATTTCATTTTACGTGTTCACCGCTGGAAACCCAGTTCCTGAACTGAAAGTCCGTTTTGTAACATATTTTACTCTCTGTTGGGATCATAATTAGTCAACGTTATAGTTAGATAATATTTAGATTTATCTATTGTGTTTCCAATGCACTATACAAATTGACAATATCCTCTATATGCTAGGAGATATACGCCGCTTAAGGTTAGGGTATACAATCTGTCTCTGCACTAAACTGTAGTATACATCGACAATTTAAAATGCAATTAAAATAACAAACGACAGTAAAAGTGAACGAAACCATCACTTATAGTTAGATAATAGAATTATATTAGGAATAGTATAGAATACCATATATTTTCATTTTCTTACAGAGTTATACAAATAATTAGAATCAGGCGTCAATATGAAATACCGTTCTGGACTGCAGTCCAGATCCATATTTCCATTCAGTTTTCTTCATTGTGTTATTACAATATCGAAATATAAAAAGCAAAGGGTTGTAGGTTGTCGAGTCGTCTTCGATACGAGTCATCGAACACAACATTCCATTATGTATCTAATTTAATGTGATTTTCACAAGCAACGTGTGGGATGAATTTCATATTTGACGGATATGAAAGGGGTTGTCATCTCTTAGTGTTAAAGTCCGTATTTTCAACCCAACTTTTTACGTGTTCTCCATTATCACTAACGGAATCTAGAAGCCATAAATTCCGCCATATTTGATTAGGTTTTCACTTAAGGACCACATCAATCACCAAAGATAACCATTTGGCAATCGATCGAATTTACCATTTTCTCTAACTGATTTAAATAGATGTTAAACATTTAACTCATACTGGTTACCAGTACAGTAATAAGTCCTAGACAGGATCTACTCAAATTACAACGGTACGATGATTCGTTATACCACATTCAAGCATATATATATATATATATATATATATATATATATATAGAGAGAGAGAGAGAGAGAGGGGGGGGTAATGGAAAAAAGATGTCATGGGAGGGTATTTCCTCCTATGGCGTCGAAAAAATACACCCTCTCTCATTTTTTCCACCGATCGGCACCCACCATCTTCATCGTTATCATCTAAGATGTGGATACACCAAATTTCATGTGATTCTACAACCATTTCAACGTTGATTTAGCAATGTAAAAAGTTCTATTGTCGGTAAACCGTTAATTTTGAACCCACTAAATCAACGGTGAAAAAGTTATAGAATCACATGAAATTTGGTGTACCCACATCTTAGATAATAACGATAAAGATGGTGAGTGCTGATCGTCAGAAAAAATGAAGGAAGGTGTATTTTTTCGACGCCATAGGAGGAAATTCCCTCCTGTGGCCTCTTTCCTCCATTAACCTCATATATATATATACATATATATTTGCTTTTATTTTTTGTATCTAGTTCTAATGTAATTTATCTATACCGTAGCATGAAAAACAAGTGAAGATTTTCACTTGCCTAGAGATGATCACGATGACGAATGGCTTGGGCTCGACGCATGCATAGGCTAGGCATGACACGGCAAGTTTGGCCTCGGATCAAGCTTGGCACGGGTTCTAGGCTCAACAGTGGAAGCTGCGGCTCGAGTGGCCATTGGTTGGTGAAGGGGATGCGAGATCGTCAGAGATGTTAGGGTTGGCCGGAGCAGGTAGAGGGTGCAGCGGCTGCTAGCGCTTGCAGCTGCAAAGGGGTCGAGCTTAATCTATGAGGATGATGGTGGAATTGGTGGCGGTGGAGGAGCTCACGGTAGCGTTGATGAGGATGGTGAATGGATGAGCTCATGATGGCTGGAAAGGTAGTGATGGGTGGGTCCTCGACAGTTGGAGTGAAGCTCGAGAAGAGTGAAGGAGGTAGAGGGGAAGATTGGGGTCAGTTGTGAGGTGAGGAGATGAGCTCGGTGGAAGAGAAAGGGTCGCCGGAGTGGCTCGACGTCGAAGGAGGCGGCGAGGATGTTCAGCGATGAGATGCTCGTCGAGAACGATGGGTTCGAAGGTTGAAGGTTGCGGGAGTTGTGATCGGAACATGGGACGTAGTGAAGGAGGAAAGGGCCAGGTGATAGTCATCGGAGGTGATGGTGAGGTAAAATTTTGAGAGGGAAGAGAGAGGGAGAGAGAACGAGATGTGTGTGAGAGAGATTTGAATAAATTAATAAGAGTTATCGGTGTTTAAGGGGAATTATGAGGATTGATGATTTGGCTTAGTGGAAAATCAAAAGAGGATTTCGGTTTGGATTTTTGTGGGGGTTTTAAAAGAAAATAACAGTTGAGGGGAAAAGAAAAGATGAAGGGTGAGTGGTTTTGGGTTTGGGTTTGTGCCTAGGCTATTATATACTTAGATGAAAGAAAAGAGAGGAAGGGCATGGGCTTTCTAGTTAGGATATTAAAATATTAGGGCATAGGAAATAGTTAATAAGGAAAAATAAAATAGGAAAGATAATAGAAATTAAATTAAGGGAAAATGTTATTAAAATACGGATAATATGTATACAAGGAAACCGGTTATTACAGCCGTAGACTGGGCGATACCTAGCTGAAGCGTTGATCTACCTGACTCTGCATCCGTACCAAACATGTAACCCGTCGTCGACTCCATCTAGCTCTATCACCCAAATATATTGTCACGATACATCCATCCATACTGTCTGCATTGAACGACAAGCCAAACCCTTCCCCATCTCTCAAATATCTAAGGATCCACTCTACCGCCTACCAATCGTCTCTGCTCAGAATAGTCAAGAATCTGCTGACTTTTAGGATGAGCTTGTAACCTAGCCTACTAATTTTGGAAAGAATAATAGAATTTTAAAAAAAATCCCTAGAATGCAAACACACAACTACATAGAATCAAAGCTAAAGAACTAAACTTCAAACAAAAACCAAATGAGCTATGCTAATCTAATATGTTAGCAATACTCACATCCTCATGCTATCTTCAAGAACTCCATTGTTGTGGACTCCATGAAGGCTCCTAGGTGAGTAAATGAACTTGGTGAGAACCTCCCTATGCCGAAGTTGATCTACCTTGAGGAAAACCCGGCACCTAGCTCCATCTCTACCTTGAAACTATAACCTCTAAGTGAAGAAACCGACGAACCCTAGCATGTTAGGAAAGGGTTGAGAGGAATGTGGATGCTATGGTCACTATAATTCTAGTCTCAGTTATATTATCTTTTATATGGTTCTCTTTTCTAATTTTTCCATGAAGGAAAAAAAGAAGGAGGAAACTAGGAAAGGTGAAGGAAAAAATGAAGAAGAAGAAGAAGAATAAAGACCTTCTCTCATTTTAGAAAAGGTTACGAGCTTTCAATAAAACTAGAAATAAATTATAACCATAGGATCAAAACCCTACTTCAAGTGTCCACCTCCATAAAGGATAGCATGTGTCATCCGAGGAAAAACTCTAATGCATATAATGTTCCATTGGAACACTATAAGCAAAATAGAACCATTAAAGAAAATATAAATACATAGAATTATTACATATACACACATATTTCCATAAAACAATATATATACATGTATATACATAGTTCTATGTATTTCCTATGTGTAAAAAATACACAAATGAGACAAAAATAATTAGTAACATAATACTAGAAATATTGATAACATATATAAATATATTAAATCCACATTGGATTTAATATCCGTCTTAAACAAGACCGGCTAGTATTATTAGGCATCCGATTACCGTTAGTGTATCCAATACACATGTTTTAATCGGACTCCGGTACGCATCTAATACGCACAACCACATCATTTTGCTAGAGCCGGAAAAACCTCTGTGTAGGACTCTAAAGACTCGATAATACGCTGGCGGTAGATTTAACCACAAGCATGTCAGGGACACTAGCTGTATGTAATGGCTACTCAGGTGTTGAGAGAAAGGAAGGTCAACAGGCAAGCCCGTCCAAACCCCTACTGAGTCTATAAGTGACAATACACCATACAGTCCAGTTTATTTGTCAGAGACTGTCGCATATCGGGTCTAGAAGGATGGTAAATGTCAGAGTCCTAATAACACAATAAGTCATGCCAATATCATGCCCATCACTATCTAAGATACTACTAATCCAAATTAATAAATCTCATCTGCCTGGCCAGGTCTTTTTATAATGGCCAAACGGGCACAGCGCGACATCAACCTCCAATACCGGGAGAGACGAATCCCTGCAATCCGCTCACTACCTCAATGTTGCTCGGGGCTGTACCCAACTAATACATGTTTGCACGATTCTTTTAAGCCTTGGTAGGGTAGTAATCAAAGTACTGTGGGAACTCATACAAGAAAAATGACGATCTTAGGTCGACAGACCAACCTGTACTAATGCCACTAGAGACCTGCTACCTGACGATAGGTATAATATCATCTATCATGATCTCGGTGAGTCCGTCCAGTGTAACGCATAACCCATGAGCACCTATATACAATCTCGGTGACTGGCTAACACCAATGGTTGTGAGACCAGTCATCGCCCCTCGTCGAGGTCAAGAAATGTATACACTAGTCTACTTTAGAATATCGATACCTAGTCTCGATATTCCCATGACTAGGGACATTTAAGGATGTGCTTATAGACTACCCAGTTCTTACAAGTGTGATCACTGCAATAACCCGTGTAGTCAAGTATAAATCCTATGGGCTCTATCAACATGTAATAGTGATATACAATACCACATATGACATGTACACGATAATAAAGTCAAACAACACACTATCATCTCGAGTGAGACTGTTCTATCTGCATAGGTCCACCCTCAATCATCATAATTGCCTGCCTGCGATTACAATGATTACCTTAAGGACACTATATCGAACAATCTCCCACTTACACTTAAGGCTAATTATTGCAGTATCGCATACGCACAGCTCGTGTGCTATCGAATACCCAACTTTTCTATTAATTAGTTTCGCAAACTGAGTTTGATGAAATAATCATGTTCGAGAAATAGCCTCAGTGAGCGGATCCGCTCCAGTGTTTTTATCTTTATCTCTCTATATCTAAACTTTGCGGAAAACGACTATCTCCTGAAAAATGAGCAATACCTGTCTTAAAACATGTCTCGATATCTGATGGGACCAAGTTCATAATATGAACAACAAATCCAACAAACTTCTTAGACTGTATCTGCTACTAAATTTGATCAGTATCCTACGTCATGCCTATCTCAGTATCCGCTTGGATACCCATCCAACATACTGCCCCATATAAGAGAGTGAACTTATAACTCTGACAGCCTCTCTATCATCCATGTCATCTTAGAAGCCTGAAATGATAACCGCCTCCCACAGGATATTTCCGTTATCATATACCAAGAACATCCTCTTATATTCAAAGCTTCTTCCCATTGTTCCTCTAGGATTGGATTATACTTGCTAACTACATTAAATGAAAAAGCATAATTATCCATATCCTTAGCGGAGAAACCCTTAGGACATCCAAAGTTTGATCGATTATAGTATAGGAACCATACTTCTTATCCGGAGTATGTCATCTAAATATCTAGACAGTACTCCCTATTACCTTCTTACCAGGTTCATCTATTGTTTTGATGAAATTAAACATTCTAATTGTCACATCAAAACAGATGATCCATCTCCGCTATACTCGTTTTAGTTTATAAATAGATATAAGCAACCTGCTCACCATGCTTTTGCTGTCCCCACTGACTACAAAAACCCTCTGGCAGAGTCATATACACGCGCACTTCTAAAAGTTCATTTAGAATGATGTTGCTGCCATCCACCTACCAGGTATTATAGTCAAGGGCAGTAGTAGTGGAAAGCTTGGGTCATCATATCATGATGCAAACCTCCCAGTCACCGTCTATGAGAAAACAGCAATACCTCTCGGATGACTGAGGTTACCCACAAAATCTGCGGAGTGGCTAATGGATTGTCGAATCAAATTGAATCCTTAGGTTCAACTAAATTTTCAATAACCGTTTGTGGTTCTGGAATCGCTTCCAGTTCTACTATACTCCCACTTATGTTTTCTGAAAAGAATCCTTTTTACTAAAAATGTGACGAGTCTAGCAAATGGTAGAAAATTATACCCTCGACAATACCCGGGATTACCTACAAACTGCCATTACTAAAATATGCCATGAGTTTATCCGTATTCTGGTTTTAAACATAAGCCAGACAACTCCATATACCTTAACATTATTAAGATCTGAACCATTATATATCCATATAGAAACAGTGGCACTAATTTAGATGAAACCATATTCAAATAGTATGCAGCTGTTTCCGGTGCATAACCACTTAATGTGAAAAGGCCCCTTACAACACTACTCATTAAGGAGCACATCCACAGATGAGTAACTTGTCCGAGAAACAATACTCTCAACATTACTATAGTGGATTACCTACCACCGATATCTACATCTTCGATCACCTTGAAAAACCTTAATACTCCCAACATATGGTTCTTTACTTTATTTTTATACCTATGAACTCCTCAAATTTTTAGACCTTGCATTTCAACAAAAATGCATGTCTAGAATAAGAGAAATTATTGGAATTCGAAATATAGTACAAGTACCAACCCCTTGTCCAAATAGACACTGGAAAACATACAATATTTTGTATAATTCCCTTGAGTTTATCAACTTAAACACTGTGTGTTGTAAGTTGAAAACTGTATTTTGGTTACGAAGAATTACACCGTTATTGAATGCACCTTATCTAATCAATGTTATAAACATAATTTTAAAAAATTATATCTCATTTTATAAAAATAAACGTACAGATATATCGGTTTGAAATTGGTGCACAATAATGGATATTCAAAACCAACTGTTTGCCGTTAGGCTAACCCAGGTGATTTCCTTCAAATATCACCAATTACAAAGAATTTTGATACAGAGGATTTAATCGCCCAATCCTCAATGTTCTGCTCCCACTCATCATCTGTAATACCATACAAACGTGAGAATTCGAACCGATATATACATAACCTGGAGTCAGAATCAATTGGGAAAGCAATTTTCAACTGCAAGCGTACAGAAAAACCGAAACATAAAAATGTTTCGAGGGATGGCTGGGTATTCGTAGTAATTCCTCTTCCAATACTAGATCCATAACATTAGTTGTAATTACCATTGCTCTCATTTCAATCACTTTATATGTCCCTACTTCTTTCCTTCTGCACACCGTACTTAGACTAATTGGTTTTTTTCCTTCCCTATCTTTCGGCACATGCCTAAGCTTTGGAAGATGACTATCCAACAAGAATAATAGGTGTACTCTCTTAATACAAGGAGCTCTCGCAATCTGACAGAAAGTAAAAGGAAGAGACAACCGAATAATCCTATTCAATTTCCCCAGAACCGAAATCCATCCTTGAACTGGAATAAATTTCTGCGAGTTCGTATATAACTATACAAGATGGTTTTATCCATTCTATATAGATCTTCGTAGTGATACAGAATGTTCTGGAAAAAACTAAGTGTAAAGTAGGAGTGGTATGGATATTTATGATTTTGTCGTGAATCGATACAATCCAAAGCCGAATGGTAAAAGGTTCGGTTAACTTGGTTACAGAGTTTATAGTTTAAGGCGGGTCAAAGTCGCATCCAAAGAGAGAGAGAAAAGAAACACTCAGCGTGCATTCTAAACTAAATTAGATTGGTTAATTATTTTATCTAATCAGGATGGCTCACACTATTTTCTCGAATTCTTCTTCAAATCCTAAAAGGAGAACTAGTCGGATTAACCCGAGGAGTAAGGACTACTCATCAGTGGGAATGAGGACCCAACTATTATCGCGTGATAACCTTGACGGAAGCCGACCAAAATTACCATACTCCAGAACGTATGCGCATACTTGGAAAGTTTCCTTTATGTTTGAAACTCCCAATATGGTTTTTACCCCTACGACCCAAGTGACCTTAACTGAGTCAACAAGTCAAAAGATCCTTGTCAAGTTCTACCTGTCATTATCTTAATTACATAAACCACTCGTACGAGCTCTTAACTGAGTCAATAAGGCCGTACGACTGTCCTAACCAATCGCATCTAATGCTACAAATAAGCAATACTCAGCCACCGCACATTATGCCTTAACTTAGTCAACAAACATAGCACGAATACTAAGCATTACTCGTAAGAAATGACGGAGGGTTACGACTGGTTTTTGACAAAAAACCTTTAACGTAATGAACTTGATATCGTTGAAGGAACTCGAATAGTTTTGAAAAGGAGTGGTTTAGGCTCCGCATTTTAAATGAGTGGTTTTGTAGAAAACCGATAGTTTTAAAGAAAACCGAGTAGTTTATAGTCACGTAAACTTTTGCCAAAGAGGTCACTCCCTATGAAGGGATCAAGACACTTTCCTCATTGAATGAGGTGCATGATATTCCTAACTGAATACCACAATGCAAAGCAAAAGAATCAACTATAGTGAAGTTATTATAGTGACACAAACTTTTGCCCAAGAGGCCACTCACCGTGAAGCGATCCAGGCTCTTGCCTCGTCGAATGAGGTGCAGGATATCCATGACCAAATACCGCTGTGTAAAGAAAAAGACTACGACAATGGTTTTTCAAAAATGAGGTTCTGACAACATCATTATTGGTTTGTTTTACTTGTATTAAATATATATTGCAGTCCTATCAATTAATCATATCATACCAAAAGAAACGAAAATAGGCACGCACATATATGCTATCTTCATTCACCACAGGGTCCCGGGTTTTCACCGTAAGTTTACTTAACTTACAGCAGGACGGGGAAAGGACTAGCCCGGATATAAAACATATATATATATAGATAGATAGATATAATATAAAAAATCATCTCACGCATGATATCAAGCAACATCACAGAAGTATCACAGCAGAAGCAACATGGTATGGAAATGTGGATAAACTAGGAAAAGTACATTTCAATAGAGCCAAATATGAAATGCAATTTTTCCGATCATGTGGATAGCGTGTAGTATCAGACCCTAGACCCCTACGAGTGCGGCAAGCCATCCGCCAATCCCAGAAACGAGCCAACCCCAATCAACGAAGTGAATGGGTCACCCAATACTTCCAAAATACGGTGACTTGGGTACCCCTCCACAGGTCAATCCTATACCCCTTATGAGTGCAATGAATAGCCCGCCAATTCTAGAAGAAGGCACATCGATCTCAACGCCATGAGATGGTGGCCCGCTGTCCTATTGAACCCGGCTACTCGAGCACTCCGTTGCGTGGTAAACCTAGCACCTGTAATGAATACCTAAATATACAACGGTATCTATGTCTGCAACCAGGATGCGCTCTAAAGAATAATACAAGTCTCGATGACGATAGTCCACGCGTCCGACGCTCGCGACAATCCATCGCGACAATCCAACAAAACCATAATCACAGAGCAACACAGAACATCAACACGAATATCATGTTCGTAAACCCATCTGATTGTACATATAGAAACCTGACGTATTATAACCATGCTATGATATTCACGGTCACAGAAACAAGCGCAATGAAAACTACGATTTTAAAATTTCGATCAAATGAAAAAATTTGTATTGGCCCCAAGTACAAACCAGTACACAAATAAATCTAGACCAAAACTAAATAGTTCAAAAATCACATTTCCATATTATACAATCCCTAGAAAAAACTAGGGCAATTTAGGGAAAATTTGGCCGCGGAACTGCGACACTAACATTGTTATTCTCGCGGTTCTTCAGTCAAAATTGGGCCCAGTTGCCCGTGTTTCTTCCAGGTTCATAGAAAAGCCTGCATATAATTCTAATGGCCTCATAAAAATTTTAAGTGCGGGTTTAAAAAACGAACAGCGAGGTAAAATGCAGAAATGTGAATCAAAAAAAAAATGTCGATCAAAACACTAATTTCGTGCAAACAAATCTAGCCTTTAACCCAGTTCTGATACCACTGTTAGGGTGAGGTTGTAGTCTAGCCTACTAATTTTGGAAAGAACAATAGGATTTTAAAAAATTCCCTAGAATGCAAACACACCGCTACATAGAATCAAAGCTAAAGCGCTAAACTTGCAAACAAAAACCAAGTGAGATATGCTAATCTATTATGTTAGCAATACTCACATTCTCAAGCTATCTTCAAGAGCTCCATTGTTGTGGACTCCATGAAGGCTCCTCGGTGAGGGGATGAAATTGGATAGGACCTTCCTACGCCGAATATGATTCACCTCGAGGAAAACCCGGCACCTCGCTCCATCTCCACCATGAAACTCCAAGCTCCAAGTGAAGAAACCAATGAACCGTAGTTTGCTAAGAAAGGGTTGAGGGGAATGTGGATACCATGGTCACTATAATTCTAGTCTCATTTATATTTCCTTTTATATGGTTCTCTTTTCTAATTTTTCCATGAAAGAAAAAGAGGAGGAAACTAGGTGAGGTGAAGGAAAAATGAAGAAGAAGACTAAAGACCTTCTCTCATTTTAGAGAAGGTTATGAGCTTTTAAATAAAACTAGGAATAAATCCTAACCATCAAAACCCTACTCCATGTGTCCACCTCCATCAAAGGATAACATGTGTCACCCTAGGAAAAACCCTAATGCATATAATGTTCCATTGGAACACTATAAGCAAAAGAGAACCATTAAAGAAAATATAAATACATAGAATTATTATATACACACACATATATCCATAAAACAATATATATACATGTATATACATAATTCTATGTATTTTCTATGTATACTAAATACACAAATGAGACATAAATAATTAGTGACATAATACTAGTAATATAAATAACATATATAAATATATTAAATCCACACCGTATTTAATATTCGTCTTATACAAGACCAGCTACTATTATTAGACATCTGATTACCGTTAGTATATTTAATACACAAGTTTTAATCGAACTCCGGTACACATCTATTGCGTACAACCACATCATATTGCTAAAGCCGAAAAAACCTCTGTGTGGGACTTTAAAGACTCGACAATACGCTAGTGGTTGGTTTAACCACAAGCACGTCAGCGGCACTAGTTGTATATAATGGCTACCCAGGTGTTGAGAGAAAGGAACGTCGACAGAAAAGCCCGTCCAAACCCCTACTGAGCCTATAAGTGACGATACAACATACATTCTAGTCTGTTCGTCAAAGACTGTCGCATATCAGGTTTATGAGGGTGGTAAACGTCGGACTCCTAATAACGCAATAATCCGTGCCGATATCAAGCCCATCACCATCTGAGATACTGCTGATCCAAATCAGTAAACCTCATCTGCTTGACCAGGTATTATGGTGATGGCTAACCGAGCACAGCACGATATCGACCCTGAATACCGGGAGAGACAAATCCCCGCAATCCGCTCACTGCCTCAATATGGCTCGGGACGTTACCCAACTAAAACTTTTTTTTATGACTCCTTTGAGCCATGGTAGGGTAGTAATCAAAATACTGTAGAAACTCACATAATACAAATGATGATCTTGGGTCGACAGACTAATCTATACTAATGGTACCAGAGACCTGCTACCTGACGATAAATATAATACCATCTAGCATGATCTCGGCGAGTCCGTACAGTGTAACTCATAAAGAGCACATGTATACAATCTCGGTGACTGACTAACACCAATGGCTGTGAGACTGGCCATCGCCCTTCGTCGGGTTCAAGAAACGTATACACCAGTCTACTCTGGAATATCGACGCACAGTCTCGATATTCCTATGAATAGGGAAATTTAAGGATGTGCTTATAGACTATCTGGTTCTCACACGTGTGATCACCACAATAACCTTGATAGTCAAGCATGTAGGGTTCCTAGGCACACTATAGAGGTCTCACAAGGCATCAACCATGCCAATTTTAAAATTTATGGGTGCCGAGAAACCCTAATACGGATCGTCGGCTAGAATTCTAGGCGAAACATTAAGCTAGTTAACGACTTAACTAAAGGAGAGAGGCTACAACCTTTGTAGATCCGTTTCTCCTCTTCCTTAGCTCCACGTAGGCGTCCTCTCGCTGTCCATCTCGAATCCCGAACTCAATCGTCGGCTTCATCGGAGAAATGGGCGAGCTAGGTCGTCGGCTTCGTGCCGAAGATGATCTACGTCGAGGCATCACAAGTTCAAGCTCCAACTTCACCAAGTTGTGAAACTTGTAAAGAAAACACCCAAAACCACTTGGCAAGAGTTAGAGGATGAAGAAATAGAAGGTGGGTTCACCTTAGAATTGGATTTTTCACTCTTTAGCTCGAGGTGCCATTAATGGTGTTTTTCTTTGAAGAAGAATAAGAAGATGAAGATAGAATATGATAATTATTAGATTAAAAATGAGAATAATATCATTACTTATCATATACTAACCATGGTGAAGTTTAGAGAGCAAACTAGGGTTAGGTGCATGGTTAGGTTAAGAGAAGAAAACAAAAATGGTCAATTATTCAACTCTTCATGAAGCTTCATGAAAGAAACAAATAAAGCCACCATTTTTCTTTTCCTTTCCAAAATGAATAATCGATATAAATAAATGAATAAGTAAATAAAACCCTAACCATTCATATAACCATGGTTTAATCTTTACACAAGCACAAGTTAACATGCATCATCAAACATGATACAAACATGTGTACAAAAGTATATCACATATACAACTTGCACAACAAGTGAGAAAATCCATTTAAAGTGAACCAATACTTGTTAATGCAAAGTAATATATCAAATATATAATTATACATTAAATCATTAAATCAACATTTGATTTAATAATCCGGTCATGTCGCACATAACCGACTAGTATCTAATGTATCGATTTATCGAATCAATGATTCGATAACTAGGTCATATCGCATACAACCAATAGAAACATTCATCGCGAGAATGAAATGCGGTATCACATACACGCATTATTCTCGGCCCTGCACATATCTCATATGCGCTCCTATTTCGTTTCGCTTGAGCCAGGAAACCTCTGTGTAGGACTCTAAAGACTCGTCAATACGCCGGTAGCAGATTGTAGGGTTCCTAGGCACTCTTGTGAAGGTTCATAAGGCATCAAACATGTCCGGATAAAAATTTAGACGTGCCGAACAACCCAAAGCCGGGATCTTTGCTAGATTATTAGGGTTTAACATGCAAGATGATAACTTTTATGTAAGTGTGAGGGATTACAACCTTTGTACTCCGCTCCTTCGCTTCACAAGCTCCGAGTAGAAGTCCCTTTGCCGCGATCCATGATCTCCCGGACTCATGAGAGGCTCCACGACTCGAACGATCCATGCTAGCTCGAAGTATTCCAAATCTCCGATGATCTACCTTGAAGTTGCTAAGACTCAAGCTTTCTCACTCTAAAGAGATGAACACACTAATCTCATGGGCTAGATGAGATGAGGATGAGAGAGTAGTATTTTTGCTTTCCTTTTAAATCATTTTCTCATATTATTTCATCACATAAAGAAAATCTAGCAAGCTTTCTTTTTAGAGAGAAGAAGATGATAATGAAAAGATAATGAATTATTTTCTTTTGTGATGAATAGAAAGAAAGAGTATATGATTGATTATAAACCATGGTCAAGGATGAGTGGCTAGGATTTAGTAGAGAATAAACTAGAGTTAGGGTTTGGTTGGGTTAAGAATGTGTCATCCTAAAATATCTTAAGAATGACAAAAGAATAAAGCTTCTAGAAGGTGCATGAAGCATCTAACCCTAATCAAACCCTAACCTCAATTAATCATCCTTAAACATGTTTAACAATTAATCATATCATGTCACAATAATATATATCACATATATATTATATATTTGCAACAAAGGAAAATAATACAATTAACATATATCGCATATATATCAATGTATCATCCACTGAGAAAATGAAATAATAAAGAGAGCCAATATTAGATAATGTAATAATATATCACATATATTATTATACATTAAATCATCGAATCAACACTTGATACGACGATCCGGCTATATCCAATATTACCGACTAATATATCATGTACCTATTCATCGAATCAACACTTGATCCGATGACGCGGTTCATATCTAAATATCCTGAGAATATAATACGGTATCTCATATCGCATTATTCTCGCTCCTGCGCATATCACATATGTGCCACTACTCCGTTTCGCCTGAGCCAAGAAACCTCTGTGTAGGACTCTAAAGAATCGTCAATACGCCGATAGCAGGTGATGATCATATCAAACACCCACAAGCTGCAAGCGGTCAGCTAAACGTAACAGCCACCCAGGTATTGAGCGATCAGAAGATCAACAAGCTAGCCTGTGCGTTCTCCTATGAATCCAACCAGTAACACTCCCGTACGGTCCGGTCTGTTCGTCTGATATGTCGCATATCAAGTCTAGGGGTGGTATACATCAGACCCCAGTAACCGATAAGTCGTGTCGATGTGTGGCTTATAACGGGTCGAGAAACTACTAGTAACACTTACCAGTAAATCTCCATATCAGCCCTGGCCAGGGACTTCCAGTTATAGCCAATCGAACACAGCACAACATCAACTCCCTATACCGGGAGAGACGAATCCCCTCCTATCGCTCATTGCCTCCATGTGATTCGGGACTGTACCCAAAAGCCACCGTTTTGGACGCCCTCTTGGACGTGGTAAGGTGGAAATCAAAGCATAGTGGGAATCACACAAGACACTATGACGATCTCGGGTCTACAGACTACCCTGTACCAGTGTCACCGGAGAACTGCCATCTGACGTGTGGTATATCACCATCTGGGAATTCTCGGTGAGTCCGTCCAGTGTACCCAGTCTCCACTGACCACCCGTACACCATCTCTGATGTCTAACACCGATGGATATGGGATCATCCATCGCCCATCATATAGGTCAAGATGCGTATACGCTAGTCTACTCTGGTGTATCGATGCCCTGTCTCGATATACCCTCGACTAGGAACAGTTATAGGATGTACTCATCGACTACCGCGGCCCCACTAGTATGATCTCATCATAGTCCCAGTAGTCGAGTACAAATCCTAAGGGCTTTATCAACATGTGAGAGTAAAACAGTAAACCAATACAAGTCAACATATTAAGATAAAGTGAAACCAAATAGCATACTATCATGACGAGCAAGAAAGTCTTCTCTATATATAACCAAGCATCCATTATAATATACATCATATGTACAACAATGGCCTCTAGGGCATATACATAACTAACAATCTCCCACTTGCACTAAGGCCAGCTGCTGTAGTATCGCATACCTAGCATCCCGAATAATCTCTCAAACTGTATCTGGGGAATAGCCTTCGTGAATGGATCCGCAGTGTTGTCCTTCGTATCTACTCTCCTGACCTCGATCTCCCGGCGATCAACTATCTCCCTAATCAGGTGATACCGCCTCAGAATATGTCTGGACTTTTGATGGGATCTGGGTTCCTTGGCCAATGCCACAGCTCCATTGTTATCGCAGTACAGAGGTATTGGATGCTCAATGGATGGAACCACACCAAGTTCACTAATGAACTTCTTTATCAAGACAGCCTCCTTGGCAGCATCGTTGGCAGCGATGTATCCAGCCTCCATCGTCGAGTCTGCAACAGTATCCTGTTTGGAACTCTTCCAACATACCGCCCCTCCATTGAGGGTAAAGACAAAACCCGAATGCGACTTAGAGTCGTCCTTATCACTTTGGAAGCTGGAATCGGTAAAGGACTCCACCTGGAGTTCTCCGTTACCATACACCAAGAACATCTCCTTAGTCCTTCGTAAGTACTTGAGAATGTTCTTCACTGCTGTCCAATGACTCTCTCCTGGATCTGCTTGATACCGACTCACTACACTTAGTGAGTATGCTACATCGGGTCTGGTACATAGCATCGCATACATGATAGAGCCTACTGCCGAAGCATAGGGTATCCCTTGCATGCGAGCTCTCTCCAAATCAGTCTTGGGAGACATCTCTTTGGAGAGAGTGAGTCCAGAGATCGTGGGTTGGTTCCCACGCTTGGATTCTTCCATACTAAACCTCTTTAGTATGGTGTCAATGTACCTGGATTGGGACAATCCCAGTATCCGTTTAGATCTATCTCTATAGATCATGATTCCCAATATGCAGGAGGCATCACCTAGATCTTTCATTGAGAATCTCTGTGATAAGAAGAGCTTGACTGATTGCAGCATAGGAATATCATTTCCTATCAAGAGTATGTCATCCACGTACAATACGAGGAAGACAACCTTACCCTCTGCTACCTTCTTATAGATACAAGGTTCATCTACATTTTTGATGAAGTCAAACTCTTTGACTACAACATCAAAACAGATGTTCCAACTCCGCGATGCTTGCTTTAACCCATAAATGGATTTAAGCAGCTTTCACACCTTTCCGCTGCTCCCACTATCTATGAAGCCCTCTGGCTGAGTCATGTACACGCACTCTTCTAAATCACCGTTTAGAAAGGCGGTCTTAACATCCATTTGCCAGATTTCGTAGTCATGGTATGCAGCAATGGTAAGTAAGATCCGGATGGACTTAAGCATAGCCACTGGAGAAAAGGTTTCGTCATAATCCACACCTGGTCGTTGACGAAAACCCTTTGCTACAAGTCTAGCTTTGAAAGTCTCAACTTTTCCATCTACACCAAATTTCCTTTTAAAAATCCACTTGCTCCTAATGGGTTTTACCTCTTCAGGAGCATTTTCCAAAATCCATACTTTATTGGTGTACATGGATTCCATCTCAGATCGCATTGCATCTAGCCATTTCACAGAGTCACCACTCGTGATGGCCTGCTCGAAGCTAGTCGGGTCATCATCATCTATGATGCAATCCTCGCTTCCACCATCAATGAGAAAACCGTAGTATCTCTCAGGTGGACGAGAAACCCTACTAGATCGGCGGAGAGGCTGGGGTTCGTCGGGTACTACTGAATCCTCTGGTTCAACCAAGTCTTCTGTTATAGTTTGTGTTGCTGGAACCTCTTCCAGTTCTACCTCAATGCTGCTATTCTGTTTCATAAGAAAACCTTTTTCTAAGAAAGTAGCATGTCGAGAAACAAACACCTTTTGTTCCTCGGGGTGGTAGAAGATATACCCTTGTGAGTTTTTGGGATATCCTACAAACTTACATAAGACAGATCCTGCCTCGAGTTTGTCCGGATTTTGTCTTTTGACATAGGCCGGACAACCCCATATCTTAATGTAATTAAGATGTGGTCTCTTGCCTTTCCATAACTCATATGGAGTGGTAGGCACAGATTTGGTAGGAACTTTATTCAATAGGTCTATGGCTGTCTCAAGCGCATACCCCCAAAAGGAAATAGGTAACTCAGCTGTACTCATCATCGAGCGTACCATATCTAATAGGGTGCGATTCCTCCGCTCCGATACACCGTTGTGCTGTGGTGTATAAGGAGGAGTAAGCTGAGAGAGAATCCCATTCTCTTTTAGATAATCTAGGAACTCATTGCTTAAGTATTCTCCTCCTCGATCAGATCGAAGGATCTTAATACTTTTGCCCGTTTGGTTCTCTACTTCGTGCTTATATTCTCTGAATTTCTCAAAAGCTTCAGACTTGTGTTTCATCAAGAACACATATCCGAATCTTGAGAGATCGTCAGTGAATGTAATGAAGTAGGAAGAACCGTTCCTGGCATGCGTAGACATGGGACCGCATACATCACTATGTACCAGTCCTAAGAGTTCGGTAACTCTTTCTCCGTGTCCACTAAACGGAGCTTTGGTCATTTTTCCTTTGAGACATGAATGGCAAGTATCATAAGATGATAATTCGAACAGATTCAAATAACCATCTTTATGTAGCTTAGCCAGTCGTGTCGCATTGATGTGACCAAGTCTACAATGCCACAAATAGGATTCGTTCATATCTGAACTTTTCCAATTGTGTGTGTTTTGTATATTCAGAACTGTATTCTGATTTAGAATGAATATGCCATTATGTAACGAGCCTGATGCAATCAACTTTTGATCTAGGAATATGTTCATAACATTATCCTGTACTACAAAATTATATCCCTCTTTACTCAATAAAGAAACTAATATAATGTTGCACATCATGTTCGGTATATAATAGCACTCATTTAGAATCAGTGTATTACGACTTGGTAATACAAGGTGATATTCGCCAACTGCTTTGGCTGCAACATTTGCACCGTTCCCTACTAGAACGGAATGATCATCCCTTCCCAGTTCTCTACCTTTACGCAGCCCATGTAACTGTTTACATATGTGGGATCCTGATCCGGTATCTAATACCCAGGACGTAGGGTGAACTGAGAAACAGTTCTCAATAACTAACACACCCGAAGAAGATGCATCAACATGCGTGTTCTTTTGGGCGGCGTGAGAATCCGGTATTCTCTTGTTTCCTGTTCTGTTTTATAACTCTTATAAGAAAGAACGGGTCCAACGTTCCCTTGCCCAATACAATAATCGGGTTCAGTCAATACATCCATATTATTATCTTGATTATGGCCTGACACGGTCGCTACCTGGAGAGAGAGAGAAGAAAACACTTTAGCGTATGCTCTTGCAAGATTAGATTGGTTATTATCTTATCTAATTAGGATGTCTCCCACTGTTTTTATCAAATCTACCTTAAAACCCTAAAAGGTAAGATTAGCCGGGATTAATTACACCCGACAATTTCGTCAATCTTTCAGCCAGATCAGTGTCGGTACTTTGAGGGAGGTTCCCCGTGCTTTCGCACGGACCTAATTAAAGTAAACCTCGTTTTCCCAGAGGCGTAACCCCGTTAACACTTTTCTAGACACCTACTTGAATGACTAATTGTCCTGTGTAAAACTCTCCCAGGAGTAACTCTTACTCGCAGTGGGTATCGGGATCCAACTATCTCATAGGAGGTATGCAATCTCATTGCAAATTTCAACGCTTGAAATTCCCGATAAAGCTTTTACCCCTAGTGTGCTATGACCTTGATGCATGCCAAACAACCCATAGTGCACTAGTCAAGTTCAACCCGTACATTTCGTGATTGAATTAAACCCACCCGTACGACCCTTGACACATGCCAAACAACGCCGTACGAATACCCTAATCCAATCGCATCTCATGCTACAGATAAGTAATAATCAGCTACCGTACACTACGCCTTGACGCATGCCAAACTACCGCAGCACGAATACTAAATATTACTTATTCTGAAATGACGGAGGGCTACGCAGGTTTTTCAGAAAACCCTGAGCGTAATGAACTTGATATCGTCGTAGAATCGAGTGTTTTTAGAAAGGGAGTGTTTTTGAGGCTTTTTCTTAATCTCGCTAAAGGGGTCACTCCCGGTGAAGGGATCGTCGGCCCTTTCTTCATCGAATAAGGTGCAGGATATATCACATATACCGCTGTGCAAAGCAAAACACTAAAAGCAATCAAAAGACAAACCGCGTTTTGTAGCATCTGCCAGTTTTGCTAAAGGGGTCACTCCCGGTGAAGGGATCGTCGGCCCTTTCCTCATCGAATAAGGTGCAGGATATATCATATATATCACTGTGCAAAGCAAAACTGTAGCTACCCTTTTTATAAAGTTTTGATTCTACAACATCTTTAGGTTTCATTTCTTTTATTAATCTTATTAATAAATATCCCATCAACTTATGCTTCCTAAGCATCACAGAAGAAATGAAAGTAGTAATATTTATATATCAGCATATATATATATAGTATAAGCATTCGTCTCAGGCAGTAATATGATCTCATCACAGAACATTGCAGCAGAAGAACATATATGAAATATTGGATATACTAGGACGTCCGTGTTTTCAATACGAGCCTGTATAAAACACGGATTCCACGGTCGCGACGAATAGCCAAACCCACATCCCAAGACCCCTACGAGAGCGGCAAGTAACACTGCCAATTCTAGGGTTAGGAGACCCGGTCTCGACTCCTCGAGATGGCCTCCCACTGGACCCTAGAACCCGGTTACTTGTGCTTCCCTCCTTGGGTCTACCTAATGCGGAAAAGTAAATAATATACACTGGTGACAGCAACCGCAACCTGGAAGTGCCCCAAATAAAAGAATATTACATTACAAATGAATTTTACATGAATGAAAATAAAAACCCTCATCTCACATAAAACCCCCGGCTATTCAGAACGCGACGATCCAATATAATATATCACAGCAACACATAATATCACATATCATCAACGTAAGTAAATATGCGCATCCCAATTGTCGTTGACATAAAGCAACGAAACCGGAGATATCACATATTACACTTACGGTCACAGAAAAGAAAGTGTAAAACTACAACATTTGGAATCCACAATTACTTTAGACATCGTAAATCCGAAATATCACATACTTCGCATTTCATGCCTAACTTTATGAATTCCACATATTGTATCACATTCCAGATAAATAGACAGTATTAAACTTTTCGAACAGATAATCAAACACCCAAAACTTCCCAAAGTGCTCAACTCTTGAGCGGAGTTCAAATAAACCCAGAATATGTCACAGTACCGGTGATCCAGCCGTAGAAGGGTCAAGCCAACGCCTCACATGTGGCACGCCGTACTGCCCCAAACCCGAAGGTTCAAAAGGCAGTTCAAGACGGTCACATAATCGAGTTAAGGTTTGTTGTCTTCTAGAGGGTCCACCGCTTAACTTGTACAATTTTTCCGAAAGATTTAAACCCGAAAAAATTTCAACACTTGAAAGTTTGCCGTACCGGGAAACAGTGAGTTAATGATATCCGTTCAAATAGTTTAACAGTTTCTAAATATCTGGAAAGAAATACGAACATAAATATTCCGATCGAATCTGCTATTACAAAATAAACCCCAGATTTAAACAATACTGGAATCACTGTTAAAAATATCCAGAAGCATCAACAAGTACCTACGGACATTACCCAAAAGGCCACGTGTCGCCAATCCGTTAATCCGCCGCGGAACCGCCGCGCAAGCATGCTTGAGCCGCGGTTCCGCCGCCGTTTGATCGAATTGGGGGCTCGGGTTTTATGGTAATTCTTAGAATTCCCTGCTGATTTTTTTACATATTTTTAATTCAGAAAAATCCCAAAATTTAAAAAATTTCCAGAGAGGGGTCTAGTTTCGTCGTTCCGGGTTCAATCGGAGTTTTAACTTCGTAAACACATCGCCTAATCCTCTAGCTAGGCTCTGATACCACTGTAGGGTTTCTAGGCACTCTTGTGAAGGTTCATAAGGCATCAAACATGTCCGGATAAAAATTTAGACGTGCCGAACAACCCAAAGCCGGGATCTTTGCTAGATTATTAGGGTTTAACATGCAAGATGATAACTTTTATGTAAGTGTGTGGGATTACAACCTTTGTACTCCTCTCCTTCGCTTCACAAGCTCCGAGTAGAAGTCTCTTTGCCGCGATCCACGATCTCCCGGACTCATGAGAGGCTCCACGACTCGAACGATCCATGCTAGCTCGAAGTATTCCAAATCCCCGATGATCTACCTTGAAGTTGCTAAGACTCAAGCTTTCTCACTCTAAAGAGATGAACACACTAATCTCATGGGCTAGATGAGATGAGGATGAGAGAGTAGTATTTTTGCTTTCCTTTTAAATCATTTTCTCATATTATTTCATCACATAAAGAAAATCTAGCAAGCTTTCTTTTTAGAGAGAAGAAGATGATAATGAAAAGATAATGAATTATTTTCTTTTGTGATGAATAGAAAGAAAGAGTATATGATTGATTATAAACCATGGTCAAGGATGAGTGGCTAGGATTTAGTAGAGAATAAACTAGAGTTAGGGTTTGGTTGGGTTAAGAATGTGTCATCCTAAAATATCTTAAGAATGACAAAAGAATAAAGCTTCTAGAAGGTGCATGAAGCATCTAACCCTAATCAAACCCTAACCTCAATTAATCATCCTTAAACATGTTTAACAATTAATCATATCATGTCACAATAATATATATCACATATATATTATATATTTGCAACAAAGGAAAATAATACAATTAACATATATCGCATATATATCAATGTATCATCCACTGAGAAAATGAAATAATAAAGAGAGCCAATATTAGATAATGTAATAATATATCACATATATTATTATACATTAAATCATCGAATCAACACTTGATCCGACGATGCGGCTATATCCAATATTACCGACTAATATATCATGTACCGATTCATCGAATCAACACTTGATCCGATGACCCGGTTCATATCTAAATATCCTGAGAATATAATACGGTATCTCATATCGCATTATTCTCACTCCTGCGCATATCACATATGTGCCACTACTCCGTTTCTCCTGAGCCAAGAAACCTCTGTGTAGGACTCTAAAGAATCGTCAATACGCCGATAGCAGGTGATGATCATATCAAACACCCACAAGCTGCAAGCGGTCAGCTAAACATAACAGCCACCCAGGTATTGAGCGATCAGAAGATCAACAAGCTAGCCTGTGCGTTCTCCTGTGAATCCAACCGGTAACACTCCCGTACAGTCCGGTCTGTTCGTCTGATATGTCGCATATCAAGTCTAGGGGTGGTATACGTCAGACCCCAGTAACCGATAAGTCGTATCGATGTGTGGCTCATAACGGGTCGAGAAACTACTAGTAACACTTACCAGTAAATCTCCATATCAGCCCTGGCCAGGGACTTCCAGTTATAGCCAATCGAACACAGCACAACATCAACTCCCTATACCGGGAGAGACGAATCCTCTCCTATCGCTCATTGCCTCCATGTGATTCGGGACTGTACCCAAAAGCCACCGTTTTGCACGCCCTCTTGGACGTGGTAAGGTGGAAATCAAAGCACAGTGGGAATCACACAAGACACTATGACGATCTCGGGTCTACAGACTACCCTGTACCAGCGTCACCGGAGAACTGCCATCTGACGTGTGGTATATCACCATCTGGGAGTTCTCGGCGAGTCCGTCCAGTATACCCAGTCTCCACTGAGCACCCGTACACCATCTCTGATGTCTAACACGATGGATATGGGATCATCCATCGCCCATCATATAGGTCAAGATGCGTATACGCTAGTCTACTCTGGTGTATCGATGTCCTGTCTCGATATACCCTCGACTAGGAATAGTTATAGGATGTACTCATCGGCTACCGCGGCCCCACTAGTATGATCTCATCATAGTCCCAGTAGTCGAGTACAAATCCTAAGGGCTTTATCAACATGTGAGAGTAAAACAGTAAACCAATACAAGTCAACATGTTAAGATAAAGTGAAACCAAATAGCATACTATCATGACGAGCAAGAAAGTCTTCTCTATATATAACCAAGCATCCATTATAATATACATCATATGTACAACAATGGCCTCTAGGGCATATACATAACTAACACAGATGATGATCATATCAAGCACCCACAAGCCGCAAGCGGTCTGCTAAACGTAACGGCCATCCGGGTATTGAGCGATCAGAAGATCGACGAGCCAGCCCGCTCACACTCCTGTGAATCCAACCAGTAACACTTACCGTACAGTCTGGTCTGTTCGTCTGATATGTCGCATATCAAGTCTAGGGGTGGTAAACGTCAGACCCCAATAACCGATAAGTCGTGCCGATGTGAGGCTCATAACGGGTCGAGAAACTACTGGTAATACTTACCAGCAAATCTCTGATCAGCCCTGGCCAGGGACTTCCCTGTTACGGCCAATCGAGCACAGCGCAACATCAACCCCCAATACCGGAAGAGACAAAACCCCTCATATCGCTCATTGCCTCCATGTGACTCGGGACTGTACCCAAAGACCACCGTTTTGCATGCCCTCATGGACGTGGTAAGGTGGAGATCAAAGCACAGTGGGAATCACACAAGACTCTATGACGATCTCGGGTCTACAGACTAACCTGTACAAGTGTCACCTGAGAACTGCCGTCTGACGTGAGGTATATTACCATCTGGGAGTTCTCGGCGAGTCCGTCCAGTGTACCCAGTCTCCACTGAGCACCCGTATACCATCTTTGATGTCAAACACCAATGGATATGGGATCATCCATCGCCCATCTCATGGGTCGAGAAGCGTATACGCTAGTCTACTCTGGTATATCGATGCCCCGTCTCGATACACCCACGACTAGGGACCTTGAAGGATGTACTTATGGACTACCATGTCCCCTCTAGTATGATCTGCATCATAGTCTAGGTAGTCAAGTACACATCCTAAGGGCTTTACCAACATGTAACCATAAGACAGTTTAAAGAGACTGGTATACATGTTAAGATAAAGAGTAACCAGATAGCATACTATCATATCGAGCAAGAAAGTCATCTCTATATATGTCTAAGCATCCAATATAATATACATCATCTGTACAATACTGGCCTCTAGGGCATACATACAACTAACAATCTCCCACTTGCACTAGGGCCAGCTGCTGTAGTATCGCATACCGAGCATCCCGAAGAGTCTCTCAAACTGTATCTGGGGAATGGCCTTCGTGAGTGGATCCGCCGTATTATTCTTCGTGTCAACCCTCCTGACCTCGATCTCCCGGCGATCAACTATCTCCCGGATCAGGTGATACCGCCTCAGAATATGCCTGGATCGCTGATGGGACCTGGGTTCCTTGGCCAAAGCCACCGCTCCATTGTTATAGCAATACAAAGGTATTGGATGCTCAATGGATGGAACCACTCCAAGTTCAGTAATGAACTTCTTGATCCAGACAGCCTCTTTGGCAGCATCGTTGGCAGCGATGTATTCAGCCTCCATCGTCGAGTCTGCCACGGTTTCCTGCTTGGAACTCTTCCAGCTAACCGCCCCTCCGTAAAGGGTAAAGACAAATCCCGACTGCAACTTAGAGTCGTCCTTATCACTCCGGAAGCTCGAATCGGTAAAGGACTCCACTTGGAGTTCTCCGTTACCATACACCACGAGCATCTCTTTAGTCCTTCGTAAGTACTTGAGAATGCTCTTCACGGCTGTCCAGTGACTCTCTCTAGGATCAGCTTGATACCTGCTCACTACACTTAGTGAGTATGCTACATCAGGTCTGGTACATAGCATCGCGTACATGATAGAGCCTACAGCCGAAGCATAGGGTATCCCTTGCATGCGAGCTCTCTCCAAATCAGTCTTGGGAGACATCTCTTTGGAGAGAGTGACTCCAGAGATCGTGGGCAAGTTCCCACGCTTGGATTCTTCCATACTAAACCTCTTTAGTATGGTGTCAATGTACCTGGATTGGAACAATCCCAATATCCGTTTGGATCTATCTCTATAGATCCTAATCCCCAATATGCAGGAGGCATCACCAAGATCTTTCTTTGAGAATCTTTGTGATAAGAAGAGTTTGACCGATTACAGCATAGGAATATCATTTCCTATCAAGAGTATGTCGTCCACGTACAATACGAGGAAGACAACCTTACTCTCTGCCACCTTCTTGTAGATACAAGGTTCATCTGGGTTTTTGACGAAATCAAACTCTTTGATAACGACGTCAAAGCAGATGTTCCAACTCCGCGATGCTTGCTTTAATCCATAAATGGATTTAAGCAGCTTGCACACCTTCCCGCTGCTCCCACTGTCTACGAAGCCCTCTGGCTGAGTCATGTACACGCACTCTTCTAAATCACCATTTAGAAAGGCGGTCTTAACATCTATTTGCCATATTTCGTAATCATGATATGCAGCGATGGCAAGCATGATCCGGATGGATTTAAGCATAGCCACTGGAGAAAAGTTTTCGTCATAGTCCACACCTGGTCTTTGACGAAAGCCTTTTGCAACAAGTCTAGCTTTGAAAGTCTCCACTTTTCCATCTACACCAAGTTTTTTCTTGAAGATCCATTTGCTCCCAATGGGTTTTACCCCTTCAGGAGAAACATCCAAAGTCCATACTTTGTTGGTGTACATGGATTCCATCTCGGACCGCATAGCATCCAGCCATTTCACTGAGTCCCTACTCGTGATGGCCTGCTCGAAGCTAGTTGGGTCATCATCCTCCATGATGCAATCATCGCTTCCACCGTCAATGAGAAAACCGTAGTATCTCTTTGGTGGACGAGAACCCTACTAGATCGGCGGAGAGGCTGGGGTTCGTCGAGTTCTACTGAATCCTCTGGTTCTGCCAAGTCTTCTGTTATAGTTTGTGTCGCTGGAACCTCTTCCAGTTCTACCTCAATGCCACTTATCTGTTTCATAAGAAAACTTTTTTCTAAGAAAGTGGCATGTCGAGAAACAAACACTTTTTGGTCCTCGGAGTGGTAGAAGATATACCCTCGCGAATGTTTGGGATATCCAACAAACTTACATAGAACAGACCTTGCCTCGAGCTTGTCCGGATTTTGTGTTTTAACATAGGCCGGACAATCCCATATCTGAATAAAATTAAGACATGGTCTCTTGCCATTCCATATCTCATATGGAGTGGTAGGCACTGATTTGGTTGGAACTCTATTCAGTAGGTATGCAGCAGTCTCCAGTGCATATCCCCATAAGGAAATAGGAAACTCAGCTGTACTCATCATAGAGCGCACCATATCTAATAGGGTGCGATTTCTCCGCTCCGATACACCGTTGTGCTGTGGTGTATAAGGAGGAGTAAGCTGAAAGAGAATCCCATTCTCTTTTAGATAATCTTTGAATTCGTTACTTAAGTATTCTCCTCCTCGATCAGATCGAAGGATCTTAATACTTTTGCCCGTTTGGTTCTCTAGTTCTTGTTTATATTCTCTAAATTTCTCAAAAGTTTCTGATTTGTGTTTCATCAGGAACACATATCCGAATCTAGAGAGATCGTCAGTGAATGTAATGAAGTACGAAGAACCATCCCTGGCATGTGTAGACATGGGACCGCATACATCACTATGTATTAGTCCCAAGAGTTCGGTAACTCTTTCTCCGTGTCCTGTAAACGGAGTTTTGGTCATCTTGCCTTTGAGACATGACTGGCAAGTGTCATAAGATGAAAATTCAAACGAATTTAAATATCCATCCTTATGCAACTTAGCTAGTCGTGTCGCATTGATGTGACCCAGTCTACAATGCCACAAGAAAGATTCGTTTAGTTCAGAACTCTTCCTCTTGTGTGTGTTTTGTAAATTGAGGACTGTATTTTGATTGAGAATGAATATGCCATTATACAACGAGCCTGATGCAATCAACTTTTGATCTAGGAATATGTTCATAACATTACCCTGTAATACAAAATTATATCCTTCTTTACTTAATAAAGAAACTGATATAATGTTGCACATCATGTTCGGTATATAATAGCATTCATTTAGAATCAGTGTATCACCACTTGGTAATACAAGGTGATATTCGCCAACTGCTTTGGCTGCAACATTTGCCCCATTCCCAACTTGAACGGAATGATCACATTTTCCCAGTTCTCTACCTTTCCCCAGCCCATGTAACATCTTACATATGTGGGATCCTGATCCAGTATCTAATACCCAGGACGTAGGGTGAACTGAGAAACAGTTTTCAATGACAAACACACCCGAAGATGATGCATCAACATGCATGTTCTCCGTTTGGGCGGTGTAAGAATCCAGATTTTCTCCTGTTTCCTGTTCATTCTTATAACACTTATAAGATAGAACGGGTTCAACGTTCCCCTGCACAGTATAACATGCGGGTTCGGTCAATACATCCATATTATTATCTTGATTAGGGCATGAAATGTTCGCTACCTTGAGAGAGAGAAAAGAAAACACTTTAGCGTATGCTCGTGCAAGATCAGATTGGTTATTATCTTATCTAATCAGGATGGTTCCCACTGGTTTTTATCAAATCTTCCTTCAAACCCTAAAAGGAAAGACTAGCCGGGATTAATTACACACTACAAGTTCGCCAATCTTTCAGCCAGGCCAGTGTCGGTACTTTGAGGGAGGTCCCCCGTGCTTTCGCACGAACCTAATTAATGTAAACCTCGTTTTCCCAGAGGCGTAACCCCATTGACACCTTTCTAGACACCTACTTGATCGGCTAATTGTAATGTGTAAAACTCTCCCAGGAGTAACTCTTCCTCGCAGTGGGTATCGGGATCCAACTATCTCATAGAAGGTATGCAATCTCATTGCAAATTTCAACACTTGAAATTCCCGATAATACTTTTACCCCTAGCGTCCTGTGACCTTGACGGAGGCCAAACTACCCACAGGGCACTAGTCAAGTTCAACCCGTCATTTCTTGATCGAATAAAACCCACCCGTACGACCCTTGACGAAGGCCAAACTACGCCGTACGAATACCCTAATCCAATCGCATCATATGCTGGCAGATAAGCACTAGTTAGCTACCATACACTACGCCTTGACGGAGGCCAAACTACCACAGCATGAATACTAAGTAGTACTTATCTGAAATGACGGAGGGCTACGCAGGTTTTTCTGAAAACCATGAGCGTAATGAACTTGATATCGTTGTAGAATCAAATGAAGTTTTGAAATGGAGTGATTTTGAGGCTTTTCTAGTTTTGCTAAAGGAGTCACTTCCGGTGAAGGGATCGTCGGTCCTTTCCTCGTCGAATGAGGTGCGGGATATATCATATATATCGCTATGCAAAGCAAAAACTCTTAAAAGCAATCAAAAACCAAACCGAGTTTGTAGCATCTGCCAGTTATTGCTAAAGGAGTCACTCCCGGTGAAGGGATCTCGGTCCTTTCCTCATCGAATAAGGTGCGGGATATATCATATATATCGCTGTGCAAAGCAAGAACTGTAGCTACCTTTTTTATTTAAAATTTGATTCCACAACATCTTAGGTTTCTTTTCTTTCATTAATCACATTAATGAAGTCCCATCAATTAAGTACCTAAACATCACAGATAAATACGACGTATACTTATGCCATCCGCATTCGCCTCAATGTCCCCTCGTGCACCGTTAGGTTAGGTAACTAACGACAGAGCAGGGCAGGGCTAGTGTGGGTGAAAAACATAAGTAACGTCTGTATAATATATCATATATACTATATAAAGTATCTATCAAAGAACATCACATGATCACATCACAGATATCGCAGCAGAAAATATCATATGAAATATTGGATATACTAGGACGTCCGTGTTTTCAATACGAGCCAGTATAAAACACGGATTCCACGGTCGTGATGAATAGCCAATCCCACACCCCTAGACCCCTACGAGAGCGGCAAGCAACCCTACCAATTCTAGGGTTAGGAGACCCGGACTCGACTCCTCGAGTTGGTCTCCCACTGGACCCCAGAACCCGATTACTTGTGCTCCCCTCCTTGGGTCTATCCTAATGCGGAAAAGTAAATAATATACAAAGGTGACAACTTCCGCAACTTGGAAGTGCCCCAAATAAAAAGAATATTACATACAAGTTTTTATATGAATGAAAATGAAAAACACTCATCACACATAAAAACCCCCGGCTATTCAAACACGACGATCCAATATAACATATCCAGCAACATATAACATCACATGTCATCAACGTAAGTAAATATGTCCATCCCAATTGTCGTTGACATATAGCAACGAAACCGGCGATATCACATATTACACTTACGGTCACAGAAAAGAAAGTATAAAACTACAACAGTTGGAATCCGCAACCTGCATAGACATCGCATGCCTAATCAAATGAATTACCTAGACATCACATGCCTAACAATT
Organism: Agapanthus africanus; assembly: GCA_030015575.1. Classification (NCBI taxonomy): domain Eukaryota; kingdom Viridiplantae; phylum Streptophyta; class Magnoliopsida; order Asparagales; family Amaryllidaceae; genus Agapanthus; species Agapanthus africanus. The sequence goes on from JASDDO010000031.1 coordinate 571,638,095, forward strand.
ATAAACCCCGCATTTTAGTCTCATTGTCGAAAACTCTTTTCAACGTCAAGTCGGGCAATTCAACAAGATTCCCGACATCCTGATCGAAAGCTCGTCGTAAACTTCAATAGGCGGACGCACCCCCGATGCCGTCGACAAAGTGCAACAAGGCGGAACACCGCTGCCGCGAGCACCCGAACGGATGCTTTCGGCGACGGGGTTCTCCTACACTCACTTGGTCGGGGCTATGGAGTGAGGCTGTCTATTAAGTTTACCCGGCGAGTATCCGCATACGCTATGTGATTGCGACGGACTTTTGATCACATCAAAATTCCGTGGCAACCGATCAAGTGAGACTAAACTGCTATGTTTATAACATTCATTCAGTTATCTCATAACTGCTTGTGAATTCCAATTGTTGTATCACATTCCAGATAAACAGAAAATGTTAAACTTTCCGATCGAACAGTCGAACACCCAAGTTTTCCCGATACAGCTTAACACATGAAATAAGTCTAAAAACATTCAGTTCATGCCTCAGTAACAACGGTCCAGCCGTAGAAGGGTCAAGCCAACGCCTCACATGTGGCACGCCGTATTGCCCTAAACCCGAAGGTTCAAAGGGCAGTTCAAGACGGTCACATAATCGAGTTAAGGTTTGTTGTCTTCTAGAGGGTCCATCGCGTTACTTGCACTACTTAGAACGTCTTTAAACCACGGAAAAATCCAACACTTGGAAATTTCCCGGCAGGGGAAAATTTGGGTATTTATATCCGGTCGAACTTTTTAACATATTCAAAAATTATCCGGAAAAACACACAGACAAAATTAGACAGTCCGATTGAATCTCCGAATCCCCAATACAACCCAGAAAATACAACTCTGGAAAAAATATTAAAAATTCCCAGGAAAACCAGCACAAAAAACTAAGAATTACTGTGCAAAATTAGATGCACAAAATGACAAAATAGCCGCGGAACCGCCGCATGAGCATGCTCATGCCGCGGATCCCCGGCTCCTTTAAGGAATCAGGCCATCGAATTTTACAGTAACCATTACAATCCCCTGCTGATTTTTCTGCATATTTTTAATTTACAAAAATCCACATTTTACAAAAATGTCCAGAGAGCATATTTAGGGTTAGGGTTTCGGTTCGATCGGATTTCTAAATCCGTCTACGCATCGCCTAAGGCTCTAGCTAGGCACTGATACCACTGTAGAGTTCCTAGGCACACTATAGAGGTCTCACAAGGCATCAACCATGCCAATTTTAAAATTTATGGGTGCCGAGAAACCCTAATACTGATCGTCTGCTTGAATTCTAGGCGAAACATTAAACTAGTTAACGACTTAACTAAAGGAGAGAGGCTACAACCTTTGTAGATCCGTTTCTCCACTTCCTTAGCTCCACGTATGCGTCCTCTCGCTGTCCATCTCGAATCCCGAACTCAATCGTCGGCTTCATCGGAGAAATGGGCGAGCTAGGTCGTCGGCTTCGTGCCGAAGATGATCTACGTCGAGGCATCACAAGTTCAAGCTCCAACTTCACCAAGTTGTGAAACTTGTGAAGAAAACACCCAAAACCACTTAGCAAGAGGTAGAGGATGAAGAAATAGGAGGTGGGTTCACCGTAGAATTGGATTTCTCACTCTTTAGCTCAAGGTGCCATTAATGGTGTCAAGCTTTTTCTTTGAAGAAGAAGAAGAAGAAGATGAAGATAGAATATGATAAGTATTAAATTAAAAATGAGAATAATATCATTACTTATCATATACTAACCATGGTGAAGTGTAGAGAGCAAACTAGGGTTAGGTGCATGGTTAGGTTAAGAGAAGAAAACAAAAATGGTCAATTATTCAACTCTTCATGAATCTTCATGAAAGAAACAAATAAAGCCACCATTTTTCTTTTCCTTTCCAAAATGAATAATCAATATAAATAAATGAATAAGTAAATAAAACCCTAACCATTCATATAACCATGGTTTAATCTTTACACAAGCACAAGTTAACATGCATCATCAAACATGATACAAACATGTGCATAAAGTATATCACATATACAACTTGCACAACAAGTGAGAAAATCCATTTAAAGTGAACCAATACTAGTTAATGCAAAGTAATATATCAAATATATAATTATACATTAAATCATTAAATCAACATTTGATTCAATGATCCGGTCATGTCGCACATAACCGACTAGTATCTAATGTATCGATTTATCGAATCAATGATTCGATAACTAGGTCATATCGCATACAACCAAACGAAACATTCATCGCGAGAATGAAATGCGGTATCACATACACACATTATTCTCGGTCCCGCACATATCTCATATGCGCTCCTATTTCGTTTCGCTTGAGCCAGGAAACCTCTGTGTAGGACTCTAAAGACTCGTCAATACGCCGGTAGCAGATTGTAGGGTTCCTAGGCACTCTTGTGAAGGTTCATAAGGCATCAAACATGTCCGGATAAAAATTTAGACGTGCCGAACAACCCAAAGCCGGGATCTTTTCTAAATTATTAGGGTTTAACATGCAAGATGATAACTTTTATGTAAGTGTGAGGGATTACAACCTTTGTAGTCCGCTCCTTCGCTTCACAAGCTCCGAGTAGAAGTCCCTTTGCCGTGATCCACGATCTCCCGGACTCATGAGAGGCTCCATGACTCGAACGATCCATGCTAGCTCGAAGTATTCCAAATCTCCGATGATCTACCTTGAAGTTGCTAAGACTCAAGCTTTCTCACTCTAAAGAGATGAACACACTAATCTCATGGGCTAGATGAGATGAGGATGAGAGAGTAGTATTTTTGCTTTCCTTTTAAATCATTTTCTCATATTATTTCATCACATAAAGAAAATCTAGCAAGCTTTCTTTTTAGAGAGAAGAAGATGATAATGAAAAGATAATGAATTATTTTCTTTTGTGATGAATAGAAAGAAAGAGTATATGATTGATTATAAACCATGGTCAAGGATGAGTGGCTAGGATTTAGTAGAGAATAAACTAGAGTTAGGGTTTGGTTGGGTTAAGAATGTGTCATCCTAAAATATCTTAAGAATGACAAAAGAATAAAGCTTCTAGAAGGTGCATGAAGCATCTAACCCTAATCAAACCCTAACCTCAATTAATCATCCTTAAACATGTTTAACAATTAATCATATCATGTCACAATAATATATATCACATATATATTATATATTTGCAACAAAGGAAAATAATACAATTAACATATATCGCATACATATCAATGTATCATCCACTGAGAAAATGAAATAATAAAGAGAGCCAATATTAGATAATGTAATAATATATCACATATATTATTATACATTAAATCATCGAATCAACACTTGATCCGACGATCCGGCTATATCGAATATTACCGACTAATATATCATGTACCGATTCATCGAATCAACACTTGATCCGATGACCCGGTTCATATCTAAATATCCTGAGAATATAATACGGTATCTCATATCGCATTATTCTCGCTCCTGCGCATATCACATATGTGCCACTACTCCGTTTCGCCTGAGCCAAGAAACCTCTGTGTAGGACTCTAAAGAATCGTCAATACGCCGGTAGCAGGTGATGATCATATCAAACACCCACAAGCTGCAAGCGGTCAGCTAAACGTAACAGCCACCCAGGTATTGAGCGATCAGAAGATCAACAAGCTAGCATGTGCGTTCTCCTGTGAATCCAACCAGCAACACTCCCGTACAGTCCGGTCTGTTCGTCTGATATGTCGCATATCAAGTCTAGGGGTGGTATACGTCAGACCCCAGTAACCGATAAGTCGTGTCGATGTGTGGCTTATAACGGGTCGAGAAACTACTAGTAACACTTACCAGTAAATCTCCATATCAGCCCTGGCCAGGGACTTCCAGTTATAGCTAATCGAACACAGCACAACATCAACTCCCTATACCGGGAGAGACGAATCCCCTCCTATCGCTCATTGCCTCCATGTGATTCGGGACTGTACCCAAAAGCCACCGTTTTGCACGCCCTCTTGGACGTGGTAAGGTGGAAATCAAAGCACAGTGGGAATCACACAAGACACTATGACGATCTCGGGTCTACAGACTACCCTGTACCAGTGTCACCAGAGAACTGCCATCTGACGTGTGGTATATCACCATCTGGGAGTTCTCGGCGAGTCCGTCCAGTGTACCCAGTCTCCACTGAGCACCCGTACACCATCTCTGATGTCTAACACCGATGGATATGGGATCATCCATCGTCCATCTCATGGGTCGAGAAGCGTATACGCTAGTTTACTCTGGTATATCGATGCCCCGTCTCGATACACCCATGACTAGGGACTTTGAAGGATGTACTTATGGACTACCATGTCCCCACTAGTATGATCTGCATCATAGTCCAGGTAGTCAAGTACACATCCTAAGGGCTTTACCAACATGTAACCATAAGACAGTTTAAAGAGACTAGTATACATGTTAAGATAAAGAGTAACCAGATAGCATACTATCATATCGAGCAAGAAATTCATCTCTATATATGTCCAAGTATCCAATATAATATACATCATCTGTACAGTACTGGCCTCTAGGGCATACATACAACTAACAAAGCATAAATCATATGGGCTCTATCAACATATAATAGTGATATGCAATACCATACAAGATATGTACATGATGATAAAGTCAAATCAGATAGCATACTATCATATTGAGTGAGACTGTTCTATCTGTATAGGTTCACCATCAATCACCATAATCGCCTGCCTGTGATTACAATAATTATCTTGAGGGCACTATATCGAACAATCTCCCACTTGCACTTAAGCCTAATTATTCCGGTATCGCGTACGTACAGTCTGTGTGCTACCGAATACCCAACTTTTCTACATATCAGTTTCGCAAACCGAGTTTGATGAAAAAATCGTGTTCGAGAAATAAACTTAGTGAGTGGATCCGCTCCATTGTTTCTATCTTTATCTCTCTATATCTCAACTTCGCGGAGAATGACTATCTCCCGTAAAATGAGCGATACCCGTCTTAGAACTTTTCTGGATATCTGATGGGAACAAATTTTTAATATGAACAACAAATCCAACAAACTTCTTAGACTATATCTGCCACTGAATTTAATCATTATCATGTGTCATGCCTATCTCAGTATCTTCTTGGATCCCCATCCAACATACTGGGTTACGACAAGTATGTTAGTGAATCGGTGATTGAAAATGATACTGATAAGCGTGATAGCATAATCGAATAGTGAAAACGTCACGTACTTGTATACAACCCATCTAATACAACATATACTAAATTAAGGAAAATAGGGAAATCAATGTGGAATCGAACTTGTACTTAGAAAGATTTACTGCTTTAGAGGATGATCATTTGATAGTAACGATATATACTGATTAGGTAGTTCTTCCTAGCAGCACGGCTGCAGGGTTATGTCCCGGGCATAGTTGAACATGGTCTCGGGTATGCATAAGACCCTTGCTAAACATGAGAACACATTCCATCGTTCGATTTCAAACGACATAAAGGCTGTTAGACTAGTGACATGTGTATTACCTTTAACCATTGCTATAGTTCACAAGTTATATTGCTACATGTTTATGTTACCACTCATTTATGTTATTGCATTATACCCGTTACTTCATACTTACTGTTACTGCCACCTGTTAGTATTATCATATTGTTTATATTGTGTCGCCGTGACGACCTGAATATGCATGCTCAGAGCAAAAAGTGGACATGCCCATTTCGAGGTGATTGTGGAGATTTAGACCGACGACGTCAGCTTATCATTTCTTTTGCTTTCCCACAAGGAATATTTTTTATCACTGCTTAGGTATCTCTTTTGCATGTACCTGTTGCACTCTGATTCCTTAAAATATGATAAATTTAGTGATTGTATTTCTCTTATTCTGTGTTGTGATTACTGCTTATCATGTAATGCTAGAAGCCGAAGTGTGACTACAGAGAGATTATTCCTTGACCGTAGTAGTATGGCTGGTGATCAGTCGAAAATATTGTATATTTTAGCCGGCAATTTCCCTAACATTTGCATACATTTAGAAGTGTTCGGCATTCATATTCTACATATTAGCCAATCTGTCACAAAATATGAGATTGCATGTGTTAGACTTTTAAACCGACACTTTAAGGAAAATTAACCGCATTTCATGGCATCGCATCATTTCTGTATTTGCGCAACACTTGTCTTGAGTCTGTGGAGGAAAATACGGAAGAAAAACCAAAGAGCTGATCAACATTAAGCCAATTCAATCATATCAGATCTGGTAGTATTTCAGAAGGAGTTATTAAATTCAGCATATAAAAGAAAAGCCCAAAAGTGAGCCCAAGACCAAAACAGAAAGCCCAAGCCCCAAAGCTCCAAGTCAGCCGCGGAACCGCGGCGGGAGCTTGCTTGCGCCGCGGTTCCGCGCTTACTCTGCCACGCCATCGATTCATTTTTAGTGCAGAATCTCTTTCTCTGGGCCCACAGTCAATTGTGATACGTCAAATTCCATAATTCTCCAGAAGCTACTGCCAGATCAGCAAAGAAAATTAAGGAAGGCTAATCCTAATTAAGCCCCTAATTAATCCTCTTCTAGAAGCTCCTCCTAACTAATCACATCTAGAAGCTTTTCCCCTAACTAACTTTTGGAGGGAAATTTGAATTTCTTCAACAAACTTTAGGAGGGAAACTTAAAATTTGAAATCCTAGATCTAGGGTTAGTTATCTATAAATAGGAGCCTAAATCTAAGGGTTGAGGTTGTTCAATCATTAGCTAGTTCATTAGTTAAATAATCTTTCCATCTTTCATCATCTTCTTCCATAAGTCTCGTGACAAGGCTTGTGCGAAACCCTAACCCTAATTCCACTCCAAATCCAAGATCTTGAGTACCAAATCAAGCGAGAAGCCTTCAACCTTTTAGGAGCCGAGCCGATCTTCAATCGGGCAAGTGATCCAAGCCGATCCGCGATCCACGGAGACGAGCGAAGCCAAGTCGACGATCAAGTTCTTCCTCTTGTAGTTCTTGAGCGAATGTAACTAAATTGTTGATATAAATAAAAGGTGAATTTCTTTAATCTTGCTTTCTTTTAATTCTTGCATCATGATTAGATCTCAATTTGTAATTGTTGCTCTTGTTGTGATGTTTGAGTGAAACTCCGCTCGTTAAGGAGTCGAGACGATTGTAGAATGATGATGTAACAAATATTAATACGATTTTTAAGTCCTACGAGTTTTGTAAACCCTAGCAAGTTCAAGAATCGATGACCTAGTTTCGTAGCGATGCTTTCTTGATTGTGATCGCTCGAAATTAGGGATCTACGATCGTTTCTTGAATTTACTAGAGGCTAGAATGTGAATGATATCGACGAAAGAACAAGGGATAAGATGAAACCCTAGTTTCACAAGAAATCCCTAATTCTCGATCGATCATCATCGATCTAGTATCAATTCATCGAAGGATAAGAATACGTAATTGTAAGATTACATCACATCTATAGATCCGATCGATTCCTACGAGCCTCATTTCGACTCTTGAGATTTGGTTTGGAAAAATCATCAAACGATCAATTCTTGATTCTATCTTTTAATGCTTTCTTAGATATAGTTTTTTCTCATTCTTGAACTTCAACTATAAATCTTGAATTGTTTAGTTTTCTTTCTTTAAAGTATCAATTCATCTAATTCAAAAGACGAACGATTACACTTTCCCTGTGGACGATCCGCACTCACATACTAACTACATCCGACACCGTAGTTGATTGCGGTCAAATAATTTTTGGTTGTGATTTCTTTACAATTCCATAATACACATCGAGAATTCCATTCAATCAAATGGCGCCGTTGCCGGGGACAATTTGATTCGATTTATTACAATCACAAAAAATATTACAATCAAATGGCGCCGTTGCCGGGGATAGTGCGCTAATAGTTCGTATTTTGAAATTTGAGTTGAACAATTTATTCCATAATAATTTTTAGATCAAAATTCGTGCAAACACTAATACGTGTGTTGTGATTTGTTGCGAGAAAATCTGAAATCATTGGAGCTGGAGAAAAAATTTTCTGAATTTTCCAGAGAGCTGAAGAGTTCAAGGTGAACAGTGTCAAGAATTTTGGTGCAGTGAACAGGCATTTTGAGCGCCCTTCCGCGGCATTATACCCTCATATGCGGCGGATCCGCCGCAGATCTATCTCTTCTCTGCATCAGTTTTTCTCTGTAAGCTACTAACTTTCTTATCTCTTACTTCATCTGCTCCAATAACAATTTTGCTGCAGATTTCTTTGCAAATAAATCGCAGCGCCGCAAAAGCAAAATAAATTTGTGCGTGTTTTTGATTCTTGTGGTTGTTGAATATTAATACGGAAATTTAAGGGGCACGACCAAATCCAAATTAGGTGGGGATTTCATTACCCTTCCTAGGCCCCGAAAATCGCAAAACTTGCATCCGCATTTACCCTCATTAATTAAAAAATATCTAGAGATGACTCTAAGGACCGTCGCGCTCAATTAGGACAGAAGAGGGCCGTGGGTAATTCATTGCTTATCCACGTTTTCTTGTGGTGCCTAAGGCGAGTGTGTCTAAGGCTAGTGGTTTTTAATTAGGCTCACTACTTACGTAGTGGAGTACCTTCCCACTTACCTGGCACTTATCCGGCCACAGGGAGACAAAGAGGCAGTGGAGGATTTATCCTGTGACTTGTCTTTTGGCAGTTAGGAGCGGTCTAGAGCCAGACCTAGGTGACCCCTAGATTTTAGTGTTTTGTGTGTCGCATTTGTTTTGTTGCATCATATTCTTCAAAAATCCGTACCTTTTTCAAAACAAACACCAATCACATTCATCATTTCCCCTAATTATAAATTCACGCTGCCACTTGTACTAACCCTTTTTTTTAGTGCAAGATAGGCTGGACACGGGTTTCTAGTGCCCGTTAGTCCGCGTTTCCCTTATCGACCCTAAAGTCGGTATTTCTACATTTACCTTTCTTTCACCCACCACCACACCCACATTGATGGATCCACCTCCATCGAATTTCTTTTCCACTACTCTGCCGCCGTCTGTTGGTGCGCAGAATCCACCTCGCATCTCTCTCCAAGAGAGATGCTATCCAACACGAAGCCCACTTTCCACCTGTCTTTCCACACCACCAGCCAACGGGGAAAATTTTCAAATAAAACCCCAATACATCAACCTTCTACCAAAATTTCACGGTCTCGAGTCTGAGGACGCATACGTGTTTATCACGAAATTTGAAAATGTATGCGCAATGATGGGTACTTCACAGCTTTCTGTGGATGCTTTACGTCTTCGTCTTCTCCCATTCACTTTGTGCGATTTAGCCGAGAAGTGGCTATATAACACTACCGCACATTCCATTTCAAATTGGGACGAATTCGTTAAAGCATTCCTTAAGAAATTCTACCCACATCAAAAGACAGCTCGAGTCCGTAGCGAAATCTATCAATTCACCCAGCTTCCAAATGAAACATTTTCAAAATGTCTTGACCGCTTCAAGGATCTGTTAATCCAATGTCCACATCACGGCATCCAGAGATGGGAATTGTGCCGAATCATTTATGAGGGCATTACTCCTTACACAAGACAGTCCCTTGAATCCATGTGTCAAGGCAATTTTATGACCAAAAATGATGGGGAAGCCTGGAAATTTCTAGAAGATTTCGCTGAAAAATCTTTACAGTGGGAGGGTGTGAGTCAATCGTCTAGGGATGGCAATGATATTTCCATAGAAGTTAGAGCTGACATTTCAGCTATACAAAAGAAACTCGAGAATATGGAAAAATTCTTAGCTGCCCTAAGTCAAATATCACTCTCCAAAACTGTATGTGGATGTTGTTCTAATCCGTCTCACTTGACGGAAGAATGTCCGTTTCAAGGTCCTGAGCATACCAATGCATCATTTCAAAGACCTAGAAACGATCCATCTTCCTCCACATATGATCAGGGTTGGAGGAATCACCCTAACTTTGCTTGGAACCAATCACAATTTCAAAACACGGTTCCAACCTAAAACAACTTCCAAGGGGTCCCCTCACCACAACAGCACCCACCACTTCAATTGAGTCAGCACCCCTTCCAAGCACAAAATTTCCAAAATCCGGCCAACACTTTTTCACCACATGAAAACTTTTTGCAATTGACCGGTACAGATAATACCTCTGCACTAGCACAAACCTTGGATACTTTCATGAAACAATCCATCCAAGGGACGACAAGTTTGCAATCTTCCGTCGAGAATGTAATGAAGATCATTATCTCTCAAAATGAGAACATCAAATCGATGGAAGAACAAATTGCACAACTAAAAGCCGAAATGAGTGCACGAGAGAAAGGGAAACTTCCAGCTCAACCTTTACCTAATTCTGGCTATTCACATGATGTGGATGCAATCACGTTGAGATCTGGAAGAGTGCTTGACACTCACCTTGGGGAAGAGTTTGATGATACTGATAAATCAATCAATAGAACCCCGGCTGAGACCTTTTCTCACACACACACTTCTTACCCCAGTTCTTCTACCCTACCATCTTCTTCCGAGCCTATTCTCCATTTCCCAAAAGGCTCGCCACTACAGCCCACCTCTTTTACCCCTCCACGGACGATCCCCACTTCTATTCCGGGATCTGTTCCACACACACTTTCTTCTCCTATGATGGACCCAACGCTTATTGCTAAAGCACCTTATCCTAATCAGTTAAGGGCTAACACACCGAGTCCACATATGGAGAAGATTATGAACATTTTTAAGCAAGTAAACACCAACATCCCTCTCCTAGATGCCATCCAACAAGTTCCGTCTTATGCTAAAACTCTTAAGAACTTGTGCACTAGGAAGAGAAAGACTCATGTGCCCAAGAAGATATTCATGGAAAAAACAATAGACACGGCTTTCCCCCAACAATTACCGAGGAAACGTAAGGATCCAGGATATCCTACTATTTCCGTTTCTATTGGGGAAAAACACATTAACCGTGCTCTATTAGACCTTGGCGCTAGTGTTAACTTGCTTCCATAATCAGTCTATGAGCAATTAGGGATCGGAGAGTTGAAGCCAACCAATTGCACTCTCCAGATGGCTGACCGATCAATCACCAAACCTAGGGGTGAACTGGAGGATCTGTTAATAAAAATCGGAGAATTTATATTCCCGGTAGATTTTATTGTAATTGATACACAGCCTGTAACGAACCCACGGAATCAAATTCCGGTGATTTTAGGTCGCCCCTTTTTGGCCACTTCCAATGCTATTATCAACTGTCGTAATGGTTCTATGACCCTATCTTTCGGGAATAGGTCAATAGAACTAAACATTTACAAGTTGGGAAGTGTACCCTCCGAACCTATTGCTCAGGCATGTTCTGTCGACTTAATGGATGTCGACAGCAGCGAATTTGATGATCCTCCTGATACCGATCTAGACTCTTTTTATATGTTGTTTGACCCAACTATGTATCATACACATACGGACACTTCTACTGAGATGTCCGGGTCAACAATTAACACCGATTATGAACTGATTTTAGAGTCTGAAGATCACCCCGCACTTTGTGATGACATTATTCATCGGGGTATTGATGGAATTTTTGAGGAGATCTTCGCTGATGAACTCGCATTTTTAAATGACACGGGTGTTGAGATGATTCATCTCCCAATCAATGAAATTGAACCTCCACCCCTTCTTTTGACTTGTAAAAAGAATGCGAGTAATCCATCACAATTACTGCATCGTCTCTCCAATATGAGACGCACACATATTCTATTTCACTACTTACCTTTTTCCTACTTCTTTTTCCACCAACCCGAGCACTGCATTGATAAAATTTTTGAATGGTTGGTGTTAACTTTTGGTCTTTGCAAAGCTTGGCATCGACCAATGATTTTTGACCCCCACTTGTGATTTTAAAAGATTAACATTGCATAACTCAAGTTTGGGGGGGTATAATTTTTCTGGCTCCTGAAAAGAAAATTTTTACAAAATAATGAGCCAAAAATAATTTTGGGGGAGGTTCTTCACTTAAATATTTTGCCCCCACTAATAAATTCCTCCCAAGCTTACAGGTTTTTCAGATTTAGCAGATGGCAACAGTGAGGACACTGTTGAAAACAAGTTTAGGGGAGGTTTGTGCTTATTTGCGCATCATTTGCATCATTCTCTGCATAAGCACAAAACATTTTTTTGAAAAACCATAAAAATTTAAAAATTTTCAAAATTATAAAAATATTTTTGTACATAAATAAGATAATAAAAGTTTAGATAGTGAAAAATTACATCCATGAGATTAGAAAAATTTAAGAAAACTAAGAAAATTAGAAGTTTTCTTATACGAATTAGTAATAAGTAGTTATGAACCGTTGTCCCAAGGGTTAGTAAGATGAAAGACGTCACTAATCTGAGGATAAAAATAAGTCTGAAAAATAGTTTCTATTCTGGAAGCCAAACATTTTGAACGCTGCTACCCTGCTATTCGCACTTACACACATCTTGAAGCCTGGGATAGTAGAGGATACCTTGAAATGCTCTTGTCTTAAATCCAAAAGTATGGAAAAAAAATGTTTTAAAGTGGTGAGAAAAATGGACACTGGTTTTGTTATCACCAAGGGAATTAAAAAAAATATATAGCAAAAGGGTGCTTCTTCACCTAGTGCCCTAAGGCCAACTGGTCTGGGAGTCACTGCTATGCCTGAGGTGGTGCAAGACTAGGAAAATACACCAAGCATGCAAGCATAGGAGTAATCGGTCGGTTAGTACCTCAAGAAGTATTAACGGTCGCATGAAAGTGTGTAAGCAATCTCGTTTATCAAAAAGTACTGAGGTTGATGGGCAAGAGTATGATAGCTTGAATTGAATTCTCCGGGTGTAGGGATGTCCTTTACACACACGCAGGGTGATATGATCGATGTTTGGAAGACAGATAGGAATGAAGAATAAGACGATGTTTTATTGAGGGAGGACGTGATTTCTAACATCTTTTCATGACCATTAAGATAGGGCTCATGACAACCGAAAAGCTAGCTTAGTTGGAAACCCTAATTTTCAAGGCTTTTCTTTTACAATTCTTTTCTTTAAATGTAATATTCATGATCTTACTTTTATTATTGGATTTTGTGGGTGTAATCCGCTGAAAACCCTCAGGAGACAACACTCCTCCTACTAGGGACACCTAGAGGTTTAAAGGCTTGTTGCACGTGCTCAGTGCAATCGTGTTGCCTACGAAAGTGTGCTAGTTAGTTTTTCTCTTTCTTTATTTTCTCCTTCTCTTTTTAATAAAACATTCGCTCGAGACGATCGAAATTAAGTTTGGGGGTATTTGATCAGTCGAAAATATTGTATATTTTAGCCGGCAATTTCCCTAACATTTGCATACATTTAGAAGTGTTCGGCATTCATATTCTACATATTAGCAAATCTGTCACAAAATATGAGATTGCATGTGTTAGACTTTTAAACCGACACTTTAAGGAAAATTAACCGCATTTCATGGCATCGCATCATTTCTGTATTTGCGCAACACTTGTCTTGAGTCTGCGCAGGAAAATACGGAAGAAAAACCAAAGAGCTGATCAACATTAAGCCAATTCAATCATATCAGATCTGGTAGTATTTCAGAAGGAGTTATTAAATTCAGCATATAAAAGAAAAGCCCAAAAGTGGGCCCAAGACCAAAACAGAAAGCCCAAGCCCCAAAGCTCCAAGTCAGCCGCGGAACCGCGGCGGGAGCTTGCTTGCGCCGCGGTTCCGCGCCTACTCTGCCACGCCATCGATTCATTTTTAGTGCAGAATCTCTTTCTCTGGGCCCACAGTCAATTGTGATACGTCAAATTCCATAATTCTCCAGAAGCTACTGCCAGATCAGCAAAGAAAATTAAGGAAGGCTAATCCTAATTAAGCCCCTAATTAATCCTCTTCTAGAAGCTCCTCCTAACTAATCACATCTAGAAGCTTCTCCCCTAACTAACTTTTGGAGGGAAATTTGAATTTCTTCAACAAACTTTAGGAGGGAAACTTAGAATTTGAAATCCTCGATCTAGGGTTAGTTATCTATAAATAGGAGCCTAAATCTAAGGGTTGAGGTTGTTCAATCATTAGCTAGTTCATTAGTTAAATAATCTTTCCATCTTTCATCATCTTCTTCCACAAGTCTCGTGACAAGGCTTGTGCGAAACCCTAACCCTAATTCCACTCCAAATCCAAGATCTTGAGTACCAAATCAAGCGAGAAGCCTTCAACCTTTTAGGAGCCGAGCCGATCTTCAATCGGGCAAGTGATCCAAGCCGATCCGCGATCCACGGAGACGAGCGAAGCCAAGTCGACGATCAAGTTCTTCCTCTTATAGTTCTTGAGCGAATGTAACTAAATTGTTGATATAAATAAAAGGTGAATTTCTTTAATCTTGCTTTCTTTTAATTCTTGCATCATGATTAGATCTCAATTTGTAATTGTTGCTCTTGTTGTGATGTTTGAGTGAAACTCCGCTCGTTAAGGAGTCGAGACGATTGTAGAATGATGATGTAACAAATATTAATACGATTTTTAAGTCCTACGAGTTTTGTAAACCCTAGCAAGTTCAAGAATCGATGACCTAGTTTCGTAGCGATGCTTTCTTGATTGTGATCGCTCGAAATTAGGGATCTACGATCGTTTCTTGAATTTACTAGAGGCTAGAATGTGAATGATATCGACGAAAGAACAAGGGATAAGATGAAACCCTAGTTTCACAAGAAATCCCTAATTCTCGATCGATCATCATCGATCTAGTATCAATTCATCGAAGGATAAGAATACGTAATTGTAAGATTACATCACATCTATAGATCCGATCGATTCCTACGAGCCTCATTTCGACTCTTGAGATTTGGTTTGGAAAAATCATCAAACGATCAATTCTTGATTCTATCTTTTAATGCTTTCTTAGATCTAGTTTTTTCTCATTCTTGAACTTCAACTATAAATCTTGAATTGTTTAGTTTTCTTTCTTTAAAGTATCAATTCATCTAATTCAAAAGACGAACGATTACACTTTCCCTGTGGACGATCCGCACTCACATACTAACTACATCCGACACCGTAGTTGATTGCGGTCAAATAATTTTTGGTTGTGATTTCTTTACAATTCCATAATACACATCGAGAATTCCATTCAATCAAATGGCGCCGTTGCCGGGGACTATTTGATTCGATTTATTACAATCACAGAAATTATAACAATCAGCTGGCCTAGTCACCCTCGTATTCCGTATTTCAGGAAGCGGGGTGTGACATGATTTTGTTGGTATCAGAACACTAAGTTTAGAATAAGGTTACAGTTCCATCTAGGGATCCTTTGATTTTTATCCTTTTATATTGCCTTTCGCTTCTACATGATCCTTGTTGCATCATCATTCAATATCATATGATCCTTGCTTATTTCCGTCTGTTATCTGATTCCCTTGCTTGCTTATTTCAGCGATATGGCCTCTGTTAGTGATGTGTATGTTCTAGAGGCCATTATTATAAGTTATAGTGGATGTATGGACACACACACACACACACATGACATTCTTGCTCAACATGACAGTATGCTATCTAGTTTTTCTTTATCTTAATATGTGCACTTGTTTTAATTTACTATTTCATTGATATATGTTGATAAAGCCCTTAGAATGTTTGCTTGACTACCAGGAATATGATGTAGATCATATTAGTAGGGCCTGAGTAGTTTACAAGCACATCCTTGAAGTGTTCCTAGTCGAGAGAGTATCGAGACAGGGCATCGATATTCCAGAGCAGACTAGTGTGTATGTTTCTTGATCCTATATGGGGCGATGGTTGATCCCACAACCATTGGTGTTTGATACCAAAGATTTATACAGGTGCTCATTGGAGAATGAGTACACCGAACGGACTCGCTGAGAACTCCTAGATGATACTATACCTATCATCAGATAGCAGTTCTTTGGTGACATTTGTACAGGTTAGTCTGTAGATCTGAGATCTTCATAGTTTCTTATGTGGTTCCCACTATACTTTGATTACCTCCCAACCACGGCTCTACTGAGTCATGCTAACATGTGGTAGTTAGGTACCGTCTCGAGTCATATGGAGACGGTGAGCGATAGGAGGGGTTTCATCTCTCCCGGTGTTGGGAGTTGATGTTGTGCTATGCGCGATTGGGTATAACCGCAAGTCCCTGGTCAGGGCTGATGGGATTTACTGATAGGTGTTATCAGTAGTTTCTTGATTGATTATAAGCCACACATCGGCATAACTTATTAAGTTATTGGGATCTGACGATTCCACCCCAGACTCGATATGCAACATATCAGACAAAGAGACCGGACTATACAGTAAGTGTTGCTTATAGGCTCTACAGGGAGTTTAGAAAAGTTTACTTTTTTATTTTCTATTCGTTCAATACCTGGGTAGCCGTTACGTGCAGCTAGTCCCGCTGACGTGCTTATAGGTGTTTGATGTGATCATTACCTAGTGCTAGGGTATTGGCGAGTCTTTAAAGTCCCACATAGAGATTTCCTAGCTCAAGCAAAACAAAGTAGGGCATGTATGGAGATATGTTCAGGAGCTTAATTTAATACAGATATATGATACAGTATTCTAATCTAGCGTTATTTGATATTAGTCAGATTATATTTGATATAACAGTATTATTAAATCAAGTGTTAATTTAATAATTATATATATATATATATATATATATATATAAGTGTAACATGGTTGATTATACACAAGAGTTGTGTATGTGAGAATTACATTGTGTTGAAGATAAGAAGATAATGACTTACTTATATGAATTTGGAAAGAAAAAAATGAGTCATTAATTTGGAAGAGTGAAATAATCATGACTCATTAATCTTTTCTATTAAATTGATATAAGTTTATCAATTCTAACACTTATCCACAACACTTTCTCATTCTCATCACCATCTTCATTTTCTTCATCTTTTCTTGAATCACTATTCATCCAAGAGTGAAGAAAAAGAAAAGAATGTTTAGTGAGCAAAAACCCTACTTTATCAACTTAAACCAAACTAGAAAATTAGTTTAGGTTGTTCACTTCACTAATAGTTTGATTAGTGAAGTGTATGCTTAAGTTAGAGTAGCCTCAAGGTGAATCATCTTTGACTAAGAAGACATCGAGAAAGCTAGTCCATTTTTTCAAGTGGAGCTCAAGATAAAGTTTAAGGGACTACTACATGGAGCATTAGAAGTGAAGAACTTGGTTACAAAGATTGTAGCTTCTTCATCACTTAGTTCGATTCTAGCTTGTAGACATAGCCCTCTAGATTTTTTAAAATTGCATACTTGCTCTTATTAAAACCCTGGTAGAGATGATAGGATCTAGTTTTATGGTATCAGAGCCAAACTAGAGGCTTAAGAAATATTTAGACGAAATTAAAGTGTTCGATCGC
Source organism: Agapanthus africanus (assembly GCA_030015575.1). Classification (NCBI taxonomy): domain Eukaryota; kingdom Viridiplantae; phylum Streptophyta; class Magnoliopsida; order Asparagales; family Amaryllidaceae; genus Agapanthus; species Agapanthus africanus. Next base: position 571,655,521 of record JASDDO010000031.1, read on the forward strand.
CGATTTTTCCTGCATTAAAACACCTTTCTGTCTAATTTTTAAAACTGTGATATTTTTCAAATAAAAATTCTCAAAAAATCATGCAGGCTTTATTAGAGGCCCACAAGAAATCGTGGCCCATGAAGCAATAAAAGAACTGCGGATCTGCGGCTTAGACTTGACGTCAGCGGCACAAGAAATCGTTGACTTAGTGGGATTTGAGCTCCAATTTTCTTATGGGGCTATAATTTGAGGAAATGTGTTTTCTGGGTGTTTTAGTTGGGACGCAAGTGGTTGAGATCTCTGCTTATTGAAGTAGAAATGAAAGTCGATCGAACTGTTAACATCATTTAAATGTTTTGATTGTTTGGTACAATTTTTAGAATCCTCATTAATTAGTTTTTCGAAAACTAGTTATATATATAAATCTTAACTTTTAGCATCACTTGATAGATTACCACGGAGTTTAAATTTGGATCAAAACTCCGTAGTAATTTCGTGATGTACGCGAAGACTCGCCGGGAGATACCAGTGGAGGGCCATGCCCCATTACCCCGACAAAGTGACCATGGGAGAACACTATGGTCTAGAGCATCTACTTGGGTGCTCGCGGCAATGGTGTCCCGCCCAAGGCCGCTTCGTCGATGGCCTCGGGGAGTGTGGCCATCCCCTAACATTCCCGACGAATCTTCGATTCTTTCACCGGGAATCTTGTTGAATTCCCCGACTTTATCTTTGAAAATGGTTTTCAATTCGAGGCTTGAAAGTAAGGTTTTTGTGGTTAGGCATGAAATTCGGATTATGTGATAATCCAGGTTTATAATGTCTATAGTTGCGGATTCTAATTGTTCTATTTTTCATTTCTTTTCTGCGACCGTAAGTATAATATGTAGAGGTATCCCAATCTCGTTGCTATAAGTCAACGATATTAGGGGTACATATATTTACTTACGTTGATGACATGCGATATTATTGTGTTGTTGTATCGATATGATATATTGGATCGTTATGAATGAATAACCGAGGGTTTATGTGAGATGAGAGTTTTTCATTTTCATTCATGTAAATTACTGTATGTTATATTCATTTATCGGGGCACATCCGGGAGTGAGGATGTAGTCACCTTGATGTATATTATTTATTTTTCCACATTAGAATAGACCTAAGGCGGAGGGCTCAAGTAACTGGGTTCTAAAGTCTAGTGGGTGGCCATCTCGAGGAGTCGAGACCGGTCGCCTAACTCTAGAATTGGCAGAGTTGTTTGCCGCTCTCGCAGGGGTGTAGGCTTGGCTATTCATCACGATTGTGGAAACCGTGTATTCGTTAATGGCTTAATCTAAAACACGAAACTAGTATATCCCATATCTCATATATATTCTTTTGCTGTGATGTGATCATATAAATGCGTGAGATGAATACTACTTACATATATGATATATTAGTAAACACTATATATGTTTTGCATCTTCGCTAGTCCTGACCCCACCCTGTTGTAAGTTAAGTAATCTTACGGTGAAGACCCGGGTCCTTGTGGCGAATGTGGATGGCATATATGTGTGTGTTTTATTTTCGTTTCTTCTGTGATATTTAGGAACTTAAATGATATGACTTCATTAATAAGATTAATGAAAAGAAACCTAAAAGATGTTATAAAACCACATTTTTCAAAAAAGTAGTTCTAGTTTTTTGTTTTGCATAGAGGCATTCAATTATGAATATCCAGCACTTCATTCAGAAAGAGCTTAGATCCCTTCATCGGGAATGGCCTCTTTAGCAAAAACTAGTTTACTCTACAACCCACTTGGTTTATTTTGAAAACTACTTGATTTTAAAGCGGTGCTTAAACCACTCCTCTTCAAATCACTAGGTTCTACAACGATATCAAGTTCATTACGTTAAAGGTTTTCATCAAAACCAGTCGTAGCCCTCCGTTGTTTCAGATAAGTACCACTTAATATCCATGCTACGTTTGTTGACTTTATTAAGGCGTAGTGTTCGGTAGCTAATGGATGCTTTTCTGCCGCATGTGATGCGATTAGTTAGGACAGTCGCATAGTTTTGTTGACTTCGTTAAGGGCTTATGCGGATAGGTCTAACTTAATCAAGAAATGATGGGTTGAACTTGACGAGCGACTTATAATTTGTTGACTTTGTTAAGGTCATAAGCCGTTAGAAGTAAAAAACCATTATCATGAATTTCAAGTGTTGAAATTTGCAATGAGATTGCATACCTTTTATATAATAGTTAGATCTCAATACCCACTGCGAGTAAGAGTTACTCCCAGGAGAGTTTTTCACTTTACAATTAGCTAATCCAGTAGGTATCTAGAAAGGTGTTAATGGGGTAATGTCTTTACGGAAACGGGGTTATTTAATTAGTTCCGTACAAAAGTATGGGGAGACTCTCTCGGAGTACCAACACCGGCCAGGCTGACCGATTAGCGAACTTGTAAGGTGTAATTAATCCCGGCTAATTTTTCCTTTAAGTGTTTGAAGGAAGATTTGATAAAAACAGTGGGATCCTTCCTGATTAGATAAGATAATAACCATTCTAATTTTGTAAGAGTGCACGCTAAAGTGTTTCTTCTCTCTCTCTTCAGGTGGTGATGATTGTTAGATTTTTTGCGTGCTTAGTTAATTACCGCAATCAAGATGGTTTCTCTTGGTAGCTAGCCGGTTGAGTACGGGTTGTCCGCAGGGAGATGTGAATCTTTTTCTAAGTGCTTTAACGAGTTAAGTCTAAATGTCCCGGTTTGTTTGAGATTAACTATGTGCTAAAAATGTATATAAAGAGAGCTTGTTAGGGTTAGGATTAGGTTAGTTTGAGATAGGAGTCGCTCACTTCTTTCGTTGCCACTCTTAATATCGGTGTTATGGTAATTGGCAACAACGGGGATTAGCACGACTAGGAAGGAACTTGCGAGTATAAGCTAGGCTTTCCAACGCTTAGTTTCTTCCTTTTGGCCCTTGTCCGTCCGTTCTTGGCTCTTAGCCTTAACCTCCGATTAATTCAACCAAAACCGGTTAATTCAACCACAACCGGTCTCGCTAAAGAATCACCGCTATCATGTAGGATAGGGTGCCGTAGGAAGCGGATTGTGGTTCAATTAACGGGAGTCCGAATTAAGATGTTGGGAAAGATAAAAGTGAGATAGATTTTCTTCTCTCAAACTTTCCTTATCCTACCCTAACAAGTGAGAAACTAATCACCCATTACAAAAAAAAGGAAAAAATAAAACAAAAGGAGGAAAATAGAAAGAAAGAGGTTAGAAGATTACAACTAACTATTTGAGACCTCACTTTGGCAAGGATCAAGCATAAGCATCATTGTTGTTAAGGATAAAGAAAAATAGAAGATGAAGGAAACAAACAACAAATAACAACAACTAGATTAGCAAATAAAAATTACAAGAAAATATAATTAAAAAAGTAACAAGACAAGCATGATCAAGAAAAGAACTCTTTTATTCATCACTTCACTCATAAAAGCTCACTACAAGGTTTAATGGAGAAAAGATGAAAAGAGGAAGAAGAACTATAAAATCTATCCTAAAATCTAACACAAGAATAAACACCCTTCACTCGGCATTATTTTGGGCTATTTATAGGCAGGAAACTGAAACCCTAGGGCAACATTCTGGCCATGTGCGATATTACCAAACTGCCCCCCAAAACCTCTTTTTTGACCGAGTCTACTCGGTCGCGGATCCGCGGCCGAGTCGCCATGTTGGCCGCGGATCCGCGGCCATTTATGGGATTTGGCTCATCATTTTTGGTGGGTTTCCATGTGTTGTTGTTCTCTTCAGTATGGTATACTTGTTTTCTCAGAATCTCTTCACATTTCTTCCAGATTTTCAGCAGATCAAAAGATGATTTGATGTGGATCTTTTGCCATGATTTTCTTGAGCTCCACGTAGAAATCTTAGATCTTGTGTTGACATTGTGCTTTGTGCATGAAAATGACCATTGATTTGCCATTTTGTCTTTTAAACTGGTGTGCGGAAACATGCGGATAGAGAGCGGAGACCCATATTTTATTTGTGGTTGGAAGTAATCCAGAATTTGTCACGCTTTTCCATGAATTTCACTGCTTAGAGCTGAGAACCTGTAACCTACAATTATCTAGCAAACACGGATCAAGAGTACATACCTATAAGCAATGTGATCAAAAATGGGCGGTATAAAAATACAAAAATCTGATATGAACAAATACTCCCAAACTTATCATTCACTCGTCCCGAGCAAAGCCAATTTATTCACAAAAATTCCTGATCTCACTTTCGTAGGGAACGCGATTGCACTGAGCATGTGCAACAAGCCGTTAAACCTCTAGATGTCCCTAGTAGGAGGAGTGTTGTCTCCTGAGGGTTTTCAGCGGATACTACCCACAAAATCCCGTCAAGCTAGTTTTGCGAAATAACTATGATTCAAATCCTAAGGTTTTGTTTTAAAAATAACAATTCTATTATCCTAATTCTAGACTATCGAACCTTTATTTTCACACCTCGCTTCTTATTTAACTTAAGATTTTATATGTCATTACGTGCAGTGCAAATAGTGCCGTTAAGTTTCAGAAGGATCGATTAAAGTTATCATGTCACAAAATAAAGCCCAGATAAAAATTTAAAAAGGATCCCATAAGTTTTATAAATAGTTAATTATTTTTCGAGTTTCGTTTTCCAGTAAGGTTTTAATTTCAGAATTTCTATCTTCCTTAACAGGAAACTATGTCTTATTTTTCACTCCACCTTTTTCTTGTTTTCATTTCATACACACCTTTGTGAACGTGCAATAGTTTTTATCATAGAATAAAACCTTCATATCTCCGCTAGAAATACTTTTTTTTATAAAAACCCGTCTTTTGTCATGATTATTCTCACACAAAGAACCGTTAGGAATTTTAACTCAGAGAGAACACTTGCTTAACTTTGTTTTAATCTGGACTTTCTAGGCTTCTTAATGAGGTTTAGGCCAATGCTCCCAAACCAGTTGGCTTTAGGGCATTAGGTGTAGAGACACCCCAGCGGACTTAATTACTCAAGTTACCTAGGCCCAAAAACAAAAGTCAATTTTAGCGTGAAAATCATGACGATTTAATGCGAACGGAGATATAACCGGTGGTTCAATTATTTTTTTGGATAAAAGACTTGTTTAGTGGGTTAGGTGTGTAATCATTCCAATCAAGTTCCAGATAGGTTATTTTTCAGAATTAGTTCCAATTAAGGCATCAATAACATCCCTTCATATCCGCTTCACTTCATAAACTATTCTTGATATTACTTATTTCAGAACAAACCAATTTGATCCTCAAAAAATAATTTATCCATTAAAAGTTTTCAGACATAATAGACTTGTCATCTAATTTTCAAAACTCACAACACATGTAGTGTGATGTAAAGACGTATATCAGCTATAGTTAACTTCAAAGGAGAGTTATCTTTCAGGTTTTCAAAATCTAAAAATAAGATTTAGTTATTCTTATCTTATCATACAAAACCATCAAAATGTTGAATCTGAGTTCTCCCACTAGCTAACTTGACGAAAAAGTTTTTATGTTTTTAGAAAATTTTCTGATTTTTATGGATTTTAGTATGCAGATGCAAAATATACAAATGAATGCGAAGGTTAGAAATGCGTACCGAGCATACCCCCAAACTTAAACTGGACAATGTCCTCACTGTCATTGCATGAAAAAATTATTAAAGGGTCAAAATTGTCGGTTAGATATACATATTTTTTTTAAATAAAATAGTTAAAAATGGATATGCACCGGACAAGAATATCCACATATATATACAAAATGGTATATACATACCCCCAAACATATTTGAATCAGTGTCCACTGTTATGGCTGGATAACCGAAATTTGGTGGTAGGCAGAGCAAGATTATGCAGGGTAAACCGGCTCCTGTAAGACCAGGAGCTCCTCTGTTGGTTCGGCGCTAATGTACGGTTTCAGTCTGTGTCCGTTTACTTTGAAAAATGAACCGTCCTTTGGATTCTCCAAATCCACAGCGCCTTGCGGATACACATTTCGCACAAAAAATGGCCCGTTCCAGCGAGACCTGAGCTTACCTGGATGGAAATGTAGCCGGGTGTTGTAAAGCAGTACCTGTTGACCAGGTGTGAATGTTTTGCGCAAAAGGTGTTTATCGTGAAACATCTTCGTTCGATTCTTAACGACAACCGCGTTTTCGTAAGCCTCATCCCGAAGCTCGCTTAATTCGTTCAACTGCAGCTTTCGATGGCTGCCCGCATCTTCGAGAGACAGATTCAACTTCTTTATCGCCCAAAATGCGCGATGCTCTATTTCCATAAGAAGGTGGCAAAACTTTCCGTAAACAAGCCGATAAGGAGACATGCTAAGATCGGTTTTATAAGCGGTTCGAAATGCCCAAAGGGTATCGGTGAGTTTTAAAGACCAATCCTTACGGTTCTTGGAAACCGTCTTCTCCAATATCTGCTTGATTTGCCGATTTGAAACTTCGGCTTGCCCACATGTTTGGGGGTGGTAGGGCGAGATAGCTTATGATTAATGAAATATTTCCGCATTAAGGCCTCGAAAGTCTTATTACAGAAATGAGTTCCATTGTCTCTAATGATCGCTCGGGGGTGCCCAAACCGGGAGAAAATGTTTTCCTTAAGAAATCTAACGACAACCTTGTTATCGTTAGTCTGGCTGGGCACAACCTCGACCCACTTAGAGACATAATCAACAGCGAGAAGAATGTACAAGTTCCCAAAAGAGCTGGGAAATGGCCCTATAAATTAATTCCCCAAACATCGAAAATCTCCACAACCCAGATTGGTTGAAGCGGCATCTCGTTTCTCCTGGATATCCGGCCCAAGTGTTGGCACCGGGAACAAGTCTTGTAGTATTCATGAGCATCTTTGAAGAGCTGTGGCCAGTAGAAACCACACTACAAGATCTTCTCGGCTATCTTTCTGGGGCCAAAATGCCCGCCACATACTTGATCATGGCAAAACGATAGCACACTCTTGAATTCATTGTAAGGGACACACCGGCGAATAATCTGGTCGGGACAGTAATTGAACAGTTAGGTTTCGTCCCAGTAAAAGTGTTTTACTTAGGATAAGAATCGAAGTCTGTCCTGACTTGACCATTCAGTCGGTAGTAATCCTGTGGCCAAATAGTTCATAATATCTGCGAACCAGGGTTCGCAAGATACTGTCAAGAGCTGTTCATCCGGAAAAACGTCGTTGATCGGAATTTGAAGCGACGGCGAAGAAGGAAGTCGTGAGAGATGGTCGGCGACTACGTTTTCATATCCTCTTTTGTCTTTGATGACAAGGTCAAACTCTTGAAGCAAGAGGATCCAACGTATCAGCCGAGATTTTGCATCCTTCTTCGCAAAAAGATGGCGTAGAGCAGAATGGTCTTTGTAGACGATGACTGGAGAGCCGATGAGGTAGGGCCTGAACTTTTCTAAAGCAAATACAACAGCCAAGAATTCCTTCTCGGTTGTTGTATAGTTCAGTTAGGTGTCGTTCAGGGTTCGACTAGCATAATAGATTACATGCGGCATCTTGTTGATGTGTTGTCCAAGGACAGCACCGATGGCAAAGTCGAATGTATCGCACGTAATTTCAAATGGGTACGTCCAGTCAAGAGAAGAAAGAACGGGAGTAGAAGTGAGTGAGCTTTTTAATGACTCGAACGCAGTCACACAGCTCGAGTTGAAGTTAAATGTCGTGTCTTTGGCTAGCAAAAGAGTCAAGGGTCTAGCAATCTTGCTAAAGTCCTTGATGAACCGTCTATAGAAACCGGCATGGTCAGGGAAGGCTCGGATGTCTCTGACGCATCTGGGAGGAGGGATATTGGAAATGACTTCAATCTTTGCTTTATCTACCTCAATGCCATTTTGCGAGATGATATGTCCTAAGACAATACCTTCGCGCACCATAAAGTGTCACTTCTCCCAATTTAAAGTGAGGTTCTTCTCCTTACACCGGGTAAGGACAGCGTCGAGATGCAGCAAACACTCAGCAAAGGAATCGCCGAAAATGGAGAAATCATCCATGAAGATCTCCAAGAATTTTTCCACCATGTCTGAGAAGATTCCCATCATACACCGCTGGAAGGTAGCGGGCGCATTGCATAACCCAAAGGGCATGCGACGATATGCAAATGTGCCGAAAGGACAAGTGAATGTGGTCTTGTCCTGGTCTTTTTCGGTGATGGGAATCTGATTATAGCCGGAGTAGCCATCCATAAATCAGTAGTACTCGTGTCCAGCCAATCGTTCAAGCATTTGGTCAATGAAAGATAGCGGAAAGTGGTCTTTCCACGTTGCTGCATTGAGTTTTTTTATAATCGATGCATACTCGCCACCCAGTCTGGGTGCGAGTAGGGATTAACTCATTCGCCTCGTTGGTTATGACCGTTATGCCCGACTTCTTGGGGACGACATGAATGGGGCTAACCCACTGGCTATCAGAGATAGGGTAAATGATACCACTATCCATACACTTTACGATCTCCTTTTTCAAAGCCTCCTTCATGACTGGATTGAGTCGCCTTTGTGGATCCCTAGCTGGTTTGGTATCAACCATCAGATGAATGTGATGTTCAACGATCAGGGGACTAATCCCCTTGATGTCCGCCATTGACCAGCCAAAGGCTTGCCTATTGTTGTGCAAGACCATAAGAAGGGCTTTCTCTTGCTCTAGAGCTAGAGAAGCCTAGATGATAACAAGAAGGGTCTCGTTCTCACCCAAGTAAGCGTACTTAAGGTGAGACGGCAATGGCTTGAGTACGAGCGTTGGAGGTGAAACGATTGAAGGCAAGATTGGTGAAAAGGTCTCGAACTCAAAGGATTCCAGCAGAGCTTCAAAACGAGTGTAAGCGACCGAATTGGATGGTTCAGCTAACTCATCCGGAAATTCAAAGGATTCAAACTTGGGTGGTAACTGGCCAAGATCGTTCGAGAAGGTGAAACACTCGTAGTCATTGTCGGGTGCCGAAGCAGCAGCAGGTTCGAAGATGAACGCACTAGTGGTGTCAAGATTGTTGTGATCGAACAAAAACTCCTCGAATTCATAGTTCTCCGGGGTGATCTCCTGGATTGAACAAACATCTAGTATATGAGCATTAGGTTCGGAGGGCTGATTCCCCAACCTAAAAATGTTGAGTTCAATTGTCATGTTTCCAAAAGATAGGTTCATCGAACCATTTCGACAATTGATCACAGTATTTGAGGTTGCAAGGAATGGGCGACCGAGTATCACTGGAATTTGATTCCGGGGGTTGGCTACATGCTGTGTGTCTAAAACAATGAAGTCAATTGGGAATATGAAGTCCCCAACCTTGATTAACACATCCTCTAGCTCACCCCTAGGATGGGTGATCGATCGGTCGGCCATTTGGAGAGTACAGTGTGTGGGTTTCAGCTTTCCTACACCTGGTTGCTCATATACTGAGTACGGAAGCAGGTTAACACTGGCACCAAGATCCAAAAGTGCACGGTTGATGTTCTTATCCCCAATGGTAATAGAAATCGTAGGACAGCCAGGGTCCTTCCATTTTTGAGGTAAAGATTGGGTAAGAGAATCACTCATAGCACTAGCTAAGAAAACTTTCTTGGGTGCCTGAGATTTCCTCTTTTTCGCGCACAAGTCCTTTAAGATTTTTGCGTAGGAAGGGACTTTTTGGACAACATCTAAAAGGGAAATGTTGATGTTAACCTTCTTAAACAACTCCAGAATCTTCTCCATTTGTGGATTTTGTTTATTGGACATCAACCGGTTTAGAAATGGAGCGTTTTTAAAATTGGTTGAGTCCAATGCTTGTGGAGGTGATTGTGGAGTTGGAACAGATCCCAGAGCTGGAGTTTTCGTGGAGTGAGAAGTGGGTCCGTTTAGAGCAGAAGAAGAAGAAGAAGAAGAAGAAGAGCCTTTTGAAGAATGAAGAATAGGCTCAGAAGATGAGGAAGGGGAAGAAGAAGAAGACGAAGCGGCCGGGGTGTCATTATCCTCAATTGTTGTGCCGATGTTGTTGTTCAGCATTCTTCCTGATCTCAATGTAGTCACGACACTCACATTATGGTTCTGTTGTTCAAGATCAACATGTACATTATGTGGGTGACCAGGATTTGGGAGTGGTTAGGATGGAAGCTTCCCCTTTTCTCGCTCTCTTACCGCTGAATTCAGCTGTGCAATCTTGGCTTCGATGGTCTTGATGCTTTGCCCGTGTGCAGCAGTGTGTTGCACCAAAGACTGAATAGAAGACTGGATGTTGGAGGTGGATTGTGTCGATTGTTTAACGAATGCCTCTAGACTTTGTTCTAGCGAGGAAACATTATCATTGTTGGACGGTACGAAGTTGTTTTGAGGAAAGGAATTGTTGGGCGCAAAATTGTTCGTCGCATTTTGAAAAGGTTGGGATTGGAAGGGCTGCTGATACTGTTGTTGTGCTTGTTGTTGAGGAAGCCCCCTTTGAAAATTTTTCTGCCCTTGGAACTGATTTTGATTCTGGTTCCATGTGAAGTTAGGGTGGTTTGTCCATCCAGGGTTGTACGTGGAAGAGTATGGATCATTTCTTGGTCTTTTCTGAAATGCAGCATTAACCTGATCCTGTCCTTGAGATGGTGGATTGTAAGGACACTCTTCGGTTAGGTGAGATGGATCAGAACAACAAGCACAAATGGTACGAAGGGGAAGAACAAGGGCAGGGGCAGGAGATGAAAATTTTCTTTCTATTGCTTCAAGTTTTTTCGTTATTGCAGCCATTTCGGCTTTCATTGCAATAGAGACATCGAGTTGGTGAATGCCTACCCTAGACTGACCAGTAAAAGTAGAGGAAGAAGAAGAAGTACTTGGTCTGGTGCTCTCCCATTGAAGCGTTTGTTCCGCAAGGTCGTCGAAGAATTGCCATGCTTCCTCGTCAGATTTGGATAGGAAGTGGCCTTGACAAATGGTTTCCAACAACTGCTTGGTTGCTGGATTCAGGCCCTCGTATAAAGTTTGGCAAAGTTTCCATCTCTCAATACCGTGATGAGGGCACTGAACAAGAAGGTCTTTATATCGATCAAAGCACTTCCAAAAACGTTCAATAGGAAGCTGGGAAAATTGGTTGATTTCATTACGGATCCTCGTGGTTTTGTGATTTGGATAGAATTTCTTGAGAAACGCTTTCACAAACTCGTCCTAACTAGTTATGGAGTAGGAAGCGGTGTTATACAGCCACTTTTCAGCAAGATCGCACAAAGTGAATGGAATTACTCGTAGACGTATAGCATCGTCAGACAGCTGGGTCGTTTTCATCATTGTACAAACATTCTGGAACTTGTTGATGAAGATATAGGCATTTTTAGATTCAAGCCCATGAAATTTCGGAACCATGCTAATGAAGTGGGGCTTAATTTCGAAATTGTCCCCATTGGCCGGTGGAAGGGAAAGACATGTAGGGAGTGCAGCGCGAGTAGTATAGAATCGATCTTGGAGCGCAATTCGCTGTGGCGCTTCAACAAGAGGTGGTCGCGGGTTATTCGCACCTAACGGAGGTGGAATTATTCTCGGAGAAGGTAAGGTGATGTTAGGATTAAATCCTGACATCGCAGAAGAAGAAGTTGGTGATAGTGAAGGTGAGGATGTATGAACAGAATCCCGGTCAACGTCGGAGTTGGCCGGTAAGGGTAGGGTTGAAAAAGGGGTGGAAGGAGTTTCGACTGCGGTGTCGATCGCGTAGTCCGTAGGGATTAACGAAACGCGGACTAAACGAGCACCAGGGTCCCTAGTCCAAGCGGACATACACTAAACAAGCTTAGTGTAGTCAAAGCGGAGAAGGTGAGGGTAAGAAAACGTCAATGGAGAAATACGATGATAGGTGGGTGAAAAAAATGGGATTCTAGCGACAAAGGGCAAGTTTTTATAAAAGTTTTTGTTTTGTGTTTTTTTTTCTTTTCTTTTCTTTTTTTAGAAAGAGTTTTGCAGAAATATGTACGGACTTACGGCTTAACTTCAAACAATCACAGATAAAATATGCACAATCACACCTAGATCTAGGGTCACCTAGGTCAGCTAGATAGCTCCCAACTGTTCCAAAGGGCTAGAAATAGGACCTCAAACCGCCTCTTCACAGCCAATTGCGGCCAGGTAAGTTCCAGGTGAGTGGGAGGCTCTCCACTATAAGTAGTGGACCTAATTAAGTAACCACTCGCCTTAGACACACTTGCCTAGACACCGCAAAATCAGGTTAGGATCAACGGCCGATGCCTACAACTAGTCCTCTGTCCTATTGAGCGCGACGTCCTTAGGGTTGAGTCTAGTATTGTTTTAATTAAATAATGGTCAATGCATATGCCTTATGTGATTTCTAGGGTCCTGGGAAGGGTGATGAAATCCCCACCCAATCTGGATTGGTCTTAAGCCCCTTAAAGTCTGATTAAAAGTATGCAAAGCAGTAACAATCACTTGCAATCAAATTTTTTATTTTTTAGCGCAGCGCAAAGAATCCTGCACAAAAACAATTTATTGGAGAAGGGAAGAGAGTTTGTGCAAAGAATGCTGTAGAAAAAACACTTTAGTGGAGTTCAGAGGAGTGGGGAAGAGGGTTGGAATACTCACAGGGATTTTTGGTTGCTGATGTCAGCAAATAGCCGCAGTTCCACGGCCAAACAAGCCCTTATGCCGCGGTTCCGCGGCTAGAAAGAGGAGTTGGACCTTCAGAGTTTTTGCCTATGCTGGGTTGGGTGTCCTCTTCTTGTTCAGAGCCCCTGAATCTTGATTTGCCTACTGGGTTGCTCCAGAATTTTACAGTAGACCGTTGGTTCCGTATTGATCCACCGCGGTGTAGCCGTGAGTTCTGGGTCTAACTTCCCACGTCTTTAGCACTGAACTCGACCTTCTTTCTATCATGCACACTTGCACAAAAACTAATCAAAAAAAACAAGATGATTTTTACAATATATTTTTTTTGTTTTGTTTTTCATTTATATTTATATTCACAAATTAACCCGAAATTACACAAAGAAATAAACTACCGTCTTCCCGGCAACGGCGCCATTTGATTGTTAGATTTTTTACGTGCTTAGTTAATTACCGCAATCAAGACGGTTTCGCTTGGTAGCTAGCTGTTTGAGTACGTGTCGTCCGCAGGGAGATGGGAATCTTTTTCTATGTGCTTTAACGAGTTAAGTCCAAATGTCCAGGTTTGTTTGAGATTAACTATGTGCTAAAAATGTATATAAAGAGAGCTTGTTAGGGTTAGGATTAGGTTAGTTTGAGATAGGAGTCGCTCACTTCTTTCGTTACCACTCTTAATATCGGTGTTACGGTAATCGGCATCAACGGGGATTAGCACGACTAGGAAGGAATTTGCGAGTATAAGCTAGGCTTTCCAACGCTTAGTTTCTTCCTTTTGGTCCTTGTACGTCCGTTCTTGGCTCTTATAGCCTTAACCTCCGGTTAATTCAACCACAACCGGTCTCGCTAAGAAATCACCGCTATCATGTAGGATATGGTGCTGTAGGGAGCGGATTGTGGTTCAATTAACGGGAGTCCGAATTAAGATGTTGGGCAAAAAAAGAGTGAGAGAGATTTCCTTCTCTCAAACTTTCCTTATCCTACCCTAACAAGTGAGAAACTACTCACCCATTACAAAAAAAAAGGAAAATACAACAAAAGGAGAAAGATAGAAAGAAAGAGATTAGAAGATTATAACTAGCTATTTGAGACCTCACTTTGGCAAGGATCAAGCATAAGCATCATTGTTGTTAAGGATAAAGAAAAATAGAAGAAGAAGGAAACAAACAACAAATAACAACAACTAGATTAGCAAATGAAAATTACAAGCAAATATAATTAACAAAGTAACAAGACAAGCATGATCAAGAAAAGAACTCTTTTATTCATTACTTCACTCATAAAAGCTCACTACAAGGTTTAATGGAGAAAAGATGAAAAGAGGAAGAAGAACTACAAAATCTATCCTAAAATCTAACACAAGAATAAACACCCTTCACTCGGCATTGTTCTGGGCTATTTATAGGCAGGAAACTGAAACCCTAGGGCAACATTCTGGCCCTGTGCAATATTACCAAACTGCCCCCAAAACCTCTTTTTTGACCGAGTCAACTCGGCCGCGGATCCGCGGCCGAGTCGCCATGTTGGCCGCGGATCCGTGGCCATTTATGGGATTTGGCTCATCATTTTTGGTGGGTTTCCCTGTGTTGTTGTTCTCTTTAGCGTGGTATACTTGTTTTCTCAGAATGTCTTCACATTTCTTCCAGATTTTCAGCAGATCAAAAGGTGATTTAATGTGGATATTTTTCCATGATTTTCTTGAGCTCCGCGTAGAAATCTTGGATCTTGTGTTGACATTGTGCTTTGTGCATGAAAATGACCATTGATTTGCCATTTTGTCTTTTAAACTGGTGTGCGGCAACATGCGGATAGAGAGCGGAGACCCGTATTTTATTTGTGGTTGGCAGTAATCCGGAATTTTTCGCGCTTTTCCATGAATTTCACTGCTTAGAGCTGAGAACATGTAACCTGGAATTATCTAGCAAACACGGATCAAGAGTACCTACCTGTAAGCAATGTGATCAAAAATGGACGGTATAAAAATGCAAAAATCTGATATGAACGAGTGACCATGTCACAACTTAATCAAGATAATAACATGGATGTATTGACCGAACCCGTTTATTATACTGGGCTGACAATGTTGGTTCCACTCTAACTTATGACAATTGTCATGAGTCTGGGCAAGAGATAGGGAAATGCAAGGATTTTCACGCAATCCTAATGAAAAAGGAGCATTCTGATGCATCTTCTTTGGGTGTGTTAGTTATTGCGAACTGTTTCTCAGTCTGCTCTACGTCCTGGGTATTGAATATCGGATCAAGATACAACATTTATAATATGTTATAAGTGTTAAAGAGAAGTAGAACATTACGAAAAGGTGATATATCTCTCAGAGTAGGGCACGGAGCAATTTTTGCTGCCGAAACTGTCGGCGAATATCACCTTGTATTACCTACTGGTAATACATTGATTTTGAATGACTATTATTTCGTACTGTCTATGATGTGCAATATAATATCCTTTTCTTTATTATATAAAAATGGATATAACTTTGCATTGTAGAAAAATGTTTTGAACATTTTCCTAAATCAAGTGTTGATTGGGTTTGGTACGTTGTGTAATGGTTTATTTGTTCTAAATCAAAATACAGTTCTAAACATACAAAACATACGCAAGAGGAAAAGTTCAGACATGAACGAAGACTTCTTGTGGTATTGTAGACTTGGTCATATCAATCCGACCAGACTAGCTAAATTGCATAAGGATGGATATTTGAATATGTTGGAATTTACATCTTATGAAACTTATCAGTCTTGTCTCAAAAGAAAGATGACCACAAATCCGTTTACAGGACACGGAGCAAGAGCTGCTGAACTTTTGCGACTGATACATAGTGATGTATGCGGTCCTATGTCTATACATGCTATAGGTGGTTTCTCATACTTCATTACATTCACAGATGATCTCTCTACATTTGGACATGTGTTCCTGTTGAAACACAAATCTGAATTTTTCAAGAAATATAAGAGTGAAGTAGAGAACTAGACGGAAAAAAGTATCAAAATCTTCTGATCCGATCGAGGAGGGGAATACTTAAGAACGGAATTATGAGATTATCTAAAAGAGAATGGGATTCTCTCTTTAGCTTACTCCTCCGTATATAGCACAGCACAATGGTATATCAGAGCGGAGGAATCACACCCTATTAAATATGGTGCGCTCTATGATGAGTACTGCTGAGTCACCTCTTTCATTTTGGGGTTATGCACTTGAGACAGCTGCATACCTATTGAATTATGCTCCATCAAAATCTATGCCTAAAACCCCATATGAGATATGGAGTGGAAAGAGACCATTTCTTAAACGAGTTAAGATATGTGGTTGTCCTGCTTATGTCAAAAGGAAAAACCCGGACAAACTCAAAGCACGATCAGTACTTTGCAAGTTTGCGGGATATCAAAAAAATTCTCTAGGGTACCTATTCTACCACACTGAGAAACAAAAAGTGTTTATTTCTCAGTATGCCATCTTTTTGGAAAATGAATTTCTTAAAAAATAAATTAGTGGTAGTGCAATAGAACTGGATGAAATTCAAGAAACACAAACTACAACTGATGATTTGGTAGAACTGGAAAATTCAATAGTCCTCGACGAACCTCAACCACTCCGTAGATCTAGTAGGGTTTCTCTTCCACCTGAGAGATATTACTATTTTCTCATAGATAGTGGGAGCGAGAATTGTATCATGGAAAATGATGACCCGACTAGTTTCGAGCAGGCCATCACAAGTAGGGACTCTGTGAACTGGCTGGATGCTATGCGATCTAAATATGGATTCCATGTACACCAACAAAATATGGATTTTGGAGGTTGCTCCTGAAAGGGTAAAACCCATTGGGAGCAAATGAATCTTCAAGAAGAAGATCAGCGTAGATGGAAAAGTTGAGACTTTTAAAGCTAGACTTGTAGCAAAAAGTTTTCGTCAACGATCAGGTGTCAACTATGATAAGACCTTTTCTCCAGTGTCTATGCTTAAGTCCATCCGGATCCTATTTGCCATTGATGACTATCATGTCTATTAAATCTGTCAGATGGATTTCAAGACCACTTTTCTAAATAGTGATTCAGAAGAGAGCATGTATATGACACAGCCAAAAGGCTTCATAGACAGTGGGAGCAGCGGAAAAGTGTGCAAGCCGCTTAAATCAATTTACGAATTAAAACAGGCATCACGTAACTAGAACATCTGTTTTGATATAGCATTCAAAGAGTTTGACTTCATCAAAAACGTCGATGAACTCTATATATATAAAAAAGTAATAGAGAGTAAGTTCGTTTTCCTCGTATTGTACGTGGATGATATACTCTTGATTGGAAATGACGCTCCTATGCTGCACTCGGACAAACTCTTCCTATCACAAAAGTTCTCCATGAAAGACCTAGGTGATGCCTCCTACATCCTTGGGGATAAAGATCTATCGGGATTCTAAAAGGATGTTGGGATTGTCCCAATCTAAGTACATTGACACTATACTAAAGAGTTTTAGTATGGAACATTCCAAACGTGGTAACTTACCCGCTTGCTCAGGAATCACCCTCTCCAAAGAGATGTCTCCCAAGACAGATGAGGAGAGGGCTCCCATGAACATGACACCCTATGCCTCTGCAGTCAGGTCTATCATGTACACGAAGTTATGTACCAGACCGGATATAGCTTACGCACTCGGTGTGGTAAGTAAGTATCAATTAGACCCAGAGGAGGAACACTAGATAGCTGTGAAAAACATTCTTAAGTATTTGCGAAGGACTAAAGAAATGTTCTTGATGTATAGTAATGGAGAACTCCAAATGGATTGCTTTACCAATTCGAGCTTCCAGAGTGACGAGGATGACAACAAGTCTGTCTCGGGTTTTGTCTTCACCTTCAACGGAGGAGCGATATGTTGGAAGAGTTCCAAATAGGATACCGTTGCAGACTTGACTATGGAGGCTGAATATATCACCACTAACGATGCTGCCAAAGAGGCTGTCTGGATGAAAAAGTTCATCACTGAACTTGGTGTGGTTCCATCCATTATTAATCCAATACCCTTGTATTGCGATAACAATGGAGCTATGGGTTTAGCCAAGGAACCCCAGTCCCATCAGCGATCTAGACATATTCTGAGGCGGTATCACCTGATTCGGGAGATAGTTGATCACTGCGAGATTAAGGTCAGAAGAGTTGACACGAAGGACAACACGGCGGATCCACTCACAAAGACCCTTCCCCAGATGCATTTTGAGAGAATTTTTGGGATGTTGGGTATGTGATACTACAATAATCGGCCTTAGTGAAAGTGGGAGATTGATTAGTTGAAAATATTGCATATTTTAGCCGGCAATTTCCTCATCATTTGAATTCATATAGAAGTGTTCAGCATTCATATTTCACATATTAGCAAAACAATAGCAAAATATCAGTTTGCATGTGTTAGACTTTAAAACCGGCACTTTAAAGGAAATTGACCGCATTTCATGGCATCGCATCATCCCTATATTGCGCAACACTTGTTTTGAGATCTATGCAGGAAAACCCAGAAGCAAAGCCAAAAGAGCTGATCAAACATTACGCCAACTCAATGATTTCAGTTCTGGTATCAATCCAAAGGGACAAATAAAATTCAACATATCAGATAAAGCTACAAATGTCAACCCAAGACCACTGCAAAGAGACCAAGCCATGAAGCCACAACTTGGCCGCGGAACCGCGGTGCAAGCCGGCTTAGGCCGCGGTTCCGCGGCCGTCTTGCCACGTCATCCACCAAATTTTGATGCACAATGCTTACCTCAGCTCCTACAGTTCAGAAATGTACTTCAAGTTCCAGAAGAATCCAGAGGCTTCTGCCAGATCAGCAAACTAGGGTTTTCTAAGCTTAATTAATCCTAGCTTAAAACCTAAGCTAGCTCCTAACAAACTCTTTCTAGAAACTCCTCAACAAACTTTTGGAGTGAATTGTAATTTTAAACCTAGACCTAGGGTTTGGGAAGTCTATAAATAGAAGCCTAGACCTAGGGTTATAAAAAAGGAATGATCTTTACCCAATTCTAGTATCAAACTAGAGCCATTCTATCTCTTTCTTCATCTTCTTCCACAAGTCTAGTGAGAGGACTTGTGTGAAACCCTAACCCTAATTCCAATCAAAAGCCAAGATCCCGAGTACCCCATCAAGCAAGAAGCCTTGCAACCTTTTAGGAGCCGAGCCGTTCTTCAACAGAGCAAGTGGTCCAAGCCGACCCGCGACTTACGGAGCCGAGAGAAGCCAAGTCGACAATTTAGTTCTTCCTCTTGTAGTTCTTGAGCGACTGTAATCAAATTGTTGATATAAATAAAAGGTGATATTCTTTTATCTTGTTTTCTTTAAATTATTGCATCATGATTCAATCTAAATTTCTAGTTGTAATTCTTGTTGTGATGTTTGAGTAATACTCCGCTCGTCGAGGAGTCGAGACGATCAATAGAATGATGATGTAATATATCTTAAATCGATTCTTGAGTCCTACGAGTTTTGTAAACCCTAGAAAGTTCAAGAATCGACGACCAAATTCATTGCGATGCTTTCTTGATTGATATCGCTCGAAATTGGGGAATTACGATCGTTTCTTGAAATTGCTAGAGGCTAGAATGTGAATAATATCGATGAAAGAACAAGGTTAAACGATGAAACCATAGTTTCACGTGAAAGCCCTAACTCTCGTCGATCATCATCGATGTAGTATCAATCCTTCGAAGGACAAGAACACGATATCTTGAGATTATATCACGTCTATACATCCGATCGATTCTTACGAGCCTCATTTAGATTCTTGACATTTGGTTGGAAATATCATCGAAACCCGATTCTTGATTGTTTATCAGTTTCTTGATTCTTGATTAGATTAGTGACACCTGAATCAATCGATAAAATCTTGAATCATGTTTTCCTTTCTTTTCAATTAACTTTTCAATTCAAGCAAATCAAATATAAAAACGAATCGCACAATCCCTGTGGACGATCCGCACTCGCTTACGATCTACAACTGACACCGTAATTGATTGCGGTCAAATATAATTCTTTGATTGTGATTCTATACATTTTATAATTACCGACAGAAAGACACTTATTCGTTTTATTCAATTTACACAAACAAGAATTCATTACAATCAAATGGCGCCGTTGCCGGGGATTATTTGATTTGATTTACACAACAAGAATTCATTACAATCAGAGATTGTTAGTGATATGCATGCCCTTGAAGCCATTATTGTAAATTATAGTGGATCCTTAGACATATATAGAGGGAGGACATTCTTGCTCAACATGATAGTATGCTATATAGTTTCTCTTTATCTTAACATGTCAACTTGTTTTAATTTATCATTTCATTGATACATGTTGATAAAACCCTTAGGATGTTTGCTTGACTACCAGGAATATGATGTAGATCATATTAGTAAGGCCTGAGTAGTCTACAAGCACATCCTTGAAGTGTTCCTCGTCGAGATAGTATCGAGACAGGGCATCGATATTCCAGAGTAGACTAGTGTGTACATTTCATGAACATATATGTGGCGATGGTTGATCCCATAATCATTAGTGTTTGACACCAAAGATTGTATACAGGTGCTTATTGGAGAATGAGTATACCGAACGGATTTGCCGAGAACTCCTATATGGTACCATACCTATCGTCAGATGGCAGTTCTCTGGTGACACTTGTACATGTTAGTCTGTATACCCGAGATCATCATAGTGTCTTATGTAGTTCCCACTGTTCGTTGATTACTTCCCTACTACGGCTTTACTCAGTCGTGCAAACAGGTGTTAGTTGGGTACAGTCCTAAGTCACGCAGAGGCAGTGAGCGATAGAAGGGGTTTCGTCTCTCTCGGTATCGGGAGTTGATGTTGTGCTATGCACGATTGGCAATAACCGCAATTCCCTGGTCAGGGCTGATGAGATTTGATAAGTGTTATCAGTAGTTTCTCGATTGGTTATAGGCCACACATCGGCATAACTTATCGAGTTATTGGGGTTTGAAGATACTACCCTAAGACTCGATATGAAATATGTGAGATGAAGAGACTATACTATACGGTAAGTGTTGCTTATACACTCTACAGGGAGTTTGGACAAGTTTACTTGTTGATCTTCTATTTGTTCAATACATGGGTAGCCATTACGTACAGCTAGTACCGCTGATATGCTTTTAGGTGTTTTATATAATCATTACCTACTACCAGCGTATTGGCGAGTCTTTAGAGTCCCACATAGAGGTTTCCTAGCTCAAGCGAAACAAAGTAGGGCATGTATGGAGATATGTGCGGGAGCTTGATTAAATATGGATATATGATACCATATTCTAATCTAGCTTGATTTGATATTAGCTAGATTATTAAATCAAGTGTTGATTTAATAAATTGATACATACACACACACACACACTAATATTATGCTCACTTGATATTTTCTTTTCTTTATATATATAAGTGTGACATGGTTGATTATACATAAGAGTTGTGTATATGAGAATTACATTGTGTTGAAGATAAGAAGATAATGACTTACTTATATGAATTTGGAAAGAAAAAAATGATTCATTAATTTGGAAGTGTAGCAAGCATGACTCATTGATCTTTTCCATTAAATTGATATAAGTTTATCATTTCTAACACTTATCCACAACACTTGCTCATTCTCATCACCATATTCATTTTCTTCATCTCTTCTTGAGTCACTACTAATCCAGGATTGAAGAAAAAGAAAATAAAGTTTAGTGAGAAAAAACCTTATTTTATCAACCAAAACCAAACTAGCAAATTAGTTTAGGTTGTTCATTTCACTAATAGTTTGATTAGTGAAGTGTGGGCTTGAGTTAGAGTAAGGTGGATCATCTTCGACTAAGAAGACATCGAGAAAGCTAGTCCATTTTTTCAAGTGGAGCTCAAGAGAGAGTTCAATGAACTACTATAAGGAGCTTTAGAAGTGAAGGACTTGGCTACAAAGGTTGTAACTTCTTCATCACTTAGTTTAACTCTTGTTTGATTTCTTTAGAAACCCTAAACCTTTAGTTCGATTCTAACTTGTAGACTTAGCCCTCTATATTTTTTTAAATTGCATACTTGCTCATGTTAAACCCTAGTAGAGGTGTGTTCGCCACCGAAAGACGCGACCGGGACGTTGGGACGTCTGGCCTGAATTTTGGGGGGCAGATGCTATTTGGTTTTATTCGTCCATCTCTCCGAAGATGCCAAGTTGATTTATTACACCGTGTATCGGAGGTTTAGAAGGATGCGGCCGTTGTAGCAGACTTCGTCAAATTCCCCCTCATTGTGAGGGGTTTTTGATTGTAGGGACGCTCTTCCCTGCAGGCGCAAGCCCCTGCAGTTAATTACGCTACCGCATCGCGGTAACCACTTTCTCCTTCTCCAGATGGTTATTTCGTGTCGTGTTTGTTTGTTTTATTTTTGGTTGCCCGTGGATTGTATACGGAGACTAATTTATGTTGTCGCCCGTAGGGCGTAGATTAGTCTAAATCCATATTTTCTTAGATTTGGGTTTGGGTTGGTTTAAGGACCGTTAGTCTTGTTTTATATTAAGGTCAACTCAAACATTAGTTGAGCATACTTTAGTCTAATTCTAGACTATGATCTACTCAACGGGGTTTTGGGATCATTTAGATCCGACGAAAGAGTATTTGGACTTTATCGTCTTAGTTTAGGGACATTGCGGTCCATAAGTTTAAGGACATCATAGTCCATGGAGTTTAAAGACATCATAGTCTGTGGGGTTTAGTTTAGGGACGTTGTCTATAAGTTTAAGGACATCATAGTCCATGAAGTTTAAAGACGTCATAGTCTATAGAGTTTAGTTTAGGGACGTTGCGGTCCATAGCTAGTTTAAGGACATTACGGTCCAGGGAATGTCTGGTTGTCGGGACCCGTCACCTCTCTGAAGACGTTGAAGAATTACAACGACACATATCAGAAGAATGAAGAGATGTATCCTTGAACCAAGGTTGGTTGGGAGATTTGTACTCAGACTTGGGACTAAGACCAATTGTGAGCACATGGGCTTGTAGGGTGTTTTTCGTCACCCCATTGAGATGGGAATACGCGCGCGCTTGTCGGGCGTACCACAGATTCCCCCTGCCTAGGGTAGGCTGGGGTTTATTGACTGTGGGAATCCGAATCTCCGGCAGCCGCAGACTAAGCTGTCATTAATTACCCCTCGCATTTGGAGCGAGAGAACCTCCGATTAACGGGTTAAACTGGTCATGCGAACTCAATGTACAGTATCGTGTTTTGAAGGGGTTTAGGAAATATCAGGGGCCCCATAGAGTTTTTACGGGGGTCCCGCTACCCGGATAGCGGGCTGGAGGTCAAGGGGGTTAGCAGCCCCCTTGCGGGGTGCAGGGCAACGCCCCGTTAAAATTTTTTTCTAACGAAAGACAGTATCGTGGAGTCTGTCTGTGTTTTCCTTCCCCCCCTTTTTTTAAAAGTGGAGTTTAATTTCAAAAGGAATTTTATTGTGGAGTTAAACTCCAAAGAATTTTAGATGGAGTTAAACTCCTAAAAGAATTTTATGCGGAGTTAAACTCCCAAAACAGAACTTTATTGTGGAGTTAAACTCCAAATCTTTTTTTTTAAAAAGAAGATTAAACTCCAGAAGGGATTTTGTTGGGGAGTGCACGTAAAACGAGGGGGGAAAGAAAACAAAATGGCATCTAAAGGACGCTCGCATGGCAGGTGGGCGCTTTAATACCCGGGGTCACATGCGCGCAC
The DNA here is from genome assembly GCA_030015575.1 of Agapanthus africanus. NCBI lineage: Eukaryota > Viridiplantae > Streptophyta > Magnoliopsida > Asparagales > Amaryllidaceae > Agapanthus > Agapanthus africanus. Next base: position 571,678,848 of record JASDDO010000031.1, read on the forward strand.
GTGACCGATGGGCGCTTTGGCGCCCCCAGGGTCACGTAGGCGCACGTGACCGAAGGGCGCCTTAATGCCCCGGGGTCACGTGCGCACACATGACCGATAAGCGCCTTGGCGCCCCCCCTCCCGGGAGGGTCACGTGGGCACACGTGACCGATAAGCGCCTTGGCGCCCCCCCTCCCGGGGGGGTCACGTGGGCACACGTGACCGATGGGCGCCTTGGCGCCCCGGGATCACGTGCGCACACGTGACCGATGGGCGCCTTGGCGCCCCGGGGTCACGTGCGCACACGTGACCGATGGGCGCCTTGGCTCCCCGGGATCACGTGGGCACACGTGACCGCGGGAAAAACCCTTGGAAAGGGAGGCCTAGCCCCTAAGCTGGGGAGTTGAACTCCTAAGGGGATTTTTGGAGTTGAACTCCTAACAGAAACAAATTTATGGAGTTAAACTCCAATAGAAACTAATTTATGGAGTTAAACTCCAGCATATTTAGAAAGGAGTTAAACTCCTGGGGATTTATTGCTCTTCTTTTGAGCCTTGGGTCTGTCCAAAGTTAGATTTTTGGAGATGGGTCTCCTTCTTCTTGCTCTTGACCGGCGGGATCTTGGAGAAAAGGGGATGAGCCTTAAAAGCCTTCCATTTTTGAGATCTGATTGGAGATCCGAGCTCCCCATCGTAGGTTTTGTGGTGGAAATCTATTTATTTTGAGAAAAGGAAGAGTTAAACTCTTGATTTAATTCAAAAGAAAAAAGAAGGTTTTAGAATCTTGAGGAAGGAGAAAGAGGCAGATCTGGATTCTTTTTTGGGGAGAGATAAAAAAGTTGTTGAGATATTTTCATTATCTTTGCCTTTATAGGCTATACACTTTACATGTAGCCCCATGGGCTCTACAAAAATGGCATTTTGCCCATCCCATATCTCATGTGCCATTTCTTTTTGCACATAAGCCATGGGCTTTATAAAAATTGGCTTTATGCCCATTTTCTTACATTTATTCATAAAATAAAATAAAAGAAATACAACAAAATTATTTATCACAAATTTTTTTTCTTGGCATGGGGTGAGGCCGGCCGCTTCATGTTCGGGCTCGACCCGGGCATGGGCCCACTGGATCTGGGCTTGGGCCCACTTGGCTTGGGGTTGGCTTTAATCTTGACTTGGTCAACCGGGGTGTAAATTTTTACCCAAACAAATTTCCCCCCATCAATAAATGAACACCACATATGTGGGTCGTGTGCATGAAATTGATGGATCTTCTTTTACTTGGAGGCGACCTGATTTGGTTCCCGCTTTTTGGGAAGCTGGCACTGCCCTTTTTACAACATGGACGGTCGTTGCTTGACATGTCTCCGAGACGGAATGTCCGTGATAGACGTTTCCCTAGCCCGGAATGATCTGGTTCCCGCTTTGTAGGAATCCTGCGCTGCCCTTTTTACGACATGGACGGTCAATGCTGCCCTTTTTGCGATTTGGACGGTCGATACTGCCCTTTTAGCGACTTGGACGGTCGATGCTGGCCTTTTTGCGACTTGGACGGTCGGTGCTGCCATTTTAGCGACGTGGACGGCCGGTTCTGCCCTTTTTCCGACTTGGACGGTCGTTGCTGCCCTTTTAGCGACGTGGATGGTCGATGCTGCCATTTTAGCGACGTGGATGGTCGGTGCTGCCATTTTAGAGACGTGCACGGTCGGTGCTGCCATTTTTGGGACTTGGACGGTCGGTTCTGCCCTTTTTGTGACTTGGACGGTCGTTGCTGCCCTTTTAGCAACGTGGACGGTTGGTGCTGCCATTTTAGCGACGTGGACGGTCGATGCTGCCCTTTTTGCGACTTGGACGGCCGATGCTGCCATTTAGCGACATGGACGGTCGGTGCTGCCATTTTAGCGACATGGACGGTCGATGCTGCCTTTTTTGCGACTTGGACGGTCGATGCTGCCATTTTATCGACATGGACGGTCGGTGCTGCCATTTTTGCGACTTGGACGGTCGGTGCTGCCATTTTAGCGACGTGGACGGTCGGTTCTGCCCTTTTTGCAACTTGGAAGGCCGTTGCTGCCCTTTTAGCGACGTGGACGGTCGGTGCTGCCATTTTAGCGACGTGGATGGTCGCTGCTGGATTTGACTTGCCCTGCTTCTTGCGGCGTCAGGGATGAAGTTGACTTGTTTCCGAGGTGGAATTTGATTCTGCCAAGGAGGTCATTGGTTGTTTTGCTGACTTGATGTGATTTGGGTTAACATCAGCATCGCTATGCTGAAATATGGTACCAGGAGCGAATCATCATTTGTCATGACGGGATTTGGGGACTTTGGTTTTGGTTTGGCATCAGTATCGCTACACTGGAATATCGTACCAGGAGCGAATCATCATTTGCCGCGAGGGAATTCCTCCATTCCCAGTTTAACGACTTAGGGGTCATCTGTTCCCAGTTTAACGACTTAGAGGTCATATGTTCCCAGTTTAAAGACTTAGGGGTCTATTGGATTGGAGTTTGGAATTTTGGGGTTATGGTAGGCATCAGCGTTGCTAACACTGAAGCACATGTGCCAGGAGCAATTCATCATTTGCCTATTCCTTTTGGGGAAGCGATGGCTTAGGAGACAGGTTTAGGTCCCTATCACCTAAGGCTTTTCAATTTTATGGGCCGTGAGGGTCCCATAAAAACATTTTCTCCCTACGAGTCGTAAGGATCCTGCATTTGTATTTTCTCCTTAGGATTCGTGAGGACTCTTAAGTATGTTATTCCTTTATGAGTCGTAAGGATCCCACAAAGGTTTGTTCTCCTCATGTATCGTGAGGACACATGAGTGGGTCCTCTCAATGGAGCATAATTCCAAAGGAGGAAACCAGTCGCGTAACTAGTGATTGTGGTGGGGCATGGGTATGACGAGAATTATTTGAGCCCGTGGATTGTATACGTAAGCCAATTTGGGGACTGGCCGTAGGGCTGGAGAATTTTGAGAAATTGGATTTTGGTTGGCGTCTGCATCGCTACACTGGAATATGGCACCAGGAGCGACTCATCATTCGCCGTTTGGGGACATGGAATTTGGATCTTGTTTGGCATCAGCATTGCTGCACTGGAATAATGCCAGGAGCAACTCATCATTTGCCTTGGGAGGACTTGGGATTTGGGTTTTTGGTCGGCATCAGCACCGCTAACACTGAAGCGAAATGCCAGGAGTGACTCATCATTTGCTATTACCCGTTGGGGAACGATGGCTTAGGAGACAGGTTTGGGTCCCCATCACCTAAGGCTTTTCAATTTTATAAGCCGTGAGGGTCTCATAAAAGCATTCTCTCCCTACGAGTCGAGAGGATCTCGCAGGTGTATGTTCTCCTTAGGGATCATAAGGATTACTAAGTGTGTTGCTCCTTTGTGAGTCGTAAGGATCTCACGCAGGGATTTTCTTCTCACAAGGTCGAGAGGACCTTGCGAATGTATTTCATCTTTTTTCACGAGTTTGCGCCCTTTCGGGTTTTCATAAACTCGCTGGTAGCCCTGCTGTTTTTACTCATGGAGCCCTTTCGGGTTTTCATCCATGCCCGTTTTGCTTATGGACATACCTTTTTTTCTTTTTCTTTTTTTTTCTTCTTTATTTTTTGCCGCTGGTGGGACTTTAAAAGTAGTCTCACCGGCAGGATTTGGTAGTGATAGGGGTCATTTACGCTCGTGGATTGTGTACGGTTTTGCAAGATGTATGATCCGGACCGTAGGGCGGGTGTGGTCAATTCGCATGCGACTTGGAGCATTCACGCGTAGTATTTCTTGAGATACCGACCATTGATGGGTGGCATGGGCCTTTCTCCCTCGGCACTTATTAGTTGGTAGGATCCTCCGTCGAACACTTTCTCGATGACGTATAGTCCTTCCCAGTTTGGCTTGAATTTTCCCTTGGCATGTCGATTGGGAATGATCGGTCTTCTGAGGACCAATACCAATTCGCCATTCTTGAAAGTGCGGAGACGAGTCATCTTGTCATAGGCCCAGGCCATTTAGGCTCGGTACAGCTCCAGATTTTGCTGTACTGCGAGCCTCTTTTCTTCGAGGGCGTTGAGCTCTTCAAGCCGAAGGAACACGTTTTCCTCTTCCGTCAACTCGTGCTAAACGGCCATTCTTAAGCTTGGAACTTCGACTTCGAGGGGGAGGACCGCCTCCACTCCAAAGAGAAATGAGTATGGAGTGGACTGAGTTGGAGTACGGTGCGTGGTTCGATATGCCCACAACGCCTCGTGAAGTTTGAGATTCCAGTCTCTCTTGTTGGCTGAAGCATTTTTCCTCAGGAGCTTGCATAGAGTCTTATTGAAAGCTTCGGCTAGCCCATTGGCTCTTGGATTATAGATGGAGGAATATCTCCAGTCTATCTTGTGCTGAGTAGAGAACCTTAAGACTTTAAAGCTCTTGAAAGAAGGCCCATTGTCAGAAATGATTATTCTTGGTGTACTGAAGCGGTATAGAATATTATGCTGGAAGAATATCAGAATATCTTCTGTCTTGACTTCTTTTTGCGGGATAGCTTCAGCTCATATAGAGAAGTAGTCTGTCGCGGCCAATATGAACCGGTGGCCTCTGGATGACGGAGGATCAATTGGGCCAACTATGTCGGTGCCCCAAACTTTGAAAGGCCACGACGCCACCGTAGGATGCAACGGATTAGGATGCTTGTGAATGAAATCACCATGGATTTGGCAGAGATGGCTTTTCTTTGCATGCTCTTCGCAATCCCTTATCATGGTGGGCCGGTAATATCCAAGCCGTTTGATCTGAAGCCGCATTTTGGGGCCGGACTAGTGAGCCCTACAAACGACTGAGTGAACTTCTTTCATGACCTTTTGGGTTTCGGCTAATGAAAAACACCTGAGCCAGAGTTGGTCATATGACCTGCGGTATAGAGTGTCATTTACAAACACATATCAGAGAGCCCTCTTTTTCAACTGAATTCTCGCAGATTTTCCTTTGGGCAGCTTGTCGTATCGGAGGTACTCTATGAAGGGTTCTCTCCAATCGATCTCGTTTTGGATGATCGAAGCTTCTTCGGCAGGAGTGTTCTTCTGTTCCGCGCTCTCCTCTTCTCATAGAGAGACTGGGGATAGAATTTGCTGGCTCCTGACCGTGATCAGAATTTCGTCCATGTCAGGATCAGCCAGCTCCTTGGCTAAGCGAGCGAGTACGTCAGCCTTTCCATTCAACGCTCTAGGGACTCTTATTAGTTCAATATGAGTGAACCGTTTCATGAGTTCCACCACTCGGCTTCTGTACCGAGCTAACTCGGATTTGTATATCTTATAATCGCCGCTTACTTGGTTGACGACGAGCTGGGAGTCACCGTAAACCCGTAGCCGACGGATTTCCATTTCTATGGCGAGCTCTAAACCAGCTATCAGAGCTTCATACTCAGCTTCATTGTTTGTTCGAGGCTCAGTGAGAGCAAAAGAACGTCGTAGGGTTCCCATCGATGGCGTGATGAACACCAGTCCTATCCCTACTTTTATCTGCGGGACACTTGATTTGCCAGAGCTCCTCATTGATGAGGCTCCATCGAAGTAGAGCTCCCAATATGGCTCATCTTCCTCTAGGTGCAGCACTTGTTCGTCGGGTAGCTCGAAATTAAGCGGTGACCCCTCTGATACGGGATAGGAAGCAAGGAAGTCTGCAAGAGCTTGCCCTTTTACTGCTTTCTGAGGAGTTTAAACTATGTCAAACTCAAGTAGCATGACCGCCCATCTTGCCATTCTGCCAGCTAGGCTTGCCTTGGTCATTAAGTGTTTGAGCGGGTCGACTTTGGAGATCAACATGACCCGATGAGCAAGCAGATAGTGCATCAGCTTCTTCACATTGAATACCAGAGCCAGGCATTACTTTTCGATCGGGGAATAGTTGTGTTCCGCCCCGACTAAAGTTCGACTGAGGTAGTAGAGGGCATTCTCCTTTCCCTCCTCATTGTTCTGGGCAAGGAGCGCACCGAGTGACTCATCTAGCACGGCAGTGTAGAGAATCAGCGGTTTATTTGGAATGGGAGCGTCCAGCACTGGAGGGTGAAACAAGTACTGTTTGATGCTTTCGAACACTGCTTGACATTCAGCATCCCAGATAAAAGGAGCTCGTTTCTTCATGAGCTTTGAGAAGGGCCTACATCTTCCCGATAAATTCGAGATAAACCTCCGTATATAAGCAAGCTTACCTTGAAAAGATCTCAGCTGCGTCAGACTCTTCGGAGGGGACATCTCCATGATGGCCTTTATCTTAGACGGGTCAACTTCAATCCCTCAATGTCGGACTATGAAGCCCAGGAATTTTCCCGATGACACGCCAAAGGCGCACTTCACGGGATTCATTTTTAGATCGTACTCTCTCAGCCTGGTGAGAACGGTCCTAAGATCTTGGATATGATCGGCCTTGGTTTTAGTCTTGAAGACCAGCTCATCAACATAACATTCGACGACTTTATGAATTAGGTCATCAAAGATATTGGTCATTGCCCTTTAGTACGTAGCACCTGCGTTCTTCAGTCCGAACGGCATCACCTTATAGCAGTATATTCCGATCGGGGTTCGGAATGCTGTGTGCTTCCCATCCTCAGGAGACATCTTGATCTGATTATATCCAGACGAGCCATCCATAAAGGTGAACAACTCATAATTTGAGGTGTCATCGACCATCATTTCCATGACCGGTAGCGGAAAGTCGTCTTTAGGACATGCCTTGTTGAGGTCCCTGAAACCAACACAAACTCGGATCTGCCCATTTTTCTTCTTCACTGGGACTATGCATGCGATCCAGTCCGCATATTTCTCTTCCCTGATGAAGCCGGCGTCAACGAGCTTCTTGGTTTCCTCGATGACCTTTTCTTCTAGTTCCCTTCTCATTCTTCGAGGAGCCTGTTTGACTGGCTTAGCATCGGGAGATATAGCCAGCTTATGCACGGCCACTTCAGGGGAAAGGCCAGGAATTTCTTTGTATGTCCACGTGAAGCAATCGACGAACTCATGAAGCAGGGCAATTAACTGCTCTTTCATTTTCTCTGACAAGAGTGAGCTGATGTAGGTCGGCCTTGGATTATCGAGCGTTCCTAAGTCAATCTCGGTTAGCCCGTCAAAGGTTGCTTGTCCACCATCTTCGAGCTCTTGAGGAGGTTCTTCTGGCTCGGCTAGCTCGTCATCATCATTTGACTCTTCGCTGGCTTCCCCAATATGGATCATGTAGCATGCCTTAGAATCAGGCTGGATGAAGCCTATGCCCCCCGTATCTGGAATTCATCCATCGATGAGTGCTCGGACCTGAGGTGGATGCCATAGCCCTTCATAAAACTTTGCTTCGGACTCCGTTTGATATAACCGGCATCCGCACTTTTTAAAGTATTCCCGCATCTCTGACGCATAGTATTTGGAATTGAGGACGGCTCTTATGCCTCTCTCATATGGAAGGCACGTGACAGAAAAATCATCCAGGTGCACAACGGGGTTTGACCCATAAAAAAGGATGCCTTTCTGTCCACTTTTCCTTCCGGGCACGTAGAAAGTTTTTAGCTGGTTTACGGTGGAGACTGACAACGCATCGAGCTCTTTGCACATCTGCTCCGGTACCCTTGTGAAGGCTAGGGACCCTTCTGCAATTTCGAGGGTCTCTCATAGTTTCGCTTGTGGCATGGGAGTCCAATCTGCACAGCTGTTGCAAGGAAGGTCCTCTTCCTCCGACTCTTCAGTGTCGCTGCCAAGATGAGGGCGGACTTTGCTGCTAGATGGGACTTCAGTATCTGATTCGTCCGTATCGCTACCGAAACGAGGGAGAGTTTTACGGATGGACGGACTTCCAGCGTCGGACTCATCAGTGTCACTACCGAAATGCGGGCGCACTTGGACGTTTTTTCTCTTGAAAGTGACGGCCGGCTCAGATTTGCTTTTAAGTCTTGGGGCCGCTCGATCCCCAGTCAGTTGTGGCTTAGCATTTTGGTGGTTTATAAAGTACTGAGAATCTTCATATCTGACTTCATGCACACCGAACGGCTGGATGTCTCCGTCAATGAGTCTTTCTTCGCCATTTTTAGTATACTTCATGCATTAATGGAGAGTTGACGGAATGATGCCATAATCGTGGAGCCACGGCTGTCCCAAGAGAATTTTATAAGACGTGTCAGCGTCGATCACGTATATCTTAGCTTCTGTTTGCAAATCCCCAAATTTGATTGGCAGAGCTATAGACCCCAGAACTTGCTGGCAATTTTGGTTGAAGCCTTGAATGACAATCCTTTCCCTTGAGAGGTGTCGGACGTCCATTGACAAACTCTTCAAAGTTCGCAAGTTCATGATATTCACTGAGGACCCTGGATCGATCAATATGCGATTAATCCGATCTCCGTCGCTATACCCGGTCACGTAAAGCGGCCGATTATGCTCAGTCATTCCCAGTAGCAAGTCTTCGTCCTTAAACGTCACTGCGGCGGCTTGCAAAGTGTACTGAGCTTATTTCATATTAATTTCCGCAAAGCAAGCCTGATACCGCTCAGGGTTTTGTAGAGCATGAATGAGAACATCTCTAAGCTCTTGAGATAGAACTAAGGCATCGTAGATGCTAAGGAGAGACGGAAGCTTTCGGAGGTGAGCCAAGACAATATAGTCCACTGGGGGAGGACTCGAATCTTCATTCGCCAGTTCCCTGCCATCCTCCTCATTAGCTATCTGTTTCTCCTTTCCTTTTGAGGCGTTTCCCTGATTTGGCGGTAGGGCCCTGCCGCTTCTGAGCTGGACCTGGTTGGCCATTGTAGCAAGCTCTTCGTCCTCTTCGGGAAAACAGAGCTCCTCCTCAGAGTCGCTGCCATGATAGATGGCGTAGCAGGTCACTACTGGGATCTCTTCATTGGAGTCTTCATCCAATTCCTCCAAAATCTCCGCTGCCTCAACAGGGAAGAACTCTTTCAGTTGAATTAGAGTTCTTTCCTTCTGTTCATAGTCTTCGAGGAAATCGACATATTTTTGAATGGTCGATCTCCTTGCAGACTCTTTTTCGCGCCTAACTGCACTTTTCTTATTTTTGAGCTTTTTGGATTTTGAGCCCGATAGAGCCGCATTGGCAGCTGGTACGGCAGGCTTCTTCTGCCCTTCCCATTCCGTTCTGGGCTCTTTCCGAAGTAGCTTTAGCATCTTCTTCTTCTTGTTAGATATGTGTGTACTCCAAGGAGCCCGCGATGAGTCCGTTTCATTTCTCACGGCAGCGGGTTCGGCTGTCTGCTCCCAAAAGGATTCAGCTTCTGTCTGTATAAAGTTGGTGGTTGCAACTTGATTGTTCACTAACACACTTTTGGACAGCTCGATCTCTCCAGCCTTGTATTGCTTCTCGATCCAGTCTTTGAAGATATAGCAATCCTCGATCGCATGGCTCACTACTCGGTGGTACGGGCAATACAGGGGATTGCCGGTCATTTTTGCTTCTTGAGGTCTTTTTGACTCTGGCAATTGTAGACCGTTGTTCAAGGCATCTTTAAATATCTTCTGGACGTTGTCCCTTCTGAAAGAGTAAACCTTGTTCTTTTTCTCCTCTAGGGAAGGCCCTTCTCCTCCCAGCACTGGCTTTCGAGACCGGTTGGTTTTGGATTCGCCCGCCCTTCGCTTTTCTTCACTGTCGGACGCATTGAAAACATTGGTACTGCTGGCACTCCCGCTTCTATGGTTGTCGCCCCGCTTGCTTTTTCAAGTCTTGTCTCCGTGAGAGTCCGGGGTAGACTCTTGCTTCGAGCGTTCCAGCATTTGGACTTTCTTGGTTAGCTCTTGAAACGTCTTGAGACTTGCTGTACACAAGAATGGGACCATCCAATTGTTGAGGTTCCCAATGAGAAGGCTGACGGACTGGTCCTGCTCCAGCGGTGGTTCGCACTTGACCGTGAGATTACGCCATCGGGCGATAAAGTCGGTGTTGCTTTCATTCTTCCCCGGCTTGGTCCTCACAAGGTCAGCAATGGAGATTTTATCACTGACACTCATGAACCTTTGCCGAAACAGAGACTCCATTTGGGCAAAGGTAATAACGGACCCGTCTGGTATACTCGCGTACCAGTCAAAAGTGACACCGGTCAGGCTGTTAACAAACTGACGAAGAAGGAGCGCATCATTGCCCCCTGTATTTCCACACGATGCTTTAAAGTGGGCGACATGCTGATTTGCATTTCCCGTCCCGTCAAATCTTCCGAACTTAGGAATGACGTAGCCGCTCGGGAACTCGATCAGATCGTACTATGCGAGATATGGCCGCCCACTACCGCCAATCTCTTTTTGAGCTTCAGCTTTGGCCACCAATGTTTTAACCTTGCTGGTGACCAAATCCATTATTCGATCTTGTGTTAATGGGATAGTGTTATCTGGGGCCAAGGCGTCCCCAGAAGCGGAATGTGGTCGGCTTTCGTGCTGCTCGACGAATCTTAGACCCAAAGGGACAAGCACCGGCCGCTTCGGATTGTCATCATCCGGCTCATGAGTAGCGACTTGTGCTTGATTGGGAGGCGCTCGAGCAATTTGAGCCGTAAGTTGAAAAACAACGTTCGTCAATTCGTCAATCTTCGAATAGAGCTTGGCCATCTCTTTATCATTGCTCTTGAGCTGTTTCCAAAGCTCTTAGAGCAGCTCTTGCTCCGCGGTCCTGGGGCGGAAAGTCGTCTATTCCACACTCTCCGAGCTTGACTCTGCCTGGACCGAAGGGTCTTTCTGCCTATCTTCCTCTTCGAGACGGTTTTCAACATCCAGCGGAAGTGGCTGTTCTTGGGGAGTGGCGACCACATTCAAGCCAGATTGGGCTTGAGATGTGGTAGCCCCATCCCTGCTTTTGCTGCGAAGGTTGTCGCTAGGGCACCCGCCCGCCATATAGACCGTATGGACAACATATCCAGCCGTCTTTTTATTATCGGCGGATGATTTCACGGATCGTTGTCTTGGCCCTCTTGTTTTGGTAACGGGCAGTCGATTGAAAGCGGCTGGCCTGACCAGGTTCTTGAATGGTGCCGGCGCTTCTTTTCTAGACTTGACCTGCTGCTTTCACACGGCACAGAGCGCCTGATAGACCCTTGAAGAGACAGTGTCACACTTTTTCTGTTGGGACCGGGACACGTCTTTTTGTAGCAACGTTCGGACCGCTGTCTTCTTGATTCTGGCGGTCATGGCATTTTTCTGAACCCACTTCAAAGGTTCGAAGGAATTGCTGATTTTTACGGCTGGCTCAGCCGTCGTCACAGGATGACTCTGCTCTTGGAATCTCACATGACTCCACATGGCCGGAGTCCTGGCCCTCTTGTTGGCTCGATACCTGAGCCGCTTCTACCTTAACTTTTCTTTTTTAAGCACTCGGCAGACTTCGACTCTTCGGGAAGACGCCGTAGGTCGAGTGACAGAGAGCCCAGAGAAGATTCCTACTCGCACGATTGTCAAGGGCACCATCTGAGCTAACTGGAGATGCTTCGTAGCCCCATTGGTGTAGACGGCCTTGCCCCCATTCGGAGCAGTGGAGAGTCGTTCGAATATAGATTTGCTTTTGGAGTGGGGCGCTCTGGAGACCAAAACGTTCAGCCTCCTTCCTCTTGAGATTGGTTTGACCGCTTGGTTTGCCGTGACCTCCGCCAGATGAGCGCTTCCAGCAGGGTAGATGACGACAGAACCAAATTGACGGGGTGGCTCCTCCCATTGCCGGCTGAGACTGGAGGGGAGAACTATGCGGGCATTGATCTTGACTACGTACAAGATCGGGGTCGCGTCGTAAGCCGAATTCGTCTTAAGAGACATCGTCATTGAAAGTTGATTGCTGCACGAAAGAAAGAAATTATTTCAGTACAAACATCGGCGTATATGTTAAATGAGTTCGCATGAACGCTTAACCCGAGATATCGGAGGAAAGAAAAGTCCCACCGGGCGTTCCAGAATCTGTAGGGTGTTTTTCGTCACCCCATTGAGATGGGAATACGCGCACACTTGTCGGGCATACCACAGATTCCCCCTGCCTAGGATAGGCTGGGGGTTATTGACTGTGGGAACTCGAATCTCCGGCATCCGCGGACTAAGCAGCCGTTAATTACCCCTCGCATTTGAAGCGAGAGAACATCCGATTAACGGGTTAAACTGGTCATGCGAACTCAATGTGCAGTATCGTGTTTTGAAGGGGTTTTGGAAATATCGGGGGCCCGCAGAGTTTTTACAGGGGTCCCGCTACCCGAATAGCGGGCTGGGGGTCAAGAGGGTTAGCAGCCCCCTTGCGGGTGCGGGACAGCGCCCCGTTAAAAAAAATTCTAACGGAAGACAGTGTCGTGGAGTCTGTGTGTGTTTTCCTTCCCCCCTTTTTTTAAAAGTGGAGTTTAATTTCAAAAGGAATTTTATTGTGGAGTTAAACTCCAAAGAATTTTAGATGGAGTTAAACTCCTAAAAGAATTTTATGCTGAGTTAAACTCCCAAAATAGAACTTTATTGTGGAGTTAAACTCCAAAGAATTTTTTTTTAAAAAAAAGGTTTAACTCCAGAAGGGATTTTGTTGGGGAGTGCACGTAAAACGAGGGGGGAAAGAAAACAAAATGGCGTCTAAAGGATGCTTACATGGAAGGTGGGCGCCTTTACGTCCCGGGGTCACGTGCGCGCACGTGACCGAAGGGCGCCTTTACGCCCCGGGGTCACGTGCGCGCACGTAACCGAAGGGCGCCTTTATGCCCTGGGGTCACATGCGCACACGTGACCGATGGGCGCCTTGGCGCCCTCCCGGGGTCACGTGGGAACACGTGATCGATGGGCGCCTTGGCGCCCCGGGGTCACGTGCGCACACGTGACCGATGGGCACCTTGGCACCCCGGGGTCACGTGGGTACATATGACCGCGGGAAAAACCCGCGGAAAGGGAGGCCTAGCCCCTAGGCTGGGGAGTTGAACTCCTAAGGGGATTTTTGGAGTTGAACACCTAACAGAAACAAATTTATGGAGTTAAACTCCAACAGAAACTAATTTATGGAGTTAAACTCCAGCAGATTTAGAAAGGAGTTAAACTCCTGGGGATTTATTGCTCTTCTTTTGAGCCTTGGGTCTGTCCAAAGTTAGATTTTTGGAAATGGGTCTCCTTCTTCTTGCTCTTGACCGGCGGGATCTTAGAAAAAAGGGGATGAGCCTTAAAAGCCTCCCCTTTTCGAGATCTGATTGGAGATCCGAGCTCCCCTTCGTAGGTTTTGTGGTGGAAATCTATTTATTTTGAGAAAAGGAAGAGTTAAACTCTTGATTTAATTCAAAAGAAAAAAGAAGGTTTTAGAACCTTGAGGAAGGAGAAAGAGGCAGATCTGGATTCTTTTTTGGGGAGAGATAAAAAAGTTGTTGAGATATTTTCATTATCTTTGCCTTTATAGGCTATACACTTTACATGTAGCCCAAGGGGCTCTACAAAAATGGCATTTTGCCCATCCCATGGCTCATGTGACATTTCTTTTTGCACATAAGCCATGGGCTTTACAAAAATTGGCTTTATGCCCGTTTTCTTACATTTATTCATAAAATAAAATAAAAGAAATACAACAAAATTATTTATCACAAAATTTTTGTCTTGGCATGGGGGGAGGCCGGCCGCTTCATGTTCGGGCTCGATCCGGGCATGGGCCCACTGGATCTGGGCTTGGGCCCACTTGTCTTGGGGTTGACTTTAATCTTGACTTAGTCAACCGGGGTGTAAATTTTTACCCCAACAGGGCTCAGTTGGTCTGAGTCAGGAACTTATGGCCAACTTGGGCTCAGCTCACTCAGTTTTGATTAAAGTGTTGTACACTTGTTTAGGCTCAGTCCCTTTTTGTTCAATAATGCTGAGCATTAATTTGGGTTCTGACACCCCTTCTTCTTTTGTCTTTTATTGACTTTTGAACACTCTTTATAGCGTAGAGCGCTTTATGTACGACCTTTATGTACAGAGCGCTTGGCGATGAGCGACAGACTTGGAGCGCTGAGGCACTTCTTCTGAGATAGCGCCCATATGGGGAGCACGTGGAGCGCTAGGCGCTGAGCACCAGATTTAGAGCACTGGAGCGCTAAAGCGTGTCTTTTAGAATAGCGCCCACGTGAGGAGCATGTGGCGTGTTTAGCATTGAGCGCCAGACATTGAGCGCTAAGGCGGTTCTTATAAAATATCGCCCACGTGAGGAGCACATGGCGCGCTTGGCGCTGAGCGCCAGACTTGGAGCGCTAAGGCGCTTCTTATAAAATAGCGCCCATGTAAGGAGCACATGGAGCGCGTAGCGCTGAGCGCCAGACTTGGAGCACTAAGGCGCTTCTTATAAAATAGCGCTGAGCGCCGACTTGGAGCGCTAAGGCGCGTCTTTTTAAATTGGAGCGCTAAGACTCTTCTTTGGTTGTTCTGATTAACTTTGTACTCTGAGAATTAAATTCTCGTTCATAAGAGACTTTGTCTCGTAGATCTAAGAACTAAGTTCTTCTCTTTTTGATGAGATGCTATGATCTCTTTGTTTTTGTGAAAAACCTTGTCTTATGGATCTGTGATCTAGAAAAAGAACTGAGTTCTTATGAAGTGAGAGTTGAACTCTCAAAAATTGAGGAGATACTATGATCACACTCATTATCATTTACCTTGAAGAAAATTTCTTCTTCTCAGAGCTTGCACTTCTTTTTTTTCTTTTCTGAAGTTTATGGGGGGTTTGCTTTGTGCAAGACTTGAAATCTTGGGTCCTTTATATAGGGAGGCTGATTTGTTGAATCAGTTAAGGATATCTCTCATTGATAGATTTCAGATTGATTTGGGAATTTATCCCACCATTGGATCTTTGATCCAAGAGCTTCTGTTTACAAAAGAGATCTTTCTTGTTTTTAACAAGATTGGAAAAATATTTTTCTCTATAGAACTTATTCTGTATCTTGGTGATTTTTAACACCATTAGATCTTTGATCCAACAGTGCTCTGATTTACAGAGCACAATCTTTCTTGTTTAGAAAGATTTGAGGAATATTTCCTTAACAAGATTTAATTCTGTAATTTTGATGATTTATCATCTTTGTTAGATCTTTGATCTAATGGTGGAGAACATTTAGTTCTAACGCTAGCGCTCTCATGCTTTGAACGTGAGGCGCCGCCTCAGACTCTTTGACTCATGGTGCTAGTGCTCTTAGCGCTAGCGCTCTCGTGCTCTGCACGTGAGGCGCTGCCTCAGAGTCTAGCGCTCTTGGCGCTCTCGTGCTTTGCACGTGAGGCGCTGCCTCAAAATCTTTGACTCTTAGCGCTGGCACTCTTGACGTTGGTGCTCTCGTGCTTTGCACGTGAGGCATTGCCTCAGAGTCTTTGACTCTTGGCGCTCGCGCTCTTGGCGCTCTCATGCTTTGCACGTGAGGCACTGCCTCTTTACCGAAGGTGTCTTTTCTCCTTCTTTCTTTTCTTTTCCTGAGTCAAATTTCTCTTTCCTAATGCAGAGCTTGGAAATAGTTCCATCGTGCACAAAATTTTCTGTGCCTAGACTTAAATGTCTCTCTTTATAATTTGAAGCAAAGCTTCTCTTCTCTCTCACTTTCAGAGAATTATTTTAGCAGATAATAGCTATGGCTTGTAATCGTCTACATGCTCGCCGGCAACCATGGGAGGTGCCTATTGAGGAAACGATCAAATTATATATGGTCTTGTTTCCACTTTTCTTTCTTAGGGTTTTGTCCCCAGTATTGGCTATACTTGATCGTTCGCTTCCCACTCTTGTCCGAGCTCGAGGGGCTCACCTATTTAAATGAGCTCACCGGGTTTTTCTTGTAGCTAGGAAGTCTACGCTTGGTGGACCCTACTCTTACAGATGACCAATGAGATACGTTGATGTACGAGCTCTTGACTCGTAGAGGATTTCCTCTCCCTATCGGCTCCATTTGGCTTCGGATGGTCTTCTTATCCGTGCTCGATGGCATCCCTTCCCATCTAGCGAAGATGACTCTGGTAATGCTCGACGCCGCAGAGGACAAGATCGAGTGCTTTCACGAGGTACTTTTGATTACCACAGCTTTGAGGGATCGCTCTGTTCAGTTGGTAAGCAAGATACGGGCTCAGCGGGTCGTCATGTCTGCCTTCACTGATGGACACGGTGCTGACCAATGAGAAGCGATTGTTCGTGAAGATCGCCGCTTTGACATGGTAAAGAACACAGAGAGGGAGTTAGATAATTTTATCCATAGTTTTGTGAATCCCTGTACTTTCGATCCCATGTTTGGTGATCTATTTCCTGTAGAATAAAATGTTTAATTAAATGCCTTCTTTTTGTCGTTGACCACCAAGTGCTCCCTTTTTAACTCCTGTTCTTCCTTTGATGTGTGCATGTGCGTATATGAATGAGCTTGATTTCACACATTTCAGTAAACAAAACTTAAACTGGTATAAACAGGCACAAATAGCTCTTGGCCGAAGATTTTGGCGGGAACAAGGTGCTAGCAGTTACTTTCAACCTCTTTAGGTAACTCCATTGGTACTGGTTCCTACGATCGTACCGAAAAGATCCTCAATGCGCTAACTACCATTGTTGCGTCTTAAGAGAAGAAGACGGATCTCCTAGCTAAGGGATTAAAGGCGGTGCAAGAGTCTGAAATTTCTGCTTTGAGAAGATCTACAGTTATCCTTGTCGTCCCCGAGAGCGCTCTCGTACCAGTTATGCAGGCTAGGGTTGGTACCGTTTCGGGCACCAGGAGGCTTCACCCGGCTGTATTCACATGTGTAGTGGACCCACTTGAGACTGAACAGTGGCTGATCAACATGGAAAATCTCTTAATGGCTGCTCGGATTCCAGATGAGGATAATGTGAACGTTGTCAAAATCTAGCTAGAAGATGAGGCCCGCACATGGTGGACCATTGAGAAGAGCAGACTCGATAAGCCTATTATATGGAGCATATTCACCGATTGTTTCCTGGACCATTACTTCCCGGCGACCGCCAAGGCGGATATGGTAGAAAAGTTCATCACCTTGAAGTGGAATGGTTACCCCGTAGACATCTACGCAGTGGAGTTCAACAAAATGAGCCGCTTTGCTCCTTATATTGTAGCCACAGAGGCAAACATGGCTAGACGATTTTAGCAAGGGCTTGATACTGAGATTCAACAACCGATAGCTTCACTTGATCTGAAGACGTCCGCTTAGGTACTGAACGCTGCTCGAGTTCAAGAAAGGTTAGCAGATAAGGCTAACATTTCAAGTTTCAGTTAGAGAAAGAAATAGTCAACAAACCGTGGATAGGAGGTCCCCAGTAGTTAAATCACCAGAAGTAGCTTCCCCTCGCGAGGTGATCCTGGTTAAGAAGTAAGGGTTGGTACAGATGAAGCGCTCATTTGTTTCTCAGCGGTAGAAGCAGCGAAGAACCCATGTTTTTGATTGCTGCAAGAGGCCAGGGCATCTTCATAGGGGCTGTCGCAGGGCCAAAGGATGGTCTTTGATTTGTGAATTCGGTGAACACCGTGTCAACGGTTTCCCACAGAGAAAAGAGCTGCAAGGAGGAGATCCGTCAACGTCTTCCTCATCTTCTGAGTATTTTGTTTGTTTTGTTGTTTCCATGTTTTTTGTTCTTTAAATTTCGATGACAGTTTTTGTAAGGGGGTATGATATAATACCCAGTTCTCGTTGTACCTTTCCCAGCATTTAAATAAAAATTTTATTCCAAAATTCTCCTATATAATTTCCCTATATCTTTTCTATTTATATTTTTCCCAATCTTTTTATCTCCTAATTATTCCTAACCCTAACCCTAAACACTAAACACCAAACCAAACAAGGCCTAGCTTCACATTATTTTCTCTTCTATTTTTTTGGCTCAGCCCATGAGCCCAAGCCCAACCCTATTCCCCTTCTTCTTCTTCTTCTCCTTCTTTTCTCCTCCTTCTCGTTCAAAAATCCATGAGCCCAATGCTACGTCGCCGCCTTCTTCGTCAACGGCCCCCGCATGACCCGCTCGCCGCCGACCTCACCCTCTCCTCTAACTTCCCCCGAGATCTTTTCCTTCTCTCCTCCATCTCTCTATAACATCTCTCTCTCTCTCTCTCTCTCTCTCTCTTAATCTCTCTCTCACCCACTCTCTCAAACTCTCTCTTCCTTCACCAACCCCCTTACTATCGACCATCGTTGCACCCTCATCGCCGACGACGACACCGACCTCCTTGCTGTCGCAACCTCCACTACTATGAGCTCAGCCTTCCGATGAGCCGCCTCCTTCCAGCACCCGAGCATCCAAGCTCATCGACGCCTATAGCCGCCAACACCTCATCGTCAACCACTTCCTTCATCGCCGTCGAGGCTGTCCCTGAGCACCGTCACCACCAACACCTCATCACTCTCCTCTCAACCTCCAACAACTCATACCGAGCTCATCTTCTCACCCCTCCTCCAAGTAGATCTACTAACAACAACTCGTTCGCCTGAGCTCTCGCTGCCGGCTCCCCTTAGACCTCCGTAACCTTTCTTGGATCTCCTCGGAGCACCGCCGACCACTTTCAGCAGACCCCATCACCTTCAACCGAGCCCAAGCTTCACTCTTTAGTCGAGATCCTAAGCCTTAGGAGTTGCTGTTGCTCGTGCTATTGCGGCTGCTTGTGTTGTTGCTACTTATGCCCGTTTCGCCACTACTGTGTCACTGTCTGTCACGACCCGAAAATAGCAAGTGACTGGCACTTGAATCATATGAAGCCTATATGACCCCATCTAATTCAAGTAAGCCAAAAATCCCAGAAATCTAAACCATTTGAAAAGAGAGAGAAGGAAAAGTCTAGTTTTAAAGTTAGTGGTTTAACAAAATAAGCCGTAGTATGTAATTTTAAAACATCAAGTCTTTTCCAAAAATTTCGGCAGAGTTTTCTTTGTAAATATTGGCCCCAAACGGGTACAAACATGCATAATATAAAGGCATCCCCAAGCAGGAGCTATCTCTTCGCCAATTGGCGGACACAACCAATATAATATACAACACCGAAGGGCGAGAATCAAGACTCATCAAGAAAAGCAATATTCTCAAGAAAACCAGAGAAAAACCATAATAATACAGGCGCGCGACTCTAAGGTCGAAAGAATATACACTGGTCTTCTAAGTCTATCAATAATACAAGTCTGGTTGATGGAGTTACTAGATACAACTGAATATAAATAAGTACAATGGTGGTCACGATACGAGTGAACCCACCTACCAAAGCAATCACCCAGAAAGGAACAATATGCCAGCAAACCGCAACCAAACCTGTATGGCAAAACCTGCAAGAAACTGTGGCACAACGGGGGTGAGTTGCCAACTCGTGAGTAGAAAACATCACCGAGCAAAAATCGCATGTACGACTCAATCCTAGGTCATACGATAATAATATATCCTCAATATACTATAGCCTGAAGCATCTAATAATGGCGAGGTATACATCTACTATAGTGTAGTACCAAGTGCTCGTGTCAGTGCCTCAGGTAGCAACATATCACATATATAATGTATGAATGCATTACAAATGAAAACAGAATACATCATGAATGAGAAAACTGTTTTCTTAATTTAGTGAGATTTCTGTATATAAAAATCGAGGTATCGTCAATGAGATCAACATAGAATCCGTGTCAAGTATCGACACAAAACATATATCCCAATATCTCGGGCTCCGGCAATCCGGATTGGCTCATATCAAAAAATATCAATATCTCAATGTCTCAATATCTCGGGCTCTGGCAATCCAGACTGGCTCCAGGCCTCTGGCAATCCGGACTGGCCCAAATCATCAAATCTCAAGACTACGTCGGTATCCTCCGGATATCCGCCACGTCACAATAACCGGTCGGTAGTGCTCCCATGCCGGGCTCAACGCCATCATCAGCGACTATCTTTCCCCGGGGTACCGCACCAGGTCCACCATGCACCCGTAGACGGTTCCTCCTCCTTCTCGAATCGGGTGTATGATATCGCTCAAGAGCCGAGAAAACTCATGGTGGACACATCTCACATCATATCATGAGAAAACCGCAATTTTAATCTTTAAAAATGATAATGAGTTTATAAAATCTTGCGGTTTCTCCAAATCCAGAAATCTCATGGAAATCCGAAATCCCAAATCTCGAGAGTAAATAACAGTGAATTACCGGCATAAAGCCCCATAATATTGCATGACAAATGGATAAATACACATGTATGGATATCTAAGTAATGAATGCAATTGTCTAATTTAGCACATGAAAGCACGCATACTATTAATATGTTGAAACTACCAGCTAGAAAGTCATATCAATGAAGTAATAATTCTAGAGTGTACGTGTCATGGCAGTTACCGATGATGATGTGTGTGAGCCGGCAAGCAATTGTTCGTAGACATACACATCATCGGTAATGGTGCCGGTGTCCTGACAACATGAGTTCATAATAAACAAAGGAATCACAAGTATAAGCATGCAATGCGATATGAACAGCAAGAATATATGGAAAATGAATCGTAAACGCAACATATAAGAATATACAATATAATTTACGAGTCATACAGTTTTGGCATTTGAAATAGCATAAATCGTGGTGTTTAGAAAATAGGGGCTACGGTATTTTTAAGAAAAGGTACGTCCTTTGAAATATCTGTAGTATCCCTTGGCCTGTCTTTAATATACTCATAATTCGTTAGTTTTGGAAATAAGTATGACTCGAGCCCAAATCTAACATCTACTAAGTAAACTACAGGACAAGCTAAGAGACTAACCAAAGGGGTAAGGAAATGCACGTAAGTCTGAGTCGATATATCCAGTAGTCGGTGATCCCGCCTCAATAGCGTCATGTACGGTAAAAATATATAATACGACATTCTCGAGTCAGGAGTGCGGGTCAATCATCATCATCATACATCGTGCGGTAAAAATTCATCGTACGGCATCCCAAATCGAGGTACGGGTCAAATATCACATATAACTCACTATTTATCTAGTATCATTATTAACATATCCTGAATTAGGGGTACTGATCTAAAGTCTAGTATATTCTGATACCATCAAACATAAATCCGCGTGTGAATAAAACACATCGCCTATCGATCCACTATACTATCATATAGTATAACATAACATGACCCAAATCACATCACTGATCTCAGGGCATCATGCCTAATCACATCGACTCTCCAATTATTATATACTATCCTCATCATCCATGTATATGTATGTGTGTGTGTGTATACATACTCGCATACATATATGTATGTATGTATGTATGTATGCATATATATATATATCCCCATATACGCATAAGGAAATCAAATGTATGCGTGTGTATGTGCGTGTGTGCCAATCTTTACTCTAGGGTTTCGCGGCTAAGAAACTAAACTAAGTTACTATCTTCCAAATACGCTAACACTAACCCAAAGTCACCTAAAGCATTACTTGCTAAGTATGCACATCTCATAATAACACGTGTATATATATATATATATATATATATATATATATATATATATATAATAACGCATCAAAGGCTACGAAATTGTGGGGGTGCTATACGCCATCCACCTGGCTTCCCTCGTAGATATATCGACTCACCATGATCCTTGTTTGCCGAAGTCGATGTCGACATGCTCCTCCTTGCTATCCGAAGTCCACGCGATGCTGCCTACATATATAACACATAGTATCGTAAACCGAAATCGCGGACGAAAACCAAAACGGCACACGAATCACACATAGGTTAAAACCTACGGTCTACATATACAAGAAAAACCAATAACCCTCGACATCGACGTACAAACGCCAATCGGTCGAGACAACACATAAATGCCTAAGTTCAAGTTACAGAATTCGCAAAACCGAAATCAAAAACAATGTAAAACACTTCCAGATTTTACCCTATGTTGAATTAGCCAATTTTGCATATGGGGTAGGTCTAATTAGAGGGTATATGAGCTATGGACCAAGCACGAGACAATTTTCTCATGCTCAGGCCACAATTTGAGGCCAAACGGGTTAAATCTGTGGCCTCGGTAAAGAGTTAAGGGCTCGGGTCTCTAGGTTAGCTTCTAGGTCATCTTCTTGTATCACTGTAATAGCTAAATAGTTTTTAGATTCTCGGGGTAGCAGCAGATCTCTAAATACCATGACTAATTCCATAAAAACCTAATATCGGCAAATCTAAAGTTCGTAATATGTGATTTGGTCTAAGGTCTTGTCCTGCATTCTAACACTAGAGGGGTTTTATGGCCTCATCTAACGTCAATTACACTCTCCTCACACATAATCTCCTACAACCCTCATCTTGGAAATTTTCAAGATCACGAAACCACACTTAATCGATTCTAAATTAACATGGATGCTAAAGGAATTAAAATACTACACAAATGGTGAAGAATATACCTCATTTGGCAACTCAAAAAAATTCTTGAGTTGTGCCAAGTGCTCAAAATCAAATTTTTCTAGATCTCTCATGCTTGTATTGAGCTTGTGCATGAAATTTGTGAAGGGAATGTGTGGTTTTGATGCATATTTGGGGTTGTTATGAGGTGTAGTAGGAAGTGAAAGGAGGAGGGCAACCATGAGAGGAAGAGGAGGGAAAATGATGAAGAAAATAATGAAGGGAAAACAAATGGGAGACAAGTCAAAATACCTCTCACCTCTGTCTCTCTTCTCTCTCTTGCCCATACCAATTTCTTTAACCTTTCTTTTCTTTTCTTTTCTTTTAAAACCCAAACAAATAAAACCTTATACATAAAAGAAACAAGATGCCATGGTTAAAAAATGAAACAAGTTTTGTAACAACCCTAATTTTCCTATAAAAAAAAATTTTTTCAAAAATCCACAAAGGGGTATTTTAGCATGAGCACAAGATATAGGTAATTATTTTGTTTTTAATTACAAGCTACAAGAATATAATAACTCCATTTTTAGTGTACAAGAATTTACTTTAAATTTAATGTATATTAGGAGTATTTATTCTTGCTGCTATCAGTTTAAGTAATTAAATACCACAATAATTACAAGAAGGAGCTTGTAGCTCATTGGTAATACCTTGCACTGCTGAACCAAGCCATCAGAGTTCGAATTCCATACCCCACATTATTTTTAATATTGATTTTTTTAAAACCTTTAGAATACCAAGAGTTTACACGTGCATATCTCACAAAAACCCCACTACACCCAAAGATTTAACACTTGCAGAGGGTAGATGAACCGTCGGGGGAGATTCAGGTCACCGGACTCGGTCGGGAATCGGCCAACTCGGCCTTGACTCGGCCGACTCAGTGATCCGACCGAGTCACAGCCGAGTCACCCCCGATTCGGCCAATTCCGGCGATGGTCACAACATGAAAGTTGTGTCTTTTCATATTCCCTATGCACCTGCAAAATTTCAGCTTCATACAACTTCCAGAACTCTTTAAAAACCCTAATTACTCCACTTTTAATACATTTTTATTACATCTTATCACATTTTTATTTTTAACTTTTCATCTACCCTAACCCTAGCCTAACCCTATAAATGCCAACCCTACACACTACCCTCTCACCCCCCAAAATCTTGAGCCACTCTCTCAAAAGTTTTCCAAGAAGTGTGTGCTTTGAAAACAAGTTCGCGGCGAAGCTCCGACGAGATTCTGACGGAATTCCGGCGAAGTGCTTTGAAACAACCGGCGACGAAACCACACCTCGATCTTTCCCCCTAGTCCTCTTTACTCTTTAGAAGAGTTTGAAAACCCGTAAGTCCCATCTTCTTTCTTTTCTATTTCTTAAAAATACGGATTTATGGAACCCGACGGAAATCGGAACAAACCGATTTCCGATTCGGTTTTTCTACAAAATTTCACTTGTCACCTAATCCACAATACCCTAACATATTCACGTTGACTATTAATCACTTAGAAATTAATTTAAATAAAGTTTCTCACATGAAATAATAGCTTTCTTATAAAACCATATTCTTTTCATAAAAATACCATAAAGTTTATTTTTCTTGTTCTGATTAATTTCCTCACTCTTAAATATGTTTATCTTGATCAATAAACTTGTAGAAATCAATTTGAATGAATTTTCACACATAAAATGATAACGTTTTCAAATACCGTATTCTTGCGCTTAAATACCTTCAAGTTTAATATATTATATTTAACCTCTAAAACTACATTAAAACTTAAAATAAGTCACGAAGTAATGACCTTCCTCTACACACACACAAATATAACCCTAATTGATAAACGTCAAAACATAGAATACGAAAATACAGGATTTTTCACTAAAATACCATTATCTTTATAAACCTTTCTTGAAAGTTTTAAGTTGTACACAATTTTAAATAAAATCTTTTATAATGAAAGCACGATAAGTCATGGACATCGATCGTTTATCTAAACTGACTTTGTGGTGTCTAGGCAAGTGTGTCTAGGCAAGTGTGTCTAGGCTAGTGGTTTTTAATTAGGCCCACTACTGTGGTTCCTTCCCACTTACCTGGCACTTACCTGGCCGCAAATGAAGGTGAAGAGGCGATTTGAGGCTTCTAATGACTTGTTGTTTAGACCTTAGAAATATGCTAGTTGGCTTAGGAAACCCTAGAAATTAAAATACGGAAATCTATACTCTTTTACAAATAAATACCTTATATTTATAAAACCGTTTTTCTAAATGAATAGTATTTGTTAAACCTAAGCAAAGCGCCGCTACAACTCACCTTTGGGGAACCTTTTAGGGATAGTACGGTTCATCGTGCACCCGCGGGCTAGTAATGCGAGATTCAGACCTCCGCAAGGAGGATTCTGTCTCGAAAGGTTTGAAATACGACATTTAAGAAAAATGAGAATTTTGGAAAAATAAAATATTTATTTAAAATTATTCTTATATATATATAATTATCATTTAAACACCTATTTTATCATAAGATAAAGTTTCCACATTTTTTTCTAAAATTACAAGATTAAAATTTACATTAAAATACCATGAATTTCAAATAAATCAATATTATAAGTTAATACTTTTATTAGGATATATTCACTAGAATAACACAAATAAAATTCACATTCATTATAAACATAAAGACGAATAATAAATACTTGAGGTGTATTTTGAAAAATATACAATAGTACTTTTTACATAAACCCCCTCAAGTTTTATAAATTACAATAGGGCCCCTAACAATTATTGAACTTCAACTTACCTTCTTTTGGTCTGACTCGGGTTTGAGTCTGACTATTTCTGACTTGAACATGATCAAGTCAATTTATATTCTTTTATATTCCAACTCAATACGAATACATGAATCCCTGAATCCAGTTAACAATGTATATAACTTGACTGAACCGAACCATGGATATATTCCTTTTACATGTTTCCCAGTATTCCATTTACATGACTCTACGGTTTTAGCCGTTTCCTGATATCATTGTTTCGGTCAGTCAGTTAATCAATCTTACAATCAATACAATTTTACAAGATAACAATACAAACAAGACATCGCGGGGTTTAAGGGGTAGAGTGGTACGGAATATGTTAAAGGTGGCACGAGGTGGTCACTTATGACGTAATTACATCCATGTCGTTGTTCCGTGGTATTATCGACGGAGCCTTATACTACAGGTTACCAAGGTCCCCGGTGTAAGTGGGACTCCCCTCGTATACACTGGCATTTTCTGTACCAGGCTAAAAACAACAACGTTAGTACAATATTATAATATTATAATACAACAGTAAAAGCTCTCTCTCTTTCTTACTGTCTGTCTATTTTTCCCCCTTATCTTTGGGACTTACCAAGCGATCTGTTCGCTGACGACATTCTGTTTCTCTTTTCTTTGAATGTCGTCAGGTGACTTAGACCCGGCGGAAGTTGATCCATCACAAGAAGATTTGGAGCATTTTTCCGAAGATCCAGCAGTATAATTTTATTGTACACTTTTCTTTTCAGTACTTTCCTTTTTCCTGTTATGCCACTATTTAGGCATTTTTATTTCAGTTGTATTTTCCTTTCCATGTATTGTACAAAGAATGTTAATAAATAAAAGTTGCTGTTCTTTTATACTCTTGTCTCTTGTGTATTTATTTTATATTGCTTATTAGCTACGCTTAGCGTATGTATTTCTGAGTACATTCGTAGCGGACCTCGCCACGTCCCCTTCGCCGTACATTGGGAAGCGAGGCGTGATAGGTTTTGTTGGTGGCCCATGCAGGTCAGAGCTGTATGAATCCCTGTCATGCAGTTCTGGTTTGCGTGAACAACATAAGCAATATAACACAAGAACCAGCAACTAAAACATTCTTTACAATTCATGTTCCTTGAATCTTACAAATTTCTATTCTTTGAATCTTATCATTTCATGTACTTGGATCTTTCCTAACCCAAATTTTTCTTCAGGGTTATGGATTCTCCAAACAACACCAGCACCAACGTCAACAACACACCCTCAGCACTACCTCTCACACTAGCTGTTCCTGCACCACCCACTGAGCAAACAATGCTATTTGAGGCGATCCGCAGCCTTCTCGAGGGACAGCAACAACTTCTGAACCTTCCTAAGACTGATGCTCCGGGAGTGAAGCAATTCAGGGCTTTACATCCGAAGCAGTTCTCAGGAAAGGGGAGCCCACTGGAAGCTCAGGAATGGGCTCAAAGTATCGAGGATGATCTGGCCGCAGCACAAGTGCCAGACGTCGCTTGGGTCCGTGTAGCGAAAATACAACTCACGGACAACGCTCGCAACTGGTGGAAGGCGGAAGAAAGCCGTCTTGCGCAGCCTATTGAATGGAAGACTTTTCGCGAGAAGTTCGACGCGAAATACTTTCCAGCGACTGCCAGGTTTGCAATGGAGCAGCATTTTATTCATCTACAACAAGGATCGATGTGGGACAAATCAGTAGATGAATACGACGCTGAATTCACCATGTTAAGCCGATTCACAGCACACTTGATACCGACGGACGATATCAGAGCCCGTCGCTTTCAACAAGGACTGAACACGGAGATTCAGGCTGCCCTAGCCACGGGAAAATTTCTGACTCGTGAAGATGCTCTGGAAGCTGCCCGCAGCTATGAAGCAGTGATAAAGGCAAGGGGCAGACTTCAGTCTGCAGGAGTGAAACGTCCTGCCACTCAAATGGAAGGAGGGGCCTCTTCAAGGCCAGCTGTTGAACTTAGAAGACTGGAAGAAGTTAAGGATCGGTCAAGACCCGATTTTTGCTTTTATTGCAAGAGGGAAGGTCACTTGTGGAAGGAATGTAGGTGCGCAAAAAGCCTATGTTTGGTTTGTGGCGCGTCCAATCACGGAATTGGAAACTGTCCTTATAAACGCAACTCAGCACACACACCCGCCAACTACCCGCAACAGCCAGCTATCTAGGCTCCTGCAACTCGTCCTGCACTCCCAGCACCACCTCCACGTAGATTCCCTGCTCAGCCAAATCGTCAATTCCATCAGGCACTGAGAAATATGCCTTGAATACAGGGAAATATGCCTCCAGCTAGGAGGAACGTGCCACGGCGACAGGCTTTCACCTTAGCAGCCATAGAACCTGAAACTATGAACCAAGGTAACCCAGGTAACTTCCTCACCACTTTGACCAAAACTTCTTTACAATCTTTAATTTTGTCACCAAACTGTTACACTTTCCTTTTACAAATTTCGAGGACGAAATTTTTATAAGGAGGGTAGAATGTAACAACCCTAATTTTCCTATAAAATATTTTTTTTTCAAATATTTTTTTTAAAAATCCACAAAGGGGTATTTTAGCATGAGCACAAGATATAGGTAATTATTTTGTTTTTAATTACAAGCTACAAGAATATAATAACTCCATTTTTAGTGTACAAGAATTTACTTTAAATTTAATGTATATTAGGAGTATTTATTCTTGCTGCTATCAGTTTAAGTAATTAAATACCACAATAATTACAAGAAGGAGCTTGTAGCTCATTGGTAATACCTTGCACTGCTGAACCAAGCCATCAGAGTTCGAATTCCATACCCCACATTATTTTTAATATTGATTTTTTTAAAACCTTTAGAATACCAAGAGTTTATACGTGCATATCTCACAAAAACCCTACTACACCCAAAGATGTAACACTTGCAGAGGGTAGATGAACCGTCGGGGGAGATCCAGGTCACCGGACTCGGTCGGGAATCGGCCAACTCGGCCTTGACTCGGCCGACTCAGTGATCCGACCGAGTCACGGCCGAGTCACCCCCAATTCGGCCGATTCCGGCGATGGTCACAACATGAAAGTTGTGTCGTTTCATATTCCCTATGCACCTGAAAAATTTTAGCTTCATACAACTTCCAGAACTCTTTAAAAACCCCAATTACTCCACTTTTAATACATTTTTATTATATCTTATCACATTTTTATTTTTAACTTTTCATCTACGCTAACCCTAGCCTAACCCTATAAATACCAACCCTACATACTACCCTCTCACCCCCTAAATTCTTGAGCCACTCTCTCAAAAGTTTTCCAAGAAGTTTGTGCTTTGAAAACAAATTCGTGGCGAAGCTCCGACGAGATTCTGACGGAATTCCGGCGAGGTGTTTTGAAGCAACCAGCGACGAAACCACACCTCGATCTTTCCCCTAGTCCTCTTTACTCTTTAGAAGAGTTTGAAAACCCGTAAGTCCCATCTTCTTTCTTTTCTATTTCTTAAAAATACGGATTTATGGAACCCGACGGAAATCGGAACAAACCGATTTCCGATTCGGTTTTTCTACAAAATTTCACTTGTCACCTAATCCACAATACCCTAACATATTCACGTTGACTATTAATCACCTAGAAACCAATTTAAATAAAGTTTCTCACATGAAATGATAGCTTTCTTGTAAAACCGTATTCTTTTCATAAAAATACCATAAAGTTTATTTTTCTTGTTCTGATTAATTTCCTCACTCTTAAATATGTTTATCTTGATCAATAAACTTGTAGAAATCAATTTGAATGAATTTTCACACATAAAATGATAACGTTTTCAAATACCGTATTCTTGCGCTTAAATACCTTCAAATTTAATATATCATATTTAACCTCTAAAACTTCATTAAAACTTAAAATAAGTCACGAAGTAATGACCTTCCTCTACACACACACAAATATAACCCTAATTGATAAACGTCAAAACATAGAATACGAAAATACAGGACTTTTCACTAAAATACCATTATCTTTATAAACCTTTCTTGAAAGCTTTAAGTTGTACAAAATTTTAAATAAAATCTTTTATAATGAAAGCACGATATGTCATGGACATCGATCGTTTATCTAAACTGACTTTGTGGTGTCAAGGTAAGTGTGTCTAGGCTAGTGGTTTTTAATTAGGCCTACTACTGTGGTTCCTTCCCACTTACCTGGCACTTACCTGGCCGCAAATGACGGTGAAGAGGCGATTTGAGGCTTCTAATGACTTGTCGTTTAGACCTTAAAAATAGGCTAGTTGGCTTAGGAAACCCAAGAAACTAAAATACGGAAATCTATACCCTTTTACAAATAAATACCTTATATTTATAAAACCGTTTTTCTAAATGAATAGTATTTGTTAAACCTAAGCAAAGCGCCGCTACAACCCACCTTTGGGGAACCTGTTAGGGATAGTACGGTTCATCGTGCACCCGCGGGCTAGTAGTGCGAGATTCAGACCTCCGCAAGGAGCATTCGGTCTCGAAAGGTTTGAAATACGACATTCAAGAAAAATGAGATTTTTGGAAAAATAAAATATTTATTTAAAATTTTTTATATATGTATATATAATTATCATTTAAACACCTATTTTATCATAAGATAAAGTTTCCACATTTTTTTCTAAAATTACAAGATTAAAATTTACATTAAAATACCATGAATTTCAAATAAATCAATATTATAAGTTAATACTTTTATTAGGATATATTCACTAGAATAACACAAATAAAATTCACATTCATTATAAACATAAAGACGAATAATAAATACTTGAGGTGTATTTTGAAAAATATACAATAGTACTTTTTACATAAACCCCCCTCAAGTTTTATAAATTACAATAAGGCCCCCAACAATTATTGAACTTCAACTTACCTTCTTTTGGTTTGACTCGGGTTTGAGTCTGACTATTTCTGACTTGAACATGATTCAAGTCAATCTATATTCTTTTATATTCCAACTCAATATGAATACATGAATTCCTGAATCCAGTTAACAATCTATATAACTTGACTGAACCGAACCATGGATATATTCCTTTTACTTGTTTCCCAGTATTCCATTTACATGACTCTACGGTTTTAGCCGTTTCCTAATATCATGGTTTCGGTCAGTCAGTTAATCAATCTTACAATACAATTTTACAAGGTAACAATACAAACAAGACATCGTGGGGTTTAAGGGGTAGACTGGTACGGAATATGTTAAAGGTGACACGAGGTGGTCACTTAAGACGTAATTACATCCATGTCGTTGTTCCGTGGTATTATCGATGGAGCCTTGTACTACAGGTTACCAAGGTCCCCGGTGTAAGTGGGACTCCACTCGTATACACTGGCATCTTCTGTACCAGGCTAAAAACAACAACGTTAATATAATATTATAATATTATAATACAACAGTAAGAGCTCTCTCTCTCTCTTTCTTACTGTTTGTCTATTTTTCCCCCTTATCTTTGGGACTTACCGAGCGATCTGTTCGCTGACGACATTCTGTTTCTCTTTTCTTTGAATGTCGTCAGGTGACTTGGACCCATCGGAAGTTGATCCATCACAAGAAGATTTGGAGCATTTTGCCGAAGACCCAGCAGTATAATTTTATTGTACACTTTTCTTTTCAGTACTTTCATTTTCCTGTTATGCCACTATTTAGGCATTTTTATTTCAGTTGTATTTTTCTTTCCATGTATTGTACAAAGAATGTTAATAAATAAAAGTTGCTGTTCTTTTATACTCTTGTCTCTTGTGTATTTATTTTATATTGCTTAGCTACGCTTAGCGTATGTATTTCTGAGTACATACGTAGCGGACCTCGCCACGTCCCCCGTACATTGGGAAGCGGGGCGTGACAGGTTTTGTTGCAAGTCATGATGGAAAAATCAAGCTTAGTGCAATATTAGTGAAAATTAATCGATTTTAGCATTAACATAGAATATAATTAATTATAAGAAATCTATGAATGCTCCATTCTTATAATCTCTTTCAAAATCAATAATTAATATACATTTCCAAATATTTTCCAATTTATCGGTATTTAATTATACCATAACATTAAAATTAATTTCCACCCATTACAATATTCATAATATTTATTATTTTAATTATTTAAATTCCCAAAAATAATATTTTATTTTTCTGAAATGTTACACCGCCGTCGTTTTTTCATCGCCAAGCAAGTGAACTCTACTTGCTTTACATGCTATGATAATAAATAGATCGATACATACATACATACATATACATACATACATACATGCATGCATACATACATACATACATACATATATATATATATACATATATATATGTATGTATGTATGTATGTATGTATACCGTAAAGTATCATCATATTTTAATAACCAATCGTATTAATTCAGTTGTATTGATTTGGGTATAATCGAGTCTAACATCTCATGATAACAACATATTGAAAATTTCAAGAATTAATTATTGTTTTGATCAGTCGAATGAAAAACGAAGTTTCGATTATGGAACATGTATAATGCAAGTGTTCGATGCGATTGCCGGAACCAAAACATTATTAAAATTCCCCAATATTTATTATCAATAGACTCGTTTAATGTTAATGAGTAATCTATAGAAAGTTGGGTTTGAAATGATAAAGTTTAGATCATAAAACGATGCCCCAAAGAAGCGTCGCAAAATCTGGAATTTTACTGTACATATTGCCGTATTAAATGCATAATAATTTGGATATAAATCGTATCATGACATGCTTGGGCTCATTATGAAGAATACTGGATAATCTATAAATATCTGGTAATTGTTACTAAATATTGCTTTGTTATGATATTAAAAACTGGGGGGAAATACGCCTCTGGGCTGCAGTCCAAAGCAGTATTCTCTGTTAATACTTGTTTGTAAACCTCTGTATATCCCTGTTTAAAGATGAAAATGTGTAGAGACCTATATCTATGCGTATAAAATTGAGTTAAATTTTATATGCCACTTGTTTCACTGAATTCCATTGCTGTTTGATATTTATAACACAATTTATATTGTCGACATGTACTTCTGTTTTCTGTAGTGACAAATTATACGTATTGACCTTATGTTGAACATATCTCCCTGTATACAGCGGCTGTTACTGATCTGTATATTGAGTTGGAAACCTAACTGACATGGATAGATTTTATTCAACTTTAGAAATCCTTGATTCTGACCATAATCTATATAAAACTGCGCTTGAATTTGGACTTCCAGTTCTGAAACTGGAATTCCAGCAGAACATCCATGTTTTAAAGAGAACATAACTCTTAAACCAGAATGCCTATTGATATGAAATAAATTTTACTTCTTATATAAACAAGTATAATTTATATTCCAATTATATTTTTTCCTAATTCTGCACGTATGATTTATAGTGAATTTTACAGGTGGGTAGGATGTAACAACCATAAAAGTCCTATACGCTTTTATTGATCTGATATTAATAAAAGAGTGTATTTCTGTTCTGGTTTCGAATTATAAGTTATTTTTGATAACTTATGTACAAAAAACTCTTTATAGCTCACTGGTTAAGCCTTACATCTGCTGTCTCATAGCCTGCAAGTTCGAATCCCATCAGTTCCAATTATTTTTTTAATATTTTTTATTTTTAATTTTTCGGAAGCCCAAGAGTTACACGTGCATTACACAGAGAAATGAAGAGTTGCAAATAAATCAAACAATAAAAACGAGATATAAATAACCAAATGAATGTACTGCACAAACCCCCAGACCCAACTCTTCTTTTTGGCCTCATGTTTCCTCTTTTTGGTCGCTACCGGCGGTTGACCTAGCCCCAAATCCCTTCATTTTTTGCCTGTGCACCCCTTCGGCTCCCCTATACTCTATTTTCTTGTTTGATTTCTCTGATTTTAGCCAGAGACTCTTCAATTCCTCCCATTAACAGTATTTCAATTCTTTTAATTCAATTCTTTAAATTCACACACCTTCATTTTTCTCCTATAAATACCTAGACCAGTACTAGCTCTTTCCTTAGGGATACCACCCTTTCAAATCTATCTTCTCTCTCAAAATTCTCAAGCACTCAAGTTCTCTCAAGGAGTTGAGCACGTTTCTTCCCTCTTGCGTCGCCGTTCTCTCAAGATCTTTCATCCCTCTCCGTTGCTCCACAACTCACTCAAGTGACGTCTGTAGATCGAGCTCGTCCACTATTCGCATTCACGATCTCGGTTCTTCAAACCGAGGCTTCTACTTTCCTTCTCGTTCGTACGAGTATGAACGCGCAACGGTAAGTCCTCTCATCATCTTTTCTTTCCCTCTTGTATACTCTCTTATATTTTTTCCATGTCGCCACTCCGCATCACTTGCAACTACGCTAAATCCTTCATCTACTTTTTCCTCCTTTTGCTCCTCCAATTATATCAACGCGAAAGAATACGGTATTATAAGCAAAGTTTAAATTTATATATATATATATATATATATATATATATATATATATATATATATATATATATATATATATATTCATTGTAATTCGACCTGTTCATCATAATTTCATGCCATGATATCAAAAAAATATGAATTTACAACTCTATCCATGTCTCACAATTTTTTTAATATGATGTTTATTATGTTAAATAATATGTAGATTACAAATCACGAATAAATACCATGAACTTTAAAAACTACCCCTTTATCGATATCTAGAATATATACCTCTAGAAAATTCACGGAGTAACGACCTGCCCCACTCACAACACCATGGTTTCATAGCACGATATTTTGGTTAAGTTTTATTTAAAAGAAATAATTTACATTAAAATACCATCACTTTTATAAAATGTTTTATCATTATTTTTAAATCTTTTACAATTGCGTTTCTACAACCCTTTTAGGGGAACCAATCTATGGATGCTGTGGGTTATCGCACGTCCTTGGGATAGTAGAGTAAGATACAGAGCTTCTCACGGAGAATTCGGTCTCGAAAGGAAATAAAAATACGGTTTTTAAGAAATATGATCTTTTCTAAACAAAACAATCTTTGAAAATTTATATAAAACTACCAATCCGTATTTTCAACAAAAACAACTTATGAAAATATATTTTTAAAAGAAAGATTGATATTTTAATAAAACACCCCCAAGTTTCCAAAAGTAGTATTTTTCATAAAAATACCAAAAACTTTCAAAAATCTAGGTTTTAGCACTAAAAACCATAACAATTAAAATACATGTTCATGAAAACCCTAAATATTACGAATCACCCTCAAGGTTTATTTATAAACTATATTAAAGTATTTTTCATAAAACCCCCGTGAGAATTGCAAAAAATATAAATATAATGTAAACAACAATAATAAATTTTTAAGGACTCTAGATTAATATAGGTTTAAGCGGTATCATTTTTCTTGAGCCTCGGGGAGCCGGAGAAAGTGAGTGCTTGCCTATTCAGGTTAGACAACTTAACTGAGTTATCAATGGCAATTATCTTGGAAAAAGACATAAATCTTGTCGTCCATGTGCAGCAGTTGTCTGATTACTCCTGAACATAAGATGTTCAACATTTAAATCCATTCATATGATATTGACTCTAATCCGAATACAATATTGAACTCAAATGTAATCTCAAACACAAACTTGAACACTTGATCATGAACCTGAACAATTGAACTTGAATATCCCAAAACTTGCATTCTAGAATACTATGACTTGACATGAACTTAACATGAACACAATGGCTGCTATTGAAACCGACTTGACTCGAACCATGAATACAACTTGACAGGAATACATGAACACTTGACACGAATACTTGATATTTACATGAACTCAATCTTGCAATTTGATGTATTCATGGATTCGAGCAAGGCTAGTAATTTTAACTGTAACGTAGAATACATGGGGTGTTAGGGTAGTTCATGTGTGAATCTAACAAAATATCAGGAGTCCCCTAGATCATGAATGCATGTCTACTAACACAAGAAAGCTATCATAAGGGCCCGTGTTTCTTTACTCCTGGATTATATCCTGTTGAGTTTGGAATACTTCAACACTAGGTTGAAGTCCCGTTACTAACACTTGATTCGGGCCCGTGATTCCTTATCCCTGAATTACAGCCTGTTGGGTTCGAGAACACTCTTGAGATTGGTTGACATTCACTCTTGAACTTATGTTAAATTAGTTTGCCTATGTAGAGACCTTTTAGGACACTTACATGCAGTTCATGTTTACATACTTACACTACACGAACATGCTATACTATACTCATGTTATTTTGCCATGATATATATAGAACTGCATGTTAAATAGAATTGCCATGTATACATTAAATGACATGTTTATACACCATATCTCATAGTCCATTGCTTCATGATATCCATTTTTTTTATCATTATACTGTTATACTTCACATCCATTTTCTTGGGGAATTACCGAGCGAAAGTTCGCTTACGGACATTCACCCATCTTTGTTTCTTGGAATGTTTGTTAGATACTGTAGAGACTGAGGAGGTGGACACCGCCGAGGAGGAGCACGATCAGATCGCGACTCGAGTCTAGACTAGTTATCCTCTCTTTCAGTTTATGTATGCCACCTGTTTAGGCATTTCTCTTCTTGTATTTTCTTTCAGTTGAACTCATGTATTGTAAATGTATCAAGTTGAATGTAAATAAAGTTGTTGAAATTTAAATCTCATGTTAATTTCTTGTCATTTTATATTGCTCAATTACGCTTAGCGTATTTATTCTAGGAAATGACCTTCTCGAAATAAATACATTGCAGGCCTCGTCACGTACCTGCTACCGTCTTTTCAGAAGCGGGGCGTGCAAATATGACACTGGCTATCTTTCTTTAATTGAAGTGTATTTACTGCATTCCTACCATAATATGTGATTGCGTTATAACCTTTGTTTAGTGACTATTATTGTGATACTTTAGTGATTGTTTTGCATTTTCAACTGATAAGTGTTAGTAACTGGGTTGTGACAAGTATGTTAGTGAACCAGTAATTAAAAGTGATACTAATAAGCGTGATAGCGTGATTGAATAGTGAAAGTGACACATACTTATATACAACCCATCTAATACCTGAACATATACTAAACTGGACAAAATGGGAAAATCAAGGTGCAATCGAACTTATATTTAGCAAGGTTTGCTGCTTTAGAGGATGGTCTATATTAGCAATATATACTAATTAGGATAGCGGTATGGCTGCAGGGTTATGTCCCGGACACAGTTGACCGTGGTCTCGGGTATGCACGAGACCCTTGCTAAACATAAGAACACATTCCACTATTCGATTTCAAATGACATAAAGAATTTTAGAATAGTAACATGCGTATTACCTTTAAGCATTGCTATAGCTCACAAGTTATACTGCTACATGTTTATGTTATTCCACTCATTTATGTTATTGCATTATACCTGTTACTTCATACTTACTGTTACCGCCACCTGTTAGTATTATCATATTGTTTATATTGTGTTGCTTTGATGGCCTGAGTATGCATGCTCAGAGCAAGAAGTGGACATGCCCTTTTCGAGGTGATTGCGGAGATTTAGACCAACGACGCCAACTTAACGTTTCCCTTATTTTCAAACAAGGAACATTTGTTATCACTGGTTAATTTTCTCTTTCGCTTATATCCGTTGCACTCTAATTCGTTAAAATGAGATAAATTTAGTGATTTTAATTCTCTTATTCTGTGTTATGATTACTGCTTACCATGTAAAGTTAGAAGCCGAAGTGTGACTACGACGGGATTATTTCTTGATCGTAGGAGCACGGCTGGCCTAGTTACACTAATATTCCGTATTTTGGGAAGCAGGGCATGACAGTTTGATTACCATATCACCTTTCTCTTTAGTCATATAATTCACACCTATCCTAGGGACTTACCGAATGCTAGTTCGCTGACGACATTCCTCTCTGTTCTTCTTTTCTTAGAATGTTCATCATGTGATCTCGGAGACTGAGGAGATCAAGCCTAATCAGGAGGACTACTCTCATCTTGCAGCGGACACCGACTACTAGTTTCCTTCAGCAGTTTATTTTGAGTATGCCACTTGTTTAGGCAATTATATTTTATGTTTCTCGTTCAGATATCTTGTATCAGTGTAAACCTTGTAAAGTTGAGAATGTAAATATATAAAGCGGTTGGATTTATTTTCACTTGTCTATTTTTATTATTGTTATACTGCTTACATTACGTTTGACGTATTTGTGTTGAGAAATAACATTCTCGAAATATATACGTTGCGGGTCTCGTCACGTGCTTGCTCCCGTTTTTTGGAAAGCGATGCATGACAGGTTTTATTGGTGGCTTATGTAGGTTAGTTTTGCATGAAGTCGTAAGCAATATAATACAATAAAGATGAATTTCAAGAACTTTTATATTCCTTGCATTTCAATTCCTTTGAATCTCATCCAAATACTTGAATCCATCTTAAACTCCACTTTCGACTTCCTTGAAATTCCCATCTCGACTTTTGATTCTTTGAATTCGGTCTAATCCTTCCACTTGCATCTCTTAGAACTGTTTTGTGTCCTTGAACCATTCTTATTAACTTCAATCTTTCTCCCTGCTACCCTCGATTGTCGTAAAAGGAGGATAGTGTTCGAGTTTCACTCGCAATCTTTTCCCATTGAACACTTTCTTATCGACTAGAGTACTGACTGATGAGGCGCGATGATGTAACGTGGATGCTTTATCTTAACCTTGTTTCCCTGCTCCGTTGCAACATTCTTCTTGAGTAATTTCGAGAACGAAATTATTTTTAAGGAGTGTATGATATAACGACCCTAAATTTCATATATCGTCCCTTTTGTTTGAATTTACAAAAGATGTCGTATTCTGTTCTGGTTTCGAGTTATAAGTAGTTCTTGTTAAATAAGTGCAAAAAATAACTTGTAGCTCATTGGTTAAGTCACTATGCTGCTGTCCCATAGCCCGCGTGTTCGAATACTTACATCCCAATTATTTTTATTGATTTTCTTTTTATTGTTCTGGAATCCATAAACTTTCATGGGTGATTCACGGAGATACGAAAAGTTTTCTAAAAAAAGATATATATATATATATATATATATATATATATATATGGACTAATTGATGCGACCTGAGCCAACACCCCGAACCCTGGACCCAACAGCCAACCTGGGGCCGCCCTTGGCTAGGTTTGGTCGGCCTAAGCTCCATCAAATGGGTCCTTCCAGTGTCTCTGCGATCCTTGAGCTTTCCTCTACTCGTTTCAGCTACCCTTTATCTCCCATTCAACCCGAGAGTTCACACCTCTTCATTTTCCTATTAAAACCAATTTTAATACCTATTTAAATCTCTTTTCAATGCATTTTAATTCTTCAATCCAACTTGACTCGAACCATGAATACAGTTGACATGACTGCATGATCTTGACATGAACTCAATCTTGAAATTTGACATTATACATCATCTTTTGTATTCATGAATTCAATCAAAACCCGTAACATTAATCATAGACTAATATACATGGGTGTTGGGATAGTTTGAGTATGAATTCAACGGAATCTCAGGAGTCCCATCGTGTCACTGTGGTACCGGGCTAAAATGGTATATCAAGAACTCACTACTCAAGCCCGTGTTTCCTACCTTTGACTTTGAGAATACTCTTGAGATTGGTTGGCATTCACACTTAAACTTACATTAGCAAGATTACCTTGTAGAGACCTCTTTAGGACATATTGCTATTCACTTCATATTCACCACTACACACATATTATATACTTATGATGATCGTCACATGCTATATTGTATTGCCATGCTCACATATTATTTAACTGCCATGCTCATATTGCCATGTTTAATTACCATATCACCTTTCACTTTAATCACATAATTCACACCTATCCCGGGGACTTTCCGAGCGCTAGTTCGCTGATGACATTCATCTCCGTTCTTCTTTTTTTGGAATGTTCGTCAGGTGATCTTCGAAAATGAGGAGATCGAGCTTAGTTAGGAGGACTACTCTCAGCTTGCAGCGGACACCGATTACTAGTTTCCTTCAGCAGTTTATTTTGAGTATGTCACTTGTTTAGGCAATTACATTTGTTACAATCCTAAATCTCATATACCATCCCTTTCGTTTTAGTTCATAAAGAGGATGTATTCTGTTCTGATTTTGAGTTA
Organism: Agapanthus africanus; assembly: GCA_030015575.1. Lineage (NCBI taxonomy): Eukaryota > Viridiplantae > Streptophyta > Magnoliopsida > Asparagales > Amaryllidaceae > Agapanthus > Agapanthus africanus. The sequence continues at coordinate 571,718,070 of JASDDO010000031.1, forward strand.
TAAGAAATACATCTGAAATAAGTGCAAAAAACTCCTTGTAGATCACTGGTTAAGACTCTCCGCCGCTGTCTCATAGCCTGCGTGTTCGAATCCCATTAGACCCAATTATTTTAATATTTTTTAAACATTTTGGAAGCCTAAAAGCTTGCACGAGCTTCACATGAGTTTATGAAACGTTGCAACTACAACAAAATATTAAAATAGGACCAAATCCCAACCCTTGGCATGAATCCCGAGGCAATTGCCTCTACTCTGGCCGCCGCCAGGTCACAAGTAGCAACTTCCCTTGGTTAGTTTGGACCGGTGCTTTTCACTAGCAACTCTTGGACTCTCTACTACCCCTTTTAATATTTTAAAACTTCTTAATTAATCCAGAGAGTAGCAGTCACTTCACCTATCCCATTTACACATTTTTAATTCAATTTTTAATGTTCTTCTTAACACACCATACACCCTAATTCCCCTATAAATACCTAACCATTCTAGCCTCATCCTCATTTCTGAAAATACACTAATCTACACTAAAAATCCTCTCAAAAGTTCCATCAAGTCCAAAGTGAAGCCAATCTCTCTCAAACCCGTAAGTGCGCCTTCCTCCATGTATAATAGGCATCGGCTTCCTTTTCCTTTCTTTATGAATCTTCCAAGTCGACCAATCATCTCTCAACAACCAATAGCTAAACTTCCTCTCATTGAACGTCGAAGCTCCGCCTGACCGAACCTTCTTAGCGTTAGTGGTCTCGGTTCTTCAACCGAGACTTCTTCTCTTCTTTTCTTGCTCGTACGAGTATGAGTGGAATCAGTAGGTCTCATATCCTTCCCTCTCTTTTTCCTTTTCTCTCGTCAACACATGATACGGTGTTCATATGCTATGTTTCCTTTGAAAATTTATTTGCAAGCCTTGACATGTCCATTCCCCTTTTCATGCTAATAATAAGAAAAATAAATAGATTACTATTCTATTATCCTTGCAATGTCATGTATCATCTATGTCATGTAAATTTAATATTTATTTAAAACAGAATTTCTTTTGACATGTTTCAAACAATATTAGTTAATATCGTAAAAAATTAAGAAAAACAAGTAACTGATAAATACCTCGTTTTTAATTAAATTTCTGATGCTAAGTTTCGTGATATGTTAGTATAGATAAGTCATGGGGTAATGATCTACCCCACTCACATACACAATGGTTTCATAGCACGATACCTTAGTTACATATTTTATTCTAAAGAAAACAATTTTCAAGAAAATACCCTCGCTTTCTAAAACTCGTTTTATGAATCGCTATTTTAACACCTTTACAATTACGCCTCTACAACCGTCGTTAGAGAGCTTATTTATGGATGGTGCAGGTTATCGCACGTCTTTGAAATAGTATAGTGAGATGCAGAACTCCTCACGGAGAATTCAGTCTCGAAAGGAATAAAATATGGTTTTTAAAGAAATACGACTTTTTAAAACAGTTAAATCATTGGAAAATTATATAAATCATAAATCCGTATTTTCAATGAAAAAAATTGTGAAAAACTATATTTTTTGAAAGATTAAAGTTTTTTAAAAAATACCCTCAAGTTTCCAAAAGTGGAATTTTTCATAAAAATACCATAAACTTTTAAAAGCTAAGTTTTATCACTAAAATACTACCAAATATAAAATACATTTTTATACAAAAATATTGACTTTTTAATCAACTTGGTAAGAACATATTCGAAGCTCTAGGACGAATTAAAAACCCTCGAGAATTTTTAAATGACTTTTTATAAAAATGCACTAGAAATCAAAAGACTAGTTTATGTTACTTATTTAGGTTGCAGATTGATTTGAGTGGTATCTTCTTTTGTCAGTTACCTCGGGGTTGCCGGAGATAATGATGCACCACTTACCTCTTCCTAAATATAGATCGTAATCTTAGGGTGGAAATTATCAAATGATAATCGTTTTTGAAAAAGACACAAATTTTGCCGTCCATGTGCAGCGGTTATCGATATTTTCCAAACTCAAGAAATTCACAAAATTAAATCTATTAATAAGATATGACTATAACATGAATATAAACTCGAACTTGATTTGAACTCGAATTTGAATCCAAACTCGAACCTAATATTGAACTTGAACACTTAAACTTGAACACATGACATGATTTGACCGAACTATAAATATAACTTGACATGAATACATGAATCCAATATCTATACCTGAACCCAATATATACTCTTGAACCGACTTGACTCGAACTGTGATTACAACTTTACATGAATACATGAACACTTGACATGAACACTTGATTTTGACATGAACTCAATCTTGCAATTTGATGTATTCATAGATTCGAGCAAGACCAGTAACTTTAACTGTAATCTAGAATACATAGGGTGTTGGGGTAATTTGAGTATGAATTCAACGGAATCTCAGGAGTCACATCGCATTGCTGTGGTACCGGGCTAAAATGGTATAATAACGTCGTTGTGGTACCAGCTGAAACGGTACATTATGAACTCACTACTCGTGCCCGTGTTTCCTTACCCCTGGGACCCTACCCTTGAGTTTGAGAATAATTTTAAGATTGGTTGATATTCACACTTAAGCTCACGTTAGTTAGATTAGCTTTTAGTGACCTCTGTAGGACACATTGATAATATACTTCATGTTCACGATATCTTCACTACACGGGCATACTATACTTGTTTGCTATGCTCATATTACATTTCCATGCTTACATAGTTTCCTTTAATATTGCCATATTATAATTGTTTCATTCCATCCATACTATATCATATTACACATTAGATTTTATTTATATACATCACCCATCCTTTTTGGGGACTTATCGAGCGAAAGTTCAATGACGGGCATTCCACCCATCTTCTTTCTTCTTGGAATGTTCATCAGATAATTTAAAGACTAAGGAGGTGGAACCGACTTCAGAGAACCACTCGCAGTTTGAAACCTAAGTCCAATACTAGTACTTCAGCGGTTATTTCTTTTCATTCCAGTATGTCACTATTTAGGCACTTTCATTGTACTTTTCTTTGAAGTGATCTTGTATCAGTGTAAACTTTGTAAAGTAGAGAATATATATATATAAAGTGTTGGATTTTATTATCACTTGTCTATTCTTGTTAATATTATACTTCTTACTTTATGCTTAGCATATTTATTGCGAGAAAGGATCTTCTCGGAATAAATACGTCGCGGGCCTCGTTACGTTTCCTGCTCCCGTCTTTTAGGAAGCGGGGCATGACAACATTTTATGTTTCTCATTCAGATATTTTGTATCAGTGTAAACCTTGTAAAGTTAGGAATGCAAATATATAAAGTGGTTGAATTTTATTTTCACTTTTTTATTATTATCATTATTATACTGCTTACATTACGCTTAGCGTAATTGTTTTAAGAAATGGCCTTCTCGAAATAAATACGCTGTGGGCCTCATCATGTGCTTGCTGTTAGCTACAGTGCCCTCAAAGCAATTATTGTAATCACAGGTAGGTGATTATGACGATTAAGGGAAGACCTATACGGATAGAACAGTCTTACTTAAGATGATAATATGCTATCTGGTTTGCCTTTATCATCATGTACATGCATTATGTGGTATTATAAATCACTATTGCATGTTGATAGAGCCCATAGGATTCTTGCTTGACTACCAGTATTATGATGGCGATCATATACATGGGAGCTGGATGGTTTATAAGCACATCCTTAAATATCCCTAGTCGTAGGAGTATCGAGACTGGGCATTGATACTCCAGAGTAGACTAGTGTGTACTTATCGAGACCCCGACGAGGGATGGTGGCCAGCCTCACAAGCCATTGGTGTCTATTTGTCACCTAAGATAATATGCAAGTGCTCATTGGGTTATAAGCACACTAGACGGACTTTCCGGGAACATACTAGTTGGTATTATACCTATTGTCAGCAGTTCCCAGGTAACATGTGTACAGATTAGTCTGTCGACCCGAGATCGTCATTTGTGTCGTGTGAGTTCCCACTGTGCTTTGATTACTACCCTACCACGGCTCAAAGGAGTCATGAAAACAGGTTTTAGGGGTCTGACTTTATCCACCCCCAAGACTCGATATGCGATATTCTTAGACGAACGGACCGGACTGTACGGAGATTGTCACTGACAGGCTCGGTAAGGGTTCAAATGATTTTTCTCGTCGGCCTCCCTTTCGCTCAATACCTGGGTAACCGTTACGTACAGCTAGTGCCGCTGACGTGCTTGTGGTTAAACCCACTTCCAGCGTATTGACGAGTTTTTAGAGTCCCACACAGAGGATTTCCCTGCTTCAGGCGAAACGGTGTAGAGTCCGTATGGTTTTACGGCAGGATTCGATCATATACGTGCACTTGTGCACGTATCATAATTCGGACGGATAATACTAGTTAGTTTTGGTTTAAACCGGATTCTAATATTATTTTGTTGGATTATTTTCGTCTCTTTCTATTCGTATTTTTTGGAATACGGATACAGGTATGTATATATGGATCATGGGTGTTCTTGTAATTTATTATAAGGGTGCTTCTAGAAGATGCCACCTCATTTAGTTATAACCATTTAGGAATAAATGGTTTATGAGGTGGAGGGATGAGGTGTTATGTGCATTTATTGTAGCATGGCTCACTTGGTGACTCATGGGGTGACTCATGAGTTACTATTGTGGCATGCTTGATATTTGTGTGGGGTTGTGAGATATTTTGTGAGGATGATTCATTTCTTGAGCTCACAACACTTAGCCATATTTTTTTGAGTTGGATTTGCTTCACACTCTCTCATCTTCTCATACTTCTTCTTCTACCTCTATCCTAAAAGTCTCATGTGTTGAGAAACCTAGGGTGTCATGAGACAAATTAATCCATCATTAAACACTACATCCTCTAGGCTATCTAGTCTAGCGAACTAGATACCCTAGTTACCTCGGTTATGAGATTGGAGCTCAAACTATATATTCTCAGGTGGATCATCTTCGATGGAGGGAGACTGGAGGCCAAACTCGATCCATGGTGCCTAGGAGCTTGTAGATGGTAGAAGACTGAAGGACACGTATCATTCGGTATAACACTTCTATCACTTAATTAAGCTCTTTAGTAGTTTTCTAGTTTAGGGTTTACAGATAGATCCGGGTTATAGGGTTGTTCTAGCGCCAGTTTATTAAAATTTTGTTCCACAAACGGTCACGGTAGATGGCCAAAGCGCTGGCATAACCCAACATGGTATCAGAGCCACCCCATAAACCCTACTATCTAGTTCGCACAAGGTTAAAATATCGATCGACCAATTTTTCTGAATCATAATTCCATTTTGATGTGTTCACTGCCAATTTTAAAACTTGTTAAATTTTTTTCCAGGGGGTCTTAAAAATACGTGCAAGCATTTATAGGGCACCAGAAGAAATTTGGGCACTCAATCTCATAATATTGCCGCGGAACCACGGCATTACATGCACTTTGGCTGCGGTTGGGCGGCCGTTTTGTGGTCGTTCTGTGTCATATTTCATTTGGTACCCTATTACTTGGAAATATGATTTTTGTGATATTTGGTTTTGGCCCAGATTTGTTTGAGTGCTGGATTTGCATTTGGGGCTAATTTGGGAAAGTTTAGTCGATCGAAATTTTAAGTGTGCATGTTTATCAGTGCATGTGATACATCTGCGACCGTGAATATCATTAGAGCGATACAACCAGACTAGTTGCTATATGTTCGACTAGACGGGTTTGCGAACGTGATATTCACGTTGATGTTATGTGATGTGCTATTTTTGTGGATCGGTTATCGTGGTGGATAGCCTATGGTGCAGTGGTAGTTGTACAGTTAAGATTCATTTGTATATTTTGTATTGCGGGGCGAGCGTTCGACATGTGGAGTGTCGTCTCTGCCAGTTTGTATATTCTTTTATTGGGGCACAACCGGGTTGAATTCGATGTCGCCATTGTATATACTTTTCTTTTCTGTACTAGGATTACCCCGCGGTGGAGTGCATAAATAGTCGGATTCTATAGGGCAACGGGCCTGCATCTCATGGCGTTGAGACGGAGGGGGCCTCACTCTAGAATTGGTGAGCTATTCGCCGCACTCGTAGGGGGTACAGGTCGACCCACGGAGGGGTGCTCAAGTTACCGGACTCCGTGAAGTGCTGGGTGGCCCATTCACTATGTTGATTAGGGTTGCCTCACTTCTAGGATTGGCGGGTAACTTGCCACCCTCGTAGGGGTCCAGGTTATACATTGCACAGGCTATCCACACGACCAGGCAGACGTCGGATTTCACTTGCGGCTCAAAGGAAATCTGGGGCTCCCAGATTATCCGTGATTCTGTGATGCTGATCGCTTTTCTATGATGCTGCTTATATCATGCCTAGGACGAATGTTATAATATATATATATACACACACACACTAGTAGATGTTGTATATGTTTTGTACCCGTGCTAGTCCATCCCCGCTCTACCGTTAGTTAAGTAACCTAACAGTGCATAACGGGGCCCCTTGGCGAATGCGGATGGCATATACGTACATTGTATTTTCATTCTTTTCTGGTGTGATATGGTTAATTGATAGGACTGCATTAATTCTGATTAATGCAAGAAAAATAAACCTATATGATGTTGTTGGAACTAAGTTTTTGAAAACAGACATTACAGACGTTTCCTTTTGTTTTCATAGTGGTATTCGGTTATGAATATCCAGCACCCTATTCGACGAGGCAAGAGCTGAGATCCCTTCACAGGGAGTGACCTCTTGAGCAAAAGTTTGCGTCAGTGTAATAACTTCACTATAGTCGATTCTTTTGCTTTGCATCGTAGTATTCGGTTTGGAATATCCAGCACTTCATTCGATGAGGAAAGATCCGAGGTCCCTTCACAGGGAGTGACCTCTTTAGCAAAAGTTTGCGCTATTATATATTTATAAAACTGCTCGGGTTCTTTCAACGATATCAAGTTCATTACTTTAAAGGTTTTCGCCAAAAACCTATTGTAGCCCTCCGTCATTTCTTACAGGTATTACTTAGTATTCATGCTGTGTATGTTGACCTCTGTCAAGGCACAGTGAATGGTAGATGGGTAATGCTTGTTTGTTGCATAGATATGCGATTATTTAGGACAGTCGCACGGTCATGTTGTCCTCTGTCAAGGGCTTGTGCGGGTGGGTCTAAGATAACCCAGGACAATGACGGGTTGAACTTGACTTGCGACTTATGATATGTTGACCTCTGTTAAGGTCATAAGCCGCTTAGGGTAAAAACCACATCGGGAGTTTCAAATATACAGGAAACTTTCCAGGCATGCGCATACCTTCGGGAGTGTGGTGACTTGAGTGGATTCCATCAAATTATCATGCGATGATAGTTGGATCCCGATTCCCACTGATGAGTAGATGTTACTCCTCGAGTGAATTCGAGAAAACAATAGGAATCATCCTGATCAGATAAAGTGATTAACCAATCTGATGTAGGTTAGAGTACACGCTGAGTTTTTCTTTTCTTTCTCTCTTTGGCAGCGACCATGGCACGACCCTAAACTAAAACTCATGAACCAAGTTAACCGAACCTTCTTAAAACACTTTGTCTTTTGGATTGTCACAAAGTCGCATATATCATTACCAATCATACACCCCCTTTGCATTTATCCAGAACACTCTGTATCACTACGAAGATCCATATTTCTTGGATATTCCATCGTATAGTTACATACGAACTCGAAGGAACTTGTTCCAGTTCGAGGATAGATTCTGGTTCTGGAGAAATTGAAAAGGATTATTCGATTGTCTTTTATTTTTACCTTCTCTCAGGTTGCGAGAGCTCCAGGGATTAGGAGAGTACACGTATTGCGCTTATTGGATAGTCTTCTTCCAAACCATAGGCATGTGCCGAAAGGTAGGGAAGGAAGAAAACCAATTAGCCTATGTGTGGTGTACATAAGGTAATAAGTAAAGACATATAAAAGGATTAGATAAAGGGCAAAGGAAATTGCGACTGCTATCATTCACAACAAAACCGCGTATACCTCTGCCACTCCTAGTTCGCTTTTGCATTTCTCCAGAACACTTCGTATCACTACGAAAATCCATATTTCTTGGATATGCCATCGTATAGTTACATATGAACTCGAAGGAACTTGTTCCAGTTCGAGAATGAATTCTGGTTCTGGAGAAATAGAAAAGAATTATTCAGTTGTCTTTTCTCTTTACCTTCTCTTAGGTTGAGAGGGCTCCTGGTATTATGAGAGTACATCTATTACGCTTAATGGATGGTCTTCTTCCAAACCTTAGGCTGGTGCCGAAGGGTAGGGAAGGAAGAAAATCAATTAGCCTAAGTATGGTATACAGAAGGTAATAAGTAAAGATAGATAAAGGGATTGGAGTGAGGGGAAGGAAGTATACGGTTACTGTCATGAATCTGGATAGTGGAAGAGGCATTACTAGGAATACCAAGTTACCGCTTCGAAACATTTTCATGTTTCAGTTTTACTGTGCGGTGTTAATTGAAAACTGTTTTCCCAATTAGATTCTAACTCCAGTGTATGTATTTACCGGATTTGATTCTCACATCTGTATGACATTACAGATGATGAGTGGGAGTAAGATTTTAGGAATTAGGTGATTAAATCCTCAATATGTATCAGAATTCTTTGTAATTGGTGATATTTGAGGAAATCACTTGGGTTTTGCCTGACGGAAAATATTTGGTTTTGAATATCCATTGTTATGCACCAATTTCAAACCGATATATCTGTACGTTTATTTTATAAAGTGAGATATAACTTTTTGAACTTATGTCTATGTCATTTACCTGTATCAGTTGATAGTTAGGTAAGGTGCATTCAACGACGGTGTAATTTTTCTTAACCATGGTACAGTTTTCAACCTTCGACGCACAGGGTTTGAGTTGTTAAACTCAGTGGATTTATACAAAGTATTGTATGTTGCCCGATGTCCGTTAGGACAATGGGGTTGGTACTCGTACTATATTCTATTTACTCATGATTTCTCTGATTTTAGACAAGTATTTCATTAAAATACAAGGTCCAAATTTTGAGAAGTTATAGGTATAAGAATAAGGTAGATAACCATATGATGCAAGTATCAGAATTCTTCAAGGTGATCGAAAATGTAGATACTTGTGTTTGGTATTCCGTTGTGAGTAATAGTTTTGAGAACTTGCTTTTCTTTCAGGTTACTCATACGTGAATGTATTCCTAGATGAGTAATGATGTATGGCCTTCTTCCATTTGGTTGATATGCACTAGAAACGGCTGCATGATTTTTGAATCTGGTTCCAATTAAATTAGTGCATTTGTTTCTATATTGGATATATAGAATGGATTCATATCTTAACAATATTAAGGTATATGGATTTGTCCGGTTGATGCTTAAAACCAGAATCTGGACAAACTCAAAGCATGTTTCAGTAATGGCAGTTTGTGGGTTATCCCGGGTTTTAACGAGGGTTAACTTTCTACCATATGGAAGATCAATAGTTATATTGTTATTGACTCGCCACCAGTTTTAGTAAAATGGATTCTTTTCAGAAAAAATTAGTGGGAGTATGGTAGAACTGGAAGTGATTCCAGAACCACTAATGATTACTAAAAATTTAGTAGAACCTAAAGATTCAAATGGTTTAGATGATCCATTAGCCACTCTGTAGATTTGGTGGGTAACCTCAGGCACCCGAGAGGTACTTCAGTCTCCTCAAAGACAGTGACAGGGAGGTTTTTGATTACCTAAACTTGACACTACTGCTGTTCTAGACTATGGGTTCTGGCAGGAGGATGTGTATAACGTCATTCTAAATTAGTTTTAGAAGTGCACGTGTATATGACTCTGCCAGAGGGTTGTTGTAGTCAGTAGGAGCAGCGGAAGCATAGTGCACAAGTAGCTTATGTTTATTTATAGACTAAAACATGTATAGTGGAGATAGATCATCTAGTTTTGATGTAACAGTCATAGAGTTTGACTTCATCATACCAAGAGATGGACCTGGTAAGAAGGTAGTAGGGAGAGATGTCCTGGTATTTGGATGACATGCTCTTGATAGGAAGTGATATTCCTATACTACGATCGGCTATACTGTGGTTGTTACAAGGTGTTATCTCTGCATAGAATCTGGATAAAATATCAGGGATTTTGGTGAGTAGATCTATGGTTTTAGATCTAGATTTGGGAAGTGTCCCAATTTGGGTACTTGACACTATTCTAAAGTGTTTTAGAATGGACGACTCCTGGCATGGTGGTGTACCTGCAGGTGATGGAGTCACCCTCTCTAAAGAGATGTCTTTTAGACTGATAAGGAGAGGAATTTGTTTGATTGGCATATCACTTGCTTAGGCAATTGAGTCAATCATGAGATATCAAGTACAAAACCTGATATTGATTTTGCACAGGCTGCAATAAGTTATGAACATAAGTTGATGTTCTTGGTATATGGTAATGGCAGCCTCCTTCAGGAGACGGTTATCATTTCAGGCTTCCAAGATGACCTGGATGACAGAGTGACTGTCAGAGTTATAATTTTCCCTCTTTTGAGGGACAGTATGTTGGACAGGTTGTCCAAGCGAATACTATAGAAGGCATGGCGCAAGATACTAATTAAATTCAGTGGATGATACAGTTTAAGAAGTTTGTTGTATTTTGAGTTCATTTGTGAACTGGGTCTCATCAGATATCCAGAAAAATTCTAAGACAGGTATTGCTCATTTCGGGAGATAGTCTTTCTCCACGAAGTTGAGATATAGAGAGACATAAAAATAGAAACATTGGAGCGGATCCACTCACTGAGGCTATTTCTCGAATGCGATAGTTTCACAAACGAGCTTTGTGAGACCGATTAGTAGAGAAGTTTGGTGTTTAGTATCACACGAGCTGTGAGTATGCGACACCCCAATTATTAGCCTTAAGTGCAAGTAGGAGATTGTTGGCTATAGTGCCCTCAAAGAAATTATTGTAATCACAGGCAGGTGATTATGATGATTGAGAAAGGACCTATACGGATAGAGCAGTCTTACTCAAGATGATAGTATGCTATCTGGTTTGCCTTTATCATCATGTACATACATTATGTGGTATTACATATCACTATTACATATTGATAGAGACCATAGGATTCTTGCTTGACTACCAGCATTATGATGGAGATCATATACATGGGAGCTGAAGCACATCCTTAAATGTCCCTGGTCATGGGAGTATCGAGACTGGGCATTGATACTCCAGAGTAGACTAGTGTGTATTTATCGAGACCCTGACGAAGGGCGGTGGCCGGTCTCACAAACCATTGGTGTCAGTTTATCACCTAAGATAGTATCCAGGTGCTCATTGGGTTATGAGTACACTGGACGGAATCGCCAGGAACATGCTAGTTAGTATTATACCTATTTTCAGATAGCAGTTCCTAGGTGACATGTGTACAGGTTAGTCTGTCGACCTGAGATCGTCATTTGTCTCGTGTGAGTTCCTAATGTGCTTTGATTACTGCCCTACCACGGCTCAAAGGAGTCGTGCAAACAGGTTTTAGTCGGGTACAGTCACAAGCCACATGGAGGAAGTGAGCGGATCGTCGGGGATTCGCCTCTCCTGGTATTGGGGGTTGATGTCGCATAGTGCACGGGTGGCCATCACCAGAAATTCTTGGACAAGGTAGTCGAGAATTACTAATTTGGATCAGTAGTTTCTCATTTCGTGATGGGCTTCATACCGACACGAAATATTGCGTTATTAGGGGTTTAATTTTATCCACCCCCTAGACTCGATATGTGATACTCTTAGACGAATGGACCGGACTATACAGAGATTGTCACTGACATGCTCAGTAGGGGTTCGGATGATTTTTCTCGTCGGCCTCCCTTCGCTCAATACCGGGTAGCCGTTACGTACAGCTAGTGCCGCTGACATGCTTGTGGTTAAACCCACTGCCAGCGTATTGATGAGTTTTTAGAGTCCCACACAGAAGGATTCCCTGATTCGGGCAAAACGGTGTAGAGGCCGTATGGTTTTACGGCAGGGTTCGATCATATACGTGCACTTATGCACGTATTATGATTCGGACGGATAATACTAGTGGGCTTTGGTTTAAGCCGGATTCTAATATTATTTTGTTGGATTATTTTCGTCTCTTTCTATTCGTATTTTTTAGAATATGGATACATGTATGTATATACGGATGATGGGTATTCTTGTAATTTATTACAAGGGTGCTTCTAGAAGATACCACCTCATTTAGTTTTAACCATTTAGGATTAAATGGTTTATGAGGTGGAGGGATGATGTGTTATGTGCATTTATTGCAGCATGGCTCACTTGGTGACTCATGAGGTGACTCATGAGTTACTATTGTGGCATGCTTGATATTTGTGTGGGGTTGTGAGATATTTTGTGAGGATGATTCATTACTTGAGCTTACAACACTTAGCCATATTTTTTTTGAGTTGGATTTTCTTCATACTCTCTCATCTCCTCAAGCTTCTTCTTCTACCTCCATCCTAAAAGTCTCATGAGTTGAGAAACCTAGGGTGTCATGAGACAAATTAATCCATCATTAGACTCTATATCCTCTAGGCTATCTAGTTTAGCGAACTAGGTACCTCGGCTATAAGGTTGGAGCTCGAACTACATATCCCCAGGTGGATCATCTTTGATGGAGGGAGATCGGAGGCCAGACTCGATCCATGGCGCCTAGGAGCTTATGTAGATGGTAGAAGACCGAAGGACATGTATCATTCGGTATAACACTTCTATCACTTAGTTAAGCTCTTTACTAGTTTGCTAGTTTAGGGTTTATGGTTCGATTCGGGCGAGGTTTTGTTAGCGCCAATTTAAAACGCCAGATTATGTTCCGCACCGGCCGCATTAGATGGCCAGGGCGCCAGCGAAACCCAACACTTGCTCCCATCTTTTAGGAAACGGGGTATGACAACCGCGACCTTATCCCTCAATGCCTCACTGTGCAAATCTGCCTTGACATCTTTCAAAGATAACTTTTCTCGACCATACACTATAGATTTGACAAACTGGCCGAACTCGGTGATCAAAGAGCACAGTAAAATCATTTCCTAATCTTCCCCGTTGATCTTCACCTCTATATTTTGCAAATCCATCATAATTTGATTGAGCTCGTCGATGTAGTCTCTGAACTGTTAGTTATATGTATGCCCTAGAGGCCATTACTGTACATGATTGTATATTATAATGGATGCTTGGATATATATAGAGAGAATTTTTTTGCTCGACATGATAGTATGCTATCTGGTTACTCTTTATCTTAACATGTACACTTGTATCATTATACTGTCTCTCCGTTACATGTTGATAAAGCCCTTAAGATGTGTACTTGAATACCAGGACTATGATGCAGATCATACTAGTGGGGCCAGGGTAGTTCACAAGTTCATCTTTTAATTGTTCCTAGTCGAGAAAGTATCGAGACAGGGCATCGATATTCCAGAGTAGACTGGTATGTACATTTCTTGATCCTATATGGGACGATGGTTAATCCCAAAGCCATTGGTGTTTGACATCAAAGATTGCACACATGTGCTCATTGGAGAATGGGTACATCGAACAGGACTCACCGAGAACTCCTACATGGTATTATACCTATCACCAGATAGCAGTTCTCTGATGACACTGGTACTGGTTAGTCTGTAGATCCTAGTTTGTCATAGAGTCTTGTGTGATTCCCACTGTGATTTGATTTCCTCTCTACTACGCTCAAGAGAGTCGTGCAAACAGGTGGATTTTGGGTACAGTCCCGATTCACATGGAGGCAATGAGCGATAGGAGGGGTTTCGTCTCTCCCGGTATTGGGAGTTGATATTACGCTATGCTCGATTGGCTATAACAGGAAGTCCCTGGCCAAGGCTGATGATGAGATTTACTGGTAAGTGTTATCAGTATTTTCTTGACCCGTTATAAGCCTCACATCGGCATAACTTATCAAGTTATTGGGGTCTGACGTTTACTACCCCCAGACTCTATATGCGACATATCAGACGAAGAGACCAGACTGTACGGTAGTGTTACTTACTGGACTCGCGGGAGTTTAGACAAGCTTGCTTATTGATCTTCTGATCGCTCAATACCTGGATAGCTGTTACGTCCAGCTAGTACCGCTGACGGCTTGTGGGTGATTGATATGATCATTACCTACTACTGGCATATTGACGAGTCTTTAGAGTCCTACACAAAGGTTTCCTAGCTCAAACAAAACGAAGTAAGGCACATATGTGATATGTGCGGGACCGAGATTAATACGCGTATGTGATACAGTATTCTAATTTCGCGATATAGGTTATATGTGATATAACCGGATTACAGAATCAAGTGTTGACTCAATAATTTATTATATGTATATTTGATATACTTATAAATGATATTAGTCGGTTGTATGTGATATAGCCGGATTATTAAATCAAGTGTTGATTTAATAATTTAATATATAATTGTATATTTGATATATTGATATATATTAACTAATATTAGCTCACTTAAGAATTTCATTTCTACAACTACATTTAAATATATATGAGATATATATTAATATATTTACTTTTGTGTCATGCTAGATGATACATTGGACATGGATGTTTGAGACTCATGCCAAACTAAAGATAATTTGGGTGATTAATTATTAAGGGAAAAATCAAAATTAGGTAGAAATTAGTATGGCTTAAGACTTGTGGAAGCATGTAGAGGCCTTGACTAATTCCACTAATTTTGTTTTACTTTAGATATTTTATAACCCAACCATTATCTTTTAGCCATGGTTAACTCTCTAAAAATATCTATGAGATATTTTCTTCACCATGGTTCATCACTTAATCTTCTTCTTCATCTCATTTTTCTTCTCTAGCTTTTGATGAAGTGAAGAAAGAAAAAGAGAAAAATAATTCTAAAGTGAGCAAAATACCTACTTCATCAATCTATACCAAACTAGATATTTAGTAAAGGTTGTTTACTTCACTAATTTCTCAATTAGTAAAGAGGTAGCTTGAGTTAGAGATTCCTCAAGGTAGATCATCTTCGGCCTCGAAGATCCTTAAGCAAGCTCGTTCCTTTCGCCTAGTAGAGCCTAAGAAGAGTTCGGGGACCACTACTTGGAGCTAAAGGACTACTACATGGAGCTTTAGAAGTGAAGGACCGGTCTACAAAGGTTGTATTTCTTGTTCACTTAGTGTAAAGTTTGTTTACATGCTTTATAAAACCCTAATTCTCTAGTTCGATTCTACGTTTGCGTTCCTTAACACTCTAGATTTTTTAAAATTGCATACTCGATACTTGCTAAAAGCTAGTGGTCATGCTAAGAAACTCCAACATTGTATCAGAGCCAAGCTAGAGTATTAGGAGTGGTCTAAGTGTAGTTAAAGTGTTCCATCGACTTTTCGAAACACTAAAATCCGAGTTTCTGTAAAAATTTTAGAAAGGTTGGAATTTTTTAGTTTAAAAATATGCAGAAAATTGTGCAGGGTTTCCTATGGATCCCCAAGAAGAACGAGCGCCCAACATGACCAAACGGCAACACAACCGCGATAAAACCATGTGTTTAGTCGCGGTTCTGCAGCACAGTTGGTGAGGCAGGGACTCCCCCTTCTTGTGCTGCTCCGTAGGTACATTTGGCACTTTATGGGTATTTTCAAATGAGACTCAAGTGTTGAGGTCTCTGAGATTCGTGGGTGTTTGATGAATCAATCGAAATGTCTAACATCGTCTAGATATCTGTGATTTGTGATACAATACTTGGAATCCACAATAATTAGTTTTGTGAAAACTGGTTAGTGTTTTGTAAATCTAGCAATTTAGTCTTATTCGATAGATTGCCACGGATTTTCGATTCAGATCAAAACTCTATCACAATCTCGTATAGTACGCGAACACTCACCGGGTAACAGTACTCGATAGCCACGCCCCATAGCCCCGATCAAGTGACTGTAGGAGAACCCCGTAGACAAAAGCATCCGTTCGGATGCTCACAGCCGCGGTGTTCCGCCTAAGTGCGCTTCGTCGACGGCATCGGGGGTGCGTCCGTCTACTAATGTTTCCGACGAGCATTCGATCATTTGTTGGGAATCTTATTGAATTGCCCGACTAGTTATTGAAAAGTGTTTTCAATTTGAGACTAAAATGCCGGGTTTATAGTGTTAGGCATAAAATCCGGAGTATGAGATATTTCAGGTTTATGATGTCTAAGGTGGTTGCGGATTCTAATTATTGTAGTTTTTCATTTCTTTTCTGCGACCGTAAGTGTAATATGTGGTGTATCGCCGGTTTCGTTGCTATACATCAACGATAATTGGGATACGCATATTTACTTACATTGATGATATGTGATATTATGTGTTGCTGTGATATGTTGTATTGGATCGTCGTGTTTGAATAGCCGGGGGGTTTTGCTGAGATGAGAGTTTTTTCATTTTCATTCGTGTAGAAATTTGTATGTAATATTCTTTTATTAGGACACTTCCGGGTTGAGAATGATGTCACCGTTGATGTATATTATTTACTTTTCCGCATTAGGATAGACCAAAGGTGGGGAACACTAGTAACCGGGTTCTAGAGTCCAGTGGGAGACCATCTCGAGGAGTCGAGACCGGGTCTCCAACTCTAGAATTGGCAGGGTTGCTTGCCGCTCTCGTAAAGGTCTAGGGATGTGGGTTTGGCTATTCATCACGACCGTGGAATCCGTGTTTTTTACTGGCTTGATTTAAAACACGGACCTCCTAATATATCCTATATTTCATATGTTGACTTCTGCTACAATATTTTGTGATGAGATCATATAACTATGTGAGACGAATGTTTTATTATATATATGATATATAATAAACATTGCTTATGTTTTTCATCTGTGCTAGCCCTGCCCCCACTCTATCGTTAGTTAAGTAACCTAACGGTGTATGACGGGACCCCGTGGCGAATGCGGATGGCATAAGCGTACGTTCTATTTTCGTTTCTTCTGTGAAGTTTAGGAAATATAAATGATGGGACTTCATTAATGAGATTAATGAAAAGGTAAGAAACCTAAAAATGTTGTAGAATAAAATTTTCAAAAAGGTAGCTCTAGTTCTTACTTTGCATAGTAATATTCCTTGAAGAATATTGATCAGTCGAAAATACTGTATTTTTAACACAACAATTTCCCTATCTTTTGCATTCATCTAGAGCTGTTCAGTTTGCATATTTCACATATTAGCAAAACAGTCATAAAATATCAGTTTGCATGTGTTATTCTTTAAAACCGGCACTATAAGGGAAATTGAATATATTTCATAGCATGGCATCATTCCTATATTGCGCAACTTGTGTTTCGAAGTCTGTGCAGGAAATTCCAAAAGATCGGTCAAATTTACATAACAAAGACTGATACATTACGCCAACTCAATGACCTGAGAACTGGTAGCAATCTAGAGGGAAATATTAAATTCAACATATCAGAAAAATGCCCAAGTGTCAGCGCAAGCAAGTACCAGAAGAAATAGGCACCAAGGCCCATAAAGCGCCGCGGATCCGCAGCGGGAGCCTGCTTGCGCCGCGGAACCGCGGTGATGTTGCCACGTCACCTCCTAAAATTTGCTGCAATATCCTTCTCTCAGTGGGTACACCTCATCATGACATGTCAAGTTCCAGAATTCTCTCGAAGCTTCTGCCAGATCAGCAAGGTTGATTAATTAAGCTAATCTTGATTAAGCTAATCAAATTCCTAACAAACTAGTTCTAGAAGCTTCCTCTAACTAACTACTTCTAGAAGCCTCTCTAGCTAACAAACTTTTGGAGGGAAATTCAAATTTGAACCCCAGATCTAGGGTTTTGGATGGTCTATAAAAGAGAGCCTAGATCTAGGGTTACTTCTTCTTCCTCAATCTTTAATCAATCAATCTTGGGGGTTAAATCCTAGAACTAATCTTCAATCAATAGTTAGTTCTTCCTCCTTCTACAAGTTTAGTGACAAGACTTGTGCCAAACCCTAACCCTAATTCAAACCTCAAATTCAAGATCCTTTGAGTTCTAGCGAGCAAGTCTTCAACCAACCTTTAGAAGCGAAGCCGGACTTCAACGTAGCACGAGATCCAAGCCGATCCACGACTCAAGGAGCCGATGCAACGCAAGATTCGACGATCAAAGTTCCTTCCTCTTGTAGTTCTTGAGAGTTGTAACTAATTATTGATATAATAAAGGTGAAGATTCTTTAAACTTGCTTATTTTTAATTCGAGCATTATGATCCGTATTCAATTCTTGAATGTATTCTTCCTGATGATGCTTGAGTAAAACTCCGCTCGTGGAGGAATCGAGATGATTGTAGAATGATGATGTTGATGAATCTTTAAATGTTTTCTTAAGTCTTAAAACGATTGTAAATTCTTGAAATTGAGTGATCGATGATCTAGATCGATGCGAAATGCATTCTTGATTCTTTTCGCACGATCTAGAGATCAACGATCGATCATTCGATTTCCTAGAAGCTATCTAGTGAATGTAATTCATCGAAAGGACAAAGGATGGGATGAGGAACCCTAATTCTTCGTAAGATCCTTGATCCTTGATGAATCTACATCGATTTAGCATCAATTCGTTAATGGATAAGAAACATTAATTTCTAGTCTTCTTCACATCTACGATCTAATCGATTCCTACGAGCTTTACTTCAAATCTTGAAACCTAAATTGATTGGAATTCTATCTCTCTTGATTCTTGATGTTTATCATTTTCTTGATTCTTGATTAGAATAGTTGATTCTTGAAACTCATCGATAAAAATCTTGAATCGTTTTCTTTTCTTTTTCTATTAAATTTTTGATTCAAACAAAACAAAATACGAACGAATCGCGCAATCCCTATGGACGATCCGCACTCGCTAACGCGCTATAATCCGACACCGTTATTGATTGCGGTCAAATATTTTTTGTTGTGATTTCATACAAGTTTCTAAATATCAACAACGGAAAATAAGATCAATCAAATGGCGTCGTTGCCGGGGATCGCGCGCTAATTCGTTCTTTATTTGAAATTTGAATTGAAAAGTTTATTCCATTATAATTTTTAGATCAAAATTCGTGCAAACACTAATACGAGTTGTTGTGATTTGTTGCGAGGAAATCTGGAATCATTGGAGCTATGGAAAAAAATTTCTGAAAAATCCAGAGAGCTTAGATGCTGAACAGAAATAGAGACTGAATTTTTTGTGCACTGATCTGTCTTAGCCACCACGGCTCAGCGGCATAAGGTGACTTAAACCGCAATTCCGCCGCGTGCTTGCATCCTCACTGTTCCAAAATTTTTGGCAACTCTCTAACTTTCTTATCTCTCTCCAAATCTGCTCCAATTAACATTTTGTGCAGGTTTCTTTGCAAATAAATCGCAGCGCCGCAAAAGCAATAAAAAATTTGTGCGTGTTTTTGATTTTTGGTTGTTTGCATATTAATACGGACATTAAGGGGCAAAGACCAAATCCAGATTAGGTGGGGAGTTCATTACCCTTCCTAAGCCCCAAAAATCACAAAATTTGCATCCGCATTGACCCTAATTAACAAAAAAAATATCTAGAGATGACTCTAAGGACCGTCGCGCTCACTTAGGATAAGAGAAGGCCGTGGGTAATTCATTGCTTATCCGTGTTTCTTTTGTGGTGTCTAAGGAAAGTGTGTCGAAAGCTAGTGGTTACTTAATTAGTCCCACTACTTACGTAGTAGAGAACCTCCCACTTACCTGGCACTTACCTGGCCACAGGAGAGACAAAGAGGCAGTGGAGGATTTATCCTGCGACTTGTCTTTTGGCAGTTAGGAGCGGTCTAGAGATTTGACCTAGGTGACCCCTAGAATTAGGGTTTTGCTTGTTGCATTTTGTGATTTGCATCATTTTTTTCAAAAAAAATCCGTCCATTTTTCAAAACAAACACCGCATTCATTCATTTCCCCTAATTATAAGTCACGATGCCACTTGTACTAACCATTTTTAGTGCAAGATAGGCTGGACACGGGATTCTAGTGCCCGTTTAGTCCGCGTTCCCCTGATCGACCCAAAAGTCGGTATTTCTACATTTACCTTTTCTTTACCCACCACCACACCCACATCGATGGATACATCTCCATCGAATTTCTTTACCACTACTCTTCCGCCGTCCGTTGGTGCGCAGAATCCACCTCGCATCTCTCTCCAAGAGAGGTGCTATCCTACACGAGGTCCCCTTTCCATCTGTCTTTCCATTCCACCAGCCAACGGGGAAAATTTTGAAATTAAACCCCAATACATCAACCTTCTACCAAATTTTCATGATCTCGAGTCTGAAGACGCATATGCCTTTATCACCAAATTTGAAAATGTATGCGCAATGATGGGTACCTTACAGCTTTCTATGGATGCTATGCGTCTACGTCTTCTCCCATTCACCTTATGCGATATAGCCGAGAAGTGGCTATATAACACTACCGCACATTCCATTTCAAACTGGGAAGAATTCGTAAAAGCATTCCTAAAGAAATTCTACCCACATCATAAAACAGCTCAAATCCGTAGCGAAATAAATCAATTCACCCAGCTTCCAAATGAACCATTTTCAAAATGTCTTGAATGCTTCAAGGATCTGTTAGTCCAATGTCCACATCACGGAATCCCGAGATGGGGACTGTGTCGAATCATTTATGAGGGCATTAATCCTAACACAAGACAGACCCTTGAATCCATGTGTCAAGGCAACTTCATGACCAAAGATGATGGGGAAGCCTGGAAATTTCTAGAAGATTTCGCTGAAAAATCTTTACAGTGGGAGGATGTGAGTCAATCGTTTAGGGATGGCAATAATATTTCCATAGGAGTTAGAGCTGACATTTCAGCTATGCAAAAGAAACTCGAGACTATGGAAAACAAATTTTTAGCCGCCCTAAGTCAAATGTCACTCTCCAAAACTGTATGTGGATGCTGTTCTGATCCTTCTCATTTGACGGAAGAATGTCCACTAAATTCTCCGTTTTAAGGTCATGAGCATACCAATGTCGCATTTCAAAGACCTAGAAACGATCCATTTTCTTCCACATATAATCAGGGTTGAAGGAATCACCCTAATTTTGCTTGGAACCAATCACAATCTCAAAACACGGTTCCAACCCAAAACAATTTCCAAAGGGTTTCTCCACCACAACAGCAACCACAACTTCAATTGAGTCAACACCCCTTCCAAGCACATAACTTTCAAAATCCGGTCAACACACCTGCACTGTCTAGTCCTTTACAGTTGACCGGGACTGATGAATCCTCTTCATTTGCACAATACATGAATTTGGTCTTAACAAATATCATGCAAGTTTCGGCTGAAATGAAGTCTTCTGTCGATAAAATTGAGAAAAACTCTGCGTCCCAAAGCGAGAGTATTAAATCGATGGAAGAAGAAATTGCACGGTTAAAAGCCGAAATGAGTGCAAGAGAGAAAGGGAAACTTCTAGCTCAACCCTTACCCAATCCTGGCGATTCACATCATGTGAATGCAATCACCACGTTGAGATCTGGAAGAGTGCTTGACAATCACGTTGGGGAAGAGATTGATGACACTGAAAAATGTATCAATGATACCCCGGCTGAGACCTTTCCCTCCACTTCTACTTCTAATTCTGACCCCAGTTCTTCTACCCCACCACCTTCTTGCGAGCATATTCTTCGTTTCCCACAAGGCTCGCCACCTCAGCCCATCTCTTCTAGTTCACCACGGACGATCCCCACATCTATTCTGGGATCAGGTCTACCCACACGATCTTCTCCATTGTTGGACCCTGACCTTATTGCCCAAGCTCCTTACCCAAATCGGTTAATGGGAAACAGACCAAGTCCACAAATGGAGAAGATCACTAAAATGTTTAAACAGGTTAACATCAACATCCCTCTTCTAGATGCTATCCAACAAGTCCCCGCGTATGCGAAAGTTCTTAAAGACTTGTGCACTAGAAAGAGGAAGAAACAAGTGCCCAAGAAGATATTCATAGCAAAGACTGTAGACACGGCTTTCCCCCAGCAATTACCGAGGAAACGTAAGGATCCTGGATATCCTACTATTTCCATTTCTATTGGGGAAAAACACATTAACCATGCTCTACTAGACCTTGGCGCAAGTGTTAACCCACTTCCTTTCTCAGTCTATGAGCAACTAGGAATCGGAGAGTTGAAACCAGCCCGTTGCACTCTCTAGATGGCTGACCGATCAATTACCAAACCTAGGGGTGAACTGGAGGATGTGTTAATAAAAATCGGGGAATTTATATTCCCTGTGGACTTTATTGTAATTGATACACAGCCTGTAGCGAACCCACAGAATCAAATTCCGGTGATTTTAGGTCGCCCCTTTTTGGCCACTTCCAACGCTATCATCAACTGTTGTAATGGTTCTATGACCCTATCCTTCGGGAATAGGTCAATAGAGCTGAACATTTACAAGTTGGGAAGTGTACCCTCCGAACCTACTGCTCATGTCTGTTCTGTCGACTTAATGGATGTCGACAGCAGCGAATTTGATGATCCTCATGATACTGATCTTGACTCTTTTCATACGTTATTGTTTGACCCAACTATATATCATACACATACGGACTCTTCCATCGAGTTGTCCGGGTCAAGAACTAACACTGATTATGAAATGTTTTTAGAGTCTGAAGATCACCCCGCGCATGGTGATGACATTATTCTTTGGGGTATTGATGAGACTTTTGAGTAGATCTTCGCTGATGAACTCGCATTTTTGAATGACACGGGTGTTGAGATGAATCATCTTCCAATCAATGAAATTGAACCTCCACCCCTTCTTCTGAACTGTAAAAAGAATGTGAGTAATCCATCACATGCACTGCATCGTCTCTCAAAAATGAGACGCACACACATTCTATTCCACCACTTAACCTTTCCCCACTTCTTCCTCCACCAACCAGAGCAATGCATTGATAAAAATTTTGAATGCTTGGTGTTAACCTTCGGTCTTTGCAAATCTTGGCATCGACCAATGATTTTTGACCCCCCTCATGTGATTTTCAAAAGATTAACATTGCATAACTCAAGTTTGGGGGGACATTTTTTCTGGCTCTTGAAAAGAAAATTTTTACAAAATGATGAGCCAAGAATAAGTTTGGGGGAGGATCTTCACTTAAATATTTTGCCCCCACTAATAAATTTCCTCCCAAACTTACAGGTTTTTTTTAGATTTAGCAGATGGCAACAGTGAGGACACTGTTGTAAAAAAGTTTGGGGGAGGTTTGTGCTTATTTTCGCATCATTTGCATCATACTTTGCATAAGCACGAAACATTTTGAGAACCTATTAAAATTTTAAAAAATTCAAAAAGATAAAAACATTTTTTGTACATAAATAAGATAATAAAAGATTAGATAGTGAAAAATTACATCCATGAGATTAGAAAAATTTAAGAAAACCAAGAAAATTAGAAGTTTTCTTATACGAACTAGTAATAAGTAGTTATGAGCCGTTGTCCCAAGGGTTAGTAAGATGAAGGAAGTCACTAATCTGAGGATAAAAATAAGTCTGAAAAATAGTTTTTATTCTGGAAGCCAAACATTTTGAACGTTGATACCCTGATATTCGCACTTACACATGTCTTGAAGCCTGGGATAGTAGAGGATACCTTGAAATGCTCTTGTCTAAAAGCCGATGTATGAAGGAAATAAAAATAAAAAAATGAAGAAAATATAAAAATGGTGAGAAAAATGGACACTGGTTTTGTTATCGCCAAGGCAGCAATAAAAAAATATAGCGAGAGTGCCTCTTCACCTAGTGCCATAAGGCCAACTGGTCTGGGAGTCACTGCTAAGCCTCAGGTGGTGCAAGACGAGGAAATACACCAAATAAGCAAGCACATGAGTAATCGGTCGGTTAGTACCTCAAGAAGTATTAACAGTCGCATGAAAGTGTGTGAGCAATCTCATCTAAATATTCATTAATTAAAAAGTACTAAGGCTGATGGGCAAGAGTATGATAGCTTGAATTGAATTCTCCGTGTGTAGGGATGTTCATTACACACATGCAGGGTTATATGATCGATGTTTGGAAGAAAGATAGGAATGAAGAATAAGATGATGTTTTATTGAGGGAGGATGTCATTTCTGACATCTTTTCATGACTATTAAGATAGGACTCATGACAACCGAAAAGCTAGCTTAGTTGGAAACCCTAATTTTCAAAGTCTTTCTTTTACAATTCTTTTCTTTAAATGTAATATTCATGATCTTCCTTTTATTATTGGATTTTGTGGGTGCAATCCGCTGAAAACCCTCAGGAGACAACACTCCTCCTACTAAGGATACCTAGAGGTTTAAAGGCTTGTTGCACGTGCTCAGTGCAATCGTGTTGCCTACGAAAGTGTGCTAGTTAGTTTTTCTCTTTCTTTATTTTCTCCTTCTTTTTAATAAAAAGTTCGCTCGAGACGATCGAAAATAAGTTTGGGGGAATTTGATCAGTCGAAAATACTGCATTTTTAACACGGCAATTTCCCTATCTTTTGCATTCATCTAGAGCTGTTCAGTTTGCATATTTCACATATTAGCAAAACAGTCATAAAATATCAGTTTGTATGTGTTAGTCTTTAAAACCGGCACTATAAGGGAAATTGAATATATTTCATAGCATGGCATCACACCTATATTGCGCAACTTATGTTTTGAAGTCTGTGCAGGAAATTCCAAAAGATCGGTCAAATTTACATAACAAAGACTGATACATTACGCCAACTCAAAGACCTGAGAACTGGTAGCAATCTAGAGGGAAATATTAAATTCAACATATCAGAAAAAGGCCCAAGTGTCAGCCCAAGCAAGTACCAGAAGAAACGGGCACCAAGGCCCATAAAGCGTCGCGGATCCGCGGCGGGAGCCTGCTTGCGCCGCGGAACCGCGGTGATGTTGCCACGTCACCTCCTAAAATTTGCTGCAATATCCTTCTCTCAGTGGGTACACCTCATCATGACATGTCAAGTTCCAGAATTCTCTCGAAGCTTCTGCCAGATCAGCAAGGTTGATTAATTAAGCTAATCTTGAAAAGCTAATCAAACTCCTAACAAACTAGTTCTAGAAGCTCCCTCTAACTAACTACTTCTAGAAGCCTCTCTAGCTAACAAACTTTTGGAGGGAAATTCAAATTTGAATGCTAGATCTAGGGTTTTGGATGGTCTATAAAAGAGAGCCTAGATCTAGGGTTACTTCTTCTTCCTCAATCTTTAATCAATCAATCTTGGGGGTTAAATCTTAGAACTAATCTTCAATCAATAGTTAGTTCTTCCTCCTCCCACAAGTTTAGTGACAAGACTTGTGCCAAACCCTAACCCTAATTCAAACCTCAAATTCAAGATCCTTTGAGTTCTAGCGAGCAAGTTTTCAACCAACCTTTAGAAGCGAAGCCGGACTTCAACGTAGCACGAGATCCAAGCCAATCCACGACTCAAGGAGCCGATGCAACGCAAGATTCGACGATCAAAGTTCCTTCCTCTTGTAGTTCTTGAGAGTTGTAACTAATTGTTGATATAATAAAGGTGAAGATTCTTTAAACTTGCTTATTTTCAATTCGAGCAATATGATCCGTATTCAATTCTTTAATGTATTCTTCGTGATGATGCTTGAGTAAAACTCCGCTCGTGGAGGAATCGAGATGATTGTAGAATGATGATGTTGACGAATCTTTAAATGTTTTCTTAAGTCTTAAAACGATTGTAAATTCTTGAAATTGAGTGATCGATGACCTAGATCGATGCGAAATGCATTCTTGATTCTTTTCGCAGGATCTAGAGATCAACGATCGATCATTCGATTTCCTAGAAGCTATCTAGTGAATGTAATTCATCGAAAGGACAAAGGATAGGATGAGGAACCCTAATTCTTCGCAAGATCCTTGATCCTTGATGAATCTACATCGATTTAGCATCAATTCGTTAATGGATAAGAAACATTAATTTCTAGTCTTCTTCACATCTACGATCTAATCGATTCCTACGAGCTTTACTTCAAATCTTGAAACCTAAATTGATTGGAATTCTATCTCTCTTGATTCTTGATGTTTATCATTTTCTTGATTCTTGATTAGAATAGTTGATTCTTGAAACTCATCGATAAAAATCTTGAATCATTTTCTTTTCTTTTTCTATTAAATTTTTGATTCAAACAAAACAAAATACGAACGAATCGCGCAATCCCTGTGGATGATCTGCACTCGCTAACGCGCTACAATCCGACACCGTTATTGATTGCGGTCAAATATTTTTGGTTGTGATTTCATAAAAGTTTCTAAATACCGACAACGGAAAATAAGATCAATCAAATATCCAGCACCTCATTCGATGAGGAAAGAGCCTAGATCCCTTCACCGGGAGTGACCACTTTAGCAAAAGCTAGCAGATGCTACAACCCACTCGGTTTATTTTGAAAAAACAATCGATTTTAAAAGCGGAGCTTAAACGACTCCTTTTCAAATCACTTGATTCTACAATGATATCAAGTTCATTACGCAAAAGGTTTTCTTAAAACCTGTCGTAGCCCTCCATCATTTCAGATAAGTGATGTTTGGTATTCATGCTATGTTTGTTGACTATGTTAAGGTGTAGTGTGTCGTAGCTAATTAGTGCTTATCTACCGCATTTGATGCGATTGGATTAGGGTAGTCGTATGACTTTGTTGACCTTGTTAAGGGTCGTACAGGTGGGTTTAATTCAATCACGAAATGACGGATAGAACTTGACTAGCGCTTATGATTTGTTAACCTTGTTAAGGTCATAAGTTGCTAAGGGTAATAACAGATATTAGGAATTTCAAGTGTTGAAATTTGCAATGAGATTGCATACCTTTTATGAGATTGTTGGATCCCGATACCCACTGCGAGTAAGAGTTACTCTTGGAAGAGTTTTGCACTTTACAATTAGCTAATCTAGTAGGTGTCTAAGAAAGGTGTTAATGGGGTTATGCCCCTGCGGAAACGAGGTTATTTAATTAGTTCCATGCGAAAGCACGGGGAGACTCCCTCGGAGTACCAATACCTACTTGGCCGAACGATTGGCGAACTTGTAGGGTGTAATTAATCCCGGCTAGTCTTACCTTTTAGGGTTTGAAGGAAGATTTGATAAAAATAGTAGGAGCCATCCTAATTAGATAAAATAATAACCAATCTAATCTTGCAAGAGCATACACTAAAAGTGTTTTCTTCTCTCTCTCTAGGTAGCGACCATAACACGCCTTAATCAAGATAATAATATTGATGTATTAACCGAACCTGCTTATTATACTGAGCTGGAGAACGTTGGTTCCGCTCTATCTTATAACTGTTATAAGTCTGAGCAGAAAATAGGGGAATATCCGGATTCCCACACGACCCGAACGAGGAATGAGCATGTTGATGCATTTTCTTCGAGTGTGTTCATTACTGAGAATTGTTTCTCTGTACACTCTACGTCCTTGGTATTAGATACCGGATCAAGATCCCACATATGTAATATGTTACAGGGGCTTAAGAGAGGTAGAGAACTGGGAAAAGGTGATCATTCTCTAAAAGTAGCGAATGGTGCATGATTAGTGTCAAAAATATAAGTTTACCGCAATCAGAAACGGCGTCGCTTCGCAGCTAGCCGGTGAGTACGGGTCGATCCACAGAGACGGGTAAATTTCTTTTATATGTTTTAACGAGTTGATTCAAAATGTCGTTTTGGTTGGTTTATAAAAATCTATAAAAACTGGATCTAATTAATCTAATTAAGAGTCTCGCTAGGGTTAGGCTTAGGGGAAGTTTTGGAGATTAACGTTTTCCTCACCGCTTTCAATGCCTTCTTTTTTTAGATCTATTAGATGTTACGGTAATTATTAATAAAGTGGATCCGAATCTTTTGGGAAGATGTTCTTCCTCTAGATTCGTATCCTTCCTTTGTTGATAATTACCCTAACCCCCATAGAAAACGCACGCAACCGGCCCTTTATACTACGGTTCATCGTTACCTCGAGGGGTAGGATGCCGCAGGGAGCGGTTGTGCGCGTATGCATGGAGTTCTAATTCATTAGGTGAAGGTGGTATTGAAAGGGGTGAGAGATCTCATCTCTCAACCCTTTTCCTATGGCTAACCCTAACAAGCGAGGAGATTACTCGCTCATTAGGGGATGAGAAAACATTTTAATTAAAGGAACAGAAATAAAATTACTTACTAATTCGATGGCTCCCTCCAAACAAGAAGAACAGATCTGAATAAACTCCCAGAAAGTCTGAATTTTATTGATTGAAAAGAGGCATAGGGTTTTACAGATTTGAGATTACAATTTATAAGTAAACAGGTAAAATTAAGGTTTCAGAGTCTCGCGCATGTGCAATTACAGATATGCCCTTGAAAAATCCCAACACCCGCACCGACGCACCGACACGAGGAAAATACACCGACACGGGCTCTGAATGGCCGCGGATCCGCGGCCCTTTGGTGGACTTGGCTCACCAAAATTCTGGGCTTGGCTCACCATCTTTTGGGCTTCTTATTTTTATACTTTGTTTTCTCTGTTGGCTTCTTATCCTTCT
This sequence comes from Agapanthus africanus, assembly GCA_030015575.1. Taxonomy (NCBI): domain Eukaryota; kingdom Viridiplantae; phylum Streptophyta; class Magnoliopsida; order Asparagales; family Amaryllidaceae; genus Agapanthus; species Agapanthus africanus. The sequence goes on from JASDDO010000031.1 coordinate 571,746,586, forward strand.
CCAGATCCTCAGTGAAAACTTGTAAGGATTTTTTTTGACCGTTTCACTTTCGTCTTTTTGGACCTTGCACTGTTCTTCGTCTCGGCTTGAGTAAGATCCGTCTGTTTGTTGGTCAAAAGTCCCTTTTTCTGTCGTTTTGTATCGTTTTCACTGTATTTGCTCCAGAAACCTGTATCCTGTAATATGCAACAAACGTGCATCAAGAGTACCTGTTTATTTATAAAACGGATAAGAATAGGGGAATGAAGAATGCAATATTATGGTCTGAACAAATACCCCCAAACTTACCTTTTGCTCGTCCTCGAGCAAACTTATTATTTTATTCTCTAAAATCCTAACCACACTTTCGCAGGGAAACGCGATTGCACTGAGCACGTGCAACAAGCCGTTAAACCTCTAGGTGTCCCTAGTAGGAGGAGTGTTGTCTCCTGAGGGTTTTCAGCGGATTACACCTACAAAATCCTATCAACTCGGTCCATTTACTATTGTTCTCCAATTAGGTTTTCTAATAAGGAATTCTATTATCGTCGACCCGTAAATTATCCACTCATATTCTTCACACTTCCTCATCATTTAACTTAAGATTATATATATCCTATAGACTTACTTAGCTTTCGGCATCTCCTAAGTTTTCCTTCTAGGATTACATCTCTACTCAGGAATTTCTATCAACTCTATTAAAGATACAAGTTTTATTCTTCATTCCTTTTTCTCATCTAAACACCAATCACATACCCCTACGTGTGTGTATAAGTCACCCCTACACTTGGAAATTCAAATTAAGCAATCAACCCCTTGTCCGTTGTCTAAAGTACTAATTAGTTGGTGAATTTAAATGAAATTTGCTTACACATCCTTCATGTGACCGTTAATACTTCTTGAGGTACCAACGACCGATTACAAAATGCGTTTGCACTTTAAAGTGTACTTCCTAGTCTTTGCAACACCCAAGGCTTTAGCAGTGACTCCCAAACCAGTTGGTCTAAGGCACTAGGTGATGAAGCACCCTCGCTAAATATTTTTCTATTTTTACAGCCTTAAGTAATCACAAAAACCAGTTTCCATTTTTTTTCTTTATTCACTTTTTTTTCTTTTTATTTTCATTGTGCTAAGGACTTTAGAAAAGAGTATTTCAAGGTCTCTTCTACTAATCCAAGTTTCAAGGTGCGTGTTTGTGCATTTTGTAGGGTATATGTTTTCAGAATCTAGACTTAAGCTAGGAACTATTTTTCAAACTTATACTCTAATAAGAACATCAATACTCTTCTTTTATTTCGACTTAGCCCAAGAAGTGAACCCAAAATTTGCCTATTTCTAAATAAATTACAAGACATATACTTTCTACCGTTAAACTTTAAGGAATGTTATCTTTAGGGTTTTTAATTCATTAAGTCTAAGATCTAGTTGTTCCTAGCCAGTTAACCTATTTGTCAAACTCATGTCAATTAGCCAAAATTGAATACATTAATTTTTATAATTTTGAAATTTTGAAATTTTTTATGGGTTTTCAAATAAGTATGCAAATGCAAAAATATGTACAAATGAAATGAATGCGAAAGAAGAAGACGTACCGAGCATACCCCCAAACTTGAACTTGACAGTGTCATCACTGTCATGCTAAACCAAGAGGTTCAGAATGCCGATACTTCCCTGTTTATTTATTTATAATTTTTTATTGTTAAGAAAAACAAAAATATATACAAAAAAGGGCCCTCCCCCAAACTTCATTTAAACTATGTTAGACATAATTGCCGAACTTTGCATAGGCCAAAAGTCAACACCACCCAGTTGAAAAATTTAGCAGTAAAGAGTATTGGTTGGTGGAAGAATAAGTTGTGGCGGTCCAAAAAGAATTGGGGAAGATAGAAGTGGTGGTATGGAAGGTGTGGAAGAGAATATACATGAAGTGGTGATGCATCAAAACGAGAATGCAAATGATCAGCAATCAGTGGAGTGTTGGCATTCTCGTAGCTAATTAAAAGAAATGGGGGTATTTCAACTTCTAAAGGAGGAGGTTGACTCACCACAATACCACCAAGATGTTCCTGTGGGTCCTCTAGTGACTTGGCATCATCTATCAATTGTGTATGATATTCAATTATAAGGGAACTGATTTCCTCGATGTCCGCCATAGTCCAACTGAAAACTTGCCGCCTATCTTGTAAGACTTTTAAAATAGCGTTCTCTTGCTCGAAGGCTAGAGAGGCTGATATTATAATGGGAAAAGTCTCATTCTCACCTATGTAAGCATATCTAAGGTGAGACGGCAAGGGCGTGAGTTCGAGTTTTGGAGGCAAAAGAATCATTGTGGAATCTACCTCGAACTCAAAGGACTCCAACACAGGTTCGAAATCACTGCAAACAACCGATTCGGGTGGTTCGACTAACTCATCAACAAATTCAAAAGACTCATATTCGGGCTGAGAGTCATCATCATCCGAAAAAGTGAAACGTTCATAATCCATATCGGTTGTGTCAATGGTGGTAGGCTCAAGGAGGGACGCACTAGTGGCGTCAAAACTGTTTTCATCAAATAGAAATCTTTCAAGCTCGCAGTCCTCCTGCGTGATTTCGTGAATAGAGCAAACTTCTCGTGTACTACTTTTAGGCACCGGGAGCAGACTTCCCATCTTATAAATATTGAACTCACTAGACATCTTCCCAAAGGATAGAGTCATGGAGCCATTGCGACAGTTTATTACAGCATTGGAAGTGGCCAAAAATGGTCGACCAAGAATCACCGGAATTTGGTTTCTTGGGTTAGCAACAGGTTGTGTATCCATAACGATAAAATCAACGGGGAATATGAACTCCCCGACTTTGATCAACACATCTTCTAGTTGACCCCTTGGATGGGTGATTGATCGATCAGCCATTTGGAGAGTGCAACGAGTGGGTTTCAACTCTCCAACCCCTAATTGTTCGTACACGGAGTAGGGAATCAGGTTAACACTAGACCCAAGATCTAAAGTGCTCGATTAATTTTCTTATCCCCAATTGTGATTGAAATAGTAGGACAGCCGGGGTCCTTTCGTTTTTGGGGTAAGGTTTGATGGTGGTTAATAGCATTGCTCACTGCACTAGCCACTAGCACTTTCTTAGGTACTTGAGATGCCTTTCTCTTCGAGGTGCATAAGCCCTTTAAGATTTTTGCGTATGAAGGGACTTGTTGGATTGCATCCAAGAGAGGTATATTTATGCTAACCTGCTTAAATATCTCCACAATCTTCTCCACTTGTGCATTTGGTTTATTAGGACTCAACCTGTTTAGGAATGGAGCACTCTGAAAATTCGTTGAGTCAAATGTCTGTGGAGTAGAATGTGGAGTAGGAACGGATCCCGGTGTAGATGTGTTCATGTTGTGAGAAATGGGTCCGTTCGAGCTAGAAGAAGTAGAGCCATGTGAAGGGTGGAAAATAGGCTCTAAAGAAAAAGGTGAAGAAGGAAGTGAAGAAAATGAAGAAGGGGAAGATGACGATGGAGAAAACGAAGAAAAAGAAGAACCACCAGCGGGGATGTCATCACTAGTTTGCAACTCTCTTCCGGATCTCAACGTGGTCACCGCATTTACATTGTGATTGTGATATGCGTTTTGTGGTGACCGGGATTGGGCAATGGTTGAGATGGAAGCTTTCCCTTTTCTCTCTCGCTCAACGCAGCAGTTAATTGTGCAATTTGTGCCTCAATAGATTTGATACTTTGATCGTGTGAGGCGTTGTTATTCATTAAAGATTGAACATAACTTTCGAATCTTGCTGCGGATTCTGTAGATTGCTTGAGAAATGCTTCTAGACTTTTCTCGAGCGAGATAACCTTATCATCATTAGGTTGAACCAAATTGTTCGTTTGATTTGTATAAGGTTGTTGTTGGAAAAGTTGCTGGTTTTGAGTTTGTGGAGGTGCTTATTGTTGTTGTGGAGGAGGTCTTTGAAAATTGTTATTCCCTTGGAACTGTTGATTTGGGTGACTCCTCCACCCCTGATTGTATGTCGAAGAGTACGGATCGTTTCTTTGTCGTTGCTGAAATGCAGCATTGACTTGATCCTGTCCTTGAATAGGTGCATTATAAGGACACTCTTCGGTTAGATGTGATGGATTAGAACAATAAGCACAAACAGTTCGTGTGGGTAGAGTAGGGGCAGGAGAAGACGTTGAGATTTTTGTCTCAATGGCTACTAACATTTTCATAAGTGAGGCCATCTCGGCCTTCATAGCAATCGACATATCTATTTGATGTATGCCTGTCCTAGATTGACCAACAGAAGAAGATGATGTGGTCTTGGTACTCTCCCACTAAATTGTTTGCTCACTAAGATCCTCAAGAAACTGCCAAGCTTCGTCGCTAGACTTGGAGAGAAAATGACCTTGACATATTGTTTCTAGCAACTGCTTCGTTGCTGCATTCAATCCCTCGTATAATGTTTGGCAAAGTTGCCAACTTTCTATCCCATGATGAGGGTATTGAACAAGTAGGTCTTTAAATCTCTCGAAGCACTTCCAAAATGGTTCGGAAGGAAGCTGTGAAAATTGTATAATCTCGTTACGGATTCTAGCAGTTTTGTGATGAGGATAGAACTTTTTCAGAAAAGCTCTCACAAACTCGTCCCAATTTCTAATGGAATGTGATGCGGTGCTGTATAGCCACTTCTCGGCTAGGTCACATAAGGTAAAAGGAATGACCCTTAGCCTTATTGCGTCATCACTTAATTGGGTTGTCTTCATCATAGCGCACATATTTTGGAATTTATTAATAAAAATATACGCATCTTCGGATTCCAAACCATGAAACTTAGGCAGCATATTGATGAAGTGTGGTTTTATTTCAAAGTTGTCCCCATTTGCCGGTGGGGGTGAAAGACATGTAGGTAAAGAAGTGCGGACGGGGTAGAAGAGATCCTGGAGCGCGACTCGTGCGGGCGTTACAACAGGCGGAAGATTCGGGTTATTCGCACCTAACGGAGGTGGAATCATTCCCGTCGGTAAGGTGTCGTTGGGGTTGAATCCCGACATACCTTCAAAAGAAGAATCTGAAGGTGGAGGTAAGGAAATGGACGGAATGTCGACGAAGGGTTCATCGAAGGGTTTGTCGGTCGGTACCAACGAAACACGGACTAATCGGGCGTTAGTATCCCTAGTCCAAAGTGACATACACTAAAGGAGTAGTGCAGTCAGAAAAAGGAAAAAAAACAGAATGTGGGGGTAAGATAACGTCAATGAGAAGAAGTGAGTTGCAAGTTTTCTTAGCGGCAAGTAGCAAGTTTTGAAAAGATTTTTCTTTATTTTTTTTTAATTTATGTGAGAGTTTTGCAAAAAGGTTTTTGAAAAGGGACTCGTGACACAAAATGTATCAACCGCACATGCACAATCAGGCCTAGATCTAGGGTCGCCTAGGTCTGCTAGACAGCTCCTAACTAGGGCTAGAAATAGGACTTCAAACAGCCTCTTCACGGATAAGTACGGCCAGGTAAGTAGGAAGAAACCACCACTACAGTGGGCCTAATTAATAACCACTAGCCTAGACACCGCAATGTCAGTTAGGATAAACGGTCGATACCTATACTAGTCTTTTCCTATTGAGCTCGATGTCCTTAGGTCTGAGTCTGGTCTTTTTTAATTAATTATGGCCGATGCAAAATGCTTTAGGTGTTTTCTGGGGTCCTGGGAAGGGTGATAAAATCCCCACCCAATCTGAGTTTGGTCAATTAGCCCCTCAGAGTCCGATTAAATTATGCAAAACAATACAATTTCACTTGCAATCAATTTTTAGCGCAGCGCAAAGAAACTTGCAGAAAATCTGTTATTTAGAAAGGGAGAAAGACTCTTTACGCAAAAAATTCCTGCAGAAAAATTTTTACAGAAAGATATATAGAGGTTGACAGAGGGGAGAAGTAGAAATCAAACCAGCAAAATTTGGTGCGCTGACGTGGCAGTCAGAGCGCGGAACCGCGGTCTGGGACCCCCCTATGCGGCGGAAACGCGGCAAGATGAGGAGATCAGGTTCTGAAAAAAATTGTACTGCTTCTCTGTCCAAATTCTCCTCTGTTCTTCTGCACCAACTTCTTTTTTGTTCTTCTGTAAATTTCCAGATTTGCAATCCTTCGCTGTTCCTGTAAGATTCAAACAATAAACCCTTCAAACAGATCAAAATTGATAATTTTTGTATTTTTTTATATTTTCAGATTTTTATAATTTTTAAAATTTATATCAACCCGAAAATTCATAAAAAGAAAAATTACGCCATCCCCGGCAACGGCGCCATTTGATTAGTGTCAAAAATATAAGTTTACCGCAATCAGAAACGGCGTCGCTTCGCAGCTAGCCGGTGAGTACGGGTCGATCCACAGAGATGGGTAAATTTCTTTTATGTGTTTTAACGAGTTGATTCAAAATGTCGTTTTGGTTGGTTTATAAAAATCTATAAAAACTGGATCTAATTAATCTAATTAAGAGTCTCTCTAGGGTTAGGCTTAGGGGAAGTTTTGGAGATTAACGTTTTCCTCACCGCTTTCAATGCCTTCTTTTTTCAGATCTATTAGATATTACGGTAATTATTAATAAAGTGGATCCGAATCTTTTGGGAAGATGTTCTTCCTCTAGATTCGTATCCTTCCTTTGTTGATAATTACCCTAACCCCCATGGAAAACGCACACAACCGGCCCTTTATACTACGGTTCATCGTTACCTTGAGGGATAGGATGCCGCAGAGAGCGGTTGTGCGCGTATGCATGGAGTTCTAATTCATTAGGTGAAGGTGGTATTGAAAGGGGTGAGAGATCTCATCTCTCAACTCTTTTCCTATGGCTAACCCTAACAAGCGAGGAGATTACTCGCTCATTAGGGGATGAGAAAACATTTTAATTAAAGGAACAGAAATAAAATTACTTACTAATTCGATGGCTCCCTCCAAACAAGAAGAACAGATCTGAATAAACTCCCAGAAAGTCTGAATTTTATTGATTGAAAAGTGGCATAGGGTTTTACAGATTTGAGATTACAATTTATAAGTAAACAGGTAAAATTAGGGTTTCAGAGTCTCGCGCATGTGCAATTACAGATATGCCCTCGAAAAATCCCAACACCCGCACCGACGCACCGACACGAGGAAAATACACCGACACGGGCTCTGAATGGCCGCGGATCCACGGCAAATGTTGGCTTGGGCCGCGGATTCACGGCCCTTTGGTGGGCTTGGCTCACCAAAATTCTGGGCTTGGCTCACCATCTTTTGGGCTTCTTATTTTTATACTTTGTTTTCTTTGTTGGCTTCTTATCCTTCTTCAGATCCTCAGTGAAAACTTGTAAGGATTTTTTTTGACCGTTTCACTTTCGTCTTTTTGGAACTTGCACTGTTCTTCGTCTCGGCTTGAGTAAGATCTGTCTGTTTGTTGGTCAAAAGTCTCTTTTTCTGTCGTTTTGTGTCTTTTTCACTGTATTTGCTCCAGAAACCTGTATCCTGTAATATGCAACAAACGTGCGTCAAGAGTATCTGTTTATTTATAAAACGGATAAGAATAGGGGAATGAAGAATGCAATATTATGGTCTGAACAGTGCAAATGTTGCAGCCAAGGCAGTTGGTGAATATCACCTTGTATTACCAAATAGGAATATATTGATCTTGAACGACTGTTATTACGTACCATCTATGATGTGCAATTTAATATCAATTTCTTTATTAGATAAAGAAAGGATATAATTTTGTAGTAGAGAAAAATGTTATGATCATTTTCCTAAATCAAGTGTTGATTGGGTTTGGTATGTTATGTAACGGTTTATACGTTCTGAATCAAAATACAGTTCTTAACATACATAACACACACAAGAGGAAAAATTCAAAAATGAATGAAACCTTCTTGTGGCATTGTAGACTAGGTCATATCAATGCGACACGACAAGCTAAGTTACAAAAAGATAGATATTTGAATCAGTTTGAATTTACATCTTATGAAACTTGCCAGTCACGTCTCAAAGAAAAAATGACCAAAACACCGTTTACTAAACACAGAGAAAGAGATACTGAACTCTTAGGACTGATACATAGTGATGTATGCGAATCCATGTCTATACATGCCAGGAATGGTTCCTCATACTTTATTACATTCACCGATGATCTCTCAAGATTCGGACATGTGTTCCTGTTGAAACACAAATCTGAAGCTTTTGAGAAATCCAAGGAATACAAATACGAAGTAGAGAACCAAACGGGTAAAAGTATTAAAATCCTACGATCTGATCGGGGAAGAGAATACTTGAGCACGGAATTCCGTGACTAATTAAAAGAGAATAGGATTATCTCTCAGCTTACTCCTCCGTATACACCACAGCACAACGGTATATCGGAGCGGAGGAATCGCACCATATTAGATATAGTGCGCTCTATGATGAGTACTGCTGAGTTACCTATTTCCTTTTGGGGTTATGCGCTTGAGACATCTGCATACCTATTGAATCAAGTTCCATCTAAATCTGTGCATAAAACACCATATGAGATATAGAGTGGAAAGAGACCATATCTTAAATGAGTTAAGATATGGGGTTGTCCGGCCTATGTCAAAAAGCAAAATCCGGACAAGCTCGAGGCAACATCAGTTCTTTGAAAGTTTGTGGGATATCCAAAGAATTCACATGGATATTTTTTTCTACCACAGTGAGGAACAAAATGTATCTGTTTCTCAATATGCCACCTTTTTAGAAAAGGAATTTCTTGTAAAAGAAATTAGTGGTAATGAGGTAGAACTGGAAGAAGTTCCAGCCACACAAACTAAAACTGATGATTTGGTGGAACCGGAGGATTCGATAGTCTCCAACAAACCTCAGTCACTCCGCAGATCTAGTAGGGTTCCTCATCTGCCTGAGAGATACTACGGTTTTCTCGTTGACGGTGGGAGAGAGGATTGCATTATGGAAGATGATGACCCAACTAGTTTCGAGTAGGCCATCATGAATGGATACTCTGTGAAACAGCTGGATGTTATGCGATCTGAGATGGAATCCATATACACCAACAAGGTATGGACTTTGGAAGTTGCTCCTGAAGGGGTAAAACCTATTGGGAGCAAGTGGATCTTTAAGAAGAAACTTGGTGTAGATGGAAAAGTTGAGACTTTCAAACCTAGACTTGTAGCAAAAGGTTTTCGTCAACGACCAGGTGTAGATTATGATGAAACCTTTTCTCCAGTAGCTATGCTTAAATCCATCCGGATCCTACTTTCCATCGCTGCATACCATGACTACAAAATCTGGTAGATGGACATCAAGACCTCTTTTCTAAATGGTGATTTAGAAGAAAGCGTGTACATGACACAGCCAGAGGGCTTTGTGGACAGTGGGAGCAGCGGAAAGGCGTGCAAGCTGCTTAAATCAATTTACGGATTAAAGCAGGCATCGCGGAGCTGGAACATATGTTTTGATATGGCAGTCAAAGAGTTTGACTTCATCAAAAACGTAGATGATCATTGTATATACAAGAAGGTTGTAGAGAGTAAGGTTGTCTTTCTCGTATTGTACGTGGATGACATACTCTTGATAGAAAATGATGTTCCTATACTACACTCGGTCAAGCTCTTCTTATCACCAAGGTTCTCCATGAAAGATCTGAGTGATGCGTCCTACATCCTGGGGATTAAGATCTATAGAGATAAATCTAAATGGATGTTGGGATTGTCCCAATCCAGATACATTGATACCATACTAAAGAGGTTTATTATGGAAGATTCCAAGGGTGGAAATTTACCCACGATTTCTGAAATCACTCTCTCCAAAGAGATGTCCCCCAAGACTGATTTGGAGAGGGCTTGCATGCAAGGGATACCCTATGTTTCGACAGTCGAGTCTATCATGTATGCGATGTTATGTACCAGGCCGGATGTAGCTTATGCACTTAGTGTTGTGAGCAGGTATCAATCGGATCCTGGAGAGAATCACTGGACGGCTGTGAAGAACATTCTTAAGTAGTTGAGAAGGACTAAAGAAATGTTCTTGGTGTATGGTAACGGTGAACTCCAGGTGGAGTCCTTTACCGATTCGAGCTTCCAGAGTGATAAGGATGAAAGTAAGTCGGTCTCGGGTTTTGTCTTCACCCTCAATGGAGGGGCGGTATGTTGGAAGAGTTCCAAGCAAGATACCGTCGCAGACTCGACGATGGAGACTGAATACATCATTGCCAACGATGCCGCCAAAGAGGATGTCTGGATGAAAAAGTTCATAACTGGACTTGGTGTGGTTCCATCCATTGAGCATCCAATACCTTTGTATTGTGATAACAATGGAGATGTGGCTTTAGATAAGGAACTCAGGTCCCATCAGCGATCCAGATATATTTTGAGACGGTATCACCTGATCCGGGAGATAGTTTATCGCCGGGAGATCGAGGTCAGGAGAGTTGACACGAAGAATAACAGGGCGGATCCACTCACGAAGGCCATTCCCCAAATACAATTTGAGAGACTTTTTAAGATGTTGGGTATGAGATACTACGACAACTGACCTTAGTGCAAGTGGGAGATTGTTAGTTATATGTATGTCCTAGAGGCCATTATTGTACATGATTGTAGATTATAATGGATGCTTGGACATATATAGAGAGGACTTTCTTGCTCGACATGATAGTATGCTATCTGGTTACTCTTTATCTTAACATGTACACCTGTATCATTATACTGTCTTGCCGTTACATATTGATAAAGCCCTTAAGATATGTATTTAACTACCAGGACTATGATGCAGATCATACTAGTGGGGCCAGGACAGTCCACAAGTTCATCCTTTAATTGTTCCTAGTCGAGGAAGTATCGAGACATAGCATCGATATTCCAGAGTAGACTGGTGTGTACATTTCTTGACCCTATATAGGGCGATGGTTAATCCCACGGCCATTGGTGTTTGACATCAATGATTGTACACAGGTGCTCATTGGAGAATGGGTACACCGAACAGGACTCGCCGAGAACTCCTACATGGTATTATACCTATCGTCAGATAGAAGTTCTCTGGTGACACTGGTACAGATTAGTCTGTAGACCCGAGATCATCATAGAGTCTTATGTGATTCCCACCGTGCTTTGATTTTCTACCTACCATGCTCAAGAGAGTCATGCAAACAGGTGGATTTTGGATACAGTCACGAGTCACATGGAGGCAATGAGCGATAGGAGGGGTTTCGTCTCTCCCGGTATTGGGAGTTGATGTTGCGCTATACTCGATTGGCTATAACAGGAAGTCCCTGGCCAGGGCTGATGATGAGATTTATTGGTAAGTGTTATCAGTAGTTTCCCGACCCGTTATGAGCCTCACATCGGCATGACTTATCATGTTATTAGGGTCTAATGTTTACTACCCCAAGACTCGATATGCGACATATCAGATGAAGAGACCGGACTGTATGGTAGTGTTACTTACTGGATTCGCGGGAGTTTGGAAAAGCTTGCTTGTTGATCTTCTGATTGCTCAATACCTGGGTAACCGTTACGTTCAGCTAGTACCGCTGACGGCTTGTGGGTGACTGATATGATCATTACCTACTTCTGGCGTATTGACGAGTCTTTAGAGTCCTAAACAAAGGTTTCCTAGCTCAAACGAAACGAAGTAGGGCACATATGTGATATGTGCGGGACCGAGATTAATATGTGTATGTGATACAGTATTTTAATCTCGCGATATAGGTTATATGTGATATAACCGGATTATTGAATCAAGTATTGATTCAATAATTTGTTATATGAATATTTGATATAGATATATATATATATAAATGATATTAGTCGGTTGTATCTGATATAGCCGGATTATTAAATCAAGCGTTGATTTAATAATTTAATATATAATTGTATATTTGATATATTGATATATATTAACTAATATTAGCCGACTTAAGAATTTCTTTTCTACAAATACAATTAAATATATATGAGATATATATTAATGTATTTACTTTTGTGTCATGCTAGATGATACATTGGACATGGGTGTTTAAGACTCATACCAAACTAAAGATAATTTGGATGATTATTTATTAAGGGAAAAATCAAAATGAGGGGGAAATTAGCATGGCTTAAGATGTTTGTGGAAGTATGTAGAAGCCTTGACTAATTTCACTAATTTTGTTTTACTCTAGATATTTTATAACCCAACCATTATCTTTTCGCCATGGTTAACTCTCTAAAAATATCTATGAGATATTTTCTTCACCAAGGTTCATCACTTAATTTTCTTCATCTCATTTTTCTTCTCTAGCTTTTGATGAAGTGAAGAAAGAATGAGAGACAAATAATTCTAAAGTGAGCAAAATACCTGCTTCATCAATCTATACCAAACTAGCCATTTAGTATAGGTTGTTTACTTTCCTCAATTAGTGAAGAGATAGCTTGAGTTAGAGATTCCTCAAGATATATCATCTTCGGTCTCAAAGATCCTTAAGTAAACTCGTTCCTTTCGCCCAGTGGGGCCTAAGAAGAGTTCGGGGACCACTACTTGGAGCTAAGGGACTACTACACGGTGCTTTAGAAGTGAAGGACCAGTCTACAAAGGTTGTATTCCTTATTCACTTAGTGTAAAGTTTGTTTACATGCTTTATAAAACCCTAATTCTCTACTTTGATTCTACGTTTGTGTTCCTTAGCACTCTAGATTTTTTAAAATTGCATACTCAATACTTCCTAAAACCTAGTGGTCGTGCTAAGAAACTCCAATATGAACGGAAGTCCCTTCTATCATTCTTGAAGTGTACAGCCTTTGCTTAAGATAGAGACGGTTTGTGAGAAACTTCTTATTGTAAAGGGACTCTTGCCTATTCCAAATAACTGCTACTGTGGGCTCTTACGCGATCTCACAAAATACCTCGTCAGCTAGGTAAAGATGCAATGAACTGTGCGTCTTATCTTCCTTCGCCTCCAACTCTATATCTGTGGTCCCTTTCGGTATCTTATCTCTCACGAAAACTATCTTATGACACGTTGTAGACCTCGAACATCACCTCTCAACAGCCTCTTAATAGCAAATTTCATCTTCTTCTTAAACAACTTCTTCTCTTCCAACCTTGCTTGATCTATCAAAACAATATAATTAGCGCAATTCTGCTGGGCCTCATCGGCTTCACATCTATATTTATCACCCTCCGCAAGAATCTATAGAATGATTACCTTTGCTTGATTGAGGAAGTGGTCGTCAATCCATTCCCACTTCGTGCACTTATCATCGTCCGAAATTAAGTGTCCATTGAGGCAAGCTTTGAATCTCCTCCCTTAGTTTTAAATAGTTCTCGCGGTCTCCATCTTGAATTTTAGCTTGCAGTCGTAAAAATTGGAATCTTTATAGCTGCTTGAGTGGGATTTTGATGAAACACGCGAAGAAGATGATGCCATATTGTTATAGTCAAGCTTAAGATTTGCTTTCAGAACAAGAGGAAGAAGACTCAGACAAAATAAGAGGGATAGAGTTAGGTTTCGAGATAACAATGGGAATTAAGAAGAATATAGAGAGGAAGAGGGAAATAGAGCTAGAGTTAGGGATCTATGTTTAATTTGAGAAGAGAGGAAGAAGATGAAGGTGTAAATAGGGCTAGGGTTTGATTAATTTTTTTTAAAGGGTAATAAATTTTATGGAAAACAGCTGTAAGGGCAAAATGGTCCTAAATATATCATGTGGAAATTACCTGGGCATCAGACAAAGAATATTCTGACCGTTGGATAACGGTTGGTAGTTAAGTGCTAATTAACGGAATAAAACGTTGCGTATTTATGAGCAACTTGCAGAAATTTAGATATTTATTGAAACAATGATATTTAATTGCAATTTAGCCTGCTTGAAAAAGAATTAAAAAGAATTAAGAGCACCATTATTGGGTTTCAAAACCAATGCTTCTGTGATCCATTAAATCGATCAAGATACTCCCCAAAAAAACAAAGTCTGAGAGTTCTTTACAAGGAATTAATAGAAATTTTGCATATGCATCACATGTGAGATCACTGATAGAAGAGGGGCATCTGGTTGAATGCTTATATTGGGACCTACCTTTATCAAATATCCCGAACCTTGAATGAAAATGCAATTAGTTTGGAAAGATAGTTATTTAATGGATGAGTTGGGAAACCAAGATGAGAGTGCAAATTAGGCATTCGGTTCAAAATATGTTAATCTAAAAATATATCTGATAAACCTGTACCGATGAGAGAAGAAAGTACTCCCTCCTCTTTTTGCTTTTCATTTTGGAAAGAGAAAATTGTCTCGTTTTACTTCATATTTTTGGAATAACGAGAAAATCATTAATGATAAAAATATCAATAAATGATACAATACCAAAAATAGCCTAGAAAATTAATTGCTGATATTAAAAAAGCGATAATACTTTCCTTAATAGTTGAGGATAGAAATGCTATGATTTTTTTAGTGGTGATGTGGCAGTACATTAATTGCTGATATTAAGAAAGCGATAATGATTTTCTTAATCGGTATGCATTTATCTAAAATGACAAATAAAAAGGGACGGAAGGAGGATCAAAGACGACATTTTCTTCTTCAATATAACAATCTCCCAGAAAAGGTGTCTCCGCTGACGTAGGCAGTGGTTACGTAATAGATTAGATGAAGAGTCCCTATTGACAGAATATTCTCTGCCATGCATCACACATGTCAATAGTATATCTATTAAAAAAAGTCATCAAAATTAATCAGCCATAAAAAAAACAAAGAATAAAAAAAGTTAAAACAGTGGCATCTCCATACATATAGCTAAGGTTGTTCCAATTTGCTGACCTAATAACTCCAAAACTGGCAATTAAAAAAAAATTGCAATGTAATGAAGCACATCATTTTCCCAATACTAATTAATTATTAACACGTGCAATAATAATAATCACATCATGGAATGTATCTAGTTTAAGGCGTGTCGGACACCAAGAAACATGCCCGCATTTTGGAAACCAGTGGAGTGCATTCTCATCCCACTTTTATTAATTAATTCAAAACTTAATAAAATGGAGCTTAAATTATTTTTCAACCTAGCTTATTATGCAAATTAAGAGCACAAGCCACAAAACCTATAGATTATAGGGCCTTTTGTGTATACCTTCTACGATTCTTTCTGTATTTATGTATACCATCTTGTAATCTTTGCATTTATATATATATACCATCGAAAATTATTAATATTCTCTTTGACGTTTGTTCGAAAATTGACTGTTTTGAATTGCAGCTAGCGATAGAACTTTCTTTGTCTATTCAAGTAAAAGGAAACAAGCTTTTTTCAAATTTCTTTTATACACACACACACATACATATACATACTCCATCTGTGTTTCTCATATAAGCCATTTTTTCCTTTTCGCACATGTGCTAAAAAAGCATATTACTTTTCTAAAATATAAACCTTATGATAGTGTTCATGAATTGTACATTTTCAGTTATATTTGGAAATCCATATTTAAATGTATTGGTGACAGACGCTGCTTGTCATTCTGAAGGGACAAGTATATTAATTGAAATATTGAATCATGGATGTTACGCCAACATATCAGCAGCCATTCGAGACGTTTTAATTATATTCAAAGGCATGATAAATTGCAATTTGTTGGAAGGTAGTCCAAAAATTTGTAACTTGTTAAGAATTATCCTTTATTTCTTTTTTTTTTTTCAATGTCCAGATACATTCTCTAGAAAAATCAAATAATTTCTTGTATATAGATTACTTAATAAATTTTGTGATTGGTCTATATAGTCAAGGTGCTCTCAAAACATGGGCAGCGCTAAATACCTACGGCTAGCCTTTCACAATTTTCAACTTATATCACAGATTAGAAGTTCAGATGCGGTAGACAATGATTACGGGAGTATGCGACCTAGATTTATTGTTAATAAATTTTTATAGAATGATTGGGGTATATTCGATGCCTTGCCTACATATTATATACTAATTCACTAGCTATAGCTACACCTTTAGCAAATTATGCACTTACACATCTTTTTGAAACGAGTAATACTTTTTCTACGAGGCTCTTGGGTTTTTGATTCCCCACCAGTTTTCTATTGGGTGTATGTCATTTTTAATGATATCATCCTCCTGCTATATATGACATTATTGAAAGTAACATGCATCTATAGAAAGGTTGCTGGTGGGTGATGATGCTCGATATCGGTGACTCCCCAGATCATGACACGTGGCAGATGACGTGTCCCAGAGCTTACAAGAAAAGATCAAGAACATTACGTTGGAAGCACATCTCGGGCCTCCAACCCGAGGATGTTCCCGACCTTCGGTGGCCTTCCAGACCACCCCCTCAGCTCGCCTCCGGGCTATCGCAGAACTAAGATGCCTCGGCTTCCCGTTCGTTCCCGAGCCTCCCGCCAAGCTCATCTTCCTCGGTCTCACCGACCGACCCACAGCACCGATCACAGGTGCATCGGCCACGGCTCCGCGAATCTCGCCAGGCGCGAGATATCCGCCGCCCATGATCCCTCGTTCCACGCCATCACGATCCCTCATTAATGAGCATGTCTCGTCATTAATGGGGGATCCCGCCTATCACGCGGGCGTGACGCCAGGGGTGTAACGGCCGGCGTGAATCTCGCGCCCGCCGGCCCATGGCTGTCGCTATATAAACCCCTCTCTCAGACGACTCAGGTGGGCCAATTTAACCCTAATAGGCCGTTACTCTGCCAAAATACCCCGTCTAACTTGATCGTCGGAGGATCCTCGGTGGCACAACCACCTCGGGACTTTCTTGCAGGTAGTTCGGCCTCAACCTCATAAAACCCATTGAGATCCACACACTTTAGGAGGCAACCCTCTAACCCAATATTAGCGATCCATCAACGCTCGCAGCAGATCAACGGAATGTAACATCTGAAGGAGATCCTGAGATCCATCAGTTGGCGCCGTCTGTGGGAAAGTTAATTCCACTCAACGAAAGTTCATCTTCCGATCTCGACTTCATGGCGAGCGATCACCGCGACGATCCAAGCGCTAGCCGCCGCCTCCCCCACAATGGAGGCGCGGACGAATCCTCTCCCCCGAACGCCATTAACGTCCTATCCGCTTGGATAGATCGGCTCGCATCAGTCGTGGATGCCCTCGTCCGTGTCCAAACGGCCGGGCAAGCTCCCCAGGTCGCCACTCCCCCACCTCGGGACCGAGACCCCTACAGGGGGAGAGAATACTTTACCCGCGTTGGCACGACCGAACACCTCCTTGCTATCTCCGGTGGCCACAGATCTCCCGGGCCAACATATTCAATGACCCGCTGGGCGCCGCACAGCTTAACACCGAGGTCTTACGCCAGAGCGCCTCGCCCCGAGCCTCATCGCGCCCGTGTCCCTCCCGAGGAGGTGTTGATCAGCTCGCCTGCGCCCAGGCATGACCGGCACCCTCTCCCTCGACGGGATCGCGCACACGGGACTCGCCACGGCAGCTCAAAGACGACCTCGCCAGGGGACCTGAGGAATCTCATCGAACAGAACCGGGGCCGTGGCCAGGCAGAGGTCTCCGGCAACATAGGCCAAAAATCAGAATGTGCCGAATCATCGGGATACCACGGCCGACTCGACGCCCTCAAAAAGAAGATCGAAGGCATGCATCGGGAGAATCGTCCTTCGAGCGACGGGGATAAATACGCCGCCGACTCACTCACGAAGCCTTTCACCAAAAGCTACTCGCCGTCCACATCTCTTCTTGGAACAAGCCCCCGAAAGTCTCACTCTTCGACGGGAAGTCCAACCCGAAGGACCATTTTGATGTATTCACAGCCGGGATGAGTTTCCAGGACTGTTCTGACGCCGCTCAATGTCGCGCTTTCCCCGCCACTCCCATCTGCTCCGGACAAGACTGGTTCTGAGGACTCGCGCCACGCTCAATCTCTACCTTCGATGAGCTGGCCACCTAATTCCTCGGCCACTTCATCGGGAACAGACGGCAGAAGCGAACCATTGACCATCTCTTCACCATAAAGAGCGGGGACAAAGAATCCTTCAAAGGATACATCACCCACTTTTACAACACCCTCCCCGAGGTCCCAGAACATCGGGACGAGACGGTCATCACGGTCCTTAGGTCAGGTCTTAGGCACAAGGAGTGGCTACGCTCCTTTGCATTAGCGCAATCTAAGACCATGGCCGAGGTAAAGGCCTGGACCGAACGTGAGATCGAGTCCGAGGTGAATGCCAATCTGCCCCGGACAGAGAAAATCGATCAGAAGAAAAGGGCCACGGAGGAGAAAAAGATGATTGAGCGGCCAAAACCCTACTCCCCGAAGTTTCAGGAGTACACCCCACTCAACGTCTCCCAGACGGTACTGCTGGAGGAGGCTAAGGGCGAAAGGTTTTTCAAACTCCCCCAGTCTCGAATAAGGTGGCAAAGCGCACCAGAGGCCCCTACTGCAGTTTCCACAGGTCGCAGGGCCACTCCACCAAGAACTGCAAGAAGCTCCGAGACTACATCGAGGAGCTAATCCGCTCGGGGCACCTGGCAACGTACTTACGGGACAAGCGGCAAGCCGACCGTGGGCAAGAGCACCACCCTCCTCCCGGCGAGTTGACAATCAGATAAATCATGGTCATGTCAGCGGGGGGTATGACGGGTACCGACGAAACATGGCACCCCTTAGCGGGAAGTGGCGTATGTGCGTCGACTTCACTGACATCAACAAGGCCTGACCAAAGACAACTATCCCCTCCCCCAGATAGATCGGCTCGTCTATAGTTCGGTAGGACATGAGCTATTTAGCTTCATGAATGCTATCTCCGGCTACAGCCAGGTCCATATGAATCCGGCGGACGAGGATCTCACCGCATTCACAACGGACCAGGGGGCATGCGACTATAAGGTGAATCCCTTCGGCCTTACAACGCCGAGAAGCTCAAGATGTACCTCTGAAAAGAATATCTATGAATGTATCTTCTTCTTCCATAAGAGCGATGTAAATTCTTCTAACTTCTGCTTATTTAAATAATGAGAAGGACACAATTGAACATTGCAAAAGGAAGAATTTTATTCATTCAAAGGTATTGTGGGCTCCTCAGCCTTACATTTAAAAAAAATAAATTACAACAGCGGAGGAAGGGGTTGCAGGAAACATTGCTCGTGGTACTCCGAGGATATTTCCGCCATCCGAACTCTCGCCGCCTCGGACCTCTGCCTCTGATGCTGTCCGCGAACCTTCGTGGCCACGGACGGGCCAGAAAACTCCACGGGCGGGCACCCATCGGCGAGATTCCTCAATTGGTAACACTCGAGGACGAGTGCTATCGAGCGATCCCACTGACTCATCGAGATCAGGCCGAAGCGGCATAGCGATCTCAGCTTACCAACCGCCTCGTCCTTCAGTTGCTCGGACAAGGGGTTGTGCAGCTCCGGCGACACCCTCTAGATCAAGTACATCAGCAGCTGAAGCAGGGGTGATCGCCGGGGAAGCAGTCGGCCAGAATGATCCTCAACGCGGCCTATCACCGCCGGCCGCGTCTCCTCGAAGCACAGCTGGTCGTACAAGTATACATCCTCGAAAGAGATGATATCGGGGATGGTGAAAGGGAATTGAACCATTCTGACGTTCTGAAGATGAAGAAAGGAATGATCAACATGTTTTATAGCCCCACAGTGCCTCCAAGAGTCCATTAGTCGCTCGTTTCTACCAATACCGTACCGCCACGCGGAGGATATCCTGCCTTTTTCGGCAAACCGAAATCGAAACGACGCGGCTCTTATGCTTCGCCTCCCCCCACGCGTTCAAGACATGTGTCACCTGCGACGGTCGCTCTTCCCAATGTTCACGAACCATGGAAGGTTGGGCTGAACTTCGCAAAACCGGGTAGCAACCCTGCTCGGTCCATCCATGGCTGGTAGTTCACTACCCACCGACGCCAAGGATCAAAGCCCTCACCAAGAGGCAACCAGACAGCAACCATGCTCGGTCTATCCATGGCTGGTAGTTCACTACCCACCGCGCCAAAGATCAAATCCCTCACCAAGAGGCAACCTGGCAGCAACCCTGCTCGGTCTATCCATGACTGGCAGTTCACTACCCACCGACACCAAGGATCAAAGCCCTCATTAAGAGGCCACCGAGTAGCTACCCTGCTCGGTCCATCTATGGCTGGTAGTTCACTACCCACCGCCGCCAAGGATCAAAGACCTCACCAAGAGGCCACCGAGCAGCTACCCTGCTCGGTCCATCCATGACTGGTAGTTCACTACCCACCGACACCAAGGATCAAAGCCCTCACCAAGAGGCAACCGGGCAGCAACCCTGCTCGATCCATCCTTAGCAGGTCTCCCAATGCCCTCCCGCGCTAAGGATCAAAGCCCTCACCAAGAGGCAACCGGGAAGCAACCATGCTTGGTCCATCTATGGCTGGTAGTTCACTACCCACCGACGCCAAGGATCAAAGCCCTCACCAAGAGGCAACCGGGAAGCAACCCTGCTCGGTCCATATTTAGCAAGTCTCTTGATGCCCTCCCGTGCTAAGGATCAAAGCCCTCACCAAGAGGCAACCGGGCAGCAACCCTGCTCGGTCCATCCATGGCTGGTAGTTCACTACCCACCGATGCTAAGGATTAAAGCCCTCACCAAGAGGCAACCGGGCAGCAACCCTGCTCGGTCTATCCATGGCTGGTAGTTCACTACCTACCGACGCCAAGGATCAAAGCCCTCACCAAGAGGCAACCGGGCAGCAACCCTGCTCGGTCCATCCTTAGTGTTAGTTATATGTATGCCCTAGAGGCCATTACTATACATAGGATGTATATAGTAGTGGATGCTGGGACATATATAGGGAGGACTTTCTTTCTCGACATGATAGTATGCTATCTGGTTGCTCTTTACCTTAACGTGTATACTGATTGTCTCTCTGTTACATGTTGGTAAAGCCCTTAGGATGTGTACTTGACAACCTGGACTGTGATGCGGATCATACTAGTGGGGACATGGTAGTCCATAAGTACATCCTTCAAAGTCCCTAGTCGTGGGTGTATCGAGATGGGGCATCGATATACCAGAGCAGACTAGCGTGTACCTTCTCGACCCATACAGATGGGCGATGGATGATCCCATATCCATCGGTGTTTGACATCAGAGATGATATACGGGTGCTCAGTAGAGACTGGGTACACTGGACGGACTCGCCGAGAACTCCCAGATGGTATTATACCTCACGTCAGATGGCAGTTCTCTGGTGACACTGGTACAGAGTAGTCTGTTGACCCGAGATCGTCATAGAGTCTTGTGTGGTTCCCACTGTGCTTTGATTTCCATCTTACCACGTCCAAGAGGGCGTGCAAAACGGTGGTTTTTGGGTACAGTCCCGAGTCACATGGAGGCAATGAGCGATAGGAGGGGATTCGTCTCTCCCGGTATAGGGAGTTGATGTTGCGCTGTGTTCGATTGGCTATAACAGGAAATCCCTGGCCAGGGTTGCTGAGATTTACTGGTAAGTGTTACTAGTAGTTTCTCGAACAGTTATAGACCTCGTATCGACACGACTTATCGAGCTATTGGGGTCTGACGTTTACCACCCCTAGGCGAGATATGCGACAGATCAGACGATCAGACCGGACTGTACGGTAGTGTTACTGGTTGGATTCACTGGAGTGTGAGCGGGCTTGCTCGTCGATCTTCAGATCGCTCAATACCCGGGTGGCCGTTACGTTTAGCAGACCGCTTGCGGCTTGTGGATGTTTGATATGATCATCATTTGCTGCCGGCGTATTGACGAGTCTTTAGAGTCCTACACAGAGGTTTCCTGGCTCAAGCGAAACGAAATAGGAGCGCATATGAGATATGTGCGGGACCGAGAATAATGCGTGTATGTGATACCGTATTCCATTCTCGCGATGAATGTATCGAATGGTTATATGCGATATAACCTAGTTATCGAATCAAAGGTTGATTCGATAAGCCGATACATTGAATACTAGTCGGTTATATGCGATATGACCGGATCGTTAAATCAAGTGTTGATTTAATGATTTATTGTATAATTATATATTTGATATATTACTTTGCATTAACTAGTATCGGTTCACTTTAAATGGATTTTCTCGCTCGGGTGTGCGCATTGCATATGCGATATGATTTTGTGCACTTGCTTGTATCATGTTTGATGATATATGCAATACTTGGTTAAATGTATGTTTAAACCATAGTTAGTTAATGGTTAAGGGTTTTAAATGATTTATTTATTGTTTTATTTATTTTTGGCAAAAGGAAAATGGTGTCTTTATTTATTTCTTTTGTTGAAGTTTCTTGAACTTTTGAAAAGTCCACCATTTTTGTTTTATGCCAAACCCTAACCACTCACTAACTTTGGTTAACTCTCTACACTTAACTATGGTAAGTGTTATGATAAGTATTGATTTTTCTTTTGATTATTAATTAACTTATCATATCATTTCTTCTTCTTCTTCCTTGAACTCAAGAAGAAAAAGCTTTCTTCATCAATGGTGAATTGAGCAAATGAGTGAGAAATCCAAAACTAAAGTTTACCCACTTCCTATTTCTTCATCCTCTACCTCTTGCCAAGTAGTAGAGTGCGTTTCCTTCATAAGTTTTCAAGACTTGGTGAAGGTGGAGCTTGATCTAGCGATGCCTCGACGTAGATCATCTTCGGCACGTCGTCGATGACCTAGCCCGTCCATTCTCCGATGAAGCCGACTCTAGAGCCCGGGATGGATTTTGGACAGCGAGGAGACACCGTTGCGGAGCTATGGAGGTGGAGCACCGGATCTACAAAAGTTGTATTTCCGATATCCCATTAGTTAAGTTGTTAACTAGATTGTTTTTCGCCTAGATATCTAGCCGACGATCCGTACATTGGGGTTTCTCGGCACCGAATTTTTGAAATTGGCATGGTAGATGCCTTTAGTGACTTCACTAGAGTGCCTAGAAACCCTACAGTGGTATCAGAGCCTAGCTAGAGCCTTAGGCGAAGTCCCGACGGAGTTTGAAATCCGAACGAACCCGAAACCCATATTCAAAAATGCTCTCTGTCCAGATTTTAAAAATGTGGATTTTTCAAGATTAAAAATATCCAGAAAATCAAGCAGGCTTTATTATGAATTACTGTGAAAAACGGAGTGCTAACACCGTCATAACGCCGCGGAACCGCGGCCTAAGCCCACGTGGCGCGGCGGTTCCGCGGTAGAAATGTTGACTCTTTGACTCCTCTTTCCACAGTAATTGTTATATTTGACTTTTGTGTTTTCTGGATAATTTTAATAATTTATTCTACAGTTGAGTATTTTGGGGTTATATTGGGGGTTCGTTGATTCGATCGGAATATCAAATTTTGTCAGTGTGGCGTTCCGGATAAATTTTAGAATATGTTAAAAAGTTCGACCGGATATAAATACCCCATTTTTCCTCAGTCGGGAAATTTCCAAGTGTTGGATTTTTCCGAAGTTTAACGACGTTCTAAGTAGTGCAAGTAACGCGATGGACCCTCTAGAAGACAACAAATCTTAACTCGATTATGTGACCGTCTTGAACTGCCTTTTGAACCTTCGGGTTTGGGGCAGTACGGCGTGCCACATGTGAGGCGTTGGCTTGACCCTTCTACGGCTGGACCGTTGGTACTGAGGCACGAACTGAATGTTGTTAGACTTATTTTATGTGTTGATCTGTATCGGGAAAACTTGGGTGTTCGATTGTTCGATCGGAAAGTTTGACATTTTCTATTTATCCGGAATGTGATACAACAATTGGAATTCACAAAAGTTATGTGATAACTGGATGAATGTTATAAACATGGCAATTTAGTCTCACTTGATCGGTTGCCACGGAATTTTGATGTGATCAAAAGTCCGTCGCAATCACGTAGCGTACGCGGATACTCGCCGGGTAAACTTAATAGACATCCTCACTCCATAGCCCCGACCAAGTGACTGTAGGAGAACCCCGTCACCGAAAGCATCCGTCCGGGTGCTCGCGGTAGCAGTGTTCCGCCTTGGTGCACTTCGTCGACGGTATCAGGGGTGCGGCCGCCTACTGAAGTTTGCGACGAGTATTCGATCAGACTGTCGGGAATCTTGTTGAATTGCCCGACTTGATATTGAAAAGTGTTTTCGATTTTGAGACTAAAATGCGGAGTTTATAATTGTTAGGCATGCGATGTCTAAGTAATTCATTTGGTCAGGCATGCGATGTCTGAGGTGGTTGCGGATTCCAACTGTTGTAGTTTTACACTTTCTTTTCTGTGACCATAAGTGTAATATGTGATATCGCCGGTTTCGTTGCTATATGTCAACGACAATTGGGATGCGCATATTTACTTACGTTGATGACATGTGATGTTATGTGTTGCTGGATATGTTATATTGGATCGTCGTGTTTGAATAGCCGGGGTTTTTTATGTGAGATGAGTGTTTTTCATTTTCATTCATGTAAAAACTTGTATGTAATATTCTTTTATTGGGGCGCTTCCAGGTTGCGGAAGTTGTCACCGTTTGTATATTATTTACTTTTCTGCACTAGGATAAACCCAAGGAGGAGGGCACAAGTAACCGGGTTCTGGGGTCCAGTGGGAGACCAACTCGAGGAGTCGAGTCCGGGTCTCCTAACTCTAGAATTGGTAGGGTTGCTTGCCGCTCTCGTAGGGGTCTAGGGGTGTGGGTTTGGCTATTCATCACAACCGTGGAATCCGTGTTTTATACTGGCTCGTATTGAAAACACGGACTTCCTAGTACATCCAATATTTCATATGTTTCTTCTGCTGCGATATCTGTGATGTGATCATGTGATGTTCTGTGATAGATACAGTATATAGTATATATGATATATTATATAGACGTTACTTATGTTTTACACCCGCGCTAGCCCTGCCCCGCTCTGCCGTTAGTTACCTAACCTAACGGTGCACGAGGGGACATCGAGGCGAATGCGGATGGCATAAGTGTACGTCGTATTTATCTGTGATGTTTAGGTAATTTAAATGATGGGACTTCATTAATATGATTAATGAAATAAAAGAAACCTAAGATGTTGTAGAATCGAATTTCAAAATAAAACAGGTAGCTACAGTTCTTGCTTTGCACAGCGGTATATGTGATATATCCTGCACCTTATTCGATAGGGAAAGGACCGAGATCCCTTCACCGGGAGTGACTCCTTTAGCAATAACTGGCAGATGCTACACACTCGGTTTGACTTTTGATTGCTTTTAAGTGTTTTTGCTTTGCACAGTGATATATATGATATATCCCGTACCTCATTCGACGAGGAAAGGACCGACGATCCCTTCACCGGGAGTGACTCCTTTAGCAAAACTGGAAAAGCCTCAAAAGCACTCCATTTTAAAATCATTTGATTCTACAGCGATATCAAGTTCATTACGCAATAGGTTTTCAGAAAAACCTGTCGTAGCCCTCATTCATTTCAGATACGTACTAGTTAGTATTCGTGCTGCGGTTGTTTGGCCTCCGTCAAGGCGTAGTGTACGGTAGCTAACTAGTGCTTATCTGCTAGCATATGATGCGATTGGATTAGGGTATTCGTACGGCGTTGTTTGGCCTCCGTCAAGGGTCATGCGGGTGGGTTTAATTCAATCAGGAAATGACGGGTTGAACTTGACTAGCGGACTATGGGTTGTTTGGCCTCCGTCAAGGTCATAGGACGCTAGGGGTAAAATATTATCGGGAATTTCAAGTGTTGAAATTTGCAATGAGATTGCATACCTTCTATGAGATAGTTGGATCCCGATACCCGCTGCGAGTAAGTGTTACTCCTGGGAGAGTTTTATACATTACAATTAGCCGATCAAGTAGGTGTCTAGAAAGGTGTCAACGGGGTTACGCCTCTGGGAAAACGAGGTTTACATTAATTAGGTTCATGCGAAAGCACGGGGGACCTCCCTCAAAGTACCGACACTGGCCTGGCTGAAAGATTGGCGAACTTGTAGTGTGTAATTAATCCCGGCTAGTATTTCCTTTTAGGGTTTGAAGGAAGATTTGATAAAAAGCAGTGGGAGCCATCCTGATTAGATAAAATAAAACCAATCTATTCTTGCAAGAGCGCACGCTGAGTGTTTTCTTCTCTCTCTCTCTTCACGTAGCGACCATATCACGCCTTAATCAAGATAATAATACGGATATTTGACCGAACCCGCTTGTTATACTGAGCTGGGGAACGTTGGTCCCGCTCCAACTTATAATAGTTATAAGACAGAGCAGGAAATTGGGGAAGACCAGATTTCCCGTGCCGCCCAAACGAAGAGAGTGCATGCTGATGCATCATCTTCGGGTGTGTTCGTTACAAAGAACTGTTTCTCAGTATCCTCCGCATCCTGGGTATATGATACCGGATCAGGATCCCAGATATGTAATCTGTTACATAGGGCTACAAAAGGATAGAAAAACTGAGAACGGGTGATAAGTTTCATGAGGCAGAAAACGGGGCAAGTGTTGCAGCCAAGTCTGTCGGTCACTGTCACCCTGTATTATCAATACATTGATTCTGAACGAATGTTATTAGATACCGAACCTGATATACAAAATCATATCAGTTTCTTTATTAGTAAAGAAAGGATATAATTTTGTATTGTTGGATAATGTTTTGAACATTTCCTATATCAAAAGTTGATCGGTTCAGGCACGTTATCTAAAAGCATTAATGTTCTAAATCAAACTACAGTTCTTAATATATGGAACACACACAAGAGGAAGAGTTCAGAAATGAACGGATTCTTCTTGAGGTATTGTAGACTAGGTCAGATCAATGCGACCCGACTGGCTGAAGTTACATATAGATGCAAATTTAAATCAGTTTGGATGTACATCTTATGAAACTTGCCAGTCATATCACAAAGATAAGATGACCATAGCTCTGTTTATTGGAAACAGAGAAAGAGTTAGTGAACTCTTGGGACTGATACATGATGATGTATGTAAGGTCCCCTGTCTACACATGCCAGGACTGGTTCTTTATACTTCATTACGTTCTCTGATCATCTCTTTAGATTCAGACATATGTTCCTGTTGAAAAACAAGTCCGAACCTTTTGAGATATTCACAGAATATAAATTAGAAGTAGAGAACCAAAATACGGGTATAAGTATTATGTCCTATGATGAGATCAAGGAGAGGAATACTTGAGCACAGAAATCCTGGACTATTTTAAAGGAGAATGAGATTCTCTCTCAGCATTACTCCTCCGTATACACCATTGCACGATGGCATGTCGGGGCGGAGCAGATACACCCTATTTGATATGGTGTGCTCTATGATGAGTACTACTGAGTTACCTATTTCCTTTTAAGGGGTTATGCACTTGAGAAGTTGCATACCTATTGAATAGGGTTGCAATCAAATCCGTTGCCTACCACTTCATATGTGATATGGAATGGGAAGAGCCCATGTCTTAAGTTAGTTAAGATTTGGGGTTGTCCGGCTAATGTGTAAAAGCAAAATCCGGACAAGCTCGAGGCAAGGTCTGTTATGTAGAAATGAAAATGTTCCATCTATACAAACTGCAGCTGATGATTTGACAGAACCAAAGGATTCAGTAGATTCCAACGAACCTCAGCCTCTCCGCCGATCTAGTAGGGTTCCTCACCCACCTGAGAGATACTTCGGTTTCTCTATGACAGTGGGAGCGAGGATTGCATCATGAGATGATGACCCAACTAGTTTCGAGCTGGCCATCAAGAGTAGGGACTCTGTAAGAATGGCTGGATGTTTAGCGATCTGAGATGGAATCCTTATACACCAACAAAGTATGGACTTTAGTTGCTATATCTGAAGGGTTAAATCCCCATCAGGAGCAAGTATATCTTGAGAAGATTACTTGGTGTACATGGAAAGGTTGAGACTTTCAAAGCTAGACTTGTTAAAGGTTTTCATCATCAACCAGGCGTGGATAGTGGTGAAACCTCTTCAAGTAGCTATGCTTAAGTCCATCCAGATCCTACTTGCCACGGCTATATACCATGACTACGATATCTGGTGGTTGGGTGTCATGACAGCTCTTCTAAAATGATGTTTTGGAAGAGAGTGTCTATAAGTACACAGCCAGAGGGCCTCGTAGACAGTGGGAGCAGCGGAAACGTGTGCAAGATGCTTTATAGGATAAAGCAGGCATCGCGGAGTTGGAACATCTGTTTTGATAAAGTAGTCAAAGAAGTTGACATCATCAAAATGGTAGATGAACCTTGTATAAACAAAAAGGTAGTAGGGAGTATGGTGGTGATCCTCGTAGAGTACGTGGATGACATACTCTTGATAAGAAAGGAGTTTCTTATGCTACGCTCGATCAATCTCCACTTATCACAATGATTCTCCACATAGGATCAAAGTGATACCTACTAAATCCTGGATTTTGGATCTATGAGATAGATCTAAATGGATGTTAGGATACTCACTAGTTGTAGTGAGATGGTATCAATCGATCCTGGGGAGAATCACTGGAAGTGTTCCAGGGTGATAACGACGACTGAATGTCAGTCGCAGGCATTGTCTTTACCCTCAGTAAAGGGACGGTATGTTGGAAGAGTTCCAAGCAAGATACCGTGACATACTAGACGATAAAGGCAGGATATATCGCTACTTAAGATGCTACCAAAGAGGTTGTTTGGATGTATATTAGTTCATGAGATGAACTTAGTTCCTACCATTGTGTGACAATGGAGTTGTGGCTTATGCCAGGAACCCCCGTCCCATCAGTGATCCAGACATATTCTAAGGCAGTATCACCTGATCATGGAGATGGTTGATCTCCAAGGTGATCGAGGCAAGGAGAGCAGACACAGAGGATAACACGGCGGATCCACTCACGAAGGCCTATTCCTAGTGAGAGACTTTTATGGGATGGTTGAGTATGAGATACTTCGACCACTGCTACAGATGGCCCTAGTGCAAGTGGGAGATTGTTAGTTATATGTATGCCCTAGAGGCCATTACTATACATAGGATGTATATAGTAGTGGATGCTGGGACATATATAGGGAGGACTTTCTTGCTCGACATGATAGTATGCTATCTGGTTGCTCTTTACCTTAACGTGTATACTGATTGTCTCTCTGTTACATGTTGGTAAAGCCCTTAGGATGTGTACTTGACTACCTGGACTGTGATGCGGATCATACTAGTGGGGACATGGTAGTCCATAAGTACATCCTTCAAAGTCCCTAGTCGTGGGTGTATCGAGATGGGGCATCGATATACCAGAGTAGACTAGCGTGTACCTTCTCGACCCATACAGATGGGCGATGGATGATCCCATATCCATCGGTGTTTGACATCAGAGATGATATACGGGTGCTCAGTAGAGACTGGGTACACTGGACGGACTCGCCGAGAACTCCCAGATGGTATTATACCTCACGTCAGATGGCAGTTCTCTGGTGACACTGGTACAGAGTAGTCTGTTGACCCGAGATCGTCATAGAGTCTTGTGTGGTTCCCACTGTGCTTTGATTTCCATCTTACCACGTCCAAGAGGGCGTGCAAAACGGTGGTTTTTGGGTACAGTCCCGAGTCACATGGAGGCAATGAGCGATAGGAGGGGATTCGTCTCTCCCGGTATAGGGAGTTGATGTTGCGCTGTGTTCGATTGGCTATAACAGGAAATCCCTGGCCAGGGTTGCTGAGATTTACTGGTAAGTGTTACCAGTAGTTTCTCGAACAGTTATAGACCTCGTATCGACACGACTTATCGAGCTATTGGGGTCTGACGTTTACCACCCCTAGGCGAGATATGCGACAGATCAGACGATCAGACCGGACTGTACGGTAGTGTTACTGGTTGGATTCACTGGAGTGTGAGCGGGCTTGCTCGTCGATCTTCAGATCGCTCAATACCCGGGTGGCCGTTACGTTTAGCAGACCGCTTGCGGCTTGTGGGTGTTTGATATGATCATCATCTGCTGCCGGCGTATTGACGAGTCTTTAGAGTCCTACACAGAGGTTTCCTGGCTCAAGCGAAACGAAATAGGAGCGCATATGAGATATGTGCGGGACCGAGAATAATGCGTGTATGTGATACCGTATTCCATTCTCGCGATGAATGTATCGAATGGTTATATGCGATATAACCTAGTTATCGAATCAAAGGTTGATTCGATAAGCCGATACATTGAATACTAGTCGGTTATATGCGATATGACCGGATCGTTAAATCAAGTGTTGATTTAATGATTTATTGTATAATTATATATTTGATATATTACTTTGCATTAACTAGTATCGGTTCACTTTAAATGGATTTTCTCGCTCGGGTGTGCGCATTGCATATGCGATATGATTTTGTGCACTTGCTTGTATCATGTTTGATGATACATGCAATACTTGGTTAAATGTATGTTTAAACCATAGTTAGTTAATGGTTAAGGGTTTTAAATGATTTATTTATTGTTTTATTTATTTTTGGCAAAAGGAAAATGGTGTCTTTATTTATTTCTTTTGTTGAAGTTTCTTGAACTTTTGAAAAGTCCACCATTTTTGTTTTATGCCAAACCCTAACCACTCACTAACTTTGGTTAACTCTCTACACTTAACTATGGTAAGTGTTATGATAAGTATTGATTTTTCTTTTGATTATTAATTAACTTATCATATCATTTCTTCTTCTTCTTCCTTGAACTCAAGAAGAAAAAGCTTTCTTCATCAATGGTGAATTGAGCAAAGGAGTGAGAAATCCAAAACTAAAGTTTACCCACTTCCTATTTCTTCATCCTCTACCTCTTGCCAAGTAGTAGAGTGTGTTTCCTTCACAAGTTTTCAAGACTTGGTGAAGGTGGAGCTTGATCTAGCGATGCCTCGACGTAGATCATCTTCGGCACGTCGTCGATGACCTAGCCCGTCCATTCTCCGATGAAGCCGACTCTAGAGCCCGGGATGGATTTTAGACAGCGAGGAGACACCGTTGCGGAGCTATGGAGGTGGAGCACCGGATCTACAAAGGTTGTATTTCCGATATCCCATTAGTTAAGTTGTTAACTAGATTGTTTTTCGCCTAGATATCTAGCCGACGATCCGTACATTAGGTTTTCTCGGCACCGAATTTTTGAAATTGTCATGGTAGATGCCTTTAGAGACCTCACTAGAGTGCCTAGGAACCCTACACTTAGCAGGTTTCCCGATGCCCTCCTGCGCTAAGTATCAAAGCCCTCATCAAGAGGCAATCGGGCGGCAACCCTGCTCGGTCCATCCTTAGCAGGTCTCCCGATGCCCTCCTGCGCTAAGGATCAAAGCCCTCATCAAGAGGCAATCGGGCGGCAACCCTGCTCGGTCTATCCATGGCTGGTAGTTCACTACCCACCAACGTAAAGGATCAAAGCCCTCATCAAAAGGCAACCGGGAAGCAACCATGCTCGGTCCATCCATGGCTGGTAGTTCACTACCCACCGACGCCAAGAATCAAAGCCCTCATCAAGAGGCCATGGAGCAGCTACCCTGCTCGGTCCATCCATGGCTGGTAGTTCACTACCCACCGACGCCAAAGATCAAAGCCCTCATCAAGAGGCCACCGAGCAGCTACCCTGCTTGGTCCATCATTGGCTGGTAATCTCTTGCCCCACGACGCCAAGGATCAAAATCCCTCATCAAGAGGCCACCGAGCAGTTACCCTGCTCGGTCCATCCCTAGCAGGCAACTCCTCGTCCAACGACGCCAAGGATCCAAGCCCTCATCAAGAGGCCACCGAGCAGCTTCACTGCTCAACTTCCTACATGTCTTTTCTAAGCGATCTCCACCTCGACTTCGAGGCCATGGAGATACCGAACTTTCAACAGTCCTTGCACACTTGGCAAACGGACGAATTTAAATCGACGTGTGATCGCTATATGAAAAACCGACCTAACATGAAAGCAGTACTGCGCAAATAGAAATGTTTACCACAAACAAAAGGAAAATGCGTACGCAAAGAACACTGCAAAAATATTTTATTCATAAAATTCGGAAATCTTTACAAAACCGCCCGGAGGCTTACAAAATTCTAGCGCAAAGAAAATAAGGAGGCGAGGAAGTTCAGGCCTCGGGACCGGGGAGAACATCGATGAGCAGTGCTTCCACTGCGACAACTGGGGTGGCATCCTAAAGGTCGGCACCCACAGCAGGATCCTCCGCGCCGGTGGCCGGGACGACCGACTTATCCCCAACGTTCCTACCAGGGGCCTCTTCCCTTGCAGCACTGCCGGGAACATCCCCTTGCGCCTCATCTCCGAGGGGGTACTCACCCCGGAGCTGGCCGTCAGGGAACTCCGGCATCAGGGCCTTGACGGTGTCGAGGGCATCGTGCCAAACGACGGTAGCGGCCCCAGCGAGGACGGTGTAGTATTGATCCGACTTCTTGTAGCTCTCCACCGCCCTCGAAGCTCGGAGCTCGGCATGCTTTGTTCCCTCCTTCGCCGCCTCGTTCTCCTTCCGGAGGGTGTTCACCGTCTTCTTCAGGGTGGCGGCAAGCACTCTGGAGTCTTCTAACTTGGCCTCGGCGGCTCGGGCAGCCTCTCGGCACTTGGCAATCTCCCGATCCCTGACCGCCACCCGGTCTTCGAGAGCAACGACCCTCTCCATCGCCGCTTCCAGCTCCAGCCTTGAGCTCTCCTCCCGCGAGGAGAACTCACCCGCGACCCACATCGCCAGGGCAATTTCTTCGTCCTCCATGTTGACGACGAGGGCGACGTGATGAAGGACCTGAAGAAAACAAAGGAGGGTTAGAAAGAAAATGGAGGCACCAGACCTTACGAACAAAAATCAAAATAAAGGAGGGTTAGAAAGAAAAGGGAGGCACCAGACCTTACGAACAAAAATACTGAATGAAGAGCCGAATAGGGTGCGAACACTAACCTGCACGGCCTCTTGAGCTATGGCCGCCATTTGGGCCCGGAGGGTCCCTCGAAGGATTCTGCCCCTGGCCGACCTTTCCATCTCCAAGAGCAGATTTTCGGCGACAGAAAGCCCCGAGGGCACCTCGACACGAAGCTCCCCATTGTCTACGATGATCGGGGAAGCCGGGGAGTGGGGGCGTCGTCCTATGAAACCTCTTGAGGAGCGTTGCAGGGGAGCCAGTCTCACCTCCTACCTCCGGAGCCCGGGGCTCTTGCTCCCGAGCTCATTTTCGGCTCGACGCTTGGCTGGACTCCGGGGCCCGGGGAGCGCTTGGGCTCCTGGATGGAGCGGCTGCCGGTGGAGCCGGAGACGACAACGGACGAGAAGGGCGGGCGCCTCCGGTCTTTTTCCCTTTCTTCTGTTCGACCAGGGCTGCCCGAAATTTGCCTAGGTCCATGGGTTCTACATAAGACAAAAGTACAAAGGAGTTAGCAATGCCAGAAAAGGTAAAAGCATACGCAAGTCTGAAGAGGTCGCCTAAAGACTCCTAACTTACCCGCGAACTGGGCGGGGCTGAGCCTGGCCCAACTGAGGGCCCGCTCAGACAGCAACACATCAGCCCGGGGGAGGGGCTCCTACTCCGACACCGCCACTGCGTCGGGATCATTCAACTGCCCCACCCGCGGGCTGTTGGCCCTGTGCTATTGAATGGGCATAGACCAATCCTCACCATCGGGCGGCCCAACAAACAAAAACTTCTTCTTCCAATCGTGAATGGAAGAAGGTACTACGATGACCCCCGACCCGGCAACACCTCCCCGGTGTTTTCTAAAAGAGATATACACCCAGCTCGGCTCGCCCCTGCGAGTGCCAGGGTGGTTTTTGTAGCAAAGAGAAGAAACGAGAATGCTCCGGCTGAAAGGGATCAGACGCAATTTCAACCGGACCAGGAACCCAAAGAGAATCCTCCAAAAGTTCGGCACTAACTGGCCCGGGGCTAATCCAAAACAATTCAATGCCGCACTCACCTCGGGAGAGAAGGGTAGGCGCATCCCGGCCCAAAAGGCTTCCAGGTACAAGGCAATCTCCTTTCCCCGAACCTGGTCTGCCCTCTCCCCCTTCTCGGCCAGACGAAGCGAATAGCCGGCAGGAATGTGGAAACGAGTCCAGATGGTGGCGAGCTCATCCACGTGCCTCGGCACGGATAACGCGCCAAGAGCATCCATACCCTACGCTCTGGGGACCGCCCCCGTCGCACGACCCCGGAAAGCATGACTAATCCTAACTACCCCGGGAGACTCCGACTCAGACGAGAAAGAAGCAGAGGAAGAAGTAGAAGAGGAAGCTGAAGAAGACTCCCTAGACTCTACCCGGACCATTTCTACAGACTCCTCGGTAGAAGACATCTAACCTGATCAAAGGGATGAGTCCTCGGGGGAGAAAACGCAAGGAATCCGACCTAAGAAGAAGAGTGCCGAGCTAACACGACTAGGTATGAGGAAATTATGGTGAGGTATGGGCCTTGATGGGGATCCCACCTCTATTTATAGCTGCCGGCGTATACATCCCACGGCTCTGATCGCCTCCCACTAAAACTACGCTTCGCAACCAACGGCCGACAACATTCCACCTGTCACACCCACATTGGGCGCGTCCCGTCAGGCACGGGAACACCTGCGGCACGTCTCGTCAGCCAACCAGCGCCATACACATGAGCTGGCGCTTCGACGAACGTACGCGCAAACCGGCGCTTCCCCTTTAATGCGAGATCTCTCCCCTGATCCGCTGGCATCATCAAGAAAATACGACTAATTGCCCGGGAATACGCACCGACGATATTTTTAAGTAAGAGCTCACCCCGGATGACCGGTTAGACCACTCTCGACCCGACCCAGGAATAGGTTGAGACGAGAGTGGGGGGCTAATGAAGATGCTCGATATCGGTGACTCCCCAGATCATGACACGTGGCAGATGACGTGTCCTCGAGCTTACAAGAAATGATCAAGAACGTTACGTTGGAAGCACACCCCGGGCCTCCAACCAGAGGATGTACCCGACCTTCGGTGGCCTTCCAGACCACCCCCCAGCTCGCCTCCGGGCTATCGCAGAACCAAGATGCCTCGTCTTCTCGCTCGTTCCCGAGCCTCCCACCAAGCTCATCTTCCTCGGTCTCACCAACCGACCCACAACACCGATCACAGGCGCCTCCGCTACGGCTCCTATAATCTCGCCAGGCGCAAGATATCCGCCGCCCATGATCCCGCGTTCCACGCCATCACGATCCCTCATTAACGAGCATGTCTCGTCATTAATGGGGGATCCCTCCTATCACGCAAACATGACGCCAGGGGCGAAACAGCCGGCATGAATCTCGCGTCCGCCTGCCCATGGCTGCCGCAATATAAACCCCTCTCTCAGACGACTCAGGTAGGCCAATTTAACCTCAATAGGCCATTACTCTGCCAAAATACCCCTTCTAACTTGATCGTCGGAGGGTCCTCGGTAGCACAACTATCCAGGGACTTCTTTGCAGGTAGCTCGACCTCAACCTCATAAAACCCATTGAGATCCACACGCTTCAGGAGGCAACCCTCCAACCTAATTTCATCCGTCCATCAACGCTCGCAGCAGATCAACGGAAGCTAACATCTGGAGGAGATCCTGAGATCCATCAGTGGGGAATCAAAAACCCACCAGCTAGATAGGTTTTGCATTTTTCTTTTTAAAAAGGACAACAGATCGTCCTCATTGATTTGTCAAAGAGTGAAGTGCTTAGAAACTCCATTAGAAGTTCAAAACCAATTAAAAGTAGATACATAGTTAAAGAAACTAAGATCTAAAACAAAAGATAACATACTAAATTAACAGGGAGAATAAATTAAGCCCAAATGATGATAATTAATTAATCAACCAACAACAAAATTGTCAACAACAACAAGTGGCCCCCACCTCTGTGGCTTCCATGGGAAGTGCCTTGCATTGCACGTATGTTAACCAATATTAGATGTGTCTCCATCTCTCTCTCTCTCTCTCTCAATTTTGATACATGGAAGAGATTTCAGAGGCAACAAAGGAAGAAGAGTGCTTGTTTTTGCCCCCTGGCTTTAGATTTCACCCAACAGATGAAGAGATCATAACTGAATACCTCTTGAAGAAAGCTTTAGACCACAACTTCAGTGCAATAGCCATGGCTGAGGTTGACCTCAACAAGTGTGAGCCATGGGAGCTCCCAAGTAATCAATCTCTCTCTTCTTTGTTTTATTCCGCCCCCCCCCCCCCCCCCCCCTCTTCTTTCGGATATATAATTTTTAGTTTTCATTTTTGAATGATAATAGGTATTGTAACTTGATGCAAGTAAGATTTGCTCAACTCTAGACCTGGTTCTAGACGACCAAAATAGAACCTTTTGCCTCTAAGGGCTTGAAAATTACTAAATTTTCTTACTGCGTCTAATACATGTTGTTCGATACATTACACTATTACAACATTAATCACTTATTTTTCCTGTTCAAAACTCACTTAATTTCTTTAATTAGTTTTATTATTTGTTTTTCATTCCAAAATAGAGTGTAATCTGATGAAAGCAGGATGCAAACTTAATCACTACTGTTGCTTGTCCTTATTTATTACTATCATTAATTATCACTTTGATGAAATCTTTTACTGCTCTAGCTATGTATTTTACTTGATTACTTAATTGAATTCAATCACTTAAATGTTGTATTAATTATTGCAAATTAATTGTACAAATGGATTAATAATTTGTATTAATTGATGTATGCATGTTTGTTTCATATAGGCAAGGCTAAGATGGGAGAGAAAGAATGGTACTTCTTCTTCCAAAAGGAGAGGAGGTACCCAACAGGAATGAGAACAAATAGGGCAACCAAATCTGGGTATTGGAAAGCTACAGGAAAAGATAGGGAGATCCATAAAGGGAAAGGAATACTTGTTGGTATGAAGAAAACCCTAGTTTTCTATAAAGGAAGAGCTCCAAAAGGTGAAAAGACCAATTGGGTCATGCATGAGTTCAGGCTTGAAGGAGGTTATTCAAACTACAAAGCTAGCTCTGAGGTCAAATTTCATCACTACGATCCATAATTTAAAAGCTAATTTTCGGAATAATATCCGTGTGAGATAAATGTTCAAACTTTTCGTATGTTTCGATTTAATACCTCCCTTTTTTTTGGATAAAATAACAAAGAGGTGTATAAAGTTAAGAAGATTTTTTTTTCGAAAATAGAACATGAATCTAATTAAATTAAAAAGACCAAAAGTTGGAGGTATTTATTTACAATTTATGGAGTTCCAAAATTTGCTTAGGAAAAAGTGAAGGGTATTTATCGAAAAAGAAGTGGAGAATATTTTTTGTGAAATTTAACTTTCCTATATATATCATAAACGAGTGTGATTCTGATAGAATCCTCATTTTATGCAAAAAGGTAGAAACAGGTTATGCACCATCCATGAAGTGATACACGGACGGTTGAGATTTGAAAAAAGAAAATAATGGCCTCAAAAATAGATATAAGTTAGATTTTTCTTGTAATCTAAACCATCCGTGTATTATATCATAGGCGGTGGATAATCAACTTGTATCTTTTTGTATCAAATAAGAATTCTACAGAAACCTTACTCATCATAAACCATTAAACTCGTATAACAAAATTAATTAAATCTATGCTTTATGCTTTGCAGAATGATTGGGCTGTAGTTAGAGTTTTCCATAAAAATGAAGCAACCAAGAAGAACCAAGTGATTGAGCAATCAACCGCAAACCCTAATTTTGTGTGCTTCGGCTCATCGAACATTGGCTACTTGCACAAAGACGACGCCACGGCGAGAGCTCTAGCTACTGCTGATTTTACTACTGCTGCTGTATCATCTCCATTTCTTGGCAGTGCTCGAACTTGATGATGAGCACTTCGATCGATAGGGGGTTGACCAATGATTGGAACAGTGAGGTTTCATTAAATCATGATGGCTCTTCTTTTGTTTCTCTCTGTGATTTGGACAATATGTGGAACTAGGAATATTTTTGTTAACAGTGTATTTATTACCTTCATATGCTGTATATTGATATTTTATAAACTAAAACAAATTTTCAAAGAATATGTTGTAATTTAAATAAATTTGGGTTTTAGCACAGAATGGCTCTGTCTATTCAATCTTTTGAAAAAATGTAAGCATATTGTTGTTACTTTTTGGATTTGTTAACCCTAGTTATGATATAAATAGAGTGCTATGTGTTGTAGCACACGTGGAAACCTTATGGATCTTATAGATCTCTTTTAACGAATAACAAATAAAAAAAAATTCTCAATCAAATACCAACACAAAAAATTCGGGGAAAAGGAAAGAATATCTTTATTAGAACTTTTAGAGAAAAAGAAAAATCTTACAAAGTTACAATATACCATCTCCTTATCGATTTCCAACGGGATCTCCTCCCACTACTATAATAAGGGGTTGCCCCTACGGATAAAGTTATCCGTAGGGACAATAAAGGTTGCCCCTACGGATTACCCCGTAGGTCCCCATGGTTGTCCCTACGGTGCCATAAGAATTAATTTAAAAATATTAAAACGTAATTTATTATTTGGCCCTATGAAGCCATAAAAGAAGGACCTACGGGTTAATCCGTAGGGGCGTGTATATGGGTTATTGATAAAAAAAGCACAGAAAAGTCCCCATTCCTAAAAAATTACTCCCTCTCACCACTGATCTCCCGCGCGCGCCTCTCGTCGCCACCCGCCCGCGTCTCGTCGCCACCGCCCTCCCGTGCACGCCTCGTCGTCCCCGACATCACTATCGACTTCCTCGTTGACTTCCTCATCGCCACCACCCGCGGGGTATAGACCAGGGTTAATTTGGGTTAATTAGAGGCTAGGGTTAATTTGGGTTAATTAGTGATAATTTGAAAGGGTTGGGGTGTCGATTAGGATTAATTAAGTTAATTTGGGTAAATTGGGTTAAGTTTGGGTTAATTAGGGATAATTTGTGTTAGGATAACGATTATGGTTAATTGTGGTTAATTTGGTTAATTTGGGTTATTTAGGGTTAGGGTTTAGGGTTAGGGTTAGGGTTTATTGTGGTTAATTATGTTAATTTGGGTTAGGGTTTATATAGGGTGCACTAGTTCATTCAGTAGGATACTCGATAATAATGTAAACGTACAATTTTACCGTAAACGCAAGAAAAATTTACCCTAAATTAAAAGTTTTGAACCCTTAATAACGAAACGTAAACGTAAAACCTAGTCAAGTTAAATGTTCAAGTTAAAACCAATATATGATACTCGAAGATAATATGAAACTTTCATATTCTCATCGATACTGATATATGAAAATTAAAGTGCGACTTAGTCCCCGTCTATCGGTTAACATACGTTCGATATTCGTCGTGACATAGAACTATATGAAACTCGTTAAATATCGGACGGTATAGTTCGGTACTAACAACCGTCGTATAGTCTATATGACGAGAAGATTCAATCGTATGATAACCGATAGATTTGTCCGGTATGGACAAGTTAGGAATATATAAAGCAAACACCTGCATTCATTTATATTTTCATCCGTTTCGAGTTATTTCGTCGGTACTTTTCCGCTGGTTCTCCGTATACAAAGATAGATTAGATGTTCATTTCAACGTTATTTCACATCTTTGAAATGATTATCTATTCTATTACAGTGTACTCGGAGAACAGCGGGAAGGTGCTGCCGAAATTTACTCGAAACGGTTGAAAGCACAAGTGAATGGGTGTCTGCTCCATACATTCTTAATGGGATATGTCACGACCCGCAGGGTACGGAACGTGACTGGCACTTAAGTTACGAAACGTCTCAAGACATCCGTAAAATAAGTAAGCCAAAGCCCAGAAAACAAAACCAAAAGCAAAAGAGTGAAGAAAACCCAATCAATTGAAAGCGAGTTTATCAAATAAGTCATATAAAGCCTTTTTAAAAACAATATCAATTTTTCCGAAAATTTCGGCAGAGTCTCCTTTGTAAATACTGGCCCCCAAAATGGGTACAACAAGAATAAATATGAATCCAACAAATAAGGCATCCCCAAGCGGGAGCTAGCTCTTCGCCACAAGGCAGTCACAAATCCCACGCAATATAAAGCAACAACATGCGAAATAATCATAAGGAAGCATTGTTCCCCTCCGAACGGCGGCCTGGACTCGGGCGTCTGTGCCTGAGGTTCGGGACAGATGCTAATTGGTGCTATCCGTCCATCTCTCCGAAGATGCCAAGTTGTTTATGGCACCGTGCATCGGGGGTTTAGACGGATGCGGCCGATGTAGCAGACTTCGTCAGATTCCCCCTCGTTTGAGGGGTTTTTGATTGTGGGGACGCTCTTCCCTGCAGGCGCAAGTCCCTGCAGTTAATTACGCTACTGCATCGCGGTAACAACTTTCTCCTTCTCCAGATGGTCACTTCGTGTCGTGGGTGTTTATTTCGTTTTTTATTGCCCGTGGATTGTTTACGGAGACTGAGTTATGTCGTCGTCCGTAGGGCGTGGACTAGTCCAAATCCGTGTTTATCTTAGATTTGGGTTTGGGGGTTTGGTTTGAGGATACATCAGCCATTCTCGAGGCTAAGATCAACTCAAACGTTTGTTAAGGATACGTTAGTCCGATTTGAGACTAAGATTAACTTAACAGGATCGTTTAGATCCGACAAAAGAGCGTTTGGGCTCCATTGTTCCAGTTTAGGGACATAGTGGTCCATCGTATATGTGGCCGTCGGGACCCGTCACCTCTCTGACGACGTTGAAGGATTACAACGACGGATGTCAGAGGAGTTCAGAGATGTACCCTCGAGCCAAAGTTAATTTGGGGGATTCATAGTCCAGTCTGTTTGAAAGTTTAAGGATACGTTAGCCGTCTTTGAGGCTAAGATCAACTTAAACGGGACCGTTTAGATCCGGTAAAAGAGCATGCTGGGCTCTATTGTTCTAGTTTAAGGACATTGCGGTCCATGGGTAGTTTAAGGACATTGCGGTCCATGGGTAGTTTTAAGGACATTGCGGTCCATAGGTAGTTTAAGGACATTGCGGTCCATTGTTAGTTTTAAGACATCTCGGTCGAGGTTAAGGACGTCATAGTCCATGAGTTTAAGGACTCCACAGTCCGGTATGTGCTCTGGATGCTTCACACGGGTTCACTGCCGTGCTTGGCGAGGACCAGGCTCCGCTCTGGGCGTTTTCCGCGGGGTCAAAGAGTGACGTTATCCACGTTCCACGTAACCAGGAATTTTGCACTAGATGCTTCACACGGGTTCACTGCCGTGCTCGGTGAGGACTAGGCTCCGCTCTGGACGTTTTCCGCGGGGTCAAAGAGTAACGTTATCCACGTTCCACGTAACCAGGAATTTTGCATTAGACATGGGTTTAAGGACCCCACAGTCCATATCATGGGTGGTCATCGGGACCCGTCACCTCTTTGAAGACATTGAGGGATTACAATGCCAAGTATCAAAGGAGTGAAGAGATGTACCCTAGAACCGGAATGGATTAAATAGCCCTTGGCCCAATTTAGGATCAAGACCAATTAATTATATTATGAGCCCATTGGCCCAGTTAATTACGAATTGAGGACTTATGGCCAGCTTGGGCTAAGTCCTATCATGTCTGGAATATTGACTTCTTGTGGGTCCATTGAGGGAGAGGCTTTGCCTCTATCCCTTTAGCCAATTGGGCCAAAGCCTAGTGTTAAACACTTCAGAGCAATCAGTGTTGAACACTGGGAATGAGGTTGACAAGTTAGTGTTTAACACTAAAAGATAATTGGTGTTAAACACCAGCAACAAGGCTTTCAGATTAGTGTTAAACACTAAAACAGATCAGTATTGGCAACAAAGCTCTCAAATTAGTGTTAAACACTAAGGTAGTCAGTGTTGAACACTACAAGTAAAGTTCTTTTGGTTGGTGTTGAACACTACAGCCCAACAGTGTTTTAACACAGGATTCAGGAGTTCCAACTTAGTGTTAAACACTAAAGCAAGAGGGGTCATGTGGGTCACGTGAGAGCGCCCTCTCTCCATTTATTCTGCTGAAATTGCTGCATCTTTCAGAACATCACGTGCCATCACGTGACGGGCATTCATATGCCTATGTTTTAGAGTTTCTGTCAAGGGTCACGTGGGTCACGTGGGGGACTGCCTCAAAGGGCTTTCTGTAGCTCTTTTGAGGGGGTCACGTGGTGGCACGTGACCCTGCCTCCATGTATATTGTTTAGAGAATCTGTTGATCTTTCTTTTCAGGAATTAAATTCCTCGGGCTTTGATTTTCAAAGGAATTAAATTCCTACTTCCTTTTGAAGACTTATATTCTGGGGTTGAATCGAACCCTGAATCTTCTGTAGGAATTAAATTCCTTGTTTATGTGAAGAACTGAATAGGGTTAAACCCTAATAAAAGCTTTTTTAAGGAATTAAACTTCCAGTCCCTGTTAAATTATGATTAAGGGAATTGAATTCCCGTTGTTTCAACAGAACTAAGTTCTTAATTAGGGTTAAACCCTATTTCTCTCTGTTCTGAAGGAATTAAATTCCCATAACACAGGGTCAAGCCCTACTTTTATCTTAGAGGAATTAAATTCCTATAGTTCTGTGAGAATTAAATTCTCATGTTTCTATTTTCTCTCTATGTTTTGGATCTGCATGGCAGGATCTCAACCCATTGAGAATTAAATTCTCAACCTAAAGGGGAGATGTGCACTTTGCAGATCCTCTATCAAAAAGAGAAGAAATATGTTCTTCTGTTTTTATATTATCAGAGTTAAACTCTGTTGAGAATTAAATCCTCCTTCTTTCAAAAAGCCTTCCCTTTCTTACCTAGGGTTTTCTTTTGTAGAAGCTCCAAATTCCTCAAAGTATCCAGGCTCTCTCCTTTTTCTTTCTCTGCGTATGTATCCCCTTTTTTGTGTCTCCAGACTCCTATTTATAGGAGAAGCAGCCGAATTAATTAGTTTTTGATGAATCTTCATTAAGAGATTTGGTTTGCATCTATCATTCGTTCTGGACCTTTGGATTATTAGGTGAATTTTATTCACCATTGGATTTTAAATCCAGAGATTCTCCTTTGTTATTTTGGTTAGATTTAAGGGGGAAATCTTTCCAAACCCGAGATTTTCCATAGATAGATGATATTTAAATCACTTCTGAATCTTTAATTCGATTGGTCTCAGATAATCACTTTCCTTTGGAAAGATTCAAATCTCCCTCAGAATTTAATTCTGTCGGCAAAATGGGCTTTGAAAGCCGGTCACGTGTGACCACGTGACCCATGGTCACGTGTGGACACGTGACCCCCTTGGAACGAGCCTTCCTCTTTCTTTTTGCGCTCTGTCTTCTGATTACTGCTTAACTGTCACGTGCCACCACGTGACCCCTGGTCACGTGTGAGCACGTGACCCTTGTCTGGACTCCTTTTCTTGATTTAACTGGAGAACAATTCTGATGTTTTGAACGTCACGTGCCAACACGTGACCCCTGGTCATGTGGGAGCACGTGACATCTTTTGAAGCTTTTTCCTTGATTTGATCAGGGATCCGGTGTGCCTTTGACGCTGGTCACGTGGGAGCACGTGACTCTTTCTGAAGCCCCTTTTCTTCAATGTAGTCAGGAAACTGAACTTGCCTTGATGATGCGTTTAGGTGTCACGTGCCAACACGTGACTGCTGGTCATGTGTAAGCACGTGACTGCTGGTCACGTGTAAGCACGTGACCCTCTTCTGAAGCTTTTCCCAGAAGCTTTCCTGATCAGGAAGGAAGCATGAGAAAAACAGCATGTCGACTCAAGTGAGCTCGACCCCAAAATACAGCATAAAAAGTCCACAAATCTCACAGTCTCATCTCTAGGTCAAAATACAATAATGCTGGTAGATACAGTAGATGGAGTACACTAGATACAAAGAATATACAAGGTGGTACAAAAATAATAATATAACCCACCTAAGAGCAAAACCTCGAGTCCTGGCAAAAGAGGCAAAAGAAGCGGTGCGCCCGCCGCTACTGTGCCGACGGAGCGGACCTGAAAAAGGCTGTGGCACAACGGGGGTGAGTTGCCAACTCGTGAGTAATAAATAACATCTACACGGGCTATCGAAAGCATGCACACAAGTATCCTAGCATCTAAAATACAGGTAAGGCAGGACATAATGGCAGGTAGGTATGCAATATGAATATACTAGCAGGTATGAATGCAATGCGAATCAACTCGTGATCTGAATGTGTAAGTATAAGAAATCATGTTTTTTCCCTTTAAGAATCTCTTTTGAAATACCAGCACAATACCAATAGAATCAACAAGAACCTGTGTCCAGCAACGACACCTCAAAACTATCACAAATATCATATATCCATGTCATCGTATCTCTGGCCTCAGCCATCCGGCTGACCCAGCTCAATATCAAAATCTCATCATCTCGCTGCCACGGTCGGGATCCTCTGAATATCCGCCGTGCCAAACAGTCACCGGTAGGTAATCCGTCCCCTGTCAGGCTCAACGTCAACACCACATTCATCTTGCCCCGGGGTACCATACCGAGCCCACCATGTACCCGTGACGGTTCCTCCACTCCTCGACACGGATCTCGAAAACCACAGCAAACTCATGGTGGACGACACTTACATCACTAGAAAACCGCAATTTACATATTTTAAAAAGTAATAAGTTTAGAAATTTTGCGGCTTTCCCCCAAAATCCAGAAATATCATAAAATCTCAAGAAGTCCTCATAAGTGCATATGTCAATGATAATGAATGCATATGGTATCAATAATC
The DNA here is from genome assembly GCA_030015575.1 of Agapanthus africanus. Classification (NCBI taxonomy): domain Eukaryota; kingdom Viridiplantae; phylum Streptophyta; class Magnoliopsida; order Asparagales; family Amaryllidaceae; genus Agapanthus; species Agapanthus africanus. The sequence goes on from JASDDO010000031.1 coordinate 571,791,113, forward strand.
AAATTGCGATGGATGATTAATAGATTAGGCATGAACAAATAATATGATGAGATACATGCACATGAATAGTAATCCTACGATTTCATTTTAAAGAATTAAAGGCAATAGCACATGTTTAAGTGTCAATTATAGTAAAAGGTTTCAATTTAAAGGTTATCTGGTGTGGTGGCATGGCAATTACCAGGGTGTGTGTGTAAGCATGAATAGTGCTCGTGCTGCATATAAAAACACTGGCAATGGTGCAGGTGTCCTATAGAATGGGTTCGTATATGTATGTCAATATAAGGCATGAATGTAGCAAGTAATCATACAAGTATAAGAATCTTTTTAAGCTACTAAAATTATCGGGCGACTTGCGCCATCCAACGATAGTCCCCCGTAGATGTTACATCTACTCACCGGAATTCCTAGCTACTCACGTCCAATCACCGCTTTCCCCTTTCGTGCCGCGTTTGACGTCTCCGCGACCGAACCTGGAATTTACATCAATACCAACATAAGGTTACACATCAAGAATGACGCAAAACCCAAACGAAGATGCTAACGTTCACAAGCTAGGTACAACGTGCACAGGTGCGCGGAACGCACGCGAAAATCGCAAAAATCTACTAAAAAGTCGATTGGTTGCCCGACCAAACTAAAACCCGAACACTCAAAAATCCGCACTCACATATCCTAAAAGTCATAGGATACGCTAAAAATGTCATCAAGACATCGCAATTAAATCATCACAATATTTTAATAAAACTAGTAAGGTAGAATTGCAATTTGGTGCAAATATCGACAATTAGCGACAAGGTTAACACAATCCAACACAACAATCCAAACTAACCCACTAGCTAGCCATTACACTAATTTTAAACCATTAACTATGCATCAAACCATAATTCCAATACAAACCCTTCTCTTGATTTTTGGCAAATAGCAACAACAATGAAAATTTCACACAAGTTAACTTAGATTAGCATAGCATCAAGCCACTTAAGCAAAGTAACCATAAAGATTGGTTAAGTAAACAACTAGATTAATTAAAAAGATTTAATTAACTAAAACATGGCTTCAAGAAACCCTAGTTTAATTTTCAACCATTAACTAAAAAAAACTAGATTAGGATTAACACTAAAATTAACACTAAACAATTAGATTAAAGAATTCTAACCATATCAACTTAAAAGAGTAAAAATTATACCTCAAATCTATGGATCTAGCAAGAAGAAATTTGCTTCAATTGATGGCCTCAAAGCATCATGATCCAAGCAAGGGAGGTGAAGGAAAAAGGAATGAAGGATGGGGTTATTTTGTGAGGTTTAAATTTGGAAATTTTGGAGCAACTTGATGAATTTTTGAACAAGATGAAAAGAAAAATGATGAAGAGGGGAGGGGATGCAGATTTCGACCAGAGGAGGGAGGAGGGGAAAGGTGTGGGGTGTGGGAAAGTCAAGGTCAAACCATACCCAAAGTCAAATACACCATACCTCCAACATACTGTATTTTAAAACCTACACATTCAACTCAAATCATCCCTAAAAAAAGAATTTTAAAACAAAAGAGAGAGGGGGAATTTTCTGCAGTTTGGGACAGCCAAGGAGATGTGAGGATGTGTGTGTGAGTGTGCACAAAATTTTTTTTGCAAAAAGACCCCCTACAAGTCCAAAATTGCAAGTTTAAGCTTAAATTCAATAAATTTCGTTTTCTATAATAAAAATTAGTTAAAACTTAAAATAAATTACTAAGAATTTATGTTACAACTAGATTTTAATTAACATGATTTTAAAGCTTAAATTTATCCTATTTAAATTTGTATTTATCGCTAATTTAATGTATTTTCTTCCCGGCTTAAAATAATATTAAAAATTGGAAAATTAGGGAAAATTTTTAAACGACCAGAATTTCATAAGTAACTCATTAGCAACTAAAAACAAGCAATTACCTATCCATTTTAGGTATAATTAGTCCTAAACTGCAAAATAACAGAAAGGACGGTTTTCGGAAAAATACCGAATTTTCACCGATTTTCAGGAAAACACCAAAATGACTTTTCAAGGCGTTACAGGATAGAAGCCTTACCCCCGACAGCCGAAACACACATATACAACACGAATACACAACAAACGCACACACAGCACATACACACTAACAACCCTACACTTAAGCGAAATCATAAATTGAAACACACATATATAGAATACAACTCATACATGGGTATCCTTAAATCTAATTTTGATTATCGATAATTTATTCTTTTCAACGACAAACGCACACACAAAGCATATACACGGAATTTCTCATTTGTCAGTAACCATCCCGTTCTTAGATTTCTCAATATAGTTATCATAACCTACAATTTATATGTTATACAGTCTAACATGGAACAAGAGTACATCAAAGTTAAGGACTGGATGTATGTGGATTGGCAACAATGTATGCAACCTAAGTTTGTTGTAGGAGTTGCTGCTTTTATTGAATTTGCACACGCACATAATAATATCGTGATAGAGAAGATTCTCTGCCCGTGTGATAGATGTGGAAATAAGTACTGGCAGAAGGTAGAATGTGCAGAGCTTCATATCGTTAAACATGGTTTTACTAGACTTTATACAACTTGGTTATATCACGGGGAAGGAGAAGAAGACAGTAATGCGGCAGAAGAAGAAGGAGAAGACGGTAATGCGGCAGAAGAAGAAGACGTAATTTCTTTCCAAGAGAAGAAATGGAGGATATGGTAGAGTCTGCCGTAGGTGAATTTATTCGTACCGAAGATGACATTTCTTCCGGTTAAAGACCGCGTGCGGATAAGTATGAAAATTTCATGAATGATGCTAGAAAACCAATTTATGAGAATGCAAAGTATTCCACCCTTTCATGGTTCGTCCAACTTTTCCAGATTAAGTGCTAAATGGATGGAGCAACAAGTCATTCACAATACTTCTTTCGTTCTTGAAAGATTCTATGCCCCCGGGAAATAACGTGCACGACAGCTGGTACGGAGCCCAGAAGATAATGTCTGATTTGGGTCTAAAGTGTGAGAAAATTCAAGCATGTCCTAAAAATTGCGTGTTGTACCGGAAAGAGATTTCATATTTGAAAGAGTGTCCAACATGCGGAGAGACCAGGTATAAGCTGAAAGATTCTGATAAGAAGCCCGATATACCTTTCAAGATAGCATGATACTTTTCCATAACACAGAGGTTGCAGAGGCTATTCAGGTGCAAGAAAACAGCCGAGTCAATGATTTGGTATCACCGTGCTCCTCCAAGTGAAGATGGAAAAATGAGTCATCCAAGAGATTCACCGGAATGAAAGAATTTCGATATGAGGCATGAAATATTCAGTAGCGTTCCTCGCAATGTCAGGCTCGGACTCGCTAGTGATGGTTTTTGCCCATTCAACTATATGGCTGGAATCCACAGCACATGGCCCGTTATAATGATAGTTTATAATCTGTCGTCTTGGTTGGTTATGGACCAATCATACTTTATGATGCCTCTACTTATCGACGGACCAAACTCACCGGGAAACAATATCGACGTCTATCTCCGACCTCTGATCGATGAGTTAAAATCTTTATTCATTGATGGTGTAGAGACTTACGATGCAAAAACAAATACAACCTTTATACTGCGTGTGGCTTTAATATGGACAATTAATGACTTTCCTGCGTATGGAATGCTATCAGGTTGGTCCGTACATGGTCACAAAGTATGTCCTTATTGCCATCAACATACAACATCGAAATTCTTGAATTTTAGCAGGAAGGTTTGTTATTGCGGCCATCGACATTTTCTGCCTCTAGACCACCCCTACAGGTTAGACGCTGTTCACTTTGATGGTCATCAGGAGCTTCTTGGACCTTCAACCCCATTGTCCGGAGAGGACGTGAATGTTCAGTGGGATGGTTACAATAATGTGACCTTCGGGATGGATCCGACAAAACAGGTCAAACCACCATTCTGGAACAAGTTAAGTATTTTCTTCGAGCTTCCGTACTGGTCAAAAAATTTAGTGCATCATTGTCTGGACGTCATGCACATAGAGAAGGGAGTATCCGAGCACGTACTCAACTTGCTTCTTTGTAAAGGCGGGAAATCGAAAGACAACCTCAATGCTCAGATGGATTTACAGGATTGGGAAATTAGAAGGGAATTGCATTCTAAACCGATAACAGATAAACCAGGCAAGTTTGTACTTCCCAATGCCGCGTATCATATGTCACAACCGGAGAAGAAAAGATTTCTGCAGGTGTTGCATGATTTGAAAGTTCTCACAGGTTTCTCAGGATCATTCAGCAAGAAGATAAAAATTGTGAAAGGCAAGATCAATGGACTGAAAAGTCATGATCACCATGTTATTATGGAGCACCTTCTCTCATTATCCCTCAGGACTTCCCTTTCCGAATCGGTTGGTCTAGTAATCAATGACCTATATTGTTTTTTCATAGAATTATGCGCTAAAACACTGGATATTGTGATGTTAGAGAAACAAGAAAATTCTATTTCGTTGATACTTTGCAAGTTTGAGCGTATTTTTCCATCATCATTTTTCGATATCATAATACACCTGACGGTTCATCTTGCAACTGAGACTAAATTAGCCGGACCGGTACAATATCGATAGATGTATCCCGTCGAGAGATACGTGGAATTTTTCGTTTCGCTCAATTTGTAAAATTATTGTTGTCCTGTATACCCGTATTTATTTATTTAACATATTTTTCTTTAAGTACCTCTACACTCTAAAAAAGTATATACGCAATAGAAATCAACCAGAGGGTTCTACCATGCAAGGTTATCTTCTAGATGAAGCAACCACATTTTGTTCCCGCTATCTGGACGAGAACATTGAGACGAGACTTAACCGGACTCGAAAAATTCAGGACGGGCTATATGGTAAAACTGATTATAAGAAGGTAAACACTATGTTTATCAACAAGATATACCGGTTAATCCTCCTCAATAGCGCATATCTTGAAAAAATTAGAGAGTAAGTTTTTTTGGATTAATTGTTATATTTGTGTTTGTATGTGTATGGAATGATATACTATTAATATCATAATTTATTGTCGAGAACAGAATTCATTTTAACGAGGTACGTGAGGGGCATCCTGATTGGAACGATGAACGATTGGAAAAATATCATCAGGATAATTTTTGCGATTGGGTTGCAGATCATGTAAGTTATTCGAATAACATGTTATTGCTCCCAGTTTTAATCTAAACTTATATCGTTATGTATTTGTCATAAAATTTGTTTTGTTAGATCCACGATCCGAACTTGTCTGCATTATTAGAGAGTAATTCAAGATATTTAGCTCAGTTTCCTAGTATGGAGGTTACATATTATAAAGGATTCGGTGTCCTTTGATACAAATTCGAAGTTAAGGATATAGAAACATCTAGAACCGCTCAGAATAATGGGATTGTGACGGTAGGATCAGATGGTGTGATTTATTATGGATACTTAAATTGTATACTCGGTATCCAATATCTCGGACGATCAGAACCGTTTTATATATTTCAGTGTACTTGGTACGATACACGAACCGATATAGATAAGTGGAGAAACAATCTCGAGACTTGGAAAGATGAATGTCACGTCCCGCTTCCCAAAAAAAGGAGAAGGATAACGTGGCAAGGTCCGCAACCTAACTGTATTGAAGGTGGTCTATTCAATACAGTTACGTTAAGCGTATAAATATTTAATATGCAGGATGTGTACCAAAACAAAAATAATAAAAGCGAAAGGCATTTTATTTCCATTAACCAAACTTTATTACATCCCAAAAGAAAGAGTAAAATAAACTGAGTAGTTTAATTACATCAAAGAAAATAAAGCCCTAAACAAGTGGGCAACAAAGAAAACTAATTAATCCTCCGATGGCAACTCTGCATAATCTTCATTAGTTGGTTCCTCGCCTAGATCTTCTTCATAAAACTCATTCCCATCTAACGGACATTTCAAAAGGGTAAAAGAGAGAAAGTCCGTCGGCGAGTTATACTCGGGTAGGATTGCCACATATAGAAACAGGAGTGTGAAAATGAACAGGTGTATAAGAGTATGATGTATGCAACGTAAAGTAGGGGTGTAAAGGTTTGAAATGCGTAAATTTAAGACGTTTTGAGGAGAGGTATATATGAGCATGTGTATGTTGTAAGTTATATGTAGATGAAGGTAATAGTATGTATTAGTTTGTTAAACAAGGGTTCAGATACTCGTGATTATTCCGTTGTGGCCACGGAACAACAACTGGGGAAGTGAAATGTACCGTTTCACTTCCCGGGATCATGATCGAGTAGTAGGGGAATCTGAGTTCCGAATTATCCTTGCCTAATCAAACTACCCATCCCCGTGGTTCAGTATAAAGGTTCGGACGAATTAGACTTAGTGCGTATACTTCTAGGCATGGAATTTCCATATTGTATAGTCGCCCATATATTGGACTGGTCACCCGGAATATCGGGATCTTCATATTTATAGTCGCCCATATATTGGACTGGTCACCCTGCCTGCAGGGATCTTCATAAAGTATCCCATACCTAGGTCCGCGCATTCTAACCCTAACCGTATCATATTTTGTATATATCATGTTGTCATAAACTGGAAATTTAAAAGTATTGATCTTATTTAATATGGCCTTCCACAGCCACTCATTTTATTTTCTAGAATTTGTAAAGTACTTCGTGTCCTTTAGAGAAAACTTAGTTAAAATAATAAGGTTTAAATATCTTCTATTACTTCTAAGAAAAACCATGATATTTGGGATATTTATTATTTTGGAAAAGCATAATGTTTTACAGAAAATATCCTTTTAATAAAAGGTTGTGGTGTTTATTTGAAAATCTTTTGCAAGAGGATTTTATTTGAAAATCTAGACTGCTCCTAATATTCCAAAAGGACAAGTTACGAGGTCCTCAATCGCCTCTCCACCTCCAATTGTGGCCAGGTAAGCACAAGTAAGGAAAGGAGGGATCCGCTCACGAATCACCGTGAGACGGGCCTTTTAAAGTTACTTTTCTCACTTGTCTAGCCTAGGCACCACAAAGTCTGGTTTAGATAAAACGATCGATGCCTACAACCTTTCCTTTATCCTAGATTGGTGTTGTTTTAAAATTACCTTTTAAAGATACTAAATATTCCCTTTTAAAAAAGATATCGTTATTTAAATTTAATATTTTCTTTCTTAAAAAGTTGAGGGGATTTTAAAAATATTTGTAAGTAAAATATACGTATGCTGTATCTAAAATATTTATTTCATATATCTTTATTTCTTATAGTTATTTAAACAAATATAATATTTAAATTAAACGAGGGTATCTTGTGGAAGTAACCTATTTCGAGATCATTTTTATAGTATGGGTATGTTAGAGGTGAAATGACAATTCATGGGTTATATCAGATTCCAGGTATTATGGGTGTGCAATATACTCCTATGTAAAGAGGAAATTTAAACACCGTTTTAAATGGGGGTTAACATTATCATGATTAAGGGTACAAGGAAAAAGGGTATGCACAAATATTATAACAACATTTTAAATAGGGTTGATGATTATAAGTTGGAACTAGGTCATTGAGATAGAAGAAGGTGACAGGAAAAGGAGAGAGAGGCGGATCCTACTTTTTGTTTGAGTCGGATGCCGAAGGGTTGGAAACGCAGTCTCGTACTAAATCCTTAATAGCTCCGCATCCCGATTTTTCCTCTGCGATTGGATGGATCCGTAGCGTTGGCGTCGTCGATACGAAGGCACTGGTATTTTTTCCAGAATTTTTGGAGTTCGGTAGTGTGAGAAATTTAGGTTTGAAGGTGTCTATTTATAGGGTTCAAATGGTAACAAAAAAAAATCCAAAAACGTAAAAAAAATCCTCAAAATCTGCGCCGGCCATGATTGCTCATGATTTGCTCATGATTGTGCCCGCCGCCTAAATTCCTGGCCGTTGGATCTGCATCCAACGGCGCAGATCGCGCCGCCGCCACGCCACGTGTCGTGCGTTGATTCGCCCGCAGCTGTGTGTGGGGATCACGTGCTTTCGCGTGGTCCCCACCACGTGGGCGCCACCAGGGTTTCTGGGCCGTTGGATCTCGTGATCCAACGGTCCAGGTTAAAAGGCTTTTAAAAAATTAAAATAAAAATTAATAAAAATTAATAAAACAGCATATTATTTAAAATATTGATTTGGTTTTGAAAAATTTGTTAAAAATAGTTAAAAATACGGGAAAATTATGGAAAAATTCCAGAAAATATATTTTATTATTATATTTAATATTAAAATAATTTTGGGCTAAAAACAATTAGTATATCTATTTCTAAATTGTTAGCTAGTTATAATAATTATATAATATCTAGTTCATCTTAAAAATATTTTTAATTACGAATTGATTTCTTTTATTGATAATAAAAATATGTAGATTATTTTAAGGCGTTATAAAATTTTATTAAAACATTTTAAGCCTATAAAAATAATAAATAGATTTTAGAAATTTCCTTTAATCATATTCAATGCTTTGAAAATTATTAACACTACTTTAAAAATTATTATTATATAAAAGAAACACGTAAATAATTATTTGATAGTAGAAATATAAATAAAATATATTTTATTAGGTATTAGAAAACATGGTCGTTACAATGAATATGGATTGATCGGTGTGAACACACTTCGATTTTTCGGTCAGAACGATCCGTTTATCTTTCCGAACCAAGCGTTCCAAGTATACTACTCACAGTATTTGAAGCATCCGGGATGGAGTATCATATGTCGTTAGAAACCCAGCGATGTTTACGATGTTCCAGAATTTGAGGACAGCGATGAGGATGAAGAAGAGAGAAGACTTAGAGTGCTCCGACCGTCTGTATCAAAAGACGGGTTGTCTTCGGCTGATCATGAAATTACGTGGGTTAGAAATGATATCGATGATGAAATCCAAGTAGATATGTCTAATGAGTCCACGAAACGAAAAAGGTTATCAGTAATGTTATATTATTACTTCACATTTTGCGATATATATATATATAGCATGCATATGCAATGATTGTCTAATGCGTCCATGAACTGTTTTATCTAGATTTGATGACGATGACGGGAGCAGCGAGGGGCGGCAGAAGCTCCAGCCGCGGCACCGGCAGAGGCAGAAGCAAAGGCAGAGTCGTTCTGCCGTCAAGAGAGCTGCGTAGGGAGCTTCAGAGGGCCGGTCTTGCACCCCGATTGGAGACCCCTTCGGATGCCTCCTTCCGTGTGGACTTTGCCACACCTCCAGGTATATTGCACGCATATTCATTTTGAATGTAATATTATAGATATACATGCATATTCATGTCAAAATTACTTACATAGTCAATGTTTGATTGTCTAGCTGTTGGTGATGCGTCCACATCAGAGATAGAGGGCACTCCCGCACCTCCAGGTATGTTTATATATCATATAGTGCATGTATATTGATTTAGAATGCTATATCATAAATATACATACATTCTTTTTGCTCTTACGTACTTACATCTCGGGTAGAGGCCACCACCGTACCTGCGGGTATGTTTATATATCTTATAGTGTATACATGTTGATTTAGTTTGGTATATTATTGATATATACATTCTTTTTGCAATTACTTATATAGTCAATGTTTGATTATCTAATTATAGGTGGGGCGTCCACGTCTGGTGCAGGGGCCACTCCCGTCACTTCCATACCCTCCGCGCAGTTTGCAGGTTTGTATGAACGATATAAAATATTTATTCATTTTACATATCCTTTAAGAATAAACATGAACTTCATATAATTTTTTCGATATTTATTTTCTAGTTGGATATGCGTCCACGTCCGGGTCACCGGCTGTTCCTCACCGAAGGAACTATCGTCCCACTCGTGCTCCTGCCCGGGCTCAGGCTTGTGCTTCTGTCGCCAGAAGTATATATCACACTTCAATTTTCGTTAAACCTTGATTTCTTAAGACCACTTTGTCTTAATATTGATTGTCTTGATATTTCTTGTAGATGCAGGGCATCCCCATCCCGAGAGGGGGACTCGAGGCCCGAATCAGTCCCACGGGCTGATGCCCGACAGAGCTAGGGGGAGGAAGCATTCCTTCTCTTCTTTACCCCTGATTATCGCTATACCAGCGATTATGCCGAGAGGTTCGGCCGGTATATGGGGGATGAGAGCCGCCTTGTGAAGAAGTATCCACTTCACGTTGAGTGGGGTGACCAGAACCGACGCTCATTTGGCCTCTTCTGGGATCAAGCTCGGATATTAATATATAGTTTCATTTGACTTACCCCATATATTTATTATTATTTAACACTTGCAATTTAATAACATTGTGTTTATTGTATTTGCAGTTGGATTACGACTTTCAGCCTGTACCCGACCATGATCACCCTGAGAGAGTACTTGATCTTCACGCTCTGTACCATGGCCTAATGAAGAATATGCAATCAAAGGTCTAATACAATAAGAACGAGTTGAAGATCGACTGCTATTCCCTGTGGATGGCACCCCCGAGGTATAGAGAGCAGCTCTCCTACATACTCCGGCCTTTGCGAGAGTCGACGTAGATACATGGCCTCTCTTGTGCCAATATTTCGACTCTTAGCGCAAATAGGTTTGTATTTTAAATGTAATTCATTATTTAGTATATAATTTATTTTTTTGTGTTGCTTAATTAGAAAACTAAATCTGAATGTGTTGTGCAGAAACAGGCCGATCAAAATAAAGAGAATAGAAAGTCGGCGAAGAGGGGTCACCCCACTTATACAGGTGGCTCGAGAAATATTACTCGTGCCATGGAGTTATCGGTAAATTACAATAGACCTATTGTGATATAATGTAATATTAAGAGTTATTTTATAATATATGTAAATTTTTTGCGAATTGCAGAGAGCTCAGACCCTGGCGCAGAGTGGTACACCGAGCGTGCTGTCCGCATATCTTGCCGTCCACGGCACCTCGACATATCCTTCCACGGGCGAGCTTCGATTCTCCGACACCGCTACCCAGGAGTATTGTGTAAGTGTTAATATTTATTCTAACATGTTTGAATTTTTTTTTTCAAAAGTTCAAATTTAAATGATATACAATTTTAATGGTTAATGTGGGTATAGGAGCGGGTGGTGGACCAGGCGGAGGCATCGGGGATTGATTTTACCGGACAGAACGATCCAATACTGCTGACCCCAGTTCTAGACGCCGCACACGGAGGGAACCACGGAGGTTGGGAGAGAGGCCGGGGACTGGGTCCTAACAGGGCCCATATGAGGTTGGACTCTACTCCGGCGGTTACATCCCTTACCCCCCATGAGTGACGTCTAGAGAAAGATGTTGCCACCTTGAAGACCACCGTCCATGAGTTAAGGAGATGATGGTATGTATACTACTTAATAGTGAAATATTATATAATATTATAGATAGTAACATATCCAATATTAGTAGCCCGAGCTTAATTGGTTGTAGACTTAACTTTGATTAATCTTAGATTGGGGTTTCGCAATAACCTGATAATGAAACTAATTCGACTAATACACAGTTCTTACTCGTTTATTACACACAAAATTGAACAGATGCGACAGGGTACTTCGGCTGCGGCTCCACATGCATCTCCTTCGGCTGTGGCTCCGCAAGCCACTATCTCGGCCGCGGTTGCCCATATCACTCCTGCAGCTCCACAGCCCGTTCAGACTCCTGCACAGTCCATTCCTTCATTGGTCGAGTTTTTGACGACTCAGGGCTGCACCGAGGAGCAGATTCGCCAGATTGCGTCGATTATCAGAGGTAGAGGAGCTGGACCGAGCTAGGGTGGCTTTATTTATATTTTTGAGAATGTATATACTTATCTGATACATATTGTATAAATTTTGGACGATAATAGTTGGTGGTTGTTTATGAACGATAATTTATCCTGATATTGTATTCTGTGTTTATGAACGATGATTTATTCTGATATCGTATTTTGTGTGTCTATTTCTTTTATATATTATGCATGAGATGTTAATAATGAATATTTCTGTATATATATATATATATATATATATATATATATATATATATATATATATATATATATGATGTATATATTATTGTGCATAAGGCGGGTTAAAAACAGGAAGCCCTTTTTTTTTTAAAACCCTGATATTATGTCCCTACGGATTAATCCGTAGGGCCATTTGTTGCACCTACGGATTAATCAGTAGGGCCACAGTTTGCCCTTACATATTTATTCGTAGGGACAAAATATCAGGACAACTGACATTTTGCCCCTATGGAATCAGTAACAGGCTAACATTTTCCCCCTACGGATATATCCGTAGGGGCTTATGTCTAGACCTACGGTTAACTCAGTAGGGGCTGGATAACTGACATTTTGCCCCTATGGATTCAGTAACAGGAGTTACACATGCCCCTACGAATGAACCCGTAGAGGCATATATGTAGACCTACGGCTTACTCCGTAGGGACAAGTATTTTATTTTATAAACCACTAAATTAAATAAATATTTTGTCCCTACGGCATACACTGTAGGTACATAGTCCTCTACGCATTAAACCGTAGGGGCGAGTTTTACTCCGTAGGGGCATATTCAGGGCGAAGACTTGCACCTGCGACGATTGCACCTACGGAGAATTTTCTAGCCTCTACGAATATATCCGTAAGGGCAGTGCTTTTCCTCTACGGATAAAGCCGTAGGGGCAACCCCTTATTGTAGTAATGTCCTTTCATAAGTTCTCCTTAATGGACTTCGTCTTGATCCCTTATAGAGGCGTCTCTCGTCTTCCTTAAACCTTATGATCAGTATTGCCAGCAATAAACTTTAACCCTAGTTTTCTATTTATACTAAACATACAAATCTTTAATATAATAGGATTCCGGTATTTACGAAATTGCCATCTAGACCGAACACGCACAGAAAACCCGCTAACAGATGTCTGCCCCCTGTGGGTCAAACGTCTTACCATAATCTGCACGTTTGACCAGAGAGTCACCAGACGTTTGAAGCTCAAAGCTCAAACGTCTGCGATTCCTCTGGAAAATAGCCAAACACCGACATACATCCGAATCTTTATGGACCAGACATCTAAACCTTCTCTGGAAATCTGAAACTTTAATGACAGACGTCTGAAGCACAAATGCTCGGATGTCTGCCCATTTTCTGGATCTGTAGTCTCGTAGATATACATGAAACATTCACAACAATATCCACCTTGGCTTGTATCCTTATAGCCATCTTGAAAATTAGTTGACATTGACATCTTGTATCCTTTAGGGTTGTCTTAGTTCTCCCCGTTTTCCCTGCTGTCACAGCTCCAAATCTTAAAACTGTGAACTTTCACAATTTTTGCTCAAAACTGTAAAATTGATTATGTCACAATTTTTTCACCAGAACCGCGAAACTGGTGCGACCCTCCTACTGAGGTCGAGAGTCTTCCTTAAATTTGAGTACATTGTTTCCGCCCAAATCGTAGCACTCTAAGCTTAAGCTCAATACCTCTGCTCCAAAGCAATTTTTGGCGCAAGCCGAACCATAGCCAACATTAGCACAAGCGTCACACGAGCAATGCACGTGACGCTGATGCCAACTCCTTGGGTTGCGCCTCACGTGCAAGGCACATGGCGCTAACGCCAAGTATTTGAAGTGCTTGCTTCAGATAGAAAAAAATTTCTATCTTAAAGAAATATTTCCCTGATCTTTCTAAAACAAGAGAAAGATTTTCTCAGTTAAATAGAGAACCGTTGGATCAAAGAATCGAATGGTATCAAAACATCACTGCTTGATAATGTGATCAATTGAGATCTCTCAATGAGAGATTTTCTCAAACTAAAAGATCATTCTCCTCTCCTATAAATAGGAGCATACGAGATTGATCTCGGGAGAGAGAATCCCCCCATAAGGTTGAAAACGAGACTTGGTTCTCGGCGAAGAAGATCATCCCCTTCCTTCTCAAAACCCTAGGTAACGTATGGAGAAAAATTCTTCTTTTACCTATTTTCTTCATTAAAAAAAGTATAATCCTTATACGAACTTTCTGTTCTTCCTCTAGATCAAAAATTTATGAGACAAATCTCTCCTAAAACGAGAAATTATATTCTCATGAAAGGATTTTGATCTCAAAATCTAAGATCTAAGGAAAAACATAAGTTTTTCCATTATCAAAAAGAGATCAAGAGTACAAAATTGAAGTTTTACTACATGGGATATAGTTCCCCATAGAATCATGGTTCATAGTTTTCTAAAGAATATATCTATCCAAGAACTTATTTTTCATAAATCTAAAATAATAACAAGATATTAAGAACGGTAAAAAAGACATACTTCTTTACAGAAGCCCAAGTTTCAAAAACATAATTTTGATGACTAAAAGAATCATCTCCTGAAAGTTTATGTCTTTCAAAACAAAGCTTAGACTCCCTAAAAACCCTAGCTTGGCTTGCGCCACGTTCCAGGAACGAGCACTGAGCGACAAGCTCCATACAGCTGTGCCATGTGAAAAGCATGTGGGTAAGCGCCAAAGTTCCACCGAGCAACAAACTCCATATGGTTGCGCCACATCAAAAGCATGTGGGCAAGTTCCAAATCCACACTGAGCACCAAATTCTATATGGTTGCACCACGTGAAAAACACGTGAGCATGTACCAAAGGCCTTAGCCGACTCAAGCTGATGCCACTATGTGCCAGCGCTACATGATATGCACGTGCACTCGAGCCGCGCAAAGCCGATGCCACCGCACGCCATGTGATATGCACATGGGCATGCGCCTGAGCCGTGAACCAATAATCAAGCCATGATCTATGCACCAAGTTATATGTGCCAAGCATGTTTAGGTGTCAAACAAACCCATCTTTAGCCCCAAATCGGCTAAGTCCTGAAGCTTAAACTTCATTGAGCCCATATGCTAAAAACCATCTAAGTTGATCTTAGTTCTAAAATGAGACTAACGATCCTTAGATAAGGTTTATGCAAGCATGTGAATCCATAGACCTCACAAGTGTAAGAAATGCGACCTAAGTTTACCCCCGTTGGCAAATCAAAATACCAATGTGGACCCTGTCAAGCAAATACTTGACCCAGATCTAAAATATGCATGGATTTGGACTAATCCGTGTCCTATGGGCGATGAATTAAATTACTCTCCGTATACAATCCAAGGGCAACCCAAAATAAACTAAAACACGACACATGAAGAAGTAACCTGGAGTACAGGAAGTTGTTATCATTCGCGATAACGTAATTAACTACAGGGGCTTGCACCTGCAGGAAAGATGTGTCCCTATAATCAATAAAACTCTCATCCCGAGAGGGAATCTGAAATCAGCTATATCGATCGCATTCATCTAAACCTCCGATATATGGCGCTATAAATCAACTTAGTGTCTTTAGAGAGGTGGATGGATCAAACTTATGCATCTGCCTCCAAATTCAGACAAGACGTTCGACACCAGCTCGTCTTCGGTTTTCGGCGGTAAACAGATTCTAGCATGCCCGGTGGGACCTTTTTTTCTTTCCACTCCAAACTTCATGTGTCATGTTTCGCGAAAAAATCATAATTTATGTTTATGGTTGCTCTTGGACTCTGAGAAAGACCGGAGCTGGTGCTTTCTCACTATGAAGACTTCAATGGCATTCTGTCACACCCCGCTTCCCAGAATGCGCAAGCTACGGCGCGTAACAGAGCCAACCATACTACCTGTGGATAGGAATCATCCCTCCACAGTCATATTACGGCTGTCTATAGGATATCAAGAATGGTAAAATATATAATCTATCTAGTACATGTCCATTTGCCACATTAAAAGAGTCAAGAAAATGTATAAGAGGAAACGAATCAATATCCAATAAAAAACATCCAAAAATACGTCCCAATATTGGCTCATATTAAGAAATAAAGCTGCGGAAAATAAATAAACTAGACATCTCTAAACAACACATATTTAATTCCTCACTGCTCGGCTTGACAGCTAAAGTGCTCCTGTTCAGCCTGCGATAAAGATAGAGGAACTGGGCCATGCAAAACCTAGACGTTAGTGCGTCATAATATCAAAATAGCAGTAATAACTAAGATGTAACGATATAGGTAAACATGAATATAAATAAATAATATAGATACAAGGTATGTATATGTAAGTGATGTATTACGTGTAACCTAAAACCGTGCTTCTAGGTTATCTATTCTAAAAGTCTTTGAAATCAATTAATATAATTCTTATCGTAACCCAACAGTCTATGCCCCGTTCATTCCCCACGGGACCACGCCCGGAAAAACGGCAAACAGGAGTATTCCGTAACGCCCGGAAAAAAAGGCAAATATTTAATTATTCCGTAACGCTCGGAAAAATGGCAAACAGGATTATTCCGTAATGCTCGAAAAAACGACAAACAGGATTATTCCGTAACGCCCGGAAAAATGGCAAACATGGAACAATAGCCTTTTGAATTACATTTCGGTTACATTCTTAATTTTCCCTTTATCCCCAGGTTTGTGTTCAAGTCAGATATTGCCAATATAGATCTAATGCCAATACAGGATCAAGCAGGTACAGGTTTTCGTCTATGAAGAAAACAAGTAACGTCCATCAGGACAACAAGTCAGGATTATTAGCATTAGTAACTAAATTCAAGTAATGAGTCAAGTAGTGTGTCGTGAACATATCATGTGATACATATGTATTAAATAGATACCCAAATGTAAAACTATAACGAATATCTGACACGGTAAGAACGACGGAAATCAGGATACATATGTGTCTATCTGTAATAACCTGTATACGTATCCATGCCTGTGTATGATACAACTAGATAGCATGATGCACTAATATAGAAATAATATGATATAATTATGTTCCGGCATGCAACTAGATATGCAATTGTCAGTATGGATACGAACGGATATCGAAAAACGGTAAATCTATAACATTTTCTGTATAATGAAACACATGTATTATTTTTATTCATATAAATAGATATATTATAACATAGCATGTTGCAAGATAAACTTGCCTGATCGGATCTCACGACGGGGTAAGTACATCTTGTTCGACGTCAGATAAACTTCGCGATGCAACCACACATGTACAGGACTAGACCTAGTTAATAAAAGACGTGACCATACTGGACGACGACGATGACTGGGTCGTCCAGATTATTGGCGAAGTGCGCGACTCCGGCGACGGCCGAGAAAGCAAGAAAAAGAGAAAGAAAGAAAAGAGAAGAAGGAGAAGAAGATGGATTGGGATGTTTGGCTGCTGGTGATCGAGCTCTGGGTGCTGAGGACAGAAGATGGGAGGCGGCGACGATGGGTAACCGTCGGCGATGGGTAACGGTGATGGGTTGGGTTTCTGCAGTCGTCGCCGGGGGCTTGCAGAGATTTTGGGTCGTGGGTTCTAGCGGTGAAGGAGAGAGGGATGAGAGGAAGTGATGGAGGTGGTATGGTGATGAGGGTGACGGGGTAAGGTCAACGAGGAGGTCGGCGGCGAAGGCGGGCGGTTCTTGGGTTGCAGGGGTTTGGTCGTTGGGGGTTCTTGAGGTGCAAGGATGGTCGGGGAATAGGGAGGTCAAGGTGTTGAGGTCGTGGGAAGGTCAGGGTGATGGCGACGAGGGATTCTTGGGTTCAGGGATGCTGTTGCAGGGTTGTCGGGTCATGGGTTGCGGGTTCTTGGGTGGGGGCTTGGGAAGAGGGAGAAGTGGAGGAGGTCAAGTAGACGAGATTTTGATGAAGATGTGGTTGGGAGGTCGGCGGCGAAGGCGAAGTGCGGGTTAGGTTAGGGCTTCGTCGTGAGAGAAAGAAGAATAACAGAGAAATAAAGGAAGAGAGATGAGGGGTTATTAAATTATTAGGGTTAATATACATATACATTAAACTAATAAATCCTATAATAATTCTCACATCTTTCTCTTACTCCCGTATCTCTTTCTAGAGAGAGAAAGAAAGAGATACGGGAGTAAGAGAAAGATGTGTGAATTATTATAGGATTTATTAGTTTAATGTGTGTGTGTGTGTGTGTATTTAAAGAATAAAATAATATATATTATAGGATTATATAGCTAATATCAAATTACTCCGAAAATACCCAGGTCTCTTCTAAAATTCTAGTTTTAAAATATGAATAATATACGTATCAGTCAAAACCATAATGCGATATCCGGTTAAATAAAATGCATATCCCCAAGAAAGGATATACGTAAAAATGCGTAGCGATCCAAATGAGTTTGTTTTAACAGTCTGGACAGGAACACGATATATGGATGCGCACACATGAAATGGGGTATGATAACAGGCCATGCTAGATATTAAAATGTATTATCTGGTTATAATTTGTATTATTACGCGATATGCCGATACTAAATATATTATACATGTATATAGAATATAGATGTGCACGGATCCTCTATACTAGTAATCATATGACGTAATCTAGAATCAAGATGGATTTCAAGCATGCGGATCGGGTCGGATACTAACCACATATACAAAATGCATCATCCTCAGCCAAAAATAATAATAAACAAGAAGTTGTCGCAAGATTGGAAAAATCCAAATAAAATATGGTATAAATGCACTAGGGTGTTACACATTCTGCAACAACTCTAAGACCATCATATCTCAGCTGATCTTCTCTGGGCAGATTATAGCTCCACTGATCGGAATCCCAATAGCTCAACTCAAACAAGAAAGGAACGGGCTCCAATTCGGGTAAATGCTTCTATTCCTCCCTACCATTGGTACCACAACGCCAAAAGAGGAGGCCTCAAAGAAGTCGGTCCTCGATAGGATTGTTAGGAATATATATGTACTAAAGGCCATTATTGTATGATATAGTGGATCCTTGAACATATATATAGAGGACTTTCTTGCTCGACAAGATAGTATACTATCTGGTTGCTCTTTATCTTAATATGTACACTTGTATTATTATACTGTCTCTCTGATACATGTTGATAAATCCCTTAAGATGTTTGCTTGGCTATCAGGACTATGATGTGGATCATACTATTGAGACTTTTGTAGTCCACAAGCACATCCTTTAATAGTTCTTAGTCGAGAGAGTATCGAGACAGGGCATCGATATTCCAGAGTAGACTAGTGTGTACGTTTCTTGACCCTGTAGGGGGCGATGGTTGATCCCATAACCATTGGTGTTTAACATCAAAGTTGTACACAGGTGCTCATTAGAGAATGGGTACACAGAACAGGACGCGCCGAGAACTCCTAGATGGTACCATACCTATCGTCAGATAGCAGTTCTCTGGTGACACTGGTACAGGTTAGTCTGTAGACCCGAGATCGTCATAGTGTCTTGTTTGGTTCCCACTGTGCTTTGATTTTCTCCCTACCATGGCTCACAGGAGTCGTGCAAACAGGTGGATTTTGGGTACAGTCCCGAGTCACATAGAGGCAGTGAGCGATAGGAGGGATTTCGTCTCCCCCGGTATTGGGAGCTATGTTGCGCTATGTTCGACCGGTTATAACAGTATGTCCCTAACCAGGGCTGATGATATTTACCGGTAAGTGTTATCAGTAGTTTCTCGAACCGTTATGAGCCATACATCGGCATGACTTATCAAGTTACTGGGGTCAGACGATTCCATCCCTAGACTTGATATGCGACATATCAGACGAAAAGACTGGACTGTACTGTAAGTGTTACTTATAGACTTCATGGGAGTTTGGACAAGCTTGCTTATTGATCTTCTATTCGCTCAATATCTGGGTAGCCGTTATGTCCAGCTAGTACCGCTGATGGCTTGTGGGTAACTGATGTCATCATTACCTACTGCTGGCGTATTAATGAGTCTTTAGAGTCCCACACAAAGGTTTCCTAGTTCAAGCAAAACTAAGTAGGGCACATATACTGATATGTGTGGTAGGCCCGATTAAATACGAGTATGTGATACCGTATTCTAATCTTGCGGTAATTGTTATCGGTTAGGTTATATGTGATATAACCGAATTATTGAATTAAGTGTTGATTTGATAATATAATATACAGATAAATAATATTAGTCGGTTATATGTGATATAACCGGATTATTGAATAAAGTGTTGATTTAATAATTTGATGTATATTTATACACTAGTAAAATAGGGAGTTGCCCCTACGGATGAAAATATCCGTTGGGGCAGATTTTACTTGGCCCTACGGATTAATCCGTAGGGCTAAAAGGTTGCCCCTACGGGCACAGACGTCCAAGATAAAAATATTAATTCTTAATTTGGTGTCAGCCCCTACGGAGTCGCAAACAAAGGACCTACGGGTATATCCGTAGGGGCAAGTAAATATCTATTTAACAAAACCCCAGATCGATCGCCTACGCTCACTTTCTCTCTCTCTCAATCGCGCGCGAGAAAAAACCCCAAATCGCCTCCGTCGTCGCCACCGTCGCCTCCGTCGTCGCCACCGCCGGTTTCGTCGCCACCGTCGTCGCCACCGCCGGTTTCGTCGCCAAATCGCCACCGTCGTCGCTCCAGCCCACCTGCAGCCGTTCAGGTATAAATCTCGAGGTAAATTAAAGCATTTTTGGATTATTTTGGGCTTAGGGTTCATGGCTGGGTTTAGATTGCGCGCGCGAGAGTTGAGGTTGGGCAGGGGTCGCGGTGGCGGTCGGGGTCGGGGTCGGGGTAGGGTTAGGGTTGGGGTTCGGCTGCTGCTGGGGTGGGGCTGGGGTTAGGGTTACGGTGGGGCTGGGGTTAGGGTTACGGTAGTGGGGCTGGGGTTAGGGTTACGGTGGGGCTGGTTGAATGGCTATTCTGATTAGTTGACAAATACAATGTTAATCATAATTTACTCGACACAGATGGTAGAAAATCAGAAAAAGATCAAGAAAAAAATAATCGATTTTGATTTTAACATGCAGGGTGTTGTTGCAAGATGTAATATCTAGTAGCAGATGCTAGGTATATAGACTAAAGAATAGATGTAAATGAACCGCTAGCAAGAAAATCCTATAATTATACGTACACATCGCTTGACTCATGAAGCCTGAAGCTCTTTCTTTTGGGGGATAAAACTAGTTATATTCCTGCATTGCCTAGAAATAGCAGTGAGTTGGTTAAAACTTTTCAAACACAACCCCCACCCCCCAAAAAAAAGAAAGAAAGAAAGGACAAGGAAAAAAAAAGAATAGCAACAAGCAATACAAGCTAGCAACCGTAAATAACTGCTGAGATTATGTCTACCTTGGCAATTTGAACAATGATGGTCTTGTCTGGATTGTTAAGATCCACTTTATGGGGGTGAGGAACACATTTTGCAACTGTATTTATGATTTTCATTCTGTCAAGTGTTGAAATAAAAATCAACACTTGACAATCAATCCAAGATGCTCAATAACTTGCTTCAAAACCATAATCTAATCTTGATGATGCTCAATATTAGCGATTTCCATGATCACGACACGTGGCAGATGACGTGTCTCATAACGCTTTATGATATCAGTATCCTATATTTGTAGTTTTAATTGTTGATTGTTATAGATGTATACCATTGCAATAACAGTTTTTGGTTGATGAATGCTATTGCAATGTAGGATGATCAGTTCTATCAATCTTGATCTCAATGGTTTAAAATCATGTTACACATACAACACGAATGCACAACAAACGCATAATTAGATAGCGACTCGAGATATTCAGGTTAAAACCAATATATGATACTCGATGATAATATGAAACCTTCATATTCCCATCGATACCCATATATGAAACTAAAAGCGCCACTTAGTCCCCGTCTATCGGTTAACATACGTGCGATGCTCGTCGTGACCTAGAACTATACGAAGGTTGTTAAATATTGGACGGTATAGCTCGATACTAACAACCGTCGTATAGTCTACGCGACGAGAAAATTCAATCGTATGGTAACCCATAGATTTGTCTCGTGTGGACAAGTTAAGAATGTATAAAGCAAACGCCTTCATTCACTTGTGTTTTCATCCGTTTCGAGATATTTCGTCGGTATCTTTCCGCTGGTTCTCCGTGTACAAAGATAGATTAGATGTTCATTTCAACGTTGTTTCACAGCTTTGAAATGATTATCTATTCTATTACAGTGTACTCGGAGAACAGCGGGGAGGTGCTGCCGAAATTTACTCGAAACGGTTGAAAGCACAAGTGATGGGCGTTCGCTCTATACATTCTTAATGGGATAGAAGCCTACCCCCGACAGCCGGAACACATACATACAAATGCATAATTAGAGAGCGATTCGAGATGTTCGGTTTAAAACCAATATATGATACTCGATGATAATATGAAACCTTCATATTCCCATCGATACCCATATATGAAACTAAAAACGCCACTTAGTCCCCGTCTATCGGTTAACATACGTGCGATGCTCATCGTGACCTAGAACTATACGAAGGTTGTTAAATATCGGACAGTATAGCTCGATACTAAAAACCGTCGTATAGTCTACGCGACGAGAAAATTCAATCGTATGGTAACCCATAGATTTGTCCCGTGTGGACAAGTTAAGAATGTATAAAGCAAACGCCTTCATTCACTTGTGTTTTCATCCGTTTCGAGATATTTCGTCGGTATCTTTCCGCTGGTTCTCCGTGTACAAAGATAGATTAGATGTTCATTTCAACGTTGTTTCACAGCTTTGAAATGATTATCTATTCTATTACAGTGTACTCGGAGAACAGCGGGGAGGTGCTGCCGAAATTTACTCGAAACGGTTGAAAGCACAAGTGATGGGCGTTCGCTCTATACATTCTTAATGGGATAGAAGCCTACCCCCGACAGCCGGAACACATACATACAAACGCATAATCAGAGAGCGATTCGAGATGTTCGGGTTAAAACCAATATATGATAATATGAAACCTTCATATTCCCATCGATACCCATATATGAAACTAAAAGCACCACCTAGTCCCCGTCTATCGGTCAACATAACGTGCGATAATTTATTCTTTTCAACGACAAACGCACACACAAAGCATATACACGGATTTTCTCCTTTGTCAGTAACTATCCCGTTCTTATATTTCTCAATATAGTCAGCATAACCTACAATTTATATGTTATTCAGTCTAACATGGCCCATGTGTACGTCAGAGTTAAGGACTGGATGTATGTGGATTGGAAACAACGTATGCAACCTAAGTTTGTCGCAGGAGTTGCTGCTTTCCTTGAATTTGCACGAGCACATAATAAGATCATAATAGAGAAGATTCTCTGTCCGTGCGATAGATGTGGCAATAAGTACTGGCAGAAGGTAGAATTGGTAGAGCTTCATATTGTAAAACATGGGTTTACTAGACTTTA
The DNA here is from genome assembly GCA_030015575.1 of Agapanthus africanus. NCBI lineage: Eukaryota > Viridiplantae > Streptophyta > Magnoliopsida > Asparagales > Amaryllidaceae > Agapanthus > Agapanthus africanus. Next base: position 571,814,365 of record JASDDO010000031.1, read on the forward strand.
TTCAACTTGGAAATATCACGGGGAAGGAGAAGAATGCAGTACTGCGGTAGAAGAAGGAGAACACGATAATGCGGCAGGAGAAGAAGAAGAATTCGGTAATACGGCAGGATACGGAAATTTATTTCCATCAGAAGAAATGGAGGATATGGTAGAGGCTGCCCTAGGTGAATCTATTCGTATCGAAGATGACATTCCTTCCGGTCAAGGACTGCGTGCGGATAAATATGAAAATTTCATGAATGATGCTAGGAAACCAATTTATGAGAATGCGAAGTATTCCACCCTCTCATGGTTCGTCCAACTTTTCCAAATTAAGTGCCTAAATGGATGGAGCAACAAGTCATTCACAATGCTTCTTTCGTTCTTGAAAGATTCTATGCCTCCGGGAAATAATGTGCCCGAAAGCTGGTACGAAGCCCAGAAAATGATGTCTGATAGTCTAAAGTGCGAGAAGATTCAAGCATGTCCTAAAAATTGCGTGTTGTACCGGAAAGAGAATTCAGATTTGAAAGAGTGTCCAACATGCGGAGTGGCCAGGTATAAGCCGAAAGATTCTGATAAGAAGCCTGATATACCTGTGAAGATAGCACGATATTTTCCCATAACACAGAGGCTACAGAGGCTATTCAGGTGCAAGAAAACAGCCGAGGCAATGATTTGGCATCACCGTGCTCCTCCAAGCGAAAATGGAAAAATGAGCCATCCAAGAGATTCACCGGCATGGAAGGATTTCGATAGGAGGCACGCAATATTCAGTAGCGATCCTCACAATGTCCGGCTCGGACTGGCTGCCGATGGCTTCTGCCCATTCAACTATATGGCTGGAAGTCACAGTACATGGCCCGTTGTAATGATAATTTATAATCTGTCGCCTTGGTTGGCTATGGACCAATCATATTTTATGATGCCTCTTCTTATCGACGGACCAAACTCACCGGGGAACAATATCGACGTCTATCTCCGACCTCTGATCGAGGAGCTGAAAACTTTGTTCATTGATGGTGTAGAGACATATGATTCAAACAAAAATACAACCTTCATACTGCGTGCGGCTTTAATGTGGACAATTAATGACTTTCCTGCGTATGGAATGCTATCAGGTTGGTCCGTACATGGTCACAAAGCATGTCCTCATTGCCATGAACACACAACATCAAAATTTTTGAATTTTAGCAGGAAGGTTTGTTATTGCGGCCATCGACGTTTTCTGCCTCCAGACCACCCCTATAGGTTAGACACGGTTCACTTTGATGGTCATCAGGAGCTTCTTGGGCCTCCATCCCCATTGTCCGGAGAGGACGTGACTGCTAAATGGGATGGTTACAATAACGTGACCTTCGGGATGGATCTGACGAGACAGGTCAAACCACAATATTGGAACAAGTTAAGCATTTTCTTCGAGCTTCCGTACTGGTCTACAAATTCAGTGCGTCATTGTCTGGACGTCATGCATATAGAGAAGGGAGTATCAGAGCACATACTTAACTTGCTTCTGTGTAAAGACGGGAAATCGAAAGACAACATGAATGCCCGGATGGATCTACAAGAGTGGGGAATAAGAAGTGAACTGCACCCTAAACCGGTAGCGGGTAAATCGGGCAAGTTTGTACTTCCCAATGCCGCTTATCATATGTCACAACCGGGGAAGAAAAGATTCCTGCAGGTGTTGCATGATTTGAAAGTCCCCACAGGTTTCTCAGGATCATTCAGCAAGAAAATAAAAATTGTGAAGGGCAAGATCGATGGGCTGAAAAGTCATGATCACCATGTTATCGTGGAGCACCTTCTTCCATTAGCCCTCAGGACTTCTCTCCTCGACTCGGTTGGTCTAGTAATCAACGACCTATGTTGTTTTTTCAGGGAGTTGTGTGCTAAAACACTGGAGGTTGCGACGCTGGATAAACTAGAAAATTCTATTGCGTTGATACTTTGCAAGTTTGAGCGTATTTTCCCACCGTCATTCTTCGATATCATAATACACTTGACGGTTCATCTTGCAACTGAGGCGAAGTTAGCCGGACCGGTACAATATCGATGGATGTATCCCGTCGAGAGGTACGTGTAATTTTTCGTTTCGCGCAATTTATAAATTTATTTTTGTCCTGTATGCCCGTGTTTATTTATTCAACATATTCTCATTAGGTACCTTTACACTCTTAAGAAGTATATACGCAATAAAAATCGACCAGAGGGTTCTATCATGCAAGGTTATCTTCTTGATGAAGCAACCACATTTTGTTCCCGCTATCTGGACGAGAACATTGAGACAAGGCTTAACCGACCACGAAGAATTCAAGACGGGCCATATGGTAAAGCCGAGTATAAGAGGGTAGACACTATGTTTATCAACAAGATATACCGGTTTATCTTGCTTAATTACGCATGTCTTGAACAAATTAGAGAGTAAGTTCTTTTGGATTAATTGTTATATCTGTGTTTGTGTGTGTATGAAATGACATAATATTAATGTCACAATTATTTGTCGAAAACAGAACTCATTTTAACGAGGTACGTGAGAGGCATCCTGATTGGAACGAAGAGCGTTTGGAAAAATACCATCAGGATAATTTTTGTGATTGGGTCACAGAGCATGTAAGTTATTCGAATTACATTTTATTGCTATCAGTTTTAATCTAAACTTGTATCGTTATGTATTTATCGTAAAATTTGTTTTGTTAGATCCACGATCCGAACTTGTCTGCATCATTTGAGAGTGATTCAAGATGTTTAGCTCAATTTCCTAGTATGGAGGTTGCATATTACAAAGGATTTGGTGTCCTTGGATACAAATTCGAAGTTAAGGACATAGAAACATCTAGAATCACTCAGAATAGTGGGATTGCGACGGTAGGATCGGACGGTGTGATTTACTATGGGTACTTAAATTGTATACTCGGCATCCACTATCCCGGACGATCAGAACCCTTTTATATATTCCACTGTACTTGGTACGATCCGCGAACCGATACAGACAGGTGGAGAAGCAGTCTTGGGACTTGGAAAGATGAATATGGATTGACCAGTGTGAACACACTTCGATTTTACGGTCAGGACGATCCGTTTATCTTTCCGAACCAAGCGTTCCAAGTATACTACTCACAGTGTTTGAAGCGTCCGGGGTGGAGTGTTGTATGCCGATGGAAACCTAGAGATGTCTACGATGTCCAAGAATACGAGGACAGCGATGAGGACGAAGAAGAGAGAAGGCTTAAAGTGCTCCGACCTTCTGTTTCGAAGGACGGGTTGTCTTCGACCGATCATGAAGTTACGTGGGTTAGAAATGACATCGACGATGAAATCCAAGTAGATATGTATGATGCGCCCACGGAACGAAAAAGGTTATCAGTAATGTTATATTATTACTTCACATTTTACGCTCTAGATCATATATAGTCAATACTTTTAATGATTGTCTAATGCGTCCACGAACCGTTTATCTAGATTTGATGACGATGTCGGGAGCAGCGAGGGGTGGCAGGAGCTCCAGCCGCGGCAGAGGCAGAGGCAGAGGCAGAGCGGTTCTGCCGCCCGGAGAGCTCCGTAGGGAGCTTCAGAGGGCCGGTCTTGCACCGAGATCGGAGACCCCTTCGGATGCCTCCTTCCGTGTGGATTTTGCCACACCTCCAGGTATACTGCACGCATATCCATTTTCAATGTAATATTACAGATATTCATGCATATTTATGTCAAAATTACTTATATTGTCAAAGTTTGATTGTCTAGTTGTTGGTCCTGCGTCCACATCTGGGACAGAGGCCACCCCCGCTCCTCCAGATATGTTTATATATCATATAGTGTATGTATATTGATTTAGAATGCTATATCATAAATATACACATTCCTTTTGCTCTTACTTAGCAATTTTTATTATTGTCTAGCTGTAGGTGGTGACACCACCGCATCTGCGGGTATGTTTATATGTCCTATAGTGCATGCATATTGATTTAGAACGTTATATTATTGATCTACACATTCTTTTTGCAATTACTTATAAAATCTATTTTTAATTGTCTAGTTGTTAGTCCTGCGTCCACATCTGGGACAGAGGCCACCCCCGCTCCTCCAGGTATGTTTATATATCATATAGTGTATGTATATTGATTTAGAATGCTATATCATAAATATACACATTTCTTTTGCTCTTACTTAGCAATTTTGATTATTGTCTAGCTGTAGGTGGTGACACCACCGCACCTGCGGATATGTTTATATGTCCTATAGTGCATGCATATTGATTTAGAACGTTATATTATTGATCTACACATTCTTTTTGCAATTACTTATAAAATCTATTTTTAATTGTCTAATTATAGGTGGTGCGTCCACACCTTCCACAGGGGCCACTCCTGCCGCTTCCATACCCTCCGCATCGTCTGCAGGTTAGTATGAATAAATTTAAAATATTTATTTATTTTACATATGCTCTATAGAATAAATATGAACTTCATGGAGATTTAGCGTCGATGTTTATTTTATAGTTGGAGGGGATGCGTCCGGGTCCGGGACCCCGGTTGTTCCTCACCGGAGGAACTATCGTCCCGCTCGTGCTGCTGCTCGGGCCCACGCTCGTGCGCTATTCACCGGAGGTATATATCACACTTGAATTTTTGTTTAACCTTGATTTCTTAATACAACTTTGTCTTATTATTGATTGTCTTGATATTTCGTGCAGACGCAGGGCCTCTCCATCCCCAGAGGGGGACTCGAGGCCCGAATCAGTCCCATAGGCTGAGGCCTGATAGAGCTAGGGGGGAGGCAGCATTCCCCCTATTTTTTACCCTTGACTATCGCTATACCGGTCCTCATGCCGAGAGGTTCGGCCGGTATTTGGGGGACGAGAGCCGGATCGTGAAGAACTATCCACTTCACGTTGAGTGGGGCGAGCAGCACCAGCGCTCATTCGCCCTCTTCTTTGATCAGGCTCGGGTATGTATTAATATATATTTTCATTTGATCTATCCAATATATTTATTATTAACACTTGCAATCTAATAACAATGTTTTTTTTGTATTTTCAGTTGGATTACGATTTTCAGCCTGTAGCCGACCCTGATCACCCGGGGAGGGTGCTCGACCTTCATGCTCTGTACAATGGCCTGATGAAGAACATGCAGGCTAAGGTCCGATACAACAGGAATAAGCTGAAGGCCGACTGCTACTCCCTGTGGATAGCGACCCCCGAGGCAGAGAGAGCGGCCCTCCTATCTACTCCGGCGTTTGCGAGAGTCGACGTAGAGACATGGCCTCTATTGTGCGCTTATTTCGACTCCGAACGCAAACAAGTATGTATTTTAAATTTAATTCATTATTTATGATATAATTTTTTTCTTTGTGTTTCTTAATTAGAAAACTAAATGTTAATGCGTTGTGCAGAAACAGGCCGCTCAGAATACGGAGAACAGGAAGTCGGCGAAGAGGGGTCGCCCCACTTACACAGGTGGCTCGAGGAACATTACTCGAGCCATGGAGTTATCGGTAAATTAAGAGTTATTCTCTAATATTCTGCAATATTAAGAGTTATTCTCTAATATTTCTAATATTAAGAGTTACTTTCTAATATTACAGACATCTCGGACCGTGGCGTCAGGTGGTACACCGAGCGTGCTGTCCGCATATCTTGCCGTCTACGGCACCTCGACAGATCCCGCCACGGGCGAGCTTCGATGTCCCGACATCGCTACCCAGGAGTACTGTGTAAGTGTTAATATTTTTTCTACCCAAATTTGAAATTTTAGTTTTGGAAGGTTCAAGTTTAAATTTTATACTTATACTTTACTGCTTAATGTGGGTGTAGGAGCGGGTGGTTGAGCAGGCCCAGGCCTCGGGGATCGATTTTACCGGACAGAACGATCCGAGGCTACTGACCCCAGTTCTGGACGCCGCACACGGAGGGCACCACGGAGGTTGGGAGAGAGGCCGGGATTGGGCCCTAGCAGGGCCCATATGAGGTTGGACTCCACCCCGGCGGTTACTTCCTCCGTTTCCAATGACCGGCATGTCCATCAGGAACTGGATAGCTTGAGGGCCACCGTTCAGGAGTTGAAGGAGATGCTGGTATGTATACTACTTTATAGTAAAATATCATTTCATATTATATACATATCAACATATCCATAATTAGTACGTAGCTTGAGCTTATTTGGTTTTAGACTTAAGTTTGATTAATCATACATACATATGTAATTAAAATAAACAACGCTTTTCCAAACTAGATATCCAAACAGGGTTTCGAAATAACTTAATAATGAAACGAATTCGAATAATACACAGTTCTTACACGCTTCTTACACACGTTATGTCCAGACGCGACAGGGTAGATCGGCCGAGCCTCCACATGCATCTCTTTCGGCTGCGGCTCCGCAAGCCACTACATCGGCCGCGGTTCCGCAGACAGCTCCTGTAGCTCCACCGCCCACTCAGACTCCCACAGCCGCGGCTCCGCAAGCGACTACCTCGACGGCGGCTGCGCAGACCACATCGCCAGCTCCACATGCCGCTCAGACTCCCTTATATGTAGCATTGCAGAGTGTATTGACCGAGGAGCAGGCGCGCGTTATTCGTAGGTGGAGCTAGACCGAACTAGGGTAGCTTTTTGGTTCTTATTTTTTGAAACATGTATTTATATCACATTGTACTACATTTTGAAACGATATTGATATTGGTTTGTATTTATATCATATTCAGTTTTTGGGTTTCTTTTGTATATTATATATATGCGTGAGATGTGATTATGAATACTGCAATATATGATTTGATTGATGTATATAGTATTGTGCACAGGACGGGAAAAAATCTAGCAGCCCATTTTTAAAAAAAAAATACAGACAATATGTACCTACGGTTTAATCCGTAGGTATATATGTTGCCCCTACGGGCATATCCGTAGGGCAAACTATCAGGAAACCTGATATTTTCCCACCTGATATCAGTGCAGGGTGTTGGGAGTGCCCCTACGGATATGTCCGTAGGGGCCACTGTTTATCCCCTACGAATTTATCCGTAGGGGCAAAATATCAGGTTTCCTGATATTTTCCCCCCTGATCTCAGTGCAGGGTGTTGGGAGTGCCCCTACGGACATATCCGTAGGGGCCACTTTATATCCCCTACGGAGGTATCCGTAGGGGTAGAACAAGGACCTACGGATTTATCCGTAGGTCTATATACAATATATTCAAAAAAAAATACATATATGATTTGATTACCCCTACGGAGTACTCCGTAGGGGCTATAACACCTACAGATATATCCGTAGGGGCACGAATTTGCCCGTAGGGGCAAGTTCAGGGTCTCAACTTGCACCTGCGGCCTTTGCACCTACGGGGTCTTTTTTCGCCCCTACGTACATATCCGTAGGGGCAGTGGGTTGCCCCTACCGATAAATCCGTAGGGGCAACCCTTATTTGTAGTAGTGATATTTGATATAATTATACATTAACTAATATTATTGATCACTAATTTCTTTTCTTAATATATATATTAATATATATGTATATGTGATATATGTATATAAAATATGTGTGTGTGTGTGTGTATTATGAAGCATAGTTGGAATTTCTATTTTGAGAAAATAAAAATGAGGTGGAAAAAGGGGAGACCTTTGAGGAATGGTGTAAAGCGTGGCTTATCCATTTGTTTAATGGTTTTCTTGGACTATTGAAGTATGGTTGATGTTTTATTATTGGATAATATTCATACTTCAATAATGCATGAGTGTAGAGCCATTTTCTTCACTTGAGATTTTTCCTCAGTTCATTTTCTTTCAAGCTCTCTCCTTTTTTCCTTCTTCTTCTTCCTTCATGCTTCAAGCTGTAAACCATCACATGGGTTGTGAACCCTAGAGCTTGAGTAAATTCTAAGTGAGCTTAGAACCTCTACTTCACCATCCTACACTTGATTAGCACTTGAGTTTAGGATGTTTCCTTCACTAAAGAGAGTTTAGTGAAGAGATAGCTTGGATTAGAGGAACTTCGGGTGGATCATTTTCGACACGAAGATCGCGAAGCAAGTTCGTGCACTTCTTCAAGTGGAGCATAGAGGAGTCATAGGGACTACTACCCGAAGTTTTAGAAGAGAAGGACACGGTCTATAAAGGTTGTAATCTCCATCTCTTAGAATAGTTCTTGTGATATCATATGTTAAACCCTAATAATCTAGTTAGATCCTAAGTTAGTCTAGCTTAGCATCCCAAATTTTTTTAAATTGCATACATGATGCCGGTTTAATGATGCCGGTTTAAACATAGTGGTGGTGCTACGGTAGACTTTCATGGTATCAGAGCCAAACTAGAACATTAGAAAAAGTCTTTACGACGTTAAAGTGTTCGATCGAATTTTCGAAGCCGGATTTTCAAAGTTTCTGTCCATTTTTTCAAATTTTGAAATTTTCGGGATTAAAAATATGCAGAGAATTGTGCAGGGTATTTTATGGAGCCACAAGAAGTATAAAGCCCCAATTCCCATAAACCGCCGCGGAACCGCGGCCCAAACCTAGTTTGGCCGTGGTTCCGCCGCATTTTTGGGAGATTGTGGGATCTTGCTTCTTGTGCTGCTCCATTATGATATTTGGCACTTTATGCATATTTTTAGTGATGCTCAAGTTGTTGAGATCTTTGGAATTTGTGGGTGTTTGATAAATCAATCGAAATATTTAACGTCGTCTAGATTTTTATGATATGTGAAACAATTTTTAGAATCCACGATAATCAGTTTTATGAAAACTAGTTAGTGTTTTATAAATCTAGCGTTTTAGTCTCGGTTCATCGATTGCCATAGAGTTTCGATTCGGATCAAAACTCCATCGCAATCGCGTATAGTACGCGAACGACGGTCGGAATCTTGTTGAATTATCCGACTGCTTATTGAAAATAGTTTTTAGTTTGAGACTAAAATGCAAGATTTATAGGGTTAGGCATGAAATTCGGAATATGAGATATTCCGAGTTTATGATGTCTAAGGAATTTGCGAATTCTAATTATTATAATTTTTCATTTCTTTTTTGCGACCGTAAGTGTAATATGTGGTGTATCTCCGATCTCGTTGCTATATGTCAACGGAATTTGGGATATGCATATTTACTTACGTTGATGACATGCGATGTTATGTGTTGCTGTAATATATTATATTGGATCGTCGTGATTGAATAGCCGGGGGGGTTTGCGTGAGATGAGAGTTTTTTAATTTTCATTCATGTAAAAATTGCATGTAATATTCTTTTATTAGGACACTTCTGGGTTGAGGATGTCACCATTGATGTATATTATTTACTTTTCCGTATTAGGATAGACCCAAGGCTGGGAGCACAAGTAACTGGGTTCTGGAGTCCGGTGGGAGACCATCTCGAGGAGTCGAGACCGGGTCTCCTAACTCTAGAATTGGCAGGGTTGCTTGCCGCTCTCGTAGGGGTATAGGGATGTGGGTTTGGCTATTCATCACGACCGTGGAATCCATGTTTTTCATTACTGGCTGAATTTAAGACATGGACCTCCTAGTATATCCAATATTTCATATGTTGACTTCTGCTGCTTGAGTTCTGTGATGTGATCATATAACTGTGTGAGACGAATGCTATATATATGATATAGATAATAAACGTTGCTTATATTTTGTACCCGCGCTAGTCCAGCCCCCGCTCTGCTGTTAATTAAGTAACCTAACGGTGCATGACGGGACCCCGTAGCGAATGCAGATGGCATAAGTGTATGTTTTATTTTCGATTCTTTTCTGTGATGTTTAGGGAAACATAAATGATGGGACTTCATTAATGAGATTAATGGAAAGAAAATAAACCTAAAGATGTTGTATAATCAAAATTTTTAAAAAGGTAGCTCTAGTTCTTGCTTTGCATAGGGGTATTCCTTGATGAATATCCAGCACCTCGTTCGAAGAGGAAAGAGCTGAGATCCCTTCACCGGGAGTGACCTCTTTAGCAAAACTAGCAAATGCTACATAACCACTCCTTTTCAAAACACTTGATTCCACAACGATATCTAGTTCATTACGTTAAAGGTTTTTATCAAAACCAGTCGTAGCCCTCCGTCGTTTCAGATAAGTGCTATTTAGTATTCGTGTTGCGTTTGTTGACCATAGCCAAGGCGCAGTATACGGTAGCTGATTAGTGCTTATCTGCTGCATGTAATGCGATTGGATTAGGGTAGTCGTATGGCTTTGTTGACCTTAGCCAAGGGTCGTACAGGTGGGTTTAATCCAATCACGAAATGACGGGTCGAACTTGGCTAGCGCTTATGATTTGTTGACCATAACCAAGGTCATAAGTCGCTAGGGGTAAAAATAGATATTTAGAATTTCAAGTGTTGAAATTTGCAATGAGATTGCATATCTTCTATGAGATAGTTGGATCCCGATACCCACTGCGAGTAAGAGTTATTCCTGGGAGAGTTTTCCGTTTTATAATTAGCCGATCCAGTAGGTATCTAAGAAAGGTGTTAACGGGGTTAAGCCCCTGCGGAAACGAGATTATTTAATTATTTCCATGCGAAAGCATAGGGAGACTCCCTCGGAGACACCTGCCTGGCTGACCGATTGGCGAACTTGTTGGGTGTAATTAATCCCGGCTAATCTTACCTTTTATGGTTTGAAGGAAGATTTGATAAAAAACAGTGGGAGCCATCCTGATTAGATAAGATAATAACCAATCTAATCTTGCAAAGAGCGCACGCTAAAGCGTTTCCTTCTCTCTCTCTCCAGGTAGCAACCATGACACGCCTTAATCAAGATAATAAAATGAATGTATTGACTGAACTCGCTTATTATACTGAGCTGGGGAACATTGGTTCCGCTTTTTCTTATGACTGTCATAAGTCTGAGCAAGGAATAGGGGAATATCAGGATTCCCACGCAACCCGAACGAAGAATGAGTATGATGATGCATCTTCTTCGGGTGTGTTCGTTACCGAGAACCGTTTCTCAGTTTGCTCTACGTCCTGAATATTGGATACCAGATCAGGATCCTACGTTTATAATTTGTTACATAGGCTAAGAAGAGGTAGAGAACTGGGAAAGTGTGATATGTCTCTAAAAGTAGGGAATTGAGCAATTCCTTGGCGAATATCACCTAGTTTTACCAAATGGTAATACGTTGATTCTAAACGACTGTTATTACGTACCAAATATGATGTGCAATATTATATCAATTTCTTTATTGCATAAAGAAGGATATAATTTTGTATTAGAGGATAATGTTATGAATATTTTCTTAAATCAAGTGTTGATTGGGTTTGGTACGTTATGTAATGGTATATACGTTCTAAATCAAACTACAGTTATAAACGTACAGAACACACACAATAGGAAAAGTTCAGAAATGAACGAAACTTTCTTGTGGCATTATAGACTAGGTCAAATCAATGTGACAAGACTAGCTAAGTTGCATAAAAATGGATATTTGAATCAATTCGAATTTACATCTTATGAAACTTGCGAGTCATATCTCAAAAGCAAGATGACCAAAACTCCGTTTACTGGATATGGAGAAAGAGCTAGTGAACTCTTGGGATGATACATAATGATGTATGCGGTCCTATGTCTACACATGCCAGGAATGGCTTTACGTACTTCACTACATTCACCGATGATCTCTCAAGATATGAACATGTGTTCCTGATGAAACACAAATCTGAATCTTTTAAGAAATTCAAGTAATATAAGTACGAAGTTGAGAACCAGACGGGTAAAAATATTAAAGCCGTACGATCTGATCGGGAAGGAGAATACTTGAGCATGGAATTCAGAGACTACTTAAGAGAGAATAAGATTCTCTCTCAGCTTACTCCTCCGTATACACCACAGCACAACGAAGTTTCGGAGTGGAAGAATTGCACCCTATTAGATATGGTGCGCTCTATGATGAGTAATGCTGGGTTACCTATTTTCTTTTGGGGTTATGCACTTGAGACAGCTGCATACCTATTGAATAGGGTTCCGACCAAATCCGTGACTACCACTCTATATGAGATATGGAATGGGAAAAGACCATTTCTTAAATGAGTTAAGATATGGGGTTGTCCGGCCTATGTTAAAAAGCAAAATCCGGAAAATCTCGAGGCAAGGTCTATTTTGTGCATATTTGTGGGATATCCAAAGGATTCATATGGATATATCTTCTACCATACTGAGGAACAAAAAGTGTCTGTTTCTCAACATGCTACCTTTTTAGAAAAGGAATTTCTTGTGAAAGAAATTAGTGGTAATGAGGTAGAACTGGAAGAAATTCTAGCTACACAAACTATAACTGACGATTTGGTAGAACCGGAGGATTCAATAGCCCCAACGAACCTTAGGCACTCCGCAGATCTAGTAGGGTTTCTCATCCATTTGAGAGATACTACGGTTTTCTCATAGACGGTGGGACTGAGGATTGCATCATGGAAGATGATGACCCAACTAGTTTTGAGCAGGCCGTCACAAATGGAGACTCTGTGAAATGGCTGGATGCTATGCGATCTGAGATGGAATCTATGTACACCAACAAAATATGGACTTTGGAAGTTTCTCCTGAAGGGGTAAAACCCATCGGGAGCAAGTGGATCTTTAAGAATAAAATTGGTGTAAATGGAAAGGTTGAGAGCTTCAAAACTAGACTTGTAGCAAAAGATTTTCGTTAACGACCAGGAGTCGACTATGATGAAACCTTTTCTCCTGTCGCCATGCTTAAGTCCATCAGGATCTTACTTGCCATTGCTGCATACCATGACTACGAAATCTGGAAGATGGACGTCAAGACTGCTTTTCTAAATGGTGATTTAGAAGAGAGCGTGTACATGATACAGCCAGAGGGCTTCGTAGATAGTTAGAGCAGCGGAAGCGTCTGCAAGCTGCTTAAATCAATTTACGGGTTAAAGCAGGCATCGCGGAGCTGGAACATCTGTTTCGATGAAAATATCAAAGAGTTTGACTTCATCAAAAATGTATATGAACCTTTTATATATAAGTAGGTTATAGAGAGTAAGGTTGTCTTTCTCGTAGAGAGTAAGGTTGTAGAGAGTAAGATTGTCTTTCTCGTATTGTACGTGGATGACATACTCTTGATAGGAAATGATGTTCCTATACTATACTCGGTCAAACTCTTCTTATCACATAAGTTCTCCATGAAAGATCTAGGTGATGCCTCATACATCCTGGAGATTAAGATCTATAAAGATAGATCTAAAAGGATGTTGGGATTGTCCCAATCCATGTACATTGACACCATACTAAAAAGGTTTAGTATGGAAAATTTTAAGCGTGGTAATTTACTCGCTTGTTCAGGAATCACTCTCTCCAAAGAGAAGTCTCCCAAGACTGATTTGGAGAGAGCTCGCATGCAAGAGATACCCTATACTTCGGCAGTCGGGTCTATTATGTATGTGATGTTATGTACCAGACCAGATGTAGCTTACTCATAGGAGTAGTGAGTAGGTATCAATCAGATCCTGGGGAGAAACGCTGGACAGCTGTGAAGAACATTCTTAAGTACTTGAGAAGGACTATAGAAATGTTCTTGGTGTATGGTAACGGAGAACTCCAGGTGGAGTCCTTTATCGATTCGAGCTTCCAGAGTGATAAGGAGGACAGTAAGTCGGTCTTAGATTTTGTCTTCACCCTCAATGGAGGAGAGGTATGTTGGAAGAGTTCCAAGCAAGATAGTGTAGCAGACTCGATGATGGAGGCTGAATACATCGCTGCCAACGATGCTACAAAAGAGGTTGTCTGGATGAAGAAGTTCATAGCTGAACTTGGTGTGGTTCCATCCATTGAGCATCCAATACCTATGTATTGTGATAACAATGGAGCTGTGGCTTTGGCCAAGGAACCCCGGTCCCATCAGCGATTCAGACAAATTATTAGACGGTATCACCTGATTCGGGAGATAGTAGATCGACGGGAGATCGAGATCAGGAGAGTTGACACGAAGGACAACGTAGTGGATCCATTCACGAAGGCCCTCCCCCAGACGCAATTTAAGAGACTTTTTAGGATGTTGGGTATGAGATACTACAACAACTGGCCTTAGTGCAAATGGGAGATTGTTAGGAATATGTATGCCGTAGAAGACATTATTGTATGATATAGTGGATGCTTGGACATATATATAGAGGACTTTCTTGCTCGACATGATAGTATGCTATCTGGTTGCTCTTTATCTTAACATGTACACTTGTATTATTATACTGTCTCTCTGATACATGTTGATAAAGCCCTTAGGATGTTTGCTTGACTACGAGGACTATGATGCGGATCATACTACTGGGACTTGTGTAGTCCACAAGCACATCCTATAATAGTTCCTAGTCGAGGGAGTATCGAGACATGGCATCAATATTCCAGAGTAGACTAGTGTGTACGTTTCTTGACCCTGTACGAGGCGATGGTTAATCCTATAACCATTGGTGTTTGACATCAAAGATTGTACACAGGTGCCCATTAGAGAATGGGTACACCGAACAAGACTCGCCGAGAACTCCTAGATGGTACCATACCTATCGTTAGATAGCAGTTCTTTGGTGACATTGGTACATGTTAGTCTGTAGACTCGAGATCGTCATAGTTTCTTGTGTGGTTCCCACTGTTCTTTGATTCCCTCCCTACCATGGCTCAAAAGAGTCGTGCAAACTGGTGGATTTTAGGTAGGTCCCGAGTCACATGGAGGCAGTGAGCGATAGGAGGGGTTTCTTCTCTCCCGGTATTGGGAGTTGATGTTGCGCTATACTCGATCGGCTATAACAGTAATTCCTTGGCCAGGGCTGATGAGATTTACTGGTAAGTGTTATCAGTAATTTCTCGAACCATTATAGGCCATACATAGACATAACTTATCAAGTTACTGGGGTCTGACAATTCCGCCCCTAGACTTGATATGTGACATATCAGACGAAGAGACCGGACTGTACGGTAAGTGTTACTTATACGCTTCATGGGAGTTTGGACAAGCTTGCTTGTTGATCTTCTATTCGCTCAATACCTGAGTAGCTGTTACGTCCAGCTAGTACCGCTGACGGCTTGTGGGTAACTGATATCATCATTACCTACTGCTGGCGTATTAACGAGTCTTTAGAGTCTCACACAAAGGTTTCCTAGTTCAAGCGAAACGAAATAGGGCACATATGCTGATATGTGCGGTGGGCCTGATTAAATACGAGTATGTGATACTGTATTCTTATCTTGCGGTAATTTTTATCGGTTAGGTTATATGAGATATAACCGAATTATTGAATCAAGCGTTGATTTGATAATGTGATATACAAATAAATAATATTAGTCGGTTATATGTGATATAACCGGATTATTGAATCAAGTGTTGATTTAATAATTTGATGTATATTTATATTTGATATAATTATACATTAACTAATATTATTGCTCACTAATTTCTTTTTTTAATATATATATTAATATATATTTATATGTGATATATGTATGTATGTATGTGTGTGTGTGTGTGTGTGTATTATGAAGCATGATTGGAATTTCTATTTTGAGAAAATAGAAATGAGATAGAAAAAATGAGACTTTTGAGGAATGGTGTGAAGTATGGCTCATCCATTTGTTTAATGGTTTGCTTGCACTATTGAAGTATAGTTGATTTTTTATTATTGGATAATATTCATTCTTCAATAATGCATGAGTGTAGAGCCATTTTCTTCACTTGAGATTTTTCCTTAGTTCATTTGCTTTCTAGCTCTCTCATTTTTTCCTTCTTCTTCTTCTTTCATGTTTCAAACTCTAAACCATCAAATGAGTTGTGAACCCTAGTGCTTGAGTAAATCCTAAGTGAGCTTAGAACTCCTACTTCACCATCCTATACTTGATTAGCACTTGATTTTAGGGTGTTTCCTTCACTAAAGAGAGTTTAGTGAAGAGATGGCTTGGATTAGAGGAACTTCGGATGGATCATCTTCGACACGAAAATCGCGAAGTAAGTTCGTGAGCTTCTTTAAGTGGAGCCTAGAGGAATCGTACGGACTACTACCCGGAGCTTTAGAAGATAAGGACACGGTCTACAAAGGATGTAATCTCCATCTCTTAGAATAGTTCTTGTGATATCATATGTTAAACCCTAATAATCTAGTTAGATCCTAAGTTAGTCTAGCTTAGCATCCCAAATTTTTTAAAATTGCATGAATGATGCCGGTTTAAACATAGTGGTGGTGCTAGGGTAGACTTTCAAGGCTGGCAACAAGCTCCGCAGGATCTTCCGAGAATCCTACAAAACTAGGAAGATTAGTCTTTCATAGGCTGGATAAAAGCTTCGGAGGTTCGTCAAAGAAGCCCACGAAATCAGAAGGCTCGGTCTTTGAGAAGGTGGCATCAAGCTCCACAGGCCCAGCAAAGAAGCCTGTGAAGTCGAAAAGCTCGGTCTTTAAAATTCTGGCTCATGCTGCTCCCGAAGCGCCAAAATACGTTTCACCTCCAAGAAATTTGTCTTCCACAGACTGGCACCTCAGGCTCCTGCACTGCCAAAGACACCAGTTTTCAAGTGACTGACTCTTGCAGAAGCTCCAAAGCCAAACGGTGGGTGTAAAATCCATTACCTTGTATATTTTTTCATATTTAAATAAATTATTCCCAATATTTTTCCTATTTCTTTTTCCATTAAATCTTATCTTTTTTTTCTATTTTTCTAAATCCCTAAATCAAACCCTAACCCTAACACCATGTCGGCCCAACCTTTTCCCCCTCTATTTTCCAAGCCCTGGCCCAAGCCCAAGCCCCTAGCCCAAGCCCCTAGCCCAACACCCCAAACCCGAGCTTTCCTCTCTTCTCTTGTTCCCTCTTCTTCCTCAACCCCCAACAGCACTCCACCACTCTCGCACTCACCCCCACGAGACTTGCGCCTCTCCAACGGCATCACAACCTTTTCCACGCCCTAACTGCTTTCCCGAGATCCCCTCACCGCTCCTTTCTTCTTTCAACAGCTCTCACCCTCTCTCTAATATCTTCTCTCTCTCTCTCTCTCTCTCTCACACACACACACATACAATCTCTCCTCCTCTCTTAAATTCACCGAGCCCCAAAATGCAAACTCTGATCGCCAGCAACCCCATCCCCAACACTTCACCGCCGGTGACCCCACGAACCCGAGCTCTTCCCCTCCACTAACACCACTAACCATAACCGCCACCCGCTTCTTTTCTAGCCAAGATTTGTAAGTAATATGTATGCCCTGGAGGCCATTGTTGTATGATATAGTGGATACTTGAATATATATATATATGGAGGACTTTCTTGCTCGACATGATAGTATGCTATCTGGTTGCCTTTATCTTAACATGTTCACTGGTATTATTATACTGTCTCTCATATACATATTGATAAAGCCTTTAGGATGTTGGCTTGACTACCAGGACTATGATGCATATCATACTACTGGGACCTGGGTAGTCCATAAGCACATCCTTCAATTGTTCCTAGTCAAGAGAATATCGAGACAGGGCATCGATATTCCAGAGTAGACTAGAGTGTACGTTTCTTGATCTTGTATGGGGCGATGGTTTATCCCATATCCATTGGTGTTTGACATCAAAGATTGTACACGGATGATCATTAGAGAATGGGTACACTGAACAGGACTCGCCGAGAATTCATAGATGGTACTATACTTATCGTCAGATAGTAGTTCTCTGGTGACACTGGTACAACTTAGTCTGTAGACCTAAGATCGTCATAGAGTCTTGTGTAGTTCCCACTATGCATTGATTTCCTCCCTACCATGGCTCAAAAGAGTCGTGCAAACTGGTGGATTTTGGGTACAGTCCTGAGTCACATGGAAGCAATGAGCGATACAAGGGGTTTCGTCTCTCCCGGTATAGGGAGTTGATATTGCGCTATGCTCGATTGGCTATAACAGGAAGTCTATAGTCAGGGCTGTTTATGAGATTTACCGGTAAGAGTTATCAGTAGTTTCTCATACCGTTATAGGCCACACATCGGCATGACTTATCAAGTTATTGGGG
Source organism: Agapanthus africanus (assembly GCA_030015575.1). Taxonomy (NCBI): domain Eukaryota; kingdom Viridiplantae; phylum Streptophyta; class Magnoliopsida; order Asparagales; family Amaryllidaceae; genus Agapanthus; species Agapanthus africanus. Next base: position 571,832,312 of record JASDDO010000031.1, read on the forward strand.
TCTGACGATTCCACCCCCAGACTCGATATGCGACATATCAAACGAAGAGACCGGACTGTACGGTAAGTGTTACTTATAGGCTTCATGCGAGTTTGGACAAGCTTACTTGTTGATCTTCTATTCGTTCAATACCTGGGTAACCGTTACGTCCAGTTAGTACTGTTCATATCAGAATTTTGCATTATTATATTCCCTATTCTTAATCATATTGCAAATAAATAGGTGCTTTTGATCCATGTCTGCTAAATAGTTGCAGGTTGCAGGTTTTCAGAACAATACAGTGAAAATGGTGAAAAGAGGCTACAAATGTGAGACTACGACCAACAAATAAATGAATCAGCAAGATGCCGCCTACAGTTTAAGGAACAAATGAAGATCAATGAACAGTTCGATTGCACAACGTATAAGGGCAGCACAAGATTCAAGACTTCAATACGAAGCTAACGGTAAAAATCCACAACATTCTGCACTGTAGAAATCTAGAAGAACATAGAAGATATTCTGAGAAACCAAGTGAAGAAAACAGATAGAAAAAGCAACTTGAAGCATCACAGAATAACAGAGCCCAAGAGCCCATCAAACGGCCGCGGATCCGCGGCCAAACAAGGTATTCCGCCGCGGATCCGCGGCCGTGCAGAGCACATGTCGGTGCGTGTCGGTGAGAATCGGTGCATTGACCCGGTTTTCTTAGGGTAGTCTTGTAATTTCAGATGTGGATCAGATGTAAACCCTAGGGTTTCCCCTATCTATAAATAGGAAAGCCTACAGTTCTTTTGGGGCATGCCTCTTTTTAATTCTAGATTAATTTCAATTCCTTGTAATCGTCAAGAGTGCATCAATAAAGTTAAATTTTTTTATCTCGTGTTCTTAATTGCAATTTTCTTTCTCTGCATTTTTTATATGTCTTTTGTTATCTGCACGTTAATTAGGTAATTAAAAGAAAATTATAAAAATGAATTTCATCATAATATCCCTAATGAGTGAGTAGTTCCTCACTTGTTAGGGTTAGGTTTGAGGAAGGTTTGAGAGATGAAAATCTCTCACTCCTTTCTTGCCCGTATAATACTATAAATTAGGACTCTATGTTAATCAAACACACACCTCTCACTATGGCACCCTATCCCACGAGATAGCGGTGATTCCCTAGTTAGACCGATTGTGGTTGATTTACATAAAGGTTAGGGCTAAGAATTAAGAAAGGACGGATAAGGACCAAAGGGAAGAAACTATGTTTCTTTCTAGTCGTGCTAATCCCCTTTATTAATTAATACCCTAACACCTATGTTCTTAATTAGGGAAAAAGAAGCAGTGAGAGAATTAACTTTCCAAACTAACCTAATCCTAACCCTAGCAAGGTTTTAATCCAAATCAAATTCAATTTAAGTTTTTTATAAAAATCAAAACCTACACAAATAGGAATTGACTTGTTAGAACAATTAGAAAAGAACACGTTTTTCCTGTGGACTGACTCGTACTCAATCGGCTAGCTACCAAGCGACACCGTTATTGATTGCGGTATATTCTATTCTTCGATTTCAAAACGCAAAATCTTCTACCAATCAAATGGCGTCGTTGTCGGGGACACACCGACGAATGATTTGGTCGGAACAGTATTTGAAGAGATACGGTCCATTCCAGTAAAAATGTTTTACTTGGGACAGGAATCGGAGTCTGTCCTGAATCGACCAATCGTTTGGTATCAGTCCGGTGGCCAAATAATTTACGATATCTGCGAACCAAGGTTCGCATGATACAGTTAAGAGATGCTCATCTGGAAAAACGTCTTTAATAGGAATTTGAAGTGTAGGCGAAGATGGAAGTCGTGAAAAGTGGTCGTCGACTACATTTTCGCATCCTCTCTTGTCTCTTATGACAAGGTCAAACTCTTGTAGCAAGAGGATCCAACGTATCAGCCGAGATTTAGCATCCTTCTTCACAAAAAATGGCGAAGAGCTGAGTGGTCTGTGTAAACGATGACTGGAGAGCCGATTAAATAGGGCCTGAACTTTTCTAGTGCAAACACAACAGCTAAGAATTCTTTTTCAGCTGTTGTGTAATTTAATTGGGCCTCGTTTAAGGTTCGGTTAGCGTAATAAATTACATGCGGCATCTTATTAATGTGCTGTTCAAGGACAGCACCAATGGCGAAATCAGATGCATCGCACATAATTTCAAATGGATGTGCCCAGTCAGGAGATGAAAGAATGGGAGCGGAAATAAGTAAGTTTTTCAATGACTCGAATGCCTTCATACAGCTTGAGTCGAAATCAAAAGTGGTGTCCTTGGTCAACAAAAGAGTCAAAGGTCTATCTATCTTGCTAAAATCCTTGATGAACCGTCTATAGAAACCGGCATGGCCAAGGAAGGCTCGGATGTCTTTGACGCACTTGGGAGGAGAAAGATTGGAAATGACTTCAATCTTAGCTTTATCAACCTCAATGCCATTTTGCGAGATGATATATCCGAAGACAATACTTTCTCGTACCATAAAGTGGCATTTCTCTCAATTTAAAGTGAGGTTCTTATCCCTACACCAGGTAAGAACTGCGTCTAAATGTAGCAAACACTCGTCAAAGGAGTCGCCGAAAATGGAGAAATCATCCATAAAAATCTCCAAGAATTTTTCCACCATGTCTGAAAAAATGCCCATCATACACTGCTGGAAAGTAGCGGGTGCATTGCATAACCCAAAGGGCATGCGACGGTAAGCGAATGTACCGTAAGGACAAGTAAATGCGGTCTTGTCTTGGTCATTTTCGACGATGGGAACTTGATTATAGCCGGAGTAGCCATCCAAAAAGCAGTAAAATTCATGCCCAGCCAATCTTTCTAGCATTTGGTCAATAAAAGGTAATGGAAAGTGGTCTTTCCGTGTCGTGGCATTGAGTTTTCTATAATCGATGCATACTCGCCACCCAGTTTGGGTAGGAGTAGGTATTAACTCATTCGCCTCATTAGTTATGACCGTTATGCCCGATTTTTTTGGGACAACGTGAATGGGGCTAACCCACTGGCTATCAGAGATAGGGTAAATGATACCACTATCTAGACATTTTACAATCTCCTTTTTAACAGCCTCCTTCATTATAGGGTTGAGGCGTCTCTGTAGATCCCTTACTGGCTTGGCATCATCCATCATATGAATATGATATTCAACTATGAGGGGACTAATCCCCTTGATGTCCGCCATAGTCCAGCCAAAAGCTTGCTGATTATTTTGTATGACCGTTAAAAGGGCTGTCTCTTGCTCGGGGGCTAGAGATGCCGATATGATAACAGGAAGGGTCTCATTCTCACCTAAGTAGGCGTATTTAAGGTGAGACAGCAACAGCTTGAGTTCGAGTTTTTGAGGCGAAACAATTGAAGGTAAATTGGTGAAACTGTCTCGAACTCGAAAGATTCCAACAATAGTTCGAAGCGAGTGTAAGCAACCGAGTCGGATGGTTCAGCTAACTCATCCGAAAATTCAAAGGACTCAAACTCAGGTGGTGATTCTTCAAAATCGTTCGAAAAAGTGAAACACTCGTAATCGTTATCGGGTGTGAAAACTGTGTCAGATTCATGGAGGAATGCACTAGTGGCGTCAAAACTGCTGTGATCGAACAGAAATTTTTCGAGCTCACAGTCCTCCTGAGTGATCTCTTGGATCGAGCAAACATCAAGTATATTAGCATTAGGCTCAGACGGCCGATTCTCCAACTTAAAAATGTTGAGCTCAATTGTCATGTTTCCAAAAGATAGGTCCATTGAACCATTTCGACAATTGATCACCGCATTAGAAGTTGCAAGGAAGGGTTGACCGAGTATCACCAGAATTTGACTCCGGGGGTTAGTTACAGGCTGTGTGTCCATAACAATGAAATCAATGGGGAAAATGAAGTCCCCTACTTTAATCAACACATCCTCTAACTCACCCTTAGGATGGGTGATGGATCGGTCGGCCATTTGGAGAGTACAATGTGTGGGTTTCAGCTCTCCAACGCCTAATTGTTCATATACTGAATAGGGAAGCAAATTAACACTAGCACCAAGATCTAAAAGTGCGCGATTGATATTCTTATCCCCAATAGTTATTGAAATTGTAGGACAGACAGGGTCCTTACGTTTTTGGGGTAAAGGTTGGGTAAGAGCATCACTTACTGCACTAGCCAAGAAAACTTTCTTAGGTACCTGCGATTTCCTCTTCTTGGTGCATAAGTCCTTCAAGACTTTAGCGTAAGAAGGGACTTGTTGGATTGCATCCAAGAGAGAGATGTTAATACTAACCTGTTTGAATAACTCCACAATCTTCTCCATTTATGGAGTAGGTTTATTGGATCTCAACCTGTTTGGAAATGGAATATTTTGAAAATTTGTTGAGTCCAATATTTGTGGAGTAGATTGCAGAGTTGGAATGGATTCCAGTGTTGGTGTTTTCGTGGAGTGAGATGTGGGTCCGTTCGAATTAGAAGAAATAGAGTCTTGTGAAGAATGAAGAACAGGCTCTGAAGAAGACGAAGAAGATGAAGAAGAAGAAGAAGTGGCGGCCGGGGTATCATCATTATTGCCAACGTTGTTGTGCAATACCTTTCCAGATCTCAATATAGTCACGGCACTCACATTATGATTTTGTTGTTCATGAGCAACATATGTATTTTGTGTGTGACCGGGATTTTGCAGTGGTTGAGATGAAAGTTTTCCCTTTTCTCGCTCGCTTAACGCAGCATTCAGTTGTGCGATTTGGGTTTCAATTGTTTGATGCTTTGATCATGTGAAGCAGTGTGTTGCACCAAAGACTGAATGGAAGATTGGATGCTGGCTGAGGATTGCGTAGATTGTTTTAAAAACGCATCCAGACTTCGTTCTAGCGAGGAAACTTTATCGTTATTCGGCTGAACAAAATTGTTTTGAGGATAAGAGTTGTTTGGTATAAAATTGTTCATTTGGTTTTTGTAAGGTTGGGGTTGGAAAGGTTGCTGATATTGAGTTTGTTGAGGGGCTTGTTGTTGTGGAGGAGGCCTTTGAAAGTTGTTATTGCCTTGGAATTATTGTTGATTTTGGTTCCAAGCAAAATTTGGGTGGCTCCTCCAACCAGGATTGACTTGATCATGTCCTTGAGCAGGTGGATTGTAAGGACACTCTTCGGTTAGATATGATGGATCCGAACAACAAGCGCAAATAGTGCATGGGGGTAAAGCTGGGGCAGGAGAAGGCGATGAGAATTTTCTCTCAATTGCTTCTAGTTTTTTCGTGAGTGCAGTCATTTCGGCCTTCATTGCAATCGATATATCAAGTTGATGTATGCCTGCCCTAGACTGACCTAATGAAGTAGATGAAGTGGTCTTAGTGCTTTCCCACTGAAGTGTTTGTTCCGCAAGATCGTTGAGAAATTGCCAAGCTTCCTCGCTTGATTTTGTAAGAAAGTGACATTGACAAATGGTTTCCAACAACTGCTTAGTTGCTGGGTTCAGTCCTTCATATAAAGTTTGGCAAAGTTTCCATTTCTCGATACCGTGGTGAGGGCACTGAACAAGAAGGTCCTTAAATCTTTCGAAACACTTCCAAAGAGGTTTGGAAGGAAGCTGGGAAAATTGATTAATTTCATTGCGAATTCTCACGGTCTTGTGGTGTGGGTAAAACTTTTTAAGAAAAGCCTTAACAAACTCTTCCCAATTTTTTATGGAGTGTGATACTGTACTATATAACCACTTTTCAGCTAGGTCACATAAAGTGAAAGGAATGACACGTAGCCTTATGGCATCATCGGAAAGTTGGGTGGTCTTCATCATTGCACAAACATTCTGGAATATGTTAATGAAGATGTAGGCATCTTCAGATTCCAGCCCGTGAAATTTGGGCAACATATTGATGAAGTGGGGTTTAATTTCGAAGTTGTCCCCATTTGGCGGTGGAAGTGAAAGGCAAGTAGGAAGTGCGGTATGGGTTAGATAGAAAAGATCCTGGAGCGCGATTCGTTGGGGCGCTTCGACAGGAGGGTGTGGTGGGTTATTCGCACCCAGTTGAGGTGGAATCAGTCCCGAAGTAGGTAAGGGGTTGTTAGGATTGAATCCCGACATCTCCTTAGAAGATGATGAATTTGAAGATGAAGGTGAAGAAGTGGAGGGAATTTCGATTTCGGAGTCGAATTCGTCGTCGGTAGGCACTAACGAGACACGGACTAAACGGGCGCTAGTGTTCCTAGTCCAACCGGACATACACTAACGGGGTGTAGTGCAGTCAAAAAAAGTAGAAGGTGGGGGTAAGAAAATGTCAATGAGAATGTGGTTGCAAGTGGGGTGCAATGGATTTCTAGCGACAAAATGACAAGTTTTTGTAAAAATTTTGTTTTGTGGTTTTTTTTTATAAAGAGTTTTGCAAAATATTTTATACGGAACTACGACACACTTTCAAGCAATCACAATTTGAACATGCACAACCAAGCCTAGAGCTAGGGTCTCCTAAGTCAACTAGACCGCTCCTAACTGATCCAAAGGACAAGTTATGAGATATCACTCGAATCGCCTCTTCACCGCCAATTGTAGCCAGGTAAGCACAAGTAAAGAAAGGAGGGATCCGCTCACGAATCACCGTGAGACGGGCCTTTTAAAATTACATTTCCCACCTGTCTAGCCTAGGCACAACAAAGTCAAGTTTAGATAAACGACCGATTGCCCACAACCTTCCTTTGTCCTAATGAGCGCGACAGTCCTTATTGGCTGAGTCTAAATATTTTTTAATAAACTCGAGGATTGATGCAAATACTTTTTTGATTTTTGAGGTCCTAAGAAGGGTAATGAAATCCCCACCCAATCTGGATTGGTGTTATAGCCCCTTAAAAGTCCGTTTTAAAAATGCAAAGCAATAAACACACAAAATCCAAAACACTTGCCAAAATTTTTTTTATTTGCGGCGCAAAGAATCCTGCACAAGATTGATTTATTGGAAATGGGGAAGAAGTTTTTCCGTAAAGAACCCTGCAGGAAAATTTTTCAGTGGGCTACAGAGACCAGAAGAGAGGAAAAGAAATACTCACAGAGGGATTTGAAAGGCTGACGTCACCAAAGCGTGGCGGATCCGCGGTCAAAAGCCCATTCCCGCCGCGGTTCAGCGGTCGAAAAGTCTGTTCAAGCCTCCAAAATTTTTCTGCTGTCTGTTGTGGCTCTCCTCGGTCTATTCAGATCTTTTGTTTGCTGTTTTGTTCACTGGATTTTTTCAGATCTGAATCTGTTCGTCTTTCCATTCCTGAACAATTCGCACGAAAACCCATCAAACAAGATGATAAATTTTATTTTTTTTTTATATTTTTCAGTTTTTATGATTTTTTAATTTTTAATTTACCCGAAATAACAAAAAGAAAATAACTACCGTTATCCCCGGCAACTGCGCCATTTGATTGGTAGAAGATTTTGCGTTTTGAAATCAAAGAATAGAATATACCGCAATCAATAACGGTGTTGTAAGTCCATGCTACCTGTCCCGGTACTTTCGGGCATGCGGAATTTGATGAAAAACAATTTTCTAGAGGCGGTAACATGGACTGAAAACCAGATCTTTGTTAAACATCTAACTAACATCCTAACTAGGAGTTGTTAACTACTCGGTTAGGGGGCTATACCTTTCTTTCTTGAACTCTTTCGTCTTCATCTCTTGATGGTGTACGGATTGGCTTCACCCCGTCGTCTCCTTGCGCCGAAGATCGATCCACCCAAAAGCTTCTACCTTTGGCTTCTTCTTCGAACTTAGAAAAAACTAGTTCACTAGGTTTCCTAAACCTTGTGAACTAGAGTGAGTAGAGGAGAGTGTGATGGGATTTTCTCTATGGTTCTTGCTTCTCAACACATGAGACAAGCGAACCATAGACAAGAGAGAGAGCAAGAGGAAGAGGGTGAGAGCAAGAGGAAGAGAGAGCTCAAAACCAAGAGAGAGAAAGACAATGGAAGAAATGAGCCTCTCTTTTCTCTATCTCCCTCTCATAATCCAAAAGCATCATTAGCCATAATGTCAATCAAGTATTATGTGATGGTTCATATCATGTCAAAGGCAATATCATTTTCATGCACTCATTATGCAAACCACAACAAGCAAGCAAAAGTCTTTGCATGAAAATGACAACCATTGTGATGATGATGGTCAACTAGTCCAACCTAGTCAACCGGTCAACAAAGTCAACCCCTCAACAACCATGTCACTATAATACTTAATTAATATTATTGCTAATTATATATATATATATATATCATATTCTCATTGAGGTTGAGCAAAAAGTCAACAGTCAACAGTCAACAACCCTAATGAGAATCCTCTGCCTCTGTCTCTCTCCGTCAACTGTGCATACACACCCGCATCCGCGTTCCGAGGAACACGAATACATACTGGATAAAACCAATCCCAAAACGTACACTAGGATCCGGCTTAAACCAAAGCCCGCTAGTGTTAACTGTCCGGACACTGTACGTGCATAAGTGTACGGATGTGACCAAACCCTGTCGCAAAACCATGCGACCTGTCGCAAAACCATGCGACCTCTACTCTTTTGCCTAAAGGCGAATAGCTTTCTGTGTGGGACTCTAAAGACTCGACACTACGCTGGCAGTGGATTTAACCACAGACCGCAAGCGGCACTAGCTGTGTGTAACGGTCTCCAGGTAGATGCCGACAAGAAGACTGACGAGGTGAAACCCATCTGAACTCCTACTGAGTCTGACTGTGACAATCTCCGTACAGTCCGGTCTGTTCGTCTGATACATCGCATGGCGGGCCTAGGGGGCGGTAAACGTCAGTCCCCTAATAGCGGTACAAGTCGTGTCGGAGTGAAGCCCAAAACACCCTGAGATAACACTGGAAGCCTACCAGTATATCTCGATTGCCCTGGCCAGGGACTACTCGTGTAATGGCTCTCCTAGACACAGCGCGATGTCAACCCCCAATACCGGGAGAGACGAATCCTGTCTAACCGTCACTGCCTCCAAGTGCTTCGGGACTGCACCCAACTACCACCTGTTTGCACGACTCCTTTGAGCTGTGGTAGGGTAGTAATCAAAGTACAGTGGGAACACACTCGAGGCGAAATGACAGTGTCAAGTCAGCGGACTAAGCTGTACTCATGTCACCTGGGAACTGATAACTGACGATAGGTATAATACCAACCGGTCAGTTCCCGACGAGTCCTGTCCAGTGTACTTGTAACCCAACGAGCACCCGCATACTATCTCCAGTACGACGTACTGATGGCTGTGGGACAGACCATCTCCCACTCTGGGATGAGAAGCGCATGCGCTAGTCTACTCCGGAGTATCGATGCCCGGTCTCGATAGTCCTGCGACTAGGGACCTGCATAAGGATGTGCTTATAGATTACCCAGCCCCCACTAGTGTGACTGCCATCACAACGCTGGTAATCAAGCAAAGATCCTAAGGGCTCCACTAATGTGTATAGGTGATATACTAAAATAAACACATGTACACATTGAAGTAGAAACAAACCAAGTAGCATACTACTATATTGAGCAAGATTGTTTATACAAGGTGAATATCCCAAGCTTCCATTAAGTAATATACAAACTAGTATGATACAGTAATGGCCTCTAGGGCATATACACTAACAATCTCCCACTTGCACTAAGGCCATGTACTGGCGTATCGAAGACCTATCATCTCGATCAGCCGCTCGAACTGAGTCTGGGGCAAGGCCTTCGTGAGTGGATCTGCAGTGTTATCTTCTGAATTTACTCTCTTTACCTCGATCTCCCGGTGATCAATGATCTCCCTGATCAGGTGGAACCGCCTCAAAATGTGCCTGGACTTCTGATGGGACCTGGGTTCCTTCGCTAAAGCTATAGCGCCGTTGTTGTCACAATACAGCGGTATTAGATCAACACTGGTAGGAACCACCTGAAGTTCCATGAGGAACTTCTTCATCCAGACAGCTTCCTTTGCGGCATCGCAAGCAGCTATGTACTCCGCTTCCATTGTTGAGTCAGCAACGGTTTCCTGCTTGGAACTCTTCCAGCAAACCGCCCCTCCATTGAGGGTAAAGACATAACCCGACATGGACTTGGAGTCATCCTTATCACTCTGGAAGCTGGAGTCAGCAAAGGCCTCAATCTGGAGGTCTTTTCCGCCATACACCAAGAACATCTCCTTAGTCCTTCTCAGGTACTTGAGAATGTTCTTTACTGCTATCCAGTGTTTCTCCCCTGGGTTCGACTGATACCGGCTTACAACGCTTAATGCGTATGCTACATCTGGTCTGGTACATAACATTGCATACATAATAGAGCCTACCGCAGATGCGTAGGGTATTGATGATATGCGAGCCCTTTCCAAATCAGTCTTGGGAGACATCTCTTTGGAGAGGGTGATTCCGTGACAAGCCGGTAGATTACCGCTCTTGGAATCTTCCATACTGAATCGTTTTAGTATGGTTTCGATGTACCTTGACTGTGAAAGTCCCAACATCCTCTTAGATCTATCACGATAGATCTGGATCCCCAGAATGTAGTTGGCATCGCCCAGGTCCTTCATGGAGAACCTCTGCGACAAGAATCCTTTGACTGACTGTAGCATAGGAATATCATTTCCTATTAGGAGAATGTCATCGACGTACAAGACGAGGAATACCACATTTCTCCCTACAATTTTACTGTAAATGCATGGTTCATCTGGGTTTTTGACAAAGTCGAATTCTTTGACAGTATCATCAAAGCAGATGTTCCAACTCCGCGATGCCTGCTTAAGTCTATAGATGGACTTGAACAACTTGCACACTTTACCGCTGCTCCCACTCTGAATGAATCCCTCTGGCTGATCCATATAGACGCACTCTTCCAAATTTCCATTTAGGAAAGCCGTCTTTACGTCCATCTGCCAGATCTCATAATCGTGGAAGGCAGCAATGGTAAGAAGGATCCGAATGGATTTAAGCATGGCTACCGGAGAAAAGGTCTCGTCATAGTCCAAACCAGGTCTTTGACGAAATCCCTTTGCAACGAGCCTAGCTTTATAGGTTTCAACCTGCCCATCTACACCAATCTTCTTTCTGAAGATCCATTTGCAGCCTACGGGTTTTACCTCTTCTGGAGCAAAGTCCAAAGTCCAAACTTTGTTGGTGTACATGGACCCCATCTCGGTCCGCATTGCATCCAGCCATTTTACTGAGTCACCGCTCTGAATGGCTTGCTGGAAGCTAGTAGGCTCATCATAATTAACTGTGCAATCCTCTCTATCCCCGTCTATGAGAAAACCGAAGTATCTCTCGGGCGGATGAGACTGCCTACTACTTCTGCGGAGAGGCGTAGGAGTGTCCGGTTCTCCTGAAACATCTGGTTCATCCAAGCTTTCAGTAACAGCTTGTGGTTCTGGAATTTCTTCCAGTTCTATTGCGCCCCCACTTATCTGATTTTCCAAAAATTCAGTTTCCAAGAAGTGGGCATGCGGAGAAACAAAAACTTTTTGTTCTTCTGCGGAATAGAAAAGATACCCCCTGGAGTTCTTTGGGTATCCCACAAACTTACACAGTACTGAGCGTGCCTCGAGCTTGTCCGCATGCTGCTTTTTTACAAAAGCTGGACATCCCCATACCTTAAGATACTTAAGACAGGGTTTCTTCCCACTCCACATCTGATATGGGTGGTAGGCACAGTCTTGGTTGGAGCCTTGTTCAAGAGATATGCAGTTGCTTCTAGTGCATAACCCCAGAAAGATCGCGGTAACTCAGCCTTACTCATCATGGAACGAACCATATCCAATAGGGTCCGATTCCGCCTTTCCGATACACCGTTGTGTTGTGGTATGTATGGAGGAGTAAGTTGAGAGAGAATTCCATTCTCTTTTAAGTAGCCCAGAAACTCGGCACTCAAGTATTCTCCACCTCGATCCGATCTTAGAATCTTGATACTTTTGTCGGCTTGTTTTTCAACTTCATTCTTGTATTCTCGAAATTTCCCAAAGGCCTCGGATTTGTGCTTCATTAAGAAGACATGTCCATGCCTAGAGAAATCATCTGTGAAAGTAATGAAGTATGAATAACCACTTCGCGCATGTGTAGACATTGGACCACACACATCACTGTGTATGAGTCCCAAGAGCTCGCTCACTCTTTCTCCGCGTCCAGTGAACGGAGTCTTTGTCATCTTTCCCATGAGACAAGATTCACAAGTGGCATAAGACTGATACTCGAACGGATTCAAGTACCCTTCTCTATGTAACTTAGTTAATCGTGTCTCATTAATGTGACCCAGTCTACAATGCCATAAGAAAGCCTGATTTGTTTCCGGAGACTTTCTTTTAAGTGTGTTCTGGACACTGAAAATCTGAGCTTGATTTAACACGTATATTCCGTTCTGTAATATACCTGACCCAATCAGAACTTGATTTAGGTGGATGTGTACTACATCGCTTACAAAAGTAAATTCATATCCTTCCTTAGAAAGTAAGGATACAGATATGATATTACAAGTCGCATCTGTATATACAAACAGTTATGCAAAATCAATATCTTCCCAGTTGTCAGTCCAAGATGATATTCCCCTACGGATTCAGCATCCATGCTCATTCCGTTAGCAACCCTGAGAGTCATATCACCTTTCCTGATAACCCTACGGTTTCTCAGAGCCTGTAACGAATTACAGATATAAGATCCTGATCCGGTATCCAATACCCAGAAAGTAGGGTTAACTGACATACAGTTCTCAATTACAAACACACTCGAAGTCGAAGCCACAACATACTTCGAATTCTGGCTACTGGCTTTGCAAGCCCTGCAATCCTTCTGCCAATATTCATTCCCGTTACAATAGGAACGACCCTCTTTAACCATATCCAGTCCCGAAACTTTTGCCCTTCCTTTTCCTTCTTCTTCTTCCCTGGTTTCCTTCAGGGTATAAGCAGAGGGCAGGGACTGTAGAATTAAGTCAGTACTTGACCCATTCTCCAACGTGGTCTCCAGGTCCGTGAGCTCAAAATAGCTGGTCTCTGTAAGGACGTTGCCCCTACAGATGACCCGACAGCCAACCTCGCTTGAAGCAATTCGTTCGAGGTCTCATATCTTGCGATACGAGATTGCTCTCCATATAAAACTTTGTTATGGAGGAAGATAGAAACTGAGTCCATCTTCTCGTGCTGCCTCTGGTTTGCACCATCAACTGAGGCTAACACGAGGCACTTGGCTTTCGCACAATCCTTTTCCGATGTCGTGCGGATGTAAACATCCGTGACAGGGGAAACTGGACCTGAGACGGCAGGGGTTTGATTAGTTAAGAGGTGTCCCAGCTTGTTATGGGCAATGGACATCTGGACAGACCTTTGCCAGTCATAACAGACGGGTTCAGTCATTTTGTTATCTAGATGTAACCTAGGTATGGTCACAGGGTCGCTGCAATTAAGAGAGAGAGAAGAATACACTCAGCATGATGCTCTTTGCAAGTTTAGATTGGTTTTTAATTTGTCTAAACAGGATGGCTCCCACTGTCTCTCGAATCCCTCCTCAAACCAAAAAGGAAGAATTAGTCAGGATCAATCTCACCGTACAATTCTTGCTTAACCATTCAGCCAGGCTGGTGTTGGTACTTCGAGGGAGGTTTTCCAACGCTTTCGTGAAGTTCCTTAATTTAAGAACCTCTTTTCCCTGGGGGCGTAGCCCCGCTAACACCTTTCTAGACACCTACTTGGTTTATAGCATTGATCGTTAAGTGAGAAATTTCCCGAGGAGTAGCATATACTCACAGTAGGATCAGGATCCAAATATCATTGCGTGACAAAACTGAAGGAACCCTACCAGAATCATCACACTCCAAATGGTATGCAATGCTAGCAAGTTTCAGTTCTTTTGAAACTCCCGATGTGGATTTTTGCCCCATGCTCTTATGACCTTGACGAAGGTCAACAAATCATAAGTCACATGTCAAGTTCTACCCGTCATTATCCAGGTTAATTTGAACCCACCCGTACATACCCTTGACCAAGGTCAACAAGGTAATACGACTGTCCCAAGCCAACGCATCTATCTATGCTACATATGAACACCCAAAAGCTGCCGATCACTATGCCTTGACGAAGGTCAACAAACATAGCTTGAATACTATTGAATATTCATACGAAACGACGGAGGGCTACGAATGGTTTTGGCGAAACCTTGAACGTAGTGAACTTGATATAATCGAAGGAACGAAATAGCTTTTAAAAGGAGTGGCTCAAGCTCCGCATTTAAAAGTCAGTTTTGAAAAGAACCGAGTGGTTTTTCGAAAGTGTTCCAACGACTTTTACTTGGTTTATTTTCTTGCATTAGTTCTTTTAACGCATGTTATTCTTGCATTAGTTCTTTTAATGCGTCCCATCATTTAATCCTACCATTGCAGAAAACAACCAAAATATGACGTACGCTTATGCCATTCGCATTCGCCACGGGGCCCTGTCATTACCCGTTAGGTTACTTAACTAACGACAGAGCGGGGGCTGGGCTAGCGCGGCTGTAAAACATAAGCAACGCCTAAATAATATCATATATAGATATATTGCAATGATAGACATTTCAGATCACAGATGAACACATTGGATATACTAGGAACCCGCAATTCGTACGAGCCTGTAACGAAAAGCAAATTACACGGTCGCGGTGAATAGCCAATACCCCACCCAAGACCCCTACGGGTGCGGCAAACTGCCCGCCAAGTACCCGAAGCGAAGCAACCTCCCTCAACCCCGTGAGTAGGCCACTCGGCACTTCGGCATACCCGGTAGTTTGTGCACCCCCTCCATGGGTCAATCCTAGAAGCAAAAACAGTAAAAATAAATTATACAATGACGGCTACAACCCCGACCCGGTTGTGCGCCCATACAAATAATTATTACATCAATTTACAAATTTACATGAATTGAAAGAAAAGAAAACTCTCGTCTCACAACCCCCGGCTATTCACCCGCGACAATCCAATGAATTCATATACACAAACCAACAACAATACAGATCACAGATTTGTATAACCCCCACTAATCGACATATAGCGATTAGTAGACGTTCAGTACAAATATCACATCACAGAAAAACCCGTCAGCTTAAGTCTTTTAGAAGTTCGATCAAAAATACGGATTTATAGGCCCCAAACACAAAATTTTCGTTCTGGAAAATCTGGGCTGAAAAAACATATTCCAAAAATCCCAAAACAACCCCAGAAAAACACTGCACAAAGTTTGGACCTCGGCCGAGTCAACTCGGCCGCGGAACCGTGGCGGGAGCGTGCTCCCGCCGCGTTTCCGCGGCGCTTTGAACGGTTCGTGGGACCAAATTTTGTGGTTATTCTATAAAAAGCCTGAGCCGATTTTTAAGATGAAATTTATCAATTTTTGAACAGAATAAAAATCGGCAGAAACTTTGAATTTCGGGTTTATTTCGGGACTTTTTCTTTGATCGATCTTCTAGTTACTTTGCTAACATGTTAGATAGAGTTTAACTAGGCTCTGATACCACTGTAAGTCCATTCTACCTCTCCCGATACTTTCGGGCATGCGGAATTTGATGAAAAACAATTTTCTAGAGGTGGTAACATGGACTGAAAACCGGATCTTTGTTAAACATCTAACTAACATCCTAACTAGGAGTTGTTAACTACTCGGTTAGGGGGTTATACCTTTCTTTCTTGAACTCCTTCGTCTTCATCTCTTGATGGTGTATGGATTGGCTTCACCCCGTCGTCTCCTTGCGCCGAAGATCGATCCACCCGAAAGCTTCTACCTTTGGCTTCTTCTTCGAACTTTGAAGAAACTAGTTCACTAGGTTTGCTAAACCTTGTGAACTAGAGTGAGTAGAGGAGAGTGTGATGGGATTTTCTCTATGGTTCTTGCTTCTCAACACATGAGACAAGCGAACCATAGACAAGAGAGAGAGCAAGAGGAAGAGGGTGAGAGCAAGAGGAAGAGAGAGCTCAAAACCAAGAGAGAGAGACAATGGAAGAAATGAGCCTCTCTTTTCTCTATCTCCTTCTCATAATCCAAAAGCATCATTAGCCATAATGTCAATCAAGTATTATGTGATGGTTCATATCATGTCAAAGGCAATATCATTTTCATGCACTCATTATGCAAACCACAACAAGCAAGCAAAAGTCTTTGCATGAAAATGACAACCATTGTGATGATGATGGTCAACTAGTCCAACCTAGTCAACCGGTCAACAAAGTCAACAAGTCAACAAAGTCAACCCCTCAACAACCATGTCACTATAATACTTAATTAATATTATTGCTAATTATATATATATATATATATATCATATTCTCATTGAGGTTGAGCAAAAAGTCAACAGTCAACAGTCAACAGTCAACAACCCTAATGAGAATCCTCTGCCTCTGTCTCTCTCCGTCAACTGTGCATACACACCTGCATCCGCGTTCCGAGGAACACGAATACATACTGGATAAAACCAATCCCAAAATGTACACTAGGATCTGGCTTAAACCAAAGCCCGCTAGTGTTAACTGTCCGGACACTGTACGTGCACAAGTGCACGGATGTGACCAAACCCTGTCGCAAAACCATGAGACCTGTCGCAAAACCATGCGACCTCTACTCTTTTCCCTAAAGGCGAATAGCTTTCTGTGTGGGACTCTAAAGACTCGACACTACGCTGGCAGTGGGTTTAACCACAGACCGCAAGCGGCACTAGCTGTGCGTAACGGTCCCCAGGTAGATGCCGACAAGAAGACTGACGAGGTGAAACCCATCTGAACTCTTACTGAGTCTGACTGTGACAATCTCCGTACAGTCTGGTCTGTTCGTCTGATACATCGTATGGCGGGCCTGGGGGGCGGTAAACGTCAGTTCCCTAATAGCGGTACAAGTCGTGTCGGAGTGAAGCCCAAAACACCCTGAGATAACACTGGAAGCCTACCAGTATATCTCGATTGCCCTGGCCAGGGACTACTCGTGTAATGGCTCTCCTAGACACAGCGCGATGTCAACCCCCAATACCGGGAGAGACGAATCCTGTCTAACCGTCACTACCTCCAAGTGCTTCGAGACTGCACCCAACTACCACCTGTTTGCACGACTCCTTTGAGCCGTGGTAGGGTAGTAATCAAAGTACAGTGGGAACACACTCGAGGCGAAGTGACAGTGTCAAGTCAGCGGACTAAGCTGTACTCATGTCACCGGGGAACTGATAACTGACGATAGGTATAATACCAACCGGTCAGTTCCCGACGAGTCCTGTCCATTGTACTCGTAACCCAACGAGCACCCGCATACTATCTCCAGTATGACGTACTGATGGCTGTGGGACAGACCATCTCCCACTCTGGGATGAGAAGCGCATGCGCTAGTCTACTCCGGAGTATCGATGCCCGGTCTCGATAGTCCTGTGACTAGGGACCTGCATAAGGATGTGCTTATAGATTACCCAGCCCCCACTAGTGTGACTGCCATCACAACACTGGTAATCAAGCAAAGATCCTAAGGGCTCCACTAATGTGTATAGGTGATATACTAAAATAAACACATGTACACATTGAAGTAGAAACAAACCAAGTAGCATACTACTATATTGAGCAAGATTGTTTATACAAGGTGAATATCCCAAGCTTTCATTAAGTAATATACAAACTAGTATGATACAGTAATGGCCTCTAGGGCATATACACTAACAGGTGTCGCTTGGTAGCTAGCCGATTGAGTATGGGTCGGTCCTCAGGGAAAACGTGTTCTTTTCTAATTGTTCTAACGAGTCAATTCCTATTTGTGGTAGGTTTTGATTTTTATAAAAAACTGAAATTGAATTTGATTTGGATTAAAACCTTGCTAGGGTTAGGATTATGTTAGTTTGGAAAGTTAATTCTCTCACTGCTTCCTTTGACCTAATTAAGAACATAGGTGTTAGGATAATAATTAATAAAAGGGATTAGCACGACTAGGAAGAAACATAGTTTCTTCCCTTTGGTCCTTGTCCGTCCTTTCTTAATTCTTAGCCCTAATCTCTATGTAAATCAACCACAACTGGTCTAACTAGGGAATCACCGATATCTCATGGGATAGGATGCCGTAGTGAGCGGTGTGTGTTTGATTAACATAGAGTCCTAATTTATAGTATTATACAGGCAAGAAAGGAGTGAGAGATTTTCATCTCTCAAACTTTCCCCAAACCTAACCCTAACAAGTGAGGAACTACTCACTCATTAGGGATATTATGATGAAATTCATTTTTATAATTTTCTTTTAATTACCTAATTAACATGTAGATAATAAAAGACAGATAAAAAATGCAGAGAAAGAAAATTGCAATTAAGAACACGAGAAAAAAAATTTAACTTACTTTATTGATGCACTCTTGACGATTACAAGGAATTGAAATTAATTTAGAATTAAAAAGAGGCATGCCCCAAAAGAGCTATAAGCTTTCCTATTTATAGATAGGAGAAACCCTAGGGTTTACGTCTGATCCACATCTGAAATTACAAGACTACCCTAAGAAAACCGGGTCAATGCACCGATTCCCACCGACATGCACCGACACTCACCGACACGTGCTCTACACGGCCGTGGATCCGTGACGGAATGCTTTGTTTGGCCGCGGATCCGCGGCCGTTTGATGGGCTCTTGGGCTCTGTTTTTCTGTGATGCTTCAAGTTGCTTTTTCCATCTGTTTTCTTCACTTGGTTTCTCAGAATATCTCTATGTTCTTCCAGATTTCCACAGTGCAGAATGTTGTGGACTTTTACCGTTAGCTTCGTGTTGAAGTCTTGAATCTTGTGCTGTCCTTATACGTTGTGCAATCGAACTGTTCATTGATCTTCATTTGTTCTTTAAACTGTAGGCGGCATCTTGCAGATTCATCTATTTGTTGGTCGTAATCTTACATTTGTAGCGTCTTTTCACCATTTTCACTGTATTGTTCTGAGAACCTGTAACTATTTAGCAGACATGGATCAAAAGCACCTATTTATTTGCAATATGATTAAGAATGGGGAATATAATAATGCAAAATTCTGATATGAACAAATACAATCTTAAGTTAAATGATAAGTGGGTGTGAAAAATACGGGTTGATGATTTCTAAGTTGAAAATAATAGAATTTCTTGCTAGAACACCGAATTGAAGAATGAAAGTCAATAAGCCAAATTGATCGGATTTTATGGGTAGTATCCGCTGAAAACTCTCAGGAAACAACACTCCTCCTACCAGGGACACCTAGAGGTTTAACGGCTTGTTGCACGAGCTCAGTGCAATCGTGATTCCCTGCGAAAGTGAGGTTAGGTTTTTTCGAAAATAAATTGGTTTTTGCTCGGGACGAGCAAAAGATAAGTTTGGGGGTATTTGTTCATATCAGAATTTTGCATTATTATATTCCACATTCTTAATCATATGGCAAATAAATAAGTTCTTTTGATCCATGTCTGCTAAACAGTTGCAGTTACAGGTTCTCAGAACAATACAGTGAAAATGGTGAAAAGACGCTGCAAATGTGAGACTACGACCAATAAATAGATGAATCTGCAAGATGCCGCCTACAGTTTAAGGAACAAATGAAGATCAATGAACAATTCGATTGCACAACGTATAAGGGCAGTACAAGATTCAAGACTTCAACACGAAACTAACGGTAAAAGTCCACAACATTCTACACTGTGGAAATCTGGAAGAACATAGAGATATTCTGAGAAACCAAGTGAAGAAAACAGATGGAAAAAGCAACTTGAAGCATCACGGAAAAAGCATCAAGGAAAAATAGAGCCCAAGAGCCCATCAAACGGCCGTGGATCCACGGCCAAACAAGGCATTCCGCTGCGGATCCGCGGCCATGCAGAGCACGTGTCGGTGCATGTCGGTGCGTGTCGGTGCATTGACTCTGTTTTCTTAGGGTAGTCTTGTAATTTCATATATGGATCAGATATAAACCCTAAGGTTTCTCCTATCTATAAATAGGAAATCCTACAGCTCTTTTAGGGCATGCCTCTTTTAATTCTAGATTAATTTCAATTCCTTGTAATCGTCAAGAGTGCATCAATAAAGTAAGTTAAATTTTTTTATCTCGTGTTCTTAATTGCAATTTTCTTTCTCTGCATTTTTTTATCTGCCTTTTATTATCTGCACGTTAATTAGGTAATTAAAAGAAAATTATAAAAATAAATTTCATCATAATATCCCTAATGAGTGAGTAGTTCCTCACTTGTTAGGGTTAGGTTTGGGGAAGGTTTGAGAGATGAAAATCTCTCACTCTTTTCTTGCCCGTATAATACTATAAATTAGGACTCTATGTTAATCAAATACACACTGCTCACTACGGTATCCTATCCCACGAGATAGTGGTGATTCCCTAGTTAGACCGGTTGTGGTTGATTTACATAGAGGTTAGGGCTAAGAATTAAGGACGGACAAAGACCAAAGGGAAGAAACTATGTTTCTTCCTAGTCGTGCTAATCCCCTTTATTAATTTTTACCCTAACACCTATGTTCTTAATTAGGGCAAAGGAAGCAGTGAGAGAATTAACTTTCCAAACTAACCTAATCCTAACCCTAGCAAGGTTTTAATCCAAATCAAATTCAATTTCAGTTTTTTTATAAAAATCAAAACCTACCACAAATAGGAATTGACTCGTTAGAATAATTAGAAAAGAACACGTTTTCCCTAAGGACCGACCCGTACTCAATCGGCTAGCTACCAAGCGACACCGTTATTGATTGCGGTATATTCTATTCTTTGATTTCAAAATACAAAATCTTCTACCAATTAAGTACCGCTGACGACTTGTGGGTAACTGGTGTGATCATCACCTACTGCTGGCGTATTGACTAGTCTTTAAAGTTCTACATAGAAGTTTCCTGGTTCAAGCGAAACGAAGTAGAACACATATGCTGATATGTGCGGGGACCTAATTAAATACGAGTATGTGATACCGTATTCTAATCTGGAAGTTATTTGATATCAGTTAGGTTATATGTGATATAACCGGATTATTGAATCAAGCATTGATTTGATAATGTGATATACAGATAAATGATATTAGTCGGTTATATATGATATAACCGGATTATTAAATCAAGTGTTGATCTAATAATATGATATATATTTATATTTGATAAAATTATATATTAACTAATATTATTAGCTCACTAATTATTCTTCATAATATATATTAATATATATATATATATGATATATATATATATATATATATATATATATATATATTATTTGAAGCATGGCATGGATTTTCTATTTTTATGAAAATAGAAATTGAGATGGAAAAATGGGGAGATATTTGTGGTATGGAGCAAAGCATGGCTTATTCTTTTTTATATTCATTTGCTTGCACTATTGAAGCATGGCTACAATTTTTAATTGTTGAAAATTGTTTGCTTCAATAATGTGTGACCTTTGAAGAGCCGTTCTACACTTCATTCTTCACTTCACTTAAGTTATTTTCCTCACTTGAGCTCATTTGCTCTCTAGCTCTCTCCATCTTCTTCACCTCCACCTCCAAGCTCAATCCCTCACATGAGTTGTGAACCCTTAAGCTTGTGAGAACCCTAGTGAGAAAACAAAACCCCTACTTCACCATTCTATTCTAGATTAGTGCTTTGGTGTGGTGTGTTTCCTTCACTGAAGATTTTATTGAAGAGGTAGCTTGGATTAGCGGAGCTTCGGGTAGATCATCTTCGGCACGAAAATCGCAAAGGAAGCTCGATCCAACTTCAAGTGAAGCCTAGTGGAGTCGTGTGGACTACTACACGGAGCTTGTGAAGAGAAGGACATGGTCTACAAAAGTTGTTACCTCTTTCTCTTAGTATAAAGTTTTGTTATATCATGTTAAACCCTAATCATCTAGTTTAAGATCTTGGTTAGTGTTGATTAGCACCCTTAATTTTTTAAAATCGGTATGCTTGATGCTAGAAAAACCTAGTGGTGGTGCTAACATACACTTTCATGGTATCAGAGACAAAGCCAGAAGATTGTACGATGTAGTTAAAATTATGAAACCGAAACAGTCGCACTGAAACCCTATTCTCTGTTGAATTTTTTAAGGTCTCTAAAATTTTTTTTAAACAAGTGCAGAATCATACTTATGAAGTATCTAGAACACCAGAAAAATTCAAGACAATTTGGCTAAAAAGTGGCCGGCCGCATTGGCAATTATCCCGATCTCACCCGTTTACTGTAGCAATTGGAACATGGAATTTTTGTGGTGTTCTGCTCACTAGCTTTTAGGGTTTCAGGTTATGTTTGTTTATCCCAAAATTGCATATGATGTTAATTTTGTTAAGGGGCTAATACGGAGTGTTTCGTAGTCGTAATTTTTATATCGTTTCGGGTTTAAGTTTGATATGTGATGCAATGGTTGGAATCTACATTTAATTAGTTTTGAGAAATCTAGTTAGTGATTGTAAATCTAGCATGTTAGTCTCTTTTGATCGATTGCCAGGAAGTTTTGATTCGGATCGAAACTCCGTCGCAATCGCGTATCGTACATGAATACTCGCCAGATAACTTTACTAGGTAGACACGCCCCATAACCCTGACCAAATGACTTTAGGAGAACCTCGTTGCTAAAAGCATCCACTCAGGTGCTTGCAGCCACGGTGTTCTGCCTAAGTGCACTTGGTTGACGGTATCGGGGGTGCGGCCATCTACTAAAGTTCCAGACGAGTATTCAATCGGGTAGTCGGGAATATTGTTGAATTACCCGACTAAGTTATTGAAAAGTCTTTTCGAATTGAGACTAAAATGTAAGGTTTATAGGTCAGACATGAAATTCAGAATATGAGATATTCCGGGTTTATAATGTCTAAGGAAATGCGGTTTCTAATTATTGTAGTTTGTCATTTCTTTTCTGCGACCGTAAGTGAAATATATGGGGTATCCCAAATCTCATTGCTATATATCAACGGAATTTGGGATATGCATATTTACTTACGTTGATGACATGTGATATTATGTGTTGTTGTGATATGTTATATTGGATCGTCGTGATTGAATAGCCGGGGGTTTTATATGAGATGGGAGTTTTTCAATTTTCATTCATGTAAAATTTGTATGTCATATTCTTTTATTAAGACACTTCCGGATTGATGATGATGTCACCACTGATGTATATTATTTACTTTTCCGCTTTAGGATAGACCCAAGGCGGGGATCATAAGTAACCGGGTTCTGGAGTCCAGTGGGAGACCATGTCGAGAAGTCAAGACCGGGTCTACTAACTCTAGAATTGGCAGGGTTGCTTGCCGCTCTTGTGGGGGTCTAGGGATGTGGGTATGGCTATTCATCACGACCGTAGAATCCGTGTTTTTCATTATTGGCTTAATTTAAAACACGGACCTCCTAATATATCCAATATTTCATATGTTGACTTCTACTGCTGAGTTCTGTGATGTGATCATATAACAGCGTGAGACGAATGCTATATTATATATATGATATATAATAAACGTTGCTTATGGTTTGCACCCGCGCTAGTCCAGCCCCCGCTCTGCCGTTAGTTAAGTAACCTAACGGTGCATGACGGGGCCCTGTGGCAAATGCGGATGGCATAAGTGTATGTTCTATTTTCGTTTCTTTTTCTGTGATGTTTAGAAAAACATTAAATGATGGGACTTCATTAATGAGATTAATGAAAAGAAAAGAAACATAAAGCTATTATAGAATCAATTTTTTTTAAAAAGGTAGCTCTAGTTCTTTCTTTGCATAGTGGTATTCCTTGATGAATATCCAGCACCTCATTCGATGAGGAAAGAACCGAGATCTCTTCACCGGGAGTGACCTCTTTAGCGAAACTAGCAAATGCTATAACCCACTCAGTTTTTTTTATAGCTTCTCTAGTTCTTCCTTTGCATAGTGGTATTCCTTGATGAATATCCAGTACTTCATTCGATGAGGAAAGAGCCGAGATCCCTTCGCCGGGAGTGACCTCTTTAGCGAAACTAGTAAAAGCTACAAAAAAACACTTCTTTTCAAATCACTAGATTCTACAACGATATCAAGTTCATTACGTTAAAGATTTTCTTAAAAACCAGTCGTAGCCTTCCATCATTTCACATAAGTACTATTTAGTATTCATGCTGCGTTTGTTGACCTCCGTCAAGGCGTAGTGTGCGGTAGCTGATTAGTGCTTATCTGCCGCATGTGATGCGATTGGATTAGAGTAGCAGTACGGCCTTGTTGACCTCCGTCAAGGGTCATGCGGGTCGGTTTAATTCAATCATGAAATGAACGGGTTAAACTTGACTAGCGGCCTATGGTTTGTTGACCTCCGTCAAGGTCATAGGATGTGTTCAGTCGATAAAACAGCACATTTGTAGTACATTTTTCCTACCATTTTTATATTAGAAAAGGACTTCATTATAATATATTATACATATGAGGGTTTATGTGTAAAAACATTATTTTCCATGTGTTAATATATTTAATTTTCATTTGGTAGGAAAATGTATGCAAATAATATTATTGGTCTAATCCTAGTAGAACAAAGTCTACTAAAATCTTATTTGAGTTGTTGTGCAGAATATTTCCAAGTTGTTATGAAGGATTTAACAAACAAATCAATTTGTTGAAGAAAACTTGCCAAATTAAGAAGCAAACTTGGAGACCAAGTCTGGAAGCAACCGAGAGATGATTTCTGAATTCTAAAGATGCCTAGGATTGCCAAATGTCACCATAAGAGAGCCAGATAAATATGATCAAAAGATCCCTACCATTGGCCGCGGATCCGCGGCCAAACCCACCCTTGGGCCGCTGATCCGCCGCACTATTGATGAGTTGGAATGCAAGATTTTGGGAGATTGATTACTGCAATATTTTACCAACTTTTCAACTAAAAGATTCTGGCTTTGCACTATAAAAAGGCACCGAGAGCCTCTTGGAAAAGCTATCAAGCCGAAGAGATCACGAAGTCCAAGACGGCTCACGCATCCAGGCTGATCATCAACTGTTCGTCTACCTCCTTGGAAGAGATCGAGAAGCAAAATAGTCTTTGTAATCATTTTCTAAGGAATCAAAGTGTAGATTGTTCAAGTTGATTAATAAAGGTAGTTGTTTTATTTAATTCTTTTGCATTTTACATTATGTTTTCCCTCTCTGTCTTTTCATCTTCTTCTCCCAACATGCGCGAGTAATTCTCCGCTTGTTAGGGTTCGTAGGATTAGGGTAGGCTAATGGACGATGAAAATAATTAAACCTTTTTTAAGTCCTATAAAGTTTAGGAACTTTATCAAAAGAATCATTAACATCCTAATCGGGCGCGCTAGCAATTCTTTGCTACTTCCGACCGCGATTAGAGATTAGATTAATGATTGTTTTGGTAAAGGCTAGATATGAATGGAGTTCCGTGTCGAGATAAGGGTTAAGAGTAGGATTCCTTTTCCCTCCAGAAACCCTAATCTACACGCATCACCGTCGTTCTAGTTCTAAATCTATTAATGGATAAAAAGGGTAACTTTTAATTAATCGTCCATAACTACTAAATCCTAACGAACCCTACAAGCCCTCTTATTATATTAATTACATCTTTAAAATAATCTAGATCAATATTTTACATTCTTGTTTAACGTAGATCTAGAAATCTTTCTATAAAATTCTTTATCCCTCCTCTCTTTCTCAACACATCTAAAGTAAAAGTAAAAGGTTCCACGTTTCCCAGAGGACGACCCGTACTCATCTCGGTCTAGCTTCGTGCGACACCGTTATTGATTGCGGTTAAACTACAAACACACTTTTTCGTATCAATCAAATGGCGCCGTTGCCGGGGAAACGTACGTAATTTTTTTATTTTTACTATTTGTGTTGAATTCTTAGACGAATCATATCATTATTAAAACAAAACTGCAAATTGTATATTTAACGATTATTGTGTGAATTTTTGCGAGGAAATCTGGAGTCACGGACTTGAGGAAACAGGAGATCTAAGGTTCACACTTCTCTGGTAAGATTCTGACTCCCTTCTCTCTCCTCTAAAATCCAATAAAATCTATTTTCTGCAGGATTCTTTGCAAAATATCGCCGCTCAAAAATCTTTTTGCAAAGTTTTGTTTTTCGGTTTGTTTTTGCATATTTTAATACGGATCTTTAAGGGGCAAAGACCAAATCAAGATTAGGTGGGGATTTCATCACCCTTCCTAAGCCCCACAAATCACAAACCTAGCATATAGAACAACCCTTCATTAATTTAAAAAATATCTAGACCAGACTCTAAGGACTGTCGAGCTCAATAGTAAAAAGATTAGTATAGGCATCGGCCGTTTATCTTAACTGACATTGCGGTGTCTAGACTAGTGGTTTTTAATTAGGCCCACTGTAGTGGTGGTTCCTTCCCACTTACCTGGCCGTACTTGTCCGTGAAGAGGCGGTTTGAGGTCCTATTTCTTAGGAGCTGTCTAGAGACTGGACCTAGGTAACCATAGTTCTAGGGTTGTGCATTTTTTTTGTGATTTGTCTAAATCCGTCATTTTTCAAAACAAACCAATTACTTTCTCTCCTTTTTACCCCTTCCCCCTTCTTCTCTTCTTATAATGGGTGACCTAAACAGAAGAACACTTGCCGAGCTTTGCTGTCCACAACCAGATATCTCTTGTTTTCGAAATCCCTTCGGTATACCGTCCGGCTCTTCCATGTCCTTAAGAGATCATATAGAACAAGAAGGAAGAAACAGTTGGCCACCTCAGTCTAGGTCTTATCAACCATATCCTAATCCTACACCTGTTTCAGTTCATACCCAGAGTGAGGAAGCCCCTAGACGAATGTCCATTGCTGAGCACATAGCTAGGTCTAGAGGCCAAAGTTTCAACCTGGACCAATATCAACCATCACCACCACTGTCCGGAGAAGAGTTTGATATGCGGTTTGTGGCATATAAGATGTCTGTTGAAAATAGCCAGCCAACCAACCCATATCAATATTCTTCTTATCATAATATTGATCCTACTCCTACCCAAGTTCCGCAACCATTCTATTCCTATCAATCCAATCCGACTTTTCCACCTACTCTAGACAGTTCTTCTAATCAGTCATTTGGGAGTTTTAATTATCCACAGGAATTTCAATCTTATACTGAAACCCCTTATCAGCCCAAGACTAGTCTGGAGCAGACATTAGAAAAATTTATAGAAATGTCGAACCAAATTATGAAGGATTTGGGTAGTAAGACAGAACTGTACCTCCAAACTGAAATCCACAACTCCAGTTTCATAGATTCATCAAGTACACCAAATAGAATGACTGATAAGTTGTGTGACTTTGTAGTGTTTGATTTACCCAACTGTGAAGGGTCCCTTTCAAGTGAAACCATACCCAACCCTTGTGATCTCTACACCTCCACTCTTGAACCAAAACTGATTGAAAACCATACTTTTGATGAGGAGTTTGAGAATTTTAACCTTCACTTGAATGAGGTGATTGACGTTGGGGATATTTTGATTGATGAACCCAAAATTTTGGATGATTTTGTCCCACCAATTCTTCAAATCCTTTCACTTCCTTGTGGTCATCATCTTGAGCCTTTAATTCTTCCCGAACCCCAAATATGTCTTGAAGTTGATGATAAAGGTATACCCGAAGATCAGATCGAAATACAGCCTCCATCTTCCACATCTGGTTCAGCAACACTCGACACACCGATTTGTTTACCCATTTCACCTTCTACTTTCTCCGGTTCTTCTTCTGTTCCTATAGTTTCAGTGAGTTTTGATGAATCACAATCCGTTAACTCAAGTTCACTAATACCAGAAATTCAACTTGATATTTTTGAAAATGAGGTAGATGAGTTTTTCGAGTCCTCTACCTCAATAATTTTTTAATCTAGTAGGATAAATTCTGGCACAAAACTCTTTGACAGCAAAATGTTCAATCACACCATTGATAAAAGTTTTGAAGAACTTTTTGCTGACGAACTTGAATTTTTAAACAATACGGATTTTGTGATTGATCAATCTCCACCTATAGAGGTTGAACCGTCACCATTCCTTCTTCCTAATCATTCACATTCATCCTCATTCTTTCTTTTCTCTAATTTCAAACCCTTTCCAAATCACCTCTTATCCCTTCCCCATTATTTCTTGACTCGATACAACACATTCTTCCACCAACCTATACGCTATACTAATAAAATCTTTGAATGGTTGGTGTTAACTTTTGGTCTTTGTAAAGTCTTACTTTGACCAAATGACTCACCCCCTCTTAAAATGCTTCGTATTGTCTAACTCATGTTTGAGGGGGGGTATATTTTTGGCTCTTGATCATAACTTTTGTCCTCAAATTTGTTAGCCAAAAATAAGTTTGAGGGAGGATTTTCACTTTCATATATTCTTGCCCCCATTAATAATTTCCTTCCAAGTCTACAGGTTTTTGAGCTTAACAGATGACATCAGTGAGGACACTGCTGTAAACAGGTTTGGGGGAGGTTTGTGCTTATTTACACATCAATTTGCATCATATTTTGCATAAGCACAACATTTTCAAAAATTTTAAAAAAAAATTCTTTTATAACAAAAGAGTAGAAAGTGAAAAATTACATCCAAAAGATTGGAATAGTTTAAGAAAACCAAGAAAATTAGAAGTTTTCTTACACGAACTAGTAATAAGTAGTTATGAGCTGTTGTCCCAAGGGTTAGTAAGATGAAGGAAGTCACTAATCTGAGGATAAAAATAAGTCTGAAAAATAGTTTCTATTCTGGAAGCCAAACATTTGAATGTTGATACCCTACTATATGCACTTACACACGTCTTGAAATTCGGGATAGTAGAGGATACCTTGAAATGCTCTTGTCTAAAAGCCAAAGTATGAAGGAAGAAAAAAAAATGAAGAAAATATAAAAATGGTGAAAAGAAAAAAATGAACACTGGTTTTGTATCGCCAAGGCAGCAATAAAAAAATATAGCGAGGGTGCCTCTTCACCTAGTGCCCTAAGGCCAACTGGTCTGGGAGTCACTGCTAAGCCTTAGGTGGTGCAAGACGAGGAAAATATTATCACCTAATCAGCAAGCACAGGAGTAATCGGTTGGTTAGTACCTCAAGAAGTACTAACGGTCGCATGAAAATGTGTGAGCGAATCTTAGTATTCATAAAATTAAAAAGTACTGAGGTAGATGGACAAGAGTATGATAGC
The DNA here is from genome assembly GCA_030015575.1 of Agapanthus africanus. NCBI lineage: Eukaryota > Viridiplantae > Streptophyta > Magnoliopsida > Asparagales > Amaryllidaceae > Agapanthus > Agapanthus africanus. The sequence continues at coordinate 571,861,370 of JASDDO010000031.1, forward strand.
TTGAATTGAATTCTCCGAGTGTAGGGATGTTCTTTACACACACGTGGGGTTATATGATCAATGTTTGGATGAAAGGTAGGAATGAAGAATAAAGACGATGTTTTATTGAGGGATGATGTGATTTCTAACATTTTTTCATGACTATTAAGATAGGGCTCATGACAAATGAAAAGCTAGTATAGTTGGAAACTCTTCTTTTCAAAGTATTTCTTTTATGGTTCTTGTCTTTATGTGTAAATTTCACCATCTTTCTTTTGTTATAGGATTTTGTGGGTGTAATCCGCTGAAAACCCTCAGGAGACAATACTCCTCCTACTAGGGACACCTAGAGGTTTAACGGCTTGTTGCACGCGCTCAGTGCAATCGTGTCTGCTTACGAAAGTGTGCTTAGTTTTCTCCTTTCTTTTTCTCCTCTTAAATAAACTAGTTTGCTCGGGACGATCAAAGATAAGTTTGGGGGTATTTGTTCAATCGATAAAACTGCACATTTGTAGTACATTTTTCCTACCATTTTTATATTAAAAAATGACTTCATTATAATATATTATACATATGAGGGTTTATGTGTAAAAACATTATTTTCCATGTGTTAATATATTTAATTTTCATTTGGTAGGAAAATGTATGCAAATAATATTATTGGTCTAATCCTAGTAGAACAAAGTCTACTAAAATCTTATTTGAGTTGTTGTGCAGAATATTTCCAAGTTGTTATGAAGGATTTAACAAACAAATCAATTTGTTGAAGAAAACTTGCCAAATTAAGAAGAAAACTTGGAGATCAAGTCTGGAAGCAACCGAGAGATGATTTCTGAATTCTAAAGATGCCTAGGATTGCCAAATGTCACCATAAGAGAGCCAGATAAATATGATCAAAAGATCCCTACCATTGGCCGCGGATCCGCGGCCAAACCCACCCTTGGGCCGCGGATCCGCCGCACTATTGATGAGTTGGAATGCAAGATTTTGGGAGATTGATTACTGCAATATTTTACCAACTTTTCAACTAAAAGATTCTGGCTTTGCACTATAAAAAGGCACCGAGAGCCTCTTGGAAAAGCTATCAAGCCGAAGAGATCACGAAGTCCAAGACGGCTCACGCATCCAGGCTGATCATCAACTGTTCGTCTACCTCCTTGGAAGAGATCGAGAAGCAAACTAGTCTTTGTAATCATTTTCTAAGGAATCAAAGTGTAGATTGTTCAAGTTGATTAATAAAGGTAGTTGTTTTATTTAATTCTTTTGCATTTTACATTATGTTTTCCCTCTCTGTCTTTTCATCTTCTTCTCCCAACATGCGCGAGTAATTCTCCGCTTGTTAGGGTTCGTAGGATTAGGGTAGGCTAATGGACGATGAAAATAATTAAACCTTTTTTAAGTCCTATAAAGTTTAGGAACTTTATCAAAAGAATCATTAACATCCTAATCGGGAGCGCTAGCAATTCTTTGCTACTTCCGACCGCGATTAGAGATTAGATTAATGATTGTTTTGGTAAAGGCTAGATATGAACGGAGTTCCGTGTCGAGATAAGGGTTAAGAGTGGGATTCCTTTTCCCTCCAGAAACCCTAATCTACACGCATCACCGTCGTTCTAGTTCTAAATCTATTAATGGATAAAAAGGGTAACTTTTAATTAATCGTCCATAACTACTAAATCCTAACGAACCCTACAAGCCCTCTTATTATATTAATTACATCTTTAAAATAATCTAGATCAATATTTTACATTCTTGTTTAACGTAGATCTAGAAATCTTTCTATAAAATTCTTTATCCCTCCTCTCTTTCTCAACACATCTAAAGTAAAAGTAAAAGGTTCCACGTTTCCCAGAGGACGACCCGTACTCATCTCGGTCTAGCTACGTGCGACACCGTTATTGATTGCGGTTAAACTACAAACACACTTTTTCGTATCAATCAGGATGTTAAGGGTAAAAACAATTATCGGGAATTTCAAGTGTTGAAATTTGCAATGAGATTGCATACCTTCTATATGATAGTTGGATCCCGATACCCACTGCGAGTAAGAGTTACTCCTGGAAGAGTTTTGCACTTTACAATTAACCGATCAAGTAGGTGTCTAAGAAAGGAGTTAACGGGATTATTCCTCTACGGAAATGAGGTTATTTAATTAGTTCCATTCGAAAGCATGGGGAGACTCCCTTGGAGTACCAATACCTGCCTGGCCGAACGATTGGCGAACTTGTAGGGTATAATTAATCCCAGCTAATCTTATTTTTTAAGGTTTGAAGGAAGATTTGATAAAAACAGTGGGAGCTATCCTCATTAGATAAAATAATAACCAATCTAATCTTGCAAAGAGCGCACACAAAAGTGATTATCCTTCTCTCTCTCCTGGTTGCGACCAATGACACGCCTTAATCAAGATAATAATATGGATGTATTGACCGAACCCACTTATTATACTGGACTAGGTTCCGCTCTATCTTATGACTGTCATAAGTCTGAGTAAGGAACAGGGGAATATCAGGATTCCCATGCCACCTAAACGAAGAATAAGCATGTTGATGCATTGTCTTCAGGTGTGTTCGTAATCGAGAACCATTTCTCAGTTTGCTCTACATCCTGGGTATTGGATACCGGATCAGGATCCCATGTATGTAATTTGTTACATGAGCTAAAGAGAGGTAGAGAACTGGGAAATGGTGATATGTCTCTAAAAGTAGGGAATGGAGCAATTGTTGCAGCCGAAGCAGTTGGTGAATATCACCTTGTATTACCAGGTGGTAACATAATGATTCTGAGCGACTGCTATTTCGTACCAAAAATATTGTGAATGTTTTCCTAAATCAAGTGTTGATTGGGTATGGTATGTTGTATAATGGTATATACGTTCTAAATCATAAAACAGTTCTAAGTATACAGAACACACACAAGAGGAACAGTTCAGAAATGAACGAAGACTTCTTGTGTTATTATAGACTAGGTCATATCAATATGACAAGACTGGCTAAGTTGCATAAGGATGGATATTTGAATCCGTTCAGATTTTCATCTTATGAAACTTGCCAGTCATGTCTCAAAGGCAAGATGACCAAAATTCCGTTTACTGGACATGGAGAAAGAGCTACTGAACACTTGGGACTGATACATAGTGATGTATGCGGTCCTATGTCTACACATGCCAGGAATGGTTCCTCGTACTTTATTACATTCACCGATGATCTCTCAAGATACGGACATGTGTTCCTGATAAAACACAAATCTGAATCTTTTGAGAAATTCAAGGAATATAAGTATGAAGTTGAGAACCAGACGGGTAAAAGCATTAAAATCCTTCGATCTGATCGGGAAGGAAAATACTTGAGCACGGAATTTAGGGACTACTTAAAAGAGAATAGGATTCTCTCTCATCTTACTCCTCCGTATATACCATAGCACAATGGAGTTTTGGAGTGAAGGAATTGCACCCTATTAGATATGGTGCGCTCTATGATGAGTAATGCTGAGTTACCTATTTTCTTTTAGGGTTATACACTTGAGATAGCTGCATTCCTATTGAATAGAGTTCCGACCAAATCCGTACCTATCACTCCATATGAGATATCGAATGGGAAGAGACCATCTTTTAAACGAGTTAAGATATGGGGTTGTCCGGCCTATGTTAAAAGGCAAAATCCGGACAAGCTCGAGACAAGGTCTGTTTTGTGCAAATTTGTAGGATATCCAAAAGATTCTTATGGATATATCTTCTACCATTCTGAGGAACAAAAAGTGTTTGTTTCTCAACATACCACCTTTTTAGAAAAGGAATTTCCTGTGAAAGAAATTAGTGGTAATGAGGTAGAACTGGAAGAAGTTCCAGCTACACAAACTATACCTGACGATTTGGTAGAACCGGAGGATTCAATAGTCCCCGAAGAACCTCAGCAACTCCGCAGATCTAGTAAGGTTCCTCATCCACCTGAGAGATACTACGGTTTTCTCATAGAAGATGAGTGTGAGGATTGCATCATAAAAGATGATAACCCAACTAGTTTCGATCAGGCCATCATAAGTGGAGACTCTATGAAATGGCTGGATGCTATGCCATCTGAGATGGAATCCATGTACACCAACATAGTATGGACTTTGGAAGTTGCTCCTGAAGGAGTAAAACCCATCGGGAGCAAGAGGATCTTTAAGAAGATATTTGGTGTAGATGGAAAATTTGAGACTTTCAAAGCTAGACTTGTAGGAAAGGGTTTTCGTCAACGAACTGGTGTCGATTATGATAAAACCTTTTCTCCTGTCGCTATGCTTAAGTCCATCAGGATCCTACTTGCTATTACTGCATACCATGACTAACGAAATCTGGCAGATGGACGTCAAGACCATTTTTTTAAATGGTGATTTAGAAGAGAGCATGTACATGACACAGTCAGAAGGCTTCGTAGACAGTGGGATCAGCGGAAGTGTGTGCAAGCTGCTTAAATCAATTTACGGATTAAAGCAGGCAATCACAGATCTGGAACATCTGTTTTGATGGAGCTCTCAAAGAGTTTGACTTCATCAAAAATGTAAATGAACCATGTATAAATAAATAGGTTGTAGAGAGTAAGATTGTCTTCCTCGTATTGTACGTAAATGACATACTCTTGATAGGAAATGATATTCCTATACTATACTCGGTCAAGCTCTTCTTATCACATAAGTTCTCCATGAGAGATCTAAGTGATGACTCCTACATCCTGGGGATAAAGATCTGTAGAGATAGATCTAAATGGATGTTGGGATTGTCCCAATCCAGGACATAGACACCATACTAAAGAGGTTTAGTGTAGAAGATTCTAAGCGTGGTAATTTACCCGCTTTTTTAGGAATCACTCTCTCCAAAGAGATGTCTCCCAAGGCTGATTTGGAGAGAGCTCGCATGCAAGGGATACCCTATGCTTCTGCAGTCGGGTTAATCATGTATGCGATGTTGTGTACCATACAGGATGTAGCTTACTCATTAGGTGTAGTGAGTAGGTATCAATCAGATCCAGGGGAGAAATACTGGACAGCTGTGAAGAACATTCTTAAGTACTTGAGAAGGACTAAAGAGATGTTCTTGGTGTATGGTAACGATGAACTCCAGATTGAGTCCTTTACTGATTCGAGCTTCCAGAGTGATAAGGATGACAGTAAGTCGGTCTCGGGTTTTGTCTTCACCCTTAATCGAGGGGTGGTATGTTAGAAGAGTTCCAAGAAAGATACCGTAGCAGACTCAATGATGAAGGCTGAATACATCACTCCAACGATGCTGCCAAAGAGGCTGTTTGGATGAAGAAGTTCATAGCTGAACATGGTATGGTCCCATCAGTGATCCAGACATATTCTTAGGCGGTATCACCTGATCCGGGAGATAGTTGATCGTCGAGAGATCGAGGTCAGGAGAGTTGACACGAAGGATAACACAGCGGATCCACTCACGAAGGCCCTTCCCCAGATGCAATTCGAGAGACTTTTTAGGATGTTGGGTATGGGATACTACAACAACTGGCCTTAGTGCAAGTGGGAGATTGTTAGTAATATGTATGCCCTAAAGGCCATTATTGTATGATATAATGGATGCTTGGACATGTATATGGAGAACTGTCTTGCTCGACATGATAGTATGCTATTTGGTTGCCTTTATCTTAACATGTTCACTGGTATTATTATATTGTCTCTCATATACATGTTGATAAAGCCCTTAGGATGTTTGCTTGACTATCAGGACTATAATGCGGATCATACTACTGGGACTTGTGTAGTCCACAAGCACATCCTTTAATAGTTCCTAGTCGAGAGAGTATCGAGATAGGGCATCGATATTCCAGAGTAGACTAGTGTGTACGTTTCTTGACCCTGTAAGGGGCGATGGTTGATCCCATAACCATTGGTGTTTGACATCAAAGATTGTATACAGGTGCTCATTAGAGAATGGGTACACTGAACATGACTCATCGAGAACTCCTAGATGGTACTATACCTATCGTCAGATAGCAGTTGTCTGGTGATACTGGTACAGGTTAGTCTGTAGACCTGAGACCGTCATAGAGTCTTGTGTGGTTCCCACTGTGCTTTGATTTCCTCCCTACCACGGCTCAAAGGAGGCGTACAAACAGGTGGATTTTGGGTACAGCCCCGAGTCATATGGAGGCAATGAGCGATAGGAGGGGTTTCGTCTCTCCCGGTATAGGGAGTTGATGTTGCGGTATGCTCGATTGGCTATAACAGGAAGTCCTTGGCCATGGCTGTTGATGATATTTACTGTTAAGACTTATCAGTAGTTTCTCGTACCGTTATAGGCCACACATCGGCATGACTTATCAAGTTATTGAGGTCTGACGATTCCACCCCCTGACTCGATATGAGACATATCAGACGAAGAGACCGGACTGTACGATAAATGTTACTTATAGACTTCATGGGAGTTTGGACAAGCTTGCTTGTTGATCTTCTATTCGTTCAATAACTGGGTAGCTGTTACGTCCAGCTAGTACCGCTGACGGCTTGTGAGTGACTGATGTGATCATCACCTACTGCTGGCGTATTGACGAGTATTTAGAGTCCCATATAGAATTTTCCTGGTTCAAGTGAAACGAAGTACGGCACATATGCTGATATGTACGGGGGCCTGATTAGATACGAGTATGTGATATCGAATTCTAATATGACGATTATTTGATATCAGTTAGGTTATATGTAATATAACCGGATTATTGAATCAAGTGTTGATTTGATAATGTGATATACGGATAAATGATATTAGTCGGTTATATGTGATATAACCGGATTATTAAATCAAGTGTTGATTTAATAATATGATATATATTTATATTTGATAAAATTATATATTAACTAATATTACTAGCTCACTAATTATTCTTCATAATATATGTGTGTGTGTGTGTGTGTGTGTGTGTGTGTGTGTATTATATGAAGCATGGCATGGATTTTCTATTTTTATGAAAATAGAAATTGATGTGGAAAATGGGGAGATATTTGTGGTATGGAGCAAAGCATGGCTTATTCTATTTTATATTCATTTGCTTCCACTATTGAAGCATAGCTATAATTTTTAATTGTTGAAAAGTGTATGCTTCAATAATGTGTGAGTTTTGAAGAGCCATTCTACACTTCATTCTTCACTTCACTTGAGTTATTTTCCTCACTTGAGATCATTTGCTCTCTAGCTCTCTCCATCTTCTTCACCTCCACCTCCAAGCTCAATCCCTCACATGAGTTGTGAACCCTTGAGCTTGTGAGAACCCTTGTGAGCAAACAAAACCCCAACTTCACCATCCTATACTAGATTAGCGCTTTGGTGTGGTGTATTTCCTTCACTAAAGATTTTAGTGAAGAGATAGCTTGGATTAGCAGAGCTTCGGGTGGATCATCTTCGGCACAAAGGTCGCAAAGAAAGCTCGATCCAACTTCAAGTGAAGCGTGGTAGAGTCCCATGGACTACTATACAGAGCTTGTGAAGAGAAGGACATGGTCTACAAAGGTTGTAGCCTCTTTCTCTTAGTGTAAATATTTGTTATATCATGTTAAACCCTAATCATCTAGTTTAAGATCTTGGTTAGTGTTGATTAGCACCCTTAATTTTTTAAAATTGGCATGCTTGATGCTAGAAAAACCCAGTGGTGGTGCTAACATACACTTTCAAGCTTCCTCCTTTCGCCCAGCTCTATTGCATCGCCGACCACCCTGCAACCACCTCTTCCGACGACCACTCAAGAACACCATTAGCATCATCACCGACTGTCATGCCCCGCTTCCCAGTAGACGGAAACGGGCAAGTGACTAGCCTTCGACGTATTTATTTAAGAAGGTCATTTTCCGGAATAAATACGCTAAGCGTAAATGAGCAATATAAAAATGACAATAAATTAAAATGAGATTTAAACGTTATTAACTTTATTTACATTCAAACTTGATACATTTACAATACATGAGTTCAACTGAAAAGGAAATACAAGAAAAGAAATGCCTAAACAGGTGGCATACATAAACTAAAAGAAAAAGGATAACTAGTCTAGGCCTGATTTGCGATCTGTTCGTGCTCCTTCTCTGTGATGTCCACCTCCTCAATCTCCACGGTATCTGATAAACATTCCAAGATACAAAGGTGGTTGGAATGCCCGTCAGCGAACTTTCGCTCGGCAAGTCCCCAAGAAAAAGGGTGTGAAGTATAAAAATATAATGACAAAGAAAAATGGATATCATGAAGCAATGGACTATGAGATATGGTGTTTAAACATGTTATTTAATGTAAGCATGGAAATTGTATTTAATATGTAGTTATATATATATCATGGAAAAATAACATGAGCATAGTATAGCATGGCCGTGTAGTGTAGGTATAGTGAACATGAAATGCATGTAAGTGTCCTAAAAAGTCTCTACATGGGTAAACTAATTTAACATAAGTTCAAGAGTGAATATCAACCAATCTCAAGAGTGTTCTCGAACCCAACAAGCTATAATCCAGGGGTAAGGAACCATAGGCCCGAATCAAGTGTTAGTAACGGGACTTCAATCTAGTGTTGAAGTATTCCAAACTCAACAGGCTATAATTCAAGAGTAAGGAAATACAGGCCCTCATGATAGCTTGCTTGTATTAATGGACATGGATTCATGATCTAGAGGGACCTCTAAGATTTTATTGAATTCACACTTGAACTACCCCAACACCCCGTGTATCCTAGATTATAATTAAAATTACCAGTCTTGCTTGAATCCATGAATACATCAAGTTGCAAGATTGATTTCATGTCAATATCAAGTATTCGTGTCAGGTATTCATGTATTCATATCAAGTCATATTCATGGTTCGAGTCAAGTCAGTTTCAATAGCAGACATTGTGTTCTGGTATTCATGTTAAGTTCATGTCAAGTCATAGTATTCTAGAATTCAAGTTTTGGAAAATTCGAGTTCAAATGTCCTGGTTCATGATCAAGGGATCAAGTTTATGTTAAAATTTGGATCCTGATTGAGTTTGTATTCAGATTTGGGTAAATATCTTATGAAAGAATTTAGCTCATGAATTTCTTAACTTCAGGAGTAATCGAGCAACTGCTGCACATGGACAGCAAGATTTGTGTCTTTTTTCAAGACAATTGTCATTGATAACTCAGTTAAACTTGTCTAACCTGAATAGGCAAGCACTCACTTTCTTCAGCTCCCCGGGGCTCAAGAGAAATGATACTGTTTAAGCCTATATTAATCTAGAGTCCTTAAATATTTATTATAGATTGTTTACATTGTATTTATATTGTTTGTATATCTCGAGAGGGTTTTATGAAAATACTTTAATATAGTTTAAAATGAAATCTCAAGGGTGATTTATAATATTTAGGGTTTTAATGAACATTTATTTTAATTGTTAGGGTGTTTTAGTGATAAAAACCTAGCTTTTAAAAGTTTGTGGTTTTTTGATGAAAACTAGCTCTTTTGGAAACTTGATGGTATTTTATTAAAATTTTAATTTTCATTCTAAAAAATATATTTTCACAAGTTGTTTTCATTGAAAATACGGATTCATGGTTTTATATAATTTTTCAAAATTTGTTTTGTTTAGAAAAGTCGTATTTCTTAAAAATCGTATTGTTATTTCCTTTCGAGACTGAATACTCCATGTGAAGTTCTACATTTCGCTCTACTATCCCAAGAATGTGCGATAATCCGCACCATCTATTAGCGGGTCCTCTGACGAGGGTTATAGAGGTGCAATTGCCAAGGATGCAAAAATAACGATAAAACATTTTATAAAAGTGATGGTATTTTAATGTAAATTATTTCTTTAAAACTTAACCAAAATATCGTGCTATGAAACCATGGTGTTGTGAGTGGGGTGGGTCGTTACCCCGTGAAATTTCTAGAGGTATATATTTCTAGGTATCGATATAAATGTTACTTTTAAAGTTCATAGTATTTTGGCGTTACATGCATTCTAGGGTAGTTTTAACAATAACAAATTTTCATTTTAAATTCATATGATATGTAGGTGAAACATGACATGTAATTGGTGATATGATACTAAGTGATAATTTCTTGTTCATACTAATATGAAACTATAATGGATATGTCAAAACTTTACAACAATTAAATTAAAAAAATGATGTTAACCACTAAGAGTCATATTTTTTTATGGTGATAGAAGAAGGAGGCAAAAAGAGATGTCAAGAAGGTTGAGACTTACAAATTTGAATGTAGGATAGAAAGAAAAAGGGAGATAGAGATGGAGACATACGGTTTCCGCTTGTACTCGTACAAGTGAGAAAAAGAAGAGAAGAAGGCTCGGTTGAGGAACCGAGACCTACGGTGCATGAAGACTTGAGCTTGGGTCCGATTAAGTGCACAAGAACGGCTCTAGTTAGCTAACATGCGGAGAAACGAGCTTGAGCGACGGAGTTGGCTTAGACTTGTGCGCTTATCTTCCTTTGCTAGAGTGAGGCTTGAGAGAGAGAATTTTGAGTGGTATTTTCAGAATAATCTAGGAGAAGAAGTAAGGAGAAATACTAAGTATTTATAGGGGTAAATATAGGTGTAGAGAAAATTAAAAAAAGATAATAAAAATGCATTAAAAGTGAGAGTAAAAAAGGTAGATGAAGAGTTTGAGGTTCTCTGGTTAATTGTAAGAAAATCAAATAAGAGAAAGAAGTAGTGGGGTGCTGAAGGGATGCACGGACAATGAATGGGGACTTTTGGGCAAAAACCACCTGCCGGTAGCGGTCAAAATGGGAAAACCGGCGGTCCAAAAGTGGAGGTTGGTCTCGAGGTTCGTGCATTGCATTCATCTGGTTATTTATATCTCGTTTTTATTGTTTGATTTATTTGCAACTTTTTATTTCTCCGTGTAATGCACGTGCAACTCTTGGGCTTCCGAAAAATTTAAAAAGAAAAATATTAAAAATAATTGGAACTGATGGGATTCGAACTTGCAAGCTATAGGACAGCAATGTAGAGGCTTAACCAGTGAGCTACAAGATATTTCTTGTACATAAGTTATCAAAAATAACTTATAACTCGAAATTGGGACAGAAATACACTCTTTTATTAATATTGGATCAATAAAAGTGTATAGAACTTTTAAGATCGTTACACCGACCACAGCGAGCCTTGGCTGCCCCACATCATCCCGAGCTCCTCATCACCCTCCCCCTTCCTCCCGAACCCAAAAACTCCACTGTTGCCACCGTCTGCAACCGCCGCCAGCCACCTCCATGTCGCCAACACCACCAGAGTCACCGCAGCATCCAACTCCTCCTCGAAGCAACCCACTTGCTCTCTCTGCCACCCAACAGCATACCCGAGCCCTAGATCACCTTGCTACCATTGTCGTCACCGCCTCCATTCATCACCGTAATCGGTGCCGGGTCGTCGTCTTCTCACCGCATCAATCCAGCGTCAAAGGTAGGTGAACCCCCCTCACTTGCTAATCATGATATAGTTACATTAACTAGATCAATTAACTTTAATTGAAATTATATAAATATATCTTATAGCAATATATCGATGATTTTTTAATATACGACACATCGTTAATTGGTTGTACTGATTTGAAAATAACTGGATCTAAAACCCCGTCTTAGGACATGTAAAATGTGTAAGAGTCAAATTTCTGCTTGTTTGAATAGACGGAATCTAACTTCTTGATCGAAGTGAATAAGCATTGTAACATGTTTGATATGGTCCAAACCTAATTTAAAATGCTCACCTTCATGATCAGTAGTTGCTTTTATGGATGATTATTATCGTGTGAAAATTTGGTTTCAAAATACCGTAGTTTCGATCACGAAATGATGCCCCCAAAAGGCATCGTCAAACATGAAATTCCTTGTACATGCGACCGTATTAAATTCATAACAATTTAAGTATAAATCATATTATGACGTTCTAGGGATTTTATCGAAGCCAATTAAATAACCTATAAACATATTTAAATTTTTACTGAATATTACTTTTTTTGATGATGCAAACTGAAGGGAAATACGGCTTTAGAATGAAGTCCAGTGCAGTATTTTCTACTAATACATGTATTTAAACCCCTTTATCTCCCTGTATATACCTGCTAATGTGCGAAGACCTATATTTTTGTATATATAATTGAATTATATTTCATATAGAACCAATTTCATTAAACTCCATTACTGTTTGATATTTTAAATACATTTTATATTGTCAGCATGGCCTGCCTTTTTCTGCAGTGACATTTATACGTGTCGACCTTATATTGACCACAACTAACTGTATAAATATGCTATTGACGTTCCGTCAGTTGAGTTGGAAACTTAACTGATAAATCTAGATTTTATTGAACTGTATCTACCTTTAATTTGGAATAAAATTTATAGAAAACTGCGTTTGAAGCTGGACTTCCAGTTCTGAAACTGGAATTCCAGCAGCTTACACATGTTTTAAAATGAGCATATCTCCCTAATCTCAATGCATGTTGAGATGAAACTAATTTTACTGTTGAGATAAATGAGTCTACTTTATATGTATTTTATATTGTTTTACCGTATTCTACATTTATCAATTATAGTGAATTTCGCAAGCTGAATGATACCGGCTGTCCTTATTTAGTCGAACTTTGTTTAATGCGTTCCCACCTTATCATGTGATTTCTTTATACCCATTGACTAGTGACTATTTACTCCGATACCCTAGTGAATTTATTGCATTGTCGAGTGTTAAGTATTTTTGATTGGATTATGACAAGTATTTCAGTGAAAGTGATTGAAAGCAAGACTGTCATATGTGAAAGCGTGATTGAATAGTGAAACTGACACGAACTCATACACAACCCGATACATGAAAATATAGTATAACTTGGGGAAAATAGGGAAATCGATGGTGGAATCGAACTCGTATTTAGCAAAGTTTAGCAATTTATAGGATGATCATTCGATATCAGCAATATATATATTAGGTCGTGCGCCTAACGGCACGGCTGCAGTGTTATGTTCTGGGCAACAGCGAACCATAGTCTCGGCCATGCAGAGACCCTTGTTAAACACGAGAACATTTTTCACCGATAGATTTCAAATGACATAGAGACTGATAGATTTAGTGACATATTGCCTTAATTGCTATCGTGATTCACAAGCTATTGTTTATCTGTACCTATTATTTCATACTCTCATGTCATTACTCTATGCCTGCTGTTGGATATAGTGCCCTCAGAGTTAATTATTGGATCGCAGGCACGTGATAGCAATGATTGAGGGAGGACCTATGCCGGTAGGACAATCTTACTCAGGATGATTGTATACTATCTGGTTTGTCTTTATCATCGTGTACATGCTTTAGGTGACATTGTGGTTCACTATTATACGTTGATGGAGAATAGTATACTACCATAGTTTATCTTTATCATCGTGTACTGCTTTAGGTGACCTTACAGGTCGCTATTACACGTTGATAGAGTCTTCAGGATTCTTGCTTGACGACCAGCAGTATGATGGCGATCATATACGTGAGAGTTGGGTAGTCTATAAGCACATCCTTAAAGTGGTCCCTAGTCATGGGAGTTTCGAGACTGGGCATCGATACTCCGTTAGTAGACTAGTGTATACAGTCGAGACCCCGACGAGGGTCGGTGGCCGGTCTCACAAGCCATTGGTGTCAGTTGGTTCACCTAAGATGTATACAAGTGCTCATTGGGTTATGAGTACACCGGACAGGACTCGCCGGAAACATGCTAGTTGGTATTATACCTGACGTCAGATAGCAGTTCCCTGGTGACATGTGTACAGGTTAGTTCATTGACCTGAGATCGTCATTTGTCTTGTGTGAGTTCCCACTGTGCTTTGATTACTACCCTACCACGGCTCAAAGGATTCGTGCAAACAGGTTTTAGTTGGGTACAGTCCCGAGCCACATGGAGGCAGTGAGCGGATTGGCAGGGGTTCGTCTCTCCCGGTATTAGGGGTGAGATCGCGCTGTGTCTAGGAGAGCCATTACACGAAGTCCTCGGCCAAGGCAGGAGATTTACTGGTAGGTATTCTAGTAGTATCTCAGGGTGTTCTGGGCTACACTCCGACACGACTTGTACCGCTTTTGGGGGTCTGACTTTTACCAACCCCCTAGGCCCGACATGCGATACTCATAGACGAACGGACTGGACTGTACAGATATTGTCACTGACAGAATCAGTAGGGTGTCAGGATGAGTTCTCTCATCGACCTCCCTTTTGGTCAATACCTGGTAGCCCGTTACGTACGGCTAATAGCTCTGACGTGCTAGTGGTTAAATCCACAACCAAAGTATTGAAGAGTCTTTAGAGTCCCCCACAGACAGTTTCTCAAGTTTCGGGTGAAACGTTGTAGAGGCCTTATGATATATAGCAGGGTCCGATCATGTACGTGCAGTAGTGCACGGATCATGATCGGGCGGATCATACTAGTGGGCTTTGGTTTAAGCCGGATCCTAATATTAGATTTGTTGGATTACTTTAGTCTCATAGTATTCGCATTCAGTCGGAATGCGGATGCAGGTATGTATATACAGGTGAGGGGTATCCTTGTGATCCATCACGAGTTTACTTTAGATGTTACCGTATCTTTTTATTATTGCAAACATTTGGATTAATGTTTGCATATGGAAATTGTGAGCTAGAAATCATCATTTTGTGCATTAATTGTGACACATGCATACCTAGTGACTCATGGTCTCTTTTATTGTGCATATGTCACATTTGATGGTGGATTTGAGTCTTGATATGATAAGGAGAGAGAGAGGGGCTGCCACATGAGAGGTTTTGGTCTTGTATTTTTGATAACTCTCTCACTCTCATTATCATCACAAGAATTCAACACAAGAAAAGAAAAGAATAGAGAGCCTCTTCTTCTTCTTCTTCCTCTAGCTCATAACCTCTATTAATGGCAACACCTTCAACCTCCATCCAAGCAATGGATGCAAGAGACAAAGTGATCACAAACATTCTCTACAACACCTTGGACACGTCGGCTAGCACACTTCGTGCCCGAGTTGCTTCGGATGAAGCGGGAGCCCGTAAAAAGAATCGATGATGTGGTGCCCTTTCCGACGAGGAGATCGAGACCGGAGATGCCGCGAGGAGGTTGGGATGGTGGCCAAAGACCGAAGGACACGGATCGATCGGTATAGATTTCCAACCCTCTCTCTAGATAGCTAGTTGTAGGTTAATGGTTCGATCCGGGAAAAAGTATACGATGGCGCCAGTTTCAAGTTAAGAAAAAGTTTTTGTTTCCGCATTTTGGCCTCGGATAGACGGCCGGGGCACTACCGTAGACTTACATGGTATCAGAGCCACACCATTAATCTTTACTAGCTTGCTCTAACGTATTTAAAACTTCGATCGGCCGAATTTTCCAAAACCGCGATTTCAAAAAGTGCAGTTTCTGTCGAATTTTTTTTGTTGTCAAAAAATTATTTGGTGCGTTGCAGAAAATCAGGCAGGCTGTTATAAGAACACTGCAGAAAAATGGTTGCATGAAGTCACTGTAGAGCCGCGGAACCGCGGCCGTACCCCCTTTTGGCCGAGGTTCCGCCGCAGCACGGTAACTTCTCTGCACCATTTTTCCTACAGTGATTTCTGAGTTGGAATTGGGGTTTTTAGTAATTTTTGTTTGGGCCCAGATTATTTTGAGTACTGGGAATTGTGCTTGGGGCCCACTTGGGGAAATTTTGTCAATCGAAAATTTTAAAC
Source organism: Agapanthus africanus (assembly GCA_030015575.1). Lineage (NCBI taxonomy): Eukaryota > Viridiplantae > Streptophyta > Magnoliopsida > Asparagales > Amaryllidaceae > Agapanthus > Agapanthus africanus. The sequence goes on from JASDDO010000031.1 coordinate 571,877,038, forward strand.
ATGTTAGTTCACAGTATTTACATTATATCTGCGACCGTGAATGTCATTTGATCGGTAAATCTTGTCTAATTGCTATAGCCCTTTTAGACGGATTTACGAACGTGACATTCACGTTGATGTTCTGTGTTGTGTTGTGATGTTGCAGATTTGTCGTGGTGGATAACCTGGATGCAATGGTAGTACAGTTTGGTTGTATTTGTACATTTGATATTGCGGGGCGAGCGTCCGACATGTGGACTGCCATCACTGCCTGTTTATATATTATTCTTTTAGGGCACGACCTGGCTGAGGTCGATGTACCCATTGTATATTTTACTTTCTGTACTAGGATTACCCCGCGGTGGGGTAATCCTAGTCGGGTTCTAGAAGGAAACTGGCCCGCATCTCATGGCTTTGAGACGGAGGGGGCTTTACTCTAGAATTGGCGGGCTATTCGCCGCACTCGTAGGGGGTATAGGTTGACCCAAGAAGGAGTGCTCAAGTTACCGGATTCCGTGAAGTGCTGGGTGGTCCATTCACGTTGTTGAAGGGGGCTGCCTCGCATCAGGTTTTGGCGGGTAACTTGCCACGCCCGTAGGGGTCTAGGATTTCATTGCACAGGCTATCCACACGACCAGGGGAACGTCGGGTTTCAGTAGCGGCTCTATGAAACCCGGGGATCCCAGATTATCTGTATTGTTCTGTGATGCTTATTACATTTCTGTGATGTTGCATTTTATCACGCCTTGAGCGAATATTATATATTGATATATATACTAATAGATGTTGTATATATTTTACACCCGCCTAGTCCAGTCCCCGCTCTGTTCTGGTTGGTTAAGTAACCTAACGGGTGATGACGGGACCCAGTGGCGAATGCGGATGGCATATACGTACATCATATTTTCGTTCTTTTGTGGTGTGATTAATTGATGGGACTGCATTGATTTGGATCAATGCAAGCTAAACAAACATATTCTGATGTTGTTGGAACATTTTTCAAAAAAGCTGTTATTGCAAGGACGTTTTCTTTTATTTTGCACAGTGGTATTCGGTTATAAATATCCAGCACCTCAGTCGACAAGGCAAGGGCCGAGATCCCTTCACCGGGAGTGACCCCTTGGACAGAAGTTTGCGTCAGGGTAATAACTTCACTATAGCCGATTGCCTTTTGCTTTGCATCGTGGTATTCAGTTGGAATATCCTGCACCTCATTCTAAGTGGAAAGAGCCGAGATCTCTTCACCGGGAGTGACCTCTTCAGCAAAGGTTTTCACCACTATATTTTTATAAAAAGCAATCCGGTTCCTTCAACGATATCAAGTTCATTACGTTAAAGGGTTTTCGCCAAAAACCATTCGTAGCCCTCCATCATTTCAGACGGGTAGCACTTAGTATTCATGCTATGTTTGTTGACCTTCGTCAAGGCATAGTAAATGGTAGTTGCTTGTTACCTTTCTGCTGCATAGATAGATGCGTTGGTTTGGGACATTCGTACAGCCTTGTTGACCTTCGTTAAGGGCTTGTATGGGTGGGTTCAAATTAACCTGGACAATGACGGGTAGAACTTGACATGTGACTTATGATTTGTTGACCTTCGTCAAGGTCATAATAGCATGGGGTAAAAATCACATCGGGAGTTTCTAAAGAAACTGAAACTTGCCGGATATGCGCATACCTTCTGGAGTGTAATAATGTGAGTGGATTCCATCACATTATCATGCGATGATAGTTGGATCCCGATTCCCACTGATGAGTTGGTTTACTCCTCGGGTGATCCAGACTAATTCTTCTTTGAGATTTGGAGGAGAATTTGAGGTTACAGTGGGAGGTTTCCTGATTAGATAAAGTGATAACCATTCTGATCTAGGTTAGAATGCACGCTGAGTGTTTCTTTTCTCTCTCTCTCTCTTTGGCAGCGACCATGACCCGACCCTTGACTATGACTCAGTGACCAAGATTAACCGAACCTTCTTATAACACTGGCGTTTGGATTGTCAGAGTTGCATACCTCATTGCCACTCCTACTTTTACCATTTTCTCCAAAACACCCCGTATTACTACGAACATCCACTTCCATTGGATAAAACCATCGTATGGTAATATAAGAACTTGAAGGAACTTATTCGAGGATGGTTTCCGGTTCTGGAGAAAACGAATATGACTATTCAGTTGTCTTTTCCTTTTACCTTCTCTCAGGTTGCGAGTGTTCCTTGGATTAGGATAGTACACCCATTATGCTTATTGGATAGTCTTCTTCCAAACCATAGGCTGGTGCCGAACGGTAGGGAATGAAGAAAACCATTTAGCCTAAAAGGTGTATAGAAGGTATTAAGTAAAGACAGATAAAGGGATTAGTAAGAGGGCAAAGTAAATTGGGACAGCTATTCACGACCAAACCAAGTATTTCTTCGTCAATCCTATATCACCTTTGTATTTCTCCAGAACACTCCGTATCACTACGAAGATCCACAGTTATTTGGATACTCCATCGTATGGTTATATACGAACTCGAAGGAACTTGTTCCAGTTCGGGGATGGATTCTGGTTCAGGAGAAATAGGAATAAGGATTTATTCAGTTGTCTTTTATCTTTACCTTCTCTCGGGTTGCGAGTGCTTCTAGGATTAGGACAGTACACCTATTACGCTTAATGGATAGTCTTCTTCCAAACCATAGGCTGGTGCCGAACGGTAGGGAGGGAAGAAAACCATTTAGCCTAAAAGGGTGTGCAGAAGGTAATGACTAAAGACATATAAACGGATTTGGAGAGATAGCAAAGAAATATACGGTTACAGTTGTGAATCTGATAATGGAAGTTGCATTACTAGGAATACCAGGATACCCCTTCGAAACATTTACATGTTTCAGTTTCACTGTGTATTGTTAAAAGAAAACTGATTTCCCAATTAGACTTTGCTCCAAGGTATGTATTTACCAGGTTTGATTCTCACATCTGTATGGTTTTACAGATGATGAGTGGGAGTAAGTTATTGGGAATTGGGTGATCATCCTCATTATATTGGGATTCATTGTAATTGGTGATATTTGAGGAAATCGCCTGGGTTGTTTGCCGGACGGTAAATATTTGGTTTTGAATATCCGTTGTTATGCACCAATTTCAAATTGATATATATATGTACGTTTATTTTTATAAAGCGAGATATAACTTTTTGAAATTATTTCTATGACATTTACCTATATCAGTGGATGGTTAGGTAAGGAGTATTAAACAGCGGTGTAATTCTTCTCAACCATAAGTACAGTTTTCAACCTACGGCACACAGGGAATGAGTTATTAGACTCAGGGGACTTATACAGAGTATTGTATGTTGTCCAGTGTTCATGAGGACAGAGGGGTTGGTACTCGTACTATATTCTGTTTACTTGTGATTTCTCTAGTTCTTAAACATGTGTTTCGTAGAAATGCAAGGTCTAAGTTTTGAGAAGTTATAGGTATAAGAATAAAGTAGAGAACCAGGTGTTGCAAGTATCAGGATTCTTCAAGGTGATCGAAGATGTAGATACTTGTGTATGGTATTCAGTTGATAGTAATGATTAAGAGAACTTGCTTCTCTTTCAGGTTACTCATAATTGGAAGCACTCCTAAGTTGAGTAATGTTGATCGGTCTCTCTCCATTTAGTTGACATGCACTGGAGACAGCTGCATGATTTGAATCTGGTTCCAATTAAATCAGTGCCTCTGTTTCTATATTGGATATAGAATAGTTCATATCATAACATTGTTAAGGTACGGGGAGTTGTCCGGCTTATGCTTAAAACCAGATTCTGGATAACTCAAGGCACGTTTCTGTAATGGCTATTTGTGGGTTGACCCGGGCTATGACGAGGGTTGACTTTCTACCATCTGGAAGATCAATAGTGATATTGTTCTTAACTTGCCACAGTTTTAATAAAAATTGATTTTTTCAGAAAAATAGTAGTGGGGGTATGGTAGAACTGGAAGTGACTCCAGAACCGCAAACGATTACTGAAAATTTGATAAGAACCTAAAGATTCAATCTGGTTTGACATTCCATTGGCCACTCCGCAGATATGGTGGGTAATCTCAGGCACTCGAGAGGTACTTCGGTATGCTCAAAGACGATGACAAGGAGGTTCTTGTTTACCCAGACTTGTCATTGCTGTTGTTCCAGGCTGTGAGACCCGACAGGAGGATGAGTATAGCGTCGTTCTAAACTAGCTTTAGAAGTGCACGTGTATATGACTCTGCCGGAGGGTTGTCGTAGTCAGTGGGAGCAGCGGAAGCATAGTGGACAAGTAGCTTATGTCTATTTATGGACTAAAGCAGATATAGCGGAGATAGATCATCTATTTCTGATGTGACAGTCATAGGTTTGACTTCATTAGAATAGGGGATGGATCTGTTAAGAAGGTAGTAGGGTGTGATGTCTTGGTATTCGGATGACATACACAGAGTAGGAAGTGAAATTCTTATACTACGATCGGTTATATTTTGGTTGTCACACAATGGTTTCTCCACAAAGGACATGGATTTTATATCAAACATTCTGGTTACTAGATCTATGGTTTTAGATCTAGATTTGGGTAGTTTCCCAATCTGGGTACTTAGATAGCATTCTAAAGGTGTTTTGGAATGGACGACTCCTGGCACGGTAGTACACCTGCAGGTAATGGAGTCACCCTCTCTAAAGGTGTCTTAAAGACTAAAGGGGAGAGGGATGTGCATGATTGGCAGATCACTTGCTTAGGCAATTGAGTCAATCATGAGATGTCAAGTACCACACCAGACGTTGTTTTTGCACTAGATGCAATAAGTTGATATTAATCATATCCTGGAGAAACGTTCGGAAGCAGTTTTAGAACATAAGTGGATGTTCTAGGGATATGATAACGACAGCCTCTTTCGGGGGACGGTTATCATTCCGAGGTTCCAAGGTGACCTGGATGACAGAGTGACTGTCAGAGTTATAGTTTTCCCTCTGAAGAGGGGCAGTATTTTGGACAGGTGGTCCAAGCGGATACTGAGGGAGGCATGGCGCAGGATACTGATTGTTTTCAGTTGACGGTACAGTCTAAGAAGTTTGGATTTGGAGTTCATTTATGAACTAGGTCCCATCAGATATCCAAACATATTCTAAGACAGGTATTGCTCATTTCGGAAGATGGTTTTCTCCGCGAACTTGAGATAAAGAGAGACATAGAAAGAAACATCAGAGCGGATCCACTAACTGAGGCTATTCCTCGAACGCAATAGTTTCACAAACAGGCTTTGTGAGACTGATCGGTAGAGGAGTTGGGTGTTCAGTATCACATGGGCTGTGAGTATGCAACATCGCAATAATTAGCCTTGAGTGCAAGTGGGAGATTGTTGGATATAGTGCCCTCAGAGTCAATTATAGGATCGCAGGCACGTGATTGCAATGATTGAGGGAGGACCTATGCCGGTAGGACAATCTTACTCAGGATGATTGTATACTATCTGATTTGTCTTTATCATCGTGTACATGCTTTAGGTGACATTGTGGTTCACCATTACACGTTGATGGAGAATAGTATGCTACCATGGTTTATCTTTATCATCGTGTACTGCTTTAGGTGACCTTACAGGTCGCTATTACACGTTGATAGAGCCCTTAGGATTCTTTCTTGACTACCAGCAGTATGATGGCGATCATATATGTGAGAGTTGGGTAGTCTATAAGCACATCCTTAAAGTGGTCCCTAGTCATGGGAGTTTCGAGACTGGGCATCGATACTCCGTTAGTAGACTAGTGTATACAGTCGAGACCCCGACGAGGGGCGGTGGCCGGTCTCACAAGCCATTGGTGTCAGTTGGTTCACCTAAGATGTATACAGGTGCTCATTGGGTTATGAGTACACCGGACAGGACTCGCCGGGAACATGCTAGTTAGTATTATACCTGACGTCAGATAGCAGTTCCCTGGTGACATGTGTACAGGTTAGTTCATCGACCTGAGATCGTCATTTGTCTCGTGTGAGTTCCCACTGTGCTTTGATTACTACCCTACCACGGCTCAAAGGATTCATGCAAATAGGTTTTAGTTGGGTACAATTCCGAGCCACATAGAGGCAGTGAGCAGATCGGCAGGGGTTCGTCTCTCCCGGTATTGGGGGTGAGATCGCGCTGTGTCTAGGAGAGCCATTACACGAAGTCCTTGGCCAAGGCAGGAGATTTACTGGTATGTATTCCAGTAGTATCTCAGGGTGTTCTGGGCTACACTCCGACACGACTTGTACCGCTTTTGAGGGTCTGACTTTTACCAACCCCCTAAGCCCGACATGCGATACTCATAGACGAACGGACCGGACTGTACAGATATTGTCACTGACAGGCTCAGCAGGGTGTCAGGACGAGTTCGCTCATCGACCTCCCTTTTGGTCAATACCTGGTAGCCCGTTACGTACGGCTAATACATCTGACGTGCTAGTGGTTAAATCCACAGCCAAAGTATTGACGAGTGTTTAGAGTCCCCCACAGTAAGTTTCTCAAGTTTTGGGCGAAACGTTGTAGAGGCCGTATGATATATGGCAGGGTCCGATCATATACGTGCAGTAGTGCACGGATCATGATCGGGCGGATCATACTAGTGGGCTTTGGTTTAAGCCGGATCCTAGTATTAGATTTGTTGGATTACTTTAGTCTCATAGCATTCGCATTTAGTCGGAACACGGATGCAGGTATGTATATACAGGTGAGGGGTATCCTTGTGATCCATCACGAGTTTACTTTAGATATTGTCGTATCTTTTTATTGTTGCAAACATTTGGATTAATGTTTGCATATGGAAATTGTGAGCTAGAAATCATCATTTTGTGCATTAATTGTGACACATGCATACTTAGTGACTCATGGTCTCTTTTATTATGCATATTTCACATTTGATGGTGGATTTGAGTCTTGATATGATAAGGAGAGAGAGAGGGGCTGCCACATGAGAGGTTTTGGTCTTGGATTTTTTATAACGCTCTCACTCTCATTATCATCACAAGAATTCAACACAAGAAAAGAAAAGAAAAGAGAGCCTCTTCTTCTTCTTCTTCTTCTAGCTCATAACCTCCATTAATGGGAACACCTTCAACCTCCATCTAAGCAATGGATGCAAGAGACAAAGTGGTCACAAACATTCTCTACAACACCTTGGACACGTCGGCTAGCACACTTCGTTCCCGAGTTGCTTCGGATGAAGCGGGAGCCCGTAAAAAGAATCGATGATGTGGTGCCCTTTCCGACGAGGAGATCGAGACTGGAGATGCCGCGAGGAGCTTAGGATGGTGGCCAAAGACCGAAGGATACGGATCGATCGGTATAGATTTCCAACCCTCTCTCTAGATAGCTAGTTGTAGGTTAATGGTTCGATCCGGGAAAAAATATACGATAGTGCCAGTTTCAAGTTAAGAAAAAGTTTTTATTTCCGCATTTTGGCCTCGGACAGACGGCCGGGGCAATACCGTAGACTTACACCTGCTATTTCATACTTATTATTATTGCACATTTTATATATTGCTATATTGTGTCATCCTGACAATCTGAGTATGCATGCTTAGAGGACGAAGTGGACCCAACACAGGAAAAAAACTTGCCTTACAAGATCGCAGAGATTTAGATAGCGACATCAGCGTTATCTTCCTTTTGCTTTCAATAAATCTTTGGTTAGTTTTTTCTTATTTTTTAACTCTTGTATCAGTTGAACTCATTTGGTTAAATATAATAAATTAGTGATTGTGATTCTCTTTACCTTGTGTTGTGTTTACTGCTTATCATTTAATGCTAGAAGCCAAAGTGTGACTACAGCGGAACTATTCCTTGACCGTAAGAGCATGGCTGGCCTAGTCACCCTCATATTCCATATTTTGGGAAGCGCGACATGACAGGGGGCATGTCCATAATTGAAAAGGCTCCTGTTTCAAGATGCGCTCGACGTCGTTACTGGCATCAGCAAAGACAGGCTGGGGGCATCTCCTCATCAGGGTTAACTCCACCGATACCCACTATCGATACAGCTGTCTCGACCAAAAACAGTTTCGAGCCGCTCAGAAGGGTCAGGAGAAACTCACCTACCACCGTCCTAAAGAAGTCCCCACCACCTATGGGGGCATCAAATGAGCAAAAGCCAATACTCAAGCAAGAACTTTCTTTGACGACCTACAAAATCTAGAAAGAAGTTTGTAGCTCTATTTTCAACAGTAACCCATCTCCTAAATCTGAGAAGCTCAGGAATCCACTAAAGGACGAAGACTCAGCTCTCAAGTCTGCAGTGGACCTTCTTAAAAAGAAAAGGCCACAAAGGTCCTCGTCGCCTAGGGTAAATCCCAAAAGGCAAAATGTCAAAAACTCTGCACAGAAGGCCAAAATAGTCCATACCGTGCAAATGATACACCTCAACGGAAGTAAAAATAATGCTTCCACAAGTCATCAACCCCAAACTTGGTCCTTGACTCAAACTCAAAGGCGGCAACGGCTGTAAGAAATGGCAGCTCAAACAACAGCACTCGTCAGCCCATCGTCCAAGATGCGTCCGGAAGACGAATAAGAAGATCTTGAGAGACAAGGGTCTGAAATTATCTCTTTAAAACAAGCTCTCGATAAGAAAAGTAATGAAGTGGCGGATATGGCCGCCAACATGAACAAAATGACCCTCTCATGCAGAAAATGTATGGGATGATGACCCAGTCGTCAGAACCGTCGGCCGAAGAACTGCCAGTGGTCATTAATAATGAGAAGGGAGGTGCCACAAGCTCTCTACAAGCCCTTTCAACCTCAAAATATGAAACAATCTCGAAAGCTCATCTCAATGAATACATAGCCCAACAGGTCAAACTCCTCATTGCCAGCGAAGCAAACGCCAAGTTAGTCAAGACCAGTCGTCCATATCTAGTATGGTATGACCAGAAGCAATACCCTTCGGGATATACGATCCCGAAGTTCAACATTTTCAAAGGGACGGGGAATCCCCACCAGCATATCACGCAATTCAAAGAAATGTGTGGTAACACCGGAAGCGGTGATAAGCTACTCCTCTGGCAGTTCTTCAACAGCCTGGCGGATACTGCCTTCGAATGGTATTCGGAACTCCTAAATGACTTCGTAGAGACCTTCGTTAACATGGAGCTGCTCTTCACACACAGGTTCATCGGTGCGAGAAAACGCACCACCATCTCCTTTTTGATCAATGTAGAGAGGAGATCGAATGAAACACTGGTGCAATATCCTGTTCAATGGTGGAACCTTTCCTCGAAGTGTACACATCCGGCCGCCAAAGCTCCAACCATCGGAATGTTCATAGGTGCCCTGGATCCACGATCGCAGGTTTATCCATTCCCGTCTTTCACCAAACCCACCACCTATTAAGAGCTCATTGACAAGCTAGTTCAATTGGAGTGAATCAACCACTATGTCGTTAAACTGGGATGAGGTCCTTGATAAGCTAGTTAAATTAGAGCGAATCGACCACTAAGTCGTTAAACTAGGACCAAAAAAGGCTATTCCACAAGAAAAAAGGGCATGGATGAAAACCCGAAAGGGCTTCATGAGTAAAAACGGCAAGAATACCCATGAGTTTTTGAAAATCAGAAAGGGCGCAAACTCGCAAAATAAAAAGAAACGGGAAAACGTTTCAACCAAGTCCCACCAGAGACGAGCAATCCTCACAATATGGTGAACGATACTTGTGAGTTCTCTCGATTTGCAAAGAGAAAATACTCTTGTGAGATTCTTACGACTCACAAGAAAAAAGAAATTTAGGAGTCGTCACGACTCCTAAGGAGAAAATCCACCTATGAGATCCTCTCGACTCGTAGAGAAAAACATTTTTATAAGACCCCCACGGATCATAAAAATTAAAAAGTCTTAGATGACAGGGATCTAAATCTGTCTCCCAAGCCATCACTGTCCTACGGCCAGTCTCCAAATTGACAACCGTATACCACTCATGGGCTACTGGCGATAAAACCCTCATCCAAAATAACCCATACTGGAAAACCAAGCTACCATTGTGGAAAAGGCCCACCCGTGCGTCCTTACGACACATGAAGGGAAAAGATACTTAGGAGTCCCCACGACTCCTAAGGAGAAAATCCACTTACGAGATCCTCTCGACTCATAAGAAAAAAATAATTTTATGAGACCTTAAGGCTCATAAAATTGAAAAGTCTTAGGTGACGGGGATCTAAACCTGTCTTTTAAGCCATCACTGCCCTGCGGACTGTCACTAAATTGACTATTGTATATAATCCATGGGCGAACCGCAAAAAAAAAAGTTGCATCAAAATATTCTACGTTGGCAAACCAAGATACCAACGAGGAGAAAACCCATTCATATATCCATATGACACCTGAAGGGAAAAATACACTTAGGAGTCCCTACGAATTCTAAGAAGAAAATACATCTACGAGATCCTCTCGACTCGTAGGGAAAAATACTTTTATAAGACCACACGACTCATAAATTTTGAAAAGTCTTAGGTGACAGGAATCTAAATCTGTTTCCTAAGCCATCGTTGCCCTATGGCTAGTCTCCAAATTAACTACTGTATACAATCCACAAGCTACCTGCAGCAAAGTCACACCCCAAAGTCTCACGGGTGAATAGTGTTCCCTAAAAATTCCCTTGCCCTAATGTTAGTTTTCAAATTGACTACCATATATAATCTACGGGCTACCGGCAATAAAATCACATTCAAGACCTCCTTCATTGGCCAACCAAGATACCAACGAGGAGAATACCCACTCATGTATCCTCATGACCCATGAGGAGAACGGTGCAAAAAAAACAGTACGTCCATAAGCAAAGAGGGCACGGATGAAAACCTGAAAGGGTTCCGTAAGTAAAAAACAGCAAGACTATCCGCAAGTTTGTGAAAACCTGAAAGGGCGTGAACTCGTGAAAAGAAAGAAACTGCCCTACAAATAGTTCTATACAGACTCTTGTATACAATCCATGGGAACACAAAATATATGTTTCTATAAAATCCCACCAAAGGCGAGCGATACTCCCAATATGGTGAACGGCACTTGCGAGATCCTCTCGACTTGCAAGGAGAAAACACTCTTGTAAAATCCTTACGACTTATAAGAGAAAACCCACTTAGGAGCCCTCACGACTTCTAAGGAGAAAATACACATATGAGATCCTTTAGACTCAAAGGGAGAAAATAACTTTATGAGACCCTTACGGCTCATGAAGATCGAAAAAGCCTTAGATGACAGGGACTTAAACTCGTCTTTTAAGCCACCATTGTCTAATGGGCAATAACAAACGATGAGTCACTACTGTCACTATTCCATTTATAGTGATACCGATACCAAATCAGGTATCAAAACCTAAGTTTCCCCGGGCAGATAATGAATTGCTCCTAGCATACGTGCTTCAGTGTTAGCAAGCTGATGCCAACCTGAAATCCTAAATTATTGACCCCTAAGTCGTTAAACTGGAAAAAAAAAGAAAGAGAAAATAAAAAAGCCGAAATGATTAAGCAACTCACAATAAAACACAGCGAGTAAAAATAAAATAGCCGAAATGATTAGGCAACTCGCAATAAAGAACAGAGACAAAAATTAAAATTGCCGAAATGATTGGACGACCGCGAATAAATAGCCTTAATGATTGGGCAATCGCGATATTCGCGATAAGAAAAGATGAAATGATAAAGCAATGGCGGATATAATAAAAAAGAAAAAAAATCTTCCCTATAAGTAGTTCGATCTTGACTCTTGTAAACAATCCACGGGAACAAACAAATGAAAAAGGAGCAATGTGTTCCATCATGTTTGACTGAACAAAGAATGGAGTCTTAACGGCAATACATACAGCCTAAAAACTATCTGGACATTTCTCTTACTCCCGCAGGGTACAAACGCGACGTCATGAAAGTTCAAAGGAGCCAAAGCAAAAGCAGAGTGACAACAAATTCCTAGTTCCAAGTCTCGATGGCAATATATATACAGCATAAAGACCAATTCAACTCCCTATCGTATTCCAGCAAAGTACAGACGCGGAGTCAACAAGGACCAAGGGGTCAAAAAAAAAAGCAGTATGACGGCATCGACTTAACACCAAGTCTTAACGGCAATACATATAGCTTAAAAACTACTTAGACATTCCTCTACTTCAACAGAGTACAGACGCAACATCATGAAAGCTCGAAAGAGCCAAAGCAAAGTGGAGTGATGGTAAATTCCTAGCTCCAGGTCTTGATGATAGCACATACATTCTTAAAGACCATAGATGTCATCTCACCTCAGATGGGTGCGATTATGACTTCTCTGAGACTCAAAAAGAGTCTGACCTCAAGGTAAAGCGCCATAGTGATGCTTAACGTTGAATCTCTGATGGCAACATGCATATACCAGCCTAGGAAGATTACTTGAAATGTTATATCTCGCATCAGAAGGGATTGGAGATACATCAAGTGCATGACTACTCGAACTGTATTTTGAAGGAATGCAAAACGAGAAGAAATAAGCCCAAGCAACGGTGCGATGGACTACACCCAATACCACATACCTAACGGCCTCTTATACTAACGAGGGTATGTTAACGTCAGACTGAGTTTATCTGGCCTAAAAAGAGGATAAACTGAACGCTCTGAGATGAGTAAATAAACTAAGCCATGTCATTTTAGCACAAAGAAATGCTACTCAAAAAATGGCATCTTTTATTCACATGACAAGAGTGAAGAAAAGATACACCTTTGTGAGATCCTTATGTTCTCCGCCAAAACACAGAGACGCGACCGCGTAGGTCCGTCTTTCCTGAATTTCGAGGGCAGATGCTAATTGGTGCCATCCGTCCACCTCTCCAAATATGCCAAGTTGATTTATGACACCATGTATCGAAGGTTTAAACGGATGTGGCCAATGTAGCAGGTCAGATTCTCCCTCATGATGAGGGGTTTTTGATTGTGGGGACGCTCTTACCTGCAGGCCTAAGCCCCTGCAGTTAATTATGCTATCGCGTCGCGGTAACAACTTTCTCCTTCTCCAGATGGTCACTTCGTGTCGTGGGTATTTGTTTTGTTTTTGGTTGCCCGTGGATTGTATACGGAGACTAATTTATGTTGTCGCCCTTAGGGCGTGGATTAGTCCAAATCCGTATTTTCTTAGATTTGGTTTTTGGTTTGGGTTTAAGGATCGTTAGTCTCATTTGAGACTAAGATCAACTTAAACGTTTATTAAGGATACGTTAGTCTAATTTTAGGCTAAGATCAACTTAACAATTGGTTAAGAATACGTTAGTCTAATTTTAGACTAAGATCAACTTAACGGGATGATTTGGATCCAACAAAAGAGCATTTGGGCTCTATTGTTTTAGTTTAGGGACTTTGCGGTCCATTACCAGTTTAAGGATATAGTGGCCCAACATTAGTTTAAGGACATTACGGTCCAATTTAAAGACATCATAGTCTATAAATGTTAAGGACATCATAGTCCATGGGCTTAAGGACCCCATAGTCCATAGTTTAAAGACGTCATAGTCTATAAAGTTTAAGGACATCATAGTCCATGAGTTTAAGAACCCCACAGTCCATGAAATGATTGGTTATCGGGACCCATCACCTCTCTGAAGACGATGAAGGATTACAACCATAAATATCAATGGAGTGAAGAGATGTACCCTTGAACCAAAGTTGATTGGGAAATCTATATTCCAATTTGGGACTAAGATCAATTAATTGGATTATGAGCACATGGGTTCAGTTAAATCTGAATTGAGGACTTATGGCCAACTTGGGCTAAGTCCAATTAGGTTTAAAATGTTGTACCTTTGTTTGGACTGTTGAACATTTGTCTGGGTTCAGTCCTCCATTATTTAGCAATGCTTAAACAAAGGTTTGGGGCTCTGACAACATTTTGTCTTTGGCTGAGCACTAACCATTCACTATAGCTCTAGGCTTTACTTTGCATATCATATGAACTGATCAATTTTGAGGTTCATTTGAAGGGGAGACTTGCCTCTGGAAAACTTAGTCAATTTGGGCTAAGATTGGTTTTAAAATAGTGTTAAACACTAGAGGATATCCGGCGATCACGTGTTCCCACGTGATGCGCTTAAGATAGTGTTAAACACTAGGGACGAAGCACTTAAAGTAGTGTTAAACACTAAAATTGAAGCGCTCACGTGGGGTCACGTGAAGCGCCTGATGATTGGGCCTTGCCTCTGTTATTTGTTCTCAGAATATTCACAGAAGTGTTAAACACTTAACCTTAATAGCCATCACGTGTGGGCACGTGATGGATACACATGCATTGATTATTAAAGTTTTTATTAGGGGTCACGTGGGGACACGTGAGGACGCCCAAAATTGATTCTGTCCTTACTTTATTCTTTTATTTTGAGGAATTTATCCAAGGGTCACGTGGGAACACGTGACCCCATCTCATTCATTCTATTCTGACCATTCAGGGGGAAGGTCACGTGTTGCCATGTGATCAAGTTGAGCACTGACTTCTTTTACGTGTATGAAAAGTTTAAGTCCCTTATTTAAGAATTAAATTCTTTGGTAGGGTTAAACCCTAATTTTGTTTAGAGGAATTAAATTCCTATGTATATGGAAGAATTAAATTCTTTAAATCCTAATTCTCCCTCTAAGTTTTGGATCTGCATGGCAAAATCTCCCTGATGAGAATTAAATTCTCAACTTATGGGGAGATCTTCTTCTGCAGATCTTCAACCATGAAGAAGAACTAAGTTTTTGTTTTAAGGGTTAAACCCTGTCTCTGTTGGAGGAATTAAATTCCTAAGTATTTGGAGGAATCTCCCTCTAAGTTTTGGATCTGCATGGCAGAATCTCCCCGATGAGAATTAAATTCTCAACTTATAGGGAGATCTGCTTCTGCAGATCTTCAACCATAGGAAGAACTAAGTTCTCATTCAGAAGAGTTAAACTCTTATGTTGAGAATTAAATTCTCTTTTTATTTTATGAAACTTAGATCTCTTTCCCTTTCTCACCTAGGGTTTCTTTCTCTTTTGAGGGAATCTTTTTCTCTCTCTGGAGAATTAAATTCTCTTCTTCTTTTTTTATTCTATCTCTTCAGAAAAAATCCTCCTCATCTTCTCTTCTTGGCTCCTATTTATAGGAGAAAGAAAAGAACCAGTTTGTTTTATCAATCTTTCATTGAAAGATTTTAATTGATTTTGTAACCAACATGATCTTTTAGATCACTCAGTGAATTTTATTCACCATTGGATTTTTAATC
Source organism: Agapanthus africanus (assembly GCA_030015575.1). Taxonomy (NCBI): domain Eukaryota; kingdom Viridiplantae; phylum Streptophyta; class Magnoliopsida; order Asparagales; family Amaryllidaceae; genus Agapanthus; species Agapanthus africanus. The sequence continues at coordinate 571,892,218 of JASDDO010000031.1, forward strand.
CAGAAGATATTCTGTCTGTTAGTCTTGGTAAATTTTAGGGAAATCTTTCCTTGTATAGAATCTTGCTATAAATTGGTGATTTTTAATCACCATTGGATTTTTAATCCAACGGTGCTCCACTTTACAGAGCACAATCTTTTTGTTTGGAAAGATTTAGAGAGATATTTTTCCAGTTAGGGTTCTCGATTCCCTCTTAATTAGAATTTAATTCTATTAGTTCAGAAGGCTTAAGAGCATGTCACGTGTTGGCACATGACCTTCTGATTGACTATTTAATTAGAATTTAATTCTATTATTTCAGAAATCTTTGGATCCCATCATGTGTTGACACATGACCCCCTGATAAACATTTTAACTAGAACCAGAATTTAATTCTGTTATTTTAAAGAGCTCAGGAATTATCATGTGTCAACACATGACCCTTGATCACGTGTGGGCACGTGACTCCCCATTGGGGTTTTTCCCTGTTGTTTTATTATACCTTTTCCGGTGGGTTTAATGGCCTGTCACGTATGGGCGCGTGACCCCATTTGAAGTTGTGTATCTCAGAGCCTATAACTTTGCCCATAGAAGGTCACGTGTCCCCACGTGATTCCCGATCATGTATGGACACGTGATACTTCTCTTATGTATTTCTTTGCTGCTTTATTCAGTTCCCATGAGGGAACAAATGCCCCCACAGCGTTGTTCTCACGTGTTTGCACGTGAGTGCAACGCTGTCATCTTTTGTGGCCGTTGGATCTGCCTGGGGAAAGGGGTAGATGAATCGTTTCCCATCACATCCTATAAATGCAGGGGTCTCTTCAGAAGCGCCTCCGCTCTTTCATCTTCTTCCTTCCTTGTTCTTGTCTTGAGAATTTAATTCTCTTTCTCAGAGCTCAGTTCTCTGTTCCAAAAAATTTCAGAGTTTAACTCTGTCAACAAAAGATTTCCTTTTTCAGGTAAGGATCTTGAACGGCCGAGGAACTTTTTTATGAAATTCTCTTTGGATTTTAAATCCACACCAAGGGTTTTTCCCTTTAATAAAAACCCATGCTTTCTGAACTTTAAGAACGCACAATCTGTAGGTAGTAAGCCCCCGGTGTTGGGCATTTTCTCTGATCCAAGGGGGTTGATGATGGTACCCATTTTCTTTTGGAATTTAATTCCATTCCAAAGAGCTTAGCTCTGAAAATTTTCTTGGAATTTAATTCCTCTGTTCAAGAGGAATTTAATTCCTCCAGAGAACTTTGTTCTGACAAAAAGACTTCTTGGGATTTTCCTATCCTCAGCTGTTCTTGACAAAAAAATTTTAGGATATATTCTGCTTGATTTGCGCGGAGTTTGTAATGGGTTTCTTAACCGGCACTTATTTTTCTCCATTCGGATATTAAGGGTTGTTCAAATTCCCATGTCTGGATCAGTCTGTCCACTGAACTTTCACTGATTTTCATTTTCAGGCGCTATGGCCGCTCATCTGTATGACCTTAACGAAATTATTTCATATGGGGACATTCGTGCATTGGGCCGCTGCCAAAATCAGGAGTTCACTAACGCTCAGTGCGCCGCAATCATGCGTCGCTTTAATGAATACAATGATCGACTGCTTCCTCGTCATTCCGCTCTTTTGAAGCTCATTGTGAGGGCGATCTGGGAAGCACTTCCTTTATTCGATGCAGGCATGCCGCTTAAGGCATTGGATGATGCCGAAGATAAGGTACACTCAGTGTATCTGATGGGCCTAATCTCAAAGAAAAGACGAGACAATCTTGTTGATATTCTGCATCAAACTTTCCAACAGGCGACAATAATCGCTGCCTATCGAAGGACGGAGGAAATTAGTGAAGATCCCGACGCTTGCGAGAGTGAGAGGAAGCATACGAGCATGGTCAGAGAGGCCAGAAACATTTTAGATGGCCTTACTTTTGAATTTCTCAATCCATATCCTGGATTTGATGTCTTACCATTGTAAACATTTTCTTTTATATTTGTATGAACTTTTTAGAGTATGAATGACAGAACTTTCCTTTCCCCCCTTTTTGTGTTTGCATTCCTTCTTTATGAAATTTTGTCATATTGTTGTTGACGCCCATGTGTTTGGCACGCAAGGCACTATTGGGGATTTCAATCTCATATTGGCGCCTACTCACATGTTATGCACGTGCGATGCTGTTTTAATTTCCAACAAGGATTAAGGTCGGTACTCGCGTGCTATGCATGTGGGGCTCTATTGATGGGGTCGTTTCGTTTCCCTACACTGATTCCACCGAATCATCTCTTTGATTTCCCATGCCCTCCCCTTTTGCTGGGCCTTGGGAATAGTTTCACCATGCACAACATTTTTGTGCATAGCATTAAATGCTCCCCTTTATAACCTGAAACCATGTCTTTATTCCTTTCCTCGCAGAGAAACCCATTTATACCTTAAGGTGATCATCTTTGAGAAACCAATCAGTTGCTATGGCTTGCAATCATCCCCACGCACATCGGGAACCATGGGAGGTGCCCATTGAGGAGATAATCCATCGCTTCATTGCGCGGCTGGTAGATCCCCTCCTCACAGACGCTCAATGTGACGCGGTGATGTATGAGCTTCTGACTCGTCGGGACTCTCCTCTTCCCATAGGCTCCATTTGGCTTCGGATGATCTTTCTGTCTGTGCTTGCCGATATACCCCCTCATCCGGTGGAGATGACTTCGGCGATCCTTGACGCGGCGGAGGACAAGCTCAAGTGCTTTCATGAGGCTTGTCTAATCACTCAAGCTCTGAAGGATCATTCAATTCATATACAGAGTCAGATAAGGGCCCGACAGGCCGTCATGTCCGCTTTCGCTGATGAGCACGGCGCCAACCGATAGGGAGCGACTCCTCGCATAAACCGTCGTTTTGACGTGGTGGAGAAGGCGAAGAGGGAGCTGGAAAATTTTGTGCTTTGCTTTGTTAACCCTTGTATTTCTGATCCCTTGTTTGGTGATCTCTTTCCTTTAGAGTAATATCAATGTATTTTCTCTTATCATTAATCGTTGAATGTTCTCTGTTGGCTTTTTCTGCTTGACGTGTATTCGTATGTGCATCCCACCTGTGTACACGAGCTTCATACTTGACCCCTGGGAATTTTTCTTTAAGTACGAACACGAAAACTTTCCTTATTGCCAGAAAGAGAAAATAGCTTGTGCGTGTTTTGGATCGAGGATTGGCATCGAGTGGAGGTTTGTTTACGAGATCTCAAGTGCACACGCCTTCCCTTAGAGGCCGTGGCTGCAAAGACGAGCTTGCGGGGGCTGATCGAACGGTGCGCCGTAAATATGCTGTTATGCGAGAAGAGGCTCAGCCGAAAATTTTCAGAGAGGAAGCTGGCTTCAACTGCGCTGGGAGAACTTCAAGCTAATCTTACGGCCAAGACCACTCGGGCATATGAACTTTGGCGGGTGCTTCAAGAAGCTATCATGGAGGTGGTAGCCATTGATAAAGCCGTCATTTTTACTTGCGAAATGGTCGAAGCTCATAAAGTTACCGAAAAGGAGCTTGAAGTCGGCTTGCCTCGTACCAGGCCCAACAGTCTCAAGCGGAGGCCCGTCTCTTAGCCATAATGAATCATGAAGCCGAGGCCCAGCGGAAAAAGGATGAACTAGCAAATCTATTGAATCGTCCGCCGGCTTAAAAAATTGTATATATTTTCTTTTATTCTTCTTTTGTACATACTCCTGAATGAGAGTATACTTTTTTTATTCTTTCATAAATTGTACTTTGTATCCATTTTGATTCATGAATAAAAGACATATTTTCCTTCATGGTGGTGTGTCCCTTTTAGTAAACGCATTTTGTGGATAATCTATTTTGATTTCCTTGTAGGACAACGATGCTTAGGAGTCAGGTTCAGATCTGCCTCCTAAGGCTTTCCAACTTTATGAGCCGTAAAGAATTTTCTCCCTACAGGTCGAGAGGATCCTGTAGGTGTAATTTCTTCTTAAGAATCGTGAGGATTCCTAAGTGCATTTCCTCTTGAGAGTCGTAAGGATCTCACAAAAGAGTTTTCTCCCTTACGAATCGTGAGGACCCGTAAGTGATGGATGAGGTTGACATTATCCACATTTTACGGAGTCAGGGGTTGACTTTATCCGCATTTCACGGAGTCAGGAGTTGCTCTGGCCATTTCCCACAGGATCAAGTTTGACTTTAACCGTGTTCTATAGGACCAGGAGGTGCTCTGGACGCTTCCTACGGGATCAGGATTGACATTATTCATGTTCCACAGGACCAGGATTTTCTCTGGATGCTTCCCGCGGGGTCAGGATTGACATAAGCCGTGTTCCACGAGACCAGGATTTGCTCTGGATGCTTCCCACGGGGTCAGGATTGGTATAAGCCGTGTTCCACAGGACCAGAACTTGCTCTGGATGCTTCCCACGGGGTCAGGATTGACATAAGCCGTGTTCCACGAGACCAGGATTTGCTCTGGATGCTTCCCACGGTATCAGGATTGATATAAGCTGTGTTCCACAAGACCAGGATTTGCTCTGGATGCTTTCCACGGGGTCAAGATTGACATAAGCCGTGTTCCACAGGACCAGGATTTTCTCTAGATGCTTCCCACGGGGTCAGGATTGACATTAGCCGTGTTCCACAAGGACCAGGATCCGCTCTACACGCTTCCCACGGGGTCAGGATTGACATTAGCCGTGTTCCACAAGACCAGGATTTGCTCTGGATGCTTCCCACGGGGTTAGGATTGACATAAGCCGTGTTCCACGAGACCAGGATTTGCTCTGGATGCTTCCCACGGGGTTAGGATTGATATAAGCCGTGTTCCACAGGACCAGGATTTGCTCTGGATGCTTCCCACGGGGTCAGGATTGACATGAGCTGTGTTCCACGAGACCAGGATTTGCTCTGGATGCTTCCCACGGGGTCAGGATTGACATAAGCCGTGTTCCACAGGACCAGGATTTGCTCTGGATGTTTCCCACGGGGTCAGGATTGACATTATCCATGTTCCACAAGGACCAGGATCCGCTCTGGACGCTTCCCACGGGGTCAGGATTGACATTAGCCGTGTTCCACAAGACCAGGATTTGCTCTGGATGCTTCCCACGGGGTCTGGATTGACATAAGCCCGTTCCATAAGACCAGAATTTGCTCTGGATGCTTCCCACGGGTCAGGATTGACATAAGTCGTGTTCCACAGGACCAGGATTTGCTCTGGATGCTTCCCACGGGGTCAGGATTGACATTAGTCGTGTTCCACAAGGACCAGGATCCGCTCTGGACGCTTCCCACGGGGTCAGGATTGGCATTAGCCGTGTTCCACAAGACCCGGATTTGCTCTGGATGCTTCCCACGGGGTCAGGATTGACATAAGTCGTGTTCCACAAGACCAGGATTTGCTCTGGATGCTTCCCACAGGGTTAGGATTGAAATAAGCCGTGTTCCACAAGACCAGGATCCGCTCTGGATGATTCCCATGGGGTCAGGATTGACATTAGCCGTGTTCCACAAGGACCACGATCAGCTCTGGATGCTTCCCACGGGTTCAGGATTGACATTAGCCGTTTTCCACAAGGACCAGGATACGCTCTGGACGCTTCCCACGGGTTCAGGATTGACATTAGCCGTGTTCCACAAGGACCAGGATCCGCTCTGAATGCTTCCCACGGGGTCAGGATTTACATAAGCCGTGTTCCACAAGGACCAGGATCCGCTCTGGATGCTTCCCACAGGGTCAGGATTGACATTAGCCGTGTTCCACAAGGACTAGGATCCGCTCTGGACGCTTCCCATGGGGTCAGGATTGACATTAGCCGTGTTCCACTAGACCAGGATTTGCTCTGGATGCTTCCCACGGGGTCAGGATTGACATTAGCCGTGTTCCACGGGACCAGGATGGGTTGACTTTATCCTCATTTCACAGAGTCGGGGGTTGACTCTCGGTTTTCTGTGCACCGCCGAGTCATGGAACTGGGAATTGCCGTAATTCAAATTGGATGATGTTGCGTCTGTTGTAATGAGACAAATGTTGAAATGATCTACAGGCTGTCTGTGAACCATCGATATTTGGCTCTCTTTCGGATGGAGCCTGGGGGAAAGGTATGGTTCCCTCTTTATTTGTGCCCCTGGATTGTATACAGGGATCGATATGATCTCACCTGTAGGGCCAAAAGTTTCATTTTATATATTTTTCTTTCCACGATGCTCTATCATATAAGCTTTTATATCGCGGAAGTCGCGATTGCCCAATCATTTCGGCTATTTTTCGCGGTGCCCAATCATTTCGGCTATTTGTTTTATTTACTCGCTGCTTTTTATTGCGAGTTGCCTAATCATTTCGGCTATTTTGCATGCATACATTTTTACTTGCTGATTTTGTTGCAAGTTGCCTAATCATTTCGGCTATTTCATATGCATTTGTGGCTCGCTGACTTTTCGCCGCGAGTTTGGGATTTGATACCGATTTAGGCGTCAGCATCGCTACAACTGGGATATTGCCAGGAGCGAATCATCATTTGCCTTTGTCGATGTCGAACAAAGGTGGCTTAGTAAACAGGGTTAGGATCCTATCGACTAAGGCTTTTAACTTCATGAGCCGTAAGGGTCCCTTGAAGGTATTTCTCCCTGCGAGTCGTAAGGATCTCGTAGGTGCGTTTTCTCCTTAGGGATCGTGAGGATTCCTAAGTGTATGGTCTCTTATAAGTCGTAAGGATTTTACAAGAGTATTTTCTCCTTATAACTCGAGAGGACTTACAAGTGTCTTTTTCCATATGAGCATATTCCTAGTCTCTGGTGGGACTTTGTTAGGGAAATGTTTATTCGCGCCCATGGATTGTATATAAGGATCAATACTGAACCACATGTAGGGCAATGCTGGAGGTTGTGATGGCTTAAGAACAGGTTCAGATCCCTACAACTTAAGGCTTTTGAACCCTGTGAGCCGTGAGGGTCTCAAAGGGGAATTCTCCTTACGAGTCGTGAGGATCTTGTAAGTGTAATTTCTCCTTAGGAATCATGGGGATCGCTAAGTGTGTTGGTCCCTTGTGAGTCGTAAGGATCTCACGCAGGTATTTTCTCCTCATAAGGTCGAAAGGACCTTGCAAGTGTCTTTTAACGAGATTGCGCCCTTTCGGGTTTTCACAACATTCGCCGGTAGCCCTGCTGTTTTTACTCATAGAGCCCTTTCGGGTTTCATCAGTGCCCGTCTTGCTTATGGACGTACCATTTTTTTTGTCAGCCTTGGGATGCTGCGGTCCGTAGTAGTTTATCGACGTCTCGGTCAACAGCCAGTTTTAGGACATAGTGGTCCATCGTTAGTTTAAGGGCGTTTCGGTCCGTAGCTGGATACTACTTATAGAGTTTGGGCTTAGGAAGATAGCGAGCGGACAGAGGCGTCGTCATCTATCGTTAACCTAGGCCATGACTCGTCAGGCGTAGTATTTTTTTAGGAAGCGGTCGTTTATTGGCCTGAAATGTCTTTCACCATGCATGTCCATGATTAGATAGGCTCCACCCTGGTAAACTTTGTCTATGATGTACGGGCCTTCATAGTTCGGCTCGAATTTCCCCCGTTTGGTACGATTGGGGATCATAGGTCTTTTGACCACTAGCACGAGTTCGCCTTGCCGGAATGTTCTTGGCCTAATCAATCTTTCATATGAGAACGTCATCTTCGCTTTATAAGCCTCCAAGTTTTGCTGCGCCATGAGCCGAGTTTCGTCAAGGGTATCAAGCTCCTCAAGCCGAAGGTGAGCATTTTCTTCGTCTGTTAGCTCGTAGTGAACTGCCACTCGTTGAGAGGGTAACTCTATCTTGAGGGGGAGTACCGCTTCTGTGCCGAATACCAATGCATACGGCGTTGTGTTCGTGGCTGTTTTGAACGTAGTTCGATACGCCCAGAGAGCTTCGTGCACTCTCTCATGCCAGTCCCTCTTATTTTGAGGCACCGTCTTTTTCACCATCTTCGTCAAGGTCTTGTTGAAAGTCTCAGCTAGACCGTTAGCTCGGAGATTATAGACCAAAGAGTATCTCCGGTCTATGTTGTGTTGTTGTGCGAAGCAGTTGATTTTGTGGCTTCTATAGGCTGGCCCATTATCGAGGATAATCCGTCGCGGAGTGCCGAACCGATAAATGACGTGTGTCTTGAAGAAATTGAGGATATTCTCTATCTTCACTTCTCTTAATGGTACTGCTTCTGCCCACTTGGAGAAGTAATCGGTTGTTGCCAGTATGAACCGATGTCCTCCGGACGATGCTGGTTCGATGGGACCGATTATATCAGTTCCCCACATTTCGAACGGCCAACTAGCCACCGTTGGATATAGTGGATTTAGATGCTGGTGGATAAAATCCCTGTGAATTTGTCACGAGTGGCACTGCTTCGCGTATTCTAAGCAGTCTTGGGTCTTCGTGGGCCAATAGTAGCCCATCCTTTTGATCTTTAGTTTCATCTTCGGCCCTGCTTGGTGAGAGCCGCAGAGTCCGTCATGAGTTTCCTGGACGACTCTCCTTGCCTCTTCAGGTCTCAGGCATCTTAGCCACAGGGAGTCAAACGATCTCTTATACAAAGTATCATTGACAAAGGCGAAGGATAGAGCTCGTTTCATGAGCTGATGTCTTGACGACGCATCTTCAGGTGTTCGACAGGATTTGAAGTAGTCTAAAAAGACTTCTCTCCAATCCATAGCCTTTTCCTGGTCTTTTATTTGTAGGGCCATTTGCTCGGTAGCTCCCTTTTCTTCAGACGACTCCGGAGATATTTCTGCCGGTGCAAGAACCCGACGGCTTTGCACAATAACCTCATGTCATCGAGGTTCTCGTCGGCCAATTCTTTAGCGAGCTTGGCCAATGCATCTGCTTTGCTATTTTCCGCATGCGGTATGCTTTTCAGGGTGTAGGAAGGAATTTAAGTCAGCAGTTGCTGCACTCTCTCGCCGTACTTCACCAACTCAGGCTTGCACGTTTGATAGTCACCGTTTACTTGACTAACGATCAGTTGGGAGTCTCCGTATATGAGGAGGTTTTCGATTCCCATGTCGACGGCGATCTCAAGACCTGCTATCAAAGCTTCATATTCGGCTTGATTGTTCGTCCTCGGCTCTGTTAAGGAGAAGGCAAAGCGCATTATCCCTCCTTGAGGAGTCACGAAGATGAGGCCTACCCCTGATTTGATTATAGGGGTGCTTTGTTTGCGCGTTTTCATGGAAGATGCTCCATCAAAGTAAAGTTCCCACTGGGTATCATTCTCTCTTCTCTCCCCTTCGATCGTGTCAAACGCGTGCTCGTCGGGCGATTCGCAGTTCAAAGGAGAATCGGCAAGTATCGGATGCTCAGCTAGGAAGTCAGCGATGGCTTGGCCTTTCACTGCCTTGAGGGGACGATAAGTTATCGAGAGCTCCATCAAGAGTAGGGCCCATTTAGCGAGCCGTCCCGTTAATATGGCTTTTGACATCAAGTATTTGAGAGGATCTACCTTTGATATGAGATGGACCTCATGTGCCAACGCATAGTGTCTGAGCTTCGTTATCGCGAAGATCAACGCCAGGCAGTGTTTTTCAATGGGGGGTAATTGTTTTCTGCCCCCAGGAGAACTCAACTCAAATAGTAGAGGGCTCTCTCCTTCCCTTGCTCATTCTCTTGTGCCCACAGCGTACCTAAAGAACCTTCGAGGGCTGTTGTATACAGGATGAGAGGTTTTCCTTTAACGGGAGCGGTCAGCACCGACGGATTCTGCAGGTATTGCTTGATTTCGTCCAGTGCGCTTTGGCATGTGCGATCCCAGACGAACGGGGTTCCCTTATTCATTAGGTGACTGTAAGGACGGCACTTGCCTGAGAGATTGGCTATGAATCGCCGAATATACGCGAGCTTCCCTTGGAGAGACCGTAGTTGCTTGAGAGTCTTTGGCGGAGGCATTTCCATAATCGCCTTGATCTTTGACGGGTCTATCTCGATGACTCGGTGTCGGACGACGAATCCTAGGAACTTTCCCGAGGAAACTCTGAACGCCCATTTGAGAGGGTTCATCTTCAAGTTGTATTTCCGAAGGCGTTGAAACACGATCTTCAGATACTCTAAATGTTCCTCGTATGATTTGCTTTTAACTACGAGGTAGTCAATATAGCATTCGACGATTTCATGTATGAGGTCGTCGAAAATCTTCGTCATGGCCCTCTGATAGGTGGCACCGGCGTTCTTTAGACCGAAAGGCATCACCTTGTAGAAGAATATGCCTAAAGGGGTCCGAAAAGCGGTATGCTTATAGTCCTCGGGATGCATCTTTATCTGATTGTATCCTGATGAGCCGTCCATGAAGGAGAAAACTTCGTGAGTGGATGTATTATCTATCATCAACTCAGTGATCGGTACTGGAAAGTCATCCTTTGAGCAAGCTTTGTTGAGATCCCGAAAGTCTACACATATGCTCACGTCCCATTTTTCTTCATTACTGGGACAATGTTGGGGATCCAGTCAGGATACTGAACCTCTTGGATGAAGCCGGAGTCGATTAGCTTCTTGACCTCGGTATTGATGCTCATCTAAACCTCGAGCCGCATTCTTCTCGATGCTTGTTTGATCGGCTTGACGTTCGGAGATATCGCCAATTTGTGCACTGCAATCTCTGGATCTAGTCCCGGCATCTCGGAATAGTCCATGCGAAACAGTCTTTATACTGCATGAGCACGCCTTTAAGCGTAGCCACCTTTTCTTCAGACAATAGTTCACTGACGAACGTCGGCCACGGGTCGTTTGCTGTCCCCAAGTCAATTTTTCTGAGGTCATCTACAGTAGTATGTATCCCATCTTCCAGCTCTTTTAGCGCCAGTGGAAATTCTGAGATCAACTCATCTTCATCGTTTTCAAAGCACCAAGAGAGATCATCCATATTCTCGAGTTCTTCTTCTGATAGCGTTATCGTGTGACAGGTACGAGATCGTTTCCAAGACCTATGTTGATCTGGTTCTACTCTCGCTTTAAGCATCGCTTTCGGTTCATGCTTTTATGGCGGGGTCATCCTCCAACTGCTGGATAGAGCGAACCTGCCTTGTTGGTATTGGTCTTCGATCCAGTTCTTGAAGGTGAAACAGTCTTCGAGAGGATTTCCTATTGCTCGGTGATAGGAGCAATAGTCTGGGTGAGAGATCTCGTCTGCTTGCTCGGGGCGCTTGGACTCCGGAAGTGTCATCATCTGATATTTTATGACAAGATTGAATATCTTCTTTGTCTTTTCTTGGGGAAAAGAATATTCTCGACCCATCTTCTTTATAAGAGACGGATCTCGGCTGCTCAATTCTTGACTGCGTGACTTCTTAAATCCGCTACGCTACTGTCGAACGTTTTTCCGTTCTTTGGTTTATTTTTGCCTCTGCGCCGGGCCTTTTATATGAATGGCTGGCGACGAAGAGTATTGTCATTCTCCGCGGCCTGCTAAAGGAGGCGATGCGTCTTGGCTTTCTCATAAATGTTCATTTCGCGGCTATGGTCATCCCGGACCTTTTGACCCGCTTCCATTATTAGCATGTCCATCTTTTCTTCAAACGACGGACTCGGCATTTTCATGGCGGGACCTCGTTTTGGTTCACGGTTGGCTAACAGAGCATTTCCTTCTTCATCGAAGTCATGTATAACGTAGCAGTCATGGAATTATTCTCGTCTCTTGGATAGAATATATTCAAGCCCGACCGTTTTCATTCTCCCGTTGAGCAATTTTTGCTGAGTTCCAGGGACGTCCCAGATCTTGTTGTAGAACTGAGCTTGTCGAGTGTTCATATCATAATATAGCATTATTACATTCCCCATTCTTATTCATTTTACAAATAAACTGTTTTTGAGATCAAATCAAATGGCGCTGTTGCCGGGAATGGCGTGTTATTTTCTTTTTGCAATTTCGGGTTAATATAAAATTAAAAAAATCATAAAAACCGAAAAAAAATAAAAAAAAATTATTATCTTGTTATTTTGTGAAGGGTATTTTCGTGTGAATTTTGCAGGATCAACGAACGAGTTCGGATCTGGAAAAATCCAGCAAGCAAAACAGAAAACGGAAGATCTGAACGACAGAGGAAAATCATAACAGAGGAGCGGAAGAAATCTCGGGAATCAAACCGCCGCCGCCGCCGCCGCGTTTCCGCCGCCGAAAGCTCCCTTTGGCCGCGCTTCCATCGCAGGTAGGTCACGTCAACACCTAAAAAACTCACTGTAAGTTTTCTCTCTCCTCCTCTAAACCCCCTGATATCTTCTCTATAAATTTTCCTGCAGAATTCTTTGCGCTAAAAAAATCTCTCCCCCTTCCAATAATTGATCTTTTGCAGGATTTTTTGCGCCGCGTTTTAAAAAAAAATTGCAAGTGATTGTGTTTTCTGATTTGCATATTTAAATTGACTTTAAGGGGCTTCTACACCAATCCAGATTAGGTGGGGATTTCATTATCCTTCCCAGGACCCCAATAATCACATAAGGCATATTGCATTAATCATCAATCTAATTAAAAAAGATTAAACTCGGCCCTAAGGACTTCGCGCTCAATAGGACAACGGAATAGTTGTAGGCATCGACCGTTGATCCTAACCTGACTTTGTGGTGCCTAGGTTAGACAGGTAGTGAAAGGTAATTTTAAAAGTCCCGTCTCACGGTAAATCATGAGCGGATCCCTCCTTTCTCTACTTGTGCTTACCTGGCCACAATTAGCGGTTTGAGGCTGTTTGAGGTCCTACTTCTTGCCCTTTGGAATAGTTAGGAGCTGTCTAGCTGACCTAGGTAACCCTAGATCTACGCTTGATTGTGCATTTGTGATTGATTGAACGTGTGTCTAAGTCTTTTATCGAAAATCTTTTTTGCAAAAAGCTCCACATAAAAAAAAACACAAAAAAGAAAAAAGGAAATTTTTTTACAAAAACTTGCAACTTGTCGCTAAGAATTCCGTGCACCCCACTTGCACCCACATTCTTTTTCTTCTCCTTCTTACATCATGGGTACCCCACCTCACAAAACTCTTGCCGAACTTTGGTACCCTCATCCAAATATTGCTTCATACGCGAATTGTTTTGGTCGAATTACGGACGACCCCTCCATGCCCAAAATTTCTTTGAAATATCGAATAGAAGCGTCTAGGAGAAACAGTTCGATTCTGCAATCCACTTTGTATCAACCATTTCAACCTTCACCACCTTCTTACGTTGATACCCCTTTTTCGAGTCCTGTTGTAACTCCGAAACCCATGTCTATCGCTGAACATATTGAACAATCTCGTAATCGATCTTTCACTCCTTTCAACACTTCTAGATCTTGGGATAAACAATTCTATTCACCTTTTTATCCAAATGTTGATCCTACTTCTGTCCAACCATTCAATTCCTACCAGTCCTACCCGACTATCACACCTTCCCTAGACATTGATTCTACACAACCATTTGGGAGTTTCTGTTAGGTCCACGTTACCTCTCCCGGTACTTTCGAGGTTGCGGAAACGGTAAAACAAAAATTTTTCTAAACATGGTAACATGGACCGAAAAGCCGGATCGTTGCTAAACAACACACTAGCATCCTAACTAGAGATTTATCTACTCGGTTAGGGGTTATACCTCAACTTGAACTCCTTCTCTTCTTGTTGTTCTTCTCCTTGCTTGCTCCGAGGGTTGATCCGGACTTTGGTCACCTCTACGGCCTCCTTGAGTCGAAGACGATCCACCCGAGAGATGTACACCGAGCTCCACCTCGAGCCGAGATAACTAGGGCAAAGAGATTGCTAGTCTAGAAGCCCTAAGTTGTGCAGAAGTGGTAGAGGGATGGTTTTGTCTTTGTGGGATCTTTATCTCTCAACACATGAGATCAAAAGATGAATCAAGAGGAGGAAGAAGGAGGAGCTAGCAACCATGGTGCATTTCTTTTCTTCTCACTAGAAAAAGGCAAGAGAGAGAATAAGAAAGAAATTGTGAGCTAAAGAAAATGAACCATGGTTCAATAATGCAAAAAATTATCATTACTAATCCCATCAAGATAAAGTTTGATGGCTAATTGAAATGACCATTATCATAATCCAAAAGGAAAAAGAAAAAGAAAAGAAGAGTGTAGATCTCTCATGAAGGTCAATGGTCAACCCGGTCAACCGGTCAACAAAGTCAATAGAGGATATGGTGGTCAAATGGTCAATGCAATTAGCCATCATAAAATTATCACTAAAAGGATTAGTAAATGATGTCCGCGGCTCATAATGGTTTTGACCAAACGAATTGCCAAAACCCTAATGAGCTTGCCACATAACGGTTTTGGCCGAACCAACTGCCAAAACCCTAATGAGACACCTCCTTCTTCATCGCTCCGGAAAACTGTGCATACACACCTGCATCCGCATTCCGTAGAATGCGGATGCACAGAAGACAAAACAAATCCATCTGTGCAATACTAGGATCCGGCTTAAACTAAAGCCCACTAGTATTGCCTGCCCGAACACCATACGCACACAAGTGTACGTAAGTGATCGCAGCCCTGCCGTAAAACCATACGGCCTCTATACGTTTCGCTCAGTGCAGGGAAACTCTCTGTATGGGACTCTAAAGACTCGACACTACGCTGGCAGTGGGTTTAACCACAGACCGCAAGCGGCACTAGCTGTACGTAACGGTCCCCAGGTAGATGTCGATAAGAAGGCCGATGAGGTAAACCCATCCGAACTCCTACTGAGCATGTATGTGACAATCTCCGTACAGTCCGGTCTGTTCGTCTGATACATCGCATGGCGGGCCTAGGGCGTGGTAAACGTCAGTCCCCTAATAGCGGTACAAGTGGTGTCGGAGTGAAGCCCAGAACACCCTGAGATAACACTGGAAACCTACCAGTATATCTGGCTTGCCCTGGCCAGGGACTACTCGTGTAATATCTCTCCTAGACACAGCGCGATGTCAACCCCCAATACCGGGAGAGACGAATCCTGTCTAACTGTCACTGCCTCCAAGTGCTTCAGGACTGCACCCAACTACTACCTGTTTGCACGACTCAGTAGAGCCGTGGTAGGGTAGTAATCAAAGAACAGTGGGAACACACTCGAGGCGAAGTGACAGTGTCAAGTCAGCGGACTAAGCTGTACTCATGTCACCTGGGAACTGATAACTGACGATAGGTATAATACCAACCATCAGTTCCCGATGAGTCTTGTCCAGTGTACTCGTAACCTAACGAGCACCCGCATACTATCTCAAGTACGGCGTACTGACGGCTGTGGGACAGACCGTCTCCCGTGCTGGGATGAGAAGCGCATACGCTAGTCTACTCCGGAGTATCGATGCCCTATCTCGATAATCCCACGACTAGGGACGTGTATAAGGATGTGCTTGTGGATTACCCAGCCCCCACGAGTGTGATCGCCATCACAACGCCGGTAATCAAGCAAAGATCCTAAGGGCTCTACTAATGCGTATAGGTGATATAATAAAGAAACACACATGTACATATTAAAGCAGAGACAAACCAAGTAGCATACTACTATATTGAGCAAGATTGTCTGTACAACTGTGAATATCCCAAGCTTCCATCAAGTAATATACATACTAGTATGATACAGTAATGGCCTCTAGGGCATATACACTAACAATCTCCCACTTGCACTAAGGCCATGTACTGGCGTATCGAAGACCTATCATCTCGATCAGCCGCTCGAACTGAGTCTGGGGCAATGCCTTTGTGAATAGGTCCGCTGTGTTGCTCTTTGTGTCCACTCTCCGCACCTCGATCTCCTGGCGATCAATGATCTCCCTGATCAGGTGATACCGCCTTAAGATGTGCCTGGATTTCTGATGGGACCTTGGTTCCTTCGCTAAAGCTATAACCCCATTGTTATCGCAATACAAAGGTATTGGGTCAACAATGGACGGAACCACCTGAAGTTCACTAATGAACTTCTTCATCCAGGCCGCCTCTTTTGCAGCATCGCTTGCAGCAATGTATTCAGCCTCCATCGTCGAGTCTGCGACGGTATCCTGTTTGGAACTCCTCCAACATACCGCCCCTCCGTTGAGGGTAAACACAAAACCCGAGACAGACTTGCTGTCATCTTTGTCACTCTGGAAGCTTGAATCGGTAAAGGACTCGACCCTGAGGTCTCCATTACCGTAAACCAGGAACATCTCCTTAGTCCTTATCAGGTACTTAAGAATATTCTTCACTGCTGTCCAGTGGTTCTCACATGGGTCTGACTGATACCGGCTTACTGCGCTCAGCGCGTAAGCTACATCTGGTCTTGTATATAGCATCGCATACATTATAGATCCTACCGCCGAAGCGTAGGGTATAGTGCTCATGCGAACCCTCTCCTCGTCAATCTTAGGAGACATCTTCTTGGAAAGGGTAATTCCGTGCAATGCGGGTATGTTACCGCGCTTGGAATCCTCCATACTAAATCTTTTTAGTACGGTCTCTATGTACCTGGACTGCGAAAGTCCCGGTAGTCTTTTGGATCTATCTCTATAGATCTTGATCCCCAGAATGTACGAGGCATCACCCAGGTCCTTCATGGAGAACCGTTGTGACAAAAATAGCTTAACCGATTGTAGCATAGGAATGTCATTTCCTATCAAAAGAATGTCGTCCACGTACAAGACTAGGAATACGACAGTTCATCCTAAAATCTTCTTATAGACACAAGGTTCATCTTCGTTCTTGATGAAATCAAATTCCTTGATTGCCTCATCAAAACAGATGTTCCAGTTCCGCGATGCCTGCTTTAATCCATAAATGGATTTAAGCAACTTGCACACCTTCCCTCTGCTCCCACTGTCTACGAAACATTCTAGCTGATCCATGTAAACGCACTCTTCCAAACAACCGTTTAGGAAAGCCGTTTTAACATCCATCTGCCAGATTTCATAGTCATGGAAGGCAGCAATGGCAAGTAGGATCCGAATGGATTTGAGCATAGCCACCGGAGAAAAAGTTTCGTCATAGTCCAAACCAGGTCTTTGACGAAAACCTTTTGCAACGAGTCTAGCCTTATAGGTTTCCACCTGCCCATCTACACCAAGTTTCCTTTTGTAAATCCATTTGCATCCAACGGGTTTTACCCCAGGTGGAGCAATATCCAAGGTCCACACTTTATTGGCGTACATGGACTCCATTTCGAATTGCATTGCTTCCTGCCACTTATCAGAGTCCCTACTGATAATGGCCTGCCTGAAACTGGTAGGGTCATCTTCTTCCAAGATGCAATCCTCTCGATCCCCGTCTATGAGAAAACCGTAGTATCTCTCGGGCGGATGAGAAATCCTACCAGATCTGCGGAGTGGCTAAGGTTCGTCTGGGGTTATTGAATTCTGAAGTTCTGTCAAATCTTCAGTTTCATTTTGTGGTCGCTGAATTTCTTCCAGTTCTACCGAACTCCCACTTGTTTCTTTTGCAAGAAATTGCCACTCTAAAAAGGTGGCGTGGCGAGATACAAACACCTTCTGTTCCTCGGTGTGGTAGAACAGATATCCTGTGGAGTTCTTAGGATATCCCACAAATTTACATAGAACTGAACGTGCCTGAAGTTTGTCCGGATTTTGTACTTTTACATAGGCCAGACAACCCCATATCTTAATACGTTTAAGATACGGCTTTTTACCATTCCATATCTCGAACGGTGTCTTAGGCACAGATTTAGACGGAACATCGTTCAATAGATATGCTGCTGTCAACAGCACATGTCCCCAAAATGAAAGAGGTAACTCGGCATTACTCATCATGGAGCGAACCATATCCAGTAGGGTACGATTCCTCCGCTCCGATACACCGTTGTGCTGTGGTGTATAAGGAGGAGTAAGCTTAGAGAGAATACCATTCTCTTTTAAGTAATCTAGGAATTCCGTGCTTAAGTACTCCCCTCCTCTATCAGACCGGAGGATCTTGATACTTTTGCCAGTCTGGTTCTCTGCTTCGTTTTTGAATTCCTTGAATTTCTCAAAAGCTTCAGATTTGTGTTTCATCAGATACACATATCCGAACCTAGAGAGATCGTCAGTGAATGTGATGAAGTACGGGAACCCACCCCTTGCATGTATAGACACCGGACCACATACATCACTATGTACGAGTCCCAAAAGCTCTGCTGCTCTTTCTCCATGTCCGGTGAACGGAGATTTGGTCATCTTCCCTTTAAGACAAGACTGACAAGTTTCATAAGATGAAAACTCGAACGCATCCAAGAGTCCATCTTTATGCAACTTACTCAGTCTTTTCTCTCCGATATGACCAAGTCTACAATGCCACAAGTAGGATTCATTCGTATCTGAATTCTTCCTCTTGCGTGTGTTTTGTACAGTGAGAACTGTATTCTGATTTAGAACGTAGATACCATTACACAGTGTACCTTCTGCAACCAGTACCTTATGAAGGTAAATGTTCATGATATTTCTATCAAGAACAAAGTTATATCCATCTTTATCGAGTAAAGAAACTGATATGATGTTGCAAACTATGGAAGGTACATAGTAGCAATCGTTCAAAATCATAGTCTAGCCATTTGGCAATACTAGGTGATATTCACCGACGGCTGCCGCATAAACTTGTGCTCCGTTCGCTACTCTGAGCGACATATCACCCGGTGCAACTTTCCTACTTTTTCTCAGTCCCTGCAATAAATTACAGATATGAGATCCTGATCCGGTATCAAGTACCCAGGAGGTAGGGCTGACCGTAAAACAGTTCTCAATTACAAGAACACCTGAAGTAGATGCAAAACCATGCTTCTTCTTCAACTGGGTATCCTGGGAATCCATACAATCCCCTTTTCCTTGCTCAAACTTATGACTGTTGTCACAAGTTAGAGCCGAACCAACGTTCCCCAGCCCCGAATAAGAATTCGGATCGGTCAAGCGATACATTTTATTATCTTGATTAGGGCGTGAAATGGTTGCTACCTGGAGAGAGAGAAAAGAAACACTCAGCGTGCGCTCTTGCAAGTTTAGATTGGTTTTTAATTTATCTAAACAGGATGGCTCCCACTGTCTCTCGAATCCCTCCTCAAATCATAAAGGAAGAATTAGTCGGGATCAATCTCACCGTACAATACTTGCTTAACCGTTCAGCCAGGCCAGTTTCGGTACTTCGAGGGAGGTTTTCCAACGCTTTCGCGAAGTTCCTTAATTAAGTAACCTCTTTTCCCTGTGGGCGTAGCCCCGCTAACACCTTTCTAGACACCTACTTGGTTTATAGCATTGATCGTTAAGCGAGAATGTTCCCGAGGAGTAGCATATACTCACAGTAGGATCGGGATCCAAATATCATCCCGTGACAAAACTGAAGGAATCCTACCAGAATCATCACACTCCAAATGGTATGCAACACTAGCAAGTTTCAGTACTTTTGAAACTCCCAATGTGGTTTTTGCCCCTAGGACCCAAGTGACCTTGACTGAGCCAACATATCAAAGGATCCTAGTCAAGTTCAACCAGTCATTATCTTGACTGCATTAGACCCACCCGTATGAGTCCTTGACTGAGCCAAAATGACCGCATGACTGTCCTAACCAATCACTTTGTATCCTACGGAAAAATATTACATAGCTACCATACACTACGCCTCGGCTGAGTACGAAATACGTAGCACGAATACTAAGCAATATCAATCCGAAACGACGGAGGGCTACGACTGGGTTTTGGCGAAAACCCGTTAACGTAATGAACTTGATATCGTTGAAGGAACGTGATACACTTTTTGAAAATATAGTGACGAAAACTTTTGCTAAAGAGGTCACTCCCTGTGAAGGGATCTCGGCTCTTTCCTCGTCGAGTGAGGTGCTGGGCATTCATAAGATGAATACCTCGATGCAAAGCAAGAATGATCGACTATAGTGAAGTTATCACCCTGAAGCAAACTTTTGTCCAAGGGGTCACTCCCGATGAGGGGATCTCGGACCTTGCCTCGTCGAATGAGGTGCTGGGCATTCATAACCGAATACCTCGATGCAAAACAAAAATGAATGTCCTTGCAATAACAGCTTTTTGAAAAAATTGTTCCAACAACGTCTTTTAGGTTTCTTTTCTTGCATTAGTTCTTTTAATGCGTCCCATCATTTAAATCCTACCATTGCAGAAAACAACCAAAATATGACGTACGCTTATGCTATTCGCATTCGCCACGGGGCCCCGTCATCACCCGTTAGGTTACTTAACTAACGACAGAGCGGGGGCTGGGCTAGCGCGGCTGAAAAACATAAGCAACACCTAAATAGTTATTATATATAGATATATAGCAATGATAGCCAATCCAGATCACAGACGAACACTTTGGATATACTAGGAACCCGCGATTCGTTCGAGCCTGCAACGAAAAGTGGATTACACGGTCGCGATGAATAGCCAATACCCCACCCAAGACCCCTACGGGTGCGGCAAACTACCCGCCAAGTACCCGAAGCGAAGCCACCTCCCTCAACACCGTGAGTAGGCCACTCGGCACTTCGAGATACCCGGTAGTTTGTGCACCCCCTGCATGGGTCTATCCTAGGAGAAAAAACAGTAAAAAGAATTATACAATGACGGCTACAACCCCGACCCGGTTGTGCGGCCATACAAATAATATTACATCAATTTACAAATTTATTACATGAATGAAAGAAAAAGAAACTCTCATCTCACATCCACCCCGGCTATTCATCCGCGACAATCCAACGAGTTCATATACACATACCATCAACAACACAGATCACAGATATGTATAACCCCCACTAATCGACGTATAGCGATTAGTAGACGTTCAATACACATAACATTACAGATATAACCATTAGCCAAAGTCTACAGAACATCGACCAAAAATACGGATTTTTGAGCCCCAAAAACAAATTTTGCTTTCTGGAAAATCTGGGCAGAAAAATCATATTCCAAAAATCCAAAAATACCCATATAAGAACACTGCAGGAAACCCGATTCACAACCGAGGTAACTCGGCCGCGGTTCCGCGGCATAAGCAAGCTTATGCCGCGGTTCCGCGGCGCTTTAGCCGAGTTAGGGGATCGTTTTTCTCCAGTGTTCTAACAAAATCCTGAGCCGATTTTTAAGACATGATTTATTATTTTTTTGAGCAGAAAAAAAATCGGCAGAAACTTAGGGTTTCCGGGGTGTTTTGCGGTTTTTTCGTTCGGTCGATATTCTAAATACTTTGCTAACATGGTAGGGTATGTTTAGTTAGGCTCTGATACCACTGTTAGGTCCACGTTACCTCTCCCGGTACTCTCGGGGTTGCGGAAACGGTAAAACAAAATTTTTTCTAAACATGGTAACATGGACCGAAAAGCCGGATCGTTGCTAAACAACACACTAGCATCCTAACTAGAGATTTATCTACTCGGTTAGGGGTTATACCTCAACTTGAACTCCTTCTCTTCTTGTTGTTCTTCTCCTTGCTTGCTCCGAGGGTTGATCCGGACTTTGGTCACCTCCGCGGCCTCCTTGAGTCGAAGACGATCCACCCGAGAGATGTACACCGAGCTCCACCTCGAGCCGAGGTAACTAGGGCAAAGAGATTGCTAGTCTAGAAGCCCTAGGTTGTGTAGAAGTGGTAGAGGGATGGTTTTGTCTTTGTGGGATCTTTATCTCTCAACACATGAGATCAAAAGATGAATCAAAAGGAGGAAGAAGGAGGAGCTAGCAACCATGGTGCATTTCTTTTCTTCTCACTAGAAAAAGGCAAGAGAGAGAATGAGAAAGAAATTGTGAGCTAAAGAAAATGAACCATGGTTCAATAATGCAAAAAATTATCATTACTAATCCCATCAAGATAAAGTTTTATGGCTAATTGAAATGACCATTATCATAATCCAAAAGGAAAAAGAAAAAGAAAAGAAGAGTGTAGATCTCTCATGAAGGTCAATGGTCAACCCGGTCAACCGGTCAACAAAGTCAAGAGAGGTCAAGGTGGTCAAATGGTCAATGCAATTAGCCATCATAAAATTATCACTAAAAGGATTAGTAAATGATGTCCGCGGCTCATAATGGTTTTGACCAAACGAATTGCCAAAACCCTAATGAGCTTGCCACATAACGGTTTTGGCCGAACCAACTGCCAAAACCCTAATGAGGCACCTCCTTCTTCATCGCTCCGGAAAACTGTGCATACACACCTGCATCCGCATTACGTAGAATGCGGATGCGCAGAAGACAAAACAAATCCATCTGTGCAATACTAGGATCCGGCTTAAACCAAAGCCCACTAGTATTACCTGCCCGAACACCATACGCACACAAGTGTACGTAAGTGATCGCAGCCCTGCCGTAAAACCATACGGCCTCTACACGTTTCGCTCAGTGCAGGGAAACTCTCTGTGTGGGACTCTAAAGACTCGACACTACGCTGGCAATGGGTTTAACCACAGACCGTAAGCGGCACTAGCTGTACGTAACGGTCCCCAGGTAGATGTCGATAAGAAGGCTGATGAGGTAAACCCATCCGAACTCCTACTGAGCCTGTATGTGACAATCTCCGTACAGTCCATTCTGTTCGTCTGATACATCGCATGGCGGGCTTAGGGGACGGTAAACGTCAGTCCCCTAATAGCGGTACAAGTGGTGTCGGAGTGAAGTCCAGAACACCCTGAGATAACACTGGAAACCTACCAGTATATCTCGCTTGCCCTGGGCAGGGACTACTCGTGTAATGGCTCTCCTAGACACAGCGCGATGTCAACCCTCAATACCGGGTGAGACGAATCTTGTCTAACCGTCACTGCCTCCAAGTGCTTCGGGACTGCACCCAACTACTACCTGTTTGCACGATTCAGTAGAGCCGTGGTAGGGTAGTAATCAAAGAACAGTGGGAACACACTCGAGGCGAAGTGACAGTGTCAAGTCAGCGGACTAAGCTGTACTCATGTCACCTGGGAACTGATAACTGACGATAGGTATAATACCAACCATCAGTTCCCGACGAGTCTTGTCCAGTGTACTCGTAACCTAACGAGCACCCGCATACTATCTCAAGTACGGCGTACTGACGGCTGTGGGACAGACCGTCTCCCGTGCTGGGATAAGAAGCGCATACGCTAGTCTACTCCGGAGTATCGATGCCTTATCTCGATAATCCCACGACTAGGGACGTGTATAAGGATGTGCTTGTGGATTACCCAACCCCCACGAGTGTGATCGCCATCATAACGCCGGTAATCAAGCAAAGATCCTAAGGGCTCTACTAATGCGTATTGGTGATATAATAAAGAAACACACATGTACACATTAAAGCAGAGACAAACCAAGTAGCATACTACTATATTGAGCAAGATTGTCTGTACAACTGTGAATATCCCAAGCTTCCATCAAGTAATATACATACTAGTATGATACAGTAATGGCCTTTAGGGCATATACACTAACAGTTTCACGTATCCAAACAACTTTGAATCTTTTACTGAAACCCCTTTACAACCCATGTCTAGTCTGGAACAGTCGTTGGAAGCGTACATTGCAGCAACAAACCGACAGATGAGGAATTTGGATGCGTCCATTGCCACCCTTATGCAACCTAGTGAACCAGTAGCTAGTTTCCAATTAGTTCCAAATCTTCCAATGTATGATGAGGCGGTTGGACAGAGTGAGAATTTGAGTGGTGAGAGTGAGTTCTACACACTTCCAAATCAAACCTACCCATCTTCAATTGAATCCCACAACTCCGGTTTTCAAACAAGTGTTCCAAATGATTCACCAGTTGAAAATAAAATGTTTAATGAGTTGTGCGACTTTGTAGTGCTTGATTTGCCGGATTATGAAGAGCCCTTTTCGAGTGAATCCAAACCTAATTCTTTCGAACTTTACACCTCCAATCTTAGACCTTAATTGATAAATATCCATGCTTTTGATGAGGTGTCTAAAAAAATTGATTTTCACTTGATTGAGGATATAGACGCAGGGAATATTTTGGATGATGAACCCGCAGATTTGACTGAATTTTTCTCTCCAATTCATTATCCCGAGTCATTAAATGTTTCTCCCGAATCTCATATGCGTCTTGATTTTGATGATAATTGCATGGATGGGATAACTTTTGAGGAGAATTATGAGGATAATATTGAGGATAGTATTGAAGATGAACCATTTATGTTTGATGTGTCGGATTTTCCAATTCATCCTCCTGAACCTTTAACTGTTATACTTCCTAAATCACCATCCCTCCTTTCCATCGTTCCTACCACGCAGGAGGACTGTGAGCTTGAAAAATTTTTGTTCGATCACAGCAGTTTGGACGCCACTAGTGCGTACCACTTTGAATCTGACACAGTTCTCACAGCCGATAACGATTACGAGTGCTTCATCTTTTCGGACGATTTCGAAGACTCACCGCCCGAGTTTGAATTCTTTGAATTTTCAGATGAGTTAGTTGAACCATCAGACTCGGTAGCTTACAGTCATTTCGAACCATTGATGGAATCCTTCAAGTTCGAGACAGTTTACTTCGGTGAGAATAAGACTATCCTTAAATCACTCCCCTTCGTCCTTTCTATCGTTTCGACCACGCAAGAATCCGTCGTGTTTCCGCTTCCAATGGATGATTTACCAAGTTCGATGTACCCATATTTTCTTGCGAATCTTGAGGGATTTGACCCCATTTCTCGACGGGTTGATAGATTAGCACAATCGCTTTTAACACATCGGTCATCACAAATTGTGCTAATTTATTCACTCAATTTACACCCTCAAGTTCGTGCTACACTTCTTTCTCTCTTCCGCCATTCTTCTCCGAATATACCGAGACCATATTCCACCCTTCTTCCCATGCGGTCTCGTGTGTTTCTTAACTCCTTTCTCTACACTCCATTCTACCACCAACCCTACCATTATCACGATAGAATTTTTGAATGGTTGGTGCTAACCTTTGGCCTGTGTAAAGCCTTGTATGGTTTGATTTTTCTCCTCCCTAACTTTGAACTTTAACGCTTAAAACAGTGGAAACATTGTCTCACTTAAGTTTGGAGGGGCCTTTTTGTATATATTTTGTTTTGTTTTTTTAAAAAAAAACCATAAAAATTATAAAAATTACTTTAAAAAAATCTATAAATAAATAAACAGGGGAGTACCGACATTTTTGACCCTCTTGGTGTAGCCTGACAGTGAGGACACTTTTAAGTTTAAGTTTGGGAGTGTGCTCGGTAAGCTTTCTTCCTTCGCATTCATGTGTATATTTTTGCATTTGCATACTTATTTTAAAACCCATAAAAATTGAAAATTTTAAAAATTATAAAAATTAAAGTATTCAATTTTGGCCATAATTGACTTGAGTTTGACAAATAGGTTAACTAGCTAGGAACAACTAGATCTTATACCTAGTAAATTAAAAACCCTAAAAATAACCTTTCTTAAAATTTAACGGTAGAAAGTATATGTCTTTGTAATTTATTTAGAAATAGGCAAATTTCGAGTTGACTTCTTAGGCTAAGTTAAAACAAGCGAAAAGTATTGATATCTTTATTAAAATATAAGTTTGAAAAATAATTCCTAAGCTTAAGTCTAAATTCTGAAAATATATACCCTACAAATTGCACAAACACGAACCTTGAAACTTGGAATAGTAGAAGAGACCTTGAAATACTCTTGTCTAAAAAGTCCTTAGTATGAAGGAAAATAAAATAAAAATACAAGTGTGAATAAAGAGATAAAAAAAATGAACACTGGTTTTTTTCTTAAGGCTGCAGTAATAGAAAAAATATTTATCGAGGGTGCTTCATCACCTAGTGCCTTAGACAAACTGGTTTGGGAGTCACTGCTAAAAGCCTTAGGGATTACAAGACTAGGAATTATGCCTTATTGTGCAAACACATTTTGTAATCGGTCGTTGGTACCTCAAGAAGTATTAACGGTCGCATGAAGGATGTGTGAGCAATTTCATCTAAAAATTCACCAATTGAAAAGTACTTTGGACGATGGACAAGAGTATAATAGCTTAATTTGAATTTCCAATTGTAGGGGTGATATACACACACGTAGGGGTATGTGATTGGGGTTTAGATAAGAGATAGGAATGAAGAATAGGACTTGTACCTTTAATAGAGATGATAAAAATTCCTAAGTTGAGATGGAACCATAGAAGGAAAACTTAAAAGATGCCAAAAGCTAAGTAAATTCACAAGAATATATATAATCTTAAGTTAAATGATAAGGAAGCGTGAAAAATACGGATGGATAATTTATGAGTCAAAGATAATAGAATTCCTTGTTGGAAAACCTAATTGGAGAATAAAAGACAATAAGCCAAATTGATAGGATTTTGTGGGTAGTATCCGCTCAAAACCCTCAGGAGACAACACTCCTCCTACTAGGGACACCTAGAGGTTTAACGGCTTGTTGCACGAGCTGGGTGCAATCGTGTTTCCCTGCGAAAGTGAGGCTAGATCTTTTTCGAGAATAAAACTAGGTTTGCTCGAGGACGGGCAAAAGATAAGTTTGGGGGTATTTGTTCATATCATAATATTGCATTATTATATTCCCCATTCTTATTCATTTTACAAATAAACAGGCGCTTTTGACCCATGTCTGCTACATAGTTGCAGGTTACAGGTTCTCGGAACAAAAACAGTGAAAAAGATGAAAAGACGATACAAAGTGAAACTACGACCAACAAATGGAAAGATCTTGATCATGCCTACAGTTTGAAGACTAAACGAAGATCAATAAAAAAGTTCACAAAGCACAAAGGCAGCGCAAGGTTCAAGACTTCGACACGAAGCAAGCGGTAAAGTCCACTACATTATTCACTTTGGAAATCTGGAAGAGAACCAGAAGATATTTTGAAGAACAAAGTAAAAAAAACAGAAGAAAAATGCAACCAGATCCAACCCAAGAAAACTCAGCCCACAAGCTCCCTACATGGCTGCGGAACCGCGACCAAACAGGGATTTTAGCCGTGGATCCGCGGCCATATGATGCCCATGTCAGTGGAAAAACGTGTCGGTGCGTCGGTGCTTTGACTAGTCTTCTTAGGGGCAAAATTGTAAAAGCAGATGTACGTCGATTGTAACCCTAGGGTTTTCTATGTTCTATAAATAGAAACCCTAAAACCTGCTTTAGGTTATGCCTCTTCTTGTGCCTCATTTCATCTATCTAAATTCAGATCTGTAAATTTCTGTAAAGAAGGAAAAGAGCATCAAATAAAAATTAGGAGTAAGTTTTCTTTTCATTGCCCTAGTTAAATTTTATTTCCATACCCTAGGTAATTTCTTACCTGCCCTAGTTAGATATTTTATTCTCTGTCCTAGTTAGATAGTTTAGAAATTGTTTTTCAATTCCCTAATGAGTGAGTAGTCCCCTCGCTTGTTAGGGTTAGATTTGGGGAAGGCTTGAGAGATGAAGATCTCTCACCCCTTTCTTGCCCATCACACGTTTTTATAGGACTCCATGCATACATGCACACACCGCTCCCTACGGCATCCTATCCCACGAGGTAGCGGTGATACCGTAGTATAAACGACCGGTTGAGCGTGTTTTCCATGGAGGTTAGGGTAAGAATTAAGAAAGGAAGGACAAGAACCTAGAGGAAGAAACACCGTTTCTACCCGATGGTACTAATCCACTTTATTAATTATTACCATAACACCTCATAGATCTTAATTTGGGCATAGAAAGCGGTGAGGAATATTGACTTTCAAAACCTAACCTAAATTAACCCTAGCAAGATTTTAGTTTAAGATCAACTTAGTTTTTAGATTTAATCAATCCGACACCAATCGGAATTAACTCGTTAGAACAATTCGAGAATACACAAAATCCCTGTGGACCGACCCGTACTCACCGGCTAGCTACCAAGCGACGCCGTTCTTGATTGCGGTAACAAATATTTTTGATTCATCTTTTAAAAGCGCACGCACGCATAAAATCACTATAAATCATCGAGCAGTCTGTTTGAAGGGTACGCCTTGGCCCCTCAACAGCCTTTTTAATCTTTCCGTGTGGTATCTGGGCAAACGGATGGGCTGGAGCCTGTCAAGTGTAGAGTCAGCACCATGCCAGATTTCTTTCTCCACTTTGGTTTCCCCGGATCGGTAAAAGAGGATCGCCTTTTCATCTCTTCACCTGGGAAGGACGTAGAACGTCTACAGTTCTTCCAAACTGTAGGTATTAAGTGTGTCAAGTTCTTTGTAATGCTCCTGTGGGACCATAGAGATTTGCAAACTCTGATCATTGCCAGCGAAGGCTTGTATTGATGGCCTAATAGAAAATACGGCATTGACCTCATCTTCCAAGTCGCTACCGAAGATCAACATAGGGGTAGACGGTCCCGGCTTGTTACATTGGGGCGGCCCTGAATAGACTATCTCTTCTTCCTTCTCGGTATCACTCCCGAAGACCGGAATAGTGGTGATAACTTTGTTCTTCGGTTTGTGGCATCTTTCCATGTCTTCGAAATCTGGTAAGAAGTATTTTGCATCTTCGTACTTTTGGACTTCATTCACGGAGAATGGGTTCAGTTCCCCTGTTACGGTATACTCGAGAACATCCTTGAAATACTTCATACACTGATGTTGTGTAGAAGGGATGATGTTGTACTCGTGTAACCAAGGCCTGCCGAGCAAAGCGTTGTAGCAAGTCTTCGCGTCAATGACGTGGAACTTGATGTCCGTGATGAGCAATCCAAAGCGTAATGTCAATATCACAGACCCGAGCGTCCGTGATGACTGGGAGTCAAAACCGGAGATGGTGATTTTATCACGAGCGAGGTGCTGAACGTTCATGCAGATTTCCTTCAACACTCTTACATTGAGAAGGTTGACGGAGGACCCATTATCGACCAGGATTTTGCCTATCTTGATATCATGACAGTACCCGGAGACATAGAAAGGACGGTTATGCTCGCACGTCCCAAGCAGGAGATCTTCATCGCCGAAAGTAATATCGGTCGTATGCACTTCTTCAAGCTCGTCCTTCATCTTTTCTACGGCGAGGAAAGCATGGAATTGCTCGGGCTCTTGTAGTGCCTTAACCAAAGAATCTCTCGCCTCTTTAGATAGCAGAAGGGCGTCGAGAATGCTTAGCTGTGAGGGTATCTTCCTCAGGTGTGCCAGAACGTTGTAATCCACCTTATTTTTCTTGGGCGGATCCTTGGTTGTCAGCTCTTCGACGGCTTGGTCATCGAGGGTGATATCCTCAGGGATCTTTTCTTTTCCGTTATCCTTTTTGTTCGACCCCTTGTTTGCGGGTCCGAGATTCTTTTCAGGTAATGTGCGATTGCGCAGCTGAATATTCTCACAGCTCTTCGGTTCTTCCTCTTTTCCTGAGGTGGATTCTTTGAAGAGAGGGCCAAGAGTCATTTCTTCGTCAGAGTCACTCCCGAAGGTGAGAACTTGTGATCCCCTGCTGTCAACCATGTGACAATTGCCGGCAAGTCTCCCACGTTCGTCTGTCGCATTTTTCCGCTATCGACGAGCTTCACGCTTCATCCACTTGAAGTGCTGCCTGTGAGCAACATATCCTTGCCGCCAATTTCTAAAGGCATTGCACTCTTCGGTGGGGTGCGTAATCCTTCGATGATATAAGCAGTAGCTAGGATGTATATCCGCTTCATCAGGGGTGTTTCCTTCGGAGGGTGGCAGCTTCATTCCCATCGATATGGCTTTGGTGAACCTTTTCCTCATCTTGAACCTGCTTTTATTTGTGGTGGATATACTTGAATCTAGTAGGAGTGTTTCAACTATTTCATTCAGTCGCCGGCGTTTGGCCTTTTCAAATATGGCCATCTTGTGCTCTCAATCAACTTTGCTTTTCAGAAGAGATTCGTTCAGGAATGCGTCAATTATTTCGTCTGATGGTCCTAGAAGTTCCAGCTCAGGATCTGCCCCCAGTTTCTCTGCGTCGGGAGCTTCTTCACCGTCTATCGACGAGTGAGAGATCGCATGGTAGCTTGCCACATAATTCTCAGGTTCATCTGACGAGTCTTCTTCATTGTCATCATCTCCGTCCTCAGGGACGTGGCTGAGAAATTCTTGGAGCGTGACCGGGGTTCGCGCCTTCTGGTTATATTCTTCAGGCGCGTCGATATGCTTTTGCAAGTCCGTGCGCTTGTTACCAGGCTTAACGGGCTTTTTGATCTTTTTCTTCTTCTTCGAAGACTTTGACGGCTGGGTGTGGGCGCTTTGACTATCACCACCAGTTTTTGGCATCAGACGCGGCTTTAGCATTCCCTCAATGACTTCGGGTCCCAGCGAAATTTTCCATTTGATCGCCGGGCATGCTTGGAGATCCTTCAGCATTCTTTTTGTTTTGGCTGAAAGAGCGACCTCCCATGGAGCTTTTTCGACAAAACAGCATGATGCCCCCGGTGTGTCCCCCGTTTTAAGAGCATGCGGTTGAGGCGAGCTTATTTTCTAATTCTCAGACAGGGCGAATTTGCCCTTTTGGTATTGATCTTCAATCCAGCCTTTAAAGACGAAGCAATTTTCAATTGGATGGCCTATCATTCGGTGATAGGGGCAATAATTGGGATTATTAGCTTCACCGGGTTGCAATGGGCGTTTCGGATTCAGCAAATTAATGAGTCTGTTGCGCACCGCTAGTTCAAAAAATCTTCTCGTTTTATTCCGGGGAAACGAATAAGGTCGCTTCATTCTCTCATTAAAGAATCGTCGTTTCTCGTCTTGGCGATCAGTTAGCTTCGGGCCACTGGGCTGCTGTTGAGTATTGGCGACGAAGGTCGCTTTCCCTTTCTCCTTTTCATTCCGTGGCTCTGGCTTTGAAGAAGACGGTCTATGACCCATCTGGTCCATTTGGGCCAGTTTGTCAATCAAGGCCTGGAAAGTGGTCGGCTTGAAGAACATCATGAATTGTGAAATGGTCGCTTGAGGATCAAGAGTACCCATGAACATTCCTACTGCAGGCGCTTCTTCGATGCGTTGTTCGCACTTCGACCATAGATTCCGCCACCGTATTGCATACTGAACCCATGTTTCTCCAGGCTTCACCCTGGCATTGATCAATGCCGTGATTGGGGTGCGTTCGCTAGGACTCGCGAAACGCTGGGTGAGTAGCAACTCCATCTCTGCAAATGTCTTAACAGAGTCATTTGGGAGTTCGGAATACCACTCGAATGCTATCTCCGACAAGTTGCCAACGAATTGGCGAAGCAGTAGCTTATCGTCACCTCCGGTATTGCCGCACAAGGATCTGAATTGAGCGACGTGCTGATGCGGATTTCCCGTCCCCTTATATACGTGGAATTTGGGGATCATGTATCCCAGCGGGTACTTTATTTGGTCATACCAACCCGGATAGGGTCGTCCAGTTTTAACAATTTGCCCAGCCGCTTCATTCGCCTGATGAAATCGTATCTGCTAAGCGATGTAATCATCCAGGGCAGCTTTTGAGATGGTCTCCTCCTTAGCTGTTGACAGAATCGGAAGAGGATTTGATGTCTCTCCTCTATCATCTTCAATTATTATTGGAGGATCTTCAGCTGGAGGGTCCGGCTGGATCATCATGCCCACCATATCTTGGAACAGAAGGGCCATTTGTTTTATATTGGCTGCTTGTTCCGCAGCCTCTTTGTCCTTCTTCTCAAGCATTCTCCGAAGGAATTCAGCATCAGTTTCCTGCTCACGGCGCTGCTCCGAGGATGTCTCCGGGCTTGCTTTCGGTCCCGTAAGTGCGGCCATCGCTGTTAGCATTTCTTGGAGCTTTTGTTGTTGTTGCTCCTGAGCCCTAGTCACTGATCGCGTAAGCGGTCGATGACCTGTAGAGATACGGCTATCCTCCTTTCCAGATGCCATATATATGGTGTGCACCACGATGCCCCCAGACTTGGGGCGTTTAGATTCAATGTTCTTGCGATTCGCCGCAGACACCGGAATTTTCTCCAGCTTTCTCCTCTTATGAGCGGTCGAAGTTGAGGGGGCCGTTGCAGTGGACACCCAAACAGCTGTCGCCTTTTGTGGCTTGACAGGATGGTTCTCTTCTCGTTGAACTTTCACCTTTTTCTGTTGGCGAGAGTAAACTTGATCAATCACCGAGTTCTGTACCTATCGCAAAACTTTATAAATTTTAGAGGACAGCCGCTGAGGGGGCTGCTCTAGCTTCACCTTTGTAGCATTCTCCATGGGTGTAGGAGATCTCTTCAGCACGGCAGTCGGAGAGTTTTTGCGCACCCTCCTTAGCGGTTCAAAGCTGTTTCCAGTTGGAACAGCAGTATTAACTTCCACCATTGGAGCTGGCGGAGTCAGTCCAGAAGGAGAGTTGCCCCCAGCCTTCCTTACTCGACGCTAGTGGCGACGTCGAGCGTGTCAAGCCGTTGGGATTGTCTGAGCTATAGGGGTGACTTCCCCATGCCCCCTGTGTTGGTCAGAAGTTGTCATTGTTAGCCTATTTAAGACTGAAGTCCACTGAGTGGGGATAACCAGCCTATCGAAGGCAGACTTCTGAGCAAAGGAAGCAGCCCTGATGATTTCTCCTAGAACAGGAGCTAAAACAGTCAGTCTTGTGAACACCGACCCTTTGGAAGAAGAAACCGCCTTGACGGCTTCATGAGCAGGAATGGCATTCGCTTAGGGATAACCCTTTCTGGTATCACGGGCTTCTTCATAGGCCCAAATGAGCTTTAGCCCAGTCTGTCAAAGACTGAGGCGTTGGAGCTGGACGACCCGTTGAGAGGGGTCGCAATAGTTGTGAGACGATTAAAGACCGAGCTCTTCGGTGCTTCTTGCAATGGTACAGGGGTGTTGAAGCTCATCGGTGGGAGCAAGGTCCCGAAGAATAGCCCAGCGGTGGCTTGAGTTACCTGCTCCACTGGCATTGTGAAAAGGGAGACCGCTTGGGGCCCATAGGTTACAACTCCAGATGAGGTAGAACGGGAGTTGCAGTTGCAGCTGGAGCAGTTAGAGGCCATTTCTTTTTTTCTGCACGAGAGCAAAATCAAATCTTAGTACCTCAAACCCAAGGGCAACCATATCAAACCGCGATTCGTTCGCGAACTCGACACACGAAGTGTGGAGTGGAAAGAGGAAAATGTTGGAGATAGTGCCCTCAGAGTCAATTATTGGATCGCAGGTACGTGATTGCAATGATTGTGGAGGACCTGTACCGGTAGGACAGTCTTACTCGAGATGATAGTATGCTATCTGGTTTGCCTTTATCAGTCGTGTATATGTTCAGGTGACTGATTACATGTTACACTTTGATAGAGCCCTTAGGATCTTGCTTTACTACCAACAGGATGATGGCGATCATATACGTGAGAGTTGGGTGGTTTATATGCATATCCTTAATTATGGTCCCTAGTCGTGGGAGTTTCGAGACAGGGCATCGATACTCCGGAGTAGACTAGTGTGTACAGTCGAGACCCCGACGAGGGGCGGTGGCCGGTCTCACAAGCCACTGGTGTCAGTTGGATCACCTAAGATGTATACAGGTGCTCATTGGGTTATGAGTACACCGAACAGGACTCGCCGGGAACCTGCTAGTTGGTATTATACATATCGTCAGATAGCAGTTCCCTGGTGACATGTGTACAGGTTAGTTCATCGACCTGAGGTCGTCATTTGTCTCGTGTGAGTTCCAACTGTGCTTTGATTTCTACCCTACCATGGCTCAAAGGAGTCGTGCAAACAGGTAGTTTTTGGGTACAGTCCCGAGCCATATGGAGGCACGTGAGCGGATCGGCAGGGGATTCGTCTCTCCCGGTATTGGGGGCGAGGTCGTGCTGTGTCTAGGAGAGCCATTACACAAAGTCCATGGCCATGGCAGGAGATTTACTGGTAGGTACTCCAGTAGTATCTCAGGGTGTTATTGGGCTACACTCCGACACGACTTATACTGCTATTGGGGGTCTGACGTTACTAGCCCTCTAGACAGATATGCGATACTCATAGACGAACGGACCGGACTGTATATACATTGTCACTGTTAGGCTCAGTAGGGTTTCCGGATGAGTTCGCTCATCGGCCTCCCTTGAGGTCAGTCCATGGGCAGCCGTTACGCATTGCTAGTGCCGCTAACGGTTTGTAGTTAAACCCACTGCCAGGGTACTGACGAGTCATTAGAGTCCCCCACAGACGGTTTCCCAAGTTCGGGCGAAACATTGTAGAGGCCGTATGGTTTTATGGCAGGGTTCGGAAAATGCACGTGCGTTTACGCACGTGTTATTTTTCGGGCAAATGATACTGGTCGGCTTTGGTTTAAGCCGGATCCGAGTATTATATTGAGTAGATATAATATCTTTGTCTCAGTTGCATTTGTATTCGGTCGTAATACAAATACGGGTATATTTATACAGTTACGGGGTTATCCTGAAAGTCGTTTCGGGATCACTTTTGGAAGTTGCCAGTTTCCAGTTTTCTATCAACCGTCTTTTAACATTCGGTTAAAGACGGATTTATCTTTTCTTGAGATGAGGTGAGTCAGTGTTCTAGAAGATTCTAGAGAGGGTGACTTGGCTTGGTGAGTCATTAGTGCATTAATGGTGCCATTAATGCTTGATGACTAAGGTTGTTTAGATTCATTGTTTCTAAGTGAGTCATGCTTTTCATTTATGATAAAAGATAAGCTTTATGTTTATGGTCACCCCCTTGATTGCTCCTACCATCACCTCCCTCTTTGCTTAATAGTGGCCGGCCATTCTGTGTGAGAGAGAGAGAGAGATTAATTTTCATTCTTGAGAGAAAAGACTATGGTGTAGGGTGCATGGAAATTTCATAGTCCATTTCATTCCATCACCCGATTCGAGTGGCAACTTCATTAACCGATCGTCCACGGATTTGGACGAAGTGAGACAAAGTCATCTACTCATTCTCTACATCATTCTTGGTCGTCTCTTTTAGCAAACTTGACGACCGAGTTGCCTCAAGTCAGAGGCGGGAGCCCGTTTAAAGAATCGTTGACGTGGTGCCACCTGGACGAGCAGATCGGAGATCGACGAGATCAGAGCAGCCGCAACGGAGCGTGGGATGATAGTTAAAGAAAGAAGGACTCGGATCGTTCGGTATAACCTTTCTACACTCTTTACAGTTTGTTAGTTTAGCAATAATGGCAGATCCGGGTTAAAGTATACGATAGCGCCAGTTTAAAAGTTTTTGTTCCGCATTTGGCGTCTGTAGACGGCCGGGGCGCTACTGTAGACTTACAGAAAAGGTCCCACCAGGCGTGCCAGAATCTGTTCTCCACCAAAACACAGAGACGCGACCGCTTAGGTCCGTCTTGCCTGAATTTCGAAGGCGGATGCTAATTGGTTCTATCCGTCCACCTCTCTGAAGATGCCAAGTTGATTTATGATACCATGTATCGAAGGTTTAAACGGATGCGACCGATGTAGCAGACTTCGTCAGATTCCCTCTCATGATGAGGGGTTTTTGATTGTGGGGACGCTCTTTCCTGCAGGAGCAAGCCCCTGCAGTTAATTATGCTACCGCGTCGCGGTAACCACTTTCTTCTTCTCCAGATGGTCACTTCATGTCGTGGGTGTTTGTTTTGTTTTTGGTTGCCCGTGGATTGTATACGGAGACTAATTTATGTTGTCGCCCGTAGGGCGTGGATTAGTCCAAATCCGTATTTTCTTAGATTTGGTTTTTGGTTTGGGTTTAAGGATCGTTAGTCTCATTTTAGACTAAGATCAACTTAAACTTTTGTTAAGGATACGTTAGTCTAATTTTAGACTAAGATCAACCTAACAATTTGTTAAGGATACGTTAGTCTAATTTTAGACTAAGATCAACTTAACGGGATCATTTAGATCCAACAAAAGAGCATTTGGGCTCTATTGTTTTAGTTTAGGGACTTTGCGGTCCATTACCAGTTTAAGGACATAGTAGTCCAACATTAGTTTAAGGACATTACGGTCCAGTTTAAAGACATCATAGTCTATAAAGGTTAAGGACATCATAGTCCATGGGCTTAAGGGCTCCACAGTCTATAGTTTAAAGACGTCATAGTCTATAAAGTTTAAGGACATCATAGTCCATGAGTTTAAAGACCCCACAGTCCATGAAATGATTGGTTATCGGGACCCGTCACCTCTCTGAAGACGTTGAAGGATTACAACGACAAATATCAAAGGAGTGAAGAGATGTACCCTTGAACCAAAGTTGATTGGGAAATCTATAGTCCAATTTGGGACTAAGATCAATTAATTAGATTATGAGCACATGGGTTCAGTTAAATCTGAATTGAGGACTTATGGCCAACTTGGGCTAAGTCCAATTAGGTTTAAAATGTTGTACCTTTGTTTGGACTGTTGAACATTTGTCTGGGTTCAGCCCCCCATTATTTAGCAATACTTAAACAGGGGTTTAGGGTTCTGACAACATTTTGTCTTAGGCTGAGCACTAACCATTCACCATAGCTCTGGGCTTTACTTTGCATATCATATGAACTGGTCAATTTTGAGGTTCATTTGAAGGGGAGACTTGCCTCTGGAAAACTTAGCCAATTTGGGCTAAGATTGGTTTTAAAATAGTGTTAAACAAGAGGATATTCGGCGATCACGTATTCCCACGTGATGCGCTTAAGATAGTGTTAAACACTAGGGACGAAGCACTTAAAGTAGTGTTAAACACTAAAATTGAAGCGCTCACGTGGGGTCACGTGAGGCGCCTGATGATTGGGCCTTACCTCTGTTATTTGTTTTCAGAATATTCACAGAAGTGTTAAACACTTAACCTTAATAGCCATCACGTGTGGGCACGTGATGGGTACCCATGCATTGATTATTAAAGTGTTTATTAGGGGTCACGTGGGGACAAGTGAGGACGTCCAAAATTGATTCTGCCCTTACTTTATTCTTTTATTTTGAGGAATTTATCCAAGGGTCACGTGGGAACACGTGACCCCATCTCATTCATTCTATTCTGACCATTCAGGGGGAAGGTCATGTGTTGCCATGTGATCAAGTCGGGCACTGACTTCTTTTACGTGCTTGAAAAGTCTAAGTCTTTTATTTAAGAATTAAATTCTTTGGTAGGGTTAAACCCTAATTTTGTTTAGAGAAATTAAATTCCTAGGTATATGGAAGAATTAAATTCTTTAAACCCTAGTTCTCCCTCTAAGTTTTGGATCTGCATGGCAGAATCTCCGCGATGAGAATTAAATTCTCAACTTATGGGAAGATCTGCTTCTACAGATCTTCAACCATGAAGAAGAACTAAGTTCTTGTTTTAAGGGTTAAACCCCGTCTCTG
Organism: Agapanthus africanus; assembly: GCA_030015575.1. Taxonomy (NCBI): domain Eukaryota; kingdom Viridiplantae; phylum Streptophyta; class Magnoliopsida; order Asparagales; family Amaryllidaceae; genus Agapanthus; species Agapanthus africanus. The sequence goes on from JASDDO010000031.1 coordinate 571,929,281, forward strand.
TTGGAGGAATTAAATTCCTAAGTATTTGGAGGAATTAAATTCCCTAAACTGAATTCTCCCTCTACGTTTTGGATCTGCATGGCAGGATCTCCCCGATGAGAATTAAATTCTCAACTTATGGGAAGATCTGCTTCTGCAGATCTTCAACCAAAGGAAGAACTAAATTCTCATTCAGAAGATTTAAACTTTTAATTTGAGAATTAAATTCTCTGTTTGTTTTATGAAGCTTATATCTCTTTCCCTTTCTCACCTAGGGTTTCTTTCTCTTTTGAGAGAATCTTCTTTTCTCTCTGGAGAATTAAATTCTCTTCTTTTTTTTGTTGTTCTCTCTCTTCAGAAAAAATCCTCCTCCTCTTCTCTTCTTGGCTCCTATTTATAGGAGAAAGAAAAGAACCAGTTTGTTTTATCAATCTTTCATTGAAAGATTTTAATTGATTTTGTAACCAACATGATCTTTTAGATCACTCAGTGAATTTTATTCACCATTGGATTTTTAATCCAGAAGATATTCTGTCTGTTAGTCTTGGTAAATTTTAGGGAAATCTTTCCTTGTATAGAATCTTTCTATAAATTGGTGATTTTTAATCACCATTGGATTTTTAATCCAACGGTGCTCCACTTTACAGAGCACAATCTTTTTTGTTTGGAAAGATTTAGAGAAATATTTTTCTAGTTAAGGTTCTCGATTCCATCTTAATTAGAATTTAATTCTATTAGTTCAGAAGGTTTGAGAGCCTGTCACGTGTTGGCACGTGACCTTCTGATTGGCTATTTAATTAGAATTTAATTCTATTATTTCAGAGATCTTAGGATCCCATCACGTGTTGACACGTGACCCTCTGATAAACATTTTAACCAGAACCAGAATTTAATTCTGTTATTTTAAAGACCTCGGGAATTATCACGTGTCAACACATGACCCTTGGTCACGTGTGGGCACGTGACGCCCCTTTGGGGTTTTTCCCTGTTGTTTTATTATACCTTTTCCGGTGGGTTTAAAGGCCCGTCACGTGTGGGCACGTGACCCCATTTGAAGTTGTGTACTCAGCGCCTATAACTTTTCCCATAGAAGGTCACGTGTCCCCACGTGATGCCCGATCACGTGTGGACACGTGATACTTCTCTTGTGTATTTCTTTGCTGCTTTATTCATTTCCCATGAGTGAACACCTTACGACTCACAAGGGGAAAAGACACTTAAGAGTTTCCACGACTCCTAAGGAGAAAATGTTCCTATAAGATTCTCTCCACTCATAGGAAGAAAATGCTTTTATGAGACCCTTATGGCTCATAAATTTGAAAAGTCTTAGATGACAGGGATCTAAACTTGTCTCCTAAGCCACCATTGCCCTGCGGCCAGTATCCAAATTGACTACCGTATATAATTCATGGGCTACTCGCAATAAAGTTGCACCCAAAAGGGGGGAGACCCACTCATGTGTCCTCACAATACATGAGAAGAAAACACTCTTGTGAGATCCTTACAACTCACAAAAGAAAATACACTCACGATTCCTAAAGTGAAAATACACCTACGAAATTCTCTCGACTCGTAAGGAGAAAATACTTTTATGAGATCCTTAAAACTCATAAAAGTTGAGAAGCCGTAGGTGATAGGGACCTAAACCTATTTTCTAACCCATCGAATCTCTAGCGATGCACTGCTCTACACTACTTAACCCATGTATATACTTACGTGACCAAAATAGTGGGGGGTATTTGTTCCCGCTCAAAATCATGGTGCTCTGAGCTTAAGCTCAATACCCCGGCTCCAATGCCATTTTTGGCGCAAGCCAAACCATAGCACAAGCGTCATACGTGCAATGCACGTAGGGCTGATTCCAGCTCCTTGGGTTGCACCTCACCTGCAAGGCACGTGACGCTAGCGCCAAGTATTTGAAGCACTTGCTTCGGATAGAAAATAATTTCTATCTTTAGGAAAATATTTACCTGATCTTTTTAAAAAACGAGAAAGATATTCTCTGTTAAATAGAGAACCCTTGGATCAAGGATCCAACGGTGTCAAAATATCACTGCTTGATTATATGATCAATTAAGATCTCTCAATGAGAGATTTTCTCAAACTAAACAATCATTCTCCTTTCCTATAAATAAGAGCGTATGAGATTGATTTCGGGAGAGAGAATCCCCCCATAAGATTGAAAACAAGACTTAGTTCTCAGCGAAGAAGATCATCCCCTTCTTTCTCAAAACCCTAGGTAAAGTATGGAGAAAAATTCTCCTTTTACCTATTTTTTCATTAAAAGAAGCATAGTCCTCATAAGAACATTCTGTTCTTCCTCTAGATCAAAGATCTATGAAACAAATCGCTCCTAAAACAAGAAATTATAGTCTCAGGGATTTTGATCTCAAAATCTAAGATCTAGGGAAAAACTTAAATTTTCCCATCATCAAAAAGAGATCAAGAGTAAAAAATTGAAGTTTTGCTGCATAGGACATAGTTCCCCATATAATCATAGGACATAGTTCCCTACAGAATATGTCTGCCCAAGAACTTATATTCCATAGATCTAAAATAATAACAAGATCTTAAGAATGGTAAAAAAAAACTACTTCTTATAGAAGCCCAAGCTTCAAAAACATAAGTTTGATGATTAAAAGAATCATCTCCTGAAAGTTTAAATCTTTCAAAACAGAGCTTAGACTCCCCAAAAACCCTAGCTTAGGTTGTGCCACGTGTCAGGCATAAGCACCGAGCGACAAGCTCCATATGGCTACGCCACATGAAAAGCATGTGGGCAAGCACCAAGGTTCCACTGAGCGACAAGCTCCATATTGTTGCACCACGTGAAAAGCACGTGTGCAAGTGCCAAAGCCATGCCAAGCGCCAAATTCTATTCAGCTGCACCACATGAAAAACACGTGAACATGTGCCAAAGGCCTTAGCCGACTCAAGCCGATGCCACTATGCGCCAGCGCTACATGATATGCATGTGTGCTCGAGCCGCGCCAAGCCGATGCCACCGCACGTCATGTGATATGTACGTGACAATGCACTTGATTCACGAGCCGATATTAGAGCCGTGAGCCATGCGCCAAGCATGTTTGAGCGTCAAACAGACCCAATTCTTAGCCCCAAATAGGTTAAGTCCTGAAGCTTAAGTTTCATTGAGCCCATATGCTAAAAATCATCTAAGTTGATCTTAGTTCTCAAATGATACTAACGATCCTTCGATAAAGCTTATGCAAGCATGTGAACCCATGGACCTCGCAGGTGAGAGAAATGTGACCTAAGTTCACCCCCGTTAACAAATCAAAATACCAATGTGGACCCTATCAAGCAAATGCTTGACCCAGATCTAAAATATGTATAAATTTGGACTAATCCACGCCCTACGGGCGACGACCTAAATTAGTCTCCGTATACAATCCAAGGGCAACCTAAAATAAACTAAAACATAACACATGAAGAAGTAACGTGGAGTGCGGAAAGTTTTTATCGTTCGTGATAACGTAATTAACTTCAAGGGTTTGCACCTGCAGGAAAGATGTGTCCCCACAATCAATAGAACTCTCACCTCGAGAGAGAATCTGAAGTCAGCTATATCAGTCGCATTCATCCAAACCTTCAATATATGGCTCTAGAAATCAACTTAGTGTCTTTTTAGAGGTGGATGGATCAAACTATTGCATCTGCTCCCAAATTCAGGCAAGACGTTTGACACTAGCTCGTCTTCGGTTTTCGGCGGTAAATATACTTGAATAGATGCCAAGACTGTCTTGAACTTCTCCGTAGGAATAACTTTCGTTAGCATATGATTGAGATTTTATTAGTCTCCAAATTAAACTGCAAGTATACAGCTATATCGCAGCAGTACTTGAGAATCGTTCCCAAGAAAGAGATGTGCTTAATTAATTTTAATTAAGTTTCAAAAGGTTGTTGTTTTTAATATCTAAAATTTAAAAGTGCAAAATAAAATACAAGTTGGTTTTTCAAGAGAGAGAAAAATCTTAGGTTTTTATTTTCTTTATTTTGATGGTTGGTTTAAATGATTTTTCTTTCCTAATCTAGTTTTAATATGTTGTCTATTAATGATATAAAGTATATATTATATTAATAATTAAATATAGCCTATTAATTATATGAAAGTATTTAATAACATATTAAAACCCTAGTTCTAGTTAATTATAAGTAACCTAATTTTAATCTTCAATAAATATTTGTAGGTGATCTACATTTATTATCTTATCAATTAATCTAGATATCTTTTAACTACCTACGTTGAATATCTTGTGATTAAATTATTTTCTTATCTTTCCTAATTAAGTTTCTAGTTTGTCAAATTGCGCTTAATCTAATTAGATTATTGGTGTTATCATCATTTCCTAATCTTATTCTAGGCGTCAATTTTCATTATGAGATCAGTTTATTAGATGCAAACTATTAAGATAATAAAATTAAATACAAGACATTCATGTTATAAATATAGAAAAGAAGACATAAAAAATTATCCAACCATAAAAAGAATTGCAAGTAAAAACCTAGAAGAAGATTAGTTACTCATGATATAATAAAAAAAAACTAAATCTTTATTAAAAATCATAAGAAAACTTACAAATTACTCGATCTCTTCTCCTTGAAAAACCCTAAATTTGAAGCTTATGGAAGAGATATCTAAACCATAAACTATACAGATATTTTTATAGTACTTTGAGATAATTGGAACAAACTTTACAATATAAACAGAGAAATCAAATTTTTTCCAAAAAATCCCATCTCCTGAGTTAAAAAAATTTCGGCCGAATCTGTCATTCTGCCAATATCGACCGAACTTTTATGGAATTTAGGCCTCAAATTTTGTGTGATGATTTGTTTCATCGAGATCTTTCCAAAACTTCCAAGAACTTTGAAATCGGAGTTACGGTCTTCGAGATATTATCGCTTTAAGTTTGCTTTAATATCGGGCCTTTATGCTGAATTGGGTTTGGCTCTTTTATATTATTTTGACTCCATTCAAATATATTTTGTATTATTTGATATCTTTTGCGCTTGTACTCCATATGAACTTGTTTTGCATGTAAAATGCACGTATTAGTCACTTTTCTTCTCTTTTTACACTTTAGCCCATGTTACCTGCAAATATCATAAAATATCTACGTGCGGCATTAATTGTGATATAATAAAAATAAATATGGATATAAAATATGCATTAAAATACACCAATCAAATATCTCCACACTTATCTTTTGCTAGTCCTCAAGCAAATCAAGAGTTTCAATCTCTCAACTAAGAACTAAATTCTAACGCTAAACTACTATCTAACTAAAACCTGTTCCTACTCCTATGCACCTTTCGCGAACGTGCGATTGCATTGAGTGCATGCAACAATCCTTTAAACCTCTAGACGTCCTTAGTAGAAAAATTGTTTTCTTCTGAGGGTTTTCAGCGGATACTACCCACAAAATTCCAAAAAGGATAAAAGAAAATAAAGGAAACAAAAATAGGAAAGTGAAAACTACATACAAAGATAAGAACAGATAAAGAAAATTTTCGAAAAATAAGAGTTTCGAACTACAGTAGCTTTTCAGTTTTCATGAACCCTATCTTAATAGCCTTGATTAAATCTGGAAATCACATCCTCCCTGAATAAAACATCATCATATTCTTCATCTCTATCTCTCCTCCAAATATCGATCATATACCCCTACGTGTGTGTAAAATAATCCATACACTCGGAGAATTCAATTCAAACTATCATGCCCTTACCCTATTACCTTAGCACTACTTCTTTTTATTGAGAATGGATGGATTTGCTCACACACCTTTTATGCGACCACTAATACTTCTTGAGGCATTAATCAACTGATTACCGAACGTGTGAATTTATTAAGGCGTAAATAATTTCATACATATAAACCTAGTATTGTAACTATCTCAGACTTAGCAGAGACTCACAGACCAGTTAGTCTAAGGCACTGGGTGATAAAGTACTCTCATTGTATTTTTTTTATACTCCCTTTTTCTTATAGCCCTAAGTAAGTTACAACCCGAACTTATATATAAATTTTTATTTTTTTCAGCGGTGTCTCTTTTTTTCCGTGGTTAACTTCAAATACCGTTTTTTCTTTCATACTAAGATTTTCATGCAAGAGAGTTTTAAGGTATTCTCTACTATCCCAAGTTTCAAAAAATGTGCATGTGTATATAGTAGGGTATCAAGGTTCAGAAGTTGGACTCGAGAATAAGAACTATTTTTCTGACTTATTTCTATCCGCAGATTCAGTAACTCCTTCATATCACTCAACCCTTAGGAATCCAGTACATGACCACCTATTACTAGATTTATTCTAAACCATCCAATTTCTTGTTCTTCTTAAATCTCTTCCTCTCTTTTACATACATTTTTCACTCTTTAATTTTCATTTTCAAACTTTTCTTTTTTTTAAAAGAAAACCTAAAAATAAAAGAAAGTTTTTGTACAAAACCAAATCACCCCCCACACATAAATCAAACAATGTTCTCATTATTTTAGAGTACATATCTTGTTACACCCTCATGGTTGTGCTTACCTTTGTTAAAATCTTTCCGGTTTCAAATTCTCAATACCTACAAAAGAAAATATGGGTGTGCATTTTGGTACCCAAACTAACTTGGGTTTATGGGGGTTAGTTTTGGGGATCCATTTCAAATTGGTGTATAAAAAAAATTTCAACTCACAAGAACATGCAAAGTGACCATGCGCACCATAATAGTGATAAGTGTGATTAAATGTACCCATGAAACTAGATTAATGATTAGAACAGTGGTTGAAAAAATTTTATGAAGAGTGTTTTTGAATCTTTGAAGTTTTAAAATTAATATCTCTTTTATTTAAAAATTTCTTCCCTTTGCTTAGTAAAGGATCAATCGTTTCCTGTCTTTTTGAAAACTTAGCAAAAATACTGTTAATCATTACTTTGTTTCTTGAGAGCAGCAATTTTCTCGATCAACTTTTCTTAAGAAATATAGGAAAATTTTAAAGAATTAATTTCGCTTTTAAAAGATAAAATCAAATTTTCATGATCATTCCTTAAAACATAACATGATAAAATCAAATTTTTATTTTCAGTATTTAAAGTATCAATAGTTTTTTATTGAATATCAATTTTTGAAAGAAACTCAATTTTCTCCTTCTCTGATTTATCAATTTGTGCAAGAAAATCATTTTTCTCTTTTTCTAATCGATCGATCAAAACATCATTTGTCAAAAATACATGTGAACTACTAGAACATTTTAAAATATCAATTTCACTCATAAAAATTTCAATCAAACTATTATTTTCTTCTCTCAAAGAATTGCAAGATAAAATCAAATTCTCTTTTTTGCTTTTCAAATATTCATTAAGAGAATTCAATTCCTTTTTCTTCTTTTCTAACAACAAAATTTTATTTTCAAGAAAATTATTTCGAGATCTTACCATATTAAGTTCATCATGAAGATTAGGAGAAGTATCAATAAGTTGATCATGTGTACAATCAAATGAAAAATCGCAGTCCTTAAAATCATATAAACACTCATCATCGTCATTTTTTTCCTCATTAGACAATTCAAATAAAGAGTTGATATCACAAGGTAAGTCATAAGAATTACTAGGTTGGCTTTCTAGATTGAAAATATTTAGATCAACTTTTATGTTTCCAAATGAAATTTTCATTGAACCATTGCGACAGTTAATCAAAGCGTTAGTGGTAGTTAAGAATTGTCGTCCTAAGATTACCGGAATTTGATTTTTAGGGTTAGAGATAGATTGTGTTTCTAAAACAATGAAATCTACAGGGAATATAAATTCGCCTACTTTGATTAACACAATCTTAATCTCTCCCTTTGGCTTCTTAATCTCTCTCTTTGGCTTCTTAATGGAATGATCTTCCAACTGTAAAGTGATTTTTGTGGGTTCAAATTCACCCATCCCTAGTTGTTCATAGACCAAAAAAAGAAGAAGGTTTACACTAGCGCCTAGATCAAGTAAAACTATATTCATGACCTTACCTCCAATAATGCATGAAATTGTAAGACAGCTGGGGTCCTTATACTTTATGGGTAATGCATTAAATAGGACGTCACTAACATTCCCAGCTAGAAAAACCATCTTAGGAACATGTGTTTGCCTCTTCTTAGTGCAAAGGTCTTTAGAAAATTTAGTATAGGATAGAACTTAGTCAATTGCATCTAGTAGAGAGATATTGACCTTGACTTGTTTAAACGTCTCCATCATCTTCGATACTTAAGTATCTTGCTTCTTAGCCTTTAAACGTTTTGGATATGGTATTCTAGGCTCAAGAAGTGTATCTATAGAAGATGGTTGGTATGTAGAATCGGGTGTGGAAGTGGATGCCGGCTGTGCAAGTGGATTGGGGGTCTGCTGTTCCTCATCAGCCGGGATCTCTTCAGAATTATCAGGCATCCTAGCCTGGTTATCAACCCGTTTTCCCGACCTCAAAGTGGTTATAGCATTTATTTAAGTGGGATTTGTACATGTATCTTTTGGATTTGTTACATATTGGCAAGGTAAGGTGCACATCTCTCTTCCTCCCATTGTTGCAGCTAGCTAACCAATTTTCCTTTCAATATTAGTTATGGACTGTTTTAGTGGTGTAATTTTATTTTACAAAAATGTGGCCAGCTGCTCATCATTATTAAAGTATGTATTCTCATTCCTAACCCTATTAGATGTGTATTGTGTGTTAGGTTAGGTAGGGTTAGGTGGAAGACCTTGTCTTTGATTTTGGAATTGTTGGTTAGTGCTGTCTTGATTCCGTTGTAAATTAGGGTGGTTCCTCCATCCTTAATTGTAGGTTTAAGAATATGAATTATTACTATTATTTTGATATACAGTATTGGCGATCTCTTATCCTTGAGGGCCGCTAAGAATAGGACATTCTTCATAAAGGTGGAAAGAGTCTAGAAAATTTAGGCAAGGAAAGGGTTTGCTAACTTGTTGGACGGGGACGGTTGTAGTTGATAACTTTTCTATTGATTTTCTTATTGCCGCTAGTTCGGCTTGCATCCCTATAGTAGCTTCAACTGTGTGTAACCCTCCCCTAACTATGGTCGAACCACTCTCACTAGTACTCTCCCTTTGCATGGTTTTATCGGATAATTCTTCTAGAAAATTCCAGCGTCATCTTCCTTTTTCATCATAAAGTCACCTTAAGACCTCGACTGTATCAAAAGTTTAGACTCCATACAATCATACACTATCTGGCATAATTCTCACTTAATTATATTATGATGTGGGTATTTAATGAGAAGGTCTTTAAAACGTTCAAAATATTTCCAAAAAGATTTCCCCGGTTTTTGTAAAAATGTTCTAATTTCATATATGAATTTAGCGCTTTTAAAATGCGGGTAGAATATTTTAATGAAAGCTTTAGTAAACTCCTCCCATGTGTGAATAGTGTTGGCCGACACACTGTAAAGCCAATACTTAGTTTTATCAATGAGCGCAAATGGTATTCGTTTAAGTTTTACAGTATCTTGATTTAACTGCTTCAATTTGAACAATTGGCACAAGTCCTCAAATTCCCTTATAAAGACATAAGATTTCTCTGACTCAAGACCGTGGAATTTGAGAAGCGAGTTTATGGAAGCAAGTTTAATTTCATATTCACAGGCAGCAAGTAGTAAGACTATACAAGATGGTAAGGACGTGTGCATAGGATAGCATCGATCATGTGGTGTAGGTGTATTGGGGATAATATCAGCCATAGTATCTAATAAATCAAGAAAAGTCAATCTATGTGTATCATCTTGACCCCACACGTGCATACACAAAAAGAAAGGAGATAAGGACTACAAACCACAAACCAAAAAATGCGCAAGCAAACCCTAAAACTAAGATCACTTAAGTCAACTAGACACACTCTTGGATTTCCAAGAGACAAGTTGTAGGATAGATCCTCTACTGTCTCTATATCAATCTTGCAGGCAGATAAGCGGGAGGTATCCGCTATACGAATCACCGAAATAATGGGCTTAATTAAGTAAATCACTTGCCTTAGACACACTTGTCTTAGACACCATAAAAAATGCGGATAAACGGTAAATTACCCACAACCTTCTCTTGTCCTAAATAAGCATGAAAGGTCCTTAGGAGGCTGAATATAGATCTTTTTTAGTTAATGGGGGTGAATGCTGATGCTGAGTTGTGATTTGTGGGGCCTAGAAAGGGTGATGAAATCCCCACCTAATCTTGATTTGGGTTGTTACCCTTTAAAATCTTTATAAATATGCAAAATAAAATCTAAAACAATCAAAAAATTATAAAATTAATTTTTTTAGCGACACAAAGAAATCTGCAAAAACTATTAATTGGAAACAAAACATTAAGGAAGATTGAAATCGTACCTAAAGACTAGGATGCACCTAGTTTCTGTTGCAAATTTGACACTTCATCAACAATGGAAAAAAATTCTGGAATATACTCGAGAAGTGCTCCAAACTGCAACAAACCTTAATCTAATATATGTTGGATATAGTGCCTTCAAAGTCAATTATCGGATCGTAGGCACGTGATTGCAATGATTGAGGGAGGACCTATGCCGGTAGGACAGTCTTACTCAAGATGATAGTATGCTATCTGGTTTATCTTTATCATTGTGTACAGCTTTATGTGATATTACAGATCACTATTACGCGTTGATAGAACCCTTAGGATTCTTGCTTGACTACCAGCAGTATGATGGCGATCATATACGCAAGAGTTGGGTAGTCTATAAGCACATCCTTAAAGTGGTCCCTAGTCGTGGGAGTTTCGAGATTGGGCATCGACACTCCATTAGTAAACTAGTGTATACAGTCGAGACCCCGACGAGGGGCAGTGGCCGGTCTCACAATCCATTGGTGTCAGTTGGATCACCTGAGATATATACAGGTGCTCATTGGGTTATGAGTACACCGAATAGGACTCGCCGGGAACATGCTAGTTGGTATTATACCTGACGTCAGATAGCAGTTCCCTGGTGACATGTGTACAGGTTAGTCTATCGACCTGAGATCGTCATTTGTCTAGTGTGAGTTCCCACTGTGCTTTGATTACTACCCTACCACGGCTTAAAGGAGTCGTGCAAACAGGTTTTAGTTGGGTACAGTCCCGAGCCACATGGAGGCAGTGAGCGGATCGGAAGGGGTTTCATCTCTCCCGGTATTGGGGGTGAGATCACGCTGTGTCTAGGAGAGCCATTACACAAAGTCCTTGGCCAAGACAGGAGATTTACTGGTAGGTATTCCAGTAGTATCTCAGGGTGTTCTGGGCTACACTCCGACACGACTTATACCGCTTTTAGGGGTCTGACTTTTACCAACCCCCTAGGCCCGGCATGCGATACTCATAGACGAACGGACCGGACTGTACAGATATTGTCACTGACAGGCTCAGTAGGGTGTCAGGACGAGTTCGCTCATCGACCTCCCTTTTGGTCAATGCCTGGTAGCTCGTTACGTACGGCTAGTACCACTAACGTGCTAGTGGTTAAATCCACAGCCAAAGTATTGACGAGTCTTTAGAGTCCCCCACAGACAGTTTCTCAAGTTTCGGGCGAAACATTGTAGAGGTCGTATGGTATTATGGTAGGGTTCGATCATATACGTGCATTCATGCACGGATCATAATCGGACGGATCATACTAGTGGGCTTTGGTTTAAGCCGGATCCTAGTATTAGATTTGTTGGATTACTTTAGTCTCATCGCGTTTGCATTCAGTCGGAATGCGGATGCAGGTATGTATATACAGGTGAAGGGTATCCTTGTGATTCGTCACGAGTTTACTTTAGATGTTGTCGTATCTTTTTGTTGGACCAAACATTTGGATTAATGTTTGGATGGTGGAAATTGTGAGTGGAAGTGATGATTTAGTGCATTAAATGAGACATGTGCTTCATTGGTGACTCATGGTCTCTTTTCTTGTGCTATGTCAATTTATTTGATTGATTGTTGTATTGAAATAAGAGGTAGAGAGAGGGGGCAGCCATATGAGTGGGGCTAGCTCTTGGGATTTTTAGGTTTGCTCTCATTTTCTCATTCCAACACAAGAGAAAGAAAAAGCTTCTTCTTCTTCTTCCTTTAGCTCACCATTTCCACTAATGGCATCATCTTCAACCTCCATCCATACACTCTCATGCGTTGAGAATCAATGGATGCTTGAGACAAAGTGATCACACACATTCTCTACTTCACCTTGGACACGTCGGCTAGCAAACTTCGTGTCCGAATTGCTTCGGTTCGAAGCGAGAGCCTGTAAAAGGATTCATCGATGTGGTGCCCTTTCCGACGAGGAGATTGGAGATCGAGCGAGATCGGAGATGCCGCAAGGAGCTAAAGATGGTGGCTAAAGACCGAAGGATACGGATCGATCGGTATAGCCTTTCTAACCTTCTTGTAAATTACTAGTTTAATGTTAATGGTTCAATCCGGGTTATAGTATACGTTAGCGCCAGTTTCAAGTTTAGAAAAAGTTTTTGTTTCCGCATTTTGGCCTCGGATTGACTGCCGGGGCGCTACCGTAGACTTACATGGTATTAGAGCCACGCCATTAACAGTTAGCTAGCTTGTTTTAGACAATTTTAATCTGTCAAAATCGAAACAAACCCGAACAATGCCACTGCAGTTTTGCTCTCTGTTATCTTTAAAAAGTGTTCAGAAAATTTTTTTAAACAAGTGCAGAAGACCACCCATGAGACCACATGACCACTGCCCAAAGACGAGCCCCTGCCATCGGAAAAAACCGGCCACCATACATGTTTTTCCGGCCAGGCCGGCCTTGGTGTTGATATTGGGCTTCGTATTTAGGCTGCTGTCTAGTCTCTGTAAGTGCACGACGGCGCCCCGGCCTCCATCCCGAGGCCAAGATGCGGAAGCGAAAAAACTTTAATTTTGCAAACTAGCAAACCGGCACCACCGCGCACTAAACACCCGGATCTGGCCATTAAACTAGTCCTAGCTAACTACAAGATAGGGAAGAGAGATATACCGAGTGATCCGAGTCCTCCGGTCTTCTCGCCGTCGTCCCGATCTCCCGCGGAATGTCCGGTCTCCACCTCGTCGCCGGAAGGGCACCACATCGTCTGCATCTTTTACGGGCTCCCACCTCAGTACCGAGGCAACTCGGGCACGAAGCTGGCAAGTCGACGTGCCCAAGATTTGCTGTAGAATGTAGTGTAGAGGCTATGTCTCATATGGGGGTTTTGTTGCCATGGAGGATGGAGGAGGAGGTTAGGAAAATTGGTGCTTTCAATTTTCTAGCAAGAAGAATATGAGATGAAGAATAATCCCCCCACAACCAAAATGAATCTCTTTCATATTTCTCTCCCTCTCAAAGTGGCCGGCCTCTTTTCTCATGGAAAATGGTGGAGGGCAAAAACATAATACATGAGGGAGGTGAGTGTAGTAAAAGGTGGAGGGTGACCACATCCAAAGCAATGATAACCATCTCAAATCAATTCCTAATCAACTCTAATCATCATGAATGCAAGAAATGATGATGGAAAAGAATGGTATCAAAAGATGCTCTCATAATTAATCCATATGCAAGAAACCCCCTCCACAAATGTTATTTGCAAACTTGCAAATAACCCCCTTCCATCGAAAAGTCCGGCCGGGAAAGAACAAAGGAAAATCGGCCGGAACGGAATGCAAACTGGCAACTCCAGAAAACTGGTCCCGTAATAAATTACAGGAAAACCTCGATACTGTGCATACACACCCGCATCTGTATTCCGACCGGATACAAATGCAAAGAGACAAAATCTACACTGTACTATACTAGGATCCGGCTTAAACCAAAGCCGGCTAGTAATATCCGTCCGATCTTGATCCGTGCAATACCGCACGTATCTGATCGAACCCTGCCATATATCCATATGGCCTCTAGTACTAACCGTCCGATCCTGATCCGTGCAATACCGCACGTATCTGATCGGACCCTGCCATATCTCCATACGGCCTCTACAGCGTGTCGCCCGAAAGCTTGAGTAACTGAAAGTGTGGTGGACTCTAAAGACTCGTCAATACTATGGCTGTGGATTTAACCACTAGCACGTCAGAGGTATAAGCCAATACGTGACGGGCCACCAGCTATTGACCAAAAGGGACGTCGATGAGCGAACTCATCCTGACACCCTACTGAGCCTGTCAGTGACAATATCCGTACAGTCCGGTCCGTTCGTCTATGAGCATCGCATGGCGGGCCTAGGGGGTTGGTAAAAGTCAGACCCCCAAAAGCGGTACAAGTCGTGTCGGAGTGTAGCCCAGAACATCCTGAGATACTACTGGAATACCTACCAGTAAATCTCCTGCCTTGGCCAAGGACTTTGTGTAAATGCTCTCCTAGACACAGCGCGAACTCACCCCCAATACCGGGAGAGACGAACCCCTGAAGATCCGCTCACTGCCTCCATGTGGCTCGGGACTGTACCCAACTAAAACCTGTTTGCACGTCTCCTTTGAGCGTGGTAGGGTAGTAATCAAAGTACAGTGGGAACTCACACGAGACAAATGACGATCCCCAGGTCAATGAACTAACCTGTACACATGTCACCAGGGAACTGCTATCTGACGTCAGGTATAAGACCAACTAGCATGTTCCCGGCGAGTCCTGTCCGGTGTACTCATAACCCAATGAGCACCTGTATACATCTTAGGTGAACCAACTGACACCAGTGGCTTGTGAGACCGGCCACCGCCCCTCGTCGGGGTCTCGACTGTATACACTAGTCTACTCTGGAGAATCGATGTCCTGTCTCGAAACTCCCACGACTAGGGACCTTCTAAGGATGTGCTTATAGACTGCCAGCTCTCACGTATATGATCGCCCTCATACTGCTGGCAGTCAAGCAAGAGTCCTAGGGGCTCTATCAACGTATAATAGCGACCTATTAGGTCACCTAAAGCAATACACGATGATAAAGGTAAACCAGATAGCATACTATCATCTTGAGCAAGACTGTCCAACCGGGATAGGTCCTCCCTCAATCATTGCAATCACGTGCCTGTGATCCAATAATTGACTCTGAGGGCACTATCTCCAACAATCTCCCACTTGCACTCAAGGCTAATTATTGCGATGTCGCATACTCACAGCCCGTGTGATACCGAACACCCAACTCCTCTACTTGTCAGTCTCACAAAACTCGTTTGCGAAACTATTGCGTTCGAGGAATAGCCTCAGTGAGTGGATCCGCCTTGATGTTTCTTTCTATGTCTCTCTATATCTCAAGTTCGCGGAGAAAACCATCTCCCGAAATGAGCAATACCTGTCTTAGAATGTCTGGATGTCTGATGGGACCTAGGTCATAAATGAACTCCAAATCCAAATTTCTTAGACTGTACCGTCAACTGAACTTAATCAGTATCCTGCGCCATGCCTCCCTCAGTATCTGCCTGGATCACCTGTCCAAAATACTGCCCCTCGTCGGAAGGGAAAAACTATAACTCTGACAACCTCCTTGTCGTCCATGTCACCTTGGAAGCCTGAAATGATAACTGTCTCCCGAATGAGGCTGTCGTTATCACATCCCTAGAACATCCACTTATGTTCTAAAACTACTTCCGACTGTTTCTCCAGGATTGGATCAATATCAACTTATTGCACCTAGTGCAAGAACAACATCTGGTGTGGTACTTGACATTTCATGATTGACTGAATTGCCTGAGCAAGTGATCTGCTAATCATACACATCCCTCTCCCCTTTAGTCTGTAAGACACCTTTAGAGAGGGTGACTCCATCACCTGCAGGTACATCACCATGTCAGGAGTCGTCCATTCTAAATACTCTTAGAATGCTGTCTAAGTACCCTGATTGGGAAACCACCCAAATCTAGACCTAATACCATAGATCCAGTAACCAGTATGTCTGATATAATGTCCAAGTCCCATGTGGAGAAACCACTGTGTGACGACCAAAGTATAACCGATCGTAGTATAGGAATATCACTTCCTACTCTGTGTATGTCATCCAAATACCATGACATCACACCCTACTACCTTCTCAACAGATCCATCCCCTATTCTGATAAAGTCAAACCTATGACTGTCACATCAGAAATAGATGATCTATCTCTGCTACATGTGCTTTAGTCTATAAATAGACATAAGCCACCTGTCCACCAATGCTTCTGCTGCTCCCACTGACTACGACAACCCTCTGGCAGAGTCATATACGCGTACACTTCTGAAGCCAGTTCAGAACGACGCTATACTCATCCTCCTGCCGGGTCTCGCAGCCTGGAACAACAGCAATGGAAAGTGTGGGTAAACAAGAACCTCCCTGCCATCATCCTTGAGGCTACCGGAGTACCTCTCGGGTGCCTGAGGTTACCCACCTTATCTGCGGAGTGGCCAATGGAATGTCAAACCAGATTGAATCTTTAGGTTCCTTATCAAATCTTCAGTAATCGTTTATGGTTCTGGAATCACTTCCAGTTCTACCATACTCCCACTACTGTTTTCTGAAAAATCCATTTTTAATAAAACTGTGGCGAGTCTTGAACAATATCACTATTGATCTTCCAGATGGTAGAAAGTCAACCCTCGTCATAGCCTGGGTCAACCCACAAACAGACATTACAGAAACGTGCCTTGAGTTATCCAGAGTCTGGTTTTAAGCATAAGCCGGACAACTCCCCGTACCTTAACATCGTTAAGATATGAACTGTTCTATATTCAATATAGAACCAGAGGCACTGATTTAATTGAACCAGATTCAAATCATGCAGCTGTCTCCAGTGCATGTCAACTAAATGGAAGGAGGCCGGTCAACGTTACTCAACATAGGAATGCTTCCAATTATGAGTAACCCGAAAGAGAAGCAAGTTCTCTTAATCATTACTATCAACTGAATACCATACACAAGTATCTACATCTTCGATCACTTTGAAGAATCCCGATACTTGCAATACCTGGTTCTCTACTTTATTCAAATACCTATAACTTCTCAAAATTCAGACCCTGTGTTTCCACGAAACACCTGTCTAAAAACTAGAGGAGTCATAAGTAAACCGAATATAGTACGAGGACCAACCCCTCTACTTGATAGACCCTGGACAACATACAATACTTTGTATAAGTCCCTTGAGTCTGATAACTCATTCACTGTGTGTCGTAGGTTGAAAACTGTACTTTTGGTTAAGAAGAATTACACTGCTGTTTAATGCTCCTTACCTAACCATCCACTGATATAGGTAAATGTCGTAGACATAATTTCAAAAAGGTATATCTCACTCTATAAAAATAGACGTACAGATATATCAATTTGAAATTGGTGCATAACAACAGATATTCAAAACCAAATATTTGTCGTCCGGCAAACAACCCAGGTGACTTCCTCAAATATCACCGATTACAACGAATCCCGATATAATGAGGATGATCACCTAATTCCCAATAACTTACTCCCACTCATCATCTGTAAAACCATACAGATGTGAGAATCATACCTGGTAAATACATCCCCTGGAGCAAGTGTCTAATCGGGAAATCAGTTTTCCTTTAACAGTACACAGTGAAACTGAAACATTGAAATGTTTCGATGGGGTATCCCGGTATTCCTAGTAATGCCTCTTCCATTATCCAGATTCACAACTGTAACCGTGTAATTCCTTGCCACCTCTCCAAATCCCTTTTTATGTCTTTAGTCATTACCTTCTGCACACCCTTTTGGGCCAAATGGTTTTCTTCCTTCCCTACCGTTCAGCACCAGCCTATGGTTTGGAAGAAGACTATCCAATAAGCATAATAGGTGTACTGTCCTAATCCTAGGAACACTCGCAATGCGAGAGAAGGTGAAGATAAAAGACAACCGAATAAACCTTATTCTTATTTCTCCTGAACCAGGATCCATCCCCGAACTGGAACAAGTTCCTTTCGAGTTCGTATATAACCATACGATGGATTATCCAATAAACTTGGGATCTTCGTAGTGATACGGAGTGTCCTGGAGAAATACAAAGGTGATTTAGGATTGCCGAAGAAATACTTGGTTTGGTCGTGAATAGCAGTCGCAATTTACTTTGCCTTCTTACTAATCCCTTGCTTTGTCTGAACTTAATACCTTCTGCACACCTTCGTTATGCTAATTGGTTTTCTCCATTCCCCACCGTTCAGCACCAGCCTAAAGTTTGGAAGAAGACTATCCAATTTGCGTAATAGGTGTACTATCTCCTAAACCAAGGAGTACTCGCAACCTGAGAGAAGGTAAAAGGAAAAGACAACTGAATACTCCTATTCGTTTTCTCCAGAACCGGAAACCATCCTCGAATAAATTCCTTCGAGTTCGTATATAACCATACGATGGTTTTGTCCAATGGAAGTGGACGTTCGTAGTAATACGGGGTGTCCTGGAGAAAAGTGTAAAAGTAGGAGTGGCAATGAGGTTCGCAACTCTGACAATCCAAAAGCCAGTGTTTAAGAAGGTTCGGTTAACTTGGTCACTGAGTCATAGTCTTAGGGTCGGGTCAATGGTCGCTGCCAGAGAGAGAGAGAAAAGAAACACTCAGCGTGCACTCTAACCTAGATCAGAATGGTTACTAAATTATCTAATCTGGAAACCTCCCACTTTACCGTCAAATTCTCCTCCAAACCTAAAAGAAGAATTAGTCGGGAATACCCGAGGAGTAAACCAACTCATCAGTGGGAATCGGGATCCAACTATCATCGCATGATAACGTGACGGAATCCGCTCACGGTGTCACACTCCAGAAGGTATGCGCATATCTGGCAAGTTTCAGTTTCTTTAGAAACTCCCGATGTGATTTTTACCCCATGCTCTTATGACCTTGGCGTGAGGTCAAAATATCATAAGTCACATGTCAAGTTCCACCCATCATTGTCCAGGTTAGTTTGAACCCACCCGTACATACCCTTAACGTAGGCCAAAATAGTAGTACGACTGTCCCAAACCAACGCATTCTATCTATACAACAGATAAATATCCGGCAGCTACCAAACACTATGCCTTGGCGTGAGGTCAAAATACATAGCTTGAATACTACCGAATATTTAACTGAAATGATAGAGGGCTACGAATGGTTTCTGGCGAAAACCTTTAACGTAATGAACTTGATATCGTTGAAGGAATGGATAGCTTTTAAGAAAAATATAGTAACGAAAACCTTCGCTAAAGAGGTCACTCCCGGTGAAGGGATCTCGGCTCTTTCCCCGTAGGATGGGGTGCAGGATATTCCAGCTGAATACCATGATGCAAAGCAAAAGTAATCGGCTATAGTGAAGTTAATGCCCTGACGCAAACTTCTGTCCAAGGGGTCACTCCCGGTGAAGGGATCCCGGCCCTTGCCTCGTCGACTGAGGAGCAGGATATTCCAACTGAATACCACGATGCAAAACAAAAGTGAACGTCCTTGCAATAACAGCTTTTTGAAAAGTGTTCCAACAACATCAGATTAGGTTTGTTTTAACTTGCATTGATCCGAATCAACGCAGTCCCATCAATTGATCACACTACAAAGAACGAAAATATACTGATGTACGTATATTCCATCCGCATTCGCCACTGGGTCCCGTCATTACCCGTTAGGTTAGCTAACTAACGACAGAGCGGGGACTGGACTAGCGCGGATGCAAAACATATACAACATCTACTAATATATATACCAATATATTATATTTCGCTCAAGGCGTGATAAAAATACAACATCACAGAAATGTATAGCATCACAGAACAATACAGATATCTGGGATCCCCGGGTTTCACAGAGCCACTACTGAAACCCGACGTTCCCCTGGTCGTGTGGATAGCTTGTGCAACGAAATCCTAGACCCCTATGGGCGCGGCAAGTTACCCGCCAAAACCTGAAGCGAGGTAGCCCCCTTCAGCACAGTGAATGGACCACCCAGCACTTCACGGAATCCAGTAACTTGGGCACCCCTCCTGGGTCAACCTGTACCCCCTACGAGTGCGGCGAATAGCCCGCCAATCCTAGAGTGAAGCCCCCTCCGTCTCAATGCTATGAGATGCGGGCCCGTTGCCCTCTAGAACCCGGCTATCCGTGCACCCCTCCGCGGGGTAATCCTACTACAGAATATAAAATATACATACACCGGGTACATCGACCGCAACCTGGCCGTGCCCCAAAATAATAATACAAACTGGCAGTGACGGCAGTCCACATGTCGGACGCTCGCCCCGCAATATCAAATGTACATAATACAACAAAACTGTACTACCACTGCAGCCAGGCTATCCCCCACGACCAAGCCGCAACATCACAGCAAAATCACAGAACATCAACGTGAATGTCACGTTCGCAAATCCGTCTAACCGGGCTATAGCAGTTAGACAGGATTTACCGATCAAGTGACATTCACGGTCGCAGATATAATGTAAATACTGTGAACTAATGTATTTAAAATATCCGATCGATCAAAATTACCAAGTGGGCCCCCAAGTACTACTGCAGCACATCAAGAAATTCTGGGCCCAGACATAATATTCCAGAAACCCTATTTTCATCCCAGAAGCCCACTGGAAAAATTCGACACATCGATCCCTCCATACCGCGGCGGAACCGCGGCGCCAAGTGGGGTTTGGCCGCGGTTCCGCGCTCCCCTTGAAAGATCAACGTCTTGAATTTCTCCAGAATTCTTAGGACTTCCAGTACATCAGTTTTCTACAACCTGAAAAAAATTTGGAGCCAGAAAAAATTCGACAGAAAACTGATGTGAAGAAAACGCGGGTTTTTGGAATTTTGGTCGATCGGAAATGTAAAAAATATTAGACAAAGCTAGACTATGTTAATGGCGAGGCTCTGATACCACTATAAGTGCACGGCGGCCCCTCGGCCTCCATCCCGAGGACAAGATGCGGAAGCGAAAAAACTTTAATTTTGCAAACTAGCAAACCGGCACCACCGCGCACTAAACACCCGGATATGGCCATTAAACTAGTCCTAGCTAACTACAAGATAGGGAAGAGAGATATACCGAGTGATCCGAGTCCTCCAGTCTTCTCGCTGTCGTCCCGATCTCCCGTGGAATGTCCGGTCTCCACCTCGTCGCCGGAAGGGCACCACATCGTCTGCATCTTTTACGGGCTCCCACCTCAGTACCGAAGCAACTCGGGCACGAAGCTGGCAAGTCGACGTGCCCAAGATTTGCTGTAGAATGTAGTGTAGAGGCTATGTCTCATATGGGGGTTTTGTTGCCATGGAGGATGGAGAAGGAGGTTAGGAAAATTGGTGCTTTCAATTTTCTAGCAAGAAGAATATGAGATGAAGAATAATCCCCCCACAACCAAAATGAATCTCTCTCATATTTCTCTCCCTCTCAAAGTGGCCGGCCTCTTTTCTCATGGAAAATGGTGGAGGGCAAAAACATAATACATGAGGGAGGTGAGTGTAGTAAAAGGTGGAGGGTGACCACATCCAAAGCAATGATAACCATCTCAAATCAATTCCTAATCAACTCTAATCATCATGAATGCAAGAAATGATGATGGAAAAGAATGATATCAAAAGATGCTCTCATAATTAATCCATATGCAAGAAACCCCCTCCACAAATGTTATTTGCAAACTTGCAAATAACCCCCTTCCATCGAAAAGTCCGGCCGGGAAAGAACAAAGGAAAACCGGCCGAAACGGAATGCAAACTGGCAACTCCAGAAAACTGGTCCCGTAATAAATTACAGGAAAACCCCGATACTGTGCATACACACCCGCATCTGTATTCCGACCGGATACAAATCCAAAGAGACAAAATCTACACTGTACTATACTAGGATCCGGCTTAAACCAAAGACGGCTAGTAATATCCGTCCGATCCTGATCCGTGCAATACCGCACGTATCTGATCGAACCCTGCCATATATCCATATGGCCTCTAGTACTAACCGTCTGATCCTGATCCGTGCAATACCGCACGTATCTGATCGGACCCTGCCATATCTCCATACGGCCTCTACAGCGTGTCGCTCGAAAGCTTGAGTAACTGAAAGTGTGGTGGACTCTAAAGACTCGTCAATACTATGGTTGTGGATTTAACCACTAGCACGTCAGAGGTATAAGCCAATATGTGACAGGCCACCAGCTATTGACCAAAAGGGACGTCGATGAGCGAACTCATCCTGACACCCTACTGAGCCTGTCAGTGACAATATCCGTACAGTCCGGTCCGTTCGTCTATGAGCATCGCATGGCGGGCCTAAGGGGTTGGTAAAAGTCAGACCCCCAAAAGCGGTACAAGTCGTGTCGGAGTGTAGCCCAGAATACCCTGAGATACTACTGGAATACCTACCAGTAAATCTCCTGCCTTGGCCAAGGACTTCGTGTAATGGCTCACCTAGACACAGCGCGAACTCACCCCCAATACCGGGAGAGACGAACCCCTGAAGATCCGCTCACTGCCTCCATGTGGCTCGGGACTGTACCCAACTAAAACCTGTTTGCACGTCTCCTTTGAGCATGGTAGGGTAGTAATCAAAGTACAGTGGGAACTCACACGAGACAAATGACGATCCCCAGGTCAATGAACTAACCTG
This sequence comes from Agapanthus africanus, assembly GCA_030015575.1. Lineage (NCBI taxonomy): Eukaryota > Viridiplantae > Streptophyta > Magnoliopsida > Asparagales > Amaryllidaceae > Agapanthus > Agapanthus africanus. The sequence goes on from JASDDO010000031.1 coordinate 571,951,769, forward strand.
TACACATGTCACCAGGGAACTGCTATCTGACGTCAGGTATAAGACCAACTAGCATGTTCCCGGCGAGTTCTGTCCGGTGTACTCATAACCCAATGAGCACCTGTATACATCTTAGGTGAACTAACTGACACCAGTGGCTTGTGAGACCGGCCACCGCCCCTCGTCGGGGTCTCGACTGTATACACTAGTCTACTCTGGAGAATCGATGCCCTGTCTCGAAACTCCCACGACTAGGGACCTTCTAAGGATGTGCTTATAGACTGCCATCTCTCACGTATATGATCGCCCTCATACTGCTGGCAGTCAAGCAAGAGTCCTAGGGGCTCTATCAACGTGTAATAGCGACCTATTAGGTCACCTAAAGCAGTACACGATGATAAAGGTAAACCAGATAGTATACTATCATCTTGAGCAAGACTGTCCTACCGGGATAGGTCCTCCCTCAATCATTGCAATCACGTGTCTGTGATCCAATAATTGACTTTGAGGGCACTATCTCCAACAGTCTCTGGGTTGTTGGTGCAATGGTATTGTTTGTTCGGCCCAATTTGGATATGGTTTTATCAATTTTTCTGGGCTATTCGGGGGGTTATTTCGGATTTGATATTTTATAATATTATTTAAAGTTTACGGTGCATTACATTATATCTGGGACCGTGAATATCATTTGATCGGTAAATCTTGTCTAATTGCTATAGCCCTTTTAGACGGATTTGCGAACGTGACATTCACGTTGATGTTCTGTGTTGTGTTGTGATGTTGCGGATTTGTCGTAGTGGATAGCCTGGATGCAATGGTAGTACAGTTTGGTTATATTTGTACATTTGATATTGCGTGGCGAGCGTCCGACATGTGGACTGCCGTCACTGTCTGTTTGTATATTATTCTTTTGGGGCACGACCGGGTTGAGGTCGATATACTCGTTGTACATATTTTATTTTCTGTACTAGGATTACCCCACGGTGGAGTGCACAGATAGCCGGGTTCTAGAGGGCAACGAGCCCGCATCTCATGGCTTTGAGACGGAGGGGGCTTCACTCTAGAATTGGCGGGCTATTCGCCGCACTCGTAGGGGGTATAGGTTGACCCAAGGAGGGGTGCTCAAGTTACCGGATTCCGTGAAGTGCTGGGTGGTCCATTCACTTTGTTGAAGGAGGCTGCCTCGCTTCAGGTTTTGGCGGGTAACTTGCCGCACCCGTAGGGGTCTAGGATTTCATTGCACAGGCTATCTACACGACCAGGGGAACGTCGGGTTTCACTTGCGGCTCAAAAAAAACCCGGGGATCCCAGATTATCTGTATTGTTCTGTGATGCTTATTACTTTCTGTAATGTTGCATTTATCATGCCATGAGCGATTATTATATATTGATATATATATATATATACTAGTGGATGTTGTATATGTTTTACATCCGCGCTAGTCCAGTCCCCGCTCTGTCGTTAGTTAAGTAACCTAACGGGTGATGACGGGACCCAGTGGTGAATGTGGATGGCATATATGTACATCATATTTTCGTTCTTTATTGGTGTGATCAATTGATGGGACTGCATTGATTCGGATCAATGTAAGCTAAACAAACCTGTTTGATGTTGTTAGAACAATTTTTCAAAAAGCTGTTATTATAAGGACGTTCTCTTTTGTTTTGCACATTGGTATTCGGTTATGAATATCCTGCACCTCATTCGACGAGGCAAGGGCCGAGATCCCTTCATCGGGAGTGACCCCTTAGACAGAGGTTTGCGTCAGGGTAATAACTTCACTATAGTCGATTACTTTTTACTTTGCGTCGCGGTATTCAGTATGGAATATCCTGCAACTTATTCGATGAGGAAAGAGCCGAGATCCCTTCACCGGGAGTAACCTCTTTAGCAAAAGTTTTCGTTACTATATATTTGTAAAACCACTCGGTTCCTTCAACGATATCAAGTTCATTACATTAAATTTTTTTTGCCGAAAACCAGCCGTAGCCCTCCGTCATTTCAGATTAGTATTACTTAGTATTTGTGCTGCGTTTGTTGACTCCGTCAAGACGTAGTGTACGGTAGCTGAGTGGTGCTTGTTTGTAGCATGGATATGAGATTGGTTAGGACAGTCGTACGGCCTTGTTGACTCCGTCAAGGGCTCGTGCGGGTGGGTTTAATGCAATCAGGATAATGACGAGTTGAACTTGACTATGACTTTTTGATTTGTTGACTCCGTCAAGGTCATTTGGGTCCTAGGGGTAAATATCACATCGGGAGTTTCAAACATACAGGAAACTTGCCAGATACGCGCATACCTTCTGGAGTGTGATAACGTAAGTGGATTCCATCACGTTATCATGCGATGATAGTTAGATCCCAATTCCCACTGATGAGTTGGTTTACTCCTCGGGTGATCCCGACTAATTCTTATTTCAGGTTTGGAGGAGAATTTGAGATTACAGTGGGAGGTTTCCTGATAAGATAAAGTAATAACCATTCTGATCTAGGTTAGAGTGCACGCAGAGTGTTTCTTTTCTCTCTCTCTTTCTCTTTGGCAGCGACCATGGCCCGACCCTAGATTATGACTCATTGACCAAGTTAACCGAAGCTTCTTAAAACACTGGCTTTTGAATTGTCTGAGTGTCATACCTCATTGCCACTCCTGCTTTTACCCTTTTTCTCTGGAACATTTCGTATCACTATGAACGTCCACTTCCATTGGATAAAACCATCGTATGGTTATATACGAACTCGAAGGAACTTGTTCCAGATTCGAGGATGGTTTCCTGTTCTGGAGAAAATGAATAGGAATTTTCAGTTGTCTTTTCCTTTTACCTTCTCTCAGGTTGCGAGTGCTCCTTGGATTAGGACGGTACACCTATTACGCTAATTGGATAGTCTTCTTCCAAACCTTAGGTAGGTGACGAACGGTAGGGAATGAAGAAAACCAATTAGCCTAACGATGGTGTACAGAAGGTAATAAGTTAAGAAAAATAAAGGGATTAGAAAGAGGGCAAAGTAAACTGCGACTGCTATTCATGACCAAACCAAGTATTTCATCGCCACTCCTACTTCACCTTTGTATTTCTCCAGGACACCTCGTATCACTACGAAGATCCACAGTTATTTGGATACTCCATCGTATAGTTATATACGAACTCGAAGGGACTTGTTCCAGTTCGAGGATGGATTCTGGTTCAGAAGAAATAGGAATAAGGTTTATTCAGATGTATTTTATCTTTACCTTCTCTCACGTTGCGAGTGCTCCTAGGATTGGGGAGTACACACATTATGCTTATTGGATAGTCTTCTTCCAAACCATAGGCTGGTGCCAAACAGTAGGGAAGGAAGAAAACCATTTAGCCTAAAGGTGGTGTACAGAAGGTAATGACTAAAGACATATAAAGGGATTTGGAGAAATGGCAAAGAAATATACAGTTACAGTTGTGAATCTGATAATAGAAGAGGCATTACTAGGAATACCCGGATACCCCTTCGAAACATTTACATGTTTCAGTTTCATTGTGTATTGTTAAAAGAAAACTGATTTCCTAATTAGCCCTTGCTCCAGGGTATGTATTTACCAGGTTTGATTCTCATATCTGTATGGTTTTACAGATGATGAGTGGGAGTAAGTTATTGGGAATTGGGTGATCATCCTCATTATATCGGGATTCGTTGTAATTGGTGATATTTGAGGAAATCGCCTGGGTTATTTGCCGGACAGCAAATATTTGGTTTTGAATATCCGTTGTTATGCACCAATTTCAAATTGATATATCTGTACGTTTATTTTTATAAAGTGGGATATAACTTTTTGAAATTATGTCCATGACATTTACCTATATCAGTGGATGGTTAGGTAAGGAGCATTCAACAGCTGTGTAATTCTTCATAACCATAGTACAGTTTTCAACCTACGACGCACAGGGTATGAGTTATTAAACTCAGCGAACTTATACAAAGTATTGTATGTTTTCCAGTATCCATTAGGACAGAGGGGTTGGTCCTCGTACTATATTCTGTTTACTTATGACTTCTCTAGTTTTAGACAAGTGTTTCGTAGAAATGCAAGGTCTAAGTTTTGAGAAGTTATAGGTATAAGAATAAAGTAAAGAACCAACTGTTGCAAGTATCAGGACTCTTCAAGGTGATCGAAGATGTAGATGATTGTATCCGGTATTCAGTTGATAGTAATGTTTTTGAGAAACTTGTTTCTCTTTCAGGTTACTCATATCTGGATGCATTTCTAAGTTGAGTAACGCTGATCGGCCTCCTTCCATTTAGTTGACATGCACTGGAGACAGCTGCATGATTTGAATCCGGCTCCAATTAAATCAGTGCCTCTGTTTCTATATTAGATATAGAATGGCTCATATATTAACGATGTTAAGGTATATGGAGTTGTCCGGCTTATGGTTAAAACCAGACTCTGGATAACTCAAAGCACGTTTCTGTAATGGCTGTTTGTGGGTTGACCCGGGCTATGACGAGGGTTGACTTTCTACCATCTGGAAGATCAATAGTGATATTGTTCTTGACTCGCCACAGTTTTGATAAAAATGGATATTTTCAGAAAACAGTTGTGGGAGTATGGTAGAACTGGAAGTGATTCCAGAACCACAAACGATTACTGGAAATTTGATAAGAACCTAAAGATTCAATCAGGTTTGACATTCTATTGACCACTCCGCAGATATGGTGGGTAACCTCAGGCACTCGAGGGGTATTTCGGTATGCTCAAAGACGGTGACAGGGAGGTTCTTGTTTACCCAGACTTGACACTACTGTTGTTCCAGACTATGAGACCCGGCAGGAGGATGAGTATAGCGTCGTTTTAAACTAGCTTTAGAAGTGCACGTGTATATGACTCTGCCAGAGGGTTGTCGTAGTCAGTGGGAGCAGCAGAAGCATAGTGGACAAGTAGCTTATGTCTATTTATGGACTAAAGCAGATATAGCGGAGATAGATCATCTATTTCTGATGTGACAGTCATAGGTTTGACTTCATCAGAATAGGGGATGGATCTGTTAAGAAGGTAGTAGGGTATGATGTCCTGATATTTGGATGACATACACAGAGTAGGAAGTGAAATTCCTATACTACGATCGGTTATACTTTGGTTGTCACACAGTGGTTTCTCCACATAGGATATAGATATAATATCAGACATTCTGGTTACTAGATCTATGGTTTTAGATCTAGATTTGGGTAGTTTCCCAAGCTGGGTACTTAGACAGTATTCTAAAGGTGTTTTAGAATGGACGACTCCTGGCATGGTGGTGTACCTGCAGGTGATGGAGTCACCCTCTCCAAAGGTGTCTTACAGACTAAAGGGAAGAGGGATGCGCATGATTGGCACATCACTTGCTTAGGCAATTGAGTCGATCATGAGATGTCAAGTACCACACCAGATGTTGTTTTTGCACTAGCTGCAATAAGTTGATATTAATCCAATCCTGGAGAAACATTCGGAAGCAGTTTTAGAACATAAGTGGATGTTCTAGGGATATGATAACGACAGCCTCCTTCAGGAGACGGTTATCATTCCAGGCTTCCAAGGTGACCTGGATGACAGAGTGACTGTCAGAGTTATAGTTTTCCCTCTGACGAGGGGCAGTAGTTTGGACAGGAGGTCCAAGCGAATACTAAGGGAGGCATGGCGCAGGATACTGATTAAGTTCAGTTGACGATACCGTCTAAGAAGTTTGGATTTGGAGTTCATTTATGAACTAGGTCCCATCAGATATCCAGACATATTCTAAGACAAGTATTGCTCATTTCGGGAGATGGCTTTCTCCGCGAACTTGAGATAAAGAGAGACATAGAAAGAAACATCAGGGCGGATCCACTCACTGAGGCTATTTCTCGAACGCAATAGTTTCACAAACGGGCTTTGTGAGACTGATCAGTAGAGGAGTTGGGTGTTCGGTATCACACGGGCTGTGAGTATGCGACATCGCAATAATTAGCCTTGAGTGCAAGTGGAAGATTGTTGGATATAGTGCCCTCAAAGTCAATTATTGGATCGCAGGCATGTGATTACAATGATTGAGGGAGGACCTATGCCTGTAGGATAATCTTACTCAAGATGATAGTATGCTATCTGGTTTATCTTTATCATCGTGTACAGCTTTAGGTGATATTACAGATCACTATTACGCGTTAATAGAACCCTTGGGATTCTTGCTTGACTACCAGCAGTATGATGGCGATCATATACGTGAGAGTTGGGTAGTCTATAAGCACATCCTTAAAGTGGTCCCTAGTCGTGGGAGTTTCGAGACTGGGTATCGACACTCCATTAGTAGACTAGTGTATACAGTCGAGACCCCGACGAGGGGCGGTGGCCGGTCTCACAAGCCATTGGTGTCAGTTGGATCACCTAAGATGTATACAGGTGCTCATTGGGTTATGAGTACACCAAACAGAACTCGCCGGGAACATGCTAGTTGGTATTATACCTGACGTCAGATAGTAGTTCCCTGGTGACATGTGTACAGGTTAGTCTATCGACCTGAGATCGTCATTTGCCTCGTGTGAGTTCCCACTGTGCTTTGATTACTACCCTACCACGGCTCAAAGGAGTCGTGCAAACAGGTTTTAGTTGGTACAGTCCCGAGCCACATGTAGGCAGTGAGCGGATCGGCAGGGGTTTCGTCTCTCCCGGTATTGGGGGTGAGATCGCGCTGTGTCTAGGAGAGCCATTACATGAAGTCCTTGGCCAAGGCAGGAGATTTACTGGTAGGTATTCCAGTAGTATCTCAAGGTGTTCTGGGCTACACTCCGACACGACTTGTACCGCTTTTGGGGGTCTGACTTTTACCAACCCCCTAGGCCCGACATGCGATACTCATAGACGAACGGACCGGATTGTACGGATATTGTCATTGACAGGCTCAGCAGGGTGTTAGGATGAGTTCGCTCATCGACCTCCCTTTTGGTCAATACCTGGTAGCCCGTTACGTACGGGTAGTACCACTGACGTGCTAGTGGTTAAATCCACAGCCAAAGTATTGACGAGTCTTTAGAGTCCCCCACAGACAGTTTCTCAAGTTTCGGGCGAAACGTTGTAGAGGCCGTATGGTATTATGGCAGGGTTCGATCATATACGTGCAGTCATGCACGGATCATGATCGGACGGATCATACTAGTGGGCTTTGGTTTAAGCCGGATCCTAGTATTAGATTTGTTGGATTACTTTAGTCTCATTGCGTTTGCATTCAGTCGGAATGCGGATGCAGGTATGTATATACAGGTGAGGGGTATCCTTATGATCTGTCACGAGTTTACTTTAGATGTTTTCATATCTTTTTGTTGGACCAAACATTTGGATTAATGTTTGGATGGTGGAAATTGTGAGTGGAAGTGATGATTTAGTGCATTAAATGTGACATGTGCTTCATTGGTGACTCATGGTCTCTTTTCTTGTGCTGTGTTAATTTATTTGATTGATTGTTGTGTTGAAATGAGAGGTAGAAAGAGAGAGGGCAGCCATATGAGTGGGGCTAGCTCTTGGGATTTTTAGGTTTGCTCTCATTTTCTCATTCCAACACAAGAGAAAGAAAAAGCTTCTTCTTCTTCTTCTTCCTCTAGCTCACCATTTCCACTAATGGCATCATCTTCAAGCTCCATCCATACACTCTCATGCGTTGAGAATCAATGGATGCTTGAGATAAAGTGATCACACGCATTCTCTACTTCATCTTGGACACGTTGGCTAGCAAACTTCGTGTCCGAGTTGCTTCGGTTCGAAGAGGGAGCCCGTAAAAGGATTCATCGATGTGGTGCTCTTTCCGACGAGGAGATTGGAGATCAAGCGAGATCGGAGATACCGCAAGGAGCTAAAGATGGTGACTAAAGACCGAAGGACACGGATCGATCGGTATAGCCTTTCTAACCTTCTTGTAGATTGCTAGTTTAATATTAATGGTTCGATCCGGGTTATAATATACATTAGCGCCAGTTTCAAGTTTAGAAAAAGTTTTTGTTTCCGCATTTTGGTCTCGGATTGACGGCCGGGACGCTACCGTGGACTTACAATATACTGAAAAATTTTGACCGAAATGTCCTAGTTAGAGGTTTCGGCCGAAATTTTTTTACATGTGGGCCCCGCAACAATTTTCCTTCTGTTCATCACGATCTTCTCTCCCTATAAATTTGTCTCGAGTCATAAAACTAAACTGAGAATTCTGCAGAATCAATTCTAATAAAACTAAATTAAACTAAACTAAATTAACTTAAATTAAAAATAATTAAAATACTACGCCTCCCCGGCAACGGCGCTAGAAACTTGATTTAGATTTTATTAGTCTCCAAATTAAACCGTAAGTATATAGCTATATCGCGGTAGTACTTAAGGATCGTTCCCACGAAGAGGTGTGCTTAATTAATTTTAATTAAGTTTCAAAAAGTTGTTGTTTTTAATATCCAAAATTTAAAAGTGCAAAATAAAATACATGTTGGTTTTTCATAATAGAAAAATCTTGGGTTTTTATTTGCTTTATTTTGATAGTTAGTTTAAATGATTTATCTTCTTTCCTAATCTAGTTTTAATATTTTATATATCTATTAATGATATAAAAGTATAGGTTATATTAATAATTAAATACAGCCTATCAATTATATGAAAGCATCTAGTAATATATTAAAACCCTATTTCTAGTTAATTAGAAGTAACCTAGTTTTAATTTTCAATAAATATTTGTAGGTGATCTACATTTACTATCTTATCGATTAATTTAGATATCTTTTAACTAGCTAAGTTGAATATCTTGTGATTAAATTATTTTCTTATCTTTCCTAATTAAATTTCTAGTTTGTCAAAGTTCTCTTAATCTAATTAGATTAATGGTGTTATCACCCTTCTGTAATCTTATTCTAAATGTCAGCTTTCATTAGGAGATTAGTTTATTAGAAGAAAACTATTAAGATTATAAAATTAAACTCAAGACATTCATATTATAAATATAGAAAAGAAAACATAAGAAATTATCCAGCCATAAAAATAATTTCAAATAAAAACTTAGAAAAAGATTAGTTACACATGATATAATAAAAACTAAATCTTTATTAAAATTCATAAGAAAACTTACAAATTACTCGATCTCTTCTCCTTGAAAATCCATAAATTTGAAGCTTACGGAAGAGATATCTAAACCTAGACTATACAGATCTTTTTATAGTACTTCGAGATAATTGAAACAAACTTTACAAGATAAACAGAGAAATCAAATTTTTCCTTAAAAAATCATGTCTCCTGATTCTAAAAAATTTTGGCTGAATCTGTCATACATCCAATATCAGCCGAACTTGTATGGAATTTGGGCCTCAAATTTTTTGTGATGATTCGTCTCGTCGAGATCTTTCCAAAATATCTAAGAACTTTGAAATCGGATTTACGGTTTTCGAGATATGATCGCTTTAAGTCTGCTTTGATATCGGGCCTTTATACTGAATTGGGCTTGGATCTTTTATATTATTTTGACTCCATTCAAATATATTTTTTATAATTTGATATCTTTTGCGCTTTTGCTCCATATGAACTTGTTTTGCACGTAAAATGCATGTGTTAGTCACTTTTCTTCTCTTTTGCACTTTAGCCCCTGTCACCTACAAATATCATAAAATACCTACGTGCAGCATTAAATATGATATGATAAAAATAAATATGGATATAAAATATTCATTAAAATACATCAATCAGTATGTCCACCGGATTCACCTTAGTATCGATTTTGATCAAATCGATCTCCTTTTCAGCCCATTCCCTTATATTGTGATACCGCACGTCGATGTGCTTAGCTCAACCGTTTTATACCTGATTCTTCGTCAAGTGAATGGTGCTTTGACTGTCACAAAATAAATGAACTGACCCCTTATCGAATCCGAACTCGCCAACTAAATTCTTTAACTACAAGGCTTCCTTCGATGCTTCCACTACTGCCATGTATTCTGCCTTTGTCGTTGATAGCGTCACGGTATCCTGAAGTATCGACTTCCAACTGATTGGAGATTCTGCAACTGTATATATAGCCTGTAGTAGATCTTATCTTGTCCAAGTCACCAGCATAATCCGCATCTATGTATCCTTACAACTGGCTCGATTTATCTTCTGACTTGTGAAAAAGTAAAGAGAGATCTTTAGTTCCTTTTAGATATTGAAATATCCACTTTACATCTTCACAGTGGAGCTTTCCTGGATTTGATATGTACCGACTAACCAGACTTACCGCATAGGATTTATTTGGATGTGTGTATACCATAGCGTACATTAGTGATCCCACCGCGCTCGCATATGGTACTCGAGATATCTTTTCCTTCTCCTCCGTTGATTTTGGACACTTATTGGAGGATAGCTTGAAATGACCGGCGATAGGGGTACTCACCTGTCTTGAGTCTTTCATGTTGAATCTCTCCAACATCTTCTCAATATACCTTCTTCGGGATAACCAAAACTTTTCAACCTTCCTGTCTCGAAAAATCTCCATCCCAAGAATTTTCTTTGCTTTACATAAATCCTTCATGTCGAATTATACACTTAATGAAACTTTGAGCATCTTTATTTCTGCCATTCTCTTAGCAACAATCAACATGTCATCAACATATAGGAGTAGATATATCGATGAGCTATTCTTAAGCCGCTTCGAGTACACGCAGCTTCATACTCACATCGAGAGTAGTTGGTATTCTTCATAAAAGAATCGAAGCGCTTATACCACTGCCTAAGAGACTGCTTCAACCCATATAGAGACCGCTTAAGTTCACATACATGATCCTCTTTGTCGGGCTCCACAAATCCTTCAAGTTTCTTCCTGAAAATTGTATCTTCCAACTAACCATGCAGAAAAACCGTTTTCATGTCCATTTGCTCCAACTCTAAATAATGAAGTTCTACCTTTGCTAACAAAACTCGAATATATGTATGCATGATTACAGGCGGGAAAATCTCGTTGTAGTCAAACCCCTCCTTTTGAGAAAAACCTTTCGCAACTAACCTTGCCTTGTATTGCACATTATCCTTTTTCCTGAATACCCACTTCCAGCCAATAGCTCTTTTTCCTTTCGGTGGCTTAATCAGCTTCTACGTTTCGTTCTTTTGAAATGACTCCATCTTTTCTATCATCGAAACAATCCATCGATCCTTATCCTCTTACCCAATGGCCTCCTAATAAGAGGTAGGATCATCGCTTTCGGTGACTGGAGCAAATGCGACCATATTTTCGAAACCATACCTGACTGATGCCTTATATGTACGTGATGATCTCCTTAAGTTCATTGTTTATGGGTCCTGCTGGGATTGGTTCTCACCATCTGTCTTCGAATTTTTCCCGTCCACTTCTACATCTGTTACGCCCCGCTTTCCAAAATACGCGATTACGGGAATGCGACAAAACTAATCATGCTACCTGCGGTAAGGAAACATCCTTCCATAGTCATATTACAGCTGTCAATCAGTAATTAAGAACAATATTAAATATAACTAACTGCCACATGTCTACTATGCCACAATAAACAATAACGATATCCAATGATCAAGAGTCAATAAAAATCAATAGTCAATAGCGGAAGAAATTAAAGAAATGATCAAGTATCAAGGAAAATAAGAACAATAACCAATACTTGTCCCTTATAGGATCACAACGCTAAACTAATAAAACAGTCACTATGATAAATAAACCTAAGGCATAATAGATAGATCCATAGCAATATCCTTTACTGCTCAGCAAGCTTCTCACATTACTCTTTGGCTTCCTGTGCTAAAACTAAAGTATCTGTGTCATGCAAAACCCAGACGTCAGCGGGTCATAGATAATATCATAAGGAATATGGCCGGAAACAATGTTAAATGAGCAGGTAATATATATTATGGTGATGTATCATGTGAGTGAACAATGAATTGTGTCAATATAAAGCGATAAACAATCATGATATAATCAATGCAATCATGTCGTGTGACTCCTATGGGTCCATATCACTAAGTTATTTAAACTACAGGTATTTAAAACCAATTAAATCAATCCTCGTCATAACTTAACAGTATATATCCCGTTCTTTCTCCACGGGACCACGGTACAATATAACTTGTTCTTTCCCCATGAGACCATGGTACAATATCAATCAACAATGGTATTTCATTCTTTTCCCGATGGAATCATAGTACAATAATATTCTCTTGAATTACGTTTCAGTTACATTCTTGATTTCCCCATTTTCCCAATTTCAATTCATGTCAAAATCAATATTGTGTACTCCTAATACCAATGCTACAACAATTAATGCATATACATGTCTTACCAATCGTTACCATTGAGCCAATCAATCAATAACAATAGATTGTTTGCATTTCAGTAAATATCACAATCAGATGCGGAAACATGGTAATAATAGTCAGTCAATCACAATTCTAAGAAAACAATCAATTACATGGTAATCTAGAAATATCGTAACCATAACAATTTCATGATCAAATTTATACTCATTAAACATGAATAGTGAGACATTCAATCATATAAATATCATAAATTAGGTCAATTATATATTCAGTTAGTGCATCGCGTGTTCGTGAAACAGTATAACATGTCAAGTTCATATCGGGTTTGAATATCAGGTTTCAGTTCAATTGAGATTTTCTATTTCGGGGACCTTTTTGGGGGTCATATCCTTAATATTATAAAATATGATAAACATGAAATTTGTAGATCTCGAAGAGATCTTTCCAAAGAGTCCAACAACATTGAAATCGAATGATCAAGATGAAAGTTATGATAGTTTTATGGTGACGGTTCTTTTCAGTAAACTTGAGCCGGCTCAAACATGCCTGCAACGAATGTTTATTTTCTATGTTGCTATGAGACGGCTCAGGGTTGTTCTTGTTGGAGATAGTGCCCTCAGAGTCAATTATTGGATCACAGGCACGTGATTGCAATGATTGAGGGAGGACCTATCCCGGTAGGACAGTCTTACTCGAGATGATAGTATGCTATCTGGTTTATCTTTATCATCGTGTACTGCTTTAGGTGACCTGACAGGTCGCTATTACACGCTGATAGAACCCCTAGGATTCTTGCTTGACTGCCGGCAGTATGATGGCGATCATATACGTGAGAGCTGGTGGTCTATAAGCATATCCTTAAAAGGTCCCTAGTCGTGGGAGTTTCGAGACAGGGCATCGATTCTCCAGAGTAGACTAGTGTATACAGTCGAGACCCCGACGAGGGGCGGTGGCCGGTCTCACAAGCCACTAGTGTCAGTTGGTTCACCTAAGATGTATACAGGTGCTCATTGGGTTATGAGTACACCGGACAGGACTCGCCGGGAACCTTCCAGTTGGGATTATACCAGACGTCAGATAGCAGTTCCCTGGTGACTTGTGTACAGGTTAGTTCATTGACCTGGGGATCGTCATTTGTCTCGTGTGAGTTCCCACTGTACTTTGATTACTACCCTACCACGACTCAAAGGAGTCGTGCAAACAGGTTTTAGTTGGGTACAGTCCCGAGCCATATGGAGGCAGTGAGCGGATCTTCAGGGGTTCGTCTCTCCCGGTATTGGGGGTGAGGTCGCGCTGTGTCTAGGAGAGCCATTACGCAAAGCCCTCGGCCGAGGCAGGAGATTTACTGGTAGGTATTCCAGTAGTATCTCAGGGCGTTCTGGGCTACACTCCGACACGACTTGTACCGCTTTTGGGGGTCTGACTTTTACCAACCCCCTAGGCCCGACATGCGATGCTCATAGACGAACGGACCGGACTGTACGGATATTGTCACTGACAGGCTCAGTAGGGTGTCAGGATGAGTTCGCTCATCGACGTCCCTTTTGGTCAATAGCTGGTGGCCCGTCACGTATTGGCTAATACCTCTGACGTGCTAGTGGTTAAATCCACAGCCATAGTATTGACGAGTCTTTAGAGTCCACCACACTTACAGTTACTCAAGCTTTCGGGCGAAACGCTGTAGAGGCCGTATGGAGATATGGCAGGGTCTGATCAGATACGTGCGGTATTGCACGGATCAGGATCGGACGGTTAGTACTAGTGGCCGTATGGTTATATGGCAAGGTTCGATCAGATACGTGCGGTATTGCACGGATCAGGATCGAACGGATATTACTAGCCGGCTTTGGTTTAAGTCGGATCCTAGTATAGTACTGTGTAGATTTTGTCTCATTGCATTTGTATCCGGACGGAATACAGATGCGGGTGTGTATGCACAGTATCGGGGTTTTCCTGTAATTTATTACGGGACCAGTTTTCTGGAGTTGCCAGTTTGCATTCCGTTCCGGCCGGTTTTCCTTTGTTCTTTCCCGGCCGGACTTTTCCGATGGAGGGGGTTATTTGCAAGTTTGCAGATAACAATTGTGGAGGGAGTTTCTTGCAAATGTTTTAATTATGAAAGCATCTTTTTTATTCCTTTCTTTTCTATCATCATTTCTTGTAAAAGGTGATTAGGATTGATTTGTGCTTGATGTGAGATTGTGATGATGGTGTTAGGATATGGTCACCCTCTCTCTTTTCCTACACTCACCTCCCTCTTGCTTATGTAATTCCTTCCTCCACCATTCTCTTTTTGATATGGTTGAAGACATTTGAGAGAGAAGAAGAAGAGAGCTTCATTCTTGAGAGTTTCATTCTTGATCTCATTTTCATGCTAGAAAAATGCAAGCACCATTTTTCTAATCTTGATTCCTCCATCATCTTCAAAGGCAACTACATAAACTCCAAGAGATAAAGTTTCTACACTACATTCTACAGCATTTCTTGGGCATGTCGACTTGCCGGCTTCATGCTCGAGTTGCCTCGGTATTGAGGCGGGAGCCCGTAAAAGACGCAGGCGATGTGGTGCCCTTCCGGCGAGGAGGCGACGATGTGGAGACAAGACTTTCCGCGGGAGATCGGGACGATGACGAGAAGGCCGGAGGACTCGGATCACTCGGTATACTTCTCTTCCCATCTCTTGTTAGCTAGCATTAGGTTAATGGTTACGATCCGGGTTTTCATTGTCCGCGGTAGCGCCAGTTTCCAAGTAAGGAAAATTTTTGATTCCGCATTTTGGCCTCGGATAGACGGCCGGGGCGCTGCCGTGGCGCAACATGGTATCAGAGACACGCCATTAACCTTGCCTAGCTTGTTCTAATGTGTTTTGCATTTCCGATCGACCAAAATTCCAAAATCTACAATTTTCCTCACATCAGTTTTCTGTTGAATTTTTTCTTGCTCAAAAAATTTTTCAGGTTGTAGAAAACTGATGTACAAGAAATTCTAAGAATACTGGAAAAGTTCGACACAGTGACTCGACCACTGAAGTGCGGAACCGCGGCCAAACCCACCATTGGGCCGCGGTTCCGCCGCACATTGGTGTCCTCACTGCATCCAATTTTTCCAGTGGGCTTGTGGGCTGATTTTGGGGGTTTTGGAATATTAAATTTGGGCCCAGAATCTCTGTGAGTGCTACAGTATTGCTTGGGGGCCCACTTGTTAATTGTTTGATCGATCGGATATTTTTAACACATTATTTCACAGTATTTACATTATATCTGCGACCGTGAATGTCACTTGATCGGTAAATCCCGTCTAACTGCTATAGCCCGGTTAGACGGATTTGCGAACGTGACTTTCACGTTGATGTTCTATGTTTATGCTGTGTTGTTGCGGATCGGTCGTGGGGGATAGCCTGGATGCAATGCTAGTACAGTTTTGTTGTTTTATGTACATTTGATATTGCAGGGCGAGCGTCCGACATGTGGACTGCCGTCACTGCCTGTTTGTATTATTCTTTTAGGGCACGACCTGGTTGCGGTCGATGTACCCGGTGTATGTATATTTTACTTTCTGTACTAGGATTACCCCGTGGAGGGGTGCACGGATAGCCGGGTTCTAGAGGGCAACGGGCCCGCATCTCATGGCATTGAGACGGAGGGGGCTTCACTCTAGGATTGGCGGGCTATTCGCCGCACTCGTAGGGGGTACAGCTTGACCCAGGAGGGGTGCCCAAGTTACCGGATTCCGTGAAGTGCTGGGTGGTCCATTCACGGTGCTGGAGGGGACTGCCTCTCTTCAGGTCTTGGCGGGTGACTTGCCGCGCCCGTAGGGGTCTAGGATTTCATTGCACAGGCTATCCACACGACCAGGGGAACGTCGGGTTTCAGCAGCGGCTCTGTGAAACCCGGGGATCCCAGATATCTGTTTTGTTCTGTGATGCTGTACATTTCTGTGATGTTGCATTTTATCACGCCTTGAGCGAAATATAATATATTGGTATATATATTAATAGATGTTGTATATGTTTTACATCCGCGCTAGTCCAGTCTCCGCTCTGTCGTTAGTTAGCTAACCTAACGGGTAATGACGGGACCCAGTGGCGAATGCGGATGGCATATACGTACATCAGTATATTTTCGTTCTTTGTGGTGTGATCAATTGATGGGACTGCGTTGATTCGGATCAATGCAAGATAAACAAACCTAATCTGATGTTGTTGGAACATTTTTCAAAAAGCTGTTATTGCAAGGACGTTCACTTTTGTTTTGCATCGTGGTATTCATTTGGAATATCCTGCTCCTCAGTCGACGAGGCAAGGGCCGAGATCCCTTCACCGGGAGTGACCCCTTGGACAGAAGTTTGCGTCAGGGCATTAACTTCACTATAGCCGATTATTTTTGCTTTGCATCGTGGTATTCAGTTGGAATATTCTGCACCTCATTCTATGGGGAAAGAGCCGAGATCCCTTCACCGGGAGTGACCTCTTTAGTAAAGGTTTTCGTCACTATATTTTTATAAAAGGCTATGCAGTTCTTTCAACGATATCAAGTTCATTACGTTAAAAGTTTTTCGCCAAAACCTAGACGTAGCCCTCCGTCATTTCTTACAAGTGTTACTTAGTATTCGTGCTGCGTTTGTTGACTGTGTCAAGGCGTAGTGTGCAGTAGCTAAGTAGTGTTTGTTTGTAGCATATTAATGGGATTGGTTAGGACAGTCGTGCGGCCTTGTTGACTGTGTCAAGGGCTCGTACGGATGGGTTTAATGCAATTCAGGATAATGACGGGTTGAACTTGACTAGGACTCTTTGATTTGTTGACTGTGTCAAGGTCACTTGGGTCCTAGGGGTAAAAATCACATCGGGAGTTTCAAAAGAACTGAAACTTGCCAGGCATGCGCATACCTTCTGGAGTGTGGTGACTTGAGTGGATTCCGTCAAGTTATCATGCGATGATAGTTGGATCCCGATTCCCACTGATGAGTTGGTTTACTCCTCGGGTGATCCCGACTAATTCTTCTTTCAGGTTTGGAGGAGAATTTGAGGTACAGTGGGAGGTTTCCAGATTAGACAAAGTGATAACCATTCTGATCTAGGTTAGAGTGCACGCTGAGTGTTTCTTTTCTCTCTCTCTTTGGCAGCGACCATTGACCCGACCCTGGACTATGACTCAGTGACCAAGTTGACCGAACCTTCTTAACACTGGCTTTTGGATTGTCAGAGTTGCAAACCTCATTGCCACTCCTGCTTTTACCCTTTTCTCCAGGACACCCCATATTACTACGAACGTCCACTTCCATTGGACAAAACCATCGTGTGGTTATATACGAACTCGAAGGACTTCGAGGATGGTTTCTGGTTCTGGAGAAAACGAATAGGATTATTCAGTTGTCTTTTCTTTTCACCTTCTCTCATTACGAGTACCCCTTGGTTTAGGAGATAGTACACCTATTACGCAAATTGGATAGTCTTCTTCCAAACCTTAGGCTGGTGCCGACCGGTAGGGAATGAAGAAAACCAATTAGCATAACGATGGTGTGCAGAAGGTATTAAGTTAAGACAAAGCAAGGGATTAGTAAGAGGGCAAAGTAAAATGTTACTGCTATTCACGATCAAACCAAGTATTTCTTCGCCGATCCTAAATCACCTTTGTATTTCTCCAGGACACTCCGTATCACTACGAAGATCCACAGTTTATTTGGATACTCCATCGTATGGTTATATACGAACTCGAAAGGAACTTGTTCCAGTTCGGGGATGGATTCTGGTTCAGGAGAAATAGGAATAAGGTTTATTCGGTTGTCTTTTATCTTCACCTTCTCTCGCTTTGCGAGTGCTCCTAGGATTAGGACAGTACACCTTTTATGCTTATTGGATAGTCTTCTTCCAAACCATAGGCTAGTGCCGAACGGTAGGGAAGGAAGAAAACCATTTGGCCTAAGGGGTGTGCAGAAGGTAATGACTAAAGACATATAAAGGGATTTGGAGAGGTGGCAAAGAATTATACGGTTATAGTTGTGAATCTGGATAATGGAAGAGGCATTACTAAGAATACCAGGATACCCCATCGAAACATTTCAATGTTTCAGTACAGCTGTGTACTGTTAAAAGAAAACTGATTTCCCGATTTGACACTTGCTCCAGGGTATGTATTTACCAGGTTTGATTCTCACATCTGTATGGTTTTACAGATGATGAGTGGGAGTAAGTTATTGGGAATAGGGTGATCATCCTCATTATATCGGGATTCGTTGTAATCGGTGATATTTGAGGAGATCATCTGGGCTGTTTGCTGGTCAGCAAATATTTGGTTTTGAATATCCGCTGTTGTGCACCAATTTCAAATTGATATATCTGTACGTCTATTTTCATAGAGTGAGATATACATTTTGATATTATGTCGATGACATTTACCTATATCAGTGGATGGTTAGGTAAGGAGCATCAAACAGCGGTGTAATTCTTCTTAGCCATAAGTACAGTTTTCAACCTACGACGCACAGTAAAAGAGTTGTTAGACTCAGCGGACTTGTACAGAGTATTGTATGTTGTCCAGTGTCCATTAGGACAGAGGGGTTGGTCCTCATACTATATTCTGTTTACTTTTAACTTCTCTAGTTCTTAGACATGTGTTTCATAGGAACACAGGGTCTAAGTTTTAAGGAGTTATAGGTATTTGAATAGAGTAGAGAACCAGGTGTAGCAAGTATCGGGATTCTTCAAAGTGATCGAAGATGTAGATACTTGTGTATGGTATTCAGTTGATAGTAATGATAAAGAGAAATTGCTTCTCTTTCAGGTTACTCATAATTTGAAGCATTCCTAAGTTGAGTAACGCTGATCGGCCTCCTTCCATTTAGTTTACATGCACTGGAGATAGCTGCATGATTTGAATCTGGTTCAATTGAATCAGTGCCTCTGGTTCTATATTGGATATAGAACAGTTCATATCTTAACGATGTTAAGGTACGGGGAGTTGTCCGGCTTATGCTTAAAACCAGACACTGGACAACTCAAGGCACGTTTCTGTAATGGTTGTTTGCGGGTTGACCCAGGCTATGACGAGGGTTGACTTTCTACCATCTGGAAGATCAATAGAGATATTGTTCTTGACTCGCCACATTTTTAAAAGAAATGGATTTTTAGAAAACAGTAGTGGGAGTATGGTAGAACTGGAAGTGATTCCAGAACCGCAAACGATTACTGAAGATTTGATAAGGAACCTAAAGATTCAATCTGGTTTGACATTCCATTGGCCACTCCGCAGATACGGTGGGTAACTTCAGGCACCCGAGAGGTACTCCGGTAGCCTCAAGGACGGTGACAGGGAAGTTCTTGTTTACCCACACTTGCCATTGCTGTTGTTCCAGGCCGCGAGACCCGGCAGGAGGATGAGTATAGCGTCGTTCTGAACTAGCTTCAGAAGTGTACGTGTATATGACTCTGCCAGAGGGTTGTCGTAGTCAGTGGGAGCAGCGGAAGCATTGGTGGACAGGTAGCTTATGTCTACTTATAGACTAAAGCAGATGTAGCGGAGATAGATCATCTATTTCTGACGTGACAGTCATAGGTTTGACTTCATCAGAATAGGGAATGGATCTGTTGAGAAGGTAGTAGGGTGTGATATCATGGTATTTGGATGACATACACATAGTAGGAAAAGAAACTCCTATACTACGATCGGTTATACTTTGGTCGTCACACAGGGGTTTCTCCACATGGGACTTGGACATAATATCTGACATACTGGTTACTAGATCTATGGTTTTAGATCTAGATTTGTGTGGTTTCCCAATCTGGGTACTTAGACAGCATTCTAAGAGTATTTAGAATGGACGACTCCTGACATGGTAGTGTACCTGCAGGTAATGGAGTCACCCTCTCTAAAGGTGTCTTACAGACTAAAGGGGAGAGGGATGCGCATGATTGGCAGATCACTTACTTAGGCAATTGAGTCAATCATGAGATGTCAAGTACCACACCAGATGTTGTTCTTGTACTAGATGCAATAAGTTGACATTGATCCAATCCTGGAGAAACAGTCGGAAGCAGTTTTAGAACATAAGTGGATGTTCTAGGGATATAATAACGACAGCCTCATTTGGGAGATAGTTATCATTCCAGGCTTCCAAGGTGACATGGACGACAAGGAGCTTGTCAGAGTTATAGTTTTCCTTCTGACGAGGGGCAGTATTTTGGACATGTGGTCCAAGGCAATACTGAGGGTGGCATGGCACAGGATACTGATTAAGTTCAGTTGACGATACAGTCTAAGAAGTTTGGATTTTGAGTTCATTTATGAGCTAGGTCCCATCAGACATCCAGACATTCTAAGACAGGTATTGCTCTTTTCGGGAGATGGCTTTCTCCGCGAACTTGAGATATAGAGAGACATAGAAAGAAACATCTTGCGGATCCACTCACTGAGGCTATTCCTCGAACGCAATAGTTTCGCAAACGGGTTTTGTGAGACTGACTAGTAGAGGAGTTGGGTGTTCGGTATCACACGGGCTGTGAGTATGCGACATCGTAATAATTAGCCTTGAGTGCAAGTGGGAGATTGTTGGAGATAGTGCCCTCAGAGTCAATTATTGGATCACAGGCACGTGATTGCAATGATTGAGGGAGGACCTATCCCGGTAGGACAGTCTTACTCGAGATGATAGTATGCTATCTGGTTTATCTTTATCATCGTGTACTGCTTTAGGTGACCTGACAGGTCGCTATTACACGCTGATAGAGCCCCTAGGATTCTTGCTTGACTGCCGGCAGTATGATGGCGATCATATACGTGAGAGCTGGTGGTCTATAAGCATATCCTTAAAAGGTCCCTAGTCGTGGGAGTTTCGAGACAGGGCATCGATTCTCCAGAGTAGACTAGTGTATACAGTCGAGACCCCGACGAGGGGCGGTGGCCGGTCTCACAAGCCACTGGTGTCAGTTGGTTCACCTAAGATGTATACAGGTGCTCATTGGGTTATGAGTACACCGGACAGGACTCGCCGGGAACCTTCCAGTTGGGATTATACCAGACGTCAGATAGCAGTTCCCTGGTGACATGTGTACAAGTTAGTTCATTGACCTGGGGATCGTCATTTGTCTCGTGTGAGTTCCCACTGTACTTTGATTACTACCCTACCACGACTCAAAGGAGTCGTGCAAACAGGTTTTAGTTGGGTACAGTCCCGAGCCACATGGAGGCAGTGAGCGGATCTTCAGGGGTTCGTCTCTCCCGGTATTGGGGGTGAGGTCGCGCTGTGTCTAGGAGAGCCATTACGCAAAGCCCTCGGCCGAGGCAGGAGATTTACTGGTAGGTATTCCAGTAGTATCTCAGGGCGTTCTGGGCTACACTCCGACACGACTTGTACCGCTTTTGGGGGTCTGACTTTTACCAACCCCCTAGGCCCGACATGCGATGCTCATAGACGGACGAACCGGACTGTACGGATATTGTCACTGACAGGCTCAGTAGGGTGTCAGGATGAGTTCGCTCATCGACGTCCCTTTTGGTCAATAGCTGGTGGCCCGTCACGTATTGGCTAATACCTCTGACGTGCTAGTGGTTAAATCCACAGCCATAGTATTGACGAGTCTTTAGAGTCCACCACACTTACAGTTACTCAAGCTTTCGGGCGAAACGCTGTAGAGGCCGTATGGAGATATGGCAGGGTCTGATCAGATACGTGCGGTATTGCACGGATCAGGATCGGACGGTTAGTACTAGTGGCCGTATGGTTATATGGCAAGGTTCGATCAGATACGTGCGGTATTGCACGGATCAGGATCGAACGGATATTACTAGCCGGCTTTGGTTTAAGTCGGATCCTAGTATAGTACTGTGTAGATTTTGTCTCATTGCATTTGTATCCGGACGGAATACAGATGCGGGTGTGTATGCACAGTATCGGGGTTTTCCTGTAATTTATTACGGGACCAGTTTTCTGGAGTTGCCAGTTTGCATTCCGTTCCGGCCGGTTTTCCTTTGTTCTTTCCCGGCCGGACTTTTCCGATGGAGGGGGTTATTTGCAAGTTTGCAGATAACAATTGTGGAGGGAGTTTCTTGCAAATGTTTTAATTATGAAAGCATCTTTTTTATTCCTTTCTTTTCTATCATCATTTCTTGTAAAAGGTGATTAGGATTGATTTGTGCTTGATGTGAGATTGTGATGATGGTGTTAGGATATGGTCACCCTCTCTCTTTTCCTACACTCACCTCCCTCTTGCTTATGTAATTCCTTCCTCCACCATTCTCTTTTTGATATGGTTGAAGACATTTGAGAGAGAAGAAGAAGAGAGCTTCATTCTTGAGAGTTTCATTCTTGATCTCATTTTCATGCTAGAAAAATGCAAGCACCATTTTTCTAATCTTGATTCCTCCATCATCTTCAAAGGCAACTACATAAACTCCAAGAGATAAAGTTTCTACACTACATTCTACAGCATTTCTTGGGCATGTCGACTTGCCGGCTTCATGCTCGAGTTGCCTCGGTATTGAGGCGGGAGCCCGTAAAAGACGCAGGCGATGTGGTGCCCTTCCGGCGAGGAGGCGACGATGTGGAGACAAGACTTTCCGCGGGAGATCGGGACGATGACGAGAAGACCGGAGGACTCGGATCACTCGGTATACTTCTCTTCCCATCTCTTGTTAGCTAGCATTAGGTTAATGGTTACGATCCGGGTTTTCATTGTCCGCGGTAGCGCCAGTTTCCAAGTAAGGAAAATTTTTGATTCCGCATTTTGGCCTCGGATAGACGGCCGGGGCGCTGCCGTGGCGTAACAGTTCTGAGCTGGCTCACGGCCTAAAAACTGATACGATCAGGTATTTTAATTAGGGTTTTCATTCCATATTTCGTGCCTATGATAAAAACAATAATTAACTTGATTTCCCTACGTTCTATACCATTAATTTAACACTATAAAAGTGATATCTTTTAGGTTTAACAAAGCGTCGATAGATTTAAAGATTTATCGATTTGTCTTGATTCCGATCTCAACCCATCGTTAATTAGATTAGAAATTATATGTCAATTGATCTATATAAACGATATGAGATTATAACAATGCCTAGCAGTATTTCAATCATGTCAATCATTTATAACATGGAAAAAATCGCAAGAATTGAATAAAGGAAATATCTTGTATATCTATCTCAAGCATAAATCAATATATATTCATTATATGTAATAAACAAGATCTAATCTTGTTAGCAAGTCACAAGTACCAAGTACTTACCTCGATACGATATCACGAACAAGACGACGAAGATGATGATTCTAGAAATCCACATAGAACCCTGGCATAGATGCTTCGGCCGATCCAATGAAGAAAGAAAAAGCCAATGGTGATGGTGTTCTCCTCAAAATGAAGATGACGATGGAGATTGATAAAGGGCTTCCTCGGTTTTCAGTTAGGGTTTCGGTTCCAAAGGAAGGAGATGGGGGCTAGGGTTTTTATGAGGCAAATATCAATCTACGATTTCTATGAGACTTGTGTGGGTTTAAATAGGATAGATAAATCAATTAGGCCGGATAGTTCACAAAATCAAGATCGATTAGGGTTAAAGGATAGAGGGTAAGGTAAAACATTAGACCCATATTAAACCTTGCATATCATTATCAACATAATATCTTACCATGTCCCAACAATTAATAACAAGACCCAATAAAACAATAACAAGTCAAAACCATGTCAAGAAATCAATATCAGGTCGCAGAATAGGTTGAGACGGCTCAAATATAACCCTAGCCAGCTCACGAGCGTTTTCAATCAAACAATGATTTTCTGAGTGCATGAGACGGCTCACCCCAATCTTGAGCTGGCTCATGGCGCCCCAAAACCAAAACTCGGTAAAATTAGCACGATCAATCAATATCAATTATTAATATAAATGCGTACGATCGTTCTAGGGTGTTACAGCATCAATAGGCTGAAATTGTGATTCAGTATCCGTATCTTTATAAGTACCAGAAAACTCCACCTCTATCGGATCATTGTCACCTGATGCTCCACTTGCCGTCTTATTGTTTTCAGCCACGTCTTTCAACAAGGATTTCTCATCGAACATCACATCTCAGCTAGTGAAAGACCTTCTGTTTTCCGGATCCCATAACTTGTAAGCTCTAACTCCAAGTTTGAATCTCAGGAAAACACACCTTTTTGAATTTGAATCTTGCTTGGTCCTATCCTTCTAATTCACGAGTGAATAAGCTGGCACCCAAACACTCATAACGAATCATAACTGACTGACTCTCCTCTCCATACTTCTTCTGAGATCTTAAGATCTATGGATGTGGATGGAGACTTGTTAACCAAATAGCATGCATGATTCACCGCCTCAACCCAGAATTCCTCCATGAGACCGGATTGCAACCACATACTTCTGGCTCTCTCTAGTAGTGTCTTTTTCATGCGCTCTGCTACCCCATTTTTCTCTGGATGTCCTGAAACTGTCCATTACCTTTATATGCCTTGTTCTTTACAATTATTTGTAAACTCCTTCGAGGTATATTCACCTCCATTATCTGTCCGCAAATACTTCATCGATCATCACTTTTGCTTCTCCACAGCTGCTTTCTATTCCTTAAAACATGGCAATAGATTCGATTTCTTCATGATCTCATTGTTAAGAAGCGTCGTTGTAATCTCCTTCATCTCGAGAGTCTCCTTCCTATAAAGAATTGTTATCACCGAGCGTTCATAAAAATTTAGAAACGAAAATAGGAGCAAAAGCGTTTGCGTCCTCCTCCTCTAAGTTTACTTCAAGGCATAGAAGATCACTAACCATCTTATTGAAGCTATTTAAGTGATCGTGAATTTGAGTACCTTCTTTCATACATAAACCGTAGAGTTGCTTTTTTAGATAAAGCTTGTTAGACAAAAATTTTGTAATATACTAACTCTCTAGTTTCAACCATAAACTTGCCGCAGAAGTTTCTGACATGACATTGTACATCACGTGTTCAGCCGGATAAAACTCTATCGTGCATTATGCCTTCTGATGCATCTTTTGCCATGCATCATATGTCATGTCTGTGGGTTTATTACCGCCAAGAACCTTAAAAAACCTTCTTTTACAATAAGTGCCTTAACTCTTCTCTGCCATATCGAGAAGTTTCCTTTCCCATTAAATTGCTCCATCTCGAATTTGACAATATTGACCTTATTATTCGTCATCTTTAATTCCGAAACAAAAACCTTTCCCTTGGATCCTTATAAACCAATTTAATAAATTCACAACCTAAGAAAATGGAAAGCGGACACAAACGTCGTCACTCACCGTAGATTTATATCGTGAATCTTAAAAAAGGACTCTGGTACCAATTGTTGTAGCATAAGCGGAAACCTTATGGATCTTATAAATATCTTAACGAATAACAAATAGAACAAAATTCTCAATCAAATAGCAACACAAGAAATTCGGGGAAGGAGGAGAATATCTTTTTTAGAACTTTTAGAAAAAAAGAAAAATCTTACAAAAGTTACAATAAACCCTCTTCTTATAGATTTCCAAGGAGATCTCCTTTTTCTCTCTCAAGTTCTCTTTAATGGCCTTCATATTGATCCCTTATGGAGCCGCCTCTCGTCTTCCTTAAACCTTATGATCAATACTGCCACCAATAAATTTTAACCCTAATTTTGTATTTATACTAAACATACAAATCTTTAATATAATAGAATTCCGGTATTTACGAAACTGCAATTCAGAACCGAACACACGCAGAAAGCCCGCCGACAAACGTCTGCCCCTTGTGGGTCAAACGTCTAACCATAACCTGCACGTTTGGCCAGAGAGGCGCCAGACGTCTGAAGCACAAAGCTTAGACGTCTGCGATTCCTCTGGAAAATAGCCGAACACCAACGGACATCTGACCTTTTATGGGCCAGACGTCTAAATCTTCTGTGAAACTCTGAAACTTTAATGACAGACGTCTGAAGCACAAATGCTCATACGGCTGCCGCTTCTCTATATCTGTAGTCTCGTAGATATACATGACACCTTCACAACACTACTGTATAGTATTTCATGTACCCTCGATAGAAATAAGGTAGCAATTAATTTTGGATGGCATTCTAAAGATATTGTGATGATATGATCCTGAGATACAACTTTGATCAAATGTAACCATTTTGTGTTCTTGATTTTTTTTCTTTTAGAGATACTGTTAATTTATATGGAATTCCGAAGATGATAGCATTAGACCGAGATATTAAATTCGTTGGGCTTTTTTGGACAACCTTACAGTGAAAAAATGGAAACACGGTTACAATTCAATACTTCACATCATCGCGGACGGATGGAAAAAACGAAGTCGTAAATCGAACATTAGTAAATTTGCTGAGAATTTATATGTGAGAAAATATGAAGTGTTGGGTATGGGATAAAAAAACAAATCTCTCAATCCTCGTCATAAGTATGAAGTTTGGTGCGGTGGAAGGGACATTTCACATGATTCTTATGCAAACGAGTGAATGATACGTGTTGGGGCCCAAGTTATTTCGTCTTGGAACCCCCTGTATATATTTTGGTATTGAGGCCTCGGCTTGGCAAAGCTCTCGTAGTGTTATTGGGAGCTCGGTTGTCGGTGCATAACAAGTTCAAGACTCTAAGGCAGTGTCCTCGAACTTGGGCCATAAGGGAATACACAAGGGTTTTCGTTAGAAAGAGGGAATTGGCGATTGAAATTGAGGCTTTAGATGTTGGAGGAGGTCGCAAGCATCAATTGGGGAAAAGGAGAGAGCTACAAGACGAGGATATTAACACTAATCACTTAGAAGATTTATATTGGAGGCAATGATATGATCTAGAGTGGATTGGTTAAATAAGGGAGATTCTAGCACTGTTTTTTTTTCCATAGCCTGGCGAATGGCAAGCGTCGAGATAATCTGATTATTAGAGACAACGATGTGAGTCTAAATCCAAATCCAATACAAAAATCTGAATCCAAGTCTGCCCGACAAAAGGAATTATCCTAGTCGTACATTTCAATAACCCGAGTGAATTATGTGATAGAGTTGGACTATAATTATTGCACTCAGGTCTATTTTTCAATCAACTTTCAATTAAGTGTGCTTGTATAGAAATAGAATTTGGATTTTCTGTTACGACCAAAAATGCTTACAAATTAATATACCGAATACACCAATTAAATTTCTATCAAGGATAAAGAAACACATTTTTACACTGAACAATTTTTGCCTTTCATTACTTTCTCTCTAATGAATGTTTATCGGTAAGTTGCGTGTACCATTCATGTAGAATGTTATTCATGTTATTTTCTCTCTTTATTTTTTTAAATTAGGACTGAAACCCCAAAAGATAACTATCAGATAAATAGATTTCAAGATTAGTCATCAATTAAATATCATTTTCATTTGAGAGAGGACAAAAATGACACGGCTTCAAGTCCACATGCATTGGATGCCATATTTACATAGAATATTTAGATCATCCTCAGTCTTAATCATAAAGCAACTGTGGTAGGCTCAAGTTCATATATAGTTGGTCATTTTGATGTGAAACGTGTTCATGAAAGCTCGTTGCTGCTCATGGTCAGTTTCTATTAATGATATCATTCTTCGTCGTCAGACATGACAAACATTTCCTTCTCGTTAATAATGGTTTAGTTTGTTTGCTACTTCGCAGGAGATCGATGCGTAAGAAACTCTCAAAACATATATTATATACACACACACACAGTAATATTTTAGTCTTGCAATAAGCATATCATCGATTGAATTTACAAATTTTTTCATAGGTGATAAAAGATCAGCTGCCCGAAAAGCAATGCCTTTTGGAGTACTACTCACCGATGGTTTGGGCCGTCGGTCCTAGCTTGATTTGCCGTCAATGGTACATATGTTAGTGACATGCACGCCCGATGGTTGAAATGTGTTTCTGCTAGAAGCCTGACTGCTTTTAACTTAGACCGTCAACTTTTAAAGACTCTGAATCTTGAAATTTATACAAAAGATTTGGGCTGAAAATCCATGCTTTACTCTATACTTATTAAATAAAGAAATTGGGGTCCATTCATCTCTCTCTTTAGTAATCACTTTTCTATTTTTATTTACAATAATCTTTTAATCTTTTCATGAAACAAACACATAAAATGAACACCTCATCTCCAACTTATCATTTTTCCTTGTAAACAAACAATAATGTGTTTTCTTTAATCAATGAGACAGGCCCTTGACTGCCGACTAATCCTATGCTAGTGTATTTGCACGTGCGATACATGTGGGTGATAAAGTTTTAAATCGGTTTAAATGGTTAATTGTTAGCAAGAATTAGTTTTATTGATAAAGATGGTTTCCCACAAAAGATAGAGGTAATTTCTATTATGGAGAATTTAGTTATAAGGTTTTTTTTTCTTTATTTAACATTTAATGTGGTAGTTAAGTATGAGCCTCAGTTTCATGGGAAGTTTCTAACACATTCCTTTGGCATTATAATAATGGAGATAGGCTTCTTCCTTTTGCCTTTTTGCTTTTTTATTTATATTTTTTGCAAAAAAAAAAAAAGAAGTGAGAAATGGGCTTTTTAAATTTTATAAATTTTTAAATTTCAAAGGCCCTAACATAAATTGTCCATCTATACTGGCTTCATGTTGAGGTCTGTCTTATTTATTTTTTTCGTATACAATAGGACAAGAAAGGGGAAATTACACTATAATACCCTAAACTATGGCGGTTTTTCACTAATATAGGTAAAGGTTTTTATTAGCGAAAAGTTCCCCTTAAAATCCATACCAATTTTTTTATTAAAAAAAACCTTAAGGTATCTCCGTGGAAAAGTGCAATAGTTTAGGATGTTTTAGTGTAATTTACCCAAAACAAAGAAAAGGAAAAAGAAAACCTATTTATTGGAATCACCCACTACTACAAATAGGGGTTGCCCCTACGGATTTATCCGTAGGGGCAATAAATTACCATGTAGGTGCAAACGCCGTAGGTGCAAGTCTTAGCCTTGAACATGCCCCTACGGTCAAAAACTTGTCCCTACGGAGTAATGTGTAGGTCCAGTTGTCCCTACGGATTAAGCTGTAGGGAAAAAAAATTTATTTAATTTATCGGTTTATAAAATAAATTAGGTGTCCCTACGGATTTATCCGTAGGGCCAAATAGTTGCCCCTACGGATAAGTGCATAGGTCCGGATGTGTAGGGACAAAATATCAGGTATCCTGATATTTTATCCCTACGGATACCTGTGTAGGAGCATTTGTTTGCCCCTACGGATATATCCGTAGGGACAAGTATAACCCGTATTACTGAGATCATAGGGGCAAAATATCAAGTGTCCAGATATTTTGCCCCTATGGATAAATCTGTAGGGGTAAAAAAGGTCCCTACGGATTAATCCGTAGGGGCAATGTTGGGCCATACGGATTAATCCGTAGGTACATATTATCAGGGTTTTTTTATAAAAAAATGCCACCTATTTTTTTCTCGCCCTGTGCACAATAATATATACATCATATATAAAATTAATCAACAAGCAGAACATATACCGCAGTATTCATAATCATATCTCACGCATAATATACAAAAGAAATCAACAAGCAGAATATGATATCAATATAAACACGCAAACACCACCAATATCAATATCGTCCAAAATATAGTACAATATATATCATATAAATAAATACATTTTTAAAATATAAGAATCAAAAAGCTGCCCTAACTCGGTCTAGTTCCATCTCTGATAAACGCCATAATCTAGCGCGCCTGCTCCTCGGATATACCCTGAGTCAATAAATCATGTAATGCGGAGTGTGCGGGAGTCTGAGCGGGCTGTGGAGCTGTAGGAGTGGTTTGCGCAACCACAGCCGAGATAGTGGCTTGCAGAGCCGCAGCTGCGGGAGTCTGAGCGGGCAGTGGAGCTATAGGAGCTGTCTGCGGAACCGCAGCCGATGTAGTTGCTTGCGGAGCCGCAGCCGAAGGAGATGCATGTGGAGGCTCGGCCGATGTACCCTGTCGCGTCTGGAACTACGTGTGTAATAAACGAGTAAGAACTGTGTATTAGTCGAATCCGTATCATTATCAAGTTATTTTGAAACCCCAATCTATGTATACTTAGGGACTTAGGGCTCGTTTGGATATCTAGTTTGGAAAACCGTAGTTTATTTTAATTAGATATGTATGTATGATTAATCAAAGCTAAGTCTACAACCAAATAAGCTCAGGCTACGTACTAATATTGGATATGTTGCTATCTATAATATGACATAATATTTTACTATTAAGTAGTATACATACCAACATCTCCTTCAACTCCTGAACGGTAGCCTTCAAGCTCTCCAGTTCTTGCTGGAAACGTCGCTCACTGGAGACGGAGGAAGTAACCCCGGAGTGGAGTCCAACCTCATATGGGCCCTGCTAAGGCCCAGTCCCCGGCCTTTCTCCTAACCTCCGTGGTGCCCTCCGTATGCGGCGTCCAGGACTGGAGTCAGCAGTATCAGATCGTTCTGTCCAGTAAAATCGATCCCCGATACCTCGGCCTGCTCAACCACCCGCTTCTACACCCACATTAACCAGTAAAATATAAGTATATCATTTAAATTTTAACCTTTCAAAACTAAATTTCAAATAGGGGTTGAATAAATATTAACACTTACGCAATACTCCTGGGTAGCGGCATCGGGGTATCGAAGCTCGCCCATGACGGGATCTGTCGAGGTGCCGTGGACGGCAAGATATGCGGACAGCACGCTCGGTGTACCACCTTGTGCCAGGGTCTGAGCTCTCTGCAATATTAGAAAATAACTCTTAATATTAGATATATTAGAAAATAACTCTTAATATTATATTATATCACAAAGGCTGGTCTATTGTAATTTACCGATAACTCCATGGCACGAGTAATATTCCTCGAGCCACCTGTATAAGTGGGGCGACCCCTCTTCGCCAACTTCCTATTCTCTTTATTTTGATCGGCATATTTCTGCACAACACATTCACATTTAGTTTTCTAATTAAGCAACACAAAAAAATAAATTATATACTAAACAATGAATTACATTTAAAATACATACCTGTTTGCAATGAGAGTCGAAATATTCGCACAATAGTAGCCATGTATCTACGTCGACTCTCGCAAAGGCCGGAGTAGATAGGAGGGCCTTTCTTTCTGCCTCGGGGGTCGTCATCCACAGGGAATAGCAGTCGGTCTTCAGCTCATTCCTGTTGTATCGGACCTTCGTCTGCATGTTCTTCATCAGGCCATTATACAGAGCGTGAAGATCGAGCACCCTCCCAGGGTGATCAGGGTCGGGTACAGGCTGAAAATCGTAATCCAACTGAAAATACAAAAAAAAACATTGTTATTAGATTGCAAGTGTTAATAATAAATATATTGGATAAATCAAATGAAAATATATATTAATACCCGAGCCTGATCCCAGAAGAGGGCGAATGAGCGCCGGTGTTGGTCGCCTCACTCAACGTGAAGTGGATAGTTCTTCACGAGCCGGCTCTCATCCCCCATATACCGGCCGAACCTCTCGGCATAATCGCCGGTATAGCGATAATCAGGGGTAAAAAAGAGGGGGAATGCTGCCTCCCCCCTAGCTCTGTCGAGCCTCAGCCTGTGGGACTGATTCGGAGCTCGAGTCCCCCTCTCCGGATGGGGAGGCCCTGCGTCTGCAAGAAATATCAAGACAATCAATATTAAGACAAAGTTGTATTAAGAAATCAAGATTTAACGAAAATTGAAGTGTGATATATACCTCCGGTGACTAAAGCACGAGCCTGGGCCCGGGTAACAGCACGAGCGGGACGATAGTTCCTCCGGTGAGGAACAGCTGGTGACCCGGATGCGGACGCATCCCCTCTAACTAGAAAATAAACATTGACGCTAAATTTCCATGAAGTTCATATTTATTCTTTAGAGGATATGTAAAATGAATAAATATTTTATATTTATTCATACTAACCTACAGACTGAGCGGAGGGTACGGAAGTGGCGGGAGTGGCCCCTGCATCAGATGTGGACGCACCACCTATAATTAGACAATTAAAAATAGATTATACATGTAATTGCAAAAAGAATGTGTAGATCAATAATATAACATTCTAAATCAATATGCATGCACTATAGGATATACAAACATACCCGCAGGTGCGGTGGTGGCATCTGCCCGAGATGTGGAGGCACCACCTACAGCTAGACAATAAAAAAAATGATTATCTAAGTAAGAGCAAAAGGAATGTGTGTATATTTATGATATAGCATTCTAAATCAATATACATGCACTATATGATATATAAACATACGTGGAGGTGCGGGAGTGGCCTTTGTCCCTGATGTGGACGCATCACCAACAGCTAGACAATCAAACATTGACAATATAAGTAATTTTGACATGAACAGACATGTATATCTATAATAGTACATTCAAAATGAATATGCGTGTAATATACCTGGAGGTGTGACAAAGTCTATACGGAAGGAGGCATCCGAAGGGGTCTCCGATCGGGGTGCAAGACCGGCCCTCTGAAGCGCCCTACCCAGCTCTCTGGGCGGTAGAACCGCTCTGCCTCTGCCTCTACCTCTGCCGGTGCCGCGGCTGGAGCTCCTGCCGCCTCTCGCTGCTCCCGTCATCGTCATCAAATCTAGATAAACGGTTCGTGGACGCATTAGACAATCATTACAAGTATTGACTATATATGTATAGATCGTAAAATGTGAAGTAATAATATAACATTACTGATAACCTTTTTCGTTTCGTGGGCGCATTAGACATATCTACTTGGATTTCATCATCGATACCATTTCTAACCCACGTAACTTCATGATCAGCCGAAGACAACCCGTCTTTCGAAACAGACGGTCGGAGCACTCTAAGTCTTCTCTCTTCTTCATCCTCATCGCTGTCCTCGAATTCTGGGACATCGTACACATCCCTAGGTTTCCAACAGCATACGACACTCCATCCCGGATGCTTCAAACACTGTGAGTAGTATACTTGGAACGCTTGGTTCGGAAAGATAAACGGATCTTCCTGACCGTAAAATCGAAGTGTGTTCACACTGGTCAATCCATATTCATCTTTCCAAGTCCCAAGATTGCTTCTCCATTTATCCGTATCGGTTCGCGTATCGTACCAAGTACACTGGAATATATAAAAGGGTTCTGATCGTCTGGGATAGTGGATGCCGAGTATACAATTTAAGTATCCATAATAAATCACACCGTCCGATCCTACCGTCGCAATCCCACTATTCTGAGTGGTTTCTAGATGTTT
Organism: Agapanthus africanus; assembly: GCA_030015575.1. Taxonomy (NCBI): domain Eukaryota; kingdom Viridiplantae; phylum Streptophyta; class Magnoliopsida; order Asparagales; family Amaryllidaceae; genus Agapanthus; species Agapanthus africanus. The sequence goes on from JASDDO010000031.1 coordinate 571,985,234, forward strand.
CTATGTCCTTAACTTCGAATTTGTATCCAAGGACACCAAATCCTTTATAATATGCAACCTCCATACTAGGAAATTGAACTAAACATCTTGAATCACTCTCAAATGATGCAGACAAGTTCGGATTGTGGATCTAACAAAAAAACTTTTATGAAAAATACATAACGATATAAGTTTAGATTAAAACTGATAGCAATAACATGTTATTCGAATAACTTACATGATCTGCAACCCAATCGCAAAAATTATCCTGATGATATTTTTCCAATCGTTCATCGTTCCAATCAGGATGCCCTTCACGTACCTCGTTAAAATGAATTCTGTTTTCGACAATAAATTATGACATTAATATTATATCATTTCATACACACACAAACATAAATATAACAATTAATCCAAAAAAACTTACTCTCTAACTTGTTCAAGACATGCGTAATTACGCAAGATAAACCGGTATATCTTGTTGATAAACATAATGTCTACCCTCTTATAATCGGCTTTACCATATGTCCCGTCTTAAATTCTTCAAGGCCGGTTAAGTCTCGTCTCAATGTTCTCGTCCAGATAGCGGGAACAGAATGTGGTTGCTTCATCAAGAAGATAACCTTGCATGATAGAACCCTCTGGTCGATTTCTATTGTGTATATACTTTGTAAGAGTGTAGAGGTATCTAAAGAAAATATGTTGAATAAATAAATACGGGCATACAGGACAACAATAATTTTAAAAATTGCGCGAAACGAAAAATTCCGCGTACCTCTCGACGGGATACATCCATCGATATTGTACCGGTCCGGCTAACTTAGCCTCAGTTGCAAGATGAACCGTCAGGTGTATTATGATATCGAAGAATGACGGTGGGAAAATACGTTCAAACTTGCAAAATATCAACGCAATAGAATTTTCTAGTTTATCCAGCGTCACAACATCCAGTATTTTAGCACACAACTCTCTGAAAAAACAATATAGGTCGTTGATTACTAGACCAACCGATTCGGGGAGAGAAGTCCTGAGGGCTAATGGAAGAAGGTGCTCCACGATAACATGGTGATCATGACTTTTCAGCCCATCGATCTTTCCTTTCACAATTTTTATTTTCTTACTGAATGATCTTGAGAAACCTGTGGGAACTTTCAAATCATGCAACACCTGTAGGAATCTTTTCTTCTCCGGTTGTGACATATGATAAGCGGCATTGGGAAGTACAAACTTGCCTGGTTTACCCGCTACCGGTCTAGGGTGCAATCCATTTCTTATTTCCCACTCCTGTAGATCCATCCGAACATTCAGGTTGTCTTTCGATTTCCGGTCTTTACAAAGAAGCAAGTTGAGTATGTGCTCTGATACTCCCTTCTCTATATACATGACGTCCAGACAATGACGCATTAAATTTATTGACCGGTACGGAAGCTCAAAGAAAATACTTAACTTGTTCCAAAATGGTGGTTTGACCTGTTTTGTCGAATCCATCCCGAAGGTCACATTATTATAACCATCCCACTGAGCAGTCACGTCTTCTCCGGACAATGGGGCTGGAGGTCTAAGAAGCTCCTGATGACCATCAAAGTGAACAGCGTCTAACCTGTAGGGGTGGTCTAGAGGCAGGAAACGTCGATGGCCACAATAACAAACCTTCCTGCTAAAATTCAAGAATTTCGATATTGTGTGTTGATGGAAATGAGGACATGCTTTGTGACCATGTACGGACCAACCTGATAGCATTCCATACGCAGGAAAGTCATTAATTGTCCACATTAAAGCCGCACGCAGTATGAAGGTTGTATTTGTGTTTGCATCGTAAGTCTCTACACCATCAATGAACAAAGATTTAACTCCTCGATCAGAGGTCGGAGATAGACGTCGATATTGTTTCCCGGTGAGTTTGGTCCGTGGATAAGAAAAGGCATCATAAAGTATGATTGGTCCATAACCAATCAAAGCGACAGATTATAAATTATCATTACAACGGGCCTTGTGCTGTGACTTCCAGCCATATAGTTGAATGGGCAGAAGTCATCACTAGCCAGTCCGAGCCTGACATTGCGAGGATCGCTACTGAATATTGCGTGCCTCCTATCGAAATCCTTCCATGCCGGTGAATCTCTTGGATGGCTCATTTTTCCATCTTCACTTGGAGGAGCACGGTGATGCCAAATCATTACCTCGGCTGTTTTCTTGCACCTAAATAGCCTCTGCAGCCTCTATATTATAGAGAAAGTATCGTGCTATCTTGACAAGTATATCAGGCTTTATATCAGAATCTTTCGGTTTATACCTGGTCTCTCCGCATGTTGGACACTCTTTCAAATCTGAATTCTCTTTCCAGTACAACACACAATTTTTAGGACATGCTTTAATTTTCTCACACTTCAGACCCAAATCAGACATCATCTTCTGGGCTCCGTACCAGCTGTTGGGCACGTTATTTTCCGGGGGCATAGAATCTTTCAAGAACGAAAGAAACATTGTGAATGACTTGTTGCTCCATCCATTTAGGCACTTAATCTGGAAAAGTTGGACGAACCATGAGAGGGTGGAATAATTTACATTCTCATAAATTGGTTTTCTAGTATCATTCATGAAATTTTCATATTTATCCGCACGCGGTCCTTGACCGGAAGGAATGTTATTTTCGGTATGAATAGATTCATCTAGGGCAGCCTCTACCATATCCTCCATTTCTTCTGATGGAAAGAAATTACCGTCTTCTTCTTCTGCCGCATTACCGTCTTCTCCTTCTTCTCCTGCCACATTATCGTGTTCTCCTTCTTTTTCTTCCGCATTACTGTGTTCTTCTCCTTCCCCGTGATATTTCCAAGTTATATAAAGTCTAGTAAAACCATATTTTACGATATGAAGCTCTGCCAATTCTACCTTCTGCCAGTACTTATTTCCACATCTATCGCACGGGCAGAGAATCTTCTCTATCACGATCTTATTATGTGCGTGTGCAAATTCAATAAAAACAGCAACTCCTACGACAAACTTAGATTGCATACGTTGTTTCCAATCCACATACATCCAGTCCTTAACTCTAACGTACTCATGGGCCATGTTAGACTGTATAACATATAAATTGTAGGTTATGATGACTATATTGAGAAATCTAAGAATGGGATGGTTACTGACAAAGGAGAAAATCCGTGTATATGCTTTGTGTGCGCGTTTGTCGTTGAAAAGAATAAATTATCGATAATCAAAGTTAGATTTGAGGATACTCATGTATCACAGACTACGCTCTTGGTATTGCTTTGTTTTTCTCTCCTTTCCTATCAGCGAGAGGAGGCGAATAGAGGTCAAACAGGTAGAGTCCAATAGGGCAGTTAGTTTATGCATAAGTGAAAGGAGGGGTTCAATATCGGGAACTAGAGTCCAACTCCCAAATGTCGTCTCGATGGTTGTTAGTATCGAGCTATACCATCCGATATTTAACAACCTTCGTATAGTTCTATATCACGACGAATATCGAACGTATGTTAACCGATAAACGGGGACTAAGTGGCGCTTTAAGTTTCATATATAAGTATCGATGAGAATATGAAAGTTTCATATTATCATCGAGTATCATATATTGGTTTTAACTTGAATATCTTGAATCACTCTCTAATGATGCGTTTGTTGTGTATTCTTCTTGTATGTATGTATTTCGGCTGTCGGGGGTAAGGCTTCTATCCCATTAAGAATTTATAGAGCGAACACCCATTCGCTTGTGTTTTCAACCGTTTTGAGTAAATTTCGGCAGCACCTCCCCGCTGTTCTCCGAGTACACTGTAATATAATAGATAATCATTTCAAAGCTATGAAACAACGTTAAAATGAACATCTAATCTATCTTTGTACACGGAGAACCAGCGGAAAGGTACCGACGAAATATCTCGAAACGGATGAAAACACAAGTGAATGAAGGTGTTTGATTTATACATTCCTAACTTGTCCACACGGGACAAATCTATCGGTTATCATACGATTGAATCTTCTCATCATATAGACTATACGACGGTTGTTAGTATCGAGCTATACAGTCCGACATTTAACAATTTTCGTATAGTTCTATGTCACGACGAACATCGAACGTATATTAACCGATAGACGGGGACTAAGTGGCGCTTTGAGTTTCATATATGAGTATCGATGAGAATATGAAAGTTTCATATTATCACCGAATATCATATATTGGTTTTAACTTGAACATCTTGAATCACTCTCTAATGATGCGTTTGTTGTGTATTCTTGTTGTATGTGTGTGTTTCGGCTGTCGGGGGTAAGACTTCTATCGGTTATCATACGATTGAATCTTCTCGTCACATAGACTATACGACGGTTGTTAGTATCGAGCTATACCGTCCGATATTTAACAACCTTTGTATAGTTCTAAACCGACGACGGTAAATAGTGAAGCATGAAACAACGGGTATAAAGCACTAACATGAATGTATAAAATAACATAAACAGGTAGCAGTAATGGGCATGGATCATGACAGTATTCTAGGTTAATATGAAAGTCACCAAACTAACAGTATTTATCTCATTTGAAATCGATTGGTAGAATATATCCTCATATTTAGACTCCTGGACCCCACAGGCTTATGTGAGAGGCCAACCCAATATTTTTTCAAGGACCCTCCAACCCAATTTTTTTTTCCTTTTATGAAACCTAAACCTACCCAAACAAGATCAGGCAGGTTTATACAGACGAAAACACCCCTGATTTATTGGACGGGTTAGGGTTGAGTCTAACCTGATTTCACCATACTTAGCTGTTAGAATGTATATGAATACGGATAATTCGAGCTAACTCCGTATCTGTATTTGATTTGCATCATATACAAATAGTGATTTTCATTTTTAACGACCATCCATATCCGTATACGAAAATGATAACACATATTCCGTTCCGTATCTGATACCAAAAATGGTAATTTTTGGCTTTATCGAGTTAAATTTTCCTAAAAATCACAACCCAACCCTAACCCTAGCCCCACCCCTAGCCCCAGCCGAACCCCAACCCTAACCCTAAACCTAACCCCAGCCCCAGCCCCAGCCCCAGCCGAACCCCAACCCTAACCCTAACCCCAACCGCAACCCCAGCCGAACCCCAACCCCAACCGCAACCCAGCCCCAATCCCAACCTTAACCCTAACGCTAACCCCAACCGATGCCTAACCCTAACCCTCATCAGTACCCAAACCCTGAACCCTAGCCCTAAAATCATCAAAATTATGTTTAATTGAATATTTACTAACCTGTAGGCGGTGGAGGAGACGACGGAGACGCTCGATCGGTGGTCGACAATGCGCGCAATCGGCGACGAGGAAGAACAAGGGCGGTGACGACGACGAAACGGAGGGCGGTGGCGACAACGAGAACGGCGACGAGAACGGCGACGCGGCGGGAATGAGAGATTTAGGGATTTTCGGAGTTAACGCGCGCGAGAGAGAGATGATCATCGTAGGGCATTTCTGTACCTTTTTAATTAAATTCCCATTTAGATGCCCCTACGGATTAGTCCGTAGGTCATTGGTTTGCGGCTTCGTAGGGGCAAATAACAAATTACGATTTAATATTTTTAAATTAAAACGTCTAGAACCGTAGGGGCAACCGTCGGCCCTACGAATTAGTCCGTAGGGCCAAAATAAATCTGCCCCTACGGATTTCATTATCCGTAGGGGCAACCCCCTATTGTAGTAGTGACCCTAACAAGTTGTAAATGCCCTTGTTCAAAACTCCTTTTGGCTCCACATTCAAAAACTATCAACACCTCCTCCTCACCCTCGTCGACAAACACAAATCAACAAAAACATCACTCCAAATCCACTCCCAACTCATCACCACTGCCCTCCTCAGCTCCCACTACATGCCCCGAACCGGCCTCGGAACTCCCTCATCAAGCTCTACTCCCGATCCCCATCCCCTCATCATTCCATCCATCTCTACAAACAATTGCTCCACTACACTAGCTCCCCTCGACCCATTTTCGACACCTTCACCTTCTCCTTCCTCATCAAGTCATGCGTGGACTCCTCGGACCCCCGGATGCGGCGCGCAGCTGTTGAGTTTTAGTTTAGTTAAAACGGAATTAAAAACTTTGAGGCGTGTATGATACATTTTCCAAAAGGTGATATTGCCTCCACTATGAAAGTACAGCAGAAGGCAATCACCCCAAGATACAATAAAGCCCTTAAAACTCTCTTAGAAAATAATGAGAAGAAGATGAAAAAACTGTGAAGAGAAAAACTTAATTATAGAGTTGAATAGACACAACTGTTTGGACGGTTGTGAATAGAGTTGAATAGACACAAGTGTTTGGATGGTTGTGACTGTTCAGACAACAAAACTGCAGTGGACAGTTTTTCAGACAACCTTTGAATTTGAAATTCAAAAAAGGAAAACTCATTTTAAATATTATAAGCCTGTTAAAAATCAGGCCCACTTGGCTCATAACCCATTTTGTTGAAGATATTATTTAAATATTGGGAATTATTATAAAGGCTTGGGCATTCGTCTCTCCATTCGATATGGGACTATTTCCCACATACAAATGCTGCCAATAGATTCAAACTACTAACAGCAGCTCCATTGCGTCATGATCAAGAATGGGCTCGCGTTGCATTTGTATGTGCATACCTGCCTTGTGAGCATGTATGCTGCTTGTGGGTTTTTGTCTGACGCGAGGAACGCGTTAGAGGAAATGACCGAGAGGTGCTCCGTTTATTGGAATTCTTTGATCACCGGCTTCGTGAGATGGGGCGAGGTCGAGAAGGCTAGATTGCTTTTTGAGAGGATGCTGGACCCGGATGTCACTTCTTGGACCGGAATGATCGATGGCTACACTCGAATTCAGCAATTTGATAAAGCTTTGGGTTTATTCCGTCAAAATGAATGAGAAAGGGATAATGCCTACGGAGATCACGGTTCTCGCGGTCATTCCTGCCATTTCGAACACCGGGTCACTCGATTCTGGGCAAACATTGCATGCGCTTTGCGAAAAGAGAGGACTGATTATAAAAGACGTTCGCGTCGAAAATTCTCTTATAGACATGTATGCCAAATGCGGTTCAATAGAGAATGCAAATAGGATATTTGATTATATGGTCGTCAAGAGAAAAAATTTGGTGCCTTGGACTATGATAATGCATGGGATGGTGAAGGAAGCAATATGACGTTTCGAGGAGATGAGAAATCTAAAAGTTATTCCGAATGATGTGGTTGTTAATTTGGAGAAGTTTGTTAGGGTGTTGCGGTAAATATGGGTAAGCTGAGATGGGAGAGAGGGTGATGAAAAGGATTGTGGAGCTGGGAGAGAGTATGGAGGAGATTATGTGGTGTTGTCTAATATGTTGAGTGAAGCTGGTAGGCTTGGGGATGCTGAGAGAGTGAGGAGAGAGATTGAGGACAGGAATTTGATGAAGGTTCCTGGGCTTAGTTTGATTCCTGGGATGGTGTAAAAGTTTTGGAAATAGTATCATGAAATATAATGTTGTTATCAAAGTTTTTGCATTAATATTGTGATTCCACCATCATGATGATATATAGTTCATAGGTTTTACTTTGAGTCAAAAATGATAGTGCTGTATAGCCCTGTGGTAATAACTTTCCTAAAGATCATCGGTTCGATTTCTATGTTGGGGCCGGTTCCAAGGAAAAAAGAGAGGGTGTCGGCTAACATCATGAAGCATCCATCGATACTTTCTTTTGCTTGGTGGACCGACGATGCATATTGAATAGACGGGCACTCTGACAAAGAACCGGGTACTGTATTGGACACCATCTCCTCTCAATTACACATATCGGAATTACACATGTACGACATTTATGTTTAGCATAAGGAGGCAAGGAAGAAAAATGTGAGATAGGTATAGATGACTCTGATAAAGTTCAGGGTATGAGATTGTTAGATATTTGAAAATGAATTAATGGAAGGATCAAAGTTTCCAAATGATGCAAAAGATGTAATCAGGTCTATGATAGTTCATTTTGGGAAGGGATCTATGAAAGTTGGCTTCAATTAACCAAGGTTAACATGGCTATCCCAAAAAAAATGTGTTGACATATTAATCTTATGGATTGTAATTCTTATGTGCATTATTTTTGTTGTTTATTCTTGCAAGTTTGTTTAAGATCAAGAAATATTATTTTTATTGATGGAAACATGAATTTTTTTTGCTTTTATTGTGCTTTTACATGCTCTAAAGATTGAGTTCTTTTTCTCAAAAAAATAAAAAAATAAAAAGATTGGGTCCTTGATCGGCCTCGTTCATTTAAAATATTTCTATTTTTTCTCGCACATAGCTTTTACCGGCAAAATATTAAAAAATTTCATGATTTTTGTAAGTTATAGCACGTAAAATATTGAAAATTTGAAAAAACTACATTTTTGAGAGTTAAAAATTTCGTAATTTTCGTTTGGTTTTGTCAAAAAGAGTAAAGAAAAGCCACAGAAAATTTTTGATATTTTTGAGAAATTTTACATTTTCATGTATTATATAACAGTGTAAAATGTTGAAATTTTGAAGAAAAAAGAAAATTTGAGATATGAAAATTTCACAGCTTTTGTGTGATATAGAATACATAATATTGGGAAAACGGAAAAAAAAAACATAAAATTTTGCGATTTATAAAAAATTAACATTTTTCTTATGCCTTAACATTTAAAATATAGAAAAAATGGAGGAAATATAAAACATTAAGATTTTTGAAAATTTTGCGATTTTTTTGTGCTCGCAAACAGAAAAATTGCAAAACCGAAGAATACAGGAATTTTTGATATTTTTTTAGATATTGCGAATTTCGTATGCTACATCAAACAAATTATTGAAAAATTAAATAAAACAAAAATGTTGAGATTTTAAAAAAATTCCGGCAAGGAAAATATTGAAAATTTGAAGAAAATAAAAAATCTTGGAATTTTTTAAAATTTCATGATTTTATGTGTGAAGCTTAGTGAGGGATTCAGATCGGATTTCTTTATTTTGTTAGATTCTTGGTATCAATCAGCAACCTTTTCTTATTTTACTTCACATGGCTTTTATCATCTTGATATCTGAAAGTTCTCCAAAAGTATGAGGTAATAAAATATTGGAAAAGCGAAGAAAACAGAAATTTCCGGGATTTTCTAAATTTCATGATTTCGTGCAAACATTTTAAAATGATGAATAAAGGAAGAAAACAAAAAAAATTGACTTTTGAAAATTCTCGGCTTTTCAAGTGCTATTTCATTCAAGATATTGAAAAGGTGAAGAAAACAAATGATTTTTTATTTCCGAAAATTTTGCGATTTTCGTTTTGAAAACCTGAATAAATTAGAAAATATTCAGATTTTTGAAAATTTCTTGATTTTCATGAGGCATCCAAAATATTAAAAATTTGAAGAAACCAGGAAACTTTTTAAACTTATAAAATTCACAATTTTTGTGTGCTATATAACATGCAAAATATTTAAAAATTTAAGATTTTTGAAAATGTTCAAAACCCAACAAAAAGGAGAAAATTTTGAGATTATTGACAAACCGAAAAATAGAAAATTTTGAGATTTTTGAAAATTTCGTGATTTTCGATAGCATGCTAAATATTGAAATAATTGAATTTTTTTGGGATTTTTGCAAATGTTCAAAACCCGACGAAAAAGAGAGAATTTTGGGATTCTTGAAAATATTACAAATTTTAATGCTCTATAACAGGCAAAATAATAAATAAACGACGAAAGCAAAAAATTTCACGATTTTCAAAAATTTCACGATTTTCATATGTTAACATACGAACAATTGCAAAACAAAAGAAAATACAAAAAAAATTGAGATTTTTTATAATTTAGCGATTTTCATGTACCAAGAAACAAAATATTACAAAAATTTGATATTTTTAAATGTTCGCGATCTTTGTGTATTGCATCAAACAAAATATTGAAAAACTGAATAAAGCAGAAAATTTTAAGATATTTTGAAAATTTCATAATTTTCATATGGCATGCAAAATTTTTAAAATTTAAAAAAAAAACTGAAAACTTTTTAATTTTGTAAAATTCACGATTTTTATGTGCTATATAACATGTAAGATATATATAAAAAAATTAACAAAATAGTTTTTTTTGGAAAATATCACGAATTTCGTGTGTCATAATAAGTAGAATATTGAAAATCCGAAAAAAGTATAAAATTTTCGATTTTTAAAAGTTTCTTGATTTTCGTATGATATAACATGCAAAATATTGAAAAAAATCATAAAATTGAAATTATTTGAAATTTCGCAACTTTTTTGTCTATAACAAGCAAAATATTGATAAACCAAAGAAAAACAGAAAAGTTTAAGATTTTTTTAAATTACGCAGTTTTACAAAATATTATAAATTTAAAGAAAACGATTAATCTTTGGATTATTGTAAATTTCACGATTGCCATGTGCTATATAACCTGCAAAATATTGTAAAACAGAAGAAAACCCAATAATTTGAGATTTTTAAAATTTTCATGATTTTCATGTGCTAATGCTGAAAAACAAAGAAAAAAGAAAATTTTGAGATTTTCGAGTGCTATATCATAAAAAATATTGAAACAATGAATTTTTTTTTAAAATTTCATGATTTTCTTGTGCTATATTGGAAAATCGAAGATTTTTTTTTTTTGAGATTCAGTATGCAAAATGTAGAAAATCTGATAAAACAAAAAAAATGGGATTTTTATACATTTCATGACTCTCGTGTGGCAGAACAAGAAAATATTGAAAAACCGAAGAAGAAGAAGATTTTGATTTTTTTAAAATTTCGCTATTTTCGTATACTGCAGGAATTATTGATAACCTGAAGAAAATTGGTTCACAAATATGAAATGTTAGAAATTATAAATCATATAACACTAAACTTTTAAATTAATATGATTTTTTTATTATGCATTTCATGTCCGTGCATTAAGTCGGCCCTTGCTAGTATATTTATAAAAATTCCATTATGTCAATTTATACTCAGTTTTCTCTTATGATTAAGAGATTAATGGAGAAAAGAGGCCATAGGAAATTTCCTCCGATGGCCTCTTTTCTCCATCATTCTCTATTATTAAACATCAAATTCAAAAGGAACATAAACCCCTTTCAAACTGCCAATAATAATCGGTTCCTTCTCAAACCCCCAACAATTTCAATGAAGCACTAAAAAAACTCCATGCCCACCTCATTGTCACAGGATCATACAAATACCCATATCCAATCTCAAAGGTTTTCACCTCCTATGCTCTCTCCCCTTCTCATTTGGCCCATGCCCACCAGGTATTTGATCAAATACCACAACCAACCTCCTTCATCTTCAACATAATCATCAGAGGCTTCTCAAAAAGCAACAAACCCAAAGAAGCCATTGTGTTCTATAATCGAATGCGTTTTCCTGGGCTTGAACAAGACAACTTCACCTTCCCATTTGTTCTCAAGGCTTGTTCTGAAGTTTTGGTGATTAGAGATGGAAGGAGAATATATTGCCATGCTCTAAAGATTGAGTTTTTGAGTGATGCCTTTGTGTCCAATGCATTGATCCATTTGTATTCCTCATGTGGAGAATTGAGCAATTCAAGATTGGTATTTGATGCAATGCCCATCAGAGATTTGGTTTCTTGGAACTCTTTGATTTGTGGGTATGGCCAGAATGAGCTGCTGAGGGAAGTTTTGGTTCTTTTTGATGCGATGAAAGAAGAGGGGATTAAAGGTGACCATGGTTAAAGTTCTCTCTGCATGTGCTTGTTTAGGCGAGTGGGAGTTGGCCAATGTTGTGATCAATTATATCGAGGAAAACTGCATTGAGGTTGATTTTTATCTTTGTAATACTTTGATAGATTACTATGGCCGAAGGGGATGGTTGGATTTGGCTAAGAAAGTATTTTGTGAGATGAAAGAGAAGAATATTGTGACTATGAATGCTATGATCGCCGTGTGCTCAAAAGCTGGAGACGTAGTTTCCGCAAGAAAGATCTTCGATGAAATTTCAAACAAGGATTTGATATCTAGGAGCTCTATGATCACCGGGTATTCTCAAGCTCGTCGATACTCCGATGCATTGGCGCTCTTCACAAAAATGCAGGATGCAAACATAAAACCAGATGAAATTGTTCTTGTTAGCGTGCTTTCTGCTTGTGCTCATTTAGGCTTGCTAGATCTAGGGAAATGGATTCATCATTACATAAAAAGAAACAATGTAAACTCTGATATCCACGTTGGAAACTCATTGATCGATATGTACTCAAAATGTGGATGTATAACGGAGGCGTTTGAAGTTTTCGGAAAAATGCAAGAGAAAGACACATTGGCATATAATTCCATCATATTAGGGTTAGCAACACATGGTCTCGCGGAAAGTGCATTGAAAGCCTTTTCTGAGATGTTAATGGAAGGGTTTCGACCAAATTATGTCACTTTTCTTGGAATTCTAATAGCTTGTACCCATAGTGGGCTAGTTGATAAAGGAATCAAGTATTTTGAGAGCATGAGAGAAGCTTATGGGGTTGAGCCACAAATGACGCACTATGGATGTGTTGTCGATCTTTTAAGCCGAAGCGGAGAGTTAGAGAAGGCATTTGAGTTTATCGAAGATATGCCTATGACACCTGATCCTATTATATATAGGACATTGCTTGGGGCTTGTAAGTTGCATAATAACATGCGATTAGCCGAGATTTGGTCGAGATTTGTGACCAGTAAGCTTGTTAAGGTCGATCGTGAAATAGCGGGAACTATGTGCTCTTGTCTAATACGTATGCTAGTGCGAATAGATGGAATGATGCAGTGAAGGCCAGAGAAATGACGACGGAAACTAATGCAGAGAAGATGCCTGGTGTGAGTGTGATAGAAGTTAGAAAGTGCAAAGATGAGTTTGCAGTTTTGTGAACTTGTTCTCTTTGATAATGGCAGACTCAAATGAGTTCTTTCGCTCATTGGAGACTCAGTGTGGATTATGTTTGTGTCCATATGAAGCTGATGACTTTTCTTTTGGTTTCCGGATATTTTTTTCTCCCCTATATGCAACCAAAAAGCTTAGAGCTCTTATTGGATACGCCGCCATAAACTAGTTGTCAACGGCGCTTGGTGAATGTAAATTTTTGTTAGTAGATTCTTTTAACCTGTATCATATGTTATTTGATTCAACATATATATTTTTACAGGGATTTCCAGCATGAAGTAATATGTTAAAAAGAAATTCTTGATCTCATCAATAGTTTCTGGTTCTTGGACTCTGATATTGTACCAATCGCATGCTAACAATGATGACAGATTATTGCCTCTTTCGAATGGCTTTATTACAGTTAGATGGAATCACCGCCAAGATTGATTTTCTGTCAGATCTAAAGTAGCATTTTGCACCCAAAAAAAAGGTGGGGTTGGGGGGTTGTGAGGGGGGAGGGGGGGGACCATCATCCTGCTTTATGCAAATTACTCAAACCCTTCTTGCAAACAAAGCATACTACAGAAGTGGAGCTATCCAAACCAGCAGATGAACAAATACATGATACAAGTTGAAAAAACTGCCATCCCAAACTAGTCCCACAACACTCCAGTGTCCAAAGGAATCAGAGATTATTTCTACGAGTTATCAATCCACTAGAAAAATTAATGTGAAATAGAGAGCTTAATGAAAGCAAACATCATCACACCACCCCATATTTCTCCAAACCAACCACATTATCTTTGCGAGGGCTCAACCGTCCTCACGTTTGCACCCATCGTACCTTCGAGCCTATCTTTGGTTATCTCCACAAAATGCCCAATCGCTTCGTGAAACTGGTTCAACCCTGACAGTGGTAGGATAATTGATGAGCGATCCGCTCCAGCCACCTGCATTGGTTGAATCGGTAAAAGAGAAATTGCATTTCTGACATTCACAATTTGATTTTTAGGGTAAACAATCTAGACCTTTCAGCATTTTTCATACACATACCCTATGCTTCTATAGATCATCAAACAATATTATGAATTTAGTAATGAACTTTCATGTTTTTTTGCAATTCATACCATGAACTTTAATAATTGCACAAAGGTACCATGGATACACTATAGAACTTTCATATTTTTTACGATTGATATCAGTAAAATGGTATTAAGTTGCAACCGCAGGTGGTGATTCATGGTAGCTATCTCTAATTATTGAAATTCATGATATCAAACGTAAAAAAGATGAAAGTTCATGGGTACCTTTGTGCAATTTAGCTATTCATAATACCTACTTGAAAAATATTAAATATGGTATTTATCTATAAAATAAATAAAAGAGATAAAAGGTAATTGTAATTTAGACAAAATAGCAAGGGCCTCCACGCAATGCACGAGTATGACATCCAAAGTCGAGCAATATCATATTAATTTAAATATTTATTGTTATATGATTTATAAGTTATAATATCTCATATTTATGGGGATTCATATGTAAAATATATGAAGGATTAACTAGCAAATGCCTTAGATTTTTTCTACAGCTTTTCAATATTTTCCTTCCTATATAGCACATAAAAATCGTAAAAAAAAATTAAATAAAAATAAAAAAAATTCTTCGGTCTTCCAATATTTTGCTTGTATATAGCACACGAGAATGACGAAATGTATAAAAATCCCATTTTTTGTTTTATTCAAATTTTCAACATTTTGCACGCAATAGCTCATGAATAAGACGAAATTTTATAAAACGCTAAAATCCCATTTTTTGTTTTATTTAAATTTTCAACATTTTACACGCACACGAATATGTCGAAATTTTATAAAACTCACAAAATTTGTTTTCTTCGGTTTTATAATATTTCGCTTGCTATAAGAAAATCATGACATTTTCAAAAATAAAATATTTTTGTTTTCTACGGGTTTTTTATATTTTCCATGAAAATCGCAAATTTTTCAAAAATCTCATTATTTTTATTTTTCTTCCTTTTTTAAATATTATGCATGTTATACAACAAGAAAATCATGAAATTTTCAAAAATTTCCAATTTTTCTGTTTTCTTCGGTTTATAATATTTTGCATGTTATACCCTATGACAATGGTGAAATTTACATAAATCCCAAAATTTACTGTTTTCTTCGGTTTTTCGATATTTTGCGCACACGAAAATCATGAAATTTCGAAAATCTCAAAAAACATCAATTTTCGATTTTTCAATATTTCGCATGCTCTACAACAACAACTAAGCCTTTTATCCCAAGCATATGGGTTAGGCTACATGAACCAACATGAGAATCACGCTCTAGCAACAAGAAGATTGAAAAATCGAAAATTGCAACAATATTTCAATATTTCGCATGCTCTAGCAACAAGAAAATTGCAAAATTTCAAATATTTAAAAAAAATATGTTCTTCGGTTTCTCAATAATTTGCTTGCTATATTACACATGAAAATCACAATATCTTCAAAAATCCCAAAACTTTAGGTTTCTATTTCATTATTTTGCATATGCTTTTGCAAAAGGAAAATCATGAATTCTTAAAATTTCAAGCAATTTCTATTTCCTTTTTAATTTTTGATATTTAGCATGTCGCACGAAAATCACAAAATTTTTAGAAATCTCAATATTTTCTGTTTTATTCGGTTTTTCAATATTTTGCATGCTATAACACAAAAAAATCGCGAACTATTTAAAAATATCAAAATTTTATGTTTTTTGTTTTTTTCAATATTTTGCTTATAACAAACGGAAATAGATAAAGATTAAAACTCTTAAAAAATATTTTCTTCAGTTTTACGATTATTTTGTATGACATGAAAATAGTGAATTTTCAAAAATCTCAATATTTTTTTTTCTGTTTTTGCTATTTTGTTTGCTGTATATTATAGAGAATGAAAATTACAATATTTTCAAAAATTCCAAAATTTTAAAGTTTCTTTGGATTTACAACATTTTGCTTGCTATAAAAAACAAAAATCGCAAATATTTCAAAAATCAAAAAATTTATGTTTTCTTAAATTTTCCATATTTTGGATTGATATAGTACATGCTAATAACAAAATCTCAAAAATCTCAAAATAAATCTGTTATATTATTTTATTTTCATTAATTTTCATACGAAAAATCATGAAATTTAAAAAATCTCATAACCTTATATTTTCTTCGGTTTTCCAATATTTTACTTCCTTATACTTTTTTAGAACTTTCGTGTATCAAGAAACAAAAGACTGAGTGAAGTAATAGGAAAAAATGTAAATGACTATACCTGACAGAACAAAGAAATTCGGTCGGAGTGACCGAGACTCCAAGGACTAGGAATCCCTAGCAAAGGAAGAAAATCATAAAATTTTTAAAAATCCTAAATTTTTTGTTTTCTTCAAATTTCCAATATTTTGCATGCATATACAGCACACGAAAATCATTAAATTTTTCAAAAATCTCAAAATTTTATGTTTTCTTTGGGTTGTTGTATAGCACATGAAACTCACAAAAAAGGTCCTAATATTTTCTTTATTTCATTTTTCTATTTTTTAATGCTATAGCACAAGCAAATCGCAAAACTTTTAACAATATCAAAGTTTTCTGGTTTCTTCTGTTTTTCAATATTATGCATGCACATACGAAAATCGCAAAAATTCTCAAAATCTCAAATTTTTGTTTCCTTTAGAACTTTAATAATGCGAACATGAACATATCGAAATTTTAAAAACCGACAAAATAATATATTTTCTTTGGTTTTTCTATAACTAAAGTCGCGAAATTTCCAACTTTAAAAATTATTCTATTTTTTTCAATGTTTTGCATGCATGACACAAAAATCATGGAATTTTTCAATATTTTGCAAGTAAAACCTAAATAGTGAGAGAAAATAGAAAGAGAATTTAAAAAAGGGTGTTGGAGTCCAAATTTACACCCCACTGCCGAAATCAAAAATAAATAATACAAAGGTCGAAAATGTCAAAATCAAAGTCAACGCCCAGACAAGTGGACCCAAATCAAATTAATCAAGTCAAGCACCGACACCGCAGAAATGCAGAATTGGATCAAGTCAAGCGCCAACACCGCAGATGTGGAT
The DNA here is from genome assembly GCA_030015575.1 of Agapanthus africanus. Classification (NCBI taxonomy): domain Eukaryota; kingdom Viridiplantae; phylum Streptophyta; class Magnoliopsida; order Asparagales; family Amaryllidaceae; genus Agapanthus; species Agapanthus africanus. Next base: position 572,002,206 of record JASDDO010000031.1, read on the forward strand.
CAAGTCAAGTGCCGACACCGCGGGAAGTGGATCAAGTCAAGCACCGACACCACTGAAAGTGGATCAAGTTAACCGTCGATCGTCCATGTCGGAAAAAAGACAATGTCAACCTCCCAAAAGGAGGAGCCAAGTTAAGTCAACCTCTACACGAAAGAAGACCCATCAATTGCATGCACACGACACATACATATCATATGCATTTATTGATAGAAGCATTTTGTTGGGGTCGAAATTTGCACCCTACAGTCGAAATTTAAAATAAAAAATTAAAAGTCAAAAAGTCAAAGTCGACGCCCTGACAAGTGGACCCAAATTCAACCAACTCAGCCCCAAACCCAAGCAAGTGGGCCCATGTCCAAACCGCCTCAAGTTCAAGCGAAGCCGGCCGACCACCGAAGAAAAAACAGAAAGAAATTTGTAATAAATAAGTTGTGTATGCAAAATAAGTGCAAAATGTAATACAAATAGCCAAAAAGCCAAAATTATATAAAACACATCGCTTATGTGCAAAAAAAAAATGAGCACATGGATATGGAAGAAACAAAAAGCAATTATGTGAAACCCAAGGGCTAAGTTGCAAATTGTAATGGGTATTTAAACCCAACCATAACAAGAAATGTTAAATTTTTCCTATTCCCACAAAATATTAAGGTTTGTCCTCCCTCTTCTCTCTCTCCAAACACCTCCAAATAAACCGAGAAGAAAACTTTTCGTTTTCTAAAGATAAACAATAAAAACCCACAGATCTATTGAAAAGAGGTTGATCCCTCCATCAAAACAGGAAAAAAAAAAGAGATTTTGGGTCCTCCCCTATCTCTCCAACAGAAATAAAGAAAGAGGGAAGAAAAACACATCTATCAAAACTCCATTTTTGAAGGATTCAAGACATAAGAAAAGGGATCATTTTTCCATCATTTAAGATTCAAATCCTAAGTTCTCAAGAATCAAGAAAGCTTTTTATGACAAAAGTAGAGAGAGTTGAGAGTGACCCCATAAAAGTGAAGGCATTTAGGCTTTTCCCTTGGGGAAACCCTCGGGATGCGGATTTCCATCCGTGCTTCATCCAAACGGAAACATAGGCTCCGGTCTATGTTTTACTAAACGAAAACCGACAAAATCTAGCGGTTATGCTGTCGAAATTTCATCAAAATCCTCACTTGGTCTTTTTTTGGAAAACAAACTAAAAAAGATAAACAAATAAAAATAAAAATAAAATATATAGATAATAAAACGCCCGTCGCGAGGTTAACCAGCCCAGGTACCACCAGAGGATATCGATCTGATCCCAGGTGCACGGGCACCCGGACCCGATGCCTCCACCCTGCCCCAGGTACCTCTATGGAGGCACCCGGTCCCGGGTGCACAGACTGACCAGGGTGCCTCCCTGAAGGCACCCTAACCCGGGTGCTCCCAGGGGAGCACCCATACCCGGTTGCCTCCAGGAGAGCACCCAGACCTGGCTTCCCCCAACCGAACCTTTTAAAAAAATAAAAGAATAAAATACAAATGAATGAATGAAACAAACCTGCATTTTTTTAAACACACATTGTACACTGAGTTCATATGATCTGTATGACCCGTTAATCGGAGGTTCTTTCACCTCAAAGCGAGAGGTAATTAACGACAGCTTTGTGCGCGGCTGCAGAAGATTAGAATCCGCACAATCAATAAATCCATGTCTACCCTAGATAGGGGTAATTTGTACATGCCTGATAAGTGAGCGTATGCATCGGTGATGAAAAACACTCTAGGATTCTGGCACGCCGGGTGGGACCTATCTCCCCTTCCATATTTCGGATCAAACGATCATGCGAACTCATTCAACATATATATCGTTATTTGTACTGAAATTATGCTCTTTTCATGCAGATTATCAATTTTCAGCAACAAATAACAATCAACGTCACTCGACAATGTCACCGAAAACAAACTCGGCTTCTGATGCACCCCCGGTTGCGTACACAATCAAGACGATTGCCCAAGTGATTCTCCCGTCAAACCTTAAGCATCAGTAGGAGGAACCTCCGCTTCAATTCGGTTCCATCCTATTTTCTTCAGCCTTCGACGCTCTTACCGTAAAAGCGCCAGCAATTCAAATGAACAAACCGGTCTTGAAGGGAAGGATGACGAATGTGATGGTGCCGAGGCTCCTCGAGCCAAAACGCAAATCCGTCTTCGAGCGGCTTTCTATCGCCCCAGCTGGGGGCAAGGCTGTCAACTCGAAGGTGACAATAAAGCGTCCCGGGCAAGCCCAGGCGATGCCCGCGACGACCGCACACTTGGGTGTCTTTTCTAAACTCTCCGTCAATCGGTTTACATTGGCTTCCAAGAAAGAAAATGCCCGCCAAGCCCTAAGAACTGAGAAACTAAGGCAGAAACGGCTAGGATACGAGCCAACAAAAGAGCTAGGGCTCGTGCTCACTTGGAGTTTGTGAGGTTCCAAAATGATGGTTACCCTGCGACACAAGCTGGACCGGTCGTGAAAATCGCCAACTCTTTTGAACCACTAAAGCTGGTTCAGAAGAATGCTATGACTGATAAAATAAAAAAGCGGATGATTCAGAGTCTTGCAAAAAGGCATATCTAAGCCCTCAACTCAGAAGCGGGCCACTATCCGTCAAAAGTCTACCGGCGCTCCTCGTTGCGTGAAAGCAAAGGGAAGAATTCAAAAAGAAGGTGCCAATGCTACATAAGACCCCAGCTAGACCAACTGTCTTCAGCCGCATGTCCTTCCCCAAGAATGGACCATGACGACGGTCTATAAAACCGACTGGCATTGCTGCCGAGGACAAGGGGAATACCGGGTACACAATCCATACTATGGCAGGCACGGACCCCAGTGCTAACCTTTAAAGTAAGAACAAGGAATCGGCCGCCGCTCCTTAGGCCCAATCTGGCTTGGGTGCAGGTGCCACTTCTCAGTACCAGTAGGCTCCAGATGATAATGAAAACCTTTTTGGTGAGGCGGCGAGGCAAAAAGAGCCTACGGTTCCTGAAGAATCGGACATAGACGGTGAGGGTAGCCTAGACTTCATTACCAAGAATACAGACCGGGCGTTGCTCAAACATATTCAGAAGCAGCTGAAGGACAAAGAGAAGGAGATCACCAAGGTCTATTTGAAAATCAACGACCTAATGAATATTGTGATGCAGCTTACAACTCAAGTCGCCCAGGTGCAGTCCTTGCAAGCGCAAGGCTCTACCCATGAGCCATGTAATAACACCCCAAAACAGCTGGCACATGTTCCCACTAGCTTGGTGGCGATGGATCTTCATGAAAGTCGGTCACATTCAGCTGCAAGGGAAGTTTTGACGCTTGATAGAGACACCCTGACACATGACAAGATCTGGACTTAGTCACCAGCAAAGTCAAAACGTAGGTGGCTGAGGCCGAAGCAAATAACTGAAGCAGCAGCGGAAGACCGTACCCTGTGTGATCTAGTGAATTATTCCAGTGGCTACGTAGTCCCCAAGTTCAAGAAGTTCAACGGGATGGGAAATGCCAATCAACATATTGCTCACTTCAAAACGTCATGCGGAATACTGAGGGCAATGATGTGCTACTCCTCGGGCAATTTGTTAAAAGTCTAACCAACGTCGCCTTCGACTGGTACTCAAACATATCGAACGGCTCGGTTACAACATTTGCTCAAATGGAATACCTGTTCAAACAAATATTCATGAGTGTTAGTGATAAAATCATTATGGCTGAACTCGTGAAGACTAAACGGGATAAAAATGACAACATTGTTGATCATGTAAACCGACAATGTAATACTCGCACCAAATGTGAACAGTTGATAGAACATGTGCAAGCCGTCAGCCTTATCAGGGGAAATGTCGATAACTGGATAACCCTCTTCTTATACACGGCAGATCCCAAAACTCTTCGGGACCTAACTGAAAGGGTCCAAATGATGGAGCGTGCAAATTCCGAGTCCACCCCGGACCTCCAAATTAATAACAAATCTGAGTACCAGAAGAACAACAGCCACAGAGACGGAAGTTCCAGCGATACCAACTCCTTAGATATGTCTACTGACCGGGGTAAGCAAGCAACAGACGAACCCAAAACCGATCGGCCTCGAAAATCAATATTAGGGGGAGGCCGACTCTGATGGAGAGAAAGAACAAAATTTACTCTTTCAGAAAGAATAAAGTCCGCAAGATATTTAAGGACGTCCTGAACAACGATATTTAGTTGCACGCGCCAAAAATATCGCATGAAGCAAAAATGACCGATGACCCTTATTATTGCTCATATCACATAGTGTTGGGACATACAATCGAAGAATGCTATATTTTCAAAAACTGGGTTAATGAAGGGTATAAGATGAGAGAAATTTCGCTGTCTTCAGCATGCTAATGAGCAATCAAGCCACGACTACCAACATTATACAAACGAATGCTGATATCCTCCAGGAGCAAACAACTCAATCGCCTGCTTCAAGGAACGGCTCAGACCTGCCGCAGCCTTGCTGGGATATACGCTTGATCAAAGGACGGAAAAAATGTTAAAGTTGCTTCAAAAGGAGCCAAGAATCAAATGAAAGAATCAAATAAGGCCTACTGTCTCGGCCATCGATTCGGTTTCATTAAATTCAAAATCTGAAAATTTTAAATAACTTTGCAAAAGGCGCCAACGAAGCCAGAAAAAGAACAAGTACAATTTTGACCCCTAAGTCGTTAAACTGAGAATAAAAAAGAAAAAATTCAAAAAAAAAAAGAAATAAAGGGTCGGTTCATAAGCAAAAGGGGCACGAATAAATACCTAAAAAGGCTTCGTGAGTAGAAACTGCGAGACTATTCACGAGCTTGTGAAAATCCGAAAGAGCGCAAACTCATAAATAAAAAAATAAAAAAATTCTCTAACGGCAAATGATGAGTCGCTCGAAGCACCATTTCAGTGTTAGCGATACAGACGCCACACAAAAAAAAACCAAAATTCAAATCCCCAATTCCCTCCAAAAGCGAATGATAAGCCGCTCTTGATACATATTCCAGGGTTGCAACGCCAAACAAAAATCCCAACTCTTCCAACGACGAATGATGAGTTGCTCTTAGCACTATTTCAGCATTAGCGATACAAACGTCGAACAAAAAAACCAAAAACCAAAAACCTAAAATTCACAATCCTCCAAAGACGAATGATAAGTCGCTCCTGGTACCATTCCAGTATTGGCGATGCAGACGCCAAACAAAAGAAACTCCACATCCAAATTCTCTAAAGGCGAATAATAAGTCGTTCCTGACATCATTCCAATGTTAGCGATGCATACGCCGAAGAAAAAACTCTCAAATTCCCAATCCTCCAAAAGGCGAATGATGGGTCACTCCTGACACCATTCCAGTGTTAGCGATGCAGACGCCAATCAAATCCATATCCAAATTCAATTTCACCAATGACAATGATGGTTCAGAAGAAAAACCCCTTGTCCATATAGATATCGGACCACATACATCAATATGTATAAGTCCTAAGAGTTCAATAGCTCTTACTCCGTGTATGTTATAAGTTGAGAACTGTATTTTGGTTAAGAATGTCTATACCTTTATTCTATTGCACCACACCCAATCAACATTTGATAAAGGAAAATGTTCACAACATAATTTTCAAAATTTGGATATCTTTCTTTATTAAATAAAGAGACGGATGTTTATTTTAAAAGTAAAGTTGGTGCACGATAACGGTTATTCAAAACCAAAAGTTTGCCGCTAGGAAAAACCAGGTGATTTTCCCTAATAGCACCAATTACTCCGATTTCCGACTTTGAGTATCATATCACCATTTCTCAATATCTACTCCTTCTCAGCATATGTAATACTTTATAGATGTGGGATTCTGATCCAGTATCCTATACCCAGAAAGCAGAGTTGATTGAGAAACAGTTTTCAATTACTAACACATCAAAAGATGAAGCATCAAAACGCTTCAAGGGGTGACCAGGTATTCTCGGTAATGCATCTTCCACTATCCAGACTCATGACAGTAGTTGCAATTTCCTTTCCCTTCAACCCCTTTTTATGTCTCTACGTCTTACCTTCTGTAAACTGAACTTAGGCAAGTTGGTTTTCTTCTTTTCCTTCCTTTTAGCTTCAGTCTTGTATTTGGAAGAAAATTTTCCAACAAACTTAACTGGTGTATTTTCCTTATTAAGGAGTTCTCAACTTGAAATAAGGTAGAGAGGAGAAACAATTGAATTATATCAATATAAAATTCATTTTCTCCAGGACCAGTGGCAATTCTCAACTGAAACAATTTCTTCGAATTCATATGTAACTATACGAGATAGCCTTCAAAGCAATATGGATCTCTGTATGTGATACAGAGGGTCCTAGAGCATGTAAATGGAAAGTAGGAGCGGCAAGAACATATGCGTCCTCGTTATGAATTAGGGCAATCTTGACATTCCAAAACCAAAGATTATAAAAGGTTTCAGTTAACTTGGTTTTACGAGTTTTAGTTTAAGGTCAGTCATGGTCGCTGCCAAAGAGAAAAGAAACACTTAGTGTGTGCTTTTATAAAACTAGATTAGTTTATCAATACATCTAATCAGGATGACTCCTATTGTTTCGTCGAGTTCTCCTTCAAACTCTAAATGGAAAACTAGCCGGGATCATATACACCCCACAAGTTTGTTAACCGGTCGGCCAGGCCAGCGTAAGTACTTCGGGAGAAGTCCCTCATGCTCTCGCACGGACCCAATTGAATAACCCTGTTTCCTTAAAGGCGTAACCTTGTAAACATCTTTCTAGACACCTAATGGGTCGGTTAATTGTGAAGTGGAAATCTCCCGGGAGTAACTATTACTCACAGTGGGAATCGGGATCCAACCATCACATAGAAGGTATGCAATCACATTGCAAGTTTCAATACTTGAAACTCCAAATATGGTTTTTACCCCAAGCATCTTATGACCTTAACAAGGTCAATAAACTATAAGTCGCAAATCAAGTTCAACTCATCATTTCGTGGTTGATTTAGACCCACCCGCACAACCCTTGACAGAGTCAACAAGATCATATGACTGTCCTAACCAATCTCATCACATGAGGCAGACTAACATCACTTAGCTACCGTACGCTACGTCTTAACCGAGTCAACAAACGCAGTACGAATACTAAGACTCTACTTATCTGAAATGACGGAAGGTTATGTCTGGTTTTGAAGAAAGCCCTTAACGTGATGAACTTGATATCATTGAAGAATCCGAGTGATTTTGAAAAACTGATTGTTCCAGAACATCGGTTTAAGTTTATTTTTTTAATTAATCATATTAATATAGTCTCATCATTTAGATAATAACACTTATTATCTAGTATCCTATCACACCAGAAAAGCACAATAAGAAAAAGAAAATACAATGTTTCGCATTTAGCACGGTGCATCGGGTCTTCATCGTAAAGATACTTAACTTACGGCAGGGCGGACACATGGCTTGTGCGAATGTAAAACATATAGAAACACTTATTTACATAAATCCACACACACATCACACGAAAGTAATCACATTACAGAAATGCGGTAAACATCATAGAAAAATTGGAATAGTCGGATATCCTAGAAATCCCGCGTTTCGTTTGAGTTGTAAACGAAATGCGGCATTCCACGGTCGCGTGAATAACCCGTACATAACCAAACGAACACCCTTGCAAGCGCGGTGAGCCACCTGCCAATCCTAAAACGAGGCAATCCGGCCTCAACTCCTTGAGTGGCCCACCTAGCGCATTCTAGAATCCGACGGCTCGAGCACTCCGCGGGGCAATCTCCAAATGTAATATACATACAATGGCAACGACGGTCTCAACCCGACCGCGTCCCGAATAAAAGAATAATACATTTGGCATTACAAACAATACATGAATTGAAATACAATATTTGTATATTCACATTCACACGGGGGCTATTCATTAGCGATAATCCGAACCGAACCAAATACACCATCACATTCACTAATGTGCAACCTCGCCTAATTGATCACGCATCAATTAGGCGACGTTTACCAACACATATTTTTATATGTGCCCAAACCAATTCGATCAAACACTTTGATCGGATTAATTCGAAGTCATGACCAATGAATTGTAACCCACTCGTACACTCGAAATTCCAATGAATTGAAAATCAAGTGCACCCCGGCTCCCAAAATCCCTTCATTTTAGCATTGAACATGGACCCGAAAATAGCCCGAGTGGCGACGGGGAACTTAAGCACAACCCCAAAGGCTTGGGGGGGTCCTTTGACCCGAGACCACTAAGCATGGTGGTCTCGGGACAAGGCAGACCCGAGAGCACCAAACATGGTGCTCTCGGGTCCCCACCCTTAGTCGAGAGCACCAATCGGTGCTCTCGGGTAAGGGTGGCCCCTCTCGAGCTGCCCGCAAGCCTTTCAAGTCCGTCTCGAGCCGTTGGTGGGTCTTCGGTCCAAACCGAGGACCCCTGGGCTCGAGTTAAAGTCCAAAAAGATAGAATTTTTGAAGCAATTTTAAAACTAGTTTTGAAAAAATGGATGTTAAAAATTCAATAGGTTGCCAAAACAAATACTAGTAGATGAATCGGCTCTTATACCATATTAGTAATCGATGCTAGGGTCGCAATACCGACTGACCGCGGTGGAACATAAAGCAAAAATTTCTAAACAATAGCACCAATCACAAACCCATAATCATTCAAATACCAATAGTTGCAAATAAACAAGAGAGCATAAAACAATGTTTAAAGAGGCTACAACTTTTGTAGCATGTCCACTCTCTAGTGGAAAACTCAAGCTAACCTTTGTTGCCATAGGGATCGAGTTTTGTTGCCGACCGTCTCGCCGAAGAAGATCCACGGTCAAAGAACTCAACCTAAGCTCTAACTTCACGACTGAACACTTCTAGTGAAGCAACTAGCTCTAGCATCTTGCTGGGAAATAAAGATAGAAGACGATGATGGATGAAGCTCTCTCATTCTCTCTTTTCTTTTTCATTTCCTTTCCTTTCTTTTTCAAAAAAAAAAAAAGAAGCTCTCTACTCTTTCTTTCTCTAGTAAAAAACTTAAGAGAAAGAGATGAAAAGAATAATATGTAGCCTCACATTTTCTTTCACTCTCTAATGTGTTCATCTAAAGAGGGAAAGTAGGCTCACCTCTGTTGGAGATAGTGCCCTCATAGTCAATTATTGGATCACAGGTACGTGATTGCAATGATTGCGGAGGACCTATACCGGTAGGACAGTCTTACTCAAGATGATAGTATGCTATCTGGTTTGCCTTTATCAGTCGTGTACATGTTCAGGTGACTGATTACATGTTACACTTTGATAGAGCCCTTAGGATCTTGCTTTACCACCAACAGTATGATGGCGATCATATACGTGAGAGTTGGGTGGTTTATACGCATATCCTTAATTGTGGTCCCTAGTCGTGGGAGTTTCGAGACAGGGCATCGATACTCCGGAGTAGACTAGTGTGTACAGTCGAGACCCCGACGAGGGGCGGTGGCCGGTCTCACAAGCCACTGGTGTCAGTTGGATCACCTAAGATGTATACAGGTGCTCATTGGGTTATGAGTACACCGGACAGGACTCGCCGGGAATCTGCTAGTTAGTACTATATCTATCGTCAGATAGCAGTTCCCCGGTGACATGTGTACAGGTTAGTTCATCGACCTGAGGTCGTCATTTGTCTCGTGTGAGTTCCTACTGTGCTTTGATTTCTACCCTACCACGGCTCAAAGGAGTCGTGCAAACAGGTAGCTTTTGGGTACAGTCCCGAGCCATATGGAGGCACGTGAGCGGATCGGCAGGGGATTCGTCTCTCCCGGTATTGGGGGCGAGATCGTGCTGTGTCTAGGAGAGCCATTACACAAAGCCCACGGCCGTGGCAGGAGATTTACTGGTAGGTACTCCAGTAGTATCTCAGGGTGTTATTGGGCTTCACTCCGACACGACTTATACTGCTATTGGGGGTCTGACGTTACTAGCCCCCTAGGCAGATATGCGATACTCATAGATGAACGGACCGGACTGTATATACATTGTCACTGTTAGGCTCAGTAGGGTTTCTGGATGAGTTCGCTCATCAGCCTCCCTTGAGGTCAGTCCATGGGCAGCCGTTACGCATTGCTAGTGCCGCTGACGGTGTGTGGTTAAACCCACTGCCAGGGTACTGACGAGTCATTAGAGTCCCCCACAGACTGTTTCCCAAGTTCGGGCGAAACGTTGTAGAGGCCGTATGGTTTTATGGCAGGGTTCGGAAAATGCACGTGCGTTTACGCACGTATTATTTTTCGGGCAGATGATACTGGTCGGTTTTGGTTTAAGCCGGATCCGAGTATTATATTGAGTAGGTATAATATCTTTGTCTCAGTTGCATTTGTATTCGGTCATAATACAAATGCGGGTATATTTATACAGTTTCGGGGTTATCCTGAAAGTCGTTTCAGGATCACTTTTGGAAGTTGCCAGTTTCCAGTTTTCTATCAGCCGTCTTTTAACATTCGGTTAAAGACGGATTTATCTTTTCTTGAGATGAGGTGAGTCAGTGTTCTGGAAGTTTCTAGAATCCACTAGAAGAGGTGACTAGGTTCATGAACCTTTGCTTACATTGATTACATGATGACTAGGTTTAAGTGAGTCATGCTTTGCTTTATTGTTTTTTGTTTTGGTTAAGATCTTTTCTACATGATAAGCTTTGTGCTATGGTCACCACTTCCCTCCTACACTCACCCCCCCTTCTTTTTAGTGGTCGGCCCTCTCTCTCCTCACTCACTCTCTCACTTTGAGAAAATTATGGTTGCAAAAAGAAAAGAGTAAAGTTTTGGATGCATGGAAATTTCATAGTTCATTTCTTGTTCCATTTCATTTCCATCGGCAACTTCATTTACCGATCGTCCACGGACTTGGACGAAGTGAGACAAAGTCATCTACTCATTCTCTACATCATTCTTGGTCGTCTCTTTTAGCAAACTTGACGATCGAGTTGCCTCAAGTCAGAGGCGGGAGCCCGTTTAAAGAATCGTCGACGTGGTGCCACCTCGACGAGGATATCGGAGATCGACGAGATCGGAGCAGCCGCAACGGAGCGTGGGATGATGGTTGAAGAACGAAGGACTCGGATCGTTCGGTATAACCTTTCTACACTCTTTACAGTTTGTTAGTTTAGCAATAATGGAAGATCCGGGTTGAAGTATACGATAGCGCCAGTTTAAAAGTTTTTGTTCCACATTTTGGCGTCTGTAGACGGCCGGGACGCTAGCGTAGACTTACAGTGGTATCAGAGCCTAACCATTTTGCTATGCTAACTTGTGCCCGCGTTTAAAACATCGATCGAACCGGAAATCGAAAATTGCAAAATTCCAACTTGACAGTTTCTGTTGATTTTAAATGGCCTCCTAAAATTTTTCTACACATCTCAGAAAACCGTGCAGGGTTTTATTAGAACGACGACAAAATTTGGGCTCGTGACCCCACCAAACCGCCGCGGAAACGCGGTCAAACCCATGGTTTGACCGCGCATCCGCGGCCACTTGGTGAGCTCATGCTCCCAAATTTGTACAGTGAGTTCTCTGTTGGATTTTGTGGTTTTTGGTAAATATCGTTTTGGCCCAGATTTTGTTACTGTTCACCAGTAAGTCGTGGGGCCCACTTCTTGATATTTGGTCGATCGAAATTTAAACATGTTAGTTTACAGTGCTTACATTATATCTCCGACCGGGAATGTCATTTGATCGGTAAACCGCGTTTGATTGCTATAGTTCTTTTAGACGGGTTTGCGAACGTGACATTCGCGTTGATGTTCTGTGTTGTGCTGTGATGTTGCGGATTTGTCGTGGTGGATAGCAGTGTGCAATGATAGTACAGTTTGAGTTTATTTGTACATTTGATATTGCGGGGCGAGCGTCCAACATGTGGACTGCCGTCACTGCCTGTTGTATAATATTCTTTTGGGGCACGACCAGGTTGCGGTCGATGTACCTATTGTACTATTTTTCATTACTGTACTAGGTTTTGCCCCGAGACGGAGTGCACGGATAGCCGGGTTCTGGGGGGCAACGGGTCCGCATCTCATGGCTTTGAGAGGCAGAGGGGTCCCACTCTAGAATTGGCAGACTATTCGCCGTACTCGTAGGGGGTACAAGTTGACCCAAGGAGGGGTGCCCAAGATTACCGGATTCCGTGAAGTGTTGGGTGGTCCATTCACTATACTGTAGGGGGCTGCCTCGCTTCAGGTTTTGGCGGGTAACTTGCCGCACCCGTAGGGGTTTAGGTTTCATTGCACAGGCTATCCACACGACAGGGGAACGTCGGGTTTCAGCAGCGGCTCTGTGAAACCCGGGGATCCCAGATTATCTGTATTGTTCTGTGATGCTTATTACTTTTCTGTAATGTTGCATACTATCACGCCTGGAGCGATTATTGTATATTGGTTTATATACTATTAGATGTTGTATATGTTTTACACCCGCGCTAGTCCAGTCCCCGCTCTGTCGTTAGTTAAGTAACTTAACGGGTGATGACGGGACCCAGTGATGAATGCGGATGGCATATACGTACATTTTATTTTCGTTCTTTTCTGGTGTGATTAAATGATGGGACTGTGTTGATTCTGATCAACGCAAAGTAAAGCAAACCTATTTGCAGTTGTTGGAACAAATTTAAAAAGTGTTATTGCAAAGACGTTTCCTTTTATTATGCATAGCGGTATTCAGTGGAATATCCTGCACCTCATTCGACGGGGCAAGGGCCGATATCCCTTCACCGGGACTGACCCCTTGGGCAGAAGTTTGCGTCAGAGTAATAACTTCACTATAGTCGATTACAAGTTGCTTTGCATAGCGGTATTCAGTGGAATATCCTGCACCTCATTCCACGAGGAAAGAGCCGAGATCCCTTTACCGGGAATGACCTCTTTAGCAAAAGGTTTTCGCCACTATATTTTAAAAAGCTATCAGGTTCCTTCAGCGATATCTAGTTCACTACGTTAAAGGTTTTTCGCCAAAAACCAGCCGTAGCCCTCCGTCGTTTCTTATGGATAGTCAGTAGTATTCAAGCTATGTTTGTTGGCATACGTCAAGGCATAGTGTTTGGTAGCTGCTGGGTATTCATTTGTTGCATAGATAGATGAGTTGGTTTGGGACAGTCGTATTACCTTGTTGGCATACGTCAAGGGTATGTACGGGTGGGTTCAAATTAACAAGATAATGACGGGCAGAACTTGACATGTGACTTATGATTTGTTGACATACGCCAAGGTCATAAGAGCATGGGGCATAAATCATATCGGGAGTTTCTAAAGAAACTGAAACTTGCCAAGTATGCGCATACCTTCTGGAGTATGAGTAACGTGGATGCATTCCATCACGTTATCATGCGATGAGAGTTGGATCCCGATTCCCACTGATGAGTTGGTTTACTCTTCGGGTGATTCCGATTGATTCTTCTTTAAGTTTGGAGGAGAATTTGACAGGACAGTGGGAGGTTTCCGGATTAGATAAAGTAATGACCATTCTGATCTAGGTTAGAGTGCACGCAGAGTGTTTCTTTTCTCTCTCTCTTTGGCAGCGACCTTTGACCAACCCTAGACTATGACTCAGTGACCAAGTTGACCGAACCTTCTTAAAATACTGGCTTTTGGATTGTCTGAGTTGCATAAGTCATTGCCACTCCTTCTTTTACCCTTTGAATTTCTCAGAACACCCGTATTACTACGGATATCCACTTCCATTAGATAGATCCATCGTATGGTTATATACGAACTCGAAGGGACTTCTTCGAGGATGGATCCAGGTTCAGGAGAAATAGAATTGGTTTATTCAGTTGTCTTTTATTATCACATTCTCTCAGGTTGCGAGAGCTCCTTGGTTTAGGAGAGTACTCCTATTACGCTTATTGGATAGTCTTATTCCAAACCATAGGCTGGTGCCGAAAGGTAGGGAATAAAGAAAACCAATTAGCCTAAGTAGGGTGTGCAGAAGGTAATATGTAAAGACAAAATAAAGGGATTAGAAAGAGGGCAAAGTAAATTGCGACTGATATCATTCACGACCAAAACCGCGTACTTCATCGCCACTCCTATTTCACCTTTAAAAGAATAAGGGATTATTCAGTTGTCTTTTATCATCACCTTCTCTCGAGATGCGAGTACTCCTTGGTTTAGGAGGGTACACCTATTATGCTTACTGGATAGTCTTCTTCCAAACCATAGGCTGGTGCCGAACGGTAGGGAAGGAAGAAAACCATTTAGCCTAACGATGGTGTACAGAAGGTAACGACTAAAGACAAATAAAGGGATTTAGAGAGACGGCAATAAAATATACGGTTGAAGTCATGAATTGGATTATGGAAGAGGCATTGCTATGAATACCAGGATACCCCTACAAAACATTTTCATATTTCAGTGCATTGTTAAAGAAAAACTGTTTTCCCGATTAGATACTTACTCCAAGGGTATGTATTTACCAGGTTTTATTCTCATATCTGTATGGTTTTACAGATGATGAGTGGGAGTAAGTTATTGGGAATTAGGCGATTATCCTCATTATATCGGAATTCGTTGTAATTGGTGATATTTGAGGAAATCGCCATGGTACAGTTTTCAACCTACGACGCACAGGTTTTGAGTTGTTTAACTCAGCGGACTTATACAGAGTATTGTATGTTGTCCAAGTGTCCATCAGGACAAAGGGGTAGGTCCTCGTACTATGTTCTATTTACTTATAACTTCTCTAGTATTTAGACGAGTGTTTCGTAGAAATACAAGGTCTAAGTTTTGAGAAGTTGTGGGTATAAGAATAAAGTAGAGAACCAGGTGTCACAAGTATCAGGATTCTTCAAAGAGATCGAAGATGTAGATTCTTATGATTGGTATTCAGATGATAGTGATGGTTTTGAGAAACGTGTTTCTCTTTCAGGTTACTCTTAATTGGATGGATTCCTGAGTTGAGTAATGCTGATTAGCCTCTTTCCATTAAGTTGATATGCACTGGAGACAGCTGCATGATTTGAATATGGTTCCAATTAAATTAGTGCCAAAGTTTCTATATTGGATATAGAATAGTTCGTACCTTAAAAGATATTAAGGTACGGGGAGTTGTCCAGCTTATGCTTATAACCAGACTCTGGATAACTCAGGGCACGTTTCTGTGATGGCTGTTTGTGGGTTGACCCTGGCTATGACGAGGGTTGATATTCTACCATTTGGAAGATCAATAGTGATATTGTTCTTGACTCGTCACAGTTTTAGTAAAATGGATCTTTTTCAGAAAACAGTAGTGGGAGTATGGTAGAACTGGAAGTGATTCCAGAACCACGAACGATTACGGAAAATTTAATAGGACCTATATATTCAATCAGGTTTGACATTCCAATAGCCACTCCGCAGATATGGTAGGTAACCTCAGACACCCGAGAGGTACTTCGGTAGGCTCAAGGACGGTGACAGGGAGGTTCTTATCTACCAAGACTTGACACTACTGTTGTTCCAGGATATGAGACCCGGTAGGAGGGTTGTCGTAGTCAGTGGGAGCAGCGGAAGCATAGTGGGCAAGATGCTTATATCTATTTATAGACTTGAGCAGTTATAGCGGAGATAGATCATCTAATTTTGATGTGACAGTCATGGGTTTGACTTCAATCAGAATAGGGGATGGATCAGTTAAGAAGGTAGTAGGGTGTGATGTCATGGTATCTGGATGACATACACAGAGTAGGAAGTAAAATTCCTATACTACGATCGGTTGTACTGTGGTCGTCACACAGTTGTTTCTCCAGACAGGATATGGATATAATATTTGACATTCTGGTTTCTAGATCTATGGTTTTAGATCTGGATTTGGGTAGTTTCCCAATGTGGGTACTTTGACAGATATTCTAATGGTTTTTGGAATAGTTGACTCCTAGCATGGTGGTGTACCTGCAGGTGATGGAGTCACCCTCTCTAAAGGTGTCTTACAGACTAAAGGGGAGAGGGATGTGCATGATTGGCAGATCACTTGCTTAGGCAATTGAGTCAATCATGAGATGTCAAGTACCACACCAGATGTTGTTTTTGCACTAGATGCAATAAGTTTGTATTAATCCAATCCTGGAGAAACATAAGGAAGCAGTTTTAGAACATAAGTACATGTTCTACGGATTTGATGACGGCAGCCTCCTTCGGGAGACGATTATCATTCCAGGCTTCAAAGGTGACATGGATGACAGAGTGATTGTCAGAGTTTTAGTTTTTCCCTCTGACGAAGAGGGACAGTATTATGGACAGGTGGTCCAAGAGAATACTGTGGGAGGCATGGTGCCAGATACTGATTAGGTTCAGTGATCGATACAGTCTAAGAAGTTTGGATTTGGAGTTCATTTATGAACTAGGTCCCATCAGATATCCAGACATATTCTAAGACAGGTATTACTCATTTCGGGAGATGGCTTTCTCCGCGAATTTGAGATTAAGAGAGATATAGAAAGAAACTTCTAGGCGGATCCACTCACTAAGGCTATTTCTCGAGCACAATAGTTTTACAAACGGGCTTTGTGAAACTGATTAGTAGAGGAGTTGGGTGTTGGTTTCAAACGGGCTGTGAGTACGCAACATCGCAATAATTAGCCTTGAGTGCAAGTGGGAGATTGTTAGAGATAGTGCCCTCATAGTCAATTATTGGATCACAGGTACGTGATTGCAATGATTGCGGAGGACCTATACCGGTAGGACAGTCTTACTCAAGATGATAGTATGCTATCTGGTTTGCCTTTATCAGTCGTGTACATGTTCAGGTGACTGATTACATGTTACACTTTGATAGAGCCCTTAGGATCTTGCTTTACCACCAACAGTATGATGGCGATCATATACGTGAGAGTTGGGTGGTTTATACGCATATCCTTAATTGTGGTCCCTAGTCGTGGGAGTTTCGAGACAGGGCATCGATACTCCGGAGTAGACTAGTGTGTACAGTCGAGACCCCGACGAGGGACGGTGGCCGGTCTCACAAGCCACTGGTGTCAGTTGGATCACCTAAGATGTATACAGGTGCTCATTGGGTTATGAGTACACCGGACAGGACTCGTCGGGAATCTGCTAGTTAGTACTATATCTATCGTCAGATAGCAGTTCCCTGGTGACATGTGTACAGGTTAGTTCATCGACCTGAGGTCGTCATTTGTCTCGTGTGAGTTCCCACTGTGCTTTGATTTCTACCCTACCACGGCTCAAAGGAGTCGTGCAAGCAGGTAGCTTTTGGGTACAGTCTCGAGCCATATGGAGGCACGTGAGCGGATCGGCAGGGGATTCGTCTCTCCCGGTATTGGGGGCGAGATCGTGCTGTGTCTAGGAGAGCCATTACACAAAGCCCACGGCCGTGGCAGGAGATTTACTGGTAGGTACTCCAGTAGTATCTCAGGGTGTTATTAGGCTTCACTCCGACACGACTTATACTGCTATTGGGGTCTGACGTTACTAGCCCCCTAGGCAGATATGCGATACTCATAGATGAACGGACCGGACTGTATATACATTGTCACTGTTAGGCTCAGTAGGGTTTCTGGATGAGTTCGCTCATCAGCCTCCCTTGAGGTCAGTCCATGGGCAGCCGTTACGCATTGCTAGTGCAGCTGACGGTTTGTGGTTAAACCCACTGCCAGGGTACTGACGAGTCATTAGAGTCCCCCACAGACTGTTTCCCAAGTTCGGGCGAAACGTTGTAGAGGCCGTATGGTTTTATGGCAGGGTTCGGAAAATGCACGTGCGTTTACGCACGTGTTATTTTTCGGGCAGATGATACTGGTCGGTTTTGGTTTAAGCCGGATCCGAGTATTATATTGAGTAGGTATAATATCTTTGTCTCAGTTGCATTTGTATTCGGTCGTAATACAAATGCGGGTATATTTATACAGTTTCGGGGTTATCCTGAAAGTCGTTTCAGGATCACTTTTGGAAGTTGCCAGTTTCCAGTTTTCTATCAGCCGTCTTTTAACATTCGGTTAAAGACGGATTTATCTTTTCTTGAGATGAGGTGAGTCAGTGTTCTGGAAGTTTCTAGAAGCCACTAGAAGAGGTGACTAGGTTCATGAACCTTTGCTTACATTGATTACATGATGACTAGGTTTAAGTGAGTCATGCTTTGCTTTATTGTTTTTTGTTTTGGTTAAGATCTTTTCTACATGATAAGCTTTGTGCTATGGTCACCACTTCCCTCCTACACTCACCCCCCCTTCTTTTTAGTGGCCGGCCCTCTCTCTCCTCACTCACTCTCTCACTTTGAGAAAATTATGGTTGCAAAAAGAAAAGAGTAAAGTTTTGGATGCATGGAAATTTCATAGTTCATTTCTTATTCCATTTCATTTCCATCGGCAACTTCATTTACCGATCGTCCACGGACTTGGACGAAGTGAGACAAAGTCATCTACTCATTCTCTACATCATTCTTGGTCGTCTCTTTTAGCAAACTTGACGATCGAGTTGCCTCAAGTCAGAGACGAGAGCCCGTTTAAAGAATCGTCGACGTGGTGCCACCTCGACGAGGATATCGGAGATCGACGAGATCGGAGCAGCCGCAACGGAGCGTGGGATGATGGTTGAAGAACGAAGGACTCGGATCGTTCGGTATAACCTTTCTACACTCTTTACAGTTTGTTAGTTTAGCAATAATGGAAGATCCGGGTTAAAGTATACGATAGCGCCAGTTTAAAAGTTTTTGTTCCGCATTTTGGCATCTGTAGACGGCCGGGGCGCTAGCGTAGACTTACAACCTCTTCACATGCTCATTTGTCATCTAATGACAGTATATGTATGAAATACATATACAATGTATTCATCCTTATGCATACATAAGAAGAGAGAGATAAAGAGAGTGCATTATGTATCATATACATAAATTTTATATAGAGAGAGAATATACACACATATATACATAATAATTCATTAGTATCATATGCTAATGTGAGAGAGTGTATATCAAATACACAAAACTAGCAACCATATCAAATATGTGGATAGTAAGTCAGCATTTGACTTAATATTCCGGCTTAAAAATAAACCGGTTAGTATTATCAAAGGCCCAATTAATATACGTGTATCATATACATGTATTTAATCGAACTCCCGCACGTATCCTCATACATATGCCACATCATTTCGCATGGGCAGGCACTTTCATTGTGAGACTCTAAAGACCTGACAATACGCTGGCAGTAGGTTAAACATGATCATATCCGATTGAATCTAAAACAATTTCATATCAATCCTTTCACGGATTAACCAACAAGCTCGTCAGCGGTACTACCTGCACGAAACGGATACCCAGGTATTGATCAAGAGGTAGGTCGATGAGCAAACTCATCTGAACCCAACAAAGCCTATAAGTAACAAATACCATACAGTCTGGTCTCTTCATCAAAGAGCATTGCATACCAAATCTGGGGTGAAAACTGTCAGACCCCCAATAACCCAATAAGTCATGCAGATATCAAACTCATAACCAATAGAGATACAACTGATAATACTTATTAGTTTATCTCAACCGTCATGGCCATGGACTTATGGTTATAGTTATATCATGCACAATGCAACATCGACTTCCTATATCGGGAGAGACGGATCCTCTCGACCGCTCACTGTATCCATGTGCTTCGGGACTGTACCCAACTAAAACATGTATGCATGGCTCTTTACAGCTATGGTTGGGTAGTAATCGAAAAATAGTGAAAACACACACAAGACACTATAGCGATCTCATGTCAAAGGACTACCATGTACTATCATCACCAGAGAACTGCTATCTGACAATAGATATAATACCATCTATGAGTTCTCAGCAAGTTTGTTCATTGTACTCATTCTCTAATGAGCATATCTATACAATTTTCGATGTCAGACACCAATAGCTGTGGAACCAGCCATCGCCCCAGTCGAGATCAAGAAACATATACATAATAGCAAGTAAAACATATACACATGAATGATAAAGACAAACTATATAGCATAATATTATGTCAAGCAAGAATGTTCTATCCATATAGGTCTATGTACAATTACAATAATTGCCTTCAGGGCATCTGTATCCAACATAGATGTTGACTCCGCTCCCAAATCAATCTAATCAAGCCAAGACTGGGTACCCGACGAGTTACCTCAGGAGCCCAATTCTTGTAGTAAAGATGTTGACTCCACTCCCAAATCAATCCAATCAAGCCAAGACCGGGTACCGGACAATTTACCTCTGAAGGCCAAATCTCACTGGTAGAGATGTTGACTCCGTTCCCAAATCAATCCAATCAATCCAAGACATGATACCGGGCGAGTTACCTTTAGAACCCAATTCCCGTGGTAGAGACGTTAACTCCTCTTCCATATCAATCTAATTAAGCTAAGACCGGATACTGGACGAGTTGCCTCTGGAGCCTAATTCCAGTGGTACAGATGTCGACTCTGCTCCCCAATCAACCAAATCAATCCAATCAAGCCAAGACCAAGTACCGGACGACTACCACTAGAGCCAAATTCCGAAGGTAGAGATGTCGACTCCGCGCACAAATCAACCAAATCAATCCAATCAAGCCAAGAGTTGCCTCTTAAGCCCAATTCCAGATAGAGATGTCGACTCTACTCCTAAATCAGCCAAATCAAGCCAATCAAGCCAAAATCGGGTACCGGATGAGTTGCCTCTGGAGCCCAATTCCAATGGTAGAGATGTCAACTCCGCTCCCAAATTAATCAAATCAAGCCAATCAAGCCAAGACCGGGTACCAGACGAGTTACCTCTGGAACCCAATTCCAGTGGTAGATATGTTGACTCCGCTCATAAATCAATCCAATCAAGCTAAGATCGGGTACCGGACGAGTTACCTCTGGAACCCAATTCCAGTGGTAGAGATGTTGACTCCACTCGTAAATCAATCCAATCAAGCCAAGACCGGGTACCGGATGAGTTGCCTCTGGAGCCCAGTTCCAGTGCCAGAGATGTCAACTCTGCTGCTCCCAAATCAACCAAATCAATCCAATCAAGGCTAGTCCAGGTGCCGGACAAGTTGCCTCTGGAGCCTAATTTCAGTGGTAGAGATTTCGACTCCGCTCCCAAATCAACCAAATAAAACCAAATCAAGACAAGATCAGGTACCGGACGAGTTACCTCTAGAGCCCAATTCCAGTGGTAGAAATGTTGACTCCGCTCGCAAATCAATCTAATCAAGCCAAGACCGAGTACCAAACAAGTTGCCTCTGGAGCCCAATTCCAGTGCCTGAGATGTCGACTCCGCTCCCAAATCAATCCAATCAAGCCAAGACCGGATGCCGGACGAGTTGCCTCTGGAGCCCAATTCCAGTAGTAGAGATGTCGACTCCACTCCCAAATCAACCAAATCAATCCAAGACCGGGTACCGGACGAGTTACATCTGAAGCCCAATTCCAATGGTAGAGATGTCAACTCCGCTTCCAGATCAATCAAATCATGCCAATCAAGCCAAGACCAGATACCGGACGAGTTACCACTGGAGCCCAATACCAGCGGTAGAGATGTTGACTCCATTCCCAAATCAAATCAATCAAGTCCAGCACCAACTCCGCAGAAGAAGATCAAGTCAAGCGCCGACACCGTAGATGTGGATCAAGTCAAGCACCGACACCGTAGATGTGGATCAAGTCAAGCACTGACACCGCAAAAGAGGATCAAGTCGAGCGCTGACACCATAGATGTGGATCAAGTCAAGCACCGACACCACTGGAAGTGGATCAAGTCGGCCGTCGACCGTCCATGTCGTAAAAAGAGCAGTGCCAACCTCCCAAAAGTAGGAGCCAAGCCAAGTCAACCTCTACACGAAAGAAGATCCATCAATTTCATGCACACGCCACATACATATCCTATGCAATAATTGATTGGGAGCATTTTGTTATGGTCAAAATTTACACCCCACTACTGAAATTAAAAATCAAAAGTCAAAAATGTCAAAATCAACGCCCAAACAAGTGGAGCCAAGTCCAACCAATCCGGTCCTAAGAGAGTGGGCCCACATCCAAACCACCTAAAGTTAAAACGAAGCCGGCCGGCCATAGAAGAAGACAAAAAGAAATTTGTAATAAATAAGTTTTGTATACAAATAAGTGTAAAAATATAATAAAAATAGGCAAAAAGCCAAAATTCATCAAAATCCGCACTTAAGTCTTATTTTGGAAAACAAAATAGAAAAGATAAAAAAAATAAAAAATAACAATAAAATATATAGATAATAGAACGCCCGTCCCGGGGTACCCCTGAGGATATCGATTCGATCCCGGGTGAACTGGTCATGGAGGCACCCAGCCCCGGGTGCACAGGCTGACCCAGGTGCCTCCCTGAAGGCACCATGACCCGGTTGCTTCTAGGGGCGCACCCGAACCCGGTTGCCTCTAGTAGAGCATCCAGACCTGGTTGCCCCCAACCGGACCTTTTAAAAACATAAAATAATAAAATATAAATAAACAAAAAAAATGAATGAAACAAACCTGTATTTTTTTTCAAACACATCCCTTGCACACTGAGTTCGCATGATCCGTATGACCCGTTAATCGGAGGTATTCTCACCTCAAAGCGAGGGGTAATTAACAGCAGGTTTGCCCGGGCAGCCGGAGATTAAAATCCTCACAATCAATAAATCCCGGCCTACCCTAGGCAGGGAAAATCTGTACACGGCTCACAAGCGAGCGTATCCATCCCAATGGGTGACGAAAAACACTCTACAAAGGGGACCGATCAGATATTTCCCACCATACAAGCTTAGTTGTATGGGATAAAAGAATGATAAATATTGCGTAGGGAACCAATAAAAAAAATTCCATGACATAAATATAGTAATTGAATTTAATAGGGTTAGACTATATAGAAAGATAGGTGGAGCCTTAGAGAGAGCGAAAGGGCTCGCTTGTTACCTCTGATATTCTAAGGAAATGGCCCCTGTTATTGCTTCCCAAATCAAAGAAGAACCTTTTCTGATCTGCTCTGATAACTTTGGACAAACTCAAGTTTGCTATTTCTTCATGAGGGGGGAGTTGTTCAATTAACCTATCTACACTGAGATCTGATCCAGGGGGATTTTGGGCACTATGGCCTGATATAAATCCAGCTCCAACATCATCTGAAAGTCCTGCTAGCTGATCCGAAGGTTCCATATGTTGCTGTTTACATGATAGTAAAGGAAATGAGCCTCAAGATATGGAGAGAAAAAAAATCAAGATTCAGTGAAAAAAATACCTGATTGGCCGCGATGAAGAGACGAGAAGCTTCATCATTGATCTCGACTAAAATGTTCCTGAATGCTGCCCATCCCTCTTCACTGGATCTTCCTGCTGGAATAATAATTGTGCTGCGATTTCTGCTCACAGATGCTTCTGAAACCTACTAAATTAGGGCCCATGTCAATAATATATCAGCCTGAGTTTTGTTGTCGTTAGTTCTAAATAGTTACTGCTTTATCCGCATCCAAGAAGTTAAGCTTTATCTTGATATCATGAAATCTTCCAAGGTCAGAACAAGAGCCCAATCCTTAAGAAACTTCACCTTTTTTGAAGTAATAGAAAAGAAAATACAAAGTCGAATGGAGTTCTTGGTTATAATCTATTAATAGCCATAAATCAGTACTTTGTAGCAAAATCACAAATCTATGGCGACATGTTTTTCCAAATCTTGTTGACATTATGA
Source organism: Agapanthus africanus (assembly GCA_030015575.1). Classification (NCBI taxonomy): domain Eukaryota; kingdom Viridiplantae; phylum Streptophyta; class Magnoliopsida; order Asparagales; family Amaryllidaceae; genus Agapanthus; species Agapanthus africanus. The sequence continues at coordinate 572,025,845 of JASDDO010000031.1, forward strand.
GAATATCCAATGAATGGAGGATAAGTTTTTTTTGGGTATAAATCTATAAAATAAAGATAATACACAAAATTGTATGCAACTGACATAGCTCTCGTATGTAGACCACTCATTTACACGTATCTCCTCTCTCATGTATGATGAGTATAAGTAGGGGAAAATGTGTTTAGGGCCAATAAAGAGTAATACTTAACGAATCTAAAGCCTATAGAATATGTACCTCACCATATGACTCGAAAGCATTTTAGTATACAGTACACGGTATATGTTCCTCTAAAATAAATTCCAGTTTGATCAATTAAATAACCAAACTGACACTATTGATAGTTGAATTACAAATTAATTACCAAACGCCTTCACTATCTAAGATATTCTACTAGTTTATGTGAAACCTATCAAAAGTCATGATTAACACAGAAAATAACAAGGAAAAAACCATTTCAATAACAAAAATCCAGATACCATCTCACAGCAAATGGACCTTAAATATCTATTACTCAATTCTTCTCAGTATAATATATGACCAAATAAAACACAATCAGCGCACATATATGCTATCAACACTTCATCAAAAGACGTTTACAATCACAACTCACAACACAATTCTTTTTCACTTCAAATTGAAAAAATATTACGAACATCTAAAATTGAACAAACCACAACAACAAGAAGCCTTCATTCCAATTTTTTTGGGGTTGGCTATATCTGCATCCTTCTTTTCCATTCTATTCTGCTAAAATAGAACAAACCAATTCCTCTAAATTGAGCATCCACTGCCTTATACCCATTTCTCCTTTCCTCAATTTAAGCAACTACAAAAAGCACCAACTCCTATGAAGCACGGACCCTTTGAAGGAGAAGTTGTAGCCACGTACCACACATATTGGACAACAATATACTTGCAACACATGTTGGACAAGCTGTATATGTATCAGACTCACCAGATGTGTTGTATCCATGTCCTACGCATGTCCTATACATATCTTTAGTAATATATAATGTTTCCAAAAAGTATCCTATACATGTCATTAGTAGTGTGTCCTATTCGTGCCCTATGCATGCCTTTGTTTAATAATGATTCATGTATAAATCCAGATGTTTCTTACTCTATTCATATACATTTAGTTACTAACTTTTCGTGTATGATCAAATTTTGGTTCATGATTAAATTTGTTTTCATAACGTTCTTGTCTCTTTTTATTGATGTTACTTTTTCCTTCTGATGGGTATGCCTTTTAATTTTTTTCAAGTAGGTAAATTTTTTATGTTTCTTGTAACATGAACCACGATTTGTGATTTTAGTTCTTATAGTTTTGTAGAACTTAGAATTAGGTATAGATGCATGTATATTAGGGTAATAGTTTAGTTATCTTTATAAATATGCGTACGTGTGTGTGTATTAAAAATCTCGCATCGTCATGTCCACATATCCTATTTTTTAGGAATTTGTCATGTCACTATATATGTATCGTGTTGTACTATGTTGTTGTGTTGTGTCCGTGCCGTGTCCCTTGTTTTTATCCATGCTTCCTAGACCAATTCAAATACAAAACCTAACTGATCAATTAAAAGTCATCAACTGCTATTAATATCAAATCTTGCAGAATAACTAAAGTGTTAATTGCATATAATAAAAAAAAAGCTAAATGGCAGGAAATATCCTTAACTTTCTAAAACTAGCACTTTGCCTCCCCCCCTCAACTTTAATTGATTCCCAAAATACCCATCATTTTAATATTTAATTAAAATATTTATATCAAGGTTTTTTTGAAATACCCCATAAAATCCTATGCAAATTTGATGTACCCCATTATTCTTCGATATTACCTACACCTCCCAAAATTCTTTTAAGTTTTTTTTAAAATATAACATCATTAAATGATGGTTAATTTTGACAGAAATCGATAAAAATGTAAATATCCTCACAATCCCATCTTATTCCTTATATACTTTCAAATTCCCAAAAAAAATGCACGATCGAGTTAGGTTTTCTTATAAGATTTGATTGATTTAGGTGTTCTATTTTGTAAGTGTTTATTGATTTGGTTTTTTTATGGTTAGAATTAGCATAATTCTAGGTTTCTATTGGATTAGAATTTTTTAAAATTTAGGTTATTTATATTAAGGTTTCTTAATTTGAAAGTAAATAAAGAAGAGGAGAAGAAATAAAGAGCTTAAGAGAACAAAGAGAAAGTTAGAATGAATGGGACTAAGGGCATGTTTGGATATGCACTTTCCATCGAATTAAAAACCTATATTTCATATTTACTCCGGATTACGCTAACCTTGCGGAATTGTTTGTTTGGATGTGATTTTCTAAGAGTAAACCTGAAGGGAAAAGGCCTCCAAATAGTCCATTCCTCCGGATTAGAAAAATTAGCTCAAATCAAAATTTTCTAATCCTAAACTTGAATGCTTGCTTTTTTCTTAGAACGTGAACCATTCATTAAATCTTTACTTCATTTTTCTTTATCTTCTTTAATTATAACAGTCAAAAAATCTATTTTTTAATTTTCAACTCCCAATGTTTTTAATATAATTATGAAGTGGAAATCTTTATCCTAGATTAATCAAATATGCATTTGACATGAAAATTTCTAGCATTTTTACTTGAAGGAATGTAGATGCATTCCGGGACATTATTATCCAAAACTCAATCCGTCGGATTTTAATTCGGAACATCCAAACATGCTTTAAGGATGAGAAAAAAAAGATGAAGATAGGGTTTTGTCGAATTGTGATGAAGAAGATTATGTCAACGATATGAGAGTAAAGATGGTATTTGAAAAATAAATTCAATTGAAAAAATAAATTTAACGGTCACTTAATAAGTTAAGGGTATTTTAAAAAACTTAAAGAATTTTGAAAGGTACGGATAATATCGAGAAATAATGAGGGTATATAAAAAAGAGAGAAATATTTTTTAATTAAATATAAATGGCATTTTGGGAATCAATTAAAGTCGATGGGAGAAAATGCTGGTTTTAAAAAGTTAGGGGTATTTTCTGCCGTTGGGGTAAATGTTAGCGATATTTCTTGTCGTTTAGCCTATAAAAACATCTCATTCAACACTAATATACACTTATAGCCCCGAAATGGTCAACTCCAGACAAAATTAAGGCCTTGTTTGGCTTTATAGTTATGTTAAGATGAGTGCAGCAACATGGAGTTAAACTTCAAAATCCAAACTATATATTAATTCCACGATGGTTCCGGGGTAAGAATTATTGCACTCGTCTCTACTTCGAAGCTGAGATAATTCACATAAAATTTACTCAAACATTTGTTTCTCCTCTTAACTCCAAAAGTTGAGTTTGGCCATGTTTGGCTTTTACATTAGTACAAAATGATTTGCCCCTACGGTTCAGAAAAAACGTAGAGACAATTTTTGATTGCCTCTACGGTTCCCAGCGTAGGGCCAAATATTTCCTCTACAATGGTAACCGTAGGGGCATTTCTACAGAAAAAATTAACTTCTGTAGTTGCCCTTACGACACTGGCAGAGAAACCCCTACCATGGGAACCGTAGGGGCAATATCGGGATACTTAAAAAAAATAAAATAGAAATTTTCCCTTCCCCTTTCCCCTCACACCTCAATCCGCAAAATCTTTTTCCCCCTCTTCCTAACCCTAACCATCGCCAGCACCCTTGCCATCGCTGCCTCCACCATTATTGTCAGCACCTTCGCCGCCACCGCCTCCACTGTCGATTTCACCATTGCCATCTTCGTCTCCACTATCGCCACCGCCATCGGCTCCCCTCTACACCTCTCTCACGGTTATTCCCACTCTCTCTATCTATCTCTCACTCACTGTATCTTTCTCACGCAACTAGTCGTCGTCATCTACCAAGTGTCGTCGGCTTCCTCTTCCTCCTCCTCCTCGCCACCCTCGTCGACGTCGCAACCTCCTCCTTCGAGTGCAAGCCTTCCCGTCCATCACCCGCCGCCATCATCCGCCGACATCATCTTCTTCACCACCACCTCCGCATCGTCGACGGCGGCCCTACCATCTCCACCACCACCGTGAGCCCCCAGCTCCTCCACAGTTTTGTCGAGCCCCTTCCCTAATTTCTCTAATGAGGTAATTTTTTTTTAAACATTGATTATTTTTAGATATTTAAATTAATTAGTATTATAATGTTAATTTTAATTAGTTGATGATGAAGATGAGTTAATTCCTTTAATTTAAGAAGATAATGAAGATCTTGAGATTGGGAAGGGCCTAATGTGGTAGGGTTGATGTTTGAAAAGGGATGGAAATGACGAAGATGGTGATTTAATTTGTTTAATTTAACATATGTGGTAGTTTTGAAGTTTGTAAAGCGGTGGAGCCATGGACGACGGTGGATTCTTCAATTAGGATTGGGGTCATTGCTCTTTCCAGAGTACACACACCACACAACACACACAAAACACACACGTACACAAAGCACATAGACACTAACAACCCTACACCTAACCGAAATCATAAATTGAAACTTAGTTAATTTATCAAAACTAAATTATGCGTCGTAAACCCCCTCCATCACTTAGCATACGTTCGGTATTCGTCGTGACATAAACCTACATGAAGGTCGTTAAAAATCGGACGGTATCATTCGGTGCTAACAACCGTCGTGTAGTCTATATGACGAGAACATTCGATCGTATGATAACCGATAAATTTGTCCAGTATGAACAAATTAGGAATGTATAAAGCGAACACCTGCATTCACTTGTGTTTTTATTCGTTTCGAATTATTTCGTCGGTACTTTTCCGCTGGTTCTCCGTGTACAAAGATAAATTAGAAATTCATTTCAGTATTGTTTCACAGTATTAAAATTATTATCTATTCTATTACAATGTACTCGTAGAACAGCGGGGAAGTGCTGCCGAAATTTTCTCGAAACGGATAAAAACACAAACGAATGGGTATCTGCTCTATACATTCTTAATGAAATAGAAGCCTTACCCCTGACAGTCGTTGTAATATCTTAAACCGTGTGATGTTAAGAACAAAAATCTCTTCAAATTGCACACTTTATTTGGTTTATTATCAATGAAGAAGGATGAATAGGTATAACAATGTAAGGACATATAATAAGATTTAAATCACATGAACTCCTCATACTTGAGAGCGATAATCTTATACACACATATACTTTTAGGATCTGTTAACGATATATATGTGTGTTATACAATCTAATATGGCTCATGAGTACATCAAAGTTAAGAATTGGATGTACGTGGATCGACAACAACGCACGAATCCTAAGTTCGTCGCAGGAGTTGTTGCTTTTATCGAATTTGCATGCAAACATCATAAGGCCGTGTTGGGGAAGATCTTTTGTCCGTACGACAGTTGTGGGAACAAGATGTACCGGAAGATAGGGGATATAGAGCTTCACATCGTTAAAAATGGTTTTACCAGATTTTATACAACTTGGTTATATCACGGAGAAAAAGACGGTAATGCGGCGGATATGCAGCGGAAGAAGAAGATAACTTCTTCCCATGAGAAAAAATGGAGGATATGGTAGAGGCTGCTCTCGGTGATAGTAATCCTACTTAAGAAGACCTTCCTTCCGGTCAAGAACAGCGTGCAGATAAGTATGAGAATCACATGAATGATACTAGAAGACCAATTTATAAGAATACAAAGTATTTCACACTATCATGGTTCGTCCATCTTTTCGAGATTAAGTGCATAAATAGATAGAGTAACAAATCATTCACGATACTTCTTAGGTTCCTAAAAGATTCTATGTCCCCGGGAAATAATGTACCTTAGAGTTGGTACGAAGCTCAGAAGATGATGTCTAATTTAAGTCTAAACTGTGAGAAAAGTCATACATGTCCTAAAAATTGTGTACTGTACCAGAAAGAAAATTTAGATTTGAAAGAGTGTCCTACCTGCGGAGAGAACAGGTATAAATCGAAAGTATCTGATAAGAAGCCAGATATACTTGTCAAGGCAACACGATATTTTCCCATAACACAGGCTGCATAAGCTATTCAGGTGTAAGAAGACAGTGGATGCAATAATTTAGCATCACCGTGCTGCTCCAAGCGAAAATAGAAAAATGAGTCATCCAAGAGATTCGCCGGTATGGAAGGATTTCGATAGGAGGAACCCAATATTCAGCAGTGACGCTCGCCATTTCATGTTCGGACTGGGTAATAATGGCTTCGGCCCATTCAACTATAAGGATGGTAATCACAGCACATGGCCCGTTATAATAATGGTTTATAATCTATCGTCGTCCTTAGTTATGGATCGGTGCTATTTTATGATGTCTCTTCTTATTGACGGACCGAAATCACCAGGAAACAATATCGACGTCTACCTCCGACCTTTGATCGAAGAGTTAAAATCCTTATTCATTGATGGTGTGAAGACTTACGATGCAAACACAGATACAACTTTCACGATGCGTGTGGTTTTAATGTGAACAATTAATGACTTTCCTGTATATGGAATGTTATCAGATTGGTCCGTACATGGTTACAAAGCATGTCCTTACTGCCAGCAAGATGCAACGAGACGGTTGAATTTTAGAAATAAGATTTCTTTTTGCGGTCATCGGCGTTACCTGCTACCAGACCATCCCTACAGGTTTGACAGTGTTCACTTTGATGGTCATCAAGAGCTTCGTGGGCCTCCGGCCCCATTATCTGAAGAGGACGTGATCGCTCAGTGGAATGGCTACAATAACGTGACTTTCGGGATAGATCCAAGAAGATAAGACACTTTACCCGGCTGAAACAAGTTAAGCATTTTTAACGAACTGCCGTACTGGGCAACAAATTTAGTGCATCATTGTCTGAACGTCATGCACATTGAGAAGGAAGTATTCGAGCACGTACTTAACTTGTTTCTTTGTAAAAATGAAAAATTAAAAGACAACTTCCGTGCTTGGATGGATCTTTAGGACTGGGAAATTAAAAATGATTTGCATCCCAAACCGATAGCGGATAAACCAGACAAGTTTGTACTTCCCAATGTTACGTATCATGTCACAAGCAGAGGGAAAAAAGGCTCTTGCTGGTGTTATATGATTTGAAAGTTCTTACAGCTTTCTCAGGATCATTTAATAAGAAGATAAAGATTGTAAAAGACAAGATTGATGAACTGAAAAGTCATGATCACCATATTATTATGGAGCACTTTCTCCCATTATCCCTCATGACTTCCCTTTCTGAATTGGTTGGTCTAGTAATCAATGAACTTTGTTGCTTCTTTAGGGAATTGTGCGCTAAAAATATCAAGGTTGTAGCGGTGGAGAAGTTAAAAAATGTGATTCTCTTGATATTGTGCAGCTTGAGCGGATTTTCCCGCCAACATTCTTCGATATAACACCTGACGGCTGTCTTGCAACCGAGGCTAAGCTTGCCAGACCAGTCAATATCGATGGATGTATCCACTCGAAAGTTACCTTGAATTTTTCGGTTGACGCAATCGATATATTTTTGCTATCTTATATGCTTGTATTTCTTTATTTAACATAAGTTTCTTTAGATACCTCCTTACTCTAAAAAATTATATACGCCATAGAAATAAGATTCTACTATGGAAGGTTATCTTCTAGATGAAGTAACCACATTTTATTCCCGATATCTGGACGAAAACATTGAGACGAAACTTAACAGGTCTTGAAGAATTCAGGAAGGACCATATGGTAAAGCAGATTACAAGAGAATGGAACCCATATTTATCAACAAGATACATCAATTTATCCTTGTCAATAGCGTATGTCTTGATGAAGTTAGAATGTAAGTATGTTTCGCATTAATTATATATATAATGTTGACGTCAAAATTTAATGTTGAGAACAGAATTCATAAGAATGAAGTACGTGGCGGGCATCTTAATTGGAATCCTGATCGATTAGAAAAATATAATCAGGACAATTTTTGCGACTGGTTTGCACATCATGTAAGATATTCAAATATCATGATTTTGCGACTAGTCTTAATCTAAATTTATCATTATGTAATTGCCGCATGATTTGTTTTGTTAGATCCAAGATCCGAACATGTTTGTATCATTAGAGAAAAACTTGAGATGTCTAGCTCAGTTTCCTAACATGGAAATTGCATACTATAAAGAATTCGGTGTTCTTGGATATAAATTTGAAGTTAAGAATATAGAAGATTTCAAACATCCAGAATAGTGATATTGCGACCGTTGGCTCGGATGATGCGATTTATTATGGGTACTTAGATTGTATACTTGGTATCCAATATTCCGGACAAACAAAACCATTTTATATATTTCAATGTATTTGGTATGATACACGAACTGAAACTGGAAGATAGAAAGACAACCTCGGAACTTGGAAAGTTGAATATGGATTGACTAGTGTAAACACACGTCGATTTTGTTTTAAGGACGGTCCATTTATATTTCCGCAGCAAGAATTTCAAGTATACTACTCAAAATGCTTGAAGCATCCAAGATGGAGTGTTGTATGTCGATGGAAGCCCAAAGATATTTATGATGTTCCAGAATTCGAGGATCGCATGGATGACAGTGATAAGGAAAAAGAAGAGAGAAAGCTTAGAGTGCTCTAACCGTATGTCTCCTTAGAAGGGTTATCTTCGAATAAGCGTGAAGTTACATTGGTTAAAAATGATATTGATGATCAAATCTACGCAGATATTCCTACGACGTCTAATGCATTTATTAAACGAAAAAGGTAATCATTAATATTATATTATGAGTTTACATTTTTTATGATTTATACATGTATTTTTGTTATTATTTATCTTACATACATATATTGCATGCATATGTAATGATTGTACTTCTGTTTAGGGGTGATGGCGATGTTCGGACCAACAAGGGGCAGGGGCACCAAGGGCAGCAGCAGTGACGGCTCCCGAGGCAGGGGTAGAGCGATTCTGCCCGGGGAGCTGCGTAAGGAGCAACTCCTACAGCAGAGGAGTGGTGTTGCACTCCATCCGGACAGAGTCTAGATGACTCTTTCCGTGTGGACTTTGCCACACCTGCAGGTATATTTATATATTACATATTGCACGCATATTCATTTTGAACGCTATATTATAGATATACACACATTCATTTTGAAGTTACTTATATAGTCACTTTTATTGTCTAGCTGGAGATGGTGCCTCCACATATAGGGCACATGTTGTTCCCACATCTGCAAGTATATTTATATATTATATATTACACTCATAGATATTATAAATATACACGCATATTCATTTTGAAGTTACTTATATAGTCATTTTTTATTGTCTAGTTTGAGGGGATGCCTCCACATCCGGGACACAGACTGTTCCCACACCTGCAGGTATATTTATATATTATATATTGCACGCATATTAATTTTGAATATATTGCACACATATTAATTTTGAATGATATATTATAGATATAAACGTATATTAATTTTGAAGTTACTTATATAATCATTTTTATTGTCTAGTTGGAGGGGGTGCCTCCATATCCGGAACACAGGCCGTTCCCACATGAGTCATACCCGCATGTTAGTATTTTTTTATATAATACGTCAAATTGATTATGTATTATTTTATTTAGAAGTTATTTATATAGTAATTGTTTATTATCTAGTTGAAGGGGATGCATCTACATCTGGGTCATCGACTGTTCCTCACTCAAGAAACTATCATGTCGCTGGTGCTGCTGCCTGGACGCAGGCTCGTGGTGATGTCGCAGAAGGTATATACTGCACTCTAATTTTCGTTAATTCTTGCATTCTAAATATTATTTTGTCTTGATATTGCATGTATATCTATATATTTTATGGATGTAGAACAGCCACGGCTCGTCCGGGGGACTCGAAGGCCGAATCTGTCCCACAAGTTGAAGCCCGGTCCCACTAAAGGGCAGGAAGCATTCCCCCTCATCTTTACGTCCGATGGCCGCTACACTGGCGATCATGCCGAGAGATTCGGCCAATATTTGGGGAATGAGAGTCGTCACCCCCAGAAGTATCTTCATGTTAATTAGGACGCGCAACACAACCGCTCTTTTGACACGTTTTGGGATCAGGCTCAGTTATTATTATATATTTTTATTTGATTTATCAAATAAATTTACTATTATTTGGCACTTATAATTTAAAGACGTTAATTTCTTGTATTTGCAGGTGGATTACGACTTTCTTGCAGTCGATCCCGATAACCCTGATGAGGAGGATATAGAGCTCGATATTCGTGCTATTTACCGGGGCCTCAAAGACAACATGCAGAGTAAGATCCGGTATAATAGGAATAAGCTGAAAACAGATTGCTACTCCTTATGGCTGACGACCCTTGAGGAAGAGAGAAACTCTCCTACAGTCTCCGGCCTTTAGCGGGATCAATTTAGAGACATGGCCTCTCATGTGCCAGTATTGGGCATCTGAGCGCAAACGGGTTTGTAATTTAAATGCAATTCAGTGTTTAGTATATAATTTATTTTTTCATTGCTGAATTAGAAAACTAAATCTGATTGTGTTATGCAGAAACAGGACCGACAGAACAAGGAGAACCAAAAGTCGACGAACGGGGTCAAGTAACCTTTACGGGTGGCTCGAAGAACATAACTCGTACCACGGAGGCAGCGGTAAATTATAATATATTTCTTATGATATAGTGCAATATGAAAAGTTATATTATGTGTGTTTTTTATGAATTGCAGAGAGCTCGAATTGTGGCGCAGGGTGATACATTGAGCGTGTTGCAAGAGTATCTGTCTACCCACGGCACATCGATAGATACGGACACGGGCATGGTTACATATCCCGATGCTGGTACAGAGGATTGTTGCATAAGTATTAATATTTGTTCTAATTCGAATGAAATTTTATTTTGATAAGTTTAAATTAAAACGGTTTACTTACGTTTGAATGCTTTACATGGGTGTATGCGGGGGTGGTGGAGTAGTCGAGCATATCAGGGTTGATTTCAGCAGAGAGACCAATCCGGCCATACTGATCCCTATCCTAGACGCCGTACACGGAGGGTATCACGGTGGCTACGAGAGAGGCTAGGGACTTGATCCCAGCACGACCCATCTGGGGTTGCCCTTCACTCCGGCGGTTACTTCTCCTACCCCGCGCGCGAAATCTGGAGAAGAAGATAGCCACATTGAAGTCCAATTTCGAGGAATTAAAGGAGTTGGTGTGTATGTTACTTCTGTTTGTATATACGTATATATTGATAGTTCTAATCTACGTAACACGGATTCGAATACGGATACGAGTAGGATTCACGGATTCACAATAATCCGATATTGAAACGAATCCGACATGAATCTTATAGATCAATAATACATCATTTCAATTCGCAGGACTTGATTTCTACACTTAGAATTTCACAAGAAGACATATAGACTAAATCTAGTATACCGTTTCTTATTGTTTTATTACACAAACTTAAAAACTTTACATCTTCATTCATCCATTCGTCTTGATCCCGTTTCCGGTATACCGTAGACGGCTCCGCAGGACACTCTTTCGGCTACAGCTTCGTCGGCCCCTCCTCCAGGCTCTTCTGCTCCACCTACAGCTACTTCAGCTCCTGCTACTCCAGCTCCAGGTAATACTCCAGCTTCATTTCTGGAACATTTGAGACACATAGAATACCCCGAAGACCGGCTTCACCAGATGTGCCATATACTTGGAGATGGAGCACCTGGATCGAGCCAGCAGTGATTTTTTAAAATATTTTTTAGATTTTTATAGGATGTTTGTATTATATTTGCGACATGTATATTTTGGATATCGGTTGTTGTATATGATGATTATAATCCTGATTTTAGAGTGATTTTATATTATGTTTGTTTATTTCGTTATATATTATGTGTGAGATGTTACTCATATATATTTTTGTATTTATGTATATGATATAGTGTGTGATATATTATTGTGTACAGGGTGGACAAAAAACAGAGGCAGTATTTTTTTAAAAAAAATAAATGCTTGCCCCTACAGTTAGCACCGTTCAGACAAATTTCTGCCTCTATAGGTTCCACCGCAGGAGCAAAATATCAGAAAAACTAATACTTTGCCCCTATATTTGAAACAGCAACAAGATATTATTATTTTTTTTAAACTGATACTTTGGCCCGACGGTTGAAACCGTAGGGGCTGTAATTTGCCCCTACGGTGCGCACCGTAGGGGCAAGATATATTTTTTTTAATTAATTGCCCCTACGATTGGAACCGTAGGGGCAGTGACCCCTACGGGTTTCACTATAGGGGCAAATTTATAACCGTAGGGCATTTATCTGCCCCTACTAGTCATATTTATGCCATACCGTGAAAACCGTAGAGACGGTGGTTTGCCCCTACAGTTCCAACCGTAGGGGCAAGCCACATTCGTAGTAGTGTTATGTTAATGTCTGGAAAATACTGCAAATAATAATAAAATTAAAAACTTGTTACCTTCAAGAATCTCCCCCTTTTGTTCTCGCCAACGTCAAAATAAAACACCTACAAAACAGCACCATCAACAATTAATCAAAAAAACAAAGCACATAATAAAAATCCAACAGAAAAAAAGGAAGAAATAAACCCGCAAATTACCTTGGCATCAAGCTTGAGCTCCTTGCTAAAGGCCTCGCTCTCATCGGAGGCAGAAGTGAGATAATAATTGAAGAGATCGAGGAACCAAGGGATGCCGTTGACGGGGACGATGATGGTGGACCTGGTGGCGGAGGTCTTCTCGGAGATCTTGAGGTACCTGCCCCTTGGGTTCTCCTTCAGATCGAAGTAGAACAACTTGTGCTCGAATTGGAGCGTCTTGCACATCAGCTCCACATCGCTGCCTCCTCCTCCTTCCATCGTAATTGCAAAACCCTAGGGGGGATTTTTGGAGCATCCTTGCGTGTGGGGTTTAGAGGTTGATTTTTAAGTGAATTTAGTGCGTCGATCTCTTTCTCTCTCCTCTGAATGAAATCGTGGGATTTTACTTGTGTGGTTTTCTACCCTCCAGCGGCTTCACTTCATCGCCGGTAAAAATATATATTTTTCTCATAAGGCGGGCGATGCTAACGTGCGCTTCGGGGGGGGGGGGGGAGAGGGGGGGGTGTTGTTGTTGTTACGGGCGGGGGACAGGCTGTGCCGTGCGATTCTTTTGTTGCCGTTTCGCATGCATTGCGCATGATTGCACAAAATGACACCAATATATTATTTTTTAAATTTTTCACGTTTGAACCATTTATGGGCTTCCCTAATATCATTCTTTTTTTCTATCATACTTAGATTTCAATTGCACTTTCCTAAAGTCATATAACAATATAGCCAGAGGTCGATGGATATCACCGTGTTAGCTTGTGCAATATGGATGAAAAGCTTAGGGCAAGAAGAGATTTGATGAGAACCGATGAACCAACACCAGAGAAAACATGTGTCATTAAAATCAAAACAAACATATGTATTTTATCAAGAAAATATTTTATCTGATCTGCGGAAAAGGGGGGAAATTTTAGGCAGGCCGGTCCTAAGCCTTGTACGCTTCTGAAATCTGCTGGAATTCAGCATGGGCATACATAAAGGAAAGAGTACCTGGGGAAATTTCAATCATTTATAGTTGGTTGCAATAACATCCATTTATTAAATGGGACTGAATACATTTCTACCAAATTATAAGCATAAAATTATACTCATAAACCAAATCACTGCTATAAAGCATATAAATATTCAGTAATTTCTTTCAACAAAATTACCGCCCTAAAGTGTCAAAACTGTAGAAAAATAAACAAACTGAAAATAACAACATAACTGCAACTTGTTCTCAGAGGGCATACAACTTTAGTCCAACCAGATGCAGCTCCAGCTGAAGATCAGCCGCAAAAATACAGTACTCAGTAGAGATCTCAATGGAGCATTGCCAGTCAAAAATGTCTTAATAACACAATAAAATCGAAAACTTATAGCAAAGTAATGAACTACAAATATATGGCAATTAAACGCAAGAAAAACGCTGATGGACTTCAACGTTTTCCGCCACCTCCGCCGAGTTTCGGGCCCTTGGCAGCCTTGGGCATGCTGCCCTTGGTCTGGTTCTTCTGGGTCTTCGCCATCATCTCAGCCTTTGTAGCCTTCTTCTCATCCTTTGTCTTCTTTATGCGTTCCTTGATTTCACTGCAAAAGCGTTTGTACCCATTAAGTTGTTCGATGCCTGAAACGACGCAGTTTAAATTATTTTGATTTTTGGCATAGGCATAGGAGGTGATCATCTAATACAAGGAGATGTATTTTCAAGGGTCCGCACACAACAGCCTTCATCTATATTTTTCTCAACATGTATAACCCCTCAACAGTACCCCTCGAATCAATCTGATTCAATTAAACTTGTATATTATACCAGCTCAACTATGCACAAGGGTGGCAGGGGTTTTTCAAAAGACGATTTAAATGTTACAAGTTCAGATGTATTGATGAAATGATGAAGGGTGTTGTATGCAATTGACGCTAATTTCAAAAGTACAATGTTCGAAGCTAACTGGCACCCAAACTATCTACCAACTGTCGGTTACTGGTCATCAAGCTGGTATACAGGTCAGACTACAGGCTGGTATATCAATATTTAATTTGTATTATTATTATAATGAAAAAATGGCCCTACGATATGGAAAAAATGGCCTGGTGAATCATCGCAGGCCTGTGCCCCTGTGCCTGCGAACTCAGACCACCCTATCCCCAATTTTTTGGCCTGCGTTTGCAGGCCCAGGCCCTGGCCCTGCGATCACAGGGCCAGTTAGCTCTTTTTTATTTTTAAAAATTAAGAAATTTTAATTAATTATAAAATTATGTAAATTACAAGAAATAACATACAATTTCATTCGTATTCCGATGTACGCCATTTTATAACTAGTACCATTGCATGGGGCTCAAGCCGACATTTGGATGGTGTTTGATGTAATTTATAACACTTTTTAACGTTCACAAATGTTTCATGTAACTTACAAAGTTTAATGGTGCAGCATGGAAAGAAGAGTGAAATGGTATTTTATGTTATTCACCCCTTTAATTATTCAATATTTGGTCTGCAAGGTATACAAAACCAGTGCCAGTTATGAACTGTCAATGCAGTAAATTACTGGTCCCTAAAGCTACTTCTTCTTGTTCATCAAGATACATGTCTCTTTTTGTTCAAAAACATCGTGAGAAAGGAACAAAGGGTTGTGAAAATTGAGGATTAAAGAAGCTTGGAATCTGATTGTACTTGGATCCTATACAGGGCAAAGTTTACATTGGTTCTCGGAACCACCAAGGCAAGAAACATACCGTAAAGCTGCTTCTCGAGCAGCATCGCGAACCTCAGCCTTCTCAGTTCTCTTCTTCTGAATCACTTCCAGGGTAGCACCGACAATCGACCTTGAATATGGCTTCTTGGTTGTGCGGCGCCTCTTCCTCACAGCCTCGGCATGAATGTCCTAAAACCATAACCCTAACCATTATATATCACAATGTTTAAAATATTTAAATAAGATATACTACAACTTTGGATTGGATATGCATAATTATGGCTTTCAAAAGAAACATGCGCAACAAAGGATTTTCTTCCATGTTTCATGCATTGCCAATAAGCCTAGAAAAAGAAGTCAACTTAGTACAACTGACAATGACAAATAATCTTCTAGCCAGCAAGATATAGCAGCGTAAATAATGAAGTGGGATATTATAGGTTTGCCCAATTTTTTCTAAATAACAGCTTCGATCAATAAAGGTTTGCGAGTACGCTTCCATACAATTAACAGATTTTTCATAGTAAAAACTACTTCAGGTTTTTATTCTGTATCAAAATATCATGTAAGACAGGAGCTGTGTAACATAAAAAAACAGCCAGTAAAGAAAAACAGTGTCATCTTGATTTACAATCCCATACGACTATAAGATAATATCCAATTTATGCACATTTTTACAAACTGTTTAAAGTTTTAAACCATGAATAACGTGCACCAAATATGCTCGTTAATACTAATCAAAAAGAACATTTCAGTAAGAAAAAAGGTAAGAATTTTTTTTAAAAAAATTTGTCGGATTCATGCAGAAAACATCATACTTAAACAAGGAGTACTTAATTGGTGATGCCCTAATGGTATACAGAAGCTGGATATTAATTGATCATAAACAACATCTGGACACATACGCCGAAAGAGAGATCAAAGAGCTTAAGGTTTTCAATAAAACTTGAAATGAAGGATTATTCATGGAAATACCTTTTTGTGTTGCTTCCTGTACATTGCTGTCCAGGTAAGCTTGGCAGGCTTCAGCCGGTTGTGAAAGTAGCGCTTGCACTTTGAGTTAGAGAAAAGGAAGACCTAGATAAATTTGACAAATCAGTATTAAAATGCAATAAAATGTATGAAGCATTATAATCCTAGATCCCCATCAAGGGAGGAAAAAACTTACTTGGGAGTCAGATCGGACAAATCTGATGCCCTTTCCTGGGTATATCTTAGCACCGCTAAAGCGGCATAGCTCAGTCCTGCAGATTGAAGCACAAATTTAGCATACGACACGACGTCGATGAACTAAGATATAGTATTAACAGCTGCAAGAATAATCTTCCACAATGTTTTTCCAACCCAATAGTAGAAGAAGAATAAAAGATACTGATTTTGACGTTTCCGAGGGAAATGAGCCCTCGGAACTAACCCTACTCTAACTACATAACAGTTAAATTATCAAACACGGTTCCAACATCAACAGCTAACCCAATACAAGTATCGCTATTGTTATAACAAATCACATTAAAAGAAAGAACTGCAAACACGGTGCATGATTGCTTAGTAAGAAATAGCAAGAAAATGGAATTAGCTTGGAAAAATCACAAGGAACCAATGTAAGGATAGTAGCACATACTTGAGGACCATCTTCTTGGTCTTCGAAAATCTTCACCTGCCTAAACACAAGTAACATATATTAGAACAATATCGGAACGAACAACAAACGGCGCAAATCATCTAATCAATTACCATCATGCAGCGACATTATATCTAGGAATTAATGTTGGGAGATTACAGGCAGCAAAAACATGAAAAAGTCTGAACTGCAAAGCGCATCCCCTGTTCTCTCTTGCACATTAATAGAAATTGGGCAGCTGACCAGTCGAAAAGGCTCAGATCCCATGTACTTGTGCAAATTCTCTCCTAATCCCACTAAAAAACTAGATTAAATTTCTGCCCATTGAGCATCAAAATGTTTGATTACAGGACTAAGAAACCAAATAAACCAAAATAAAATGGCCTAAATGTTATTGAAGTTGTATCATTTTGTGTTCATGGAACTCTTGCAGATCTTAATGAATGGTGAGAAAAGGACACAAATTAAGTCCCCGATCAAATTATAAACATAAATCGAAGAAAAGATACATATAAGAATTGAAATTAATAATGAAATTAGATGAGAATAAAGATTTTAGAAACGATAAGCGTACCTTGAGAAACCCTAGAGGGGAGAGGCTGCGGCAACAACAAGCAGTAAAGTCGCGTTGGTTTTATATAGGGTTTTGATGTAAATGGGATTAGGGTTTCTGACGGGCCGGGCTAGTTCATGATTGTTTAGAACCGACCCGCTTTCTTATGGTTTTCGGTTTGGATGCAAAAATTGCATCCAATATCTCAATTTATGTCATACATACATATTGCAATGCCAATTCTATGCATAAGAAATTGGAGAATTGGTTTTATTTAAGGGTCTAGTACTTCCATTTTGTATTATTAGATATGCAAATGTCAAACTTCAATAAGCATAAGAGAAATACCCGATAAACTATGGCATGTTTTTTGGTGGATCTTTTTGAAACCAAGACTAACCAGCACCACACATAAGAGAGTGGTAAAAAAGATCATAACGATTATCTTCTATTATCTTCTACCGTATCAATGATTTTACTCAAGTTGATAATGATTTCCCTTGGGATCATGATGCCTAAGTTGATCATTCTATATCATTCATTTTCAAATTGTTTTTTAATCTTTCTTTTAATGGGTGGGGCCCGCAGTGGCCTGGCTCCGTATGCCCCTCAGCTCATTATGGATTTGTAACAAATTATGCTCGAAACTCAAAACTCAGATAGATTGCTTTTTTACAGTTCAATCATTTTTTTTAATTAATATTGCTGCTGATGACAAACTGAGAACTAAGAAAAAGATTTATCAGTTGTTGATTTAATTGGTAATGCAACTTTTTATTATAAAAAATTAGGGAAAAAATATTATCACTCAAATATGCATCAATCCAAGGGATCCGCTCATAGGAGTTGTTTGGTATCCGAAATGTGACCCTTCTCTCTCTGTGTGTGTTTTTGTTCCAACAAATAAAAGATTGAAAATAGACTTGCCTCCTGGTTATATTTCCATTTTCTCTTTCTAGCTACACCCTAGAAAATAGACTTGCCTCATCGTTCACTCACAATAACTAAAAACAATATATATTTATGATCCAAGAAAAGAGTGCCAATAAACAGTTTCTTCCTCATTTACAGCAACATAACAATTCTCAAATCTGCTAACATAAGCTCGAACACAGTGTCGCTCACTCTGATCTTCCTCAGGAGGGACCAGAGAAGAAAAAACTCGATAAGCTTTTCCATTCTCTAGTTTATTAAAAACTACTTGCTAGGAACGCACATCTCAACCGTCGAGTAGCTGTTCACTATTTCAAAGTCTATATTTCCATATATGGAATTGCTATTCTTATTCAGACAAGACACTGATTTGTTTATGAAACGCTTTCTCATTTTATAGGATCTTCCATTCATCAAAAATCATCAAAAAGGCTGTACACGAGGTGCTCAAGTTTTTTTGGCTGGTTGCAATCAGAAGTAGGATCAAATGTAGGAGAGAAGTTCATGATAAAATTGAAAAATTGAAAAAGAAATTTTTTCAAAAGGAAACTCAAACAGCAAGCAACCGAATTCAAACAACTCTTTCTTTACAACGACAAGGGTTTTAAGCATAAACAAAACACAAACATAAATGAATTGCACATTTCACAACATGCTAAAATGTCGTCTCAGCCATAAGCTAAAATAATTGCTAAAATGCGTTAGAAACATTTCAAATAGACGGAACCATCTCATTCTTCCTCAATGACTAAATTAAATTATTGCTCAGTGCAATCCTTCCAATAAACCGCCTTTCAAACAAAAGAATTTTACCTGCAAGCTCACGTAAAACCTAACTCGAGCCAGAATTTTTCTCCGGATCAGAGCTCACGATCGGTAAATTCCTTCTATACTGAGGAGAAGTCAGCCTCCTCTCCAATGGTGTCTTCCTCTTACTAACAACAAATCTATTCACCCCTTTCCTCATCGGCATTATCTCTGGAAAATCTTCATCGGGGATCTCGCTAAGCTCCGATATATTCTTTATTTGCGCAGCTCTTCTAAACCATCTCGCTGCTTTTGCCTCCTCCGACATATCCAAAGGGTCTGGCTCTGTAACCGCCGAGCCTTCCAAGCTTTTTCCAGAATAAGAAGATTTGTTCCAGCTCTGGCTCGAACTTTGAAATTTTTGTGTTTCCGGATTAGAACTATTAGATGCAGGCCTTGTCTGAGAAAACCCACTGTTCCAACTCTCTTTGCTCTCGTTTGATTTGTTCCAACTCTGATTTGAATTTTTAGTAGTACTGTTAGATTCAATTCTTCCACTATTCCAACCGTCTTGGCTCTTGTTCCATTCATTTCCAGAGGGCTGTGTGTTATAGCTCGGATTGTAGGTCGAACCCTTTTCGGGTTGTGCATAACTCTCTCTTGTTCCTTGAGTAGTATCATATGCAGCTCTTCCCCTGTTCCAATCATTGTTCTCATTTGATCTGTTCCAGCTCTGGTTTGAATTTTGAAACTTCTCTGTAGCTTGAGGTGTACTATTGGATGCAAATCTTGCATTATTCCAACTCTCAGCACTCTCATTCGATTTGTTTCCAGAAAATTGTGTTATACTGCTGTGAATGTAATTTTCAGGCGGTGCAGAATTCTCTGCGATAGTTTCGTTACTGGGAGCCGGCGAAGTTTCTGGCTGATCATCTTTTTTGGCAAAATACCCTGGAGGAAAAGGAACAAAAGGAACAAAGTCCGATTTGTTGGCCTGCTCCATAGCTAGCCGTCTCTTATACTGTGGTGATGTCAAAGAGCGGTCTTTCTTCTTGCTCATGACGAATCGGTTCTCTCCTTTGCGCATTGGCATTATATCTGGGAAAACATCATCAGGTATCACATAAGATGACTCATCTTTATTCTTTAAGCTTTCAATTGAGTTCACAGAATTTGAGTCTTCTTTTTGCTGCAGTTCAGCATTTGAATTCTGTGGTTTACTGAACATATCAGGAGGCAAGGGAACAAAAGGAACGTGGCAAGGATCAGCCCTGGCTATTCTCTCTCGATACTCTTCTGAACTAAATTTGCTTGGCTCTGTAGCTTCTGTTGAATTTGAGGTGCGGCCAAGGATCCGATCTAAGCTCTTATTGATTGAAGACGCAGCGGGCCGATCAGATTGAGAATTAGCCAATCTCCTTTCCAAGGGTGTTTTTCTTTGGCTCACAACGAATCGGTTTGTACCCTTTCTTAATGGCATGATTTCGGGAAAATCCTCATCAGCGATTGCGCTGCTCATATCAGTTTTGTCGCCGAGTTGTGACACTTTGCTGAACCACCTCTCAGCTTTCTCGTCATTGGCAGCTAAGCTTTGCTCGAGCTCGGTCTTATCTTTGTTGGTGTTGCTTCCACTTAATATCTGATCTAAGATGGAACTTTTACCGGAGGGAGTAGCTGATGAGAGTTCTGAAGGCCGCTTGCAATCGCATCTTAAGCATGACATGTTCCTTCCGTAATTATAGAAATCACATCTGCGACGGGGGACAAATCAATGAATGTTACAAAGAACATGTACAGAAAGATGTGTTCTAAAGGAGGTTTAAAATGGCTTACTGAGGGCATTCCCACTCTGCACCAGTCAACAGCCTCTTCGGCCGGGCTTCATCGCATTCAAGGCATTTTGAATTCCTTGCAAAATTCATGAAGCTACATCTGCATGATTTGGAAAGTTCCAATTACATTAGTTGCATGTTTACGAAGAGCGGTAATATATGTAATAGAAGCCTAAGAGTTTTATGTGCATTTGATGTTTAGGTGATTCAAATTTAACAATTGTAGAATTTACAATCTCCTTAAATCTATACTAAAGGAAACTATGTTTATATGCAGAAATAGAAAGGACTGCATATAGAGGAAGAACATTCAAGAAATTAAACTGGGATTTGGAGTGTGAAAATATAAAGAAGATAGAAGGTAGAACTGGATGTTATCAAGCAGTCCAGCCATTATACTGTGAAACCCAATTATAAATGGCAAAATAAAAACAGCCACTTCAAATCATCATAAAATCAGTGGTCGTCACTCCCAATGGTTAAAGGTGATTTCAAATCACTGAAACAATTGGAAGCAATAGTGATAAACATACCAAAGTTAAAAAACAAGGTGAATGGCTACATATAATGATATAGTATAACAGAAAAATCACGATATAAAGGACAACCCGTTCTTGATGCAGCACAGAGTTGCTGATTCTGACACAGTAACATCACAAAGGCATAGAAGAAAGGGGACAACGAATATCGATCATGACCTACAAATCATGATGTATCTAATTTCTATATGATAAGAAATTGATATTCACAGAAGTAGTAACAAATCATGTCATCTGGTCTAGCTAGGTAAAGATATCTTGAATTAACTGGAAGCAATGCTGTAAATACCAGTGTCGCCAATGTTTCAGCTGTGTGTGGCCTGTGTTGGAGCTGCATGCCAAGGCTCAGCAAGTTCTGATATATACATAAGTTGTAAATTCCGCTAGTGAGAGCAAAACCTTTTCTTTTCCCTTTCTTCTTTTTTTATTAAAAAATATAAAAAGAACTTTTTTTTGACATAACTTTATAGCATATCCCCCATACTCATCTATCTCTATTCTCTTCTATCATGTCTCCTCTGCCACATAACTTCGGTGATAGGTGGAGACTTCAGGTTACTGCAGCAACTTCCAACAGCTCTGCTGTGAGCAATGCAGCTAGCGGTGGGTCGTGTTTTCTGTTTCATATTCAGTTTCTATACTTTCTTTTGGACTTGATCTTAGCCTATATCCCCTCACTCCTATTCCATGTCTATCTTCTGCTGTTGCTCTCTCCATCAATCTCAACAGTGACTTTCGCAACTGGTGAGTGCAACAACATACAATGACTCTCCAGTAAACAGTGAGTTGCCTTCCACAATATTTACATTTTATATCATTCATCTATCTATGGCCAGATGATAGTAATCCCTCGTTGCTATAGTCATTGGAATGTCAGCAAGGAAAAGTATCCATACAAGCATTATGGTTCTGCATTTTGACAGTTTCAACCATCATCATCACCACCATCAGCTTTGCACCTTGCATCTAAAAAGTTTCGCATCGTCTATTGTTTTACCAATTTGCTTTCAAATAAGTATAACTCAACACTTAAGGTTATGAGTAAAAATACTAAAACCAATTATGATTTTCATGGGCTCAGTGCAATATCCATCTCACATCGAAAAAGTTTCACATCATCTCTCCCCTTTACCACTTTGCTTTCAAATAAGTATAACTCAACGCTTAAGGTTATGAGAGAAAAATACTTAAACCAATTATGATTTTCCTGGGCTCAGTGTAATATCCATTATAGGTTAGATGTTGAAATTGACAACAAAACTAGAAGCCAACCAAAATTAACCTATTTACCTGATTGAGATTCAGTTGAGATATAATGTTTGGCGGTACCAATTGTCGACAATAATACAAGGCTAAAAGATATCTAAAGATTTTTAATAAGCAATTTTTTATCTTCAATGTGACGACGGAACATGAAAGATGGCACCCATGATATCTGTGACAGGTTGGCTTCTACATTGAATGCCCCAACATTTAGCAACTAGTTCATAGCTCCCCTTACATGAAGTAGTCCATTTTTTGCAATAGAGAGGTTAAATTTTCGTAAGAATAGGCAGACGTCATCAAAAAAAGCTGACAATCCACATCTTTTTTCTTCTTTCTCATTACAGAAGTTTCATTAGGTCATGAATTCACAGCTTGAGCAAGAGTTTTTAGTCTTCTGAAAAGAGGGTATCAATGAAGCTTGGCATGAAATTGCAAAATAGATGAAGCAGACAGTCAAATACTAATAGAACAATGGGTGTGAAATCCACTTACTTTGGACAAGTCCAGTCACCTCGTTTCATCTCAATATTTTGCACAAGAGGCCTTGAGAATTGTTCATAATTAACGGCATCCTGTCTTGGAGTGGACTCTGTAAACTTTGAACCCTGAACAACTCCACACATATTAACAAATTCAGCTAACAAGCTCCGAATAGATGATTCAACAAGCTCCGCGTCTTTATCTTTTGGTCCCTCGGGATTGCTAAGAGAATCATATGCATAGCTCAACACATACCGCATGACATCAACAGTTTGTGCCCTCTCAGATTCCAACACCTAATTGATTTGCAGAAGATCAGCAATATCCTAACTGTCATCATAAAACACCAAATGAAACCAAAGAAGACTGCATGCAAGGATCATACTTCTGGCTTGAATATGAGAGTTTATTAAAAATGCGACGGATAGAGCAATTGAAGATGTAATCTACGGTATCTACCAAATACCTAATATTCCTTCATCCTTTCAGAAAAGCATAAGATGATCTATTGTAGCCCTGAAGTTACAGGTATGAGTTGTATGTCTATTTCATATTCATTTGAACATAGTTTTGAGTCTGAAACGTGTATATTATGTAACTTGGACTGATTATTTAAACGATGTGCTAGTTGTTTTCATCTATTATCCTATCTAAGCAAATTGAGGCTGAGCAACGGGACCTTATCCTAGATTGGACAGCTCTAACTTGGGATGTAAGATCCAAATGCAGTTCTAAGTTGGAAAGATCTAATGTCAGATGTTGCATCTACTTCAAACACTCTCTAAGCGCCAAAATAATCTTCATATAGATAAATCATTGTAAAAACTTGTCGATTCTATTCAAGATGTTGTATATATGAAGCAAACCATCAGACCAGCCAATCTGGTTTCAGAACAAGAGTTAAAAGATATGGTCTGGATCCTCTAGATCTTCTAAAACCACTGCTCAACTTAGTACTCACATTAAATGGTCATGCATGTTACATAGGGTATGACAACATATAAGTACATAACTTATAGCACTCTAGATCATTGCATTGACTCTGACAACAAGCTCATCAAATGCCAAATTTGCTACTTTCAGTTGCGAAGTGTACATACAGCAACCATACTTTCCAAGATGGGAAATGGTATTAACATGCAAAAGTACCCATTATCTCACTTTAGTAATTTCATTCTTGGGATCTTGCTACCATTGAATCTTTCTCCTATAATCCATCTTCACCAAAGGTTTAATTTAAATAGTTAATTTCATTTATAAGCATGGGGGAGCAAAACTTTACTCTATTAAAACTGAAAGGCAACATTCTAAAGGTTTTAATGCAATCGTCTTTATGTATCGACTAAACTTACATTGCTTTCTCCACCAGTCAAGAATGACATCATCCGCTTAGCTGAATTTGCACTGCTCTTAAACAAGGATGGTGATCCACTATTCACAACAACTTCAATGTTCTTCTTAGAAAGCAATCTATTAAATCAAACATTTAACCAAATAAAACTCGGTTAAAACTAGTCTTAAACAACAAGGGAAAAGAGGAAGTATTACTAGCTAGTATAATACAACAAAGCAAAAAGGAAATATTACTAACTTGCATGGATCCAAACAAAAAACACAGGGCTCAAACTTGGGCAAATTGGTAAAGTTTGGGGCATTGTACTTAACTTCTAGTCTTGGCATACGTAAATTGGCATATTTTTCAGGTTATGTACTCAATCACATCAATAATCATGGTAGACAATGCCATCTCAGGTCCAATTTCATCAAATCAAGTAAACAGTCTCCTCAACTTATACAATGAAAATAAATGCATTCGAACTGGTATTGGGCGTTTTTGATCTACTCATGTACAAAAAGCTCTAATCTTTATCTCTTACAACATCTCAAACATCTAGAACTATAAATGTATTTGTATTGTTAGGTTGGGATAACTCCGTAATCCAAGCTTCTCGCAGTTTCGCTATGGGATGGCAGAAATTATCTCAACCTAGGCACTGTTTGGCTTTGCGGATTGCTAGTTAGGACAAGGAGAGTTGTTTTCTTATTGAGTGGAGGTATGAGTTAGGCAGACTTATAAATATGCAAGGATTTAGCTCCACTTAATGATAACTCCATTTAAGTTGCTTGGACTGCGATTAGTAACTCTATTTCTCCCCTCTGTTTCGATCTAGATGAATGAGATTGAAGTGGGTTTTAGATAGCTCTGGTTATCCCAACTCCAAAATGGAAGCAAATCAAAATCCAAACTTGCATCAAGTTCAAAACGTTTCTATACAATCAAGAAGAAGCTCACCTCAACGCATCGGGCTTCTCCATCGCGAACGCGAGGCACGCCTCCGCCGCCCTCTCAAACTCCTCCGGCATCGTCTCAACCACCTCAAACTCATCATCAACACTACCTCCACGACCAAAGAAACCTCCTTCGCTCAAATTCTCCACCAATTTCGCCCACTCCGGCCACGAAACCCCCGCCGAATCGAAACCCCTTGAAAAAGGCGCCGAATTGGCGACCGCCACAGAGTCTCCGCCATGGCCTTCCCTTTGGGCTAGGGTTTGGGTGTGGAGATGATGATATTTGAAGGGGAGTTTTGTCTTCGGGTGGTGGAAAAAGTGGGCGGCGCCGGAGGCTGAGAGGGCGGCGGAGGAGAGGCGGGCGAGGCGGAGGGCGGAGGGGCGGGGGAGGAGAGGGAAGGGCGTGGACAGCAGCATTATGAATTTTGAGACGCCGCCCATTTTTCTGAGAGGAACAAATATCTAGAGGATAAAACCATGAGAGAGAAAGTGTGTTAGGGTTTTTGGTGGTTCTCGATGGAATGGAGATCGTTATCCTGTACCCTCAAGGGGAAAAAAATCTTTGGTAAATGGCTAAATCCCTGGCCCTGCAAAACCTGGAAAAAACTTCCTTGGCTTTTACCTAGGCCCTTCAGTAATTCTATCAAATACTAACAGCAATAAGTATTTTGTTATATCCTAGAAATGTCCCTTAGAACCCATGTACGTAGGTAGAAGGATGGCAGCTGCCCATTTTTGCAATAATGCAGATGTTTTAGTATCCTGTAACTTTTATCAGCTTGCCTGTAATTTCTAGTCTGAGTTGATTTTTGTTTAATGGGCTGAGCATTAAATGTTCCGTCCAATCCATTTTCCCTCCAAATTCACTACTTTTTCTCCCAAAACCCCTATTTACCAATAGAACAAAAATTATCCATTTCATTTTCTTCATTATCTTCTCTCGTTTACTCATTACTCCGCTTTCATTTACTACCCAACAAACTAAATCTTCATTTACTATCTTGCTTATTGATAATGGCCCTAACTTGGTGTCACGCCCCGCTTCCCA
Source organism: Agapanthus africanus (assembly GCA_030015575.1). NCBI lineage: Eukaryota > Viridiplantae > Streptophyta > Magnoliopsida > Asparagales > Amaryllidaceae > Agapanthus > Agapanthus africanus. The sequence goes on from JASDDO010000031.1 coordinate 572,052,361, forward strand.
ATATACTCAAATACAGGAACGTAACAAACCTAACCATACTACCTACGGTAAGAAAATATCCTTCCATAGTCACGTTACGATTGTCAATTAGTAATCAAGAACAATATAATTATAAATCTATCTATTACATGTCTAATAGGCATAAGAAATAATAACAGGAAACAACAGTGAAAGCAATAACAATCCAAAGAACTAAAGAAAACAATAACTGATAGTTGTCCCTTATGGAATTACAACGATAAAACCGACACGTTCAATACAAGAAAGAAAGCTAAACTATCAATAAAACTAAATCAATGAACTGTTTTTTACTGCTCGGCAATCCTGTCGAAATACTCACGATCCTCCTGTGTTGAAGTCAAAGGATCCGGGCCATGTAAAACGCATACGTCCGTGCGTCATAAATATCATCATAATAATATGAACAATATGTGATATAGTATGCCATGTGCAAGAACAGGATGTCACGAGTATAAACAATAAGCGATAACAGTGCATATGATGCAACAAGCAAGATATCGGTTTTAACCATATCATGTGTATCATAACGATTCATGTCGCTGTGTTATCTATCCTAAATGTATTTGAAACCAATTAATGGAATTTTCGATATAACTCGATAGTATCTAGTGCATGCCCGGGACCACGGTCATGATTCTCACGGCTGAATCCGAGACGTGCCGTTAGACAGTAAAACTATGACATGTATAAATGAATGGTGTCAGTATCACTATTTCGGAACCCGAAGCTCGTATCAACTGATCGGTCTCTAGAAAGTAACGAATTGTTAAGTTAAAAGTCAGGTTTCATTCTTGATTTTCCCTTTCTCCTCAGGTTTCAAGTTCATGCCAGATAATAATATAATATCTACTTAATGCCAATACAAAATCAATCATGTATAGGTCTTGTCTAGCAAGACAACAAGTCGAGTCAATCAGGATAATCCAATCAATTAAGTCAATATCAGGAGTTGTTGGCATTAATAAATATTATATGGTAAGTATTTACCGGTACAATAACGATAACGGTAATGATAACGATAACGGTAATATGGACACTTAGAAGCGGTCAGAATAATATCATGATCAGGGGTAATATGCACGTCAATAAAAAAGGATATGTATTTTAATATAATTATCACACATTATATTTTGTTTTAAATAGAATAGTGTTTATTATAAAATATTCTATTTTTCAGAAAAGACTTGGAACTAGTTTGAGTTTGTAACAATTAAAACGGTTTACATATATATACAAGTAGTGATCATCATTAAATAAACCATAAAATAAACCATAAACCTAGTTAAGATGTAAAACATAAATAGACTGAGATACCTATTGTTTACCGTCGAAAATAGAGACGAACTGAGATTGAACGTCTTACCTGAATTTGGGAGCAGATGCTATTTGGACATATCCATTCACCTCTCCGAAGATACCAAGTTGATTTATGGCACCGTATATCGGAGGTTTGGATAGGTGCGACCGATATAGCAGATTTTATCAGATTCTCCCTCATTTGTGAGGGGTTTTTGATTGTGGGGACGCTCTTCTCTACAGACGCAAGCTTCTGCAGTTAATTACATTATCGTGTTGCGATAACCGGTATCTCATTCTCCAATAGTTCACTTCGACAACATGTTATTTTGTTTGTTAAGGTTACCCATGGATTGTATATGGAGACTAGTTTATGTCGTCGCCCGTAGGGCATAGATTAGTCTAAATCTATACATATATTTTCATGATTTGGGTTAGGTATTTGCTTGACGGGGTCCATGTTGGTAGCTTGATTTGCCAACAGGAATGAACTTAGGACGCATTTAGCACATTTGTGAAGTCCATCCGTTCATGTGAAACTTGGGTATTATCTAAGGGTCGTTAATCTTATTTAAGACTAAGATCAATTTAAATATTTTGGGTTAAGCATTTACTTGACAGGGTCCGTGTTGGTAGCTTGGTTTGCCAACGAGAATGAACTTAGAATGCATTTCTCACATTTGTGAGGTCCATCCATTCACGGGAAACTTGGGTTTGATTTAAGGATCGTTAGTTATATTTGAGACTAAGATCAACTTATGAACAAATGAGAGATAGTCCGCAAGGTAAAACATATTAGTTTAAAGACTTCGCGGTCCAACATTCCCTATTTTAGACGAATGCTAGTTTAAGGACTTTTCGGTCCATTATTGCCATATTTGAGACGACAAAAGAGGAGTTGTTGGTTGTTGGGACCCGCCGCCACTCTGAAGACGTTGAAAAATTACAACGACATATATCAAAGGTGTGGAAAGATGTACCTTTAAACCAAATCCCATATTTGAGAGAGAAGATCGTGGTGGACCTAAGAATCGTTAGTCTTATATGAGACTAAGATTAACTTAGAAAATACGGGATGAATATCATTTTGGATATCATTGATGAGAGATCATTAGTCGTATATAGGACTAAGATCAGTTTGGAAATCACGAGCATATAGGCTCGGTTGATTTAAAAGCAAAAAAGGAAGCTCAAGCTTCACAGATTTAGTCAATTTGGGCTAAGATTGGGTTTTTATACTATCCAGCAGTGCTAAGCACTCAGATATATAGCGCTCACGTGTGTTTCACGTGAGGCGCTGAAATAGTGCTAAGCATAAGTCTTTTTTGGCGCTGAAATAGTGCTAAACACTAGTCTTTTCTGGCGCTCACGTGTGTTTCATGTAAGGCGCTCAGCTTTTGAGTGCTCACGTGTGTTTCGCGTGAGACGCTGAGCTTTTGAGTGCTCACGTGTGTTTCGCGTGAGGCGCCGATTTTTGGCGCTTACGTGTATTTCACGTAAGACGCTGAGTTTTGGCGCTCACGTATGTTTCACGTGAGACGCTTTCTTCTTAGAGATTTAATCTCTGTTGATGTTTTCAAAAAGGTTAAACCTGATGTTTTCAGAGAGGTTAAACCTGTGTTGATGGTATTTTGACCATTAACGATCACCAAGATTACTATTTCGAGAATCTGGGATCAGCTTCTTTAAGAACTAAGTTCTTTATTTATGAAGAAACTAAGTTCCTGAAATATTATGGACTCTATCTTCTTCATGTTCTTTCTGTCATATTCTTTTCAACCTTGTTCTTCCTTGAATCCTTGATTCTCAAGACTAAGATTTTCCCGATGAGAATTAAATCCTCAACTTGTGGGAGACTTGTCTTATGGATCTCAGATCCAGAAAAAGAACTAAATTCTTTTAAAGGGTTAAACAATTAGATATGGTATGATCGGTGTTCTTGCCAAAACCTTCGGCCGAGAGCTATTTGTTTCTGTTTACACCGGTTTAAGTTTCGTTTACAGATATGTGTGAAATCGGGCTCATTCATATACGCACACATCAGAGGAAGAACAGGTGTTCAACGACAAAAAGAAAGCATTTAATTGAACATTTTATTCTACAGGAAATAGATCACCATACATGGGATCAAAAGTACAGGGATTCACAAAACTATGGATAAAATTATCTAAATCCCTCTATGTCTTCTCCACCATGGCAAAGCGGCGATCTTCACGAGGAGTAGCTACCCATCGGTCAGCACTGCACCCATCAGCGAAGGCAGACATGACGACCTACTGAGCCCGTATCTGGCTTAGCAGCCGAACAGAGCGATCCCTCAGAGCTACGATAATCAAAAGTGCCTCGTGAAAGTACTCAATCTTGTCCTCCGCGACGTCGAGCATTGCCGGAGTCATCTCCGCCGGATGAGGGGGAATATCATTGATCACGAACAAGAAGACCGTCCGGAGCCAAATAGAGCCGATGGGGAGAGGAGATCCTCTATGAGTCAAGAGCTCGTGCAGCACCGTGTCGCATTGGTCATCCGTAAGAGTAGGGTTCACCCAGCGTGCGGCAAAATGAGGAACAATTTTCTCGATAGGCACCTCCCATGACTGCCGGCGAGCATGTTGACGATTTCAAGCCATAGCTCTTCTCTGCTAAAATGATTTTTTGAAAATGAGAGAGAAGAGAAGTATTGTTTCAGATTATGAAAAGAGACATTTAAGTCTATGTACAGAAAATGTTGTGCATGATGGAACTATTTCCAAGCTCTAGGAAAGAGAAGTGTTACTCAGGAAAAGCGGAAAAAGAAGGTAAAAAGACACCTTCAGTAATGAGGCAGCGCCTCACATGCAAAGCACGAGAGCGCCAGCACCCAAAGTTAAAAATCTCTGAGGCAGCGCCTCACGTGCAAAGCATGAGAGCGCCGGTGCCAGAACTAAAAGTTCTCCATCCTTGGATCAAAAATCCAACGAAGATGATAAATCATCAAATTCCAGAATTAAATTTTGATTGAGAAAATACTCCTCAAATCTTTCTAAATAAGAAAGATTGCGCTCTGTAAGCCAGAGCACCGTTGGATCAAAGATCCAATGGTGATTAAAAATCACCAAGTTACAGAATAAGCTCTGTAGGGGAAAATATCTTCCCAGTCTTTCTAAACAAGAAGGATTATCGTCGGATCAAAAGATCCAATGGTGATTAAAAATCACCAAGATACAGAACAAGCTCTGTATGGGAAAATATTTTTCCAGTCTTTTTAAAAACAAGAAAAATGTCTTCTGTAAAACAGAAGTCCTTGGATCAAAGATCCAACGGTGGATAAATTCCCCAAATCAATTAAGAAATCTCTCAATGAGAGATTTCCTTAACTGAATCAACAAATGTGCTTCCACTATATAAAGACCCCAAGACTTCAAGTCTGGTAGAAAGGAACCCCCCATAAACTTTAGGTTCAAAAAGAGCTTAAAGAGAGAAGAAAGAAGAAAAACTTTCTTCAAGGTAAATAGATATCATAGTATCTCATCGGCATACTTGAAGGCTTAACCCTTATAAAAGAACATAATTCTTTCCCTGGATATAAGATCAATGAGACAAATCTCCCACAAATGAGAATTTAATTCTCGTAGGGATGAATTTGTTTTTTGGGATTGAAGATTCAGAGGAGAACAAAAAATTGAACTCTTCAGAAAAGTGCACAAGGACGGAAATAGTGTTGAGCGCCCCACGTGCCACTCATGTGGGCGTTGCTAAAATAAAGAGTGCTTAGCACTTAGTGGTTGGCGCTCAACGCCAAGTGCCCCACGTGCCATTCACGTGGACGCTGCTAAAATAAAGGGTGCTTAACACTCAGCAGTTGGCGCTCAGCGCCAAGTGCTACACGTGCAACTCACGTGGGCGCTGATAAAATAAAGAATGCTCTGGCGCTCCACGTGCCACTCACGTGAGCGCCGCTAAAATAAAGAGTGCTTAGCACTCAGCGGTTGGTGCTCAGCGGTTGGCGCCCAGCGCCAAGCGCCCCCACGTGTTTCTCATATAGGCGTTGTTTAACATTAAGCGCTCTATAAATAGAACGCAGTGCCATAAAGAGTGTTTAACACTCAATAAAAAACAAAAAAAGGGGTGAACATCAAAACCCATATCAATGCTCAGTATTGTTGAACAAAAGAAACCGAGCCCAAACAAGTGTTTAACACTTTATTCAAAAATTAAGTGGGCTGAATCCAAGTTGACCAAAAGTCCCTAATTCAGATCAACCGATCCCATGGGCTCACAAGTTTTCTAAATTTTATCTTAGTCCTAAACCCAACTACAGATCTCTCAAACTAACATTGGTTCAAGGGTACATCTCCCCACACCTCTAATATATGTTGTTGTAATTCTTCAACGTTTTCAGAGAGGTGGCGGGTCCCGACAATCAACAATACTGTGGACTGCAACGTCCCTAAACTAATAACGGACCGTAACGTCCATAAACTAAACTGATAGAGCCCAAATGCTCTTTCGTCGGATCTAAATGGTCCTAAAACCTCGTTAAGTAGATCTTAGTCTAAAATTAGACTAATGTATCTTTAACAAACATTTAAGTTGATATTAATCTCAAACAAGGTTAACGATCCTTAAACAAAGCCAAACCAAAATCTAAGAAAATACGGGTTTGGACCAATCCCCGCCCTACAGGCGACAACACAAATTAGTCTCCGTATACAATCCACGGGCAACCAAAAATAAAACAAACACACACGACACGAAGTGAACATATGGAGCAGGAGAAAGTGGTTATCGCTACGCGGTAACATAATTAACTGCAGGGGTTTGCGCCTACAGAGAAGAACGTCCCCACAATCAAAAAACCCTTCATAAACAAGGGGGAATCTGACGAAATCTGCTACATCGGCCGCATCTGTCCAAACCTCTGATATACGGTGTCATAAATCAACTTGGTATCTTCGGAGAGGTGGACGGATAAAATCAAATAGCATCTGCCCCCAAAATTCATGCCAGACGTCCTAACGTCCCGGTCGCGTCTTTCGGCGGTGAACAATAGGTAAAGGAGATTTTTTGATCTCTTCTTTTTTCTTTACCTAGGGTTTTGAGGAGGAAGATCTTCTTTTTTATTGAGAATGAAATTCTCTGTTTATTTTTGTGAAAGCTTTTGGAAAGCCTTATGTATTTTTTATGGAAGCTTATGGGGGTCTCCCCTTCCTTAGATTTGATCTCTTTGCTTCTATTTATAGGAGAAGAGAAAACATCAATTTTTTTGAGAAAATCTCTCGCTGAAAGATCCCGATTGATCAAATTGATCTTAAAGATTAACCGGTGAATTTTATTCACCGTTAGATTTTTAATCCAAAGATTCTCTGTTTAACAGAGAAGATCATTCTTATTTGTTTAACAAGATTAGGAAAATATTTTCCTAAGATAGAATTTAATTCTATCAGATGATCGATAGATGATTTAATAATCACCATTGGATTTTTAATCCAAGAGTCCTCTGTTTTATAGAGAAGATCTTTCTAATTTGAGAAAGATCAAGAAAATATTCCCCCCTCTGTAGAATTTAATTCTACATAGAGTTTAATTCTACACTCAAGTGCATTGTGCGCTCACGTGAATATGATGCGCTACTAAGATACTAGCACTGGCGTTCATACGGATATCACGTGAGACGCTCACGTGTTTACCACATGGGAACTAATATAGAATTTGATCATATCTGAAGCGGCACTCACATGCTTTGCATGTGGGTGCGCACGTCTTTAACACGTGGGGACTTTCCTTTATTTTATAAGGGAACAACAAACTTCGAGCCAAATTTTTTTGCGGGAACAAATGTCCTCCACCACTTTTCCCATGTAGGTATATACGTGGGTTAAATAGTGCAAAATTATGCATCGCCAAGGAATTGATAGCTCAGGAGATAGGTTTAGGTCTCTGTCGCCTAAGACTCTGTACATCTTCATGAGCCGTAAGGGTCTCAAGAAGGTTTTTCTCCCAATGAGTCGTGAGGATCTCATAGGTGTATAAGTAAGGGTCTCAAGAAGGTTTTTCTCCCAATGAGTCGTGAGGATCTCATAGGTGTATATTCTCACTAGAAATTGTGAAGATTCCTAAGTGTCCATCGCCTCCGTGAGTCGTAAGGATCGCACTCGGATATTTTTTCCCTTATGAGTCGTGAGGACCCGTAAGTAGCTTCTTCATTTCATCGGTATGTAACTTTGACGAATGTGGCCCATGGATAATATATAAGGGTCAGTTTGGACCTACTTATAGGGCAGCGATGGTTTATGAAACATGTTTAGATTTGTCGTCTAAGGCTTTTCAATTTTATGAGTCATGAGGTTCTCATAAAGATATTTCTCCTTACGAGTCGAGAGGATCTCGTAGGTGTATTTTCTTCTTAAAAGTCGTAAGGACTCCTAAGTGTATTTTCTCTTGTAAGTCGTAAGGATCTCACAAGAGTATTTTTCCCTTACGAGTCGAGAGGGCTCGTAAGTGGCTTCTTCTCCTTATTGGATGCAACTTTGAAGAATGTGGCCCGTGGATAATATACTGGAGTCATTCTTGACTTTCTTGTAGGGTAGCGATGGTTTATGAAACATGTTTAGATCTGTCGCTTAAGACTTTTTAACTTTATGAACCATAAGAGTCCCATAAAGATATTTCTCCATACGAATCGAGAGGATCTCGTGGGTGTATTTTCTCCTTAGAAGTCACTGTCGATTTTAACCATTTCCTTCCTCGGCCCCTGTTAATTCCTCGGCCGCTGTCGATTTAGCCGACATCGTTTTTTCCAATTTTGGAGCCACTGTCGATTTTTCCAATTCTGGAGTCGCCGTTGATTTCACCGCAGACAGGATGACAGCCTATTCCTTTGATTTAAGAGCCATTGAGCAGGTTCTAATGATGATGAAGTGCTTTTCGTGACGGAGGATGATGGGAGGCTCAAGATGGTCGAGGAGAAGACGGCGAAAATCCAGGAAAGAGGCTCAGCGACTTCGAACTCAGCGACGACGATGTTAGGGTCAGGGTTTTCGATGACGAGAGGCGATTTGGGGCGGGGAGTCGGGCTGGTGGCTTGGAGAGGCGAGGTTGCGATGGCGAAGGCGGGGACAACGACGCCGAGAGGCAAGTTGGGTTCTCTAGGATTGAGCGAGAGAGAGAGAGAGAGAGAGAGAGAGAGAGAGAGAGATTTTTGAACATTGAGATTGAAGAGAGGTATTTTGGTCCATCCATAATTTTTAATACCCAACCCTAACTTGTTATTTGGTTTGTTTACACAAATATTTTTTTAAAATTAGGCCCCTTCTCTCCATTTAGAAAATACCAAGGGCTTTTCCCTTTTTTTGAATTGGGCCGGGGGGTTTCAATAATTTACATAAAAATCTTTGATTATTTTTTACTTCAGGATTTTTCCATAGGCTTATTTATAAAAAAACAACCACTATCTTTGGGTCCGTCAAAAAAAAACTACTACACCTAAACAGTCATCGTTGAACAACTTTAATTATGTTAATTATTCAAATCAAATGATTATTTTGTCATTTTCATAATTATAAATAATTGTTAGATATTAACTAGACAATTAATGATGGTGGCGGATGGAAGAAGTCACCTGCGGCAAGACAAGGGAGGAGAGTAGCAGAGTTATGGAAAGGAAGAAGATGAAGATAGTAGAATATGATGATGATGAAGAAGAAGAAGAAGAAGAAGTAGATGGAGAGTATATATGGAGAGAAGCAGGGACGATATATGGAGAGAAGCAGGGACGAGAGACCGGGAGCTGATGAAAGGGACGAAGACAAAGGAGGGAGACGGTGGATGAGGTGAAGGAGGGAGGTGCGAAGTTAGGGACCAGGATAAGAAGGAGGTTTTGGAGAGGGGAGAGGGATTTGGAGGTAAAGGAGGATGAAAGATTGGGTTCAAGGTTGAAGAAGTGGTTGGGACGAGGCCTAAAGAGGGAAGGCGAACACTGCTATAGGCGGTGGTGACAGATGGAGGAGGAAGGAGGAGGTTTAGGGTTAGAATAGAGAGAAAAAAACATAATTTTAGGCTTTCTGAATATTTAAGCTGATGTATAAATTTAAATGATATGGTGATGAGATGGCACAGTCGGTGATAAAGTGGAACCGTTATCCATGACAGTTTTTATAGTTTTGAAAGAAATTGGTAGTTTCTGTCACAGGCCCATTAGTGTTGATAGTTTTTGGTAAATAAGCCTTTTTTCCATATATCATCCCTAAGCTTCATGGTATTAATGTGGTTTTCTATTTATTCACTAAAAAAATTGCAAGTGAGTACATGTGTTATCCAGGTCTTACCCAATTATTAATGGGTACGGATACGAGTCCATTCCATATAGACCTGAAAGCCTGGGTCCATAAAATATAAACTGCTCTGGATTTTGAACCGACCTAACCCAACAAGAACTAGTTACTAAAAGGGAAAAAATAGGGGTAGGGTTGTTGGCAAGCAAGAGGCTGCCGTCAGATCACTCAGCCCCGACAGATAGGGACCACCCAACTTAACCCTGGGCACACCCCTGTTTTACCTATTTGGGAATGTCGGGCCGGTGGCGGCTGTGGCCTCATTAACCTCGTAAAAAATAAAAATAAAATATCCTCGAACTCAGAAAATGGGTTTCGGTCCATTTAGAAAATAATTATGGGCCATTCTAGTTCCATAAATTGATTCTCAGTAACTTTTGGAACATCCAACTAGGCTGCTGCACTAGATGGACGACAATCACATCCATCTCCTTCGATCTCCAATACTCAATCCTCTTCAACCTTTCGGTAGTATCATTTCCCTCCTTTCTTCTTTCATTTAAATTTATGGCAATGCCGTCAATGTAAATATAGATATGAGAATTTAAAAACCTTATGGAATCAAAAGAGGGCATACTTGACATCACTATATAATGCACAAACACTAACAAATCACATGACTAACCAGTGAGGCCTTTTCTCAAACACCTAATGATCACTCTATTCCATGCGAAAAACTGTAAGCCTTGAGAGGTGAATTGACGGCTGTTTGGATGTTCGTGGGTACTGGAAGAGCAGGAAGGAGGCCTGAATCTTACTTCTGGAATTTGTTTGTAATTTTTTTTTTGAACAAGGAAGTAAATAATGAATCAACTCCTTTCTTTTATGAGCAAAATAAACAAAAAAAATACTTTCAATAGTAATACATTTCTACCTTTTTGAAAGTAACAGTGAGAAGCGTTAAATAATTAATTATTTTTCTTGTCCATTATGTTACATGGTTTCTTCCTACCCAAAATGAAGAAAAGAAAAGCTTTAAAGTAGACATGCCACGTAAGATTCACATCCTCAACCGGAAGGAACTTCCAAGTCCTTCTGTCAAAATAAACACTTGAAGTACCGGATATACTTCCATGCTATTTCATGTCAAACAAACATATCTGCAATATATTGTACATGGGCTTGTTAGTGTGTTATATTCCTTCTTACACAAAAGTACATCGCTAGACCGTTATTCATTACCATTATATTGTACCTAGGGGCCCTAATCTTGAGCTTCGCTTGCGTGTGATGAATAATTAATTATCTCTCAAGTTGAAGATGACGCATCCTTTATAAATAATTTGCTCATATTAGTATCAAAATACCAAAGAAATTTTATGAATCTATTTTTTCTTCTAGGAGAGGTCTTATTTTTGCGATATGATTTAATTCTAAACTAAAATTTAGATGATTCTGTTCAACATCGACAAATGCTATTATCGTAGCATGAGTTTCCATTTTGGTCGTTGCCATTGTCATGAAAATTGTTGTTGTTATGATCGAAAAGTACAGTATTTACGTTGTCATAAACTCTCGTCTAATGGTCGTCACATTTGTGTTTCTTTTGACCTTAATAGATAGCAAGTATTGTCATTAACAATGACATGATTTCATCCTAGCTTATAGAATGAGATAAGATAAGCCCAACGAACTTAAATAGAGTCACGAGACACATGAAGATTGGATTAAAATTGAAAAGAAGTGATTTTTTTTATTAAAAAATTAACAAAGCTGCTTGGGTTGTCATAGTACAAAACAAAGACAAAACTTGTTCTTTCTCTGCTCTTTATTTTTTCCCTTTCTTGTTTTCTATGCATTTAGTGATCAATTCTTTTTCCTAGACCAACAATTTCTGCTCCTTTAACTTGATTACGGAGTTATAAAGATATAGAGGCTGACATCTTTAGCAAATTGTCTTAGAGTTGATGATGATTCTTTTCAGCACATTTCTTGTGTAAAGGACCTGTTCAAAACGGAAGAATCTCAACGTCCTCCATCAAATTAGCTGGTTTGAATAAGTCTTTAATTATTTCTACTTTATAGCTGACCACCTCAAATGTAAAAGTTCTATAAATACCAATTGTATTACATGATTGTATATTATTTAAGAAAAGACTCTTTGAATAAAAACTTTTTATGATATCAGAGCCGTTCTAGCCTTGCAGCATCAATCCTCCATGGCCTTTGATCAAACCTCCTCCACTTCCTACATCATTAATCTTAATTCCCAAGTTCTCATCTCCATCAACGTTGTTGGTCAACTCCCTTTAAAACTCACATCCACCAATTACCCTGTGTGGCGAAAACAATGCCTCACTGCTGGGAAGGGCCATGGTCTCACCGGTTACCTTGATGGAACCACCCCGTGTCCATCTTAACTACTCGAAAATGAGACACCCAATTCGGCGTTCGCATTTTGGGAGCGGCAAGACCAACTTCTACAAAATGCGATCATTGCGTCCAGTTCGCCTGAAGTTATGACACAAGTCAACTCTGCAACCACTGCTACAGAGGCGAGGCAAAAACTGGAACGTCTATATGCCGGAAAGACAAGGGGTGTCTCGAGTCATGTCTTTGAAGGAACGACTAACTCTCACTCACCAAGACAACAAACACATGCGCGAGTATCTCTAAATTATGAAATCCATTTCCGATGATCTTTCTCTTGCTAATAATCGTATCTATGAGGATGATTTGGTTTTACACATTTTTCACAGTGTTAATGCCGAATACATGACTTTAACCACTGCTCTTCGAGCTCAGTCAACACCGATCTCCTACAAGGAACTTCATGATCTTCTCACTGAGCAAGAAGATATACAAAAACGAGAAGAAGCTTCTACTGAAGTTCATCTCGCCACTGCCAATTTCGCCCGAAAATCAAATAATTTTCATGGCTCGAGGTCGCGTTTTCAATCCAATGGTTCCAAAATCACCAAACCTGGCGCTTTTAGCCACTTCGGCTCGGGCTCTGGTGGTTCCAGAAAGTTTCCGCAAAGTGATAAGTTTTATGGCCCATGTCAAATATGTGATAAGAGGGGTCATTCGGCAAAGGATTGTTGGCATCTGGCAAAATATGTTGAGAGTACTAAATCTCAGGCAAATATTCCATATGCTACTCGGCAAAATGAGAAACCTTGGCTTGTTTAGCTCTCATGCATCATGCTCAAATGCGTCATTGTTATTGGTCCTACGCTTTTGTTACTGCTGCATATTTAATTAATAGGTTACCAACTCAAGTATTGCAGAATCAAACCCCATATGCATGTTTATTTCAGCACAAACCAAACTACTCTAAACTGCGAGTGTTTGGTTGCTTATGTTTGCCATGGCTTCGCCCCGATGCTGCAACAAAACTTCATCCAAAGTATTTTCCTTGTGTCTTCCTAGGTTAGTCTGTCACTCAGAGTGCCTTCAAGTGTCTTAATGTCAGTACTGATCGCATCTATTATTCACGACAAGTTAAATTTGTAGAGCATAGTTTTCCTTTTGCTAAGATCAATAACGTCTCTTCTATTAAAAACAAGTCTTTAAATATTTGGTTTTCTCATGCTCCTGGGACTGATATGCCTCTTGTCTTGCGAATTCCTTTTTCATCTTCAGTTCCTAATCTGGCCGTGCAGCCGACATCATCTTCTTCTCCTCCCTCGGCAGCAACTCATGAGCCTGAACTCGTCACCAACTCGAATGATGCTTCCCTAAATACCATCCCACCATCTCCTCTGTCTACCATTCCATCGCATAGACCTGTTACTCGATCCCAAAATAATATTTTTAAACCTAAACACCTATTTTCCTATATCACTTCCGAACATCCAGTTTCCCCATCACTTGGACCCACCACTACAACTCAAGCAATGAAGGAAACTCATTGGCGAGAAGCGATCACCGGTGAATTTAATGCACTTTTACACAATGGCACGTGGGAACTTGTTCCGGATAATGGCACTAAAAATCTTGTTGGAAGCAAATGGGTGTTTAGGATTAAAAGACACTCTGATGGCTCCATTGACCGATACAAAGCCAGACTTATTGCAAAGGGTTTTCATCAGCTACCCGGGATTGATTTTACAAAAACATTCAGCCCTGTCGTGAAGCCTACTACCATTCGGGTAGTTCTCTGCATTGCAATCACGAATGAATGGCCTCTCAAAAAGCTAGATGTAAATAATGCCCTTTTGCAAGGCGCTTTGGAGGATGAAGTTTACATGATACAACCTCCAGGTTTCGTTGACAACCAATTTCCTCATCATATTTGTAAACTCAAGGAAGACACTTTATGGTCTCAAAAATATATACATGGTATTTTGACCAAATTCAAGCTTGATGGTGCCAAAGAAGTTTTTACTCCACTCTTTACAACAACTTCTCTCAAGTTGCATGATGGTATTCCACTGGCCGATGCCACCTTATACCGCCAATTAGTTGGGGCGCTTCAATACTTATCCCTAACACGTCCGGATATCTCTTTCGCTGTCAACCGGCTCTCTCAATATATGCACAAACCTAGCACCATTCATTGGCAGACACTCAAAAGTGTGGTTCGTTATTTAAAAGGCACGATATTTCATGAGTTATTCTTACAGAAAAGTTCTCCTCTGACCTTAACTGCGTTTAGTGATGCAGATTGGGGTGGCAAGATGACAGGTCATCAACGACTGCATATGTTATTTATCCGGGCTCTAACATTATCTCGTGGAAGTCGTCCAAATAGAAGACCGTCGCTCGGTCGTCCACAGAGGCTGAATACAGGGCACTTGCGCATACCGCTGCTGAAATCAATTGGGTACAAAATCTACTTTTTGAACTTGGTATCTCCTTAGCTCATCCTCCATCGTGCATTGTGACAATATTGGATCCATTTATCTTAGTACCAATCATGTTTTCCACTCAAGAATGAAGCACCTTACTCTCGATTACCACTTTGTTCGACAACAGCTCCAGGCCGACAAACCCGTTTCCTACAACTCAACTCATGATCAACCTGCTGATGCTATGACCAAGGCTCAATCCAAATAGCGATTTAAGTACCTACGGATCAAGATCGGAGTCTCCGATGGATCCTCCATCTTGAGGGGGCATGTGAAGGACCTCTTCAAAACTGAAGAATTTCAACGTCCTCCACCAAATTAGCTGATTTGAATAAGTCTTTAATTAGATCAACTTTATAGTTAACCATCTCAAATGTAAAAGTTTTATAAGTACCAATTGTATTACATGATTGTATATTATTTAAGAAAAGACTCTTTGAATAAAAACTTTTTATCTTGCATGAACACTTTATTAACTCTTTGGGTGCCTATATATTTGTTGTGAAGCTACAGATAGGAGAAAAGCTACAAACTTCATAGAAATGATGATGTGAAAATGAAATTATTCTTTATCCAATTATTTTATTTTTTGCATTGAATGTTTGATAATTGGTTATCATATCAGCAGCCGATTATATTTTTCTTTTTTTGCAACATTTCTTGAATATGTCTGCGAGCTAGTCTCCTAGCTTAATCTATTTATGTTTACATGAATGTGTTCATTGTGTATACTTGTACATTCATCAATGGATTCATAGCTAATCTTTTTATGTTTATTTATTTCTGTGGATTTAAATATGGTATTCATGGGTTCATAATCCATAAAGTAACACAGTGTATAGATATTGCCAATATTTCTAATAGCAAGCTCATTTTTTTTATGAAACGGAAAGAGACCCAGCTGGATTTTATGCAGAAAGAAACTTGTTGATTAAATGGGCTTAGCCCATACACCAAGGCCCTTGTAAGGTATTATATATACATTGCAAAAAATCAGGTTCCCTTCAAAAACCCTAGAAGACTGAAAATATCTTTCAAAATTTCCACCATTCATCAAGAATTCTAGTAGATCTGAGCTCTTAACACTGAGATTTTTCATCGCTCCTTTTCTTCGTCCGCTCTGTCTCACTCCAACTTCAGATCTCAAAATTTCCACCATTCTTTAAGAATTTTAGTAGCTCTGAGCTCTTAACACTGTGATTTTTCATCGCTCATTTTCTTCGTCCGCTCCGTCTCACTCTAACTCCAGATCTCAAAGTTTTCATCACTTCTCAAGAATTTTTTGATAGATTTGAGCTTTCAACACTGAGATCTATAGAGGTAAGCATAAGATGTATGAAAAAATCTTGACTTGCTAAAGTTTTCATCATCTCTTGTACTGTGATCAGCAGATACGGTCTTTTCTCTTCACGATCTCTCTTATGAGTAACCAAAGATCCAAACTCGAGGCTTTGTAATTTCTTTAGCTTTGTAAATCATTAGATTTGTGCTTTTCTCGACAATATCTTACAGCTGAATGATCAAAGATGCAAACTTGAACTTCAAAACTTTTGTATCCGCAAAGGAAGGCCTCAAAGGTAACATCTTTAACTCAAAGAAACGATTTTTATTTTCTTCAAATTGATAAAACCTTGATTTTTTGATTTTCTTTTCAGTATTCTTCATTGATGGAGGCGATGAATCTCCTTCAGATGTTGCCTTCCGTTGATCTGCTGATGACGGTGATGGGTGGCTGAGATTGGATCTGAAGGCTGTCGCTCCTGAAGCGTGTGGATCTCAATGGGTTTAATATTGTGGTTGCCGAGCTACCTGCAAGAAAGTCCCGGGATGGTTGTACTACCGAGGACCCTCCGACGGTCAAGTTAGACTAGAGATCCGAGCAGAGTAACGGCTTAGTGGAGTAGAAATGGCTTACTTGAACCGTCTGAAGAAGGGGTTTATATAGTGGTGGCAGCAGACAGGGCAGGCACGAGAATCACGCCGGCCGTTACGCTCCCGACGTCACGCCCGCGTGATGAGCGAAACCTCCCATTAATGGCGAGACATGCTCGTTAATGGGGGATCGTGGTGGCGTGGAACGTGGGATGTGGCCGGTGGAGATCTCGCTCATGGCGAGATTCGCGGGATGGAGGTTGCGCCTGTGAGCGGTGCCGTTGGTCGTTCGATGAGACCGATGAAGATGATCTCGGCGGGAGAGCCCACAGATGAGCGGGAGAGCCGAGGTATCTTGGTTCTGCGGTAGCCCAGAGACGAGCTGTGAGGCCGAGGAGGCCGGTTATGCAGGGGGCTCGGAGGTGAGCCAGCATTTGCTCGGTAGGACGAGCGTAGGTGTGGTCTGGTCGGCCACTGTAGGTCCTTTCTTGCATGCTCTGGGACACGTCATCCGCCACTTGTCCTGATCTGGGAGATCACCGATATCGAGCATCATCATTAGCCCCCCATTCTCGTCCCGACCAGCTGATGGGTCGGGTCGAGAGTGGTTTGCTGGGTCACCCGCGGTGAACTCCTTTTTGAAGATATCGTCAGGCGTGTCCCTGGGCAATCGGTTGTTTTTTCTGGGTGATGCCAGCGGATCAAGGCGAGATCCCCGCATTAAAGAAGGTGCGCGGGATTGTGTGCACTTTTGCTGAAGCGACAGACCACGTGTCGGGTGTCGGTTGGTTGACGTGACGTGACGTGCCGTAGGCTTCTGGCGTCCGATGGGATGCTGCGCTTGCGACAAGTGGAGCGATCGTGGTCGTCGAGTGCAGTGAACTGTTTTGGTGGAAGTTGACCGTCGCCGTTGGATGAGGACGCCGGCAGTATAAATCGAGGAGATGCCTGATTCGGGATCTCTCCTTCTTCACATTTTCCTCATTCTGAGTCTTGTTAGCTCGGCGCTCTCCCCTTTTAGGTCGGATTTTGCGCAATCTCGAGGACTTCTCCATCAGGTTAAATGTCCCCCCTTCCTTCCTTCTGCTTCTTCTCCTTCTGAGTCGAGCCTCTTCTCCTTTTTACAGGACAGATGGATTGGTCCAGGACTCTTGGTGCTTTCGGCGCACAGTCCCGGAGGGGGGCCGGCGGTGCGGCCGTGCCTCCAGTTGATTCGAGCCCCACACCAGATGTGCCTTCGACGGCGGGGCCATCTGCCTCGTCACGAGCTTCTGACGATTGTTCCGGCGGCGGCCAAAGGCGTACACGAGTTCCTGAGCTCCAGAAGAGGGATGCGGGAGAGGATGAAGACGGAGTTCCTCTTAAGCGGAAGAGGACGGTCTCTCGCGCGCCGCCGTCGGGAATCCCGGAGGGGATTCCCGTGCAAGAGGGGGACGCCCACTTCGTGGTAATGTCAGGACTTTCCGGTATGGAGGAGTCGGCCGGGGGCCAGATGCCGCGGGGGGCCCTGAGGGCCCAAATGGAAGCTATCGCACAGAAGACGGTTCAGGTATGTACTCCCTCATGTGTTATTTCGAGCACCCTCTCCTTAGTTTGGGTGTCCCTAAGCCTCTCTGCCGTTTTTTGCCAGATCCTTCAGCACTGCGCCCTTGTTACTCGTATGGAGGCCGAGGGGGCTACTCATGCTGCGAGGTCAGTAGAAGAGTCTTCTTCGGAGGGTGAGGGTCCATGACTCGAGCTGCGTGTGGAGAAGGAGAAGACGGCCATCCTTGGAGCCCGGTCGAAAGTCGCGGAGCTCGCCGTTTCAAAGTGCCGGGAGTCCTATCGCCGCCTGAGCGAATCCCACCGGGTCGTCGAGACGAAGTTGGTGGAACTGGCCGATCGCTTTGCGGCCATGAAGAGGGAGAGGGATGCAAGCAGGCGGGATGCCAAGGCGGCGCTTCAGGTGGCGGAGCTTGCCGAGATCCGAGCTAGAAAGGTCGTGGCTGATTACAAGGGGTCGGACCAGTTTTACATCGATCTCGGCGAGGCCTCCACCGTTGCATGGAACAAAGCTCTTGATGCCGTTAAGGAGCAGCTTTTAAAGTTTGCCGACGGTGAGCTTTAAGCTCGGGTCCCACTTTCAGTGGTCATGCCCCCGGTCGACGGTGATGAGGGAAGCGAGGTCTAAGCCGTGCTTACGGCCAGAACTTCCCTTTTGTAAACCTTCGGGTAATTTGATAAAGCTGGGGAGCCCATGATACCCTTGTAAAGACTCTTGGATTTGTGAATAAATTTTTTTGTTTTTGCAGTAGTGTTTGTGCTTGTATTTTCTTTTGTCGGTAAGCATTCGTATTTGCGCAGCACTGCCTTCGTTTTATGTCGGTTCTTTGTCTAGCGATCACACATCTAGTTGAATCTGTTTGTTTGCTGAGTGTGTAAAGACCGGTGCGAAGACGGTATCTCCATAGCCCCGAAGTCGAGGTGGAGATTGCTTAGACGTAGAACCGGATGCCTCTTGGTGAGGTCGTGTTCCTTAGCGTAGGAGGGGCCGTAAGTGACCTACTAAGGACGGTCGAGCAGGGTAGCTGCCCGGGGCCTCTTGGCGAGGGCTTTGATCCCTAGTTTGTTGGGGCATGGAGCTACCAGCCAGGGATAACCGAGTAAGGGCGGGCTCGGTTGCCTCTTGCGAGGGCTTTGATCCTTAGCGCGGGAGGGGACGTAAGTGGCCTACTAAGGATGGCCGAGCAGGGTAGCTGCCCGGGGCCTCTTGGCGAGGGCTTTGATCCCTGGTTTGTTGGGGTAGGGAGATACCAGCCAGGGATAACCGAGCAAGAGCGGACCGGTTGCCTCTTGCGAGGGCTTTGATCCCTGGTTTGTTGGGGTAGGGAGCTACCAG
Source organism: Agapanthus africanus (assembly GCA_030015575.1). Taxonomy (NCBI): domain Eukaryota; kingdom Viridiplantae; phylum Streptophyta; class Magnoliopsida; order Asparagales; family Amaryllidaceae; genus Agapanthus; species Agapanthus africanus. The sequence continues at coordinate 572,071,530 of JASDDO010000031.1, forward strand.
CCAGGGATAACCAAGAAAGGGCGGGCCCGGTTGCTTCTTGGTGAGGGATTTGATCCCTGGTTTGTTAGGGTAGGGAGATACCAGCCAGGGATAACCGAGTAAGGGCGGGCCCGGTTGCCTCTTTCGAGGGCTTTTCATCCTAAGCGAGGGAGGGGTCGTAAGTGGCCTACTAAGGATGTCCGAGCAGGGTTACTGCCCGGTGCCTCTTGGCGAGGGCTTTTTGTCCTTAAGGATGGCCGAGCAGGGTTGCTGCCCGGTGCCTCTTGGTGAGGGATTTGATCCCTGGCGTTATAGAGTAGGGAAGCTACCAGCCAGGGATAGCCGAGCAGGGTAGCTGCAGGGCTGCCTCTTTGTGAGGGCTTCGGGAAGATGGACAATCGTGAGTGACACGTGCCACGATCGTGTGGGGAACGCGAAGCGTTTCGGAATGTCGTGCCAGTTTTGCCACTTGGCGACGTGTCATTGGGGTGGTTGCTGCGATTCCCAAGATTCGCACTGGCATGCCCGAGAATCTGGGTCCTTAAAGATTCTGCTTGAAGCTATAAGTAGGGAAGGAGATGGCAGTTCCTTTGGCACCACTTACTTTCGAGATGACTGGGCGTGTGTATTTGATCGAAGAGATTATCACCCTTGGTGATGTCTCCTTGTACGACCAATCGCTGTCTGAGGAGGGGTACCGGGGAGTGGTTCGGCGCCTCGAGGATCACTTCGGCCTTCTTCTCCCTCGGCGGTCGTCCTTGCTCCAGCTCCTGATGTACGCGATCTGGAGGAGGTCCACGGGGTTGGACAACCCCTTCACTGAGGAGCTTCTGGACGAGGCACTTGACAAGGTGCATTCGATCTTCCTGTTCGACCTCATCTCGAAGGCAAGGCACAACCGATCCTTGCTTCTGATTCTTGAATGTTTCAAGATGAGGTACATCGTGAGTCAAGGCTCAGCGGGCGGCGAGTTGGGTGCTTCCGTAGCGTCCCGGGTCCGCATGCAGCGTCGGCAAGTGCGGGCTGCAGCGGCTAGGACCCAGTTGACGGAGATCTACTCTGAGTATCATCAGGAGTGCTTCCTCGATCCCGTTCCACCTCTGTTGGGGTAAAAATTTACACCCCCGTTGACCGAGTCAAAGTCAAGGTCAACCCCAAGCCAGGTGGGCCCAAGCCCAGGTCAAGCGGGCCCATGCCCAAGTCGAGCCCGCGGCCAGCCTCCTCCATACTAAAATATAGATCATGTAATAAATAATTTTCATGTAATTTTTTTTACATGAATGTATGCAAAATGGGCATAAAGCCAAATTTTTGTAAGCCCATGGCTTATGTGCAAAAATGAAATGGCACATGAGTCATGGGATAGGCAAAACTGCCATTTTTGTAAAACCCAAGGGGCTATATGTAAATATGTAAGCCTATAAAAGGCAACATGATGAATAAAAAAAACAACTTTTCATTCTCTCCACAAAAATTTTAGATCTGAGATCTTTTGTGCCTCCTGCTCCTTCTCCAAGGTTCTAAACCTTCTCATTTCTTTTGAATTAAATCAAGAGTTTTACTCTTTCTTTTCAAAAAACTAAGAAGTCTTCCACCACAAAACCCACAAAGGGAGACTTGGATCTACCATTAAATCTCAGAAAGGAGAGATTTTTAGATCTCACATCTCTTGATCATCAAGATCCAGCCAACAGAGGAGGAAGAGGAAGAACCCCTTTCATCAACCAAAACATTTTAGGAGTTTAACTCCATATATTTACATATATATATATATATATATATATATATAAAATAAATATTTCCTTTCTGAAGCATAGCTTCTGGTTCTGGGACTAAAAGTCCCTTTGTCTCGCCAGCGCCCAGTGCTCGAGCGCAAAACGTCCACGTGCCGACACGTGGCGCGCTTCCGCTCAGGCGCACTGGGCTCGAGCACAAAGCGCCCATATGCCGACACGTGGCGCGCTTGCGCTCAGACGCACTACGCTCGAGCGCAAAGCTCCCACGTGGCGCGCTTGCGCTCAGGCGCACTGCGCTCGAGCACAAAGCGCCCATATGCCGACACGTGGCGCACTTACGCTCAGGCGCACTGCGCTCGAGCTCAAAGCGCCCACATGCCGACACGTGGCGTGCTGCGCCCAGGCGCACTGCGCCCACGTGCCGACACGTGGCGCGCTTGCGCTCAAGCGCACTGCGCTCTAGCGCAAAACGCCCACGTGCCGACACGTGGCGCGCTTGCGCCTGAGCGCACAGCACCTAAGCGCACAGCGCCCAAGGCGCTGGCCCCACGCATCCCTTGGATGCCTTTTCCCCCTCTTTCTTTTATATATATATATATATATATATACATATATACATATATATATATACACACATATGTATACATATTTACACACACACATACTCCGCGACACTGTCCCTGTTAGAAAAAATTTCTAACGAGGCGCTGCCCCGCACCCCGCAAGGGGGCTGCTAGCCCCCTTGACCCCCAGCCCGCATCCGGGTAGCGGGACCCCCGTAAAAACTCCGCGTGGCTCCCTATATATCCAAACCCCCCTTTCAAAACACAACACACGTACACTGCACATTGAGTTCGCATGACCATTTTAACCCGTTAATCGGAGGTTCCCTCGCCCCAAAGGCGAGGGGTAATTAACGGCAGCTTAGTCCGCGGCTGCCGGAGATTTGGATCCCCACAATCAATAAACCCCGGCCTACCCCAGGCAAGGGGAATCTGTAGTACGCCTGACAAGCGCGCGCGTATTCCCATCTCAATGGGGTGACGAAAAACACCCTACAGATTCTGGCACGCCCGGTGGGACCAATCTCTCCTCCTATATTTCGGGTTAAGCATTCATGCGAACTCAATCATTATACATACCTGTATTTATACTAAAATAATGCTCTTTCATGCAGATTTTCAAGCAATCACCTTCCGACGGTGTCTTCGATGATGAACTCAGCTCCCGTCTCCTACACGATGAAGATAGACTCTAGGACGGTCCTTCCGGCCAGTCTCGGGCGACAATGGGAGGAGCCACTGCTACCATTCGGCTCTATTGTGTTCATGCCAGTTGGCGCCATCCTAGCTCCTCAAGCCCCGGTGGCAGACAAACCGGTCTCGAAAGGCAGGAGACCAAATGTGGTGATCTCAAGGGTGCCCCAACCCAAACGCAAGTCGGTGTCTGAACGACTTTCCTTGGCCCCAGCTGGGGGCAAGGCCATCAACATCAATAAAGCTACAACGCGTCCCGAGCAAGCTCCAGCGGTGCCCTTGACCACTGCTCGATCGGGTGTCTTCTCTAAGCTCCCCTCTGATCAACTCACAATGGCTTCCCGGGTAGCGGATGCCCGCCAAGCCTTCAAAATCGAGAAGCTGAGGGAGAAAAGGCTCAGATATAGAGCCAACAAAAGGGCTAGGGCTATTGCCAGGCTAAACCTCATGAGGTTCGAAGAACAGGGTTACCCCGCCAAAGATGAAGGGATGGCTGAATGTGTTATCCACACTGTTTACGTGGTGGGCACGCGCAGCAAGAGCAAGGACGGGGCAACCACATCTCAAATCCAATCTGGCTTGAATGTGGTTGTCACTTCCCAAGAACAGCCGCCTCCGCTGGATGATGAAAACCCTCTCGATGAGGCTGATAGGCAGGGAGAGCCCTCAATTCATGAGGAGTCAGGCTCGGAAAGCGAAGATGAGCCAACTTTCCGTCCTAAGACCGTAGAGTGGCAGCTTCTCCAAGAGCTCCGAAAACAGCTTAGAAGCAAAGATAAGGAGATGGCCAAGCTCTACTCAAAGATCGACGACTTGACAAATGTCGTCTTACGGCTTACGGCCCAACTTGCCTCTCAGCCGCCCAATTAAGCACAGGGCTCAGCTCATGAACCGGGAAACGGTGTCCCGAGACAGCCGACGCCCGTTCCCTCAAATCCAAAAGTGGGCAGACCGCATGAAAATCAGTCGCATCCTATCTCAGCAAATGCCTTGGCTACCGATGACAGTAGCCCGCTAACTCAAGATCAAATCATGGATTTGGTTGCCAGCAAAGTCAAAACATTGGTGGCTGAAGCCGAGGCGCAAAAAGATATCAGTAGTAGTGGGAGAGCATATCCTGCTCAGTATGATCTGGTAGAATTTCCTAGCGGCTATGTCATCCCCAAATTCGGAAGATTCAATGGGACAGGAAATGCGAATCAGCACATCGCCCACTTCAAAGCCTCATGCGGGAATACTGGGGGCAACGACGCGCTTCTCCTCCGCCAGTTCGTTAATAGCTTAACCGATGTTGCTTTCGACTGGTACGCGAGCATACCGGATTGCTCCGTTACTACTTTCGTCCAAATGGAGTCTTTGTTTCGACAAAGATTCATGAGCGTCAGCGATAAGATCACCATTGCCGAGCTCGTAAGGACCAAGCCCAAGAACAACGAAAGCAGCACGGATTTTATAACCCGATGGCGCAATCTCAACGTTAAATGCGAACCGCCGATAGAGCAGGACCAATCTGTCAGCCTCCTCGTCGGAAATCTCAACAATTGGATGGCCTCGTTTCTATGCACCGCGGGTCTCAAAACATTCTAAGAACTGACCAGAAAAGTTCAAATGCTGGAGCGCTCAAAGCAGGAGTCCTCCTCGGATTCCCAAAATAACAATAGGTCCTGGAGAAACCGAAAGGACGATAATCGCAAAGGCGGAAATTCCGACGATTCTGAATCTTTCAATGCCTTGGCCAACCGAAATAAGCAAGGGTTGAGCGGGCCTAATGCCAACCAGCTTCGGAAGCCAATGTTCGGAGAGGGAGGAGAATCTCCACTGAAAAAGAAGTTGGATAAGGTATATTCCTTCAGAAGTGACAAAATCCGTAAAATATTCAAAGACGCCCTGAAGAACGGTCTACAACTGCCAGAGTCAAAAAGACCGCGGGAAGCGAATAGGACCGACGACCCCAAATACTGCCCCTATCACAGAGTGATAGGTCATGCCATTGAGGACTGCTTCGTCTTCAAAAATTGGGTCGAAAAGCAATACAAGACAGGAGAGATAGAACTGTCCAAAGGCGTGTTAGTAAACAGTCAAGATGCGACCGCCAATTTCACACAAACGGAGACCGAAGTTCTTCGTGAAACTAATTCTCTCAGACATCTGCCTTTCTCTGAACACAGTCGACCACCACGTCATTAAACTGGGAACAATCGACCACCACGTCATTAAACTGGGAACAATCGACCACCACGTCATTAAACTGGGAACAATTGACCTCTAAGTCGTTAAACTGGGAATGTAAAAAAAAAGTGTAAATAAAAGAAAAATAAAGAAAAGTCGAAATGATGGGGCAACTTGCAATAAAAATCAGCGAGTAAAAATGAAAATGAAAATAAAGCCGAAATGATGCGGCAACCGCGAATAAATAGCCGAAATGATAGGGCAATCGCGACCTTCGCGATAAGAAAAGCTGAAATGATAGAGCAATCGTGGTAAAAATCAAACAAACAAAAAAAAACAAACAAAAAAAAACAATGGCGAATGATGAGTCGCTCCTGGTACCATATTCCAGTGCAGCGATGCAGACGCCAACCAAATTCCGAATCTCATACCCCAATGGCGAATGATGAGTCGCTCCTGGTACCATATTCCAGTGCAGCGATGCAGACGCAAACCAAATTCCAAATCCCAATCCCCAAGTGGCGAATGATGAGTCGCTCCTGGTACCATATTCCAGTGCAGCGATGCAGACGCCGACAATGTCCTAAAATTTTTCCGGCCCTACGGTCTGGATCATACATCCTGCAAAACCGTATACAATCCACGGGCGTAAAACGATCCCAATCTCTTCCAAGTTCTAACGGTGAGACCACATTCAAAGTCCCACCAAAAATAAAAATAAAAATAAAAAAATAAAAAAGGTATGTCCACAAGCAAAAGGGAGGCACGGATGAAAACCCGAAAGGGCTCCGTGAGTAAAAACAGCAGGACTGCCGGCGAGTTTGTGAAAACCCGAAAGGGCGCAAACTCGTGAAAAAGAGATGAAATGCACTCACAAAGTCCTCTCGACTTTGTGTGGAGAAAATTCCCGCGTGAGATCCTTACGACTCACAAAGGAGCAACACACTTAGGAGTCCCCACGACTCCTAAGGAGAAAATACACCTACGGGATCCTTACGACCCGTAGGGAGAAAATACTTTGTGAGACCCTTACGGCTCACAAAATTGAAAAGTCTTAGGTGATAGGGACTTAAAACCTGTCTCCTAAGCCATCGTTTCCTAATTAGCAAGCGCAAATGATGATTCACTCCTGGTACCATATTCCAGTGTAGCAATGCTGATGCCAAACAAAAAAAAAAAACTCCCAAATCCTCTCATGACAAATGATGATTCGCTCCTGGTACCATATTCCAGTGTAGCGATGCTGATGTCAACCCAAATCAAATCAAACCAACAACCTCTACGGCGGAATCATGCTCCATCCCAGAATTTACCCCGTGTCGAAATCATTCTTCGCCTCGGGATATCTACCTTCCCTGTCGGAATTATGCTTCGGCTCGGAATCAATCAACGACTTCCTCGTCGGAATTATGCTTCACCTCGGAATCAAGTCAACCAGCAAGCTCTGCGTCGGAATTTTGCTTCGTCTCAGAATGCACCCTGTGTCGAAATGATGCTTCGCTTCGGTGTACCTGCCTTCCTTGTCGAAATTACGCTTCGCCTGGGAATCAACCTCTGCATCGAAATTATGCTTCGGTCAAAATGTCTGCCGCTCTTCGGAATGATGCTCTGATCTCTGGAATGATGCTCCGCTTTTCGGAATGATGCTCCGAATCCTGGAATCATGCTCCGCTCTTCGGAATGATGCTCCGAACCCCTAGAATCATGCTCCGCTCTTCGGAATGATGCTCTGAATCCCTGGAATCATGCTCCGCCCTTCGGAATGATGCTCCGAATCCTGGAATCATGCTCCGCTCATCGGAATGATGCTCCGATCCCCTGGAATCATGCTCCGCTCTTCGGAATGATGCTCCGAATCCTGGAATTATGCTCCGCTCTTCGGAATGATACTCCGATCCCCCGGAATCATGCTCCGCTCATCGGAACGATGCTCCGATCCTTGGAATCATGCTCCGCCCTTCGGAACGATGCTTCGATCCTTGGAATCATGCTCCGCCCTTCGGAATGATGCTCCGAATCCTGGAATTATGCTCCGCTCTTCGGAATGATGCTCCGATCCCCTGGAATCATGCTCCACTCATCGGAATGATGCTCCGATCCGTGGAACCATGCTCCGCCCATCGGAATGATGCTCCGATCCCCTGGAATCATGCTCCGCTCTTCAGAATGATGCTCCGATCCCTTGGAATGATGCTCCACTCTTCGGAATGATGCTCCGATCCCCTGGAATCATGCTCCGCCCATCAGAGCGATGCTCCTATCCCTGGAATGATGCTCCGCTCTTCGGAATGATGCTCCGATCCCCCGGAATGATGCTCCGCCCTTCGGAACGATGCTCCGATCCTTGGAATCATGCTCCGCCCTTCGGAATGATGCTCCAAATCCTGGAATTATTCTCCGCTCTTCGGAATGATGCTCCGATCCCCTGGCCCATCGGAATGATGCTCCGATCCCAGGAATCATGCTCCGCGCATCGGAATGATGCTCCGATCCCCTGGAATCATGCTCCGCCCATCGGAATGATGCTCCGATCCCCTGGAAACATGCTCCGCCCATCGGAATGATGCTCCGCCCATTGGAATGATGCTCCGATCCCCTGGAATCATGCTCTGCTCATCGGAATGATGCTCCGATCCCTGGAATCATGCTCCGCCCATCGGAATGATGCTCCGATCCCTGGAATGATGCTCCGCTCTTCGGAATGATGCTCCGAACCCGAGAATCATGCTCCGCTCTTCGGAATGATGCTCCGAACCCTGGAATCATGCTCCGCTCATCGGAATGATGCTCCGATCCCTGGAATCATGCTCCGCCCTTCGGAATGATGCTCCGATCCCCTGGAATTATGATCCGCAAATCGGAATAATGCTCCGACCCTGGAATTATTCTCCGCGCTTCGGAATGATGCTTTGACGTTGGAATTATGCTCCGCGAATCGGAATGATGCTCCGATCCTCGGGAATCATGCTCCCCAGGATGACGCTTCGCCTCTGGAATGATGTTCCACCTCGAAGTTCAGCTTCAAGATCCATCAATTTTATGCATACAACTCAAATGTGTGTGCATTTATTGATGGGGGGCACTTTGTTGGGGTAGAAATTTACATCCCCGTTGACCGAGTCAAAGTCAAGGTCAACCCCAAGCCAGGTGGGCCCAAGCCCAGGTCAAGCGGGCCCATGCCCAAGTCGAGCCCGCGGCCAGCCTCCTCCATGCTAAAATATAGATCATGTAATAAATAATTTTCATGTAATTTTTTTTACATGAATGTATGCAAAATGGGCATAAAGCCAAATTTTTGTAAGCCCATGGCTTATGTGCAAAAATGAAATGGCACATGAGCCATGTGATAGGCAACAATGCCATTTTTGTAAAGCCCAAGGGGCTATATGTAAATATGTAAGCCTATAAAAGGCAACATGATGAATAAAAAATAACTTTTCATTCTCTCCACAAAAATTTTAGATCTGAGATCTTTTGTGCCTCCTGCTCTTTCTCCAAGGTTCTAAACCTTCTCATTTCTTTTGAATTAAATCAAGAGTTTTACTCTTTCTTTTCAAAAACTAAGAAGTCTTCCACCACAAAACCCACAAAGGGGAACTTGGATCTACCATTAGATCTCAGAAATGAGAGATTTTTAGATCTCACATCTCTTGATCATCAAGATCCAGCAAACAGAGGAGGAAGAGGAAGAATCCCTTTCATCAACCAAAACATTTTAGGAGTTTAACTCCATATATTTACATATATATATATATATATATAATAAATATTTCCTTTATGAAGCATAGCTTCTGGTTCTGGGACTAAAAGTCCCTTTGTCTCGCCAGCGCCCAGCGCTCGAGCGCAAAACACCCACGTGCCGACACGTGGCGCGCTTGCTCTCAGGCGCACTGCGCTCGAGCGCAAAGTGCCCACGTGCCTCCACGTGGCTCGCTTGCGCTCAGGCGCACTGCGCTCGAGTGCGCCTGTGCTAAGGCGCACGTGGCTCGCTTGCGCTCAGGCCCACGTGCCGACACGTGGCGTGCTGCGCTCGAGCGCAAAGCGCCCACGTGTCGACACGTGGCGCGCTTGCGCCTGAGCGCACAGCACCTAAGCGCATAGCGTCCAAGGCGCTGGCCCCACGTATCCTTTGGATACCTTTTCCCCCTCTTTCTTTTATATATATATATATATACATATATACATATACACACACACATATGTATACATATTTACAAACATACATACTCCGCGACACTGTCCCTGTTAGAAAAAATTTCTAACGGGACGCTGCCCCGCACCCCGCAAGGGGGCTGCTAGCCCCTTTGACCCCCAGCCCGCTATTCGGGTAGCGGGACCCCCGTAAAAACTCTGCGTGGCTCCCGATATATCCAAACCCCTCTTTCAAAACACAACACACGTACACTGCACATTGAGTTTGCATGACCATTTTAACCTGTTAATCGGAGGTTCCCTCGCCCCAAAGGCGAGGGGTAATTAACGGCAGCTTAGTCCGCGGCTGCCGGAGATTTGGATACCTACAATCAATAAACCCCCCGGCCTACCCCATGCAGGAGGAATCTGTAGTACGCCTGACAAGCGCGCGCGTATTCCCATCTCAATGGGGTGACGAAAAACACCCTACAACCTCTTTTTTAACCCCTCCCCTTTTTGTAAGGCTGGGGAGCCCAGAGTACCTTTTTGTAAGGCTGAGGAGCCCAGAGTACCTTTTTGAATTAATAAGATTTCTCTTTTTGCAATGCTCTAGCGTTCCCCTTTTATTATTTAAGTAAAAAGAACCTTTTAGAAAAATTTACATTGCCTCTGAGAAAGGAGAGGTAAACACTCGTAGGTATCCGTTTCATTGGTACAGCTTAACCTTCTCAGCATTGTAAGGCCGTGGAAACTTGCGGCCGTCCGCGTCCTTGAAGCGATAGGCTCCGTCGAGAAGTACTTCGGAGACGAGGAAAGGACCGTCCCATTTCGGAGAGAACTTATGCAGCCTGCCTTGATCGACGAACTCATTTCACCGTAGGACCAGGTCTCCGGTCCTGAAGGAGCGACGCTTGACCCGCGCGTTGTAGTATCAGGCAGTTTGTTGCTGATAGGCGGCAGCCCTGATTTGAGCCCGGTCCCGTTTCTCCAGCAATATGTCCAAGTTTGTCCGCAGTGCCGTGGTGTTTGCTTCGTCGTCGAAGTGTTTGACCCGGTGACTGGGTAGCCCGATCTCCGCCGGGACCATCGCCTCGGTCTCGTAGCAGATGCTGAAAGGGGTTTCCCCGGTGGGGGTCTTCTTTGACGCACGCACGGCCCATAAGACTCGGGGCAATTCCTCGACCCAACCGCCTTGGCGTCCTTCTAGGCGGGTCCAGAGACCTTGGAGGACGTCCCGGTTAGCAACCTCGGCCTGCCCGTTGCATTGGGGATGCGCGACCGCGGCAAACTTCATGAGGATATGATATTCGTTACAGAAATCCTTCACTTTCTCGTTCTCGAAGTTCGTCCTGTGGTCGGTGATGATACACCTCGGGATGCCGAACCGGTGTATCAAGTTGTTCTGCAGGAACTTGATGGTCATGGTGGCGTCTGGTCTCCTGATGGGGATAGCCTCGATCCACTTCGTGAAGTAATCTACTGTGACGAGGACATATTTGTGCCCCCCGGCCCCGGTACGGAACTGGCCTATCATGTCCAATCCCCATTGGGCGAACGGCCATGGGGAGGTCAGTGCGGTCAGCTCGGTAGCCGGAAGGCGAGGTATGCTTCCGTAGAGTTGGCAACTTTTGCATCTCCTGACGAGCTTCTGGGCGTCCTCGTGAATAGTTGGCCAGTATTACCCCTAGAGCAATGCCTTATGGATTAAGGTTCGGGCCCCTTGGTGTGCGCCGCCGACCCCTCATGGATTTCACGGAGGACGTAGTCGGCTTCGTGGGGGTCGACGCACCAGAGAAGGGGCTGAGTGAAGGATTTCTTGTAAAGGTTCTCATTGCTCCAGACGAAGTAACAGGCTTTGGCCCGGAGACGGCGGACCGCTCCCCGATCTTCTGGGAGCGTACCGTCCCTTAGGAATTCCACGAGGGGATTTCTCCAATCCTGGACATCTTCCTCCGCTGTATACACATGAAGTATTGTCGCACCGTTTTCCACGCTGGGCCGTGGCAAGGTTTCGAAGAGGATAGACCGCTTGTTGTTGGCCGAGTAGGATGATACCATCTTGCTCAGGGCGTCGGTTTGGGCATTGAGCTGCCTGGGTATTTATTCTATCTGGACTTCGTCGAAATTCTTCCGAAGTTTTCTTACCTCGGCCAGATATTTCACCATTAGGAGTTCCCAAGCCTCGAAGTGGCCAGTCACTTGGCCAACGACTAGGGCTGAGTCACTGCGGATTCGGATTGTTCTCAGCCCCAGCCCGGAGGCCATGCGAAGTCCAGCCAGCAGGGCCTCGTACTCTGCCGCGTTGTTTGAAGCCTTGAATCCGAGCTTTAGGGAATATTCCATTTCTGCATCGTTCGGGCCCTGAATGATAGGTGTTTCCTGATTTAAAATCAGAAAAGCTTATGGGAAAAGCTTCAGAAAGAGGGGCCACGTGCTCACACGTGACCAGCAGTCACGTGTTGACACGTGACATATGAAAACAGCGGAAAAGGCTCATGGGTTCCCTGATCAAGTCAAGGAAAAGGTCCACTGATCAAGTCAAGAAAAAAGGCGTCAGAAGAGGTCACGTGTTGGCATGTGACGCTCGAAGCAGCAGACCGGTCCTTCAGTCGAATAAAAGAGAAGGAGGCTCCTAGCAGGGGTCACGTGTTCACACGTGACCAATGGTCACGTGTTAACACGTGATGACTAAAACAGCAACCAGAAGACAGCGCAGAAAGAAAGAGGACTCTTCATTCCAAAGAGGGTCACGTGACCATGGGTCACGTGGTCACACGTGACCGGCTTTCAAAGCCCATTTTGACGACAGAATTAAATTCTGAGGAAGGTTTGAATCTTTCCAAAGGAAAGTGATTATCTGAGACCAATCGAATTAAAGATTCAGAAGTGATTTAAATATCATCTATCTATGGAAAATCTCGGGTTTGGAAAGATTTCCCCCTTAAATCTAACCAAAATAACAAAGAAGAATCTCTGGATTTAAAATCCAATGGTGAATAAAATTCACCTAATAATCCAAAGGTCCAGAGCGAATGAAGGATGCAAATCAAATCTCTCAATGAAGATTCGTCACAAAATTAATTGATTCGGCTGCCTCTCCTATAAATAGGAGTCAAGAGACACAAAAAAAGGGACATACGCAGAGGGAAGAAAAAGGAGAGAGCCTTGATACTTTGAAGGAACTTGGATCTTCTGCAAAAGAAAACCCTAGGTAAGAAAGGGAAGGCTTTCTGAAAGAAAGAGAACTCAATTCTCAACAGAGTTTAACTCTGATATATGAAACAGAAGAACATATTTCTTCTCTCTTTGATAGAGGATCTGTAAAGAGCACATCTCCCCTTGAAGTTGAGAATTTAATTCTCGATGGGTTGAGATCCTGCCATGCAGATCCAAAACATAGAGAGGGAATGCAAGCACGGGAATTTAATTCTCACAAAACTATAGGAATTTAATTCCTTTAAAATAAAATTAGGGCTTGACCCTATATCATGGGAATTTAATTCCTTCAGAACAAAGAGAAACAGGGTTTAACCCTAATTAAGAACCTGGTTCTGTTGAAACAGCGGGAATCTAATTCCCTTAATCATAATTTAACAGAGGATGGGAGTTCAATTCCTTAAAAGCTTTTATTAGGGTTTAACCCTATTCAGTTCTTCGCATATATGAGGAATTTAATTCCTACAGAAAATTCAGAGTTCAACTCTGTTCCAGAATATAAGTCTTCAAAAGGAAGTAGGAATTTAATTCCTCTGAAATTTAAAGCTCAAGGAATTTAATTCCTGAAAAAGGAGTAACAGATCCTCTAAACAACATAGAGGCAGGGTCACGTGTCACCACGTGACCCCCCCAAAGATCTACAGAAAGCCCCCTTTGAGGCAGTCCCCCACGTGACCCACGTGACCCTTGACAGAAACTCTAATACATAGGCATATGAATGCCCGTCACGTGATGGCACGTGATGTTCTGAAAGATGCAGCGATTTCAGCAGAATAAATGGAAAGAGGGCGTTCTCACGTGTTGCCACGTGACCCCTTTTGCCTTAGTGTTCAACACTAAGTTGGAATTCTTGAACACAGTACTGAAACACTATTAGGCCTTAGTGTTCAACACTAATCAAAGAACCTTATTTACAGTGTTCAACACTGATTACCTTAGTGTTTAACACTAATCCGAGATCTCCATTGTAGTGTTCAACACTGACTACCTTAGTGTTTAACACTAATTTGAGAGCTCTGTTGCCGATGCTTGATACCGATCTGTTTTAGTGTTTAACACTAATCTGAAAGCCTTGTTGCTGGTGTTTAACACCAATTATCTTTTAGTGTTAAACACTAACTTGTCAACCTCATTCCCAGTGTTCAACACTGATTGCTCTGAAGTGTTTAACACTAGGCTTTGGCCCAATTGGCTAAAGGGATGGAGGCAAAGCCTCTCCCTCAATGGATCCACGAGAAATCAATATTCCAGACATGATAGGACTTAGCCCAAGCTGGCCATAAGTCCTCAATTCGTAATTAACTGGGCCAATGGGCTCATAATATATTTAATGGGTCTTGATCCTAAATTGGGCCAAGGACTATTTAATCCATTCCGGTCCTAGGGTACATCTCTTCACTCCTTTGATACTTGGCATTGTAATCCCTCAATGTCTTCAAAGAGGTGACGGGTCCCGACGACCACCCATGATATGGACTGCGGGGTCCTTAAACCCATGTCTAATGCAAAATTCCTGGTTACGTGGAACGTGGATAACGTCACTCTTTGACCCCGCGGAAAACGTCCAGAGCGGAGCCTAGTCCTCGCCGAGCACGGCAGTGAACCCGTGTGAAGCATCTAGTGCAAAATTCCTGGTTACGTGGAACGTGGATAACGTCACTCTTTGACCCCGCGGAAAACGCCCAGAGCGGAGCCTGGTCCTCGCCAAGCACGGCAGTGAACCCGTGTGAAGCATCCATAGCACATACCGGACTGTGGAGTCCTTAAACCCATGGACTATGACGTCCTTAACCTCGACCGAGATGTCCTTAAACTAACAATGGACCGCAATGTCCTTAAACTACCCACGGACCGCAATGTCCTTAAACTACCCACGGACCGCAATGTCCTTAAACTACCCATGGACCGCAATGTCCTTTAACTAGATCAATAGAGCCCAGCATGCTCTTTTACCGGATCTAAACGGTCCCGTTTAAGTTGATCTTAGCCTCAAAGATGGCTAACGTATCCTTAAACCTTCAAACAGACTGGACTATGAATCCCCCAAATTAACTCTGGCTCGAGGGTACATCTCTGAACTCCTCTGACACCCGTCGTTGTAATCCTTCAACGTCGTCAGAGAGGTGACGGGTCCCGATGGCCACATATACGATGGACCACTATGTCCCTAAACTGGAACAATGGAGCCCAAATGCTCTTTTGTCGGATCTAAATGATGCCGTTAAGTTGATCTTAGTCTCAAGTTAGACTAACGTATCCTTAACAAACGTTTGAGTTGATCTTAGCCTCAAATATGGCTAACGTATCCTCAACCAAACCCCCAAACCCAAATCTAAGATAACACGGATTTGGACTAGTCCACGCCCTACGGGCAACGACATAACTCGGTCTCCGTAAACAATCCACGGGCAACAAAACATAAAATAAACACACACGACACGAAGTGACCATCTGGAGAAGGAGAAAGTTGTTACCGCGATGCGGTAGCGTAATTAACTGCAGGGGCTTGTGCCTGCAGGGAAAAGCGTCCCCACAATCAAAAAACCCCTCAAACGAGGGGGAATCTGACGAAGTCTGCTACATCGGCCGCATCCGTTTAAACCTTCGATACATGGTGCCATAAATCAACTTGGCATCTTCGGAGAGGTGGACGGATAGCACCAATTAGCATCTGCCCCGAATCTCAGGCATAGACGTCCCACGTCGTCGGCCGCCATTCGGAGGGGAACAGATTCTGGCACGCCCGGTGGGACCTTTTCCTCTTTCCACTCCACACTTCGTGTGTCGTGATTCGCGAACCAAACGCGGTTCGCTAATAGTTGCCCTTGGGTTTCAAGATACTAAGAATTGGCGTCTTGCTTATTGCAGAAAGCAAAGGATCGATGGCTTCTACTTCTGCGAAATTCTCCAACTGCTCAAACTGCAATTACGACCAACGCTTTACCTCGCCAGGAGGTATAGCCTATGGACCCCAAGCTGCTTCGTTGTTCACAATGCCGGTGGACCAGGTGACTCAAGCCACTACCGGATTGTTCTTTGGGACTATACTCCCACCATCAAGCTTCGCGGCGCCGGTGATGACAAAGGAAGCTCTCAAGAAGTCGGTCTTTGACCGTCTTGCCCCTGCCGCGGCTCCTCTCAACGAGTCGCCCAATGTCAACGCCTCGGTCTTCTCTAGATTGGGCCAGAAATCCTGCGAACTCATCACGGGACCTACGATCTCAGAGAAGGCTGCTTCTAAGAAAGCGGCCGCTCCTGCCTCCGAAATCGCCAAGGCGGCTTCCCCAGCCAAGAAGTCGATCTTCACAAGATTAACGGCTTCAGCTCCCGCTCCTGCTGCACAAAAGACATCGGTCTTTGACAGGCTAACACCAGCAGCGACCCCCTACCTACACAGGGGGCAAGACGAAGTCATTCTCATCGCTGAACCAACGCCGTCCGCTCGACGCGCTCGACGTCGTCATTGGCGCCGAATAAGGAAGGCTGGGGGCAACTCCCCCTCCGTATTGACTCCACCAGCCCCGGTGGCAGAAGTTAATGCTGCTGTTCCAACTGGGAACAGCTTCGAGATGCTAAATAAGGTGCGAAGGAATTCCCCTACTGCAGTGCTGAAGAGGTCTCCTCCCCCATTAAAAAGGGTTGCGGAAATAAAACCAGAACAGCCCCGATCTCCTCAACGGCTGTCTTCCAAAATCTATAAGGTTTGGCGGCAGACCCGAGACTCGATCGTCGATCCAAACTTCTCCCGCCAGCACAAGAAGCTAAAAATCCAACCGGAGGCCGGTCATCAGGCTAAACCCCGAAAGGCTATCTGGACGCCCACCTCAACGGCCCCCTCAACCTCCATGACTCATAAAAGGAGGAGGCCAGAAAAGATCCCTCACCATGCAACAACAGCTAAAAGCACTGAGCCCAAACGCCCTAAGTCTGGGGGCATGAGGGTGCACACTGTTTATATGGCTTTTGGAAAGGAGGAAAGCCGCACCTCTACGGGCCACCGACCGCTGACCCGATCCGTGACGAAAGCCCAGGAGCAGCAACAAAAGCTTCAGGAAATGATGAATGCTATGGCCGCACTTACCGGGCCAAAAGAAAGCCCAGAAACGTCCTCAGACGCACGCCAGGAGGAAGAAACCGACGCTGAATTTCTTCGCCGGATACTGGAGAAAAAGGACAAAGAGGCTGCTGAACAAGCAGCCAACATACAACGTATGGGCCTTCTTTTCCAAGATATGATAGGCATGATGATCCAGCAGGACTTACCCGCCGAGGATCCCCCAATCGTTCTTGAAGACGACCGAGGGAAGACGTCAAATCCACCACCAGCACTATCAACGGCCAAGGAGGAGGCAATCTCTAAGGCTGACTTGGTTGACTACATAGCTCAGCAAATCCGGGTTCACCATGCGACTGAGGCAGCTGGTCAAGTCGTAAAAACGGGGCGGCCGTATCCAAGCTGGTACGACCAAATCAAATACCCGCAAGGCTATACGATACCGAAATTCCATGTGTATAAGGGGACCGGCAATCCCCATCAACACGTCGCCCAGTTCCGGGCCCTCTGCGGTAACACCGGCGGTGATGATAAACTGTTACTCCGTCAGTTCGTTGGCAGCTTATCAGAAACAGCGTTCGAATGGTATTCGGAACTCCCGAACGATTCCATCAAAACGTTCGCTGAAATGGAGTTGTTATTCACTCAGCGATTCGCAAGTGCCAGTGAACGCACTCCAATAACTGCTTTGATTAACGCCAGGGTAAAACCAAGCGAAACCTGGGTCCAGTATGCTATACGCTGGCGGAATTTGTGGTCGAGATGCGAGCAACGCATTGAGGAGGCACCCGCAGTGGGCATGTTCGTGGGAACCCTAGACCCCCACGCAACTATCTCCCAGTTCATGATGTTCTTTAAGCCAACCACATTCCAGGCTTTAATCGACAAGTTGGCTCAGATGGACCAGATGGGTCATAGACCACCTCCCCCGAAGTCGGAACCTCGGAATGACAAGGGTAAAGGAAGGGCAACCTTTGTCGCGAATGCCCAACAGCAACCTAACGCCCCGAAACCGGCAGATCAACTGGAAGAAAGACGCCGGTATTATAACGAGAAAATGAAACGTCCCTACTCGTTCCCACGGGACAAGACGAAACGATTATTCGAGCTGGCAATACGTAACAGACTTATAAACCTACCAAATCCAAGGCGACCGCCGCAACCCACCGAGGTGAATAACCCTAGCTATTGCCCTTACCATCAAACGGTAAGTCACCCGATTGAAGATTGCTTCGTCTTCAAAGGATGGATTGAAGATCAATACCTCCAGGGGAAGTTTGTACTGTCCGAGAAGTGGAAGGTGAGCCCACCACAACCGCATACTCCTAAGAAAACAGATACATTGGGGGCAACCTGCTCCTTTATTGAAGAAGCTCCATGGGAGGTCGTGCTATCAACGAAAACAAAAAGAATGCTGAGAGACCTTCACGCGTGCCCTGCGATTGAATGAAAAGACCCTCTTGAACCTCAAATTATCGAGGGGATGTTGAAACCCCGCACAACTACGAAGACTCGTGATAAGGGCCCAAATACTCACGCCCAGCCGTCAAAAGCTTCGAAGAAAAAGAAGAAGAAATCCAAGAAGCCCGCGAAGCTTGGAGACGAGCGCACGAAATTGCAAAAGCAAATCGACGCGCTGGAAGAATACAATCAAAAGGCGCGAACCCCTGTCACACTGCAAGAGTTCCTCAACCACATCTTTCAAGAGGGAGATGATGAAGAGAGCTCATCGGATGAATCCGAAGAGTATGTGGCGAGTTGTAACGTAATCTCCCACTCGTTTACCGATGATGAGAAAACTCCTAACACTAAGAAGCTGGAGGCGGAACCTGAACCAGAGCGTGCGTGGCCGACAAATGAAATGATCAATGCCTTTCTAGAAGAGATTCGGCTAAAGAGTAAAGCGGATCAGGAGCGTGAGATGGCAGCGTCAGAAGGAACCAAATGCAGGCGACTGAACGGAAGAGTTGAACTACCCCCGCCAGAGCGAATGGCATCCGAAGTAGATAAGAAGATATTCAAGACGAGGAAAAGGTTTGCCAAAGCCATGTCAATGGGGATGAAGCTACCACCCTCGGAAGGAAACACACACGATGGGGTGGAGAGGCATCCTGATTATTGCGCATATCATCGGAAAATCTCATACCCCACAGAGGAGTGCGATGCCTTTAAGATATGGTGGCAAGGATATGTTGCTCGTCGGCAACATTTTAAGCGCATGAAACGCAAGAGCCGTCGGGAGCGAAGAAGTACCGTCGAAGGGCACAACAGAACTACTGGCAACTGTTACATGGTCAACGCCGGGGGGTCACAAGTTCTCACCTTTGGGAGCGACTCTGATGAAGAAATGGCTCTGGGCCCTCTCTTTAAAGAATCCGTCTTGGAGAAAGAGGAGAAACTAGAAGCCTGCGAAAACATTCAGCTGCGCAATCGCACGCTCCCAGAAAAGAATCTCGGGCCCGTGAGTAGAAAAGATAAGGGAAAGGAAAAGGTCACTGAAGATATCACTTTAGATGACCAAGTCGTGAAAGAACTGGCTGCCAAAGACCCTCCTAGGAGGAGTAAAGTGGACTATAACATCCTCGCGCACTTAAGGAAGCTACCCTCTCAGCTTAACATTCTCGACGCCCTCCTATTATCAAAAGAAGCGCGAGACTCACTAATTAAGGCATTACAAGAACCTGAGCAATTCCAAGCCTTCCTCGCCACTGAAAAGATGAAGGATGAACTGGAGGAAGTGCATACAGCCGATATCACTTTCGGTGATGAAGACCTCCTTCTCGGGACGTGCGACCATAACCGTCCCCTATATGTCTCCGGATACTGCCATGATATCAAGATAGGCAAGATCCTGGTGGATAATGGATTCTCCGTCAATCTCCTTAATGTTCGGGTGTTGAAGGAAATCTGCATGAGTGTGCAACACCTCGCTCGTGACAAAATTACTATCTCCGGTTTCGATTCACAATCGTCACGGACTCTCGGATCTGTGATACTAACATTACGCTTTGGACTTCTCGTCACAGACATCAAATTTCATGTCATTGACGCCAAAACCTGCTACAACGCCTTGCTCGGTCGTCCTTGGCTACACGAATACAACATCGTCCCTTCTACACAACATCAGTGTATGAAGTACTTTAAGGATGGTTTCGAGTATACCGTAACAGGAGAGTTAAATCCATTCTCCGTGAACGAAGTCCGCAAATATGAAGATGCGAAATACTTTTTGCCAGACTTCGAAGATACAGAAAGGTGTCGCAACTCGGAGAACAAAGCCGCCGCCACTATCCCTGTTTTCGGGGGCGATACCGAAGAAGAGGAAGAGATAGTTTATGCAGGGCCATCCTGACGCAGCAACCCGGGAACGTCTG
The DNA here is from genome assembly GCA_030015575.1 of Agapanthus africanus. Taxonomy (NCBI): domain Eukaryota; kingdom Viridiplantae; phylum Streptophyta; class Magnoliopsida; order Asparagales; family Amaryllidaceae; genus Agapanthus; species Agapanthus africanus. Next base: position 572,091,448 of record JASDDO010000031.1, read on the forward strand.
CCCCCATGTTAGTCTTCGGAAGTGACTCGGAAGATGAAGTTAATGCCGTATTCTCCAATCGGCTGTCAATGCAAGCACCCCCTGGCGATGATCATAATTTGCAGATCACCATGGTACCGCGAGAACACTACAAGGATCTCGACACGCTTCAAGCTCACAATGTGCAGGACCTGCAAACGTTTTACGTCCCTTCCAGACGAAGGGGTGAGAAGGTGATCCTATTCTACCGATCCTCAGAGTCGAAAGTAGAGAAAGAGATCTGGCACGGCGCGGATGCTACACCTGACAGGCTCCAACCCATCCGTCTGCCCAGATACTATACAAATGGATTAAAGAAGCTATTGAAGCACCAAGGGGTACCCTTAAAACAAACTGTTCGACAGGATCGGTTCTACAACAGGATTTGGGATGTCCCTGGGACCCAACGCAAATTGCCCAACGGGAAAATGGAAACTCTTGGGCTTGGATACGCGAGAGCCGGAAAACGGGAACGGGCTCACAACAGCTACACTATATATACCTTTGATGAAGAAGAGGACGCCCTGTCAGGAGGTGCCAACCCCTCATCAAGACTAGACCCCGCGATTGAAGCGCCGAGTCCGTCGTTTGAAGAACGAACGGACAAGCCTATCAGGAAAATGGGTCAGAAAGCTCAGGAAGACCACAACCGCGAGATGGCCATCTACGAGAAGGCCAGGACGCAACGTCTATTTCAACAGGCTGCAAAAGACAAAGATGCTCATCTTTGTCAACCCGTTGTACGAAAGGCCCGATGCGGAAACGGAAATAAATTAAGAAGCGGAAAGAGGAGCCGACAACAACGACGCAGGATTAGAGGGTTACGTGATCGGGTACTGCACGGCTCGGATTTGTCCCTCATGGAGAAGATGAGTCGAGCGTACTCCTTCCCCCGAGACAAGACGGAGAGGTTACTCAAGCTCGCCTTAAAACATCAAATGATCGCGCTTCCAGAGTCTAGAGACCCTGAGCAAGCTAACATGGCTTCTCGTTTGAGCTATTGCTCTTATCACCGAGCTATAGGACATCCTACCGAAGACTGCTTCACCTTCAAGAACTGGGTCGAGGACCAGTACCAACGGGGCAGATTCGCTTTATCCAACGGCTGGAGGGTAACGCCGCCACAAAAGCACGAACCCAAGGCCGCAAGAGCAGAACCGGATCCACCTCAGTCCTGGGAGCGGATTCGCACCTGTTATGCGATTACGATATTAAAAGAAGAGCGCGAGAACATGGATGACCTTCCCCAATGCTTTGAGAACGGCGATGATGAGGTGATCTCAGAATTTCCGCCAGCTCCGAAAGAATTGGAAGATGGTATACATACTACTGCAGATAACCTCAGGAAGATTGAGTTGGGATCGGCAGATGACCCGCGACCGACATTTGTCAGCGAGCTACTCTCTGAAGAAAGGGTGGCCGCGTTAAAGAACGTGCTTCTACGGCATAAAGACTGCTTCGCGTGGAACTACTCCGAGATGCCAGGATTAGATCCGGAGGTTGCTGTGCATAAATTAGCAATATCCCCAGATATCAAGCCCGTCAAGCAGGCACCAAGAAGGATGCGACTCGAGCTTGAGATGAGCATCAACACCGAAGTCAAGAAACTGATCGATTCTGGATTTATCCAAGAAGTCTAATATCCCGATTGGATCGCCAATATCGTCCCGGTAATGAAGAAGAATGGGACGGTACGCATATGCGTGGATTTCAGGGATCTCAATAAAGCCTGTACAAAGGATGATTTCCCAGTACCGGTAACCGAGCTAATGATAGATAACACGTCCACTCACGAGGTTTTCTCCTTTATGGACGGTTCGTCAGGATACAATCAGATAAAGATGCATCCCGAAGACCAGAAGCACACCGCTTTCCGGACCCCTTTGGGTATATTCTGCTACAGGGTTATGCCCTTTGGTCTAAAGAACGCCGGCGCTACCTATCAGAGGGCCATGACAAAGATCTTCGATGACCTCATACATGACATCGTTGAGTGCTATATCGATGACCTCGTAGTAAAGAGCATGTCATACGAAGAGCATTTAAAGCATCTGGAGACTGTGTTTCAACGCCTCCGGAAATATAATTTGAAAATGAATCCCCTCAAATGCGCGTTTGGAGTCTCCTCAGGCAAATTCCTGGGATTCATCATTCGACACCGAGGTATTGAAATAGATCCGTCAAAGATTAAAGCGATCATGGAAATGCCTCCGCTAAGAACCCTCAAACAGTTGCGGTCTCTCCAAGGGAAGCTCGCATACATCCGGCGATTTATCGCAAATCTTTCAGGCAAATGCCGCCCCTACAGTCACCTGATGAAGAAGGGAACCCCATTCGTCTGGGATCAAAAATGCCAAGGTGCACTAGACGAGATCAAGCAGTACCTGCAGAACCCGCCGGTATTGGCTGCGCCGGTCAAGGGAAAACCCCTCATTCTTTATACAACCGCCCTCGAAGGTTCCTTGGGCGCATTATGGGCGCAAGAGAACGATCAGGGGAAAGAGAGAGCACTCTACTACTTAAGTCGAGTTCTACTGGGGGCAGAAAGCAATTACTCTCCCATTGAAAAACATTGCTTGGCATTAATCTTCGCGATAACAAAGCTCAGGCACTAAGCGTTGGCACACGAAGTCTGCCTCATCTCGAAGGTGGACCCTCTTAAATATCTGATGTCAAAAGCCATATTGATGGGACGACTCGCTAAATGGGCCCTGCTCTTGATGGAGTTCTCGATAATCTATCAACCTCTCAAGGCAGTGAAAGGCCAGGCCATTGCTGACTTCCTCGCTGAGCACCCGATACCGGCCGATTCTCCTCTGAATTGTGATTTACCGGACGAGCATGCATTCGATGCGATTAGCGGCGGAAGCACCCGATGGGAACTCTATTTCGATGGAGCGTCCTCCGTAAAGAAACAGAAACAAGGTATCCCAATGATCAAATCGGGGATAGGCCTCATCTTTGCAACTCCACAAGGAGGGATAATGCGCTTCGCCTTCTCCTTAACAGAGCCGAGGACAAACAATGAGGCTGAATATGAAGCTCTGATAGCAGGCCTCGAAATCGCCATCGACATGGGAATTGAAGACCTCCTTATATACGGGGATTCTCAGCTAGTTGTTAGTCAAGTAAATGGTGACTACCAAACGTGCAAGCCGGAGTTGGTAAAGTACGGCGAAAAGGTGCAACAACTGTTGGCCCAAATTCCCTCCTATATTTTAGAGAACATACCGCGTGCGGAGAACAGCAAAGCAGACGCGTTGGCCAAACTTGCTAAAGAACTGGCTGACGAGAACCTCGATGATGTCAGAATCGTGGTATAAAGCCGTCGAGTGCTCACCCCGGCAGAAATACCTCCGGAATTATATAAAGAGGGAGCGACTGAGCAGACGACCCTACAAATAAAAGACCAGGAGAAGGCCGAGGACTGGAGGGAAGTCTTCATAGACTACTTTAAGTCCCACCGAATGCCCAAAGAAGCGTCCTCAAGACATCAGCTCATGAAACGAGCTCTATCTTTCGCTTTCGTCAACGATACTCTATACAAGAGATCGTTTGATTCTCTATGGCTGAGATGCTTAGGACCTGACGAAGCAGAAAGAGTCATTCAGGAAGTTCACGACGGACTTTGCGGTTCTCACCAAGCAGGCCCAAAGATGAAGTTAAAAATTAAACGGATGGGCTACTACTGGCCCACGATGATCCAGGACTGCCTCGAGTACGCGAAGCAATGCCACTCATGCCAGATTCATGGAGACTTCATCCACCAACATCCGAATCCACTACACCCAACGGTGGCCAGCTGGCCATTCGAGATGTGGGGGACTGACATAGTCGGCCCCATTGAGCCAGCATCATCTAGGGGACATCGTTTTATCCTGGCGACAACTGATTACTTCTCCAAATGGGCAGAAGCAGTACCACTGAGGGAAGTGAAGACGGAGAATATCCTCCATTTCTTCAAGACGCACGTCATCTATCGGTTTGGAACCCCACGGCGGATTATCTCCGATAACGGGCCAGCCTACAGAAGCCATAAGATTAGCCGCTTCGCGCAGCAGCACAATATAGACTGGAGGTATTCTTCAGTTTACAACCCACGAGCTAACGGTCTGGCCGAGGCCTTCAATAAGACCTTGACGAAGATCATAAAAAAGACCGTTTTCCGGAATAAGAGAGACTGGCACGAGAGGCTGCAAGAGGCCCTTTGGGCTTATCGAACTACATTCAAGACAGCCACGAACACAACGCCGTACGCATTGGTATTTGGGACGGAAGCAGTACTCCCCCTCGAGATAGAGTTACCCTCTCTACGAGTAGCAGTCCACCACGAGCTGACGGACGAAGAAAATGCTCACCTTCGGCTTGAGGAGCTTGATGCCCTCGACAAAACCCGACTCATAGCGCAACAACATTTGGAAGCCTACAAAGCAAAGATGACGCGCTCGTACGAAAGATTGACCAGGCCGAGGACATTCCGCCAAGGCGAACTCGTGCTAGTGGTCAAGAGACCTATGATCCCCAATCGTGCCAAACGGGGAAAATTTGAGCCAAACTACGAAGGCCCTTACATCATAGACAAGGTCTACCAGGGTGGAGCCTATCTACTCATGGACATGCACGGTGAAAGACCTTTCAGGCCAATAAACGGCCGTTTCTTAAAGAAATACTACGCTTAATGAGCCATAGCCTGGGTCAATGATAGATGACGACGACTATGTCCGCTCGCTATCTTCCTAGGCTCAGACTTTACAAGCAGCAGCCGGCCTTCCCATAGCGACGGACCGAAACGTCCTTAAACTAAAGACGGACCGAAACGTCCTTAAACTAAAGACGGACCGAAACGTCCTTAAACTAACGCCGGACCGAAACGTCCTTAAACTAACGACGGACCGAAACGTCCTTAAACTAACGCCGGACCGAAACGTCTTTAAACTAACGATGGACCGAAACGTCCTTAAACTAACGACGGACCGAAACGTCCTTAAACTAGCGACGGACCGAAACGTCCCTAAAACTACTACCGCAGCATCGTCAGGCTGACGAGATGAAAAAAAAAATAAAAAATATATGAAAAAGAATAAAAAAAAACGGTATGTCCATAAGCAAAATGGGCACGGATGAAAACCCGAAAGGGCTCCGTGAGTAAAAACAGCAGGACTACCGGCGAGTGTTTGTGAAAACCCGAAAAGGCGCAACCTCGTTAAAAGACACTTGTAGGGTCCCCTCGACCTTGTAAGGAGAAACCACCCGCGTGAGATCCTTATGACTCACAAAGGAGCAGCACACTTAGGGACCCTCACGATTCCTAAGGAGAAAATACACTTACGAGATCCTCACGACTTGTAAGGAGAACTCTCTTATGGGACCCTCACGGCTCATGAGACTTGAAAGTCTTAAGTTACAGAAACCTAAACCTGTTCTTAAGCAAATCCTCCACAACCCTCGATGTTGCCCTACAAGCGGCTCGTACTGACCCTTGTATACAATCCACGGGCGCGAATAAACATTTCCCCAGCAAAGTCCCACCCGTGACTAGGGATATGTCCATATAATGAGCAGCCCTTGTAGGTCCTCTCGACCCATAAGGAGAAAGCCCTCTTGTAGGATCCTTACGACTTACAGAGGAACACGCACTTAGGAATCCTCACGATCCCTAAGGAGAAAATACACCTGCAAGATCCTCACGACTTGTAGGGAGAAATATCTTTGTGAGACCCTTACGGCTCATGAAGTCAGAAGCCTCGGTCGGCAGGACCCTTAACCCTGTTTACTAAGCCACCTTTGTTCAAACATCGACAGAGGCAAATGATGATTCGCTCCTGGCAACATCCCAGTTGTAGCGGTGCTGATGCTGAAATCGGTATCTAAAATCCAAGCTTGCAGCGAAAAAGCTAGCGAGCCACACATGCATACGAAATAGCCGAAATGATGGGGCAACTTGCAATAAAAAGCAGCAAGTAAAAATGTATGCATGACAAAATAGCCGAAATGATGGGGCAACTCGCAATAAAAAACAGCGAGTGAAAATGAAATAAATAGCCGAAATGATTGGGCACCGCGAAAAATAGACGAAATGATGGGGCAACCGCGACCTTCGCGATATAAAAAGCTGAAATGATAGAGCATCGCGGAAAAAGAAATAAAATAAAAGTGAAATCCTCGCCCTACAGGTGATGTTACATCTACCTCTGTATACAATCCAGGGGCGCAAACAAAGAAGGGATCATACTCCTCCCCCGAGTTTCATCATAAGAAGAAGCCAAATCTCGACAGTTCACAGATAGCCTAGAGGTCATCTCGACGTCCGTCTCATAGCAGCAGACACAACATCAAGCGAAACGGAACAGCGGCAACCCCCAGTTCCATGGCTCGGCGATACATATCACCAAGAGTCAAACCTCCATCCCGTGAAATGCGGATACAATCAACAAAATTCCTGGTCACGTGGAACACGGATAATGTCACTCTTTGACCCCGTGGAAAACGTCCAGAGCGGAGCCTAGTCCTCGCCGAGCACGGCAGTGAACCCGTGTGAAGCATCTAGTGCAAACTTCCTGGTTACGTGGAAAGCGGATAATGTCACTCTTTGACCCCGTGGAAAACGTCCAGAGCGGATCCTGGTCCTCGCAGAGCACGGCAGTGAACCCGTGTGAAGCATCCAGAGCGGAGCCTAGTCCTCGCCGAGCACGGTAGTGAACCCGTGTGAAGCATCTAGTGCAAACTTCCTGGTTACGTGGAAAGCGGATAATGTCACTCTTTGACCCCGTGGAAAACGTCCAGAGCGGATCCTGGTCCTCGCAGAGCACGGCAGTGAACCCATGTGAAGCATCCAGAGCGGAGCCTAGTCCTCGCCGAGCACGGCAGTGAACCCGTGTGAAGCATCTAGTGCAAACTTCCTGGTTACGTGGAACGCGGATAACGTCACTCTTTGACCCCGTGGAAAACGTCCAGAGCGGATCCTGGTCCTCCCAGAGCACGACAGTGAACCCGTGTGAAGCATCCAGAGCGGAGCCTAGTCCTCGCCGAGCACGGCAGTGAACCCGTGTGAAGCATCTAGTGCAAACTTCCTGGTTACGTGGAACGCGGATAACGTCACTCTTTGACCCCGTGGAAAACGTCCAGAGCGGATCCTGGTCCTCGCAGAGCACGGCAGTGAACCCGTGTGAAGCATCCAGAGCGGAGCCTAGTCCTCGCAGAGCACGGCAGTGAACCCGTGTGAAGCATCTAGTGCAAACTTCCTGGTTACGTGGAAAGCGGATAATGTCACTCTTTGACCCCGTGGAAAACGTCCAGAGCGGATCCTGGTCCTCGCAGAGCACGGCAGTGAACCCGTGTGAAGCATCCAGAGTGGAGCCTAGTCCTCGCCGAGCACGGCAGTGAACCCGTGTGAAGCATCTAGTGCAAACTTCCTGGTTACGTGGAAAGCGGATAATGTCACTCTTTGACCCCGTGGAAAACGTCCAGAGCGGATCCTGGTCCTCGCAGAGCACGGCAGTGAACCCGTGTGAAGCATCCAGAGCGGAGCCTAGTCCTCGCCAAGCACGGCAGTGAACCCGTGTGAAGCATCTAGTGCAAAACTCCTGGTTACGTGGAACGTAGATAACGTCACTCTTTGACCCCGCGGAAAACGCCCAGAGCGGAGCCTGGTCCTCGCCAAGCACGGCAGTGAACCCGTGTGAAGCATCCAGAGCAAATACCGGACTGTGGAGTCCTTAAAATCCACGGACTATGACGTCCTTAACCTCGACCGCGATGTCTTAAAACTAACGATCAACCACCCCTATTCCTTACAGATTTTTGCCTCGGTTTAAGGGTACATCTCTTCACTCCCTTGATGCCTGGCGTTGTAATTCCTCAACGTCTTCAAAGAGGTGACGGGTCCCTGCAACCAAACATCGGACTGTGGAGTCCCTAAATCCACGGACTATGAGATCCTTAACCTTGACCGTGATGTCTTAAAACTAACATCGGACTGTGGAGTCCCTAAATCCATGGACTATGAGGTCCTTAACCTTGACCGTGATGTCTTAAAACTAACAGCGGACTGTGGAGTCCTCAAATCCACGGACTATGAGGTCCTTAACCTTGACCGCGACGTCTTTAAACTACAATATCTGGAGAAACCCCTGACTCCGTAAAACACGGACAAGGGTAACCGCATCCAGCACTTACAAGTCCTCACGACCGGGAGGAAAACTCTTTATGAGCCCTCGTGGCTCGTAAAATGCAGAAGTCTTAGGAAGCAGATCTTAACCCTGAATCCTGAGCCATCGCTGTCCTGCAAGGAGATCAAGATAGAATATCCGCAGAATGCATTCAATAAAAAGGGGACACACCATTGAAAGGAAAATTGTATCTTTTATTCATAAGCCAAAATGGATACAAAGCGCGATTCATGAAAGAAACAAAAAGAAAGATACTCTCATGAGTATGTACAAAAAAAAAGATACAAGTCCTCAAGCCGGCGGGCGATGCAATAATTTTACCAGCTCATCATTCTGTTGCTGAGCCATGGCTTCATGACGCAAGATCTCCAGAAGACGAGCCTCCGTCTGAGCTTGCTGAGCCTGATACGAAGCAAGCCGAGCTTCGAGCTCTTTCTCGGTGGCTTTATGAGCCTCGACCCTCTCACGAGTGAACGTGGCGGCTTTATCGAGAGCCACCACCTCTTTGATGGATTCCTGAAGCACCCGCCACAGTTCATACGCTTTATTGGCCCTGGCTGTGAGATTGGCTTGAAGCTCGCCTAGCGCCTTAGAGGCTAGCTCCCTCTCCGAGAATTTGCGGCCAAGCCTCTTCTCACATGACGTCATGTTTGCCGCACATCGTGCTATCAGACCTCGCAACTCCGCTTTTGCAGCCACGGCTTCCGAGGAAAGGCGAGAACATTCGAGAGCATACAAACAAGCCTCCACCTTCCTACAGAACTCCACCCAGACCCGCACCACCTCCTCGCTATGATAGGTGGCGAGAAAAGGAAGAGAGCCGTTAGCTTCAGCGGCGAACGCTTCGGCTGTGGTCGCACTACCTGCACGGAGCTCCTCGACGAAAGAAGATAGGGAGAGAAGGCTCAATTGGGCCAAGCGTTCTGAAGCCCGCAAGGCGTAGGGGCAGGGCGGCATCACAATGCTCGATTCCAAAGCCATGGAGACTGGCAGGGCTGTTCAAATTTGGCAAATGTTGGTAAAACTCTTAAACGCAGAACGAACGGGACTATAATAAAATGTCACTCACCGACAGTCATGCAAGTAGGAGCTGAAGGTTCCCCTGGCCCTTCAACGACCTCGACCTCATCGTCGGCTTCCAAAACTAGAAGAGACATCAACGTCATTTCGCAAAATAGTAACAAGGCTATGGTAAAAAAATGGCGAATGACACTAACCTTGCCCAGAAGAAAGGACAATACGCTGAGGAGGGATCGCCTGCGGAGCTGCCATCTCCAGTAAACGCTGAAATGATTGACGAGGCGACAGATCCGCGATCGTGGCTGCCAAACCGCGCAATTCTGGGAGAGATAAAAGATTTCAGACTATGAAGGGGTTACTAAATTAAAACGCAGAGGGATACCTTCAACACTCCTCCCATTCTGAGCCGGGGGGATAGCAGCTTCAACGGTCTCCGCCGTGACCTCAGGCTGTAACAAAGGAAGAGTAGTCCCGACTGCCTCGCTTCCAGCCTTTGGGCCGCCCTCAGTAAGAGTCATTGGGTTGGCGGCCTCCAAGGGAGCCTCCCCCAAAGGGACAAGTACTCCCTGATCAAGAATCGCTGCGGGAGGTTCTATCACGAGAGGAGCAGCCTCATCAGCCCCCTCCACATCCAGCAAGGTTTCATTGAGAACTTCGGCGGGCTTTAGCTTTAATGGGCCAGCAGGGAGCTCCCCCAACGTCGAAGACTCTGCACGATTCGAATAAGAATAATGATACATACCCACGAGTATAAATAAGCAAAGAGACTACAAAAGAAGCACAACATACCTATACGCAAAGAAGCCCTCGACATGGCTTCTTCAAGCCGCTTCTCTTTCTCAAGGAGGTAAGCACGCCGAGGTTCGAGGGTAGATTCATGACCGCCGGTCCACAAAGAAAGTGCATCAGCTGCGTCTTCTGAAACGACCTGCTTCAAAGCCCTTTCCCCCCATTCCTCCAAAGGGCCGATAAACCGTCGCCGAATCCACGAAGGGTCTTCGTAAAAAATTACAGCGGGATAAGGCTTCTTCGGAACCCTGGCGTCATGGGATGCGTCTGTTGAACGCCGTATGGCCTCAGCCAGCTGTGCAGCCTCCTCGTCAGCCGAACTCGGGAAAAGAAGTTCGGCGGTTGACTCTTGCAAGGCCAAGGGTTCGTCTTCAAGGATGAGCTCAGACTCCACCACGGAATCAAGCGGGGCGGTAGCCGCTTTCCTCCGCCGTTTAGACCCAGAGCCGGTCGCTGAGGATGACCGCTTCCTCCCTCGCGAAGCCTTAGGGCGACGCTGGCCCACATCGCCTTCAACGCCCTCGTCCCTGTTACTCTCACTCGGTGCCACGACCAAGGACGACATCGCCGTCGTCGACGCCACGGGGGGTGGTGCCGCCACCGGCAGAGGTGCTACTACTGGAGCCCGTTTACCTCGCGATCGGGAACCCAAGGGCATACCAGCTGTCGGAGTAAGGTCTACCCCTGACTCTCCCGGAATGAGGGCGGCGCCAATCTCCCTCAAGGGGAAGCGGACTGGAACCCTTGGTCGCAGCTTAGATCCCGAAACCTGAGAAGGGGAGTCGTGACCAAGAAGAACCCTTCTTTCTTCAGCAATAATTGGGGTGATTCGATGAAGATACCAGCCCGTAAATGCACCTACGCATCGGAGCATGTACTCGGCTTCGGGGACCATGAAATGAGAGCCGGTGTTCAACCTCACAAAATGATGAGCGGCATCGCGAACAGCGTCGAGCGAAGGGATCGGGGCGACTATAAAAGCCTCAAAGGGAACACCCTGGTCGTATCCAAGCTGCCGGGCAAATCGATGCGGATTATACCGCATAAAAAGAGCTGCACTATCCTGGCGAAACACCAAGTAGCCCGGTCTAATTGAATACAAATGCGTGGCCTCTCGGGGCTTCAGAGAAGGCGCGTTGTCCTTTGACTGGTCCCAAAGTTGCTGAACGGGACCCGAAGGAGAAGACAGAACCCGATCATTAAAAACTAACCCGCCGGCGGTGGCGTGAGGGGAAATCAGCACCCGAATAGCCCCAAATTGAGTTGGATCGGCAGCAGAAGCACCCACCAGTCGCATAAGTCACGGGAAGGTATAGGCGTCGTAAAAAGCGGGCCTCTGATGCATAGCAAAAGACCCCCAGCACATGCATTTCGATCCATGACGTGAAATAATGAAGCGAAAAGTTCACTACGTCCACGCCAGGCATAGAGGTGTTAGCTGCGGTGCCCAATCCATTATAGAGGTGCGCCAAGGCCGGGATGCCGATGGCCAACCGCATCCCCTCAGCAATACGATGAGCCGGGTAGATGACCGAGGCTCTCATGAAGCGGCGATGCATGGGGATAACGAACCAACTGAGCCAGACGCTAACAAACCCCACAAAGAACGTCTCCTCGTCCATGCCTGGGGCAGCAATGGATTCAAAAGATATTGGCGATATAATAGGGATGTAATACTGAGGTAGATCTGATTCGTTGGTCGGCAACCTCTTCGGGCCAAACCCAAAGGGGTCCCCAATGTTGCCAAACTTCGGGGCTGTCTTCGATAAGGCGTCCTCACGAATGAAACAAGCAATGAAGCTCTTGAAAGTAACGCCCTGCTCCTCGGACTCGGTGAACAATCGGTCGAAGATGCCTAGGGCCTTAATTAAACTGGGACGCTTGTGGCGAATAGCATTCTCAGCAGACAGGCCGTCAACTGGGGCGGGCTCGGGCTCAAAAACGTACTCGTCAGGAGGCAACAACTCCTCATACAGATTACCCCTTATCGGCAACCCCGAGATATCATAGAATTCAGCCAGAGAAATCGAAACCTCGCGATCTCCCAGAATGAAAGTATTAGTGGGAAGATTCCACTGGTTCAAAAACGCCTTGACCCACCAGGCATGCGGGGACTTGTAATGGAATAGCGACGCGTATACGGCCTGGTAGAGCCCGACTTTCTGCAACCGCGCCCGATGGGCAGAAAGGATGTAACGAGCCCAGAGAAGGTAGCCCGTAGGATGCCTAGGAGTGAGCCCTATTTTATAAATTTGCCCCCACGGGTGGGCCTCACCCTGGCAGATACGCCGTCCCAAGATGTCTATGGCTGAAATCGGATGGTTCGGAATGCCGGTCGTCGAAGGCTCCAGCCTCCCCGTTGGAGTCCAGTTGGGCATTTCCACAGCAAAAGCTGTCCTCGGAGGATCCATCGGTAAAAATGGGAAAGTGGGCTCCGTCGGCACCGCGCAAAGAAAACTCCGGCGACCCTGAATAATCTGATTGTACCAAGGTCCCCAGAAGAAGATTGGTGCAGTTCGGGTCATGGGCCCGAATCATCGCCATCGCTTCCTCATCAGACGACGACTGAGGAAAAGCAGCTTCTGAGCGAGAAAAGGGAAAGCGCGGAACAGAAGCCATCGCACCTGAAATCCAATAAAGGAAGACTGTTAGAAGAAAAGTCAGCAACATATATTCATGCATAAATATGAAGACTAGTTAAAGAAAGCAACAGCATAGTTTTTTTGAGTCATTAGCTACAAAACATATGGGTCCCACAGAATCCGAATGACGGCTCATTAATAATGAGGCCAAAGCGTTACAATAAAACAAAGGGAATATCCTCAAAGAATGACGACCATGCACATTTCCCCCCAACAGAAGCTGTCTCAGGCTCTACAATGAATCTAGCAAAATCAAAGGAATTAAATTCCCACCAAAAGACATCATTACAAAGCCCCCATCGCATTAATTGCAGGAAGAACCACCTAGGGCCAGGAGACCTCAGGAAGCCTCCATACGAAGAAACTGAGTTCTTCATAGGAATTAAATTCCTTATTAGGAAAAAGGGAATTAAATTCCCAGGAATATTTTTGATGGAATTAAATTCCATGGAGTTGAAACGCCATCATCATCTCCCCAAAGATCACCTAAACCCTAAGAGATCTACAGTTCGAAAGTTAGGTGTTTTCCTGTTCTTATGGAAAAACTTGAAGAAAAATGGGTTCTCTGTGAAACCCTTAATGCGGATTTAAAATCCAAAGAGTTCTTTTAAAGACGAAGGCGTTTTGGCCGTTCAACATTATTACCTGAGGAAAAGGGGATCCGTCAACAGAGTTAAACTCTGGGAAATGTCTGAGACAGAGAACTAAGCTCTGGAAGCAAGAATTAAAATTCTCAAAGAGGAAGTTCTCAGAAAAGAAGATGAGCAAAGTGAAGGCTCCTATGAAGAGACAACGGTATTTATAGAAGACAATGGGAACGTTTCATCTCCCAAATCCCTAAATGAATCCAACGGTCACAAAGATGACAGCGTTGCACTCACGTGCGTGCCACGTGAGAACAACGCTGTGGGGGCATTTATTTCCTGATTTAAAATCAGAAAAGCTTATGGGAAAAGCTTCAGAAAGAGGGGCCACGTGCTCACACGTGACCAGCAGTCACGTGTTGACACGTGACATATGAAAACAGCGGAAAAGGCTTATGGGTTCCCTGATCAAGTCAAGGAAAAGGTCCACTGATCAAGTCAAGAAAAAAGGTGTCAGAAGAGGTCACGTGTTGGCACGTGACGCTCGAAGCAGCAGACCGGTCCTTCAGTCGAATAAAAGAGAAGGAGGCTCCTAGCAAGGGTCACGTGTTCACACGTGACCAATGGTCACGTGTTAACACGTGATGACTAAAACAGCAACCAAAAGACAGCGCAGAAAGAAAGAGGACTCTTCATTCCAAAGAGGGTCACGTGTCCACACGTGACCATGGGTCACGTGGTCACACGTGACCGGCTTTCAAAGCCCATTTTGACGACAGAATTAAATTCTGAGGGAGGTTTGAATCTTTCCAAAGGAAAGTGATTATCTGAGACCAATCGAATTAAAGATTCAGAAGTGATTTAAATATCATCTATCTATGGAAAATCTCGGGTTTGGAAAGATTTCCTCCTTAAATCTAACCAAAATAACAAAGAAGAATTTCTGGATTTAAAATCCAATGGTGAATAAAATTCACCTAATAATCCAAAGGTCCAGAGCGAATGAAGGATGCAAATCAAATCTCTCAATGAAGATTCGTCACAAAATTAATTGATTCGGCTGCCTCTCCTATAAATAGGAGTCAAGAGACACAAAAAAAAGGGACATACGCAGAGGGAAGAAAAAGGAGAGAGCCTTGATACTTTGAAGGAACTTAGATCTTCTGCAAAAGAAAACCCTAGGTAAGAAAGGGAAGGCTTTCTGAAAGAAAGAGAAATCAATTCTCAACAGAGTTTAACTCTGATATATGAAACAGAAGAACATATTTCTTCTCTCTTTGATAGAGGATCTGTAAAGAGCACATCTCCCCTTGAAGTTGAGAATTTAATTCTCGATGGGTTGAGATCCTGCCATGCAGATCCAAAACATAGAGAGGGAATGCAAGCACGAGAATTTAATTCTCACAAAACTATAGGAATTTAATTCCTTTAAAATAAAATTAGGGCTTGACCCTATATCATGGAAATTTAATTCCTTCAGAACAAAGAGAAACAGGGTTTAACCCTAATTAAGAACCTGGTTCTGTTGAAACAGCGGGAATCTAATTCCCTTAATCATAATTTAACAGAGGATGGGAGTTCAATTCCTTAAAAGCTTTTATTAGGGTTTAACCCTATTCAGTTCTTCGCATATATGAGGAATTTAATTCCTACAGAAAATTCAGAGTTCAACTCTGTTCCAGAATATAAGTCTTCAAAAGGAAGTAGGAATTTAATTCCTCTGAAATTTAAAGCTCGAGGAATTTAATTCCTGAAAAAGGAGTAACAGATCCTCTAAACAACATAGAGGCAGGGTCACGTGTCACCACGTGACCCCCCCAAAGATCTACAGAAAGCCCCCTTTGAGGCAGTCCCCCACGTGACCCACGTGACCCTTGACAGAAACTCTAATACATAGGCATATGAATGCCCGTCACGTGATGGCACGTGATGTTCTGAAAGATGCAGCGATTTCAACAGAATAAATGGAAAGAGGGCGTTCTCACGTGTTGCCACGTGACCCCTTTTGCCTTAGTGTTCAACACTAAGTTGGAATTCTTGAACACAGTACTGAAACACTGTTGGGCCTTAGTGTTCAACACTAATCAAAGAACCTTATTTACAGTGTTCAACACTGATTACCTTAGTGTTTAACACTAATCCGAGATCTCCATTGTAGTGTTCAACACTGACTACCTTAGTGTTTAACACTAATTTGAGAGCTCTGTTGCCGATGCTTGATACCGATCTGTTTTAGTGTTTAACACTAATCTGAAAGCCTTGTTGCTGGTGTTTAACACCAATTATCTTTTAGTGTTAAACACTAACTTGACAACCTCATTCCCAGTGTTCAACACTGATTGCTCTGAAGTGTTTAACACTAGGCTTTGGCCCAATTGGCTAAAGGGATGGAGGCAAAGCCTCTCCCTCAATGGATCCACGAGAAATCAATATTCCAGACATGATAGGACTTAGCCCAAGCTGGCCATAAGTCCTCAATTCGTAATTAACTGGGCCAATGGGCTCATAATATATTTAATGGGTCTTGATCCTAAATTGGGCCAAGGACTATTTAATCCATTCCGGTCCTAGGGTACATCTCTTCACTCCTTTGATACTTGGCATTGTAATCCCTCAATGTCTTCAAAGAGGTGACGGGTCTCGACGACCACCCATGATATGGACTGCGGGGTCCTTAAACCCATGTCTAATGCAAAATTCCTGGTTACGTGGAACGTGGATAACGTCACTCTTTGACCCCGTGGAAAACGTCCAGAGCGGAGCCTAGTCCTCGCCGAGCACGGCAGTGAACCCGTGTGAAGCATCTAGTGCAAAATTCCTGGTTATGTGGAACGTGGATAACGTCACTCTTTGACCCCGCGGAAAACGCCCAGAGCGGAGCCTGGTCCTCGCCAAGCACGGCAGTGAACCCGTGTGAAGCATCCAGAGCACATACCGGACTGTGGAGTCCTTAAACCCATGGACTATGACGTCCTTAACCTCGACCGAGATGTCTTAAAACTAACAATGGACCGCAATGTCCTTAAACTACCCACGGACCGCAATGTCCTTAAACTACCCACGGACCGCAATGTCCTTAAACTACCCATGGACCGCAATGTCCTTTAACTAGAACAATAGAGCCCAGCATGCTCTTTTACCGGATCTAAACGGTCCCGTTTAAGTTGATCTTAGCCTCAAAGATGGCTAACGTATCCTTAAACCTTCAAACAGACTGGACTATGAATCCCCCAAATTAACTCTGGCTCGAGGGTACATCTCTGAACTCCTCTGACACCCGTCGTTGTAATCCTTCAACGTCGTCAGAGAGGTGACGGGTCCCGACGGCCACATATACGATGGACCACTATGTCCCTAAACTGGAACAATGGAGCCCAAACGCTCTTTTGTCGGATCTAAACGATCCCGTTAAGTTGATCTTAGTCTCAAGTTAGACTAACGTATCCTTAACAAACGTTTGAGTTGATCTTAGCCTCAAATATGGCTAACGTATCCTCAAACCAAACCCCCAAACCCAAATCTAAGATAACACAGATTTGGACTAGTCCACGCCCTACGGGCGACGACATAACTCGGTCTCCGTAAACAATCCACGGGCAACAAAACATAAAATAAACACACACGACACGAAGTGACCATCTGGAGAAGGAGAAAGTTGTTACCGCGATGCGGTAGCGTAATTAACTGCAGGGGCTTGCGCCTGCAGGGAAAAGCGTCCCCACAATCAAAAAACCCCTCAAACGAGGGGGAATCTGACGAAGTCTGCTACATCGGCCGCATCCGTTTAAACCTTCGATACATGGTGCCATAAATCAACTTGGCATCTTCGGAGAGGTGGACGGATAGCACCAATTAGCATCTGCCCCGAATCTCAGGCATAGACGTCCCACGTCGTCGGCCGCCATTCGGAGGGGAACAATAGGGACGGCGCCACAGCCTTCCTCGGTTGAGGACCCGTTGACGTAGATGACCCACTCAGGGACCGAGTCGGGTCTTCCCACGAACGGGTGTTGATCCGCGAGGGTCGGCGCGAGCTCCGGTTTTTTGCTGGGGATGCTGCACTCGACAATAAAGTCGACCAGGGCTTGTGCTTTGATGGACTGCCTCGGACGATATTTTATGTCAAACTGGGATAGCTCCCACCTCCACTTCTCTAAGCGGCCCGAGGATTCGGGTGAGGCGAGGATAGCCTCCAGTGGGCGCTCGGTGAGGACGAGGATACTGTGCGCCTGAAAGTAGTGTCGTAGCTTCCTTGAGGCCACTATGTAGGCTAGGACGATCTTCTCTATGGCCGGATACCTCGTTTCTACGTCTTTGAAGACGTGACTCACGTAGTATACCGGCTTCTGCACTCCGTCGACCTCCCAGACGAGCACTGAGCCTGCCGCTTGGTCGGATACCGCCAGATACAGCGATAGCTCGTCTCCTTCAACTGGTCGGGTAAGCGGCGGCGGCGGTGCAAGGTGCCTCTTTAACTGGTCGAAAGCGGTCTGACACTCCTATGACCACTCGAACCTCGGAATTTTCCTTAGAGCTGTGAAGAATGGGAGGCATTTTTTCCCAGACCTTGACATGAAACGGCTCAGAGCGGCCACCCGTCCGGTTAGTCGCACGATCTCTACGTTGGTCTTGGGCGCGGTCATGTTGAGGATGGCATCAATTTTTCTGGGTTGGCCTCGATTCCACGGTAGGTCATGAAACCGAGGAACTTTCCCCCGGTGACCCCGAATGCGCACTTAGCGGGGTTCAGCTTTATCTTGAACTTGTGAAGTACCTCGAAGGCCTCGTCCAGGTCCTTGGTGTGGTCGGTCGACGATACTGATTTGACGAGCATGTCGTCGACGTAAACTTCCATGTTCCTGCCGACTGTGGCTTGAACATGCGGTTGACCAATCGTTGGTATGTAGCCCCGGCGTTCTTGAGGCCGAAGGGCATCACCTTGTAGCAGTATACCCCCCGGTCCGTTATGAATGCGGTAAGATCTTCATCTGCCGGACTCATATGGATCTGATTGTAGCCGGAGAAGGCATCTATGAAGCTTAATAGCTCATGGCCTGCCGAGCTGTCGACGAGCTGATCTATCCGAGGTAGGGGATAGTTGTCTTTGGGGCAGGCCTTGTTGAGGTCGGTGAAGTCGACGCACATGCGCCACTTCCCGCTTGATTTCTTGACAAGGACTACGTTTGCTAGCCACTCTGAATAGGGCACGTTCCGAATGAAGTTGGCGGCGAGGAGCCGATCTACCTCGTCCTCGATAGCCTTCTGTTTGACCGGGACGAAGCTTCGCTTTTCTGTCTGACGGGTCGGGCCGCAGGATCAATCCCGAGCTTGTGAGATATAATTTTGGGGTCGATCCCAGGCATGTCAGCAGGTGCCCAGGTAAACACGTCGGAGTTGTTTATGAGGAAATGGACCAAGTCATCTCGCTGAGTTCCTGTCAGAAGCGACCCGATCTGAACGAGTTTTTCGTCGTTCCCTTCTACGAGGGGGACCTCTGTCAGAGGCTCCACCGGGGTCCCTCGGACCTCTGTTTGCTCGTCTCAAGTGTCTAGAGAACCCCTGATGTCACCTTCACCTTTAACATCGTCGACCGGTCTCTCCGATGAAGATGTTGTGGCGAAGCAAACCTTTGCAATTCGCTGGTCGCCATAGACCCGACCTATCCCGCCGTGGTCGAGAGGGAACTTCAGCGCCAGGTGATAAGTCGATATCTGGGCCCGGAGGGAGTTCAGCGTGGGGCGTTCGAGGAGGATGTTGTAGGCCGATGGGATTCTCGCTACGATGAATTCCACCAGCAGTGTCCGCGTATGGTTGGCCTCCCCGACGTTGAACTGTAGAGTGATTACCCCTTCCGCCGGGATGGAGTGGTTGGTGAATCCTGAGAGGACGTGGGAGGTCGGCCTCAGGTCTGCCGAGGCGAGCCCCATGCGCAGGAAGCAGTCGTGGAAGAGAATGTCTGCCGAGCTTCCCGATTCGACCAGGATCCTGTGCACCTCGTTTTGATGGACTCGAGCCGTAATCACCAGGGGGTCGTTGTGGGGCAAGGATATGCCGTGAAAGTCCCCATCATCAAAAGTGATCAGCTCGGTCTCCCTTGTCCTCTTCGTCGGTCGGCTGTCGACCTCCGCGGCTGGCGCAGAGTGCTGAGTCTCGTATGTTCCCGACGTACCCCCGGCCGTCATGACCACGATTTTCGACGAGCCTTAGTTCCCTTTGGTGAGGTTCCTTACGCCCCCCGGTGGGGTTGTTTTTGAGTTGCCGTGGAGAGTCTCGCGTGCGCAACCCCGTCGAGAGAGGGGGTGTCAGTCGTACCTGTAAACAGGCGAGCTGACCGCCACTGCCTCGGGAGGAACATGGGTGCGACGAGACTCGGGGCGAAACTCTCTAGCGTAAGAATTCGGAGCCAAACTTAGCGGTATCCACCGGGTTTTCAAGTACGTCAGCCCGAGGAAACCGCGGTTGCCGGAAATAATGAGGCGGCGGTCGACAGTGCCTACGAGGATGGAGTCTTCTCTCCCCATGTAGGGGTCCTGGTCCGGAGGCGGGGGAGCGGCGACTTGGTGATCTTGCCCAGCCGCTTGGACGCGGATCAGCGCCTTCATAATAGACGCGAGTCAGTCTATCTAGCTGCAAGGGCGTTGATGGCATTCGACGGAGGAGGTTCATCCGCGCTTCCGTTGAGGGGGAGGCGGTGGCTGGTGCTTGGATCGTCGTGATGATCTCTCTCCATTAGGTTGAGATCGGGAGGCAAACTTTTGTTTTTTTGGAATCAAGGAGTTCCCACAGACGGTGCCAGCTGATGGAGGGGATGAATCTCCTTCAGATGTTGCCTTCCGTTGATCTGCTGATGGCGGCGATGGGTGGCTGAGATTGGATCTGGAGACTGTCGCTCCTGAAGCGTGTGGATCTCAATGGCTTTAAGGTTGTGGTTGCCGAGCTACCTGCAAGAAAGTCTCGGGGTGGTTGTACCACCGAGGACCCTTCGATGGTCAAGTTAGACTAGAGATCCGACCAAAGTAACGGCTTAGTGAAGTAGAAATGGCTTACTTGAATCGTCTGAAGAAAGGGTTTATATAGCGGTGGTAGCAGACAGGGCAGACGCGAGAATCACGCCGGTCGTTACGCTCCCGACGTTACGTCCGCGTGATGAGCGAGACCTCCCATTAATGGCGAGACAGGCTCGTTAATGGAGTATCGTGGTGGCGTGGAACGTGGGATGTGGCCGGCGGAGATCTCGCGCATGGCGAGATTCGCGGGATGGTAGTTATGCCTGTGAGCGGTGCCGTTGGTTGGTCGATGAGATCGAGGAAGATGACCTCGGCGGGAGAGCTCGCAGACGAGCGGGAGAGCCGATGTATCTTGGTTCTGTGGTAGCCCGGAGACGAGTTGTGAGGCCGAGGAGGCCGGTTATGCAGGGGGCTCGGAGGTGACCCAGCGTTTGCTCGGTAGGACTAGCGTAGATGTGGTCTGGTCGGCCACTGTAGATCCTTTCTTGCATGCTCTGGGACACGTCATCCGCCACGTGTTCTGATCTGGGAGATCACCGATATCGAGCATCATCATTCATACTTCCTAGTCTCTCAATCAAAGAAAAGATCAAAAACCCTTTGCTTCATTCTTCTCAATCTTGGCGGATGAGAAAGATCTAACTTTAACAACCTTTTTATCTCATGTGCGATTTTATTTATATTATAACTGTTGCAGCATATCTCAGCTTGAGCTTTTGCTGCCAGCACGTAATTTGCTATTTCCTTGTTCTCCTCGTAAGTATGCTTAAAAATAGCTCCAGCCTCCTTAGCAAGATAATGAATAGGCTGTATGATGTAAAATAAAGACCGTTTGGGCTTAATAGTAATCTCATTTAGGTAGTGAGAGTTACTATTTGTTCATCATTATAATCTTTCTGCATAAGTTTCTTCTAATTTTTACATTATAAGTTTCTTCTAATTTATGTTTTAGTTTGCAACTGTTAAATCTTCGCTTGGTTTTTCGCTCTTGGTTTTTGACACTCTCTGCTCGAAATAGACAATATAATGAAATTTAAAGTTGTTGTTTTTTGCTCAATCCTTAGTTGAATGTATAATTATTAAGATTCATGTTTGAGTAATATATTATTGCTCATCTTATTTTATCATCAAGAGAAGTATTACCCTGTTCTTGTTTGAGTAAAGTTCTGCATTCTGATATCTACTCCTCTTCTTTTTTACAGTGCCCTTCAATGTGATTGTGAGTTTGATGGCGCTTTATAGTCTCATATCAAACAAGTAACTATTATTGCCACTCCTGTAAATGATACAGGTAAATTTGGACCCTCACACTTCAAAAAAGCAATGAATTTTTTATTTTTTATTTTTTGCTTCCATGGTTAATCTTGCTCATCAATTTCATAGATATACATATGCTGGAGTAAAAGTATAGCAAAGTGAATAATCAAAATTTCACTTTAAGACTATATTTTTCCCAATTCCTTGAAAAACTCTTTATGTTGCTCCAACACCAAGGAAATCAAAGAAAGGCAATATAAACTTCTCTCCCTCTTGATTTCCATCCCTATTGTCGGCCGATGATTCACTGGCTGAAGCATCACAACAATACCCATTTCTTAGATTCATCGTCTTTTCATCTGAACCTGCATATTGAATAATAGAGCCCATATATGAGAAAGAGAACAAAATAATGAATCTATATTTTCACAAGGACCACAGGAATAAGAAAGCTACTTTTAAAAGAAAGCCTAAGAAAACAAGAATAGTGTATACAATGGATGAAAGATAGACAGTAATTAACATTGCATGGCGCAAAATGGATGAATAGAAATATTTACAAGCAATGCAATGGATGAAATAAAACATAATTAGTTAAACTTGATATCTTGAATACCACTGCAAAACATCAAACATATCGAAAAGCAGATACCCAAACGCCTAGCGCTTAAGAACTCGAGAAAAATCCAACCAATGATATATAAATGGTTTTCACGAACTAACAACCTCATATATACTTAATAAAAAAGATATTAGAAAAATGGTGAACATACCAATAAATAAACCAAAGGCCTGTTGCGGTTGAAATCTCTCGGAAAATCTGATGTTGATGATTGAGGAATTGTGGGAGAGATCTGAAACAGACGCATCGCTACGTGCATAGTTATTGCTACATGAGATCGAAGGGTTTGAATCAGAGTTGGAGGAATTCCTTCTTTTTTTAGATTCCATGGGATTTTCTCTTTGCTTTCTTGCCGTGATCACATGCCAATGGTTTTTCACTGCATTATCTGTTCTCCCTGGAAAAAACCTAGCTATTATTGCCCATTTGTTCCCGTAGGCGTTATGAGCACTCAAAAGTTTATCTTCTTCTTCCTCAGTGAATGCCCTCTTGTTTATTCTTGGGTCTAATTGGTTGAACCATCTCAGCCTGCAACTTTTCCCTGTTCATTAAAACAAGAAATTCAAAGGGAAAAAAACCATTAAAAAAATTCCACTGAAAAATTGCGCAAGTTTCTTTATAAGGTAAATTTTATAAAACACAATCGACTTTTCAGGATTTTTTAGATAACACCGACGGTATTAAAAAAATACGACGAAACCTACTGAACTAGCAATGCCATCTGAAACCGTGTGATTTAGGTATAGTTTAAGAAGAATTAGAGTTGGATTTAAGACAATTCATGAGGTATAACACGGTGAGAATGATTATTATTGTATATAAAACCCCATATCTTCTTCAATTAAACCCTGATTCTTCTTTAATCAAATCCAAACCGAACACTTTCAAATTGCGTTGTTCAGAGGGTTGCATGGTGTTTCTAAAGTTCATTGGTGTTATCCTGAAAAGACGACGGTGTTTTAGAAAATTTTCCATTTCAAAACACTGAGGTAGTGAAAATACTTTAAAGGCAGTTTAGTGAAATTTACCCAAAAATAAATTAATTAAGAAATGAAAGACTCTTAATGCTCCTAATTAATGCATGCTTGTTTATAGGGTTAATTGTATATAACACCTATCCTTTATACCTCATTCGGTATTTTTAACCTCTCAACCGATTTATTATCATATGACACCCTGGATTAACCAATGTTCATGTCAAATTTGATATTCTGCAAACTACCAACACGGTCAAGAACTAGTATATGTACAAACTTGGGGGGGGGGGGGGGCTGAGCTAATAATGTATAACGATCAAGCTATAGGCCTCTAGCGGAACACTCATTTATAATATCATTAAAACGGAATGCTTTGATGCCGTGTCGAAAACCACTCTACCCAATGTATGCCAAGCTATCGGATAACACTTCACACACGCGCACACGCACACAGGGTGTTTAATGCAAATAACCCTTGCTTATATATGTACCTGATCTTCCTTCTAGTTTCTTTGCAATGAGGTTCCAATTTTGCGGGCCATGCCGAGAGACTAGTTCTCTAAGCTTAGCATCTTCAGCTGGCCTCCAATGTCCTCTATTACAAAGCTTTGATTGCCCATTGATCTCATTCTCACTTTCTTTTTCCTTTTTTCTCTTTTCACCCATTCTCTCTCTCTCTCTCTCTCTAAATGAGTTAATGGTGTGTAACCTTGGCTTAAAAAAGAGCACCAATGAAGAGAGAGAGAGGAAAGGAGAGAGAAGGAACAGAACAAAGTTAACGAAGCTTTCAAAGAAAAGTGAAGGAAAAAGAAGAAGAAAGAAAGAAATTAAAAACTAAAAAAGCTTTTGGTTAAGAGAAAGAAAACCACACGTTTCTCATTTTGAACCTGTGCGCATTGGGATTCTCTCATTCATTTTTTTTTCATAAGAAAGAGAGAGGGAGCTTAGCCCCTCGATGTGTGGGTGTGGAACTCTTGGGGCTCCCACTTCTTCTGTGCTTCTCTTGTTGTTATTAATTATATAATGCCAAAGGTATACTTGTCTTTGCTTTTCCTTCGTCTCCTCTTTGTCCTTGACAAAATAACACAAAAAGAGACAACTCTCTTTGTCCCTTTTGTCACCACCAACCAAATTCCTTCTTAGCCTCGTTTGAAAAAACACTTGTAGAAAAATAATTTATGATGTGTATGGGAATATGCTAGTTGTATTCCAGAAGAAGAACATAGTAAATAATTGAAGGTAAAGTATATTAGAGACAAACTTTTTTTGATCGCATAGCAGAAATTTAAGAAAGATACAAGCAGCACCATCAAACTCTAAAAATTACATCGAACAACATTATGCCATCAGCAGAGTGACCTGACTTGATCAAAATTATCTTTTGTCCTTTTAAACCCGAACTGTTCATTTTTTGACTCGGAACACCCATCTCTCTCCCATATGTCCATCTCGTTCCACTCTGCATCCAATTCACATCCCACCCCCAATCTCCACGATGACTTGGTGGGATGCTTAGAGATGTGATATTGGGTTTGATTTAACATTAGAGATAGTGAGAGGGATGATGATTGATGATTAGGGTTGTGATTTTGGATTTGATTGGAGAAGATTTAAGTTTGGTGGAAGAAGAAAGTTATCATGAGTTTGAGAAGATAAGTTATTAAGGGTTTGATTGTACAAGTCAATGATATTTTGGCGATTGTCAGATCACATGATATGCATATATTAATGTTAACAAAGTTTGCAGACGGAAGTGTCAGTTCAACGAAGATTAATATTGCAAGTTTTAAAGTCAACCGGGCATTTGATATGACATACTCATTAATTAATTATGATTTACAAATTAATTTCAGTTATATGAACGAATCTATTTAAAATAAGGGTTTTGCTAAATCTCATTAAATGTAAATTATTGTGGGGTAGAAAAAAAAAACCTAATTAATGCATTGTGTGATTTTTAATGCACACAAAAGTATTTCGTCTGATATCATATTTTGTTGTGCTGTATATATATAGTCCACTTGTAATTTAATTCTTTTTCCAATTTATTTATTTTTTGGCAGAAACTTACCCAAATTATTTCTCTAAGTTTATTTCTCTCTTTTTCGTCAAAAACTTGAAAATAACTTTGTATTCAATTTTTATTTTATTTTACCGTAACTTAGGTTAAAATTAAACGCAACAATTTTGGTCCACATAAATACAATGAAATGCGATTTAGTAGGTATGTATATACCTTATCCAAATATAGCTTAAACAATTTTTGGTCTGTACAACAACCTATTTCCAGATTTGTCTTTAAGCAAAAAGGGGGGAAAATCCAGATTAAATTGCATACCAAATGCCGCCAATTCAATTTTCTTAAAAAAAATTATATTCCATATTTTAATTAGAAAAGAGATTTTATTTGCTTAAAAAAAGGAGATTTAGTTTCTAAAATAAATACTCTAAATTTTTAGGATGAACGCGGGAAAGAAAGACAAATAGGCCGAGGAAATAAAATAAACTTAGAGAAAAGGTAATCCGGAAGCAAAAGAAAAATCAAATGCAATATTTATATCAGTTGCATAAGTTACAATAAATGATAGCATGAAAAGCATTAATTAGTTTTGGAACAAAAGAAAGTTAGGCCATTAATTGGAGTTTAACGGATGCCCTTAGTACACCTGTTAGCAAAACCCTTTAAAAGTAAATAGAGTTCGTAAAATAAATAAAAGCACCGGTCATTTTGATCAGGATGTTGGTACTCGATTCTAAGGGCAAACCAACCCATGCATGTTGGTCCTCATCTTTCCATTTTATTCTTTTTGACTTTGATCTAGTTTTCGTTGCCGTTACGGTTTCTAAAAAGGGTTCACTTCTTTTTTAAACTCTTCAATAGAATTGATTCCTTGTACTAATTAATTAACTTCTCATCGTTATATTGAACAAGTTGATGATAGATATTTCTATGAAACCATCTTTTATCATAGCCATCCAGACCGAACAAGGCTTCTTTCGGCTGCTGAGGATCGCTTTGTGCCTGACTCGAACTTTATGCAAGGCTTTGAAATATAGCAGGCGTTAGCTCTCGCAAGCAGCCGCTCATCCAAAGAGGCAGACTTGGATTGACCTCTGTCCCGCCCCCAATGGTACTTTGTTTCCTTTTCTTCACTTTTATCTCCTCTTGTTTGGAGAAAATATTCTTTAGTATTTAACGGATCAATGCACCTAGGGTACGCTAGGTCAGAGGCTACAGACAAGAGTCAACCCTAACAAAACCTCAGCATTTTATACTAGGTAAATTGTCAAAAAGCTCCCGGCCTGCTTCAAAACCCTGTGTCTTTTTCTCTTGTTAAAAAACCTTGGGCCAATCAAAATCCCGCTTATACCAGTTGCTTGTAATATCTACGCAGTTGCCAGTAATATCTACGCAGTTGCGGTTGCCTATAATATATAAGCAGTTGTCTATAATATCTAAACAATTGCAGTTGCAGTTGCAGTTGACTGTAATATCTAAGCAGTTGCTTGTAATATCCAAGCAGTTGAGGGAATACACGCCTAAATGGGTTTTCTCATCGAAAATTACAAGGGTTTTTAGACAGCTCCCGAGCCGGCTGGAGGGCTTTTTGACAATTTACAATTCAATCCTTGGCCCAACTAATATGAAGCACAGGCCTAAGAAATTTAAGCCCAATCTATGTCGGATTATTTTCACTTGGGTTAGGGCACCATTAGAATTTAAACTTAATGTATTTATTCTGGGTACATTTGTTTTTCTTCAAAAGGTAACGCGTGCGAAATTTGGTCCCTAGACTTTTCGCTCCACGTATTAAGTTTTAACACATGCGATGATAACACCTCCATTGAAGGCAAATAAATGTGACAAGCTTGATTTTCTAAAATTGAGCTTAGCTCATCGGCACTTTACCATCTAGCTCTTTAATATTATTTATTTTTGAACATGCCTTTTTATTTATTTATTTTAAAAGCCAAATGCTAGGAAGCCATAGTAAGCCAAATGTTAGGTATCTATAGCATGCTAAGTTGTTGTGCTGAGATTGGGATGAGTTGGATAATTTGTAAATAAATATTTTGGAAACCTTCAACCTATCATATAATTGGTATTAATTTCTCTAGTTTGACTTTTTTTTTTCCAGCGTTTTTAAATTATATAAATTTGCGTCTGAAATAACAACTTAGCATAGGAGACCAAGGAGATGACTAGTTAAAAATAAACTATGAGTCAATTAATGCCATTAATCACCATATGAGATCACTTCTCCTGATGTCGTGTTTATGTAAGAAGTGGAAGGCATCCAAGATGGAGAATGCTAATTTATTTTATAAAAATAAGGCATGCAGTGTTGGTTTTTTGTCCGCCCCGTAGAAAATAATTAATCAATCCAATAAACTTGAACACGATGCAAATAACTTAACAAGTGAGTTATATATTTAGTCAAAATTATACAAAATCTACACTGCATTCTCCAACAATGTCTTAAACTCCAACAAACTAATCCTCCCATCACCATCGTCATCGAAAACGCTTATCATCCTCACGCAATCCTCCATTCTCATCCCCTCCCTCATCCCCAACCTCCTCATCACACTCCACAACTCCGCCGGTGATATGAACCCGTCCTCGTCCCGATCAAACACATAAAACGCCTCCTTCAACTCTTCGAAACTCGCCTCCTTCTCCTCTAAAAACTCATATATATTTTCTCGCCATCTTTTTACCTCTTCTCCTAAATGTAACATCCCAAGTCTCTTCATTACAACTTCGGCAGCTTCGACACTCAAACGATTCTGTGCGCGGACATCCTCTTGACCTTCGGCTTTGACGAACGAATCGTCATGGGAGATGTAGCGGAAAATGGATGATAGAGACCGGGAGAATAGAGAGTAGAAGTAGAGGAAGTCTTTGAAGACATTTGTTATGGTGCAAAGGATTATTGAGTTGATCGAATACAAGACAATAGATGCGCACTCCATTTTTTGCTGCATTAGGTTTGAAGATGCATGATGAATATGTATGTTTATAAATATATATAGAGGATTGATGATGGAAGCAGATTGGAAAGTGCATGGAAAGGAATAAGAAAGTCCAATAGTTGCTTTCAAACAAATGAAGTTATGTTGCAGTTTCTGTGAAGATAATAGGGCATCTTCTTGATTAATTAAAGTCTTTCAATTATGGAAATTAATTGAACAATAAGATATACAATGATGCCAGCCATTGGCTAGTTGGAGCTCTTACGTAGTTGAAGAGATCACAATGACTGTGAATTGATTTGTCAAGCAGTTGCTATCCTGTTGGATGAACGTAAATTTCGGAAGTAGTCTTGAAACTACTTTCAAAAGAAGTTAATGAAAGTAGTAACTTTTTAGATTTATGTGCTGGGATATTACACATGCATCCAATCCTATTCCATCATATATGTCACACGCTCTCTTATGGTATCAATATATAGCCATTAGAAAATAATAAAGACAGGTCTTATAATAGAACATCATAAATATCATAAGATAAAATCAATTATTTGGAAAGAGTGACTACTCAAATATACAATTTACATAGTTACTCTCATGTCTTCATGTAACATACATATAACATAGTCCTTCATAGATACTGAATTACAACATAACTTTAATATATATATATATATATATATATATATATATATATATATATATATATATATATATTACATCTAAGTAAATTAATTACCCAATACTTATAGCATCTCAAATGTAAAATATATATTTTTGGATCATGGGGTCCCTGGACTCTTGGGATCATGGCGAGGGTTAGCACCTGATCCAGGATAATCATTCACTTCAATATCCATCCTACCATAATGTTCATCCATCATCATAACTTGTTTGTTAATCTCCACCTACACAAACAAAACCAAAATTTAATGCAGGGGTTTTATGGAGCTGGGGACACCCGCAACAGCTTCCTGTTACGGGCGCAAAACCGTATGATAAAGAGGCGTAGGACGCTCCCTTCTATATTAATTAGCTCTGGCGTCAGCAGCTAAGTAGCTGCGGTCGCTTGCAGCTACATTAAACTCTAAATAACCATGCAAAGAATAATATGTTATAAACATATAGAAGAGAAAACCAGTTTTATATATTTATTTACAAAAGTTCGTGGATCTCATGTGGCCGATTTGTATTGGGATACATTGTGTAGTTGGTATGTAACCTTGTGATAAGCATTTCTAGCGATTCTTCATTAAAATAAAGTAAGGATTAAATAAATAATTATATATTGATTATTGAAATTCATGATAGACAAATTATTCTGTCTTCTGTAACCAAGGTTGGCAGCATATGAGACCCATTTCCTTCCCATTTTTGTATCTTTGTCACAATTATTAAGACCCCATCCTCCCGCTATACACTTGTGCACTCAACGAAAGGGGTTACGGTCACCGGCAGCCCCATTTATTAAGCTCTTAATATCATGTGTTAACTGTTAATTAACCAGTTGTTTCACCTCTTGAGACATGATGTGGAAATGTTAATTAAGAACATTAAATCATTAATTAAGATATTGTAAAGATGATTTAATTGAATTTTGGGTTTTTCTATTGAAGAAATTCAATGGCGAGGCCCATTCTTATGGATTCAACCGTCGAGTAATGAGTTGCAAATACGAGGCTCGTCCTCCTATATACCTAGCAGTGGTGGATGGTTAAATCCCTGTCGAGAGATATTTCACTGACTTTTTAACATTAATATTCTAACTCTTA
This sequence comes from Agapanthus africanus, assembly GCA_030015575.1. NCBI lineage: Eukaryota > Viridiplantae > Streptophyta > Magnoliopsida > Asparagales > Amaryllidaceae > Agapanthus > Agapanthus africanus. The sequence continues at coordinate 572,121,278 of JASDDO010000031.1, forward strand.
CTGCTTTCAGACATGCATGCATTTCTACTTAATTCCTACAAATTAACAAAGAGCCTCTGAAACATTTATCAAAGAAAAGGGAAAAAAAAGAAAAAGGAAGAAAGCAATTCATTTTGGAGCACTTTTTATACCCTAGCTAGAATTGAACTTAGGACCAACTATTTATGAAAGAAATATCCACCAACTCCATTGAATACCTTTTACCTTTTAAGCATATTCCTTTAGCGTGTATTCTGTTGGAGATGTGATCTCAATGAATAATATGGCAATAGTTTTAAAAATTATCTTCACATTTGACAACAACAACAACAAAAGCTTTAGAAAATCAAGAGATGCTAGCATGCATGGATCAAATTAAACCTTCAATGAAACTAGAGACATTGAAAACTAAGATCAGTCTTCTAACATTATTTAATACCTACATGGTACATTATATATATCCCTCGATCGTCAAGAAATAAAAGCAATAAATGAATGGCTTGATATATATAGCTCAAATGAATATCATATAATTCAAACAACCTGCATTCTATTATTTTACATATGTTTGTACTTTGTAGAGCTTTTTCATCAAATAATGTTTTGCAAAATCTACAACAATGCAATAGTAATTACATATCTATGTAGAAAAGAAATAACCTCTCACTTTTCCATAACTTTATTTTCTGTGAAGGTATAGCTCATCTGTAGTAAGATTTTTTTCCCCTCAAAATGAGAGTCCATTAGTTTGATTAATGAAAGGACCGTATATATCCGGCCCTAATTACTAATAATAATAAGAAGGGCTTAACAAAACCTATATATTGTGGTGTTAATTAAATCTTTGCTTTTTAGTTAACTAATGAGAGAGAGAGAGAGAGAGAGAGAGAGAGAGAGAGAGAGACCTGAACTTGTCCAAACTGAAGTGCTTTTTCTTGGCTCTCTGATTTAGAGTTTCCTGTAGAGAAGAAGAAAAGAAAAGAAAAGAAAAGAAAAGAAAAACTCATGAATCCATAAAAACAAGAAGAAAGAAACCCTGCTTGGAGATTGAAGTAAATTAATTAAGCAGAAAAAGAAAACATACTAGAAAGAGGGAGAGCAAACAGAGGAAGGGCAATGCATGACAAAGACAGAGGAAGCACCAACGCATAAAACAAAGGGCTCTTCTTCTTTCTAATCCTCTCCATAATCTCCTCACTCAAACCCCAATTCAATAATTGGCCTTATTGTTGTCATCTCTCTCACACACACACACATATATTCTTGAAGCAAAGAAGAAGACACATGCAAAAGATAAATGGGCGGTGGGTGGTGGGGTATGTGAATATAGCAACAAGACATGGCTTGTACATTTGCTAAAGTCAGCCTCCTTTCTTTATGGTTTTTTGGAAGTGCCCCCCCCCCCCGCCCCCCGTTTCTTAATTATTTAGGGTAAATTGTCAAACAAAAAAAAGAACATCAGGTTCTTCCGGAAGAAAAATCCAACCCTGAAACGATTATCGAAAACCCCTTTAAAATTTTTACTTATAGTTGCCTACTATATCTAAATAAGTCATTTATATCATAGGCAACTTCATAAATATTACATGATAACTAGATATAACTAGCTTCTATATAAAGATACCGTAGGTGTTGAAATTGATGCAAATTAATCAAAAGTGAAGCCCACAAAATAAATACCAGCAGCAGTCGCATACAAAGTTCATGTTTTAAATTGCAAGCATGAAAATTTATCTCTAAGAACTAGATCTATCTATAAGAGTAGCTAGGGTTGGAGATAAAATATGCATGTGGCTTAATTAAATGTAGAGAGATATCCACATGCTGCTGCAAGTCTTTCCCTAGGTGTTGCATGTTTCCTAATTTGATTTTTAGGTGGTGGCTGCCAACAATTGAAGTTTGCGGCTACTTTTTTGAAATATTAGTCCATGCATGACAAAAACAATGCAGGCAGCAGCCAACAATTTTAATGCTCGAGCAGCCAAGCATTGAAAATTGTCCTAAGTGCTATAAAAACAAATCAATTAAAATGGGGTTCTGAATACATGCAGAGAAGTGAGTGAAGCATAGAATTATCACAAGAGGCAGAGGCCAAAAGAGATTTAGAAAGAGACAGAGATTTGTATAGAGAGATTTAAGAGAAATCTTCTAAGATTGCTCTTATTTGCAAACTTTATTCAAGTATAGTAGACGTTTGCAGATTCCGCTCTGCTGGAGGCTAACCATACGGTAGGTGAATCTCGTTAACAAATCTATCTTGTTTGTGATTGATTACTGATGGAGGCATAAATCTCCTTCAAATGCTGCTTCCCGTTAATCTGTTGATGGCGGCGATGGATGGCTGAGATTGAATCTAGAGGTTGTCGCTCCTGAAGCGTGTGGATCTCAATGGGTTTGAGGTTGTGGTTGCCGAGCTACCTGCAAGGAAGTCCCGGGGTGGTTGTACCACCGAGGACCCTCCGACGATCAAGTTAGAGAGAAAATCCGAGCAGAGTAACGGCTTAGTGGAGTAAAAAATGGCTTACCTGGACCGTCTGAAGGAGGGGTTTATATAGCGGTGGCAGCAGGCGAGGCATGCGCGAGAATCATGCCGGCCGTTACGCTCCCAACGTCACGCCCGCGTGATGAGCGGGACCTCCCATTAATGGCGAGACAGGCTCGTTAATGGGGGATCGTGATGGCGTGGAACGTAGGATGTGGCCGGCGGAGATCTCGCGCATGGCAAGATTCGCGGGATGGCGGTTACGCGTGCAAGCGGTGCTGTTGGTCGGTCGATGAGACCGAGGAAGATGACTTCGGCGGGAGAGCTCGCGGAGGAGCGGGAGAGCCGAGGTATCTTGGTTCTGCTCGAGCCCGGAGGCGAGCTGAGAGGGTCGAGGAGGCTCGGGCCTGTGATAGCTCGGAAACGAGCTGTAGGACCGAGGAGGCCAATTGTGCTGGGGGCTCGGAGGTGAGCCAGCATTTGCTTATAGGACGGGCACAGGAGTGGTCTGGTCAACCACTGTAGGTCCTTTCTTGTGAGCCGTGGGACACGTCATCTGCCACGTGCCCTGATCTGGGAGATCGCCGATATCGAGCATCATCATTAGCCCCCCACTCTCGGCCCGATCAGCTGATGGGTCGGGTCGAGAGTGGTTTGTCGGATCACCTGAGGTGAGCTTCTTTTCGAAGATATCGTCGGACATGTCCCTAGGCAATCAGTTGTTTTTCCGGGTGATGTCAGCGGATTAGTGAGAGACCTCTGCATTAAAGAGGGTGCGCCGGATCGCGTGCCCTTTCACTGAAGCGACAGGCCACGTGTTAGGTGCCGGCTGGCTGATGTGACGTGCCGTAGGCTTCTGGCGTCCGATGGGATGCTGCCAATACGCTTGCAACAGGTGGGGCGATCGTAGTCGTCGGAAGCGGCGAAGCGTTTTGGCGGGAGTCGACCGTCGCCGTTGGATGAGGACGCCGGTTGCATAAATAGGGAGGATGCCTGATTCAGGATCGCTCTCTCTTCACATTTTTCTCGTTCTGAGTCTTATTTGCTCGGCGCTATCCTTTTAGGTCGGATCTTGCGTTTTCCTCTTTCTCGAGGACTTCTTCCCACCGGGTTAGATGTCTTGCTTCTTCTTCCTTCTGCTTCTTCTCCTTATGAGTCGAGCCTCTTCTCCCTTTTGGCAGGGCAGATGGTTCGATCCCAGACTCTTGGTTCCTTCGGCGCTCAGTCCTGGAGGGGGGCCGGCGGTGCGGCCGTGCCTTCGGCTGACTCGAGCCCTGCGCCGGATGTGCCTCCGACGGCGGGGACACTTGCCCCGTTATGAGCTCCTGACGATAGTTCCGGCGGCGGCCAAAGGCGTACACGGATTCCCGAATCTCAGACGAGGGATGCAGGAGAGGGCGAAGATGGGGTTCCTCTTAAGCAGAAGAGGACGTTCTCTCGTGCGCCGCCGACGGAGGTTCCGGTGGGGACTCCCGTGCAGGAAAGGGACGTCCAGTTCTTGGTCCCGTCGAGGCTTTCCGTTGCCGCCAGCCTTCTTGCTAGTATGTAGGAGTCGGACGGGGGCCATATACCCGGGGGACCTTGAGAGCCCAAATGGCGGCTATCGCACAGGAGGCGGTTCAGGTATGTACTCCCTCATGTGTTACTTTGAGCGACCTTTTCTTAGTTCGGGTGTCCTTAACTTTGATATTTTTCGCCAGGTCCTTCAACAATGTGCCCTTGTTACTCGTATGGAAGCCAAGGGGGCTATTCGGGCTGCGAGGTCAGCAGAAGAGTCTTCTTCGGAGGTCGAGGGTCTGCGACTCGAGCTGTGTCAGGAGAGGGAGAGGGAGATCGTCCTCAAAGCTCGGTCAGAAGCCGTGGATCTCACTGTTTCAAAATGTCGGGAGTTCTATCGTCGCTTGAGCGCGTCCCACCGGGTCGCTGAGGCGAAGTTGGTGGAACTGGCCGATCGCCTTGAGGCCATAAAGAGGGAGAGGGATGCAAGCAGGCGGGATGCCGAGGCGGCGCTTCAGGTGGCGGAGGTTGTCGAGATCCGGGCTAGGAAGGCGGTGATGGATTACAAGGAGTCGGACCAGTTTTACGTTGACCTCGGTGAGGCTACCGCCATCGCATGGAACAAAGCTCTTGATGCCGTCAAGGAGCAGCTTCCGGAGTTCGCCGACGGTGAGCTCCGTGCTCGGGTCCCACTCTCGGTAGTCACGCCTCCGACCAATAGCGATGAGGGGAGTGAGGTCTAGGCGGGGCTTGCTGCCTGACCTTTTTGGTTTTTCCTCCTCTCCCTTTTGTAAGCCTCCAGGCAATTTGATAAGGCTGGGAGCCCACAATACCCTTGTAAAGACTTTTGACTTTGTGAATAAAGATTTTTTTGTTTCTGCAGTAGTGTTTGTGCTTGTATTTCCTTTTGTTGGTAGATACTTGTATTTGCACATACTGCCTTCATTTTATATCGGTTCTTTGTATAGCGATCACACATCGAGTTGAATCTGTTCGATTACCGAGTGTGCAAAGACCGGTGCGAAGACGGTATCTCCGTAGCCCCGAAGTCGAGGTGGAGATTGCTTAGACGTAGAACCGGATGCCTCTTTTTGAGTTCATGTTCCTTAGTTGTTGGGGGGCCGTGAGTGGCCTACTAAGGATAGGGCTGAGCTGGGTAGCTGCTCGGTGCCTCTTGACGAGGGATTTGATCCTTAGCGTGGGAGGGGCCGTGAGAGGCCTACTAAGGATGGCTGGGCAGGGTAGCTGCTCGGTGCCTCTTGGCGAGGGCTTTGATCCCTGGTTTGTTGGGGTAGAGAGCTACCAGCCAGGAATAATCGAGCAAGGGCGGGCCCAGTTGCCTCTTTATGAGGGCTTTGATCCTTAATCTTTGGAGGGATCATGATTGGACAGATAAGGATGGGGCCGAGCAGGGTAGCTGTTCGGTGTCTCTTGGCGAGGGCTTTGATCCTTAGCGCGGGAGGGGCCGTGAGTGGCCTACTAAGGATGGTGCCGAGCAGGGTAGCTGCTCGGTGCCTCTTGGCGAGGGCTTTGATCGCTGGTTTGTTGGGGTAGGGAGCTACCAGACAGGGATAACCGAGCAAGGGCGGGACCGGTTGCCTCTTGCGAGGGCTTTGATCCTTAAGGACGGGCTGAGCAAGGTTACTGCTCGGTGCCTCTTGGCGAGGGCTTTGACCCCTGGTTTGGTATGGAGCTACCAGCCAGGGATAACCGAACAAGGGTAGGTCTGGTTGCCTCTGTGAGGACTTTGATCCCTGGTTTGTTGGGGTAGGGAGCTACCAGCCAGGGATAACCGAACAAGGGCGGGTTCGGTTGCCTCTTGTGAGTGCTTTTCATCTTTAGCGCGGGAGGGGCTGTAAGTGGCCTACTAAGGATGGCCGAGCAGGGATACTGCTCGGTGCCTCTTGGAGAGGGCTTTTTGTCCTTAAGGATGGCCGAGCAGAGTTGCTGCCGGTGCCTCTTGGCGAGGGCTTTGATCCCTGGCGTTGTGGGATAGGGAAGCTACCAGCCAGGGATAGCCGAGCAGGGTAGCTGCAGGGCTATCTTTTGGTGAGGGCTTTGATCCCTGGCGTTGTGGGGTAGGGAAGCTACCGGCCAGGGATAGCCGAGCAGGGTAGCTGCTGGGCTGCCTCTTGGTGAGGGCTTTGATCCCTGGCGTTGTGAGGTAGGTAAGCTACCAGCCAGAGATAGTCGAGCAGGATAGCTGCAGGGCTGCTTCTTGGTGAGGGCTTTGATCCCTGGCGTTGTGGGTAGGGAAACTACCGGCCAGGGATAGCCGAGCAGGGTAGCTGCTGGGCTGCCTCTTAGTGAGGGCTTTGACCCTTGGCGTTGTGGGCTAGGGAAGCTACCGGCCAGGGATAGCCGAGCAGGGTAGCTGCTGGGCTACCTCTTGGTGAGGGCTTTGATCCCTGGCGTTGTGAGGTAGGTAAGCTACCAGCCAGGGATAGCTGAGCAGGGTAGCTGCAGGGCTGCCTCTTGGTGAGGGCTTTGATCCCTGGCGTTGTGGGGTACGGAAGCTACCGGCCAGGGATAGTCGAGTAGGGTAGCTGCTGGGATGCCTCTTGGTGAGGGCTTTGACCCCTGGCGTTGTGGGGTAAGGAAGCTACCGGCCAGAGATAGCCGAGCAGGGTAGCTGCAGGGCTGCCTCTTCGTGAGGGCTTCGCTCCTTGGCGCTAGAGGTGCCGTGGGAGGCCTGCCAAGGATGAACCAAGCAGTGAAGCTGCTCGGTCGCCTCTTAGTGAGGGCTTAGATCCCTGGCTTTGTGGGGGTAAGCGAGCTACCGTCCAGGGATATAGCAGTTCCTTTTTGTAAGGCTGAGGTGCCCAGAGTACCTTTTTGAATTAATAAGGTTCCTCTTTTTGCAATGCTCCAGCGTTCCCCTCTTATTATTTAAGCAGAAATAACTTTTTAGAAGAATTTACATTGCTTTTGAGAAAGGAGAGGTACACACTCGCAGGTATCCATTTCATTGGTATAACTTAAGCTTCTCAGCGTTGTAAGACCGTGGAAACTTGCGGCCGTCCGCGTCTTGTAAGCGGTAGGCTCCGCCGGGAAGTATTTCGGAGACGAGGAAATGACCGTCCCATTTCGGGGAGAACTTATGCAGCCTGCCTTGATCGACGAACTCGTTTCGCCGTAGGACCAGGTCTCCGGTCTTGAAGGAACGACGCTTGACCCGCGCGTTGTAGTACCGGGTAGTTTGCTGCTGGTAGGCGGCAACCCTGATTTGAGCCCGGTCCCGTTTCTCCAGCAAGATGTCTAGGTTGGTCCGTAATGCTGCGGTGTTTGCTTCGTCGTCGAAATGTTCGACCTGATGACTGGGTAGCCCGATCTCCGCTGGGACCATTGCCTCGGTCCCGTAGCAGAGGCTGAAAGGGGTTTCCCCAGTGGGGGTCTTCTTTGACGTGCGCAGGGCCCATAGGACCCGGGGCAATTCTCGACCCAACTGCCTTGGCGTCCTTCTAGGCGGGTCCGGAAACCCTGAAGGACATCCCGGTTGGCGACTTCGGCCTGCCCGTTGCATTGGGGGTGTGCGACCGCGGCAAACTTCATGAGGATATGGTACCCGTTGCAGAACTCCTTCACTTTCTCGTTTTCGAAGTTCGTCCCATGGTCGGTGATGATACACCTCGGGATGCCGAACTGGAGTATCAGGTTATTCTGATGGTCGTAGCGGCGTCCGGTTTCCTGATAGGGACGTCCTCGATCCACTTTGTGAAGTAATATACTGCGACGAGGACATATTTGTGTCCGCCCGCACCTGTAGGGAACTGGCCTATCATGTCCAACCCCCACTGGCGAACGGCTACGGGGAGGTCAGCACGGTCAGCTCGGTGGCTGGGAGGTGAGGTATGCTTCCATGGAGTTGGCAGCTTTTGCATCTCCGGATGAGCTTCTGGGCGTCCTCGTGAATAGTTGGCCAGTAGTACCCCTGGAGCAATGCCTTTTGGATTAAGGTTCGTGCCCCTTGGTGTGCGCCGCCAACCCCTTCACGGATTTCTCGGAGGCCATAGTCGGCTTCGTGGGGGTCGACGCACCGGAGTAGAGGCTGAGTGAAGGATTTCTTGTAAAGGTTCTCATTGCTCCAGACAAAGTGACGGGCTTTGGCCCGGAGACAGCGGGCTACTCCCCGATCTTCTGGGAGCGTACCGTCCCTTAGGAATTCCACGAGGGGATTCCTCCAGTCTTTGTCGTCTCTTTGCGCTGTGTACACATGGAGTACTGTCGCCCCGTCTTCCACGCTAGGCCGCGGCAAGGTATTGAAGAGGATAGATTGCTTGTTGTTGGCCGAGTAGGATGAAGCCAGCTTGCTCAGGGCGTCGGCTTGGGCGTTGAGCTGCTTGGGTATCTGCTCTACCTGGACTTCATCGAAGTTCTTCTGAAGTTTTCGTACCTCGGCTAGATACTTTACCATTAGAGGTTCCCGAGCCTCGAAGTGGCCGGTCACTTGGCCAACGACTAGGGCTGAGTCACTGCGGATTCGAATTGTTTTTAGCCCCAGCCCGGAGGCCATGCACAGTCCAGCCAGCAGGGCCTCGTACTCTGCCGCGTTGTTTGAAGCCTTGAATCCGAGCTTTAGAGAATACTCCATTTCTGCCTCGTTCGGGCCCCGAATGATGAGGTCGGCGCTGCAGCCTTCCTCGGTTGAGGACCCGTCGACGTAGATGACCTACTCAGGGACCGAGTTGGGTTTCCCCACGATCGGGCGTTGATCCGCGAGGGCCGGCGTGGGCTCCGGTTCTTTGATGACCAGGGCTTGTGCTTTGATGGCCTGCCTCGGGCGGTATTTTATGTCAAACTGGGACATCTCCCACCTCCACTTCTCTAAGCAGCCCGAGGATTCGGGTGAGGTGAGGATAGCGCTCGGTGAGGACGAGGATAGTGTGCGTCTGGAAGTAGTGTCGTAGCTTTCTTGAGGCCACCATGAGGGCCAGGACGATCTTCTCTATAGCTGGATACCTCGTTTCTGAGTTTTTAAAGATGTGGCTCATGTAGTATACCGGCTTCTGCACTCCGTCGACCTCCCGGACGAGCACTGAGCCTGCCGCTTAGTCGGATACCGCCAGATACAGCGATAGCTTATCTCCTTCAACTGGTCGGGTGAGCAGCGGCGGCGTCGCAAGGTGCATCTTTAACTGGTCGAAGGCAGTCTGACACTCCTCTGACCACTCGAACCTCGGTATTTTCCTTAGAGCTTTGAAGAATGGGAGGCATTTTTCCCCAGACCTCGACATGAAACGGCTCAGAGCGGCCACCCGCCCCGTTAGCCGCATGATCTCGACGTTGGTCTTGGGCGTGGTCATGTTGATGATGGCGTCGATTTTTTCCAGATTGGCCTCGATTCCACGGTGGGTGACCATGAAACCGAGGATTTTTCCCCCGGTGACCCCGAATGCGCATTTGGCGGGGTTCAGCTTCATCTTGAACTTGCGAAGTACCTCGAAGGCCTTGCCCAGGTCCTTGGTGTGGTCGGTCGACGAGACTAATTTGACGAGCATGTCGTCGACGTAAACCTCCATGTTCCTGCCGATCTGTAGCATGAACATGTGGTTGACCAACCGTTGGTATGTAGCCCCGGCGTTCTTGAGGCCGAAGGGCATCACCTTGTAGCAGTATACCCCCCGGTCCATTGTGAATGCGGTAAGATCTTCGTCTGCCGGATTCATACGGATCTGATTGTAGCCGGAGAAGGCGTCCATGAAGCTCAATAGCTCGTGGCCTGCCGAGCTGTCGACGAGCTGATCAATCCGAGGTAGGGGATAGTTGTCCTTGGGGCGGGCTTTGTTGAGGTCGGTGAAGTTGACGCACATGCGCCACTTCCCGCTTGATTTCTTGACCAGGACTACGTTTTCTAGCCACTCCGAATAGGGCACGTTCCGAATGAAGTTGGCGGCGAGGAGTCGATCTACCTCGTCCTCGATAGCCTTCTGTTTGGCCGGGGTGAAGCTTCGCTTTTTCTGTCTGGCGGGTCGGGTCATAGGATCAACCCCGAGCTTATGGGATATAACTTTGGGGTCGATCCCAGGCATGTCAGCAGGCGCCCAGGCAAATACGTCGGAGTTGTTTCTGAGGAAGTGGACCAAGTCATCTCGCTGAGTTCCAGTCAGAAGCAACCCGATCTGAACGAGTTTTTCATCGTCCCTTTCTACGAGGGGGACCTCTGTCAGAGGCTCCACCGAGGTCCCTCGGACCTCGGTTTGCTCGTCTCGAGTGTCTAGAGAACCCTTGATGTCACCCTCACCTTCGACATCGTCGACCGGCCTCTTCGATGAAGATGTTGCGGTGAAGCAAACCTTTGCAATTCGCTGGTCTCCATAGACCTGACCTATCCTGCCCTGGTCGAAAGGGAACTTCATCGCCAAGTGATAGGTCAATATTTGGGCCCGGAGGGAGTTCAGCATGGGACGGTCGAGGAGGATGTTATAGGCCGATGGGATTCTGGCTACGATGAATTCCACCGGCAGTGTCCGCGTACGGTTGGCCTCCCCTACGTTGAACTGTAGAGTGATTACCCCTTCCGCCGGGATGGAATGGTTGGTGAATCCTGAGAGGACGTGGGAGGTCGGCCTCAGGTCTGTCGAGGCAAGCCCCATGCGCAGGAAGCAGTCGTGGAAGAGAATGTCGGCCTAGCTTCCCGAGTCGACCAGGATCCTGTGCACCTCGTATCGATGGACTCGAGCCGTAATCACCAGGGGGTCGTTGTGGGGCAAGGATATGCCGTGTAAGTCCCCATCGTCAAAAGTGATCGGCTCGGTCTCCCTTGACCTCTTCGTCGGTCGGCAGTCGGCCTCCGCGGCTGGCATGGGGTACTGAGTCTCGTATGTACTCGACGTACCCCTAGCCGTCATAACCATGATTTTCAATGAGCATTGGTTCCCTTTGGTGAGGTTCCTTAAGCCCCCTGGTGGGGTTGTTTTTTAGCTGCCGTGGAGAGTTCCGTCCGCGCGACCCCATCGAGAGAGGGGGTGTCGATCATGCCTGGTAGCAGGCGAGCTGACAGACATCTCCTCGGGAAGGACAGGCGCGTGGAGGATCTCGGGGTGAGGTGCTCTGGCGATGGACCTTGGTGTCGAACTATGGGGCGCCCAGCGGGTCTCCGAACATATCGGCCCGGGAGATCTGTGGCCGTGGGAGGAAGCAAGGCTGTGGTCGGCGGTGCCGACGCGAATGGAGTCTTCTCTCCCTCTGTAGGGGTCTTGGTCCCGAGGCGGGGGAGCGGCGACTTGGTGATCTTGCCTCGGTCTATGCGGCCGGCGAGAGCATTGATGGCATTCGGCGGAGGAGGTTCGTCCGCGCCTCCGTTGAGGGGGAGGCGGCGGCTGGTGCTTGGATCATCATGTTGATCGCTCGCCATTAGGTTGAGATTGAGAGGCGAACTTTTGTTTGTGTGGAATCAAGGAGTTCCCACAGACGGCGCTAGCCGATGGAGGCGTAAATCTCCTTCAGATGTAGCTTCCCGTTGATCTGCTGATGGCGGCGATGGATGGCTGAGATTGGATATGGAGGTTATCGCTCTTAAAGCGTGTGGATCTCAATGGGTTTGAGGTTGTGGTTTCCAAGCTACCTGCAAGGATGTACCGGGGTGGTTGTACCACCGAGGACCCTCCGACGATCAAGTTAGAGTGGAAATCCGAGCAGAGTAACAGCTTAGAGAGTAAAAAATGGCTTACCTGGACCGTCTGAAGGAGGGGTTTATATAGCGGTGGCAGCAGGCGAGGCCGGCGCGGGAATCACGCCGGCCGTTACGCCCCCGACGTCACGCTCGTGTGATGAGCGGGACCTTCCATTAATGGCGAGACAGGCTCGTTAATGGGGGATCGTGGTGGCGTGGAACGTGGGATGTGGCCGGTAGAGATCTCGCGCATGGCGAGATTCGCGGGATAGAGGTTACGCCTGCAAGCGGTGCTGTTGGTCGGTCGATGAGACCGAGGAAGATGACCTCGGCGGGAGAGCTCGTGAAGGAGCGAGAGAGCCGAGGTATCTTGGTTCTGCTCGAGTCCGGAGGCGAGCTGAGAGGGCCGAGGAGGCTCGGGCCTATGATAGCTCGGAGACGAGCTGTAGGGCCGAGGAGGCCAATTGTGCTGGGGGTTCGGAGGTGAGCCAGCGTTTGCTTGTAGGACGGGCACAGGAGTGGTCTGGTCTGCCACTGTAGGTCCTTTCTTGTGAGCCCTGAGACACGTCATCTGCCACGTACCCTCATCTGGGAGATCGCCGATATCGAGCATCATCAATTACTTTCTTATTCCTGCACTTTAATTTATATTGTCTTTCGTCGTTTAATTGCATGATTGTGTTTTTGCGTGACTTGAGTTTTGTCGGGAGCACTGTTTCGTGGATCGACTCTTTTCCCAACAACTGATATCAGAGCAAGATTAAGAGAACCTAGGGTTCTTCAATTCTACAATCTAAGTCAACGGTGGGTAACGATGCTTGTGACCTCTTCCCCACTTTCTTAGATTGTAGTTTTGAAGGCGTTGGTTCAGATCTAGGGGAAGTCGAGTTTGCTGCCATACAGATGAAAGATGGCGGAGGATAAGATAAGAATCGAGAAATTCAATGGTCACAATTTTGGTTGGTGGCGCATGTAGTTGGAGGACTGTCTATACCAAAAAGATCTGTATCTTCCGTTGCTAGGAGAAAAGCCCAAGAAGATGACCGATGAGGAGTGGAACCTTTTAGATAGGAAAGCCCTGGCGACGATTAGATTGTCGTTGACTCCACAGGTAGCCTTTAATATTTCAAAGGAGAAAACAACTAAGACGCTAATGACGACGTTAGCGAAGTTGTATGAGAAGCCATCGACATCAAATAATTTTTTTCGATGAAGAAGCTTTTCAACATGAAAATGGTCGAGAACGGTTCGGTGATAGAGCACCTGAACGAGTTCAACAGCGTGGCAAGCCAACTTGAGTCGGTTTCAATCGTCTTTGAAGACAAGATTCGAGCCCTATTGTTCGTATGTTCATTGCCAGAGAGTTGGGAGAACCTGGTGATGGCGGTTAGCAACTCTATCTCGAGGATTCTCATATTTAATGATGTGGTAAGCTGCATATTAAACGATGAGATGCGGAGAAAGGCCGTGGGTGGGAGTTCTGGAACATATGCATTTTCGGTGGAGAATCACGGCAGAACAATGGAGAGGGGAAAGTGGAAAAAGGGCAAGTCTAAAGCCCGAGGTAAATCTCAAGGAAATATCTAAGGAAAAAGGGTCTATTGGAATTGCCGAAAGAAGGACCACAGAAAAAGTGAATGCAAGCTTCCAAAGAAAGGCTCAGATGAGAAGACGGATGAAAAAGAAGCGAATGCGGTGTCTCCACAAGAACAAGGGGAACAAGGTCTTTATCTATCGGCAAGCGAAAATATAAAGGCGGATACTTGGTTCCTAGATTCAGGGTCTTCTTTTCATTGCACTTCAGGCAGACATCACTTTAGCGAGTATGTTCAGAAGGACCTTGGACATGTGACGGTGGGAAACGATCAATCGTGTAAGATCGTTGGAAAGGGGACGATCATCTTGCAACCGTTAGGAGGTGGTCAAATCAAATTGAAGAATGCTCGTCATATTTCGGATTTGAAGAAAAACTTGATTTCCATAAGTCAGCTAGACAACGAAGGGTTTACTATAACGTTTGGGAATTCTCAATGGAAGATTTCCAAAGGGTCGTTGGTGGTCGCAAGGGACAAGTTGAGCGGTTCGTTGTATTCATTCAGTGGGAGCAGCGGTGGCTCGGTTGCATTGACGGCAAGTTCGGAGAAAGATTTGGAGACTTCGTTGTGGCATAAAAGATTGGGGCACCTCAGCGAGAAAAACATGAAAATTCTTCAAGCTAAGGGGTTCTTTCGGGGCTGAATAAGGTGGTGTTGGGGCTTTGCGAGAGTTGTGTTTGTGGGAAGCAAAGCGCACTCAGATTTCAAATTGGAGGCGTAGCGAAAAAGACCAAGAAACTGGAGATGGTGCATACGGACGCGTGGGGTCCGGGATCGGTGGAGTCTTATGGAGGAAATCGGTACTTCGTGACGTTCATTGATGATACAGGTCGGAAGACATAGGTGTACGTGATGAAGAAAAAGTCCGATGTGTTTGGCATCTTCAAACACAGGATTGCGCAGGTGGAGAATCAAATGGGGATGAAGGTTAAACGCCTAAAATCCGATAATGGCGGGGAATACTGCACCCAAGAGTTCAAGGAGTTTTGCTCGCAAAAGGGTATTCGTTGGTTGAAAACGGTACCGGAGACGCCACAACAAAATGGCATCGCTGAAAGGATGAACATGATGATCCTAGAGCGAGTATGAAGCATGACCTTGGATGCGAATGCGCCAAAATTCTTATGGGCAGCAGCGGTCGATACTGCTATGTATCTAATCAACAGAAGCCCGGCGAGTGCGCTTGAAGGAGGCATTCCAGAAGAAATTTGGTCGGGTAAACCAGTCAACTATTCGCACCTTAAAGTGTTTAGCTGTATTGCATATTTTTTTGATTGATAAGGCGGAAAGGAGTAAGCTTGACTCCAAATCTAAGAAGTGTGCTTTCATCGGGTATGGGGGAGACGAGTTCGGATATCGGCTGTGGGATTATACAAGTAACAAAGTAATACGAAACCGGAACGTTGTCTTTGATGAGCAATACTTATATAGAGAAGAAAAGAAAGCCAAAGACGGTGTTGTATATGAGTTTGTGGAGTTAGACGGAACTCAAGAGAACAATCAAGTGCCTACAAGTGGGGATCAAAACGTGATGAAAGCTGCAGTGCAGGATCAGGCTCAAGAACATGATGGTGACCATGTTCAGCAACCAGATGTACCCGTTCTGAGGAGATCTACAAGAGAAAGGAGGTTACTTGAAAGACTTGTGACCGACTTCATTTTGTACACAGATTCGGGGGAGCCTGGATCCCTTGAAGAGGCGATACAAGATGGTGCTAGCAAGCAGTGGGAGCGAGCTATGGACGAGGAGATGGATTCTTTGAAGAAGAACCGTACGTGGGACCTAGTGAAGTTGTCAAAGGGTCGAAAAGCGTTGCTGAATAGGTGGGTGTACCGGATAAAAGATGGGGTCGATGGTGTGAAGCGGTACAAGGCTCGCTTGGTAGTCAAGGGATATACGCAATGAAAGTCTATCTTAGCACCACCATGAGATTCTAGTGACATCAAGCATGCCGAATTTTAATTTTCCGGTACTGCGTTAGACTTAACCAAGATCGTAACTAGAATTTTAGGGTTTAAACATATGATGATATGTAAACTATAAGAAGGAAGATAGCTATACCCCCGTAGATCGAGTCCTTCACTTCATAGGCTCCGTGTAGTAGTCCATGCGACTCCACTAGGTTCTACTTGAGGGTTTGGACGAGCTTCCTCTGATGACCTTCATGCCGAAGATAATCCACGCGAAGCCCGCCAGCTCAAGCTACCTCTTCACTAATCTCCTATTAGTGAAGGAAACACGCCACACCAAAGTGCTAATTTGGTGTAGGATGGTGAAGTAGAGGATTTGGTTTGCTCACTTATTTGTGTTCAAGCTTCATGGTTCACATCACATCTGAAGGTTAAAACTTGAACTATGATAAAGAGAAAGAAGAAAATGAGAGCAACCCAAGCAAAAATGGCTAAGTGTTGGAATGAGATGAATGAATGGCAACCCTTTGACCCTCACTCATTCAAGCATGGAAAAATTGCAATATAAAATTGCAGCCATGCTTGAATAGCGAGTCAAGATGAATAAACTAAAGAAAAAAAGCCATGCCTCACCATGCTCCCATTTTTCACCTTAATTTCCATTTTTCTCAAAAATAGAAAATACACCATGCTTCATATATATATATATATATTATGAAGAATAATTAGTGAGCAAATGATATTAGTTAAGATATAATTATATCACATATAATATATATCACATTATTAAATTAACAATTGATTTAATAATCCAGTTATATCACATATAACCGACTAATATCATTTATTTGTGTATCACATTATCAAATCAACACTTGATTCGATAATCCGGTTATATCACATATAACCTGACCGATATCAGATAACTGTCTGATTATAATACGGTATCACATACACGTATTTAATCAGGCCCACACACATATCACATATGTGTCCTACTTCGTTTCGCTTGAACCAGGAAACTTCTGTGTGGGGCTCTAAAAACTCGTCATGTCACGCCCTGCTTCCCGGTATGCGGCGAAGGGGACACGACTGGCCGCTACGTATTTACTCTGAAGTAAACACGCTAAGCGTACCTAAGCAATATAAGTAAAATGCACAAGAGACAGTGACAATAGATATAATTAAACAACAACTTTATTTATTAACATTCTTTTTACAATACATCTGAAAAGTAAATATATGGAATGGAAAGCAATGTCTAAACAGTGGCATAACAGAAATAAAAATACTGAAATGAAATGTACAAGTATCTAGAGCTCCGGGTCGAAGGCTAGCTGATCCAAGTCCTCGCTGGTAGGCTCGATCTCCTGAAGGTCCAAATCACCTGACGACATTCCAAAGAAGAAGAAAGAGAATGTCGTTAGCGAACAAATCGCTCGGTAAGTCCCGTAAATAGACAAGAATGGAATAGACAGAATAAAGAGTATATTATTATAATTTTGTATTTAATATTAACGTTGTTGTTTGTAGCTTGGTTCAAAAAAATGCCAGTATATACGAGAGGAGTCCCACTATTCCGGAGACTAAGGTATACGGAGCACAAGGAACCGTTCAGCCACGGTACAACAACAATTGAATTCAGGTTATGTGTATTATGGTTACAGTCTCGTGCCACTTCTAACACCTTCCGTACCAATTTACCCCTTATAAAACACACGATGTCTTGATTGTATTGTTTGTATTGTATATTATATATATATGGATGACTTGCCGAAACCATGATATCAGTAAATGGATGTAACTGGAGAATCATGTAGATGGATGTATATCCATGGTTCAGTTCAGTCAATATAGATTGATTAGATTGAATAGACGGATTCATAGATCTATGTTGTATTGATGTTTGATACTTGAATCATATTCAAGTTAGATTGATTTTATTGAGACTCAGTTTGAGTCAGACAAAAAGAAATTGAATCCTAAATTAGGTTTTGGTGTTATCGGGAACTGCTGCACATGGACGGCAGGATTTGTGTCATTTTCAAAGACAATTACCGTGTTGATAATACCGTTTGTTAAGTTGTCTACATTAAATAAGCAAGCACCCATATCTCCGGCTCCCTGAGGCTCAAGAGACTGGTCCCGCTTAAACCTATGTTTACTAAGGTCCTTATTGTAATTTAGTATAACTTGAGGGGAGTTTATGTAAAAATAATTTTGTATAATTTTCAAAATACACCTCAAGTATTTTATTATCGTCTTTAGAGTTTCCATTGATATATATTTTATCAATGTGACATTTCTAGTGAATAAAACCTAATTTCATATTATATGGTATATTTTTGTAATATTGGAATTGTATGGTATTTTCTTGTAAATGAGATGTTTTTCTTGAATTCTGGAAATGTGGAATATTATAAATATTAAAAATAGATATTTTAATATTAATTACATATATATTTATTTATTAAAAATATAAGTTTTATTTATAATAGAAATCATATTTTCTAAAGAAAATTGTATTTTAAATCTTTCGAGATCGTATGCTCCTTGCGGAGGTCTGCATCTCACTCTACTAAGCCCAAGGATGTGCGATAATCCACACCATCCCGAACGGGTTCCCCAAAATGGGTTGTAGAGGCGCAATTGCAAAGATTTGGTTAAATACACATCTTGTAAAAAAATGTTTTATTTTTATAAGTCGGAGGTAGTTATGTGTAAAGTCGTATTTTCCCAAATCTTTGTTCCCAAATTTCATCGTGCTATGTTACATATGAGTGTTGTAAGGAGGTAGGTCATTATCTCGTGAGTTTTCTAAAACTAGCATGGTTTAAAGGTATAAACATGTCGATATGAAACATAAAGGTATTTTAATGTAAAAATGGAATAAAACTTGCTACGATTATTATTTTGATGTCAAACTTGTTCTATTATCTTCGTTAATGATTACTAAACAATATATCAAAATTTGTAGGTTTGTTATTAAGAAAATGTTGTATTTTTTAAAAGAAAAGATAATCGGAAGCCGGATAACTCCGCTTCCGACACATTTTAAGAGTTAAGAATTTGAGAATAGTGAAAGAGAGAGAAAAGGGGGACTTACCGGATTAGGGTCAAGAGAGGAGGAAGAGGAAGATTGGGGACCGGTGCTTCGTTTCGTCGCCGGAAACTCATCGGATTGTTGTCGGAAGTTCGTCGGAGTTTCGCCCTTTGCTAACTCCACTTGGACACAAAAAGTCTTGGGAATTTTCTCAAGAGTTTGGGCAGGGATTTGGAAGTGAGGAGGGGTGATTTTAGGTGTGGTATTTATAGGAAAAATTAGGATTTAGGGTAATGAAAGGGTGTGATAAAAATTGTATTTAATTTTGCATTAAAAAAATTAAAAGGGGTATTTTAATTCTCTGTTTAATTGCAGAGAATTTAAATAGTGCAGGGGGAGTGGGGTAGTCCAAAGGGTGTAGGGGAAAGAAGAAAATTGGAGTTTCGACCGAGTCATACCGGCGGCGCCAGCCGAGTCGACCGAGTCGACCGAGTCGTCGGCCCGGGTTGGCCGAGTCGGGCCGCGTCTCCTTGCCACGTGTCCCCGACGCTTAGTCTACTGCAGTGGACTCGTTTTTTTATGTGTGACTCTTCAGTTTACGTGTTGTGCACGTGTAGACTCTTGGGCTTCTAAAAGATTAAAAGCATTTTAAATAAAAATAATGTGTGGCTGATGGGATTTGAACTCTGGTGCTTTGTAACAGCAGTGCAAAGTCTTACCAGTGAGCTACAAGCTCCTTCTTGCTGTTCAAAAGTGAATCAAATACTTATAGTACTCACAGGAAATGTAAATACCCCAATTATACATTAATTTTAAATCAATTTATGTACACAAGAATTGGAGTTGTTACACGTCAATACGCCAGCAGTAGGTGATGATCACACCAGTTACCTACAAGCCGTCAGCTGTACTAGCTGGACGTAACGGCTACCCGGGTTTTGAGCGATATGAAGATCAACAAGAAAGCTTGTCCATACTCTCCATGAAGCTTATCAGTAACACTACCATACAGTCCGGTCTCTTCGTCTGATATGCCGTATATCATGTCTAGGAGTGGTAAACGTCAGACCCCAGTAATGTGATAAGTCATGCCGATGTCTGGCCTATAACGGTTCAAGAAACTACCGATAACTCTTATCAGTAAATCTCAGCAGCAGCCCCGGCCAGGGACTTCCAGTTATAGCCAATCGAGCATAGCGCAACATCAACCCCCAATACCGGAAGAGAGGAAACCCCTCTTATCGCTCATTGCCTCCACATGACTCGGGACTGTATCCAAAATCCACATGTTTGCACGACTCCTCTTGAGCTTGGTAGGGAGGAAATCAAAATACAGCGGGAGCCACACAAGACTCTATAACGATCTCGGGTCTACAGACTAACATGTACCAGTGTCACCAGAGAACTTCTATCTGACGATAGGTATACTGCCAATTAGGAGTCCTCGGTAAGTTCGTTCGGTGTACCCATTCTCTAATGAGCACCTGTATACAATCTTTGATGTCACACACCAATGGTTGTGGGATCAACCTCCAAAGGACAAGAAACGTACACACTAGTCTACTCTAGAATATCGATGCCCTGTCTCGATATCCCCTCGACTAGGAACTGTTAAAGGATGTACTTTTGGACCACCCTGGTCCCACTAGTATGATCTCATCATAATCATGATAGTTAAGTACATATCCTAAAGGCTTTATTAACATGTGAGAGAAAGACGGTAAAGAATATCAGTCTACATATTAAGATAAAGATAACCAGATAGCATACCATCATGTCGAGCAAGAATGTCCTCTATATATATGTCCAAGTATCTACTATATCAACAATAATGGCCTCTAGGACATACATATTCCTAACACGCAAAAGTAAGGAATTGACTATCAAGAGATATTTTCTCCTGTGGTGAAAATGACATCAATTCGGGTGATCCTTAATATTGTGGCGGTGGGGGATCTGCACTTGGAGCAGCTTGATACGAAGATTGTGTTCCTTCATGGAGATTTGGTAGAGGTGATCTATATGATGCAGCCATCGGGATACGAGTTGAAGGGGAAAGAAACTATGGTGTGTATACTGCGAAAGAGCTTGTACGGTCTCAAGTAAGCTCCAAGGCAGTGGTATCTCAAATTCGATTAGTTCATGTTAGAGACGGGATTTGTACGCACTGAGTCAGATCACTGTCTATGTTCAGATTTTTTAGGATGGAGACTGCATCATTCTATCACTCTATGTATATGACATGTAATACCCAGTTCCTTTAACGTAATTTTCGTATTTTAAAATAAATATTTTCTATATTGTTCCCAATTAAAATATTTCTAATTTCTATTTTTCTTTTCCTAACACTACCCAAACCCACACCCCAACTCTCCTTTTTATTTTTCCTTCTCCCCGAGTAGGCCCGGCCCATGAACCCGTTCCTTTCCCCGACCCGACCTGAACCCGAACTCACACCCCCCACTTCTTCCTCCTCCCCCTTCTCGTTCTCTTTCCCGCGTAAATCGCCAACTTCTCCATCTCCTTCGCGCCCCTCCCTCGCAACTTCCTCCGCTCGACATGCTACCCTTCCACGACCTCCGCAGCGCCCCCCTCTCACCAACTTCTACATCTCCTTCGTGCCCACCGATGCGACCTCGTCCTTGTCCCAACTTCCCCCGTGTCGAGCTCCCCCTCACGCTCCTCAAGACCCGCGCCCACTTCCCCTCTCTCGCGTTTCACCGAGCCGTCGCCCTCGTCGTTCCTCCTTCCTCACCAACGACCCCCCACACCAACAAACCCCCCGATCTCATCGCCCGCTCCCTCCCACTCTCTACACTCCCTCTCTTCATCACTCTCGTCCCCTCTCTCTCTCTCGTCGACCTTACCCTCATCCACGCTTCCTCGCAATCGCCACTTTGCACCACCGGAGCCTCCATCGCTGCCCCCATCGCGCTCTCAACCCCCACCTCCTCTCTTTCCTGCACATAACCCAACACTGCACCCCGCCGGAGCTCGTCGCCGTCGAACTCCTCACCCCGTCGCCTGCACCCTCGATCACCTTCCTCTCCCTCCTCCACCTTCCCTTCATCTCCGACGAAGAACCCTCGTCTCCTACAAATACAAGAAACCCTGCCGGCAGCCCACGCCTGCAGTCCACCTCGTCGGCACCTCCGTCGACCTCACGCCGTCGTCACATCGTCTACCTCTTCCTCAACCTCCTCACTCATCCCTTCCTCTCTCCTCGAACGCTACGACCCTCTCCCCTGCGACCGCGTGAACCCATCGCTGCACTCTTCATCGCCGAGCTTCCCACCTCGTCGGAGCCCTCACCGCACCGGAGCCGACCACCACCAGCACCCACTTCTGGCCGCCTCCTTCCTGCAGCCGAGCCCCTGCACCCACTGCCTCCGGGCGCCGCCCGAGCTCGTTGCCGTCGCCGCTACCTGTGCTGGGTCGTGCGCGTAGTCGTGCCTCCGCTGTGTTTGTGTCACCGATTGTCGTCCTCAGGCAAGTTTTGGAACTTGCTTATCATGCTAAAAATATTTATATATGCATTGTTGGAGTTCTTAATTTAATACCTAACTCAAGCAAGAAAAAGAATTCTTCCTTGATAACCGGAAATGCCAAAATCTAACAGAATACAATCGCGGGATAATAATTATACCTAAACATGATTGCATCAAAACCATCGTAGTTGAGTCTCGGATGATTAAGTTACAAATGCAAGTGATTTCTCACTGGCTACTATGCTAACTATGTATAACCAAAATTTATATGTCAACGTCATAATTTTATTGACGAAATTTAATACATATAACGTATCATATTGGATTGTACTGAACCGAACCCAAATTCGTGTCTAATATCCTGTAGCAATGTTGTATAAAATTTATAGGATTTTAATCTTGTTTAATCAGTGATTAACATATGCATTTCGATCGTAACCTAGATGTTCGACATGAAACCCTAAACGAAAACCATATTTGGAATGACGGGATTTATGACCAATAAGTCCCTTTACTGATAACGAATATCACGTAGAAATTTGGGTTGAACATACTGACGTTTACAATATGAATTGACATCCCCGATAACCGACTCGAAATCTGGAATTTACTGCATACGCCACCATATTAAATTCCTAGTAAAACGTACATAAATCGTATCGTGACATGCTTAGGCCTGATACGAAGCAGACTAGATAATCTATAAACCTCTGATGATTCTTACTGAATATTGTTTTGTTATGATGTTGAAAACTGAGGCGATTGGCGGCCCTGAACTGCAGTCCGGGGCAGCGTTCGTTTTGAATACCTGGCCTTGGGAACACCTGTACACCCCTTCATTAAACTGAAAATGCGCGGAACCCCATATGATTATGTAGATAGTTTAGTTAGCTAACCCATGGATCTGGTCCCGTGTCGTTTCACCATCGTTTGATATTTAATTCGTATTTTAGAATACCGTGGTGTTCTGCAGTTTCTGCAATGACCTCTCTTACACCAGCACCTTGAACATAACCTAACTTCTAATACAGGAATCCTATCGATAATCTGTTTGATGTGTTGGAAGAATAACATAGAAATCTACAATTAGTTTAACTTTAGCGTCGAACTGGGAGTAAAGCGTGTTACAAAACGGACTTCCAGTTCTGAAACTGGATTTCCAGCAGTGAACACTTAAATTGAAATGGACATATCTAGCGAACCTGAAACCCGATTGACGCGAAACTAATTTTGATGGATAGATAATTAAACATACTGCTTACCCCCTTTACATTGTTTCGCTTAATTCTGTATGTATGATTTATAGTAAATTATGCAGGTGGTAGGACACTGGCTGAAGATATTTTATTCATATCATAATTATTGCATTCTCATCATATCATGTAGACGTCATATACATTGGTAATCTAGTGATCGTGTATATTACCCAGTGGTAGATATTAGTGTTTGGATTGTAGCAAGTACGTTAATGTTAAAGCGTGAATGAATAAGTGAAGTGACACGTACTTGTACACAATCAGCGGAACCAGTAAATTTATTACACTGTCGACGTCTATGGGACATATATAAGTGTAACTATAACTGAAATGGGACGGTTATGGAGCACTTATATTAGTGTCATAGGTAAGGCGTCAAACACTGTCCATTTATCTTGGGTACCAGTCGAGACATGCTTGATAAAGATCCTGTCTCCAGTTCTTGCGTAGACATGTCATGGACCGACTAGTATTTGGATTCATGGTTGGTATTTGATGTAGACTACGGGGTGTGGGGTAGTTTGAGTGTGAGTTCAATAGAATCTCGGGAGTCCCACTGCTGTCATATACAGTGATTCTGGGAGTCATATGGGGGATATTACTGATTATTAGCGAGCGTTTTGGACCCGTGTTCCCTTGCCCCTGGGGCTCTACCCTTGGGTTGGGGATACTCCTACGTGGTTGACTCTCACACTTAGACTGACGATAGGTTTAACGACCTAGACAGTGAGACTTAGAGACCGATAGAATTAGTGACATTGACATGCATTGCTTACTGATTTGATACACTTACTTTACTGCTTACCTGTACCGATTATTTCATGTGCGTCATCATTCTATATTTACTGTTTCATGTTCATCATCATTGCATGTGTTTACTTTTACATTTATATATATTGCTATTGTGTCCCTCTGACGACTTGAGTATGCATGCTCAGAGCGAGAAGTGGACTTAGCTCGGATCAGCACCTGTCGTACCTTGAGGATATTGCGGACATCTAGATCAGCGACGTCAGCGCTATCTTTCCTTCGACTCCATCTGGTTAGTTTTATATTTGTTTGATTTAGTGACTGCATTTCTCATTACCTGTGCATTGATTACTGATTACCACGTAAAGCTAGAAGCCGAAGTGTGACTACGGCAGGATGTTTTCTCGACCGTATAGCATGGCTGGCCTTGTCAACCCCTCGTATTCCGTATTTTGGGAAGCGGGGCGTGACATGGTTTTGTTGGTATCAGAGCCAGGTTGGTTTGGATTGAGATTGCAGTTGCCGACTAGAGCTTGACAATTTAAGCCACCCTTTCAGTTTAGATTGTAAACTTGTTATCTTTAACTCTGATTCATATAGTGTGTTCTGCTATATATTTTGATCTATCCGCTAGGATTTTGGATGACTTAGTAGGGTTATGTGATTGTAATTATGAACTGCAGCATAGTTACAATACTGTACTCTGTTTGAGTGACTTGGAGTTCTACACTTGATTCCCGCTCGATTGAGTTTCACTCACCACCTATACTTGCTTCGTTTTATATCTTATTCTGGTTCTTATATCTTGTACCTTATGTCGTCCAAAAATTATTTTTTCAAGACCATGTCTTCCAATGACTCTTCTTCTATCTCCACTCCCCAGAGTCAGACCGTCGAGATTTTGAGTGTACTGCAAGGCTTGAAGGAAGCCCAGGAGCGAAAAAACGACCTCTTATCTGAAGGATTAAGAAGGCAAATGGCTCAGGCGCCAGCGGAAGCCTCCAATCGTAAGGGAATCCCTGATAAGCAAAGAAGAGACGTGAAGATGAAGCGCCCATTTGTTCCTCGGCAACGGAAGTAGCGGAGAATCCAACGTTGTAGTTATTGCGGGAGACCAGGACACCTTCAGAGAAACTGTCGCAGGGTTAAAGGGCAATGCCTGATTTGTGGATCCAACGAGCATCTTATCAATGGTTGCCCTCGAAGGAAAGATCTACAAGGAGGAGATTCGTCAACACCTTCCACATCTACTTGAGTGACTTGGTTGTTTTGTAGTTCGAGTTTGAGAATGATATGGACCCAGCACAAGATTCGGACTTGTCTTACGAGATTGCAGAGATAGATATCGACCCAGAGTTATCACATTTTCTGCTTTCAATAAAAATATTGTCACTCTTTAGTAAATGTTTCCTTTCGTTTAAAATCTTGTATTGGTTGAACTTCTTAATTTGAATGCAATAAAATTGTAAGTTGTGATTTATGTATCGTCCCCTGCCACTCATTTTCCTTATACTGCTTATTGCATCATTATTCAGAATTTTGATTTTCAGTCCTTACCTGCCGTATATTTTCCATATGCTCCACATCTTTGGTTATTTTCCTTGTGTGTTCCACTATCTGATCATGACTCTCTCTTTTCAGGCCATGGCCAATCCTGGAGCAGCGCCGCCTATCAATGAGGACACTCGGTCCTGCGTTTCCTTAGACTGCATGCTGGTGAGTTCAGATGACGAGGTCGACGGCCCACAGGTTATTTTCGGCAACAGCGATTCTGAGGACGAGAGAGTCGCAGCCCCAGAAGTCGACATGATCAGCGACTCTGTCGACGCAGAAGAGGATCCTGAAGAGGACCCGATGGAGGAAGATCCCAAGGAAGACCCGGTAGAAGAAAATCCAGAAAAGGAAGACCCTGAGGAGGATCCAGTGGAAGAGAATCTAGTGGAAGAAGATCCAAAAGAGGTGAATGTAACATTTCAGAAAATATAAAATATTATTTTTGGAATTTAATATTAAAATAATATATTTCCCGAAAACTGCCCGATTTGCGAAATTGAGATTTTCGAAAAAGGGTATAAATATATACCAATAATTATGAAATAATTGGAAATTAAAATGATTTATTCATTTAAAAATATATTTAAAGGATTTGGCATTTTAAAAATTTATTATATACAGTTTTGATAAAAACCCGATTAGTGCACTGCTAATCACGATTAGGCCAAATCCGTGTTTCTACAGTTTTCCATGGCTAGTGCACCATGTCATGTTACATTTGGTTATATGTTGTTGCATTTGTGTTTACTTGTGGGTATTATGTGATTTGGTTTTGAAATTTGAAAGAGAAAAGAAAAAGAAATGGCAAAAGGGTAATTTAGTGAAAAAGGCGAATGATTAGAAGAGAGAGAGAGAGTGTGAGAATAAGTGAGAGAGAGGGGGGCTACTGCCATAGTGTTGACCCCATCATTTTCCTTCTCCTTCTTTATCTTCCTCCAACCCCACTTCCCTCCACTTCAAATCCTAGATCCATCTCTAAATAATCCCCAAAACCTTATACTCCCTTCACAAAAATTAATCCCCATCTCTTTCTCTACACATTGAACCAATCAAAGTGGAATTTTGACGACATCGGAGAGATAGGGCTGTCTAGAGTGGCTTGAATGAGGTATAGTTTCTTCCATTTATCTAGTTTTAAGCTTCCTTCTATTCTAGTTTAGTTTAGAGATGGTTTGGTGGTGATTTGTGGAAATTGGAAAATCCTAGTAAGGGTTTGAGTAAAGTTGTGGATTGGTGATGTGTGGGTGGCTATTGAGGGGCTGTATAATACCTGAGAATGAGTATGGAAAACCAAAATACGGATTTGGGATTTGAGTTCATGTCGGTTTTGTAGAAATAAAAGGTGTGCAGGGAAATCTGGAGCAACCCAGGGGATTTTTGAGCGTAGCAAACAATACCAGGGACCTAGATACACCACCAGAAGACCACCACGACAAGACGAAGCCCATGGGAGCATAGGGGGCCGAGGAGGCCGGATTTAGGGCCTATGTGGCCGGCCACTTGGTTGGCTGGAGTGTCGGGGTTGGTCCAGTAGCTCAAATACACAATATACATCACCCTAGACTTGTTTGCTTGACTTGATTTGACCTGAGTCAAAATCTGGGAGCTTTTTAGTGTGATTTTGGCTATATTTTCCGTATTTTGAAATGCTAATTCTTGTTATTTGGATTTGTATTTGGTTGTGGATGTTCGTACATCAACAACAAGGGTTGTTTGGTTGATTTGGTACGCGTATGCTATAGGTTCTAACCTACGAGCAAGGCGCGTGCCATATTGGATTTTAGAACTTGATTTTAATAGCATTGCGATATGTGTTGTTATTGTAGGTACCTTTGCGTGGATTCCGATGCAACGGAGCGTGGCGTCAACGACTTCAGCAAGCGAAGAGCAAGGTGAGTGGATCTATATCCACGGGGGAAGTCAGGTGGATGGCGTATAGCACTCCCGCAAAGTTTTGATGGAAACTGATTTATAGAATATGGTTAAGGAAACCTAGATTTGGAAACTAGGGTTAGAGTTAAATGATAGTTAGTGAAGCCATATTAGAAACTAAGGATAGTTAGAAATGATATAATACGGCTAATATATGATGACGGGGTTTGAGGATGATATTTGACGATATTGCCGTTTAGGATACTATAGGACTAGATAGTCAACGTAGATGTGTCATCCGAACCATACATATTTCTAAACTGGAGAGTTGTATGCATCTTTTAAACAGATATCTTGAGGGACGTTACGGAATTTCAAATGATATCTTTTCCTTAAAAACACCGTAACCCCTATTTTCAAAATTACGACTCGCTCTTTAAAAATCTGATTGTATGGTTCGGGTGTGTATGTTAGATTAGATACTTATACTTCTAGTAGAGATAGAATGTTTATGTAAACTCGACTTGATGTGAGATATAAATGCGATGAAAGAATATAAGACGTGATATGATGATTTGGTGATATGTTGGTATACGGATGCGAGTCGATTGAGATGATTTATACCCTGCCGGTCCCCTGATATGAGATTATTGCGGATGTGACCTGGAACATAGGTATATAAAGATACTTATATGTATGTGAATCGTGAGTGTTAGCCGTACGTGACGTTAGGTCCGTACCCTCCTCGTCTTATAGGTTGATAGGATCCCTGATAGCTTAATGCCGTCGTACGATGATTTTCCGTACGTGATGAGTTTGACTTGAGGTTTGATCCATACTCTTGACTAGAGGATGCCGTACGATGGATTATACCGTACGTGATGCTGTGAGGCTAGATGCCGACTGATAAATTCACCGACTCAGACATATGATAGTTACGTATACCTTATAGCTTTTAGCTGATGATTTAGCTTATGCTGCATTCATGATATTATCATTGCATTGCATGTACCTGTGTTAGTACACTTACACCATTATCGATGATGCGTATGTTACACGTACACAGATTTTCCGGCTCACACACTTCATCACCGATAATTACCATGTCATTACATAGTAGGATTGCTGCATCATGATATGACTCCTTGTATACTATACATGCGTATATACCACTTGTACATCCATACTTGCGTACATACATATTGTACACTCATACTTGCGTATATACCACTTGTGCATCCATACTTACATACATACTTATTGCACATACATAGATGATGCTGACTTTGGTTTTGGAGAATTAGGAACCGCATGATATATTTTAAAACTGAAATCATTTAAAAGAGCGGTTTTCCCTTAATATGTTATATCACTGTTCCATGTTGCATGATATTTGGATATGCTTACAATTCTGTTATATATCGCATACATCATGTTTTATGATTACACGCATTGAGATATGCTGTTTTCATGAGATTTCTGGATTTGAGAACCGTGGCTATTTTAAAAGAAAGCATGTACTGTTTTAAAAACACGGTTTCTCTTGATATGATATTTCAGTGCATCCACCATGCGTTTTCTCGGTTCTGAGACGTGTGACATATGAAACCCGATTTCTAGGAGTGGACGAGGCCGATTGCGGGTACATGGTGGACCCGGTATGGTATCCCGGGGCGAGAACGGATCTGCTGTGCAGTAGACGGTGAGCCTGGCAGAGGAACCACTACCTACCGGTGATAGTATTTGGGTTCGGCGGATATCCGGAGGATACCGACCGGAGTCGAGAGATGGTGTGGGCCGATCCGGACCGATGGAGCCCGTGGGCCGATCCGGACCGACGGAGCCCGAGATATGAGGATTTACGTGTCGATGCTGGACACGGGTTTCATGATGTTTTCGGGTGTCAATGTTGGACACCCAGGTTCTATGATTTTGATGTGTCGCGAGGGACACCGTTGATTTATATCCTCATATTTTCATGCACACTCTTTTATGATATTTACGTGCATACAGATATTGATTATATGGGTGGACGAGATCCACATGCATACATACATTAATTATATGGTTGGACGAGATCCACATGCATACATACCTTGATTATATTGTTGGATTATATCCGCATACATATAGGTATTGACTACCTTGTTGGCACATATACAGACCCGGTCATCCTAGATATCATAGTATCACCTTTATGATATAGTTGACCTAGGAGTCGTTGTTTATTCGATTTCTATCTTTTGATATTTTTCTACTCACGAGTTGGCAACTCACCCCCGTTGTGCCACAGTTCTTGCAGGTTGACCGCTTGGATCAGTAGCGGCTTCGCTGGCATACAGTTGCATTCGGGTGTTTTGCATTGGTAGGTGGGACATTTGTATCGTACCCACTCTTGTATATATATTTCATATTGTATCTAGTAGACTCCATCAATCAAAATTAGTAAATTGTATAAGTAATGAGACTTAGTGAGATTGTGGTTGCGAGACTTAGAGCGAGGGGTTTTCCGCTACTTGTGGTTTTATGTCTTGCTTTTATTTATCTTTTGTGGTGAACTTCATCGTTGGGCATCGTATACTTATATATACTGTCTTGCGTGGTTGTTATCCGCCGTTTGGCGAAGAGCTAGCTCCCGCTTGGGGATGCCTTTATCATTATCTTGTATATGTGGTTTTGGATCAAAATATACAAAGGAGGTGTTGCCCAATCTTTTTTTTTAAAAAAGACGAAACATGTTTTCAAACTAGTAAATTTCATTTGCATTTTTATGTTCCTTTTCTATGCATTAAGAAAACTTGATTTCATTATACCTTTATTTCAAAACTTCACCTCCTTTATTTTCTTAAAAAGGTTTAGACTTCTGGGTTTCAGCTTACTTGAATTCCGTTACGCCTTTAGACGTTACGTGATTCAAGTGTTGGTCACGAGCTAATATTTCGGGTCGTGAAAGTGAATCATGTGGAAGCAGACCACGATGAAGAAGCTCCAGCCGAGGAAGAAGGACCAGGAGAAGAAAACCCCGTGGAGGAAGAACCCGAAAACGAGGCCCCAGCCGAGGAAGAGTCGGAGTATGAAACTTCGAGTGAGGAGGAATTCGAGGCGGAAGAACCTCCAGTGGCAATCCCTGCGAGGTGCTATGGAAATGGACGCCCCTATCTTAGCGCGAGAGCTTACCGTAACCTGTTGAACTTCCATAACCGCGACTGACGCGACTTATCTTTGTTTCTTCTGGCCAAATAAATCTATGTTTAGTTTATGGCCACTTTTATCTTTCGAGTATGCCTTGTTCGGAAATTTTTCTGGAAAAATAAATAATAATAAAAAAGTTTCTGAGTGCGCAAATCCTTGAGTATTGATCCGCATGATGCATTGACTGATTTCCCTCCCCAATAATTTCTTTCCTTTCTGAGATTTATTACTCTTCATCCTTGCAACTTGTAGTAACCTGACCCCACTCCCTTCAACGTTCTAATTAAAGTACAACATTCTGACCCTTTTAAATGGGCCATACTCCATTGTAATCCATACCCTGACTAGCCCCTTATACAATATTAGTGCTATTTCTTATTAGCATAATTACATTCAGTGACGTTGCTATTCGAAATTTAGTTTCGTTATTTTGTGTTTATCGAAAAAATTGCGTGTTATTAACTACTTCCGTTTTACTTATTCTGAATACTTTACTATTCTTCGAATTTTCAATAGCGCAAATATATGCCATCACCTACTATTTTGTTTTATTTTTTCTTATTTCGTCATATGGGTTTTTTCAAGTTATTTTAAATTGCTTGATCGATATTTTGCTAAAATATTTTTGGCCTA
Organism: Agapanthus africanus; assembly: GCA_030015575.1. NCBI lineage: Eukaryota > Viridiplantae > Streptophyta > Magnoliopsida > Asparagales > Amaryllidaceae > Agapanthus > Agapanthus africanus. The sequence goes on from JASDDO010000031.1 coordinate 572,152,142, forward strand.
TCAGCCAATACTTCACTATTGTTTATCAATGTTATTGTATCTTTCATTATAAATGTATATATTGTATATATATAGTTTGTTACTACGAATGGTTATGTCTTGTGTTTACTTATGCCTATTCTTTAGTTGCGCTACTTCTTATATATATATATAGACCTTTAACTTTCATCTAGTTGCTTTTATGCAAATCACTATAAAGTAATATTTGTTTTATTGCTTTGCGCATGACATTTTATGGCTTGTCGTGGTTTTAAATTTCGAGAACAAAATTTTATATAAGTGGGGTATAATGTAATACCCAGTTCCTTTAACGTAATTTTCGTATTTTTAAATAAATATTTTCTATATTGTTCCCAATTAAAATATTTCTAATTTCTATTTTTCTTTTCCTAACACTACCCAAGCCCACACCCCAACTCTCCTTTTTATTTTTCCTTCTCCCCGAGCAGGCCCGGCCCATGAACCCGTTCCCTTCCCTGACCCGACCCGAACCCGAACTCACACCCCCCACTTCTTCTTCCTCCCTTTCTCGTTCTCTTTCCCGTGCGAATCGCCAACTTCTCCATCTCCTTCGTGCCCCTCCCCCGCACGACTCGCCCCTCCCTCGCAACTTCCTCCGCTTGACCCGCTCCCCCTCCACGACCGCCGCAGCGCCTCCCCTCTCGCCAACTTCTCCATCTCCTTCGTGCCCACCGATGCGACCTCGTCCTCGTCCTAACTTCCCCCTTGTCGAGCTCCCCCTCGTGCTCCTCGAGACCCGCACCCACTTCCCCTCTCTCGCGTTTTCCTGAGCCGTCCCCTCGTCGTTCCTCCTTCCTCGCCAACGACCCCCCACGCCAACAAACCCCCAGATCTCATTGTTCGCTTCCTCCCTTTCTCTGCACTCCCTCTCTTCATCACTCTCGTCCGCTCTCTCTCTCTCTCTCGTCGACCTCACCCTCATCCACGCCTCCTCGCAATCGCCACTTTGCACCACCGGAGCCTCCATCGCTGCCCCTATCGCGCTCTCAACCCCCACCTCATCTCTTCCCTGCACATAACCCAACACTGCACCCTACCGGAGCTCGTCACCGTCGAACTCATCACCTCGTCGCCTGCACCCCCGATCACCTTCTTCTCCCTCCTCCACATTCCCTTCATCTCCGACGAAGAACCCTCGTCTCCTACAAACACAAGAAACCCCGTCGGCAGCCCACGCCTGCAGTCCACCTCGCCGTCACCCCCATCGACCTCACGCCGTCGTCACCTCGTCTTCCTCTTCCTCAACCTCCTCACTCATCCCTTCCTCTCTCCTCGACTGCTACGACCCTCTCCCATGCGACCGCGTGAACCCATCGCTGCACTCTTCATCGCTGAGCTTCCCACCTCATCGGAACCCTCACCGCACTGGAGACGACCACCACCAGCACCCACTTCTGGCCGCCTCCTTCCTGCAGCCGAGCCCCTGCACCCACTGCCTCCAGGCGCCGCCCGAGCTCGCTGCCGTTGCCGCTCCCTGTGCTGGGTCGTGCGCGTAGTCGTGCCTCCGCCGTGTTCGTGTCACCGATTGTCGTCCTCAGGCAAGTTTTGGAACTTGCTTATTATGCTAAAAATATTTATATATGCATTGTTGGAGTTCTTAATTTAATACCTAACTCAAGCAAGAAAAAGAATTCTTCCTTGACGACCGGAAATGCCAAAATCTAACAGAATACAATCGCAGTATAATAATTATACCTAAACATGATTGCATCAAAACCATCGTAGTTGAGTCTCGGATGATTAAGTTACAAACGCAAGTGATTTCTCACTGGCTACTATGCTAACTATGTATAACCATAATTTATATGTCAACGTCGTAATTTTATTGACGAAATTTAATACATATAACGTATCATATTGGATTGTACTGAACCGAACCCAAATTCGTGACTAATATCCCGTAGCAATGTTGTATAAAATTTATAGGATTTTAATCTTCTTTAATCAGTGATTAATATATGCATTTCGATCGTAACCTAGATGTTCGACACGAAACCCTAAACGAAAATCATATTTGAAATGATGGGATTTATGACCAATAATTCCCTTGACTGATAACGAATATCATGTAGAAATTTGGGTTGAAAATACTGACGTTTACAATACGAAATGACATCCCCGATAACCGACACGAAATCTGGAATTTACTGCATACACCGCCATATTAAATTCCTATTAAAACTTACATAAATCGTATCGTGACATGCTTGGGCCCAATACGAAGCAGACTAGATAATCTATAAACCCCTGATGATTCTTACTGAATATTATTTTGGTATGATGTTGAAAACTGAGGCGATTCGCGGCCCTGAACTGCAGTCCGGGGCAGCGTTCGTTTTGAATACCTGGCCTTGGGAACACCTGCACACCCCTTCATTAAACTGAAAATACGCAGAACCCTATATGATTATGTAGATAGTTTAGTTAGATAACCTATGGATCTGGTCCCATGTCATTTCACCATCGTTTGATATTTAATTCGTAGTTTAGAATACCGTGGTGTTCTGTAGTTTCTGCAGTGACCTCTCTTACACCAGCATCTTGAACATAACCTAACTTCTAATACAGGAATCCTATCGATAATCCATTTGATGCGTTGGAAGCATAACATAGAAATATACAATTAATTTAACTGTAGTGTCGCCTATTTTGCTCCCAACTGGGAGTAAAGCGTGTTACAAAACGGACTTCCAGTTCTGAAACTGGATTTCCAGCAATGAACACTTAAATTGAAATGGCCATATCTAGGGAACCTGAAACCCGATTGACGCGAAACTAATTTTGATGGATAGATAATTAAACATACTGCTTACCGCCTTTACATTATTTTTCTTAATTCTGCATGTATGATTTATAGTAAATTATGCAGGTGGTAGGACACTGGCTGAAGATATTTTATTCATATCATAATTATTGCATTCTCATCAAATCATGTAGACGTCATATACATTGGTAACCTAGTGATCGTGTATATTACCCAGTGGTAGATATTAGTGTTTGGATTGTGGCAAGTACGATAGTGTTAAAGCGTGAATGAATAAGTGAAGTGACACGTACTTGTACACAATCAGCGGAACCGGTAAATTTATTGCATTGTCGACATCTATGAGACATATATAAGTATAACTATAACTGAAATGGGACGGTTATGGAGTACTTATATTAGTGTCATAGGTAAGGCGTCAAACACTGTCCATTTATCTTGGGTACCAGTCGAGACATGCTTGATGGAGATCCTGTCTCCAGTTCTCGTATAGACATATCATGGACCGACTAGTATTTGGATTCATGGTTGGTATTTGATATAAACCATGGGGTGTGGGGTAGTTTGAGTGTGAGTTCAACGAAATCTCGGGAGTCCCACTGCCGGCATATACAGTGATTATTGGAGTCATATGGGGGATATTACTGATTATTAGCAAGCGTTTCGGGCCCGTGTTCCCTTGCCCGTGGGGCCCTACCCTTGGGTTGGGGATACTCCTGCATGGTTGACTCTCACACTTGGACTGACGATAGGTTTAGCGACCTAGACAGTGGGACTTAGAGACCGATAGGATTAGTGACATTGACATGCATTGCTTACTGATTTGATACACCTACTTTACTGCTTACATGTACCGATTATTTCATGTGCGTCATCATTCTATATTGACTGCGTCATGTTCAATATCATTGCACGTGTTTACTTTTGCATTTATATATATTGCTATTGTGTCGCTGTGACGACCTGAGTATGCATGCTCAGAGCGAGAAGTGGACTTAGCTCGGATCAGCACCTGTCGTACCTTGAGGATATTGTGGACATCTAGATCAGCGACGTCAGCGCTATCTTTCCTTTGACTCCATCTGGTTAGTTTTATATATGTTTGATTTAGTGACTGCATTTCTCATTACATGTGCATTGATTACTGATTACCACGTAAAGCTAGAAGCCGAAGTGTGACTACGGCAGGATGTTTCCTCGACCGTAGGAGCATGGCTGGCCTTGTCAACCCTTCGTATTCCGTATTTTGGGAAGTGGGGGTGACATGACATGTTGGTAGCGGGTCTGAACTTCGAAAAAATTCAAAGTCTGAAGAAGATGATGGCTGAAAAGTTTTTCATGAAAGATTTGGGAGCGATCGAACAAATTTTAAGCATGAAGATCGTTCGAGATAGGAAGCAGCGGAAGCTGTGGTTATCACAAAGGGACTATATCGAGAAGGTTTTAAAGCAGTTCAACATGGACAAGTCAAAACCGGTGAGTACGCCTTTAACAAAACATTTCAAACTCATGAAGAAGTTTTTCCCGACAACTCAAGAGCAGAAAGACGAGATAGCAAGAGTGCCTTATGTATCTATGGTGAGGAGTTTAATGTATGCGATGGTGCGTACGAGACCAGATATTGCACATGCAATGGGAGTTGTGAGCCGGTATATGCAAAACCCGGGGAAGGAGCATTAGAATGCGGTGTAGTGGATTTTGAGGTATCTTAGGGGTACGTATAGTCACTGCTTATGTTTCGGGGGCGACTCTCTAAAGGTTTAAGGTTACGTTGATGCGGACTATTCGGGTGATCGAGATAGTGAGAAGAGCACAACATGATACGTATTTACGGTTGGGGGATCAGCAGTGAGTTGGGTATCTCAACTGCAAAAAGTGGTAGCATTGTCAACTACGGAGGCTGAGTACGTGGCGATCACAGAAGTTAGCAAAGAGATGATACGGTTACAAGGGTTACTCGAAGTGTTGAGTAAGAAGCAAGACTTCAATACCTTGTGGAACGACAGCCAAAGTGCAATACATTTGGCAAAGAATGCAGTATATCATTCTCAGACGAAGCATATCAAGGTGCGGTACCACTTCATACGCATAGCGTTAGAAGATGATGAGTTGACACTGCAGAAAATCGCGGAAGAAAGGAATCTGGCGAATATGTTCACCAAGGTAGTAGACAGAGATAAATTGGATCTCTGTTGCAGGTTGGTGAATCTCTCCAGGAGAGAGCAGCAGTGGAATCGTGTGAAGTTTACTAGTGTTGAGAATCAAGCCGAAAAATACTCCAAGTGGGAGAATATCGAGATTGTAATGAATTTGCTACAAGGTGGAGTTTGTTGAAAGTGATGAAAATTAATCAAAAGTGAAGCCCACAAAATTAATACCAGCAGCAGCCGCATACAGAGTTCATGTTTTAAATTGCAAGCATGAAGATTTATCTCTAAGGCTTAGGCCTATCTATAAGACTAGTTAGGATTGAAGATAATGTATGCATGTGGCTTAATTAAATGTGGAGATATATCCACATGCTGCTACAATTCTTCCCCTAGGTGCTGCATGTTTCCTAGTTTGATTTTTAGATGGTGGCTGCCAACAATTGAAGTCTACGGCTACTTTTTTTGAAATATTAGTCCATGCATGACAAAAACAATGCAGGCGGCGGCCAACAATTATAATGCTTGAGCAGCCAAGTATTGAAAATTGTCTTAAGTGCTATAAAAGCAAATCAATTAAAATGGGGTTATAAATACATGCAGAGAAGTGAGTGAGGCATAGGATTATCACAAGTGGCAGAGGCCAAGAGAGATTTAGAAAGAGACAGAGAGATTTGTATAGAGAGATTTGAGAGAAATTTTCTAGGGCTGCTCTTGTTTACAAACTTGATTCAAGTATAGTAGACGTTTGCAGATTCCGCTCTGCCAGATACTAGCCATACGGTGGGTAAAGCTCGTTAACAAATCTATCTTGTTTGTGATTGATTACTTTCTTATTCCAGCATTTCAATTTATAGTATTTCGTCGTTTAATTGTGTGGTTGTGTTTTAGCGTGATTTGGGTTTTGTCACGGGCACTGTTCCGTGGATCGACTCTTCTCCCAACAATAGGCAGAGGTATTTTTTGACAAAATACTTTTTCAGAGGGTTTTTGTACAAGCACTTGGCAGGTTTTTTCTGTGGGTTTTGACAATTTACCCATTAATTTATGAGACTTTTCACACTCGACCTTTCCTCTTCCTCTTTGTGTTCAATTAATATGAGGACTTGACATCAATTGCTGCTGCAGCTTCATCCTTTGTTTGTGATGCACCTAACGCATTATTAGTGATGATGATGATGATGATATGGTTCAATCCAGCTCAGAATAGATACATGATGTTAAACCATGATATATTGATAGATCATGACCACTTTTAGACCCCTTATTTGTTTTTTGTTTTTGATGGAGGTCCTTTTCGGGTCTCCGTCAGATGTTGTCTTCCGTCGATCTTCCGGTGGATCTTGGAGGTGATCTTCTGTTGCGTGTGGGTCTCAATGGGTTTTGAGGAGATTGGTAGTTTTGAGGGGTCTGCACCGAGTACCTGCAAGGAAGTCCCGGGGTGGTTTGGTACCACCGAGGACCCTCCGACGATCAAGTTAGCACAAGATCCGGGAAGAGTAACGGCTAAGTGGGGTGAAAAAATCTTACTTGACCCCTCTGTGATGGGGGTTTATATTGTGGCGGCAGCACGCAGTAGCAGGCGCGAGAATCTCGTCGGCAGTTACGCTCCCGACGTCACGCCCGCGTAATAAGCAGATCGCCAGTTAATGGGGATCGTGATGGCGTGGAACGTGGGATGTTGCCGGCGGAGAGTCCGCGCATGGGGAGATTTGCGGAGCGGTGGTTACGCCTGTGAGTGGTGGAGTTGGTCGGTCGGAGGGATCGAGGAAGATGGCCTCGGCGGGAGAGCTCGGGAACGAGCGAGAGGGCCTAGGCATCTTGATCCTGTGGTAGCTCGGGACGAGCTGAGAGTCCGAAGAGGCCAATTTGCAGGGGGCTCTGAGGTGAGCCAGTTTGTGCTTGCAGGTCGGGTACAGGGGTGGCCTGGTCGGCCCCTGTGGGCCCTTTCTTATGAGTTCCGGGGCACGTCATCTGCCACGCGTCCTGATCTGGGAGAACGCCGACATAGAGCATCATCATTAGACCCCCACTTTTGTTCCGACCAGCTGACGGGTCGGGTCAAGAGTGGACTGCCGGGCCGCCCGGGGTGAGCTCCCTCCTAAGGTTTCGTCGGGACGTGTCCCCGGGCTGTCGGCTGTCTTTTCTGCCAGCGAATCAGGGCGAGATCTCTGCATTTAAAGAAGGTGCGCCGGTTCGTGCATCCTGTCACTGAAACGACGATCCACGTGTAAAGCGTCGGTTGGCCGACGTGACGTGTGCAGACCTACGGCGTCTGATGGGATGCAGCCCAGTATGGGAACGACAAGTGGAGCGATCGGAGCCGTTGGACGCGAGGAAGCGCTTTAGCGGGAGATGGAGGGCACCGTTGGATGAGGGCGATTGCGGTGATAAATAAGGGTGGGGCCCACTCCAGGGCCCCTACTCCTTCATATTTCCTCGCTCTAAGTCCTGGTTGCTCGGCGCTCGTCTTCTTTCTTCTGCTTTTGTTTCCTGAGGATCTCTCTTCTCCAGGTTAGATGTCTTCTTTCGTAGAATCTGTAGATGTCGCAGGAGTAGTATCTAGGGACCCTCTAGTTGAGCCTGGGTCTTCCCGAGAGTAGGGATCAGATCCTCTTCCCGGGATCGTGCGGTGGGGGCAGCCCCCAGGGAAGAGGCGGTAGACGCTTCCCCCAGCGCGTCGTGTTGGGTGAGGCATGAGGACGAGCTTGCCAATGATCGGGCTCGCTTCCACATCCCCTCACGTTATATGCTTCGTCTGGCCAAGGAGGGAGAGAGGGCAGACCAAGTACGGGGTAGGGAGATCACCCTGTACTTGGAAGATTTTTGGGGTGGGATGCACCTGCCCTTCTCTTTCGAGGTCGTCGAAGCGTTGAATTTCTTCGGGTTAGCCCTGTTTCCCCAATCAGAGCGAAGCTCTGTTCAAATTCCAAGATTTGAAATGAAGCGACGCTTCTGCTTTCCCCAATCAGAGCGAAGCTCTGTTTTGAATTTCAAAATTCAAAAATTGAAGTAACGCTTCAGATCCCGTGCGCTGCGCGCCGCGTGTCAAAAGCAGACATGCCAGCGCCAGGAGCGCTGCGCCCTAGGCAGCGCACCCCCAATCAGTGCAAATCTCTGTTTCAAAATTCAAAATTTAAAAGTTGAAGCAACGCTTCAGATCCAGCACTCTGCGCTGCGCGCCACATGTCAAACATGGGTGCGCTAGCGCAGTTGCGCTGCGCGCCACGTGTCAAACACGGGTGCGCTAGCGCAATTACGCTGCGCTCTGCGCTGCACGCCACATGTCGAACGTAGGTGCGCCAGCGCTGGAATTAAAAATTCCCCCACCGTCAGATCAAAAGATATAATACTAATAAATTATTAATTAATCAAAATTAAAATTCTGTTATGGAAAGATCCTTCAATCTTATTAAATCAAGAAGATTATCTTCTGTAAAACAGAAGCCTTAGGATGAAAGATCCAACGGTAGGAAATATTCCCAAATCAATCAGAGAAAGATCTCTTAAACTGATTTAACAAATCAATTGGCCATATATAAAGGCCCCAAGACTTCAAGTCTAGAAAAAAAAAGCTCTGCAAACTTGGAGAAAAACTCAAAGAGAATGAAAGGCAAGCCTTTAGAAGAAAGAAGATCATTTCTTCATCTTTAAGGTAAAGAATTAATTCTTGAACAACAGAGATGAAATCATCTCGTAAAAAGAAGAAACATCTTCTAAAAAGATCTTAGATCTATAAAAAGACCAAGGTCTTTGACTAAAAAGAAAAGATCAAAAGATCTAATCATAAAAATATAAAAAGAAGTATTTTACTTCATTCACAGATCTTTTGATCTATAAAAGCAGAGCCTTTTTATAAAAAACAAGAACTGTTGTTCTTGGATCTTGAAGCAAAGCCTCCTTTGAAGAACATAAATTTGTTCTTTGATCTTGATTGATGCGAAAATTTGTGTTTGTAGTGTAACCGTAATCAGAACGGTGTCGCGTGTAGCTAGACCGAGGTGAGTACGGGTCGTCCTCACGGAAATGTTGAATCTTTTATTCTTACTTTAGATGTGTTGAGAAAGAGAGGAGGGATAAAGAATTTTGAAGAATTGTTTCTAGATCTACGTTAAGCAAGAATGCAAAAATATAGATCTAGATTATTTTAAGGATGTAGTTAATATAATAAGGGGGCTTGTAGGGTTCGTTAGGATTTAGTAGTCATGGATGATTAATTAAAAGTTACCCTTTTTATCCTTTAATAGATTTAAAACTAGAACGACGGTGATGCGTATAGATTAGGGTTTCTGGAGGGAAAAGGAATCCCACTCTTAACCATTATCTCGACACGGAACTCCGTTCATATCTAGCCTTTACCAAAACAATCATTAATCTAATCTCTAATCGCGGTCGGAACTAACAAAGAATTGTTAGCGCGCCCGATTAGGATGTTAATGATTCTTTTGATAAAGTTCATAAACTTTATAGGAATTAAAAAGGGTTTAGGGATGTTCATCATCCATTAGCCTACCCTAATTCTACGAACCCTAACAAGCGAAGAATTACTCGCGCATGTTGGGAGAAAAAGAGATGGAGAGAAAATGCATAATTAAACTACGAAGAAATAGAATAGGAAAAAGAGCTACCTTTATTAATCAACAATATTCATTACACTTTGATCCCTTAGAAAATGATTACAAATACTAGTTTGCTTCTCGATCTCTTCCAAGGAGGTAGATGAACCGTTGATGATCAGCCTGGATGCGTGAGCCGTCTTGGACTTCGTGATCTCGTCGGTTTGATGATTTTTCCAAGAGGCTCTCGGTCCTTATTTATAGTCACAGAGCTAGAACCCTAGTTTCCTAATATGGAAACTAGTTGTTAGGATCCTAACCACCACAATCCCATATCTCAACTCTTCAAATCCGCGGCGGAACCGCGGCCATTGGATAGGTTTGGCCGCGGATCCGCCCCCTTTTGGTGAGATCATGGCCTCTAATTTTTGTAACTTCATATCTGTAACACTTGGTAATCTTTTGAGTATCTAAACTTTGAAAATCTTTTCTACATTTCTACCAGAATTAGTTTCTTGAATATCTTTGGTAGATTTGATTTGCCAACTTTGATTTCCTTGATTTCAACCCTGAAAATTCTGCACAATAACTCAACAAACAATATTAGTAGAGTTTGTTTTATTGAGATATTAACTTAACCATTAAGAATTGGTCAAAGGTATTAATAAGGTAAGCATATTTAAATGGGCCAAATGTTACATGAATATTATATGCTTACTTTTTCCTACAAAATGTTATTTATAATATATAAACACATGAGAATAGTATTTTTACAGATAAACCCTCATATGTATCATATATTATAATAAACACCTTTTATTATATAATAATAGTAGGAAAAATGTCATATTAAATGTGCAGTTTTATCAACTGAACAAATACCCCCAAACTTATCTTTGATCGTCCCGAGCAAACTAGTTTATTCAAGAGAATGAGAAAAAGAAAGGAGAAAGCTAAGCACACTTTCGTAGGCAACACGATTGCACTGAGCACGTGCAACAAGCCGTTAAACCTCTAGATGTCCCTAGTAGGAGGAGTGTTGTCTCCTGAGGGTTTTCAGCGGATTACACCCACAAAATCCTATAATAAAAGAGAGATGGTGAAATTTACATATAAAGATAAGAACCATAAAAGAAAGACTTTGAAAATAAGAGTTTCCAACTAATACTAGCTTTTCAGTTGTCATGAGCCCTATCTTAATAGTCATGAAAAGATATTAGAAATTACATCATCCCTCAATAAAACATCGTCTTATTCTTCATTCCTACCTTTCATCCAAACATTGATCATATAACCCTACGTGTGTGTAAAGAACATTCCTACACTCGGACAATTCAATTCAAGCTATCATACTCTTGTCCATCTACCTCAGTACTTTTTAATTTGATGAATATTTAGATTTGCTCACACATTTTCATGCGACCGTTAATACTTCTTGAGGTACTAACCGACCGATTACTTATGTGCTTGCTGATTAGGTGATAGTATTTTCCTCGTCTTGCACCACCTAAGGCTTAGCAGTGACTCCCAGACCAGTTGGTCTAAGGCACTAGGTGATGAAGCACCCTCGCTATATTTTTTTATTGCTGCCTTGGCGATAACAAAACCATTGTTCATTTTTCTTTTCACCATTTTTATATTTTCTTTATTTTTTTATTTCCTTCATACTTTGGCTTTTAGACAAGAGCATTTCAAGGTATTCTCTACTATCCCGAGTTTCAAGATGTGTGTAAGTGCGTGTAGTAAGGTATCAACGTTCAAATGTTTGGCCTTAAGAATAGGGAATATTTTTCAGACTTATTTTTATCCTCATATTAGCAATTTCCTTATCTAACTAACCCTTGGGACAACAGCTCATAACTACTTATTACTAGTTCGTTTAAGAAAACTTCTAATTTTCTTGGTTTTCTTAAACTATTCCTATCTTTTGGATATAATTTTTCACTTTCTATTCTTTTATTATCAAAGAAATTTTATTTTATTTTTATTTTTTTAAATTTTTTTTGAAAATGTTGTGCTTATGCAAAGTATGATGAAAATTGATGCGTAAATAGGCACAAACCTCCCCCAAACCTGTTTACAGCAGTGTCCTCACTGATGTCATCCATTAAGCTCAAAAACCTGTAGACTTGGGATAAAATTATTAATAGGGGCAAGAATATATGCAAGTGAAATCCTCCCCTAAACTTATTTTTGGTTCACAATTTTGTAAAAATCATTTTCTTTCAAGAGCCAAAATATACCCCCCCAAACTTGAGTTAAACAATGTTAATCTTTTAAAATCACACGAGGGGGGTAAGGTTATTGGTCAATGCCAAGGTTTGCAAAGACCGAAGGTCAACACCAACCATTCAAAAATTTTATCGATGAAACACCAAGGTTGGTGGAAGAACATGTCACATTTCGACGTGAAGAAGTGGGGAGGTGATAAGAGGTGTAATGGAAAAGGATTGCGTCTCAATTTGAAGATACGACACAGTGATAGTAATGATGGATTACTCACATTATCATGATTGTCCAAAAGAAAGGGTGGAGGTCCAATTTCTTCATCTTGGAGTTGATTCATCTCAACACCCGTGTCTTGTAAAAATGCGAGTTCGTCAGCAAAAATTTCCTCAAAACTTTCATTGATACCCCGAAAAATAATGTCATCAGAAGAAATGGGGTGATCGTCAGACTCTATAAAAAGTTCCTTATCAGCGTTAGATGTTGACCCGGACAACTCGGTGGAAGAGTCTGTGTCAAGCAACAACATATGAAAAGAGTCAGAATTATGAGGTTGATCATATTCGCTGCTGTCGACATCCATTAATTCGACAGAACACACATGAGCATATGGTTCGGAGGGTTCACTTCCCAACTTGTAAATGTTAAGCTCAATTGACTTCTTTCCAAAGGATAGGGTCATAGAGCCGTTTCTACAATTGATTACTGCGTTGGAAGTGGCCAAAAAGGGTCGACCGAGTATCACCGGGATTTGATTGCGTGGGTTTGCCACAGGTTGTGTATCAATAACGATAAAGTCCACAGGAAATATGAATTCCCCGACTTTAATTAACACATCCTCTAGCTCACCCCTAGGTTGGTTGATAGATCGATCGGCCATCTGGAGAGTACAATGGGCGGGTTTTAACTCTCCAATTCCTAACTGCTCATAAACAGAATACGGAAGCAAGTTAACACTAGCACCTAAATCGAGTAGAGCACGATTGATATTTTTACCCCCAATAGAAATTGAAATTGTAGGACTTCCGGGGTCCTTTCGTTTCTTGGGTAGTTGTTGTGTAAAAGCTGTGCTCACATTACTCACAAGGAAAACTTTTTTAGGTACTTGAACTTTTCTCTTCCTAGTGCACAAGTCCTTTAGGATTTTCGCATATGACGGAACTTGTTGAATAGCATCTAGGAGAGAAATGTTTATGTTAACTTGCTTAAAAATTTCCACAATCTTCTCCATTTGTGGACTTGGTCTGTTGCCCCTTAACCTGTTTGGATAAGGTGCTTGATCAATAAGTTTTGGGCCCAACGTTTGTAGAGAAGACTGTGGGGACGGATTCGATCCCAAAATTAGAGTGGGAATCGACTTAGATAAATTCGGCGAAATGTTCGAGCCTTGGGGAAAACGGAGAATAGGCTCGGGTGAAGATGGGAGATTAGACGAATTAGGGGAAGAAGAAGAAGCCGGGGTATCATTGGTGTCACTATCATCGCATTGCTCACCCACTCGGTTATTCAGCACTTTTCCCGATCTCAACGTGGTAACAGCACTCACATTATAACTTTGTGAGTGGCCAGGATTAGGTATGGGTTGAGATGGGAGTTTCCCTTTCTCTCTCGCACTCATTGCGGCGTTTAACTGTGCGATTTGGTTTTCTATTGATTTAATACTCTCACCATGGGAGGCGGAGTTTTTCGTTATGGTATCAATAGAAGACTTCATCTCAGCCGACAATTGCATGGATTGTTTTATGAACATATCCAAAGTTTGTGCAAGTGAGTTGTCAGTACCGGCCACTTGTGGTGTAGAAATATTGGCCGGATTTTGGAAATTCTGTGAATGAAAGGGGGGCTGATTCTGTGGTTGTGGTTGCTGTGGAGGAGGTCTTTGATAATTGCTTTGTTGGTTTTGATTCCAAGCAAAGTTAGGATGATTCCTCCATCCTTGATTGTACGTGGAAGAATAAGGGTCGTTTCTAGGTCGCTGCTGAAAAGCAGCATTAGTTTGCTCGTGACCTTGAAATGATGCATTCATATGACATTCTTCCGTTAAGTGTGAAGGATCCGAACAGCAACCACAGACGGCCTTAGGAAGCGTGACCTGATTTAGGGAGAATGATGAGAATCTGTTCTCAATAGCGTCGAGTTTCATCTGTATCTGCCATTTCGGCTTTTACTGCGATAGAAACATCGAGCTGGTGAACACCTTCCCTAGATGAAGGTGGTCTTACGCTTTCCCACTGCAAAGTGTGTTCAGCGAGGTCTTCCAGATACTTCCAAGCTTCGCCGTCATCTTTAGACATGAAATTGCATTGACACATTGTTTCAAGTATCTGCTTTGTCGCTGGATTAATGCCTTCATATATAATCCGACATAAATCCCATCTATTGATTCCATGATGAGGACATTGGACAAGCAGATCCTTGAAACGTTCAAAGCACTTCCAAAATGGTTCATTGGGAAGCTGGGTGAACTGGTTGATCTCGCTTCTAACACGGGCAGTCTTATGGTTTGGGTAAAACTTCTTAAGAAATGCTATTACGAATTCATCCCAATTAGTGATAGAGTGTGCGGCAGTATTGTAAAGCCATTTTTCTGCCAAGTCGCACAGTGTGAATGGGAGAAGACGTAAGCGCATAGCATCTAAAGTCAATTGTGAAGTACCCATCATTGCGCATACGTTTTCGAATTTGGTGATGAAAACGTACGCGTCTTCCGACTCAAGCCCGTGAAATTTAGGCAGCAGATTGATGTAGTAGGGTTTAATTTCGAAATTATCCCCATTTGGTGGTGGAAGAGATAGACAAGTGGGAAGAGGACCACGGATAGGATAGCATCTCTCTTGGAGAGAGATTCGCGGTGGATTCTGCGCACCTACGGGCGGTGGCAGCGTGGTGTTATAATCTGATGGAGTACCGTCCATCTCGGTAGTGGTGTGTGGTGGGGGAAAAAAATATGAAGAAGTACCAACTTCGGCGTCGATAGCAGGAACGCGGACAAGACGGGCACTAGGATCCCGTGTCCAGCCGAGCATGCACTAAGCGGGTTTAGTGCAAGTGGCAGCGTGTGTGTGATTTAAAATTGGCTTGTTTTGAAAAAAGGTGGGACTCAAGACAAATCACTTTAAAATGCACAAGCAACCCTAGAATTAAGATCACCTAGGTCCAGTCTCTAGACCGCTCCTAGACTTCCAAAGGACAAGCCGCAGGATAAATCCTCTACTGCCTCTTTACTACTCTTGTAGCCAGGTAAGTGCCAGGTGAGTGGGAGACTCCCCACTACTAAAGTAGTGGTCCTAATTAAGTAACCACTCGTCTTGGACACACTTGCCTAGGCACTACAAAAGTAATGCGGATAAGCGATAGATTACCCACGACCTTCCTCTGTCCTTAATGAGCGCGACAGTCCTTAGAGTCTGGTCTAAATATTTTTTAAATTATTGTAGGGTTGATGCAGATGCTCGGTTTGTGATTTGTGGGGCTTAGGAAGGGTGATGAAATCCCCACCTAATCTTGATTTGGTCTTTGCCCCTTAAAGTCCGTATTAAAATATGCAAAACAAAACCAATCAAAAAACTTTTGCAAAAAGATTTTTGAGCGGCGCTATTTTGCAAAGAATCCTGCAGAAAATAGATTTTATTAGATTTGAGAGGAGAGAGAAGGAGTTAATAAAGATACCAGAGAAGTGTGAAACCCTAGATCTCTTGTTTCCTCAAGTCCGTGACTCCAGATTGCCTCGCAAAATTCACACACAAATCGTTAAATATGCAATTTGCAGTTTTGTTTTAATAATGATATGAATCGTCTAAGAATTCAACACAAATAGTAAGAATAAAAAATAATGCACGTATCCCCGGCAACGGCGCCATTTGATTGGTTCGAAAGAGTGTTTGTAGTGTAACCGCAATCAGAACGGTGTCGCGTGTAGCTAGACCGAGGTGAGTACGGGTCGTCCTCAGGGAAACGTTGAATCTTTTATTCTTACTTTAGATGTGTTGAGAAAGAGAGGAGGGATAAAGAATTTTGAAGAATGGTTTCTAGATCTACGTTAAGCAAGAATGCAAAAATATAGATCTAGATTATTTTAAGGATGTAGTTAATATAATAATGGGGCTTTTAGGGTTCGTTAGGATTTAGTAGTCATGGATGATTAATTAAAAGTTACCCTTTTTATCCTTTAATAGATTTAAAACTAGAACGACGGCGATGCGTGTAGATTAGGGTTTCTGGAGGGAAAAGGAATCACACTCTTAACCCTTATCTCGACACGGAACTCCGTTCATATCTAGCCTTTACCAAAACAATCATTAATCTAATCTCTAATCGCGGTCGGAACTAACAAAGAATTGTTAGCGCGCCCGATTAGGATGTTAATGATTCTTTTGATAAAGTTCATAAACTTTATAAGACTTAAAAAGGGTTTAGGGATGTTCATCATCCATTAGCCTACCCTAATCCTACGAATCCTAACAAGCGGAGAATTACTCGCGCATGTTGGGAGAAAACGAGATGGAGAGAAAATGCATAATTAAACTACGAAGAAATAGAATAGGAAAAAGAGCTACCTTTATTAATCAACAATATTCATTACACTTTGATCCCTTAGAAAATGATTACAAATACTAGTTTGCTTCTCGATCTCTTCCAAGGAGGTAGATGAACCGTTGATGATCAGCCTGGATGCGTGAGCCGTCTTGGACTTCGTGATCTCGTTAGCTTGATGATTTTTCCAAGAGGCTCTCGGTCCTTATTTATAGTCACAGAGCTAGAACCCTAGTTTCCTAATATGGAAACTAGTTGTTAGGATCCTAACCACCACAATCCCATATCTCAACTCTTCAAATTCGCGGCGGAACCGCGACCATTGGATAGGTTTGGCCGCGGATCCGCCCTCTTTTGGTGAGATCATGGCCTCTAATTTTTGTAGCTTCATATCTGTAACACTTGGTAATCTTTTGAGTATCTAAACTTTGAAAATCTTTTCTACATTTCTACCAGAATTAGTTTCTTGAATATCTTTGGTAGATTTGATTTGCCAACTTTGATTTCCTTGATTTCAACCCTGAAAATTCTGCACAATAACTCAACAAACAATATTAGTAGAGTTTGTTTTATTGAGATATTAACTTAACCATTAAGAATTGGTCAAAGGTATTAATAAAGTAAGCATATTTAAATGGGCCAAATGTTACATGAATATTATATGCTTATTTTTTCCTACAAAATGTTATTTATAATATATAAACACATGAGAATAGTATTTTTACAGATAAACCCTCATATGTATCATATATTATAATAAACACCTTTTATTATATAATAATAGTAGAAAAAATGTCATATTAAATGTGCAGTTTTATCAACTGAACAGATCTTAAAATTGATCAAAATGCGCTTTGCGCTATTAGAAAGTGCTTTGCACTCATGAACTGCACCTTTGCGCTCCTTGGATCGGCGCTCAGCGCCAAAACATGCCACGTGTCAACCATAGACACAATCTGCGCTTTGCGCTCCTGAAAACAGCGCACTGCGCTCTTGGGTTGGCGTTCAGCGCCAAGCGCGCCATGTGTCACTCACTGGCGCACCCATAAACTAGCGCAGCGTGCTCATAAATTAAAAGCGCAGTGCGCTAACAAACTAGCGCTTAGCGCTAAGCACGACACGTGTCTTCCTCGTGTACGCTAACCGACAGAAGCGCAATGCGCTCTTTGATTGGGGCAAAGCGCCTAGTGCGCCACGTGGCGCGCTATCAGAACATACTTTGTTCTGATAAATGTTATGCATTCAATATAAGACAAAAAATGTCAGAGCCCAATGCTTGGCATTATTAAAAGGGCAGAGCCCAAACAAAGGCCTAACAGGCAGAACAAAAATAAAATGTTAAACATTTTTTAACTGGACTTAGCCCAATTCTGGCCATAAGTCCTCAATTTAAATTGAACTGAGCTCATCTGCTCTTCCAATCAATTTACACCCGGTTCGAGGGTACATCTCTTCACTCCTCTGATATCTGTCGTTGTAATTCCTCAACGTCGTCAGAGAGGTGACGGGTCCCGACAACCACACATTACTACGGACTGTGGGGTCCTTAAACTCATGGACTATGATGTCCTTAACCTAGACCGTGATGTCTTAAAACTAACGTCGGACTGTGGAGTCCTTAAATCCATGGACTATGATGTCCTTAATCTCGACCGTGATGTCTTAAAACTAACGTCGGACTGTGGAGTACTTAAATCTACGGACTATAATGTCCTTAATCTCGACCGAGATGTCTTAAAACTAACAACGGATTGTGGGGTCCTTAAATCCATGGACTATGATGTCCTTAACCTCGACCGCGATGTCTTAAAACTAACATCGGACTGTGGAGTCCTTAAAATCCATGGACCCTTAACCTCGACCGTGATGTCTTTAAACTAACATTGGACTGTGGAGTCCTTAAACACATGGACTATGATGTCCTTAACCTTGACCGCGATGTCTTAAAACTAACATTGGACCGCAATGTCCTTAAACTAATTATCGACCACACCGTCATTAAACTAAACAATAGAGCCCAATTGCTCTTTTGTTGGACCTAAACGATCCTGTTAAGTTGATCTTAGTCTAAAATTAGACTAACGTATCCTTAACAAACGTTTAAGTTGATCTTAGGCTCAAATGAGGCTAACGTATCCTTAAACCCAACCCCCAAACCCAAATCTAAGAAAGATACGGATTTGGACTAGTCCACGCCCTACGGGCAACAACATAACTTTGTCTCCGTATACAATCCACGGGCAACCACAAACAAAACAAACACCCACGACACGAAGTGACCATCTGGAGAAGGAGAAAGTTGTTACCGCGATGCGGCAGCGTAATTAACTATAGGGGCTTGCGCTTGCAGGGAAGAGCGTCCCCACAATCAAAAACCCCTCAGACGAGGGGGAATCCGACGAAGTCTGCTACATCGGCCGCATCCGTTTAAACCTTCGATACATGGTGCCATAAATCAACTTGGCATCTTCGGAGAGGTGGACGGATAGCACCAATTAGCATCTGCCCCGAATTTCAGGCAAGACGAACCTGCGCGGTCGCGTCTCTGTGTTCGGAGGGGAACAGATTCTGGCACGCCCGGTGGGACCTTTTCCTCTTTCCACTCCACACTTCGTGTGTCGTGTTCGCGAACCAATCGCGGTTTGCTAATGGTTGCCTTTGGGTTTCGAGGTACTAAGATTTGGCGTTTTGCTTGCTGCAGAAAACAAAGAATCAATGGTGTCCACTTATGCAAGATGTTCCAACTGCAACTGCAACCTACGCTCCGCCTCACCTGGAGGTGTAGCTTACGGACCTCAAGCGGCGTCCTTGTTCACGATGTCGGTGGAACAGGTCACTCAAGCCACCACGGGATTGTTTTTCGGAACCATGCTTCCGCCGACGAGCTTCAGCACCCCCATGCCCGTATCAGAAGCTCCCAAGAAGTCGGTCTTTGATCGGCTTACAGCTACTGCGGCCCCTCTCAACGGGTCGTCCAGCACCAGCGCCTCGGTCTTCTCCAGATTGGGCCGAAATTCCTGTAGGCCCACAATGAAGCCTGCAATCCCATAGAAGGTTATTCCGAAGAGAGTAACCAACCCTGCTCCTGAAATCGTCAAGGCGGCTTCTCCTGCCAAGGGGTCGGTCTTTACAATACTGACTGTCCCAACTCCCGCTCCCACTCCTGCTACTCAAAGGACATCAGTGTTCAACAGGATGACACCAGCAACAGCCCCTCACCTGAACAGGGGGCAAAACAAGGCCATCCCCGTCACTGAGCCAACTCCATCAGCTCGACACACTCGACGTCGCCACTGGCGCCGAGTAAGGAAGGCCGGGGGCAACTCCCCTTCTGTGCTAACTCCACCAGCTCCAACGGTGGAAATTAATGTTGTTGTTCCAACCGGGAATAGTTTTGAGCTGCTGAATAGGGTGCGCAGGAATTCTCCTACCGCCATGATGAAAATATCTCCTCCTCCAGTAGAGAATGTTGCGGAAGCAAAACCAGAACAGTCCTCTCAGCGGCTGTCTGCCAAAATCTACAAAGTTTGGCGGCAGGCTCGAAACTCAGCAGTTGATCAAGATTACCCTCGCCGACAGAAAAGGGTGAAGGTTCAACTAGAAGAAAACTATCCTGCCAAGCCAAGAAAAGCTATTTGGGTGCTCACTGCGACGGCCCCCTCAACTTTGACCGCTCATAAGAAGAGAAGGCCGGAGAAGATCCCCATGCCTGCGACAAATGTCAAAGGCACTGAGCCCAAACGCCCTAAGTCTGGGGGCATAACGGTCTATACTATTTACATGGCATCCGAGAAGGAAGATAGCCGCGCTTCTATGGGCCACCGACCACTCACCCGATCCATCACAAGAGCTCAGGAACATCAACAGCAGAAGCTTCAGGAGATGCTGACTGCAATAGCCGCACTCACCGGACCAAAAGAAAGCCCGAAGGCGTCATCGGAGCAGCGTTATGAACAAGAAACTGATGCTGACTTCCTTCGCAGAGTCCTCGAAAAGAAGGACAAAGAAGCCGCGGAGCAAGCGGCTAACATAAAGCGAATGGCACTTCTCTTCCAAGACATGGTCGGGATGATGATACAGCCGGATCCTCCAGCCGAAGACCCTCCGATCATTATGGAAGATAACTAAATAAATTAAACAGGGTCAAAATGATGTAGGAATCAACTAGAACAAACCACAGGAAGACGACACCCAGGGGCCGGTTTTGGGCCGGCGGAAACAAGGGAATGGCCGGCGTCGCCGGCCATGTGAGGAGCTATGTGGGTTTGGTTTTTTGGGTGGTCTACAGTATACAATTTAGGCTATTTTGGTACTGTTTATTTAAATTAGTTTTACTGTAGTTAAAATCTAGGAAGATATATCGGAAAGGGTATCGTAAAACGCTAAATACGACACGACTAAATCACGTCACGTTTTAATTTCTGAAACAGTGCAGGTTTAGGGTTAAAATCCAGCAAGATTAGGTGTTTAATAACTTGATATAATCAGATAGTATATAACTTATATGTGGGATAGCGTGTTTCTATTTCCGTTATATCGGAATAGCCGTTTTGCTTATATACGTTAAATTGCATGTTTAGACTCGAATACGAGAAGTACGGAAGCCGCGAGGAAAGGGAAAGGATTAGCGATTCCAGGGTACATTCGACTTTTCCGGTGAGTAGACTAAACATCTACCGGGGAATTTTGTAAAGATGGCGTGTTTCGCTCGTGGTTTTATTAGACTTGATGTTTACATCATTATGCTTAAATGTTAAATTGCATTCATTTACAAATAACTATAAATTGCTTAGTTGTTAGAACACTTCACAATTATCGACGAGTCATGCCACGTGCACATTTTATATGTTACACACACCTCGTCGATATTGACATGTCACATACACTTAAATATCATACTTGTTAACATGGATTATATCGTATTTCACATCTTTAACATAGTGGTAGATTTCATCATTTACATCCTGTTGTTTTATGCGTATTTCTATGTTGTATATGAGGTAGGTACGGAATTGAGGATTTATGGTTTTGAGTTTTGAATACTATTACATAAATCCAGTATTTTCATGATTGATATGTCATGTCCACTATGAGATGATTTCTGTTTTGGTTTTATTTCCGGACCGAGTGGGGGAGATATACGGTCGCGGATTTACGTTATCCGTACTGAGTGGGGGAGATATACAGTTGGATACATGGTGGACCCGGTCGAGACCGAGGGGCAGGATAGCCGTATTGAGACGGGGGAGCCTAGCGAGGTTACTCTATACCGGAGTTGGTAATAAAAATACGGCGTGTATCTAGATGATAACGACCGATATTATGGGTATAGGATCATTCGGGGAATGATGCCTATAAGAAATGAAAGTTTTGTGTCGTTGATGGACACCGAGAAATGATTTACTTGAGTTGTGATTTTCGAAGTATAATGAGATTTATTGTTGAATTTCACATATACTCATATATCATATTGATTCATATTCAGTAGCATGATTGTCATATTTACTTTATTCGCCGTTATATGTTAGTCGTATTCACTGAGTTGGCAACTCATCCCCGTTGTGCCATAGTTCCTTGCAGGGATAGAGTGGACGGGTAGCTGCGAGGCGGAGATACTTTTGCAGTTGTACTCCATCTTTTGATTGGTAGGTTACATATGTAGTAACCTTCCCTTTTGGATTTTGTATTTTGTATCTAGAAAGTCTCCATCAAACCTGTATTTTGACTTAGAAATGAGAGATGGTATATATATGTACAGTTGAGATCAGTTGATCAGTAGCGTAGCTTCTTTCTTTATGAGATTCAGTGATGTTCTATATGGTTATATTCAAGTTTATTGTTAATATTGTTGATTCCAACTAGGAATACAACTAAACTTAACCTTTATTCTTCATTTAATAAAGTAACTTCGTAAATTGAGATTTTTACTTAAAAACTAAATTTTCATAAATAATTCCGAAATAAGGTATTTGATCTTGGTTTTCGGCTTACTTGGACTTGTGCATATCTTTAGATATGATACAATCTAAGTGCCGGTTACATCCAAACTTGGGTCGTGACAAAGTTGGTATCAGAGCTTAGGAGTAACCTTACGGAATTCAGTAAGGGATTTCAATAGGTTGATGTAAGTCCGAGAGTTAGGATGACCTTTGGTTTGATGGAGTAGGTGAATTAGGACGAATGCAGTACCGTACGTATGTTCCGCGGCATATTTACGTTATCGTATTCAGCCTAACTAACCTTAGGATGTTTATCCTGATCTATTCTTCCGTTGATTCTCCGTTATTGATTGCTTCTATTCCCACACCTTATCAACTCTCGTTTCTTGTTCCAGTTGCTATGGCTACGCGGGCTAGACGAGCCGCAGCCAGAGATGCAGCTAGAGCGAGTCCGCCTGTGACGACGACTGGTACACCGGACGTTCCGGCGGTGCATGAGCATGTTGATCCTCCTCTTCCAGATCGCATGACTAGAATTGAGGAGGGTATGTTGGGGTTACAGCGAGTGGTAGGACAGTTAGCTGAGACCACTCGAGTATTGAGATCAGATCCAGCACCGACCGTAGCAGAGTCCGAGGTACAGCCTACACAGACGGTAGCGCCAGTTGATACGAGAGTGATGGAGGTATCACTTGCAGAGTTCATGAGATTGAGACCCCCGGTATTTACAGGGACCGATGTGGCGGAAGATCCTCAGTCTTTTCTTGATAGGATGGCGAGGATTGGCAGATCATTGCGATGTTCTGATGCGAGGTCAGTTGAGCTGACTAGCTTTCGTTTGGAGGGACTTGCACACGAGTGGTGTGAGTCGATGGAAAGAGGGCGAGCTACAAATCTTCCTCCGATGACGTGGACCGAGTTTTCTACAGTCTTTCTTGCCAGATTTCTTCCCCAGAGTGTGAGGGACGCTAGAGCTAGCAGTTTCGAAGCGTTGAGGAAATCAGCAAGTATGTCAGTAGCAGATTATGACTTACGATTCACCCAGCTATCGCGATATGCCCCCATACTTAGTACCTACAGAGGAACTTCGGGTGAAAAGGTTCCTAAGAAGTTTGGACACACAGTTGTATCTGGCGATAGGCTCCCAGCATTTTGATACATATGTATAGCCCATGGATGCGGCGATACGAGTAGAGGAACGGTTGAGCGAGTCAGGGGTCGTTCCAGAGCCAAAGAGGAGTAGACCGGTCGTGCCGACAAATAGACAGTTTGGCAGAGGTAGAGGGTCATATCCAGGCAGATATACCCCAGGCCGCAGTGCGGACGAGGTTGGACACAGGGCCAGATGTTCAGTTCTTATCCTGATGATCAGAGACCACCATCTACTTGTTATAGTTGTGGACTTCCCGGACACTTTGCGCGGGATTGTAGATCTCAGGGCGGGACCGTTGCTCCACAGGCTGCTTTAACCCTTCCACCTCCTACACCGATGGCTTTACTTCCTCCCCCAGTTGGCGCTACACGCCAGGCAGTTGCACCACGAGGTCGAGGCTATGCAGGACGTGCTCAGAGAGGTCGAGGAGATAGAGGTAGAGGACGACAGGATGCGGGCAGGGGCCAGACACGGGTTTTTGCGCTGACTCCACAGGATGCCCAGGCATCAAATGCAGTCGTGACAGGTACTCTTACAGTATGCTCATTAGAGGCACATGTTTTATTTGATCCCGGTTCTACACATTCTTATGTATCTTCACGATTCGCACTCTTGTTGGGGAAGGAGTCGTCATTATTAGAGTTACCTTTGGTAGTGATTACTCCAGTTGGAGATTCCTTTATAGCTCGGCACGTATTCAGATCGTGTTCGGTGCGTATTGGTAATAGAGATTCGTTAGTTGATCTGATTCTCCTGGACATGTTGGATTTTGATATACTTCTTGGGATGGATTGGTTAGCCGCTTGTTATGCCTATGTTGATTGTAGAGGAACAGCGGTTAGATTTTGTTTTCCAGGTGAACCGGTGTTTGTTGTGCAGGGGGATTGCAAGTTAACCCCTGTCAACATGATTTCTGTTTTTTGTGCGGGGCGGCTCTTGAAGAAGGGTTGTCATGGGTTCTTGGCCTTTATTCAGGACATAGGGGTTGCTGAAGTTCCATTGGACCAAATCCCGATCGTACGAGAATTTCCCGAAGTATTTCCTGCAGAGTTACCAGGATTGCCACCCGATCGAGATATTGAATTTTGCATCGACTTGATTCCGGGTGCGGGGCCTATTTCTATACCACCCTATCGAATGGCACCGACGGAATTGAAAGAACTCAAGAGTCAGTTGCAAGAATTGTTAGATAGAGGACTTGTTCGTCCCAGTGTTTCACCGTGGGGAGCTCCTGTTTTATTTGTGAAGAAGAAGGACGGTAGTATGAGAATGTGCATCGACTACCGACAGCTGAATTGCGTCACGGTGCGAAACAGGTATCCATTACCACGAATAGATGACTTGTTCGATCAGTTGCAAGGAGCCGGATTCTTCTCAAAGATTGACTTAAGGTCAGGGTATCATCAGTTGAGGGTTCGGAAGGACGATATTCCAAAGACGGCGTTTCGTACGAGATATGGGCATTATGAATTTCTGGTGATGTCGTTCGGACTCACCAATGCTCCAGCAGCTTTTATGGATATGATGAACCGTATCTTTAGACCATTCATCGATCGGTTTATTATAGTATTCATAGATGATATTCTTGTATATTCTCGGAGTCAGACGGAGCACGAGCAGCATTTACGTATCACATTGCAGACCTTGAAGGAGCATCAGTTGTATGCAAAGTTTTCTAAGTGTGCTTTTTGGCTCGATAGTATGGAGTTCTTGGGTCACATAGTTACGAGAGAAGGTATATGCGTAGACCCAAAGAAGATTGAAGCGGTACAACACTGGCCCAGGCCTATGTCAGTTACGGAGGTTCGGAGTTTCTTAGGTCTGGCAGGTTATTACAGACGCTTCGTACAGGATTTCTCACGGATAGCGGCGCCTTTGACAGGATTGACTAGGAAGGAAGTTCCATTTCAGTGGACAGATGCGTGTGAGCAGAGTTTCCAACAACTGAAGACGCGTTTGACGACTGCACCTGTATTATCTTTACCTTCCGGGTCAGGGGGTTTCGTCGTGTATTGCGATGCTTCTAGAGTGGGCTTAGGCTGTGTGTTGATGCAACACGGCAAAGTTATAGCATATGCTTCTCGACAGTTGAAGAGGCATGAACAAAACTACCCCACTCATGATCTAGAGATGGCTGCTGTGGTATTCGCATTGAAGATTTGGAGACATTACTTGTATGGAGAAACGTGTCAAATCTTCACAGATCATAAAAGCTTAAAGTATATCTTTCAGCAGAAAGATCTAAACCTCAGGCAGCGTAGATGGATGGAACTGGTAAAAGATTACGACTGTGAGATTTTGTACCACCCAGGCAAAGCAAATGTTGTAGCAGATGCCTTGAGTCGGAGGCCTGGGGGTAATTTATCTCATTTGAGTATTTTGCAGAGACAGTCTTCTACAGACTGGCAGATCTTATGTGATAGTCGTGTACAGTTTGAGTTTACGTCAGCAGGAGGTCAGTTAGCACATGTTCGCACCAGACCTCAGCTATTGGATCGTATTCGAGATGCGCAACCTACAGATACTCGCATGATAGAGATTATGGATCATGTTAGGCAGGGCAAGGAGACGGAGTTCATGATTGATGATCATGGAGTGTTACGTTTTAGGACTCGTCTCTGTGTGCCAGATTCTGACGGATTGAGGCGTGAGATTTTGGAGGATGCCCACAGATCAGTATACAGTATTCATCCTGGCTCCACCAAAATGTATCGTGATTTGAAAGATAATTATTGGTGGGAAGGAATGAAGAAGGATGTTACGGATTTTGTTTCACGATGCTTGACTTGTCAGCAAGTTAAAGCATAACACCAGAGGCCAGCCGGAGAGCTACAACCCTTACCCATTCCAGAGTGGAAATGGGAACAGATTTCCATGGATTTTGTGGTGGGTCTACCCAGGACTAGCAGAGGGTATGATTCCATTTGGGTGATTGTAGATAGATTGACAAAAGCCGCTCATTTTCTTCCAGTGAAGACGACATATGGATTTGCTCAGTATGCACAGGTTTATATCGATGAGATTGTACGTCTACATGGAGTGCCGACATGCATAGTATCAGATCGAGGTACCCAGTTCACGAGCAGGCTATGGCAGAAACTTCAGGATGCTCTTGGTACACGACTGAGTTTTAGTACAGCTTTCCACCCACAGACAGACGGTCAGTCGGAGCGGACCATTCAGATACTAGAGGATATGCTTCGGGCTTGTAGCCTAGATTTCGGGGGTAGTTGGGATCGTCATCTACCTTTGGTAGAATTCTCGTATAACAATAGTTTTCAAGAGACGATCCAGATGGCACCTTTTGAAGCTTTATATGGAAGGAAATGTCGATCACCCGTTTGCTGGACGGAACTTAGTGAGAGTGGTATATTGGGACCGCAGATAGTACAGAAAACTACAGAGAAGATTCAAGTGATACGAGATAGAATGAAAGCGGCCCAATGCAGACAGAAGTCATACGCAGATCGACGACGACGTAAACTCGAGTTTGATGTGGGAGATCATGTGTTCTTTCGAGTATCTCCAATGAAAGGTGTGATGCGCTTCGGGAAGAAAGGGAAGCTCAGCCCCAGATATGTTGGACCTTACGAGATTTTAGAGAGAGTGGGCGCTGTAGCTTATCGGTTAGCACTTCCACCTAGTTTTCCCGACGTACATCCGGTGTTCCACGTTTCGATGCTTCGCAGATATCTTCACGATCCATCTCATGCGATCCATCATCAGACTATACAGCTTGAGCCAGATCTATCCTACACAGTGCAGCCATTCGCTATTCTGGACAGGCAGACAAAGCAACTACGATCGAGGACACTGCCATCTGTAAAGGTTCTCTGGCAAGGAAAGGATCGTAAGGAGATTACTTGGGAGACGGAGGACGCAATGCGAAAGAAATTTCCACATCTTTTCATAGGTATGTCTAGTAATCATTTTAAATTCGGGGACCGAATTTTCTTAAGGGGGAATATTGTAACATTTAGGAAAAAGTTAGAAATAAATAAAATTAATTAAATTAAAAATAAAGTAATAAATCACAAAACGGTTAAAATCAAATATGTCAATCTTCATAAGTTATATGTAATAAAAATTAAATTATAATTTTTGAATGCAAATTAAATAAGTTATAAGGGTTTTAATGATAAATTTAGCTTCATTTTAATAAAATGTGTGTTTTATAATAAGTTAAGTTGTGAGGGGTTAAATTGTAAAGTTAAGTTTTTATGCAATTATGAGATTGTGGTGGATATAAGTGAAAGTGTTAGAAAAGTCAAATTAGTTCAGAATTTAAATGAGATTAAAACAAAAATTATGAAGATAATGCTTAAACACCTCATGCTTGCATGTTTCCAAATTCTTCACACCTCCTTCTTGCATGAAACATGCACCCTTCAACACTTGACACTACCTCCTTAACCCTATTCCTTCCTCCTCTCATACATATAGCCCTTATTCAGTTTAAGGATCAGATTAAAGTTCAAATGAATTAAAAGAAAAGAAAAGTAAAAGAGAAAAAGGGAAGAACAAGAGGAAGAAGAAGGAGAAGAAGGAAATTGTTCATGGAGATGGTTCATCATCAAGCTAGGAGGAGTTGATTAATCATGAAGGGTTATTCCTACAACAAATAGGAAGGTAAAACTCTTAAACACAGTAGAGATTAGATTCTGTAGCTTAATTAGTGTAGAGTTAATCAAGTCACATAATATCGTATTTAGTTAAAATTAGGGTCTGTTGAAATCTGCTTTGATCAGGAAGATAACTAAATAAATTAAACAGGGTCAAAATGATGTAGGAATCAACTAGAACAAACCACAGGAAGACGACACCCAGGGGCCGGCGGAAACAAGGGAATGGCCGGCGTCGCCGGCCATGTGAGGAGCTATGTGGGTTTGGTTTTTTGGGTGGTCTACAGTATACAATTTAGGCTATTTTGGTACTGTTTATTTAAATTAGTTTTACTGTAGTTAAAATCTGGGAAGATATATCGGAAAGGGTATCGTAAAACGCTAAATACGACACGACTAAATCACGTCGCGTTTTAATTTCTGAAACAGTGCAGGTTTAGGGTTAAAATCCAGCAAGATTAGGTGTTTAATAACTTGATATAATCAGATAGTATATAACTTATATGTGGGATAGCGTGTTTCTATTTCCGTTATATCGGAATAGCCGTTTTGCTTATATACGTTAAATTGCATGTTTAGACTCGAATACGAGAAGTACGGAAGCCGCGAGGAAAGGGAAAGGATTAGCGATTCCAGAGTACATTCGACTTTTCCGGTGAGTAGACTAAACATCTACCGGGGAATTTTGTAAAGATGGCGTGTTTCGCCCGTGATTTTATTAGACTTGATGTTTACATCATTATGCTTAAATGTTAAATTGCATTCATTTACAAATAACTATAAATTGCTTAGTTGTTAGAACACTTCACAATTATCGACGAGTCATGCCACGTGCACATTTTATATGTTACACACACCTCGTCGATATTGACATGTCACATACACTTAAATATCATACTTGTTAACATGGATTATATCGTATTTCACATCTTTAACATAGTGGTAGATTTCATCATTTACATCCTGTTGTTTTATGCGTATTTCTATGTTGTATATGAGGTAGGTACGGAATTGCGGATTTATGGTTTTGAGTTTTGAATACTATTACATAAATCCAGTATTTTCATGATTGATATGTCATGTCCACCATGAGATGATTTCTGTTTTGGTTTATTTCCGGACCGAGTGGGGGAGATATACGGTCGCGGATTTACGTTATCCATACTGAGTGGGGGAGATATACAGTTGGATACATGGTGGACCCGGTCGAGACCGAGGGGCAGGATAGCCGTATTGAGACGGGGGAGCCTAGTGAGGTTACTCGATACCGGAGTTGGTAATAAAAATACGGCGTGTATCTAGATGATAACGACCGATATTATGGGTATAGGATCATTCGGGGAATGATGCCTATAAGAAATGAAAGTTTTGTGTCGTTGATGGACACCGAGAAATGATTTACTTGAGTTGTGATTTTCGAAGTATAATGAGATTTATTGTTGAATTTCACATATACTCATATATCATATTGATTCATATTCAGTAGCATGATTGTCATATTTACTTTATTCGCCGTTATATGTTAGTCGTATTCACTGAGTTGGCAACTCATCCCCGTTGTGCCACAGTTCCTTGCAGGGATAGAGTGGACGGGTAGCTGCGAGGCGGAGATACTTTTGCAGTTGTACTCCATCTTTTGATTGGTAGGTTACATATGTAGTAACCTTCCTTTTTGGATTTTGTATTTTGTATCTAGAAAGTCTCCATCAAACCTGTATTTTGACTTAGAAATAAGAGATGGTATATATATTTACAGTTGAGATCAGTTGATCAGTAGCGTAGCTTCTTTCTTTATGAGATTCAGTGATGTTCTATATGATTATATTCATGTTTATTGTTAATATTGTTGATTCCAACTAGGAATACAACTAAACTTAACCTTTATTCTTCGTTTAATAAAGTAACTTCATAAATTGAGATTTTTACTTAAAAACTAAATTTTCATAAATAATTCCGAAATAAGGTATTTGATCTTGGTTTTCGGCTTACTTGGACTTGTGCATATCTTTAGATATGATACAATCTAAGTGCCGGTCACATCCAAACTTGGGTCGTGACACTGTTACATGTTGGTAAAGCCCTTAGGATGTGTACTTAACTACCTGGACTATGATGCGGATCGTACTAGTGGGGACATGGTAGTCCATAAGTACATCCTTCAAAGTCCCTAGTCGTGGGTGTATCAAGACGGGGCATCGATATACCAGAGTAGACTAGCGTGTACCTTCTCGACCCATACAGATGGGCGATGGATGATCCCATATCCATCGGTGTTTGACATCAGAGATGATATACGGGTGCTCAGTAGAGACTGGGTACACTGGACGGACTCGCCGAGAACTCCCGGATGGTATTATACCTTACGTCAGATGGCAGTTCTCTGGTGACACTGGTACAGAGTAGTCTGTTGACCCGAGATCGTCATAGAGTCTTGTGTGGTTCCCACTGTGCTTTGATTTCCATCTTACCACGTCCAAGAGGGCGTGCAAAACGGTGGTTTTTGGGTACAGTCCCGAGTCACATGGAGGCAATGAGCGATAGGAGGGGATTCGTCTCTCCCGGTATAGGGAGTTGATGTTGCACTGTATTCGATTGGCTATAACAGGAAGTCCCTGGCCAGAGCTGATCAGAGAATTGCTGGTAAGTGTTACCAGTAGTTTCTCGACCCGTTATGAGCCTCATATCGACACGACTTATCGAGCTATTGGGGTCTGACGTTTACCACCCCTAGGCAAGATATGCGACATATCAGACGAACAGACCGGACTGTACGGTAGTGTTACTGGTTGGATTCACTGGAGTGTGAGCAGGCTTGCTCGTCGATCTTCTGATCGCTCAATACCCGGGTGGCCGTTACGTTTAGCAGACCGCTTGCGGCTTGTGGGTGTTTGATATGATCATCACCTGCTGCCGGCGTATTGACGAGTCTTTAGAGTCCTACACAGAGGTTTCCTGGCTCAAGCGAAACGAAATAGGAGCGCATATGAGATATGTGCGGGACCGAGAATAATGCGTGTATGTGATACCGTGTTCCATTCTCGCGATGAATGTATCGATTAGGTTATATGCGATATACCCTAGTTATCGAATCAAGGATTGGTTTGATAAGCCGATACATTGAATACTAGTCGGTTGTGTGCGACATGACCGGATCATTGAATCAAGTGTTGATTTAATGATTTAATGCATGATTATATATTTGATATATTACTTTGCACTAACTAGTATTGGTTCACTTTAAACGGATTTTCTCACTTGGATTGTACACATTGTATATGTGATATACTTTTGTGCACATGATTGTATCATGTTTGATGATACATGTTTACTTGGTTAAGTGTAAAGAATTAAACCATGGTTAAGTTTATGATTAGGGTTCTCTTTTTCTTACTTATTTATTTGTTTATTTATTTTTGGAAAGGATGAGAAAAGAATGGTTGCTATTTTTGTTTTTAGTTGAAGTTTCTTGAAGCATTGACTTAGTCTTCATTCTTGTCTCATGCTTAACCCTAACCATCTAAGTTAACCATGGTCCATTCTCTACAATTAACCAAGGGTTAATATATGATAAGTATTGATTTATTTATCCAATAATTCAAGACTTATCATATCTTCTTCTTCTTCTTCATCTTCTTCTTCAATGAAGAAAGCTTGCTACTCCAATGGCAAGTGAAGAAATCAAGTGAGAAATCCAAAACTAAAGTCTACCCACTTCCTATTTCTTCATCCTCTACCTCTTGCCAAGTAGTAGAGTGTGTTTACTTCACAAGTTTCTTGACTTGGTGAAGTCGGAGCTTGATTTAGCGATGCCTCGACGTAGATCATCTTCGGCACGTCGTCGATGACCTAGCCCGTCCATTCTCCGATGAAGCCGACGCTAGAGCCCGGGACTTGTTATGGACAGCGAGGAGACTTCATTGCGGAGCTATGGAGGTGGAGAACCGGATCTACAAAGGTTGTATTTCCGTTAAACTTTAGTTAAGTGTTAACTAGATTTCATTTTTCGCCTAAAATCTAGCCGACGATCCGTAGTCGGGTCTCTCGGCACCCGTAAAATTTTATATTGGCATGTTCGATGCCTTGTGAGACCACTATAGGGTGCCTAGGAACCTTTCAGAAGACTCGTCGGATGGATCTGAGGATTACGTAGCAAGCTGCCATGTGATATCTTATTCATCGCTAGACAATGAAGAAGTTCCCTGCACAGAGAGACTGGAGGCAGGTCCTGAGCCGGAACTTCTATGGCCGTCAGACGAAATGATCGACGCCTTCCTGAATGAGATTCATCTGAAAAGTAAAGCCGATCGGGAGCGTGAGATGGCCATACTTGAAAGAGCCAAACGCCGGTGACTAGATGAAAGAGTCGAGACACTCCCACCGAATCAAGGAACATCCGTCGTGGATAAAAACAAGTTCAAGACGAGGAAAAGGTTTGCTAAATCCATATCAATGGGAATGAAGCTACCACCCTCCGAAAGAAATACTCCCGGTGAAGCGAAGATGCATCCTAGCTACTGCTCATATCATCGGAAGATCTCGCACCCCACCGAAGAATGCGATGCTTTTAAAAGATGG
The DNA here is from genome assembly GCA_030015575.1 of Agapanthus africanus. Taxonomy (NCBI): domain Eukaryota; kingdom Viridiplantae; phylum Streptophyta; class Magnoliopsida; order Asparagales; family Amaryllidaceae; genus Agapanthus; species Agapanthus africanus. The sequence goes on from JASDDO010000031.1 coordinate 572,184,678, forward strand.
TGGCGGGGATATGTTGCTCACCGGCAACATTTTAAGCGGATGAAACGCAAAACTCGTCAGGAGCAAAGAAATGCGACCGAGGAGCATAAAAGAACTACCGGTAACTGTCGCATGGTCAACACCGGGGGATCGCAGGTTCTCACCTTCGGAAGCGACTCTGACGAAGAGATGGCTCTTGGCCCTCTCTTTAAAGAATCCACCTTGGGGAAGGAGGAGGAACCGAAGGCCTGTGAAAACATTCAGCTGCGCAATCGCACGCTTCCAGAAAAGAATCTCGGACCCACAAGTAGAAAAGATAAGGGAAAAGAAAAGGCCTCTGAGGATATCGCCCTGGATGACCAAGCCATGAAAGAGATGACCGCCAAGGACCCGCCAAAGAAAAGTAAGGTGAACTATAACGTTCTGGGGCACTTGAGGAAGTTACTTTCGCAGCTCAGCGTTCTCGACGCCCTTTTACTATCCAAAGAAGCGAGAGATTCATTGATCAAGGCGCTACAAGAACCAGAGCAATTCCAAGATTTTCTCGCCGAAGAAAAGATGAAGGACGAGCTGGAGGAAGTACACACAGCCGATATCACCTTCGGCGACGAAGACCTCCTCCTTGGGACGTGTGAGCACAACCGTCCCCTCTATGTCTCAGGGTATTGCCACGATATAAAGATAGGCAAAATCCTGGTCGACAATGGGTCTTCCGTTAATATCCTCAACGTGCGAGTGTTGAAGGAAATCTTCATGAGCGTCCAGCATCTCGCTCGTGATAAAATCACCATCTCTGGTTTTGACTCCTAGTCATCGCGGACTCTTGGGTATGTGATATTGACATTATGATTCGGGCTACTTGTCATGGATATTAAATTTCATATCATTGACGCCAAGACATGCTATAACGCTTTGCTTGGCCGGCCTTGGTTACACGAGTACAACATCATCCCTTCTACACAACATCAGTGTATGAAATACTTTAAGGATGGTCTCGAGTATACCGTAACAGGAGAGCTGAACCCATTCTCCGTGAACGAAGTTCGCAAGTACGAAGATGCAAAATACTTCTTGCCAGATTTCGAAGACACAAAGAGATGTCACAAACCGGAAAACAAAGCTATCACCACCATTCCGATCTTCGGGAGTGATACTGAGGAAGATGAAGAGATAGTCTATTCAGGTCCACCCCAGTACAACAAGCCAGGACCGTCCGCTCCTATGTTGATCTTTGGCAGCGACTTGGAAGATGAGGTCCATGCTATATTCTCCGCTCGGCCACCAATACAAGCATTCGCCGGTGATAATCAGAATTTGCAAATTACCATGATTCCGCGGGAGCACTACAAAGATCTCGACGCACTTGAAGCTTATAGCGTGCAAGAGCTACAAACATTTTACGTCCCTCCCAGGCGAAAAGGTAAACAGGCAATCCTATTCTACCGGCAATCCTATTCTACCGATCCACGGAAACAAAAGTAGAGAAAGAAGTTTGGCATGGCGCCGATTCTACGCTCGACAGGCTTCAGCCCATCCGTCTTCCTAGATGTTACACGGAAGGCTTGAAAAGGCTATTGAAGCGCCAAGGGATACCCTTCAAACAGACCGCTCGAAAAGCTAAGTTCTATGATAGGATCTGGAACGTTCCCGGAACTCAGCGCAAGTTGCCCAATGGGAGAATGGAAACGATCGGGCTTGGATATGTTCGGTCCAAGAAACAGGAGCTACTCCGTGAATGCTGCGTCGTACATGACTTTGATGAAGAAGGGGATGCTCAATGGGAGAATGCTAACCCTGAACCAGAAAGAGCCCCCGACGTAAAAATGCCCAGTCCATCGTTTGAAGAACAAATGGACAAGCTTATAAGGGAAGCTGGTCAAAAAGTTTGAGACGACCATAATCGCGAAATGTCCATCTACGAGCAAGCCAGGACGCAACGCCTTCTTCAACAGGCTGCGAAAGATGGAAATGCCCCTCCCTGTCAACCTGTTGTGCAAAAGGCCCGACGCAAAGGCAGAAACAAGTCAAAGAGCGGAAAAGGCGTTCGACAGCGACAAAGCGGGACCAAGAAGTCACGCAATCATGAATCGAGCGGTCCGGATTTGTCCCTTATGAAGAAGATGAGTCGAGCATACTCTTTTCCTCAGAACAAAACACGGAAAATACTTGATCTCGCCATAAGACATCAAATGATTACACTTCCGGAGTCTAAACACCCCGAGCAAGCCAATGAGATCTCTCACCCAGACTATTGCTCTTATCACCGAGCGATAGGACATCCTCTCGAAGACTGCTTCACCTTCAAGAATTGGGTCGAAGACCAATATCAGCTCGGCAAATTCGCTCTATCCAGCAGCTGGAGTGTAACCCCGCCGCAGAAGCATGAACCCAAAGCCACGCATACAGCGAGAATAGAAACAGATCAACATCGGTCTTGGAAGCGAGCTCGTATTTGTCATATGATAACGCTATCAAAAGAAGAGCCCGAGAATATGGATGAACTCCCTTAGTGCTTCGAAAACAATGATGACGAGGTAATCTTAGAATTTCCACCGGCACCGAAAGAGCTGGAGGATGGAATACATACTACTGCAGATAACCTCAAGAAAATCGATTTGGGGACGGCAAGTGACCCGCGGCCGACATTCGTCAGTGAGTTGCTGTCTGAGGAAAAGGTAGCTACACTAAAAGTCGTGGTTATGAAACATAAGGATTACTTCACATGGAACTATTCTGAAATGCCAGGACTAGACCCAGAGATTGTTGTCCACAAACTGGCAATATCCCCGGACGTCAAGCCAATCAAACAAGCACCGAGAAGAATGCGGCTCGAGCTTGAGATGAGCATTAACGCCGAGGTCAAGAAGCTGATCGACTCTGGCTTCATCCAAGAGGTCCAATATCCTGACTGGATCGCCAACATCGTCCCGGTGATGAAGAAAAATGGGACAGTGCGCATATGTGTGGAATTTCGGGATCTCAATAAAGCCTGCCCGAAAGACGACTTCCCAGTACCAGTCACTGAGCTGATGATTGATAACACGTCCACTCACGAAGTTTTCTCCTTCATGGACGGATCGTCAGGATATAACCAGATAAAGATGCATCCCGAGGACCAGAAGCACACCGTTTTTCGGACCCCTATGGGTATATTCTGTTATAAGGTTATGCCTTTCGGTCTAAAGAACGCCGGTGCCACCTATCAGAGGGCCATGACGAAGATCTTCATGACTTCATACATGAAATCGTCGAATGCTATATCGACGACCTCGTGGTTAAAAGCAAATCATACGAGGAACATCTTGAGCATCTGAAAATCGTATTTCAACGCCTTCGGCAATACAACTTGAAGATGAACCCTCTCAAGTGCGCATTCGGAGTTTCCTCGGGCAAATTCCTAGGATTCATTGTCCGACACCGAGGCATCGAAATAGATCCGTCAAAGATCAAAGCAATTATGGAGATGCCCCCGCCAAGGACTCTCAAGCAATTGCGGTCTCTCCAAGGAAAGCTCGCGTATATTCAGCGATTTATAACCAATCTCTCCGGCAAGTGCCGCCCCTACAGTCACTTGATGAAAAAGGGGACCCCGTTCGTCTGGGATCACAAATGCCAAAGCGCGCTGGAAGAAATCAAGCAATACCTGCAGAATCCGCCAGTACTGGCTGCTCCGGTCAAGGGAAAGCCTCTCGTTCTGTACACAACCGCCCTTGAAGGTTCCTTAGGCGCATTATGGGAACAAGAGAACGACCAAGGGAAGGAGAGAGTCCTCTACTATTTGAGTCGAGTTCTACTAGGGGCAGAAAGCAATTATTCTCCCATCGAAAAACACTGCCTGGCGTTGATCTTCGCGATAACGAAACTCCGGCACTATGCATTGGCGCATGAAGTCCGTCTCATATCGAAGGTGGATCCTCTCAAGTACTTGATGTCAAAGGCCATATTGACAGGGCGGCTCGCCAAATGGGCCTTGCTCTTGATGGAGTTCTCAATAACTTATCAGCCTCTTAAGGCAGTGAAAGGCCAGGCCATCCCCGACTTTCTCGCTGAGCATCTGATACCTGCCGATTCTCCTTTGAATTGTGAATTGCCAGACGAACATGCGTTTGACACGATCGACGGGGGTGATACCCAGTGGGAACTTTATTTTTATGGAGCGTCTTCCATGAAGAATCGCAAACAGAACACGCCCATAATCAAATCAGGGGTAGGCCTCATCTTCGTGACTCCACAAGGAGGGATAATGCGCTTTGCTTTCTCCTTAACAGAGCCGAGGACAAACAATAAAGCCGAGTATGAAGCTTTGATAGTAGGTCTCGAGATCGCCATCGACATGGGGATTGAGAACCTCCTCCTATACGGGGACTCCCAACTGGTCGTTAGTCAAGTAAATGGAGACTACCAAACGTGCAAACCAGAGTTGGTAAAGTACGGCGAGAAAGTACAGCAACTGCTGACTCAAATTCCTTCCTACACCTTGGAAAGCATACCGCGTGCGGAAAATAGCAAAGCGGATGCACTAGCTAAGCTCGCTAAAGAACTGGCCGACGAGAACCTCGATGACGTGAGGATCGTTGTGCAAAGCCGTCGGGTTCTCGCACCGGCAGAAATATCTCCGGAATCATCCGAGAAAAATGAAGCGACTGAGCAGATGGCCCTGCAAATAAAAGACCAAGAAACGGTTGAGGATTGGAGAGAAGTCTTTATAGACTACTTCAAATTCCGTCGAACGCCTGAAGATGCGTCCTCAAAACATCAGCTCATGAAGCGAGCCCTATCTTTTGCCTTCGTCAACGATACTTTGTACAAGAGGTCATTTGATTCTCTGTGGTTGAGATGTCTGGGACCTGAAGAAGCAAAAAGAGTCGTCCAAGAAGTTCACGACGGACTCTGCGGTTCTCACCAAGCAGGCCCGAAGATGAAGTTGAAGATTAAACGGATGGGCTACTACTGGCCTACGATGATTCAGGACTGCCTCGAATATGTGAAGCAATGCCACTCATGCCAGATCTATGGGGACTTCATCCACCAGCATCCAAATCCATTACACCCGACAGTGGCTAGCTGGCCGTTCGAAATGTGGGGAACTGATATAATCGGCCCCATCGAGCCAGCATCGTCCAGAGGACATCGGTTCATTTTGGCGACAACTGATTACTTCTCCAAATGGGCAGAAGCAGTACCGCTGAGGGAAGTGAAGATGGAGAATATCCTCCATTTCTTCAAGACACACGTCATTTATCGGTTTGGCACTCCGCGACGGATTATCTCCGATAACGGACCAGCCTACAGAAGCCACAAGATCAGCCGCTTCGCACAACAGCATAACATAGACTGGAGATACTCCTCGGTTTATAATCCCCGAGCTAACGGTCTAGCTGAGGCTTTCAACAAGACCTTGACTAAGATCGTGAAGAAGACGGTGTCCCGAAACAAGAAAGACTGGCACGAGAGACTGCAAGAAGCTCTCTGGGCGTATCGAACTACGTTCAAGACGGCTACGAACACAACGCCCTACGCGTTGGTATTCGGTACAGAAGCGGTACTCCCCCTCGAGATAGAGTTACCCTCTCTACGGGTGGCAGTTCATTACGAGCCGACGGACGAGGAAAACGCTCACCTTCGGCTTGAGGAGCTCGATGCCCTTGATGAGACCCGGCTCGTAGCGCAACAAAATCTGGAAGTTTATAAAGCAAAGATGACGCGCTCCTACGAAAGATTGACTAGGCCGAGGACATTCCGCCAAGGCGAACTCGTGCTAGTGGTCAGAAGACCTATGATCCCTAATCGCGCTAAGCGGGGGAAATTCGAGCCGAACTATGAAGGCCCATATATCATAGACAAGGTCTACCAAGGTGGGGCCTACCTACTCATGGACATGCATGGTGAAAGACCCTTCAGGCCAATAAACGGTCGCTTCCTGAAGAAATACTACACTTGACGAGTCATGGCCTAGGTCAATGATAGATGACGACGCCTATGTCCGCCCGCTGTCTTCCTAAGCCCAAACTCTATAAGTAGTAACCGGCCACGGACCGAAACGTCCTTAAACTAACAACGGACCACTATGTTCTAAAACTAGCTGTTGACCGAGATGTTGATAAACTACAGTGGATTGCAGCATCCCAAAACTTATACAAAAAAAAAGAATTAAAAAAAAGAAAGAAAAATGGTATGTCTATAAGCAAAATGGGCTCGGAGGAAAACCCGAAAGGGCTCCGTGAGTAAAAATAGCAGGGCTACCAGCGAGTTTTGTGAAAACCCGAAAGGGAGCAACCTCGTTAGAATAAAAAAAGAGAAGAAAAAAATGGTATGTCTATAAGCAAAAAGGGCACGGATGAAAACCCGAAAGGGCTCCGTGAGTAAAAACAGTAGGGCTACCGGCGAGTTTTGTGAAAACCCGAAAGGGCGCAGCCTCGTTAAAAAAAAAAAAAAGAAAACAGTACGTCCATAAGCAAAATGGGCACGGATGAAAACCCGAAAGGGCTCCGTGAGTAAAAACAGTAGGGCTACCGGCGGGTGTTTGTGAAAACCCGAAAGGGCGCAACCTCGTTAAAAGACACTTGCAAGGATCCTATCGACCTTGTAAGGAGAAACCACCTGCGTGAGATCCTTACGACTCACAAGGGAGCAACACACTTAGGGATCCCCACGATTCCTAAGGATAAATTACACTTACGAGATCCTCACGACTCGTAAGGAGAACCCTCTTATGGGACCCTCACGGCTCATAAGATTTGAAAGTCTTAAGCTATAGGGATCTGAACCTGTTCTTAAGCATCCCCCACAACCTTCAATACTGCCCTATAAGCTGCTCAATACTGACCCTTGTATACAATCCACGGGCACGAATAAACATTTCCCTAACATAGTCCCACCCGTGACTGGGGTTATGTTCGCGCGGTGAACAACCCTTGTGAGTCCCCTCGACTTATAAGGAGAAAACTCTCTTGTAAGATCCTTACGACTTAAAAGAAGCCATACACTTAGGAATCCTCACGATTCCTAAGGAGAAAACACACCTACGAGATCCTCATGACTTGTAGGGAGAAATACCTTTGTGAGACCCTTACGGCTCATGAAGTCAAAAGCCTTAGTCGACAGAATCATAACCCTGTTCGCTAAGTCGCCTTTCTTCGATATCGACAGAGGCAAATGATGATTCGCTCCTGGCAATATCCCAGTTGTAGCGGTGCTGATGCCAAAATCGGTGTCTAATCCCAAGCTTGCGGCAAAAAAGCTAGCGAGCCACACATGCATACGAAATAGCCGAAATGATGGGGAAACTTGCAACAAAATCAGCAAGTAAAAATGTATGCATGCAAAATAGCCGAAATGATTGGGCAACTCGCAATAAAAAGCAGCGAGTAAAAATAAAACAAATAGCCGAAATGATTGGGCACCGCGAAAAATAGCCGAAATGATGGGGCAATCGCGACCTTCGCGATATAAAAGCTGAAATGATAGAGCATCGCGGAAAGAAATAAAAAAATGAATGAATGAAATTTATGACCTACAATTGATATCATATCAATCCCTGTATACAATCCAAGGGAGCAAACAAAGAGGGAGTCACACTCTTCCTCCCCAAGTTTCATCAGAAGAAGAAGCCAAATCTCGACGGGTCACAGATAGCCTAGAGATCATCTCAACATTCGTCTCATTGCAGCAGACACAACATCAAGCAAAGTGGAACAGCGGCAACTCCCAGTTCCATGACTCGGCGGTGTAAAGATGAGCGAGAGTCGAATTCCGACTCCGTGAAATGCGGATAAAGTCAACCCTTCCTGGCTACGTGGAACGCGGATTATGTCACTTCTGACCCCGTGGGAAACGTCCAGAGCAGATCCTGGTCCTCGTAGAGCACGGCAGTTAACCCGTGTGAAGCATCCAAAGCGGAGCCTGGTCCTCGCCGAACACGGCAGTGAACCCGTGGGAAGCATCCAGAGCAAAATTCCTGGCTACATGGAACGCGGATTATGTCACTCCTGACCCCGTGGGAAACGTCCAGAGCGGATCCTGGTCCTCGCAGAGCACGGCAGTGAACCCGTGTGAAGCATCCAGAGCAGAGCCTGGTCCTTGCCGAACACGGCAGTGAACCCGTGGGAAGAATCCAGAGAAAAATTCCTGGCTACGTGGAACGAGGATTATGTCACTTCTGACCCCGTGGAAAACATCCAGAGCGGATCCTGGTCCTCGCAGAGCACGGCAGTGAACCCGTGTGAAGCATCCAGAGCAGAGCCTGGTCCTCGCCGAACACGGCAGTGAACCCGTGGGAAGCATCCAGAGCAAAATTCTTGGCTATGTGGAACGCGGATTATGTCACTCCTGACCCCGTGGGAAACGTCCAGAGCGGATCCTGGTCCTCGCAGAGCACGGCAGTGAACCCGTGTGAAGCATCCAGAGCGAAGCCTGGTCCTCGCCGAACACGGCAGTGAACCCGTGGGAAGCATCCAGAGAAAAATTCTTGGCTACGTGGAACGCGGATTATGTCACTTCTGATCCCGTGGAAAACGTCCAGAGCGGATCCTGGTCCTCGCAGAGCACGGCAGTGAACCCGTGTGAAGCATCCAGAGCGGAGCCTAGTCCTCGCCGAACACGGCAGTGAACCCGTGGGAAGCATCTAGAGCAAAATTCCTGGCTACGTGGGACGCAGATTATGTCACTTCTGACCCCATGGAAAACGTCCAGAGCGGATCCTGGTCCTCGTAGAGCACGGCAGTGAACACGTGTGAAGCATCCAGAGCGGAGCCTGGTCCTCACAGAACACGGCAGTGAACCCGTGGGAAGCATCCAGAGCAAATTTCCTGGCTACGTGGAACGCATATTATGTCACTTCTGACCCTATGGAAAACATCCAGAGCGGATCCTGGTCCTCGCAGAGCATGACAATGTCCCCGTGTGAAGCATCCAGAGCGGAGCCTGGTCCTCCCCGAACACGGCAGTGAACCCGTGGGAAGCATCCAGAGCAAACATCGTACTGTGGAGTCCTTAAATCCACGGACTATGATGTCCTTAACCTCGACCGTGATGTCTTAAAACTAAAATTGGACTGTGAGGTCCTCAAACTCACGGACTATGATGTCCTTAACCTCGACCGTGATGTCTTAAAACTAACAATGGACCGTATTGTCCTTAAACTAATTTTACCTTGGTTCAAGGGTATATCTCTTCACTCCTTTGATATTTGTCGTTGTAATTCCTCAACGTCTTCAAAGAGGTGACGGGTCCCGACAACCACACATTTCACGGACTGTGGGGTCCTTAAACCCATAGACTATGATGTCCTTAACCTCGACCGTAATGTCTTAAAACTAACAACGGACTGTGGAGTCCTTAAATCCACGGACTATGATGTCCTTAACCTCGACCGTGATGTCTTTAAACTAACATCGGACTGTGGGGTCCTAAAACCCTTGGACTATGATGTCCTTAACCTCGACCGTGATGTCTTAAAACTAACATTGGACTGTGAGGTCCTTAAACTCATGGACTATGATGTCCTTAATCTCGACCGTGATGTCTTAAAACTAACAACGGACTGTGGAGTCCTTAAATCCACGGACTATGATGTCCTTAACCTCGACCGCGATGTCTTTAAACTACGGTATCCTGGAAAACGTCCAGAGCAGAGCCTGGTCCTCGCAGAACACGGCAGTGAACCCGTGGGAAGCATCCATAGCAACCCCTAGCTCCATGAGATGCGGATAAGGACAACTTCATCCATCACTTGTGGGTCCTCACGACTCGTAAGAGAGTAAATTCTAGTGAGATCCTTACGACTTTCAAGAGAAAACACACTTAGGAATTCTCACGATTCTTAAGGAGAAATTACACCTACGGGATCCTCTCGACCGGTAGGGAGAAAATTCTTTATGAGACCCTCACGGCTCATAAAGTTGAAAAGTCTTAGGTAACAGTTCCTAACCCTGTTTTCTAAGCCATCACCACCTTACAAAGAGCAAAAGATTGACAGCTATATACTATCTACAGACCGCACTTGCTAAAAATCACATGACAACGACACAGCAAGGAGAAGAAAGCGACAAGGAGAACATTTGATTCGCATTTAATTAAGCGTCCGAGGCATACCCGTTCATGCATGTGCAAAAGATTTAATACGAAAAATAAAACAAGCTGAAATGAGAAACTTGCCATTCATACTGCGAAAAAGTTCTTACAATTATGAAAGAAGTAAACAAAAACATTATCAAAATAATTACAATGGCAAAATCTCAGATCCAGGGCATGGATTAAGGAACTCAAAAGTGACTTTGTCCAGAATCTTCCAGGCATTTCGAACCATCCTAGTATGCTTTCTTTCACGGTCACAAGCATTGGGATCTCCACGAATGTCCTCCACCCTCCGATAGGCAGCAAGTATGGCCGACTGTTGAAAAGCCTGATGTAGGAGATCGATAAGATTGCCTCGCCTTCTCTTCGAGATTAGGCTCATCAGATACACCGAATGCACCTTATCCTCGGTGGCATCCAATGACCTAAGCGGCACGCCAGTACAGAATAGAGGAAGCGCTTCCCAGATCGCTCCCACAATAAGCTTCAGGAGAGAGGAGCGTCGAGGAAGCAGTTGACCATTGTATGCGTCAAAGCGACTTATAATTTCGGCACACTCGGCGTTTGTGAATTCTCGATTCTAAGAACGGCCGAGTGAGCGGATGTCTCCATAAGAGATAATCTCGTCAAGATCATACATGCGAGCATCCATTACTCCTAAAAAAGAAAATCAACGAAAATTAGCGGACAGACAGATTAAGCGAATTCTTATTAAAGACAGGCACAGGGAGTTAAACTCATCGAGAGCAATGCTCTGCAGACAGGAGTGACAGCTGTCAAAATCAATTATGAGGGGAATTTAAAAAAATTCCCCGAGAATATCGAGAGCCTTGCTTTGAGAAGATGATATAATTCATCAAAGATAAAATTCCATTTTTAATCTTCAAGATCCATGAAAAACTCTTAAGGGTTCTTCTATATGATTTGAAAGGAGCAAAACTCCATTAATGAATTAAGAAATCATAAAGTAAAATCCTTTTGGAGAGCAAAGCTCTATTAATGGAACCCTAAAAAGGTTCTCTTTAGGTCAAAGATCTATGGAGCAAAGGTTTGCTAGTGAAACCCTAAATGGGTTTTCTGTAGATCAAAGATCTATTAAGAGCAAGGCTCTGTTAATAGGTAAAACCCTAAATCATTAAAATTTATTAAAATTTTTACCTAAGTTTGGAAAAAATATTTACTCTTGTGAAGTTCTTAAACAAAAGAGCTGCGCTCTGAATAAAAATTCTCAGGAAAGAAGATGATAATCATCTAGAGAACCAAAGGTCCTATTTATAGGCGTTAAGACGTCTCTTCAACTTCTGAGTTGATCCAAGGGCTCAGATGTTGCCACCGCTGCGCTCACGTGTGGGCCAAGCAAGCACAACGGTGGAGGGCATTTTTTCCCCAATCAGAGTCAAGCTCTGTTCAAATTCCAAGATTTGAAATGAAGCGACACTTCTGCTTTCCCCAATCAGAGCAAAGCTCTGTTTTGAATTTCAAAATTCAAAAATTGAAGCAACGCTTCAGATCCCGTGCGCTGCGCGCAGCGCGTCAAAAGCAGACACACCAGCGCCAGAAGCGCTGCGTCCTAGGCAGCGCACCCCCAATCAGGGCAAAGCTCTGTTTCAAAATTCAAAATTTAAAAGTTGAAGCAACGCTTCAGATCCAGCGCTATGCGTTATGCGCTGTGCGCCACGTGTCAAACACGGGTGCGCTAGCGCAGTTGCGCTCTGCGCTGCGTGCCACGTGTCAAACACGGGTGCGCTAGCGCGGTTGCGCTGCGCGCCACGTGTCGAACGTAGGTGCGCCAGCGCTGGAATTAAAAATTCCCCCACCGTCAGATCAAAATATCTAATAATAATAAATTATTAATTAATCAGAATTAAAATTCTGTTATGGAAAGATCCTTCAATCTTATTAAATCAAGAAGATTATCTTCTGTAAAACAGAAGCCTTAGGATCAAAGATCCAACGGTGGGAAATATTCCCAAATCAATCAGAGAAAGATCTCTTAAACTGATTTAACAAATCAATTGGCCCTATATAAAGGCCCCAAGACTTCAAGTCTAGAAAAAAAAAGCTCTGCAAACTTGGAGAAAAACTCAAAGAGAATGAAAGGCAAGCCTTTAGAAGTAAGAAGATCATTTCTTCATCTTTAAGGTAAAGAATTAATTATTGAACAACAGAGATGAAATCATCTCGTAAAAAGAAGAAACATCTTCTAAAAAGATCTTAGATCTATAAAAAGACCAAGGTCTTTGATTAAAAAGAAAAGATCAAAAGATCTAATCATAAAAATATAAAAAGAAGTATTTTACTTCATTCACAGATCTTTTGATCTATAAAGGCAGAGCCTTTTTATAAAAACAAGAACTGTTGTTTTTGGATCTTGAGGCAAAGCCTCCTTTGAAGAACATAAAATTTGTTCTTTGATCTTAAAATTGATCAAAATACGCTTTGCGCTATTAGAAAGTGCTTTGCACTCATGAACTATGCCTTTGCGCTTCTTGGATCGGCGCTCAGCGCCAAAACATGCCACGTGTCAACCATAGACACAATCTGCGCTTTGCGCTCTGAAAACAACGCACTGCGCTCTTGGGTTGGCGCTCAGCGCCAAGCGCGCCACGTGTCACTCACTGGCGCACCCATAAACTAGCGTAGTGCACTAACAAACTAGTGCTTAGCGCTAAGCGCAACACGTGTCCTCCTCGTGTGCGCTGACCGACAGAAGCGTAATGCGCTCTTTGACTGGCGTAAAGCGCCTAGTGCGCCACGTGGCGCGCTGTCAGAACATACTTTGTTCTGATAAATGCTATGCATTCAATATAAGACAAAAAATGTCAGAGCCCAATGCTTGGCATTATTAAAAGGGCAGAGCCCAAACAAAGGCCTAACAAGCAGAACAAAAATAAAATGTTAAACATTTTTTAACTGGACTTAACCCAATTCTGGCCATAAGTCCTCAATTTAAATTGAACTGAGCTCATCTGCTCTTCTAATCAATTTACACCCGGTTCAAGGGTACATCTCTTCACTCCTCTGATATCTGTCGTTGTAATTCCTCAACGTCGTCAGAGAGGTGACGGGTCCCGACAACCACACATTACTACGGACTGTGGGGTCCTTAAACTCATGGACTATGATGTCCTTAACCTTGACCGTGATGTCTTAAAACTAACGTCGGACTGTGGAGTCTTTAAATCCACGGACTATGATGTCTTTAACCTCGACCGTGATGTCTTAAAACTAACGCCGGACTGTGGAGTCTTTAAATCCACAGACTATGATGTCCTTAACCTCGACCGAGATGTCTTAAAACTAACAAAAGATTGTGGGGTCCTTAAATCCACGGACTATGATGTCCTTAACCTCGACCGCGATGTCTTAAAACTAATATCGGACTGTGGAGTCCTTAAAATCCACGGACTGTGGAGTCCTTAAAATCCACGGACTATGATGTCCTTAATCTCGACCGTGATGTCTTTAAACTAACATTGGACTATGGAATCCTTAAACCCATGGACTATGATGTCCTTAACCTCGATCGTGATGTCTTAAAACTAACATTGGACCGCAATGTCCTTAAACTAATTATCGACCGTAACGTCATTAAACTAAACAATAGAGCCCAATTGCTCTTTTGTTGGACCTAAACGATCCTGTTAAGTTGATCTTAGTCTAAAATTAGACTAACGTATCCTTAACAAACGTTTAAGTTGATCTTAGGCTCAAATGAGGCTAACGTATCCTTAAACCCAACCCCTAAACCCAAATCTAAGAAAGATACGGATTTGGACTAGTCCATGTCCTACGGGCAACAACATAACTTAGTCTCCGTATACAATCCATGGGCAACCACAAACAAAACAAACACCCACGACACGAAGTGACCATCTGGAGAAGGAGAAAGTTGTTACCGCGATGCGGTAGCGTAATTAACTGCAGGGGCTTGCGCCTGCAGGGAAGAGCGTCCCCGTAATCAAAAACCCCTCAGACGAGGGGGAATCTGACGAAGTCTGCTACATCGGCCGCATCTGTTTAAACCTTCGATACATAGTGCCATAAATCAACTTGGCATCTTCGGAGAGGTGGACAGATAGAACCAATTAGCATCTGCCCCGAATTTTAGGCAAGACGGACCTGCACGGTCGCGTCTCTGTATTCGGAGGGGAACAAGCCCCTGGCCAGTTAGTATCGAACTCATGGAGGATTCTCCTCGAGTTCCTTATCCGCCTGAAGCTACAGGCGGTCCCCTTCAGCCTCTTCATCCTTGATTCTTCCCTCGTTTTCAAAAATCATCCTGGGGGTCGAGCGGGCGACTCGAGGTAGGCCTACCTCTCTTTTAGAAAGTGACAAGGGGGCGCCGCCGGGACAAGGGTTATAGTCCTGCCTTCTTCCATTCACGACTGGAAGAAAAAGTTTTTCTTCGTCACGCCGCCCTGTTCTCCGCCGAAAGACGGGAAGACAAACGTCTTGCCTGAATTTGGGGGCAGATGCTAATTGGTGCTATCCGTCCACCTCTCCGAAGATACCAAGTTGATTTATGACACCATGTATCGAAGGTTTAAACGGATGCGGCCGATGTATCAAACTTCATCAAATTCCCCCTCGTTGAGGGGTTTTTGATTATGGGGACGCTCTTCCCTGCAGGTGCAAGCCCCTGCAGTTAATTACACTACCGCATCGCGGTAACCACTTTCTCCTTCTCCAGATGGTCACTTCGTGTCATGGGTGTTTGTTTTGTTTTTGGTTGCCCGTGGATTGTATACGGAGACTAATTTATATCGTCGCCCGTAGGGCGTGGATTAGTCAAAATCCGTATTTTCTTAGATTTGTGTTTTGGTTTGGATTTAAGGATACGTAAGTCTCATTTGAGACTAAGATCAACTTAAACGTTAGTTAAGGATACGTTAGTCTAATTTTAGACTAAGATCTACTTAACGGGATCGTTTAGATCCAACAAGAGAGCATTTGGGCTCTATTGTTTAGTTTAGAGACATTACGGTCGATTACCAGTTTAAGGACATGGTGGTCCAATGTTAGTTTAAGGACATCTCGGTCCAATGTTAGTTTAAGGACATCCCGGTCCAAGGTTAAGGAGATCATAGTCCGTGGGTTTAGGGAAACCATTGTCCGTGGGTTTAGGGACCCCACAGTCCAAGGTTAAAGACATCATAGTCCATGAAATGTATGGTTGTCGGGACCCGTCACCTCTCTGAAGACGTTGAAGGATTACAACGACAAATATCAGAGGAGTTCAGAGATGTACCATTGAACCAAAGTTGATTGGGAGATCTATAGTCCAATTTAGAACTAAGATTAATTAATTAGATTATGAGCACATTGGCTCGGTTAAATCTGAATTGAGGACTTATGGCCAATTTGGGCTAAATCCAATTAGGTTTGAAATGTTGGCCCTTTGTTAGACTATTGAACATTGAGCATTCATCTTGGTTCTGGAGTTTTCTTTGAATGTCATATGAAATGATCAAGTTTGAAAGGATGTAGTCGGGGTTTAATCAAATGGGAGTCTTGACTCAGAAAGACTTAGCCAATTTGGGCTAAGACCGGTTTGAGAATAGTGTTAAACACTAAAATATATTTGGCGATCACGTGTTCCCACGTGATGCGCTTTAAAACAGTGTTAAACACTGGGGACAAAATGCTCAAAATAGTGTTAAACACTAAAAGTAGGGTGGTCACGTGGGGTCACATGAGGCGCCTGAGAATTGGGCCAAACCTCCTTTATTTTGTTCTCAGAATATTCAAATAAGTGTTAAACACTTTTAGTCTTCAGGCCATCACGTGTTGGCACGTGATGGGTATCCATGTATTGATTATTAAAGTGTTTATTAAGGGGTCACGTGGGGACATGTGAGGGCGCCCAAAATTGATTCTGCCTTTGGCTTTGTTCCCTTTATTTTGAGGGTCACGTGGGAGCACGTGAGGCATTGCCTCCAAGTTTTTCTTTCTCATTTTAAGGGATCTGTTTTAGGGATCACATGGGGGCACATGACCTAGTTTTGTTCTTTTTTTCTGATCATTGAGGATGGGGGTCACGTGTCACCACGTGACCAAGTTCTTTACGTGCATGGAGAGTTTTAAGTCTCTTGTTTTAAGAATCAGATTCTCTGTTGGGTTAAACCCTAATTATGTTTTTAGAGGAATTAAATTCCTATGTATGTGGAAGAATTAAATTCTTAAATAGGGTTAAACCCTTATTTTATTTGGAGGAATTAAATTCCTATGAGTTTGGGAGAATTAAATTCTCATATAGGGTTAAACCCTAGTTTTATTTGGAGGAATTAAATTCCTATGAATTTGGGAGAATTAAATTCTCATATAGGGTTAAACCCTAGATTTATTCGGAGGAATTAAATTCCTATGAATTTGGGGGAATTAAATTCCTTAAACTTAAATTCTCCCTTCTAAGTTTTGAATCTGCATGGCAGAATCTCCCCGATGAGAATTAAATTCTCAACTTGTGGGGAGATCTGCTTCTGCAGATCTTCAACCAAAAGAAGAACTAAGTTCTTATTCAGAAGAGTTAAGCTCTTAAATTTGGGAATTAAATTCTCTTTTAATTTATGGAGCTTAGATCTCTTTCCCCTTTCTCATCCAGGGTTTCTTTTCTCTGAAAAGATCTTCTTTTCTCTCTTGAGAATTAAATACTCCTCTCTTTTTCCTCTCTGTTATTCTTTTTCTCCAGAAAATAAAAATTCCAAAGATCCCTTCTCTTCTCTTCTTGGCTCCTATTTATAGGAGAAAGAAAAGAATCAATTTGTTTAGTCAATTTTTCATTGAAAGATTTTGGTTGTTTCTGTAACTAATATGATCTTTTAGATCACTCAGTGAATTTTATTCACCATTGGATTTTTAATCCAAAAGATATTCTGTCTGTTATTCTTGGTGAATTTCAGGGAAATCTTTCCTTGTATAAAATCTTTCCATAAATTGGTGATTTTTAATCTCCCTTGGATTTTTAATCCAACAGTACTCCATTTTACAGAGCACCATCTTTTTGTTTGGAAAGATTTAGAGAGATGTTTTTCCAGTTAAGCTTCTGGATTCCCATTTAATTAGAATTTAATTCTATTAGTTCAGAAGGATTAAAAGCTCCTCACGTGTTGGCACATGATCCCACTGTTTGATCATTGAAATTGAATTTAATTCTATCAATTAAAGAGCTTAGGAACCCGTCACGTATTGGCACGTGACCCCTTTTATTAAACATTTTATTCAGAATTTAATTCTGTCGTTTAACAAAACTAAGGAATCATCACGTGTCAGCATGTGACCCTTGGTCACGTGTGAGCACGTGATGCCCCATTGGGGTTTTTCCTTAGTGTCTTATTATATCTTTTAATCCTTTTTGGTGGGTTTTAAAGGTCCATCACGTGGGGGCATGTGACTCCACTAATTGCCTGCTTGATTAGAATTTAATTCTATTATAACAGAGTCCCAGGAAACCATCACGTGTCAGCACGTGGCCCTTGGTCACTTGTGAGCACGTGATACCCCATTGGGGAATTTCCTGATATTTTATCAGGGAAAAAATGCCCCAACGGCGTTGTTCTCACGTGTTTGCACGTGAGTGCAATGCTGTCACCTTTGTGACCGTTGGATCTGTCTAGAGAACAGGGGAGATGAACTGTTCCCCATCACATCCTATAAATGCAAGAGTCCCTTCAGAAGCGCCTCTACTTTTTCCATCTTCTTCCTTGCTCGTTTTTCCTCTGAGAATTTAATTCTCTTTCCCAGAGCTTAGTTCTCTGATTCAAAAATTTCCAGAGTTTAACTCTGTCAACAAAGATTTCCTTTTTCAGGTAAGAATCTTGAACGGCTGAGGAACTCCTTGTAGAAATTTAGATTTTAAATCCACACCAAAGGGTTTTCCCTTTAACAAGAACCCATCTTTTCCAAGCTCTTTAAAAAACTGCTCAATCTTTAAATAATAAATCCCTTTTGTTAGGGCTCTTTTGGTCTCAGAGATCGATCGAAATACTTGACCTTTCTCTGGAATTTAATTCCATTCCAAAGAATCTTAGCTCTGAAAAATGTCTTATGGAAATTTAATTCCCCTGTTCAAAAGGAATTTAATTCCTCTAAAGAACTTAGTTCTTTAAAAGAAGACTTCTTGGAATTTTTCCTCCTGAGTTGTTCTTTGCAAAAAAGTTTTCAGAAAGACCCCCCATGATTTGCATAGGGTTCTGCAGTGGGTCTTCTCTCTGTGTGGAATATATAGAGTTGTTTGAAATCCACTGTTCATTTATTGAGAATCTTCCTTTTGTTCTCACAATGATTACTCTGCCTCATCATTAGTGGGCTACCATCTTGATTTTGTGGGGTCCTTGTGTTTTGTAACCAATGGTCTCATAAAATAAGTTATTTGTCGTTTTCTTCCACTGTCTTTATATATACATATATATTTATAAATACATATATACGCATGGGCTTCACTAACAGTTTCCTTTCCTTTGTTTCAGGAGTAATGGCTTCTCTCCCATACTTTCCCTTTACTCGCTCGGAGGCGGCTTTTCCTCAATCACCGTCGGACGAAGAGGTGATGGCGATGATCAGGGCTCATGACCCGAATTGCACCAATCTACTTTTATGGGGGACCTGGTACAGTCATATCATCCGCGGTCGCCGCAACTTTCTTTGCGAGATACCGACAGAGCCTACCTATCCATTTCTGTCGATGGATCATCCACGGACCGCCTTTGCTGTGGAGATGCTGAATTGGACCCCTACGGGACGGCTTGAGCCATCAACAACTGGGATTCCGAACCATCCTATACCGGCTATAGACATCTTAGGGCGCCGCATTTGCCAAGGAGAAGCCCAGCCATGAGGACAGATTTACAAAATAGGGCTTACCTCTCGACATCCCACGGGATACCTTCTCTGGGCCCGTTATATCCTGTCCACCCATCGGGCGCGACTGCAGAGGGTTGGACTCTATCAGGCGGTATATGCGTCTCTCTTCCACTATCAGTCCCCCAATGTCTGATGGGTTAAGGCCTTCTTAAACCAATGGAATCTTCCCACCAACACCTTCTTTCTAGGGGACCGCGAAGTTTCAATTTCTCTGGAAGAGTTTCGTGAAATCTCAGGGTTGTCGGTCAGGGGGACGCTCTATGAAGAACTACTGCCTCCCGATGAGTATGTCTTCGAAACCGAGCATGCCATGCTTGACGGCCTGTCGACCGAGAATGCCGTCCGCCACAAGCACCCAAGTTTGATCAAGACTCTGAGTATTTTTGAGAAGCTATTCACAGAGTCAGAGGAGCAGGGCGTCACTTTTAAAAGCTTTATCGCCTGGTTCCTTCGCGAAGACGTTCTATCAAAGACGGCTCCGAAGTTCGCAAATATCAACGACCCCTTTGGGTTCGGTTTAAATAAGCATCTGGCTACCGCAGTTCTACATTCCCATCATGTTGGCCGTGTCTTTCGAGTCGATCGCAGCTCCTGGTATGGATGAGGAGACTTTCTTTGTGGGTTTTATCAGCGTTTGGATCAGCTGGTTCGCCATTCCCATGCACCATCGTTTCATGAGAGCCTCGGTCATTTACCCTGCTCCTCGCATTGCCGAGGGGACGCGACTAGCTGTGGGCATTGCGGGGCTAGCGCACCTGTATCATGGGCTAAGCGCCGCGGCCAATACCTCAACTCCAGGCTTAGATGTGATAAATTTCTCTCTTCATTACTTTACGTCCTGGATTGAGATGCACGTGCTAGGGGCATTTGCTGCGCACCAAAGACCCAGCTTTTATGACGCTTACACTTTCCCGTGACTCATGCGGCTGGTGGACGCCTCTGGTCCTGACCCGACTTAGTCTGGGGCTATTTGCGTGCTGATTAATCCCTATGCCAATACGGGCGGGATGGTATTCAATGATCGAGTCCTCTCTTCTCCCTCAGGACCGATTCAACAGTTCTGTGACTCGTCGAAAGAGGGAGTACCTTCCCTGAAGCCCAGGGAAGCCATGCACCTATATTCGATCAGACCGGGTTATCTGATGTTTCGTCAGAACGGTGCGGCTCTTTTTATGCAGTACAGCCCACACCGCTTTGCTCGGCAACTCGGATATGACCAGGGTGTCCCCTTTGAGGCATTTATATTGGAGCCTAGCCCGTCGTCAGAAGTTGTTCGTGACGCTGCTCATCACTTCATGCGGCTGAACACTGGCTCTCGCTTCGTGATTCCTGAAGCTGATCATATTCCTCAATGTGTGAGGTCCTTCACAGGCTGGTACCTCCACCGAGTCAGTCCCATTATTGCCGAGGAGAGGAGGATGCTCCTCGGATATAGGGCTCCTACTCCGATCCAGGCCACGGGAGTTCCGCCGCGACCGCGTGCAGCGGTTCGCCCTCCCTTGAGAGATACTAGCGTCGTGCTTATTCCGGATGCGGCGGAAGTGGATTTAACTCCCACAGCTGGTATGCTACTGTGTACTAGAGCTCAATCAAGGGCCAATAGGGCGCCTGTAGCAGTATCATCAGCTGCGGCGTCAGCAATGGTCGTGTCGTTATCGGTAGCATCGCCGAGCGAGGACATTGAAGGCGAAGTGGGTCAACGCCATACCAAAGCACCAAGGGGAAGGAAGCGATCGTCTTCGGCGGTTAGTTCTGGGTCCAAGAGGCAAAAGAAGACGGTCACCAATATGCTCGACTCTTTAGTGGAATCAGAGCATATCCTTCAAGATAAATCACTAGCCATGCAAGAATCGGATGGTGGTATACTTTTCCCGGGTTCATCTGCCGAGGAAGCCGCACAATTGGCTGAGGCTATAAGATACTCACAGGATGAATCCGAGAATTTAAGGATTCCGAAGAGGCCTTATCCTGCCGTCATCTTTTACGAAGACCCTCCATCAATACGGCGGGTATTTATAGGTCCTTTGGAAGTAGGGGCGAGAGAGCCCTTAAGCAGGCTGTCTCAGCCGATGCCGAAGATGCACTTTCGTTGTGGACCGGTGACTACGAGTCTACCCTCGAAGCTCGGTGAGCATACTTCCTCAAGAAGGAGCGTCGGCTTGAACAAGCCATACTAGAAGCTCCTTTGCGCATTGGTATACTTAAATATCCTTTTATAGTATTTTGCACAGCTTACACACACACACACACACACACACACACATATCCTTATCCTCGTACAAACTTTTCAGGGACTTCGGCAATGGCGAAGGATCTGAGTTCTTCAAACTTTTCTTTTTTTAGAAGTTCTCTGAATTCTCTCTCTATTTCTCAATGTGTTGATCTCCTCTGTCTTTTAGAATTAGGGTCTGGGGGCCTTTATATAGTGCCCATTAATTTGTTAAATTTATTAAAGAGATCATTCTCCAAGTGATTTGGGGATTTTTCCCCACCGTTGGATCTTTGATCCAAGGGCTTCTGTTTTACAGAAGACAATCTCTTGTTTTAACAAGAACAGAAAGATCTTACTGGAATTTTAATTCTGTTTGGCGCAAACGCACCTGCGCTTGACACGTGTCGTGCAGCGCAACTGCGCTGGCGCAACTGCGCTGACACGTGTCGCGCAGCGCAACTGCGCTGGCGCAACTGCGCTGACACGTGTCATGCAGCGCGGAACGCAGCGCAACTGCGCTCGCACAACTGCGCTGATACGTGTAGCGCAGCGCAGAGCGCAAGTCAGCTGAAGCGTTGCTTCTTTTATAGAGCCTTGCTCTGATTGAGTGCGCTACCTTGGGTGCTGCGCTCCCTGCGCTGGCGTGTCTGATTTTGACACGTGGCGCTCTGCGCGCAGCGCAGGGGATCTGAAGCGTTACTTCATTTATTTTAATTTTAATTTTCAAAATAGAGCTTTGCTCTGATTGGGGGAAACAGAAGCGTTGCTTCGTTTCCCACCTTGGAATTTGAACAGAGCTTTGCTCTGATTGGGGTAAACAAATGCCCCCCCCCCCACCGTTGCGCTTACGTGGCCCCAAACGTGAGCGCAGCGGTGGCAGAATTCCAACCGTTGCGGCAACTTTTGAAAGTTGAAAGGGTTCTCAATGCCTATAAATAGGACCTTTGGTCCCTCTACAGATGATTATCATCTTCAAAATTTTACTTTCAGAATCTTAGAGCCCTGCTCTTTATTTTCAAGAACTCCAAGAGTTAAACTCTTAAAACTTTTAGGTAAAAATTTTAATTTAAATTAAATTAAATTAAATTAATTTTCATTGACAGAGCCTTGCTCTCAATAGATCCCTGATCTGAAGAAAACCCATTTAGGGTTTCACTTAGCAGAGCTTTGCTCTAAAGGGGTCTAAAGAGAACTAAGGAGAACCCTATTAGGGTTCCATTAATAGAGCTCTGCTCTTTAAAAGATTTTCCTTGTATTTTCTCATTTCATCAATGGAGCTTTGCTCCTTTCAAATCATACAAAAGAACTCTTAGGAGTTTTTCATGGATCTTGGAGTTTAAAAATGGCATTTTATTCCTCGATGCATTATATCGTTTTGCTTAATCAGTCTTTCTGATAATTTTGTTGATTCTCTTTCAAAGAAATAATGGACGCCCATATATACGATCTTGACGAGATCATCTCTTACGGGGACATCCGCCGACTTGGCCGTTCTCAAAATCGGGAGTTCACAAACGCGGAGTGTGCTGAAATCATGAGCCGCTTCGACGCATATAACGGTCAACTGCTTTCTCGACGTTCCTCCCTTCTGAAGCTTATCGTGGGAGCCATCTGGGAAGCGCTTCCCCTATTCTGTTCCGGTATGCCGCTTAGGGCGTTGGATGCTGCCGAGGATAAGATGCATTCGGTGTTCCTGATGAACTTAATCTCGAAGAGATGGCGAGACAATCTTGTCGATCTCTTGCACCAGCCCTTTCAACAGTTCGCCATTCTTGCTGCCTACCGAAGGGTGGAGGACATCAGCGAGGATCTCGACGCCCGTGCTCGCGAAAGGAAGCACACCAGGATGATTCGCCAAGCTTGGAAAGTTTTGGACAAGGTCACTTTCGAGTTCCTCAATCCCTGTCCAGGATCTGAGGTTTTGCCATTGTAATCATTTGGACAATGTCTTTGTTATTTCTTTATGATTGTAAGAACCCTTTGCAATATGAATAGAAAATTTCTATTTCAGCTTGTCTTACTTCTCGCTCTGAGTCTTTTGCACATGCGTGAATGAATGTGTCTCAAATGCTTGATCAAATGCACATCGGATGTTCTTTCTGTCGCTTTCTTCTTTCTTTTATTATCAGTATGCTGCCTTAATAAACATGGTTGACAGATAATAGAGTAAGCATCTTGGTTTCTTCAAGAGATAGCGATGGCTTAGGCCGCAGGTTCAGATCTGCTGCCTAAGACTTTTCAACTCTATGAGCCGTGAGGGTCTCATAGAGACTTTTCTCCCTACGGATCGAGAGGATCTCGTAGGTGGATTTTCTCCTTAGGAAACGTGAGGTTTCCTAAGTGTGTTTTCTCTTACAAGTCGTAAGGATCTTATAAGAGAATTTTCCCTCTTACGAGTCGAGAGGACTCGTGAGCGGTTGTTTCCCTCCTTGTCGAGATTCGACTTTAGAGAGTGAGACCCGTGGATAGTATGCAAGAGACCGTTTTGGGGCGACTTGTAGGGTCCCAGTGCTTAGGAAGCAGGTTTTTTAATCCCCGCCGCCTAAGGCTTTGCCTCACGAGTCGAACCGTGTCGAGAAGTTCTCGCAAAGACATCAATTTCCTCACGAGTCGAGACGAATCGAGCATTTCTCGCAAGAATATCCCAACGTCACAGTTAACCTCTGCTCTTTACGACAAAGATCCGTTAGGGTCTGTGGTACTTAGGGTTTTGTCCGTCGTACCGTCGCGTTGGCTGATGTATTCCTCGATGGGCGATCTTGCTGTTCGAATAGCCTTGCGACCGTCGTGTCTCTGATCCCTTCGGGGGCTGGACAAGACGTCTTCAAGTAATCTTCCAGGTAGTATTACCGTCGAAAGAGCAAGCGTAGGGATATTCCATGTCACTTTTTACTTGAGGTTAGGCTCATTTTGGAGAGCCCCAATGAGTCATAACCACTCCGCGCTGGTGTGGGATGATCTCCGATAGTCCTTCAGGCTTTATATGACTTGCTGTAAAGACCCTGAAGCTAGGAATTTGGCCTTTGCTTCGTTTGCTGGCATTACGTCCTCTATATCGAGACGAATGTCGCAGTTGTCTCTAGGTTGTTGGTGAACCGTCGAGGTTTGGAACTAGGGACTTTACCGTGGCTCCGCTGTTTGATGATGTTGTGTCTGCTGTATCGAGACGAACGTCGAGGTGGTGACCATTCTGCACTGGAGTGAGATGATCTCCGGTTGTCTTTCAGGCTTTATATGACTTGCCGTTAAGACCTTGAAGCTAGGAATTTGGCCTTCGCTTCGTTTGCTGGCATTGCGTCCTCTATATCGAGACGAATGTCGCGGTTATCTCTAGGTTGTTGGTGAACCGTAGAGATTAGGAACTAGGGACTTTGCCGTGGCTCTGCTGTTTGATGGTCGCGTCTGAATCCTGTTAGAGGAAGAATGCTGAGGTGACATCTCGTCTACTGTATCAAGACGAACGTCGAGGTGGTAACCATTCCGCACTGGTGCAAGATGATCTCCGATTGTCTTTCCGGCTTTAAATGACTTGCCGTTAAGACCCTGAAGCTAGGAATTTATCCTTCGCTTCGCTTGTTGGCATTGCGTCCTCTATATCGAGATGAATGTCACGGTTATCTCTAGGTTGTTGGTGAACCGTCGAGGTTTGGAACTAGGGACTTTGTCGTGGCTCCGCTGTTTGATGATGTTGCGTCTGCTGTGTCGAGACGAACGTCGAGGTGGTGACCATTCCGCACTGGTGTGAGACGATCTCCGGTTGTCTTTCAGGCTTTATATGACTTGCCGTTAAGACCTTGAAGCTAGGAATTTGGCCTTTGCTTCGTTTGCTGGCATTGCGTCCTCTATATCGAGACGAATGTCGCGGTTGTCTCTAGGTTGTTGGTGAACCGTCGAGATTTGGAACTAGGGACTTTGTCGTGGCTCCGCTGTTTGATGATGTTGCATCTGCTGTGTCGAGGCGAACGTCGAGGTGGTGACCATTCTGCACTGGTGTGAGACGATCTCCGGTTGTCTTTCAGGCTTTATATGACTTGCCGTTAAGACCTTGAAGCTAGGAATTTGGCCTTTGCTTCGTTTGCTGGCATTGCGTCCTCTATATCGAGATGAATGTCGCGGTTGTCTCTAGGTTATTGGTGAACCGTCGAGATTTGGAACTAGGGACTTTACCGTGGCTCCGCTGTTTGATGGTGTTGCATCTATGTCCTGCTGGAATGAGGAGGCACACCGTTGTTGGTCTCCAGGCTGTAGATGTGGCCATTGAGATTTGGAACTAGGGACTATGTCGTGGCTCCGTTTGATGGTGTAGCATCTATGTCCTGCTGGAATGAGGAGGCACAGCGTTGTTGGTCTCCAGGCTGTAGATGTTGCCATTGAGATTTGGAACTAGGGACTATGTCGTGGCTCCGTTTAATGGTGTAGCATCTATGTCCTGCTGGAATGAGGAGGCACACCGTTGGTGATCTCTAAGTTGTCGATATTGACGTCGAGACCCTGAAGCTAGGGATCTTCTTTTGCTCCGTTCGTTGACATCGTGTCTGCAATATTGCGACAAATGTCGAGGTTGTCTCTAGGTTGTCTATGAACCGTCGAGATTTGGCTTCGCTTTCTGGTGGAGCCTGTTGGGAAGGTATGGTTCCCTCTTTGTTTGTGCCCCTAGATTGTATACAGGGATCGATGTGATCTCACCTATAGGGCATTGGTTTCATTCATTTCATTTTTTTATACTATTATTTTATTTCCGCGATGCTCTATCATTTCAGCTTTTATATCGCGAAGGTCGCGATTGCCCAATCATTTCGGCTATTTTTCGCGGTGCCCAATCATTTCGGCTATTTATTTTATTTTTACTCGCTGCTTTTTATTGCGAGTTGCCCAATCATTTTGGCTATTTTTCATGCATACATTCTTACTTGCTGATTTTTATTGCAAATTGCCCCATCATTTCGGCTATTTCGTATGCATGTACGGCCTGCTGGCTTTTTGCTGTAAGCCTGGAATTAGACACCGGTTTCGGCATCAGCACCGCTATAACTGGGATATTGCCAGGAGCGAATCATCATTTGCCTCTGTCGATGTCGAACAAAGGTGGCTTAGCGAACAGGGTTAGGGTCCTGTCGACTAAGGCTTTTGACTTCATGAGCCGTAAGGGTCTCATGAAGGTATTTCTCCCTGCGAGTCGTGAGGATCTCGTAGGTGTGTTTTCTCCTTAGGAATCATGAGGATTCCTAAGTGCATATTCTCCTATAATTCGTAAGGATCTTACAGGAATGTTTTCTCCTTATAAGTCGAGAGGGCTTACAAGGGTTGTTCACCATGCGAACATATCCCCAGTCACGGATGGGACTTGGTTAGGGAAATGTTTATTCACCCCCGTGGATTGTATACAAGGGTTAGAATTGAACCACTTGTAGGGCAATATCTAAAGTTGTGGGGGTTGCTTAGGCACAGGTTTAGGTCTCTATCACTTAAGACTTTCAAATCTTATGAGCCGTGAGGATCCCATAAGAGAGTTCTCCTTACGAGTTGTGAGGATCTTGCTAGTGTATTTTCTTCTTAGGAATCGTGGGGATCCCTAAGTGTGTTGCTCCCTTGTGAGTCGTAAGGATCTCACGCGGGTGGTTTCTCCTTACAAGGTCGAGAGGACCCTGTAAGTGTCTTTTAACGAGGTTGCGCCCTTCCGGGTTTTCACAAACACTCGCCGGTAGCCCTGCTGTTTTTACTCACGAAGCCCTTTCGGGTTTTCATCCGTGCCCATTTTGCTTATGAACATACCGTTTATTTTTTATTATTTTGTTTGTGTTTTTTTTACGAGGTCGCGCCCTTTCGGGTTTTCACGAACACTCGCCGGTAGCCCTGCTGTTTTTACTCACGGAGCCCTTTCGGGTTTTCATCCGTGCCCATTTTGCTTATGGACATACCGTTTTTTTTTTATTATTTTTTTTATTGATTTTTTTTATCACGTTAGCCTGAGGATGCTGCGGTAGTAGTTTAAAGACGTTTCGGTCATCATCTAGTTTTAGGACGTAGTGGTCCGTCATTAGTTTAAGAACGTTTCGGTCCGCCGTCGCCGTATTCGAGGCGAATCTCTAGTTTACTGACTTTTCGGTCTATTATCTAGTTTTAGGACGTAGTGGTCCGTTGTTAGTTTAACGACGTTTCGATCTATTATCCATTTTTAGAACGTAGTGGTCCATTGTTCTTTCTCTATGAATGAGCATGATGCCCCCGGCATATCAATCTTTTTTGGAGCATGTGGTTGTGGCGGGCTCACCTTCCAGTTTTCGGACAGCGCGAGTTTGCCTTGTTGGTATTGGTCTTCAACCCAGTTTTTGAAGACGAAGCAATCTTCGATCGGATGACTTACTGCTCGATGGTAGGGACAGTAATTAGGATCGTTGACATCTCCTGGCTGTAGCGGACGTTTCGGACTCGGCAGATTGATGAATCCATTGCTCACTGCCAGCTCAAACAGTTTCCTCATTTTATCCTGGGGAAACGAGTAAGGACGTAGTCTTTCCTCGAGTGATGGGCGTAGACGCACGTTGTTTTGGCAAACAATCGATTTTGAGTTGCTCGGCTGTTATTGAGCATTGGCGACGAAGGTTGCTTTCCCTTTGCCCTTTTCATTCCAAGGCTCTATCTTTGAAGGAGATGGTCTATGACCCATCTGATCCATTTGGGCTAATTTGTCGATCAAGGCTTCGAAGGTGGTCGGGCTGAAGAACATCATGAATTGGAAGATGGTCGCTTGAGGGTCGAGAGTACCCACGAACATGCCCACGGCGGGAGCTTCTTCGATGCACTGCTCGCACTTTGACCATAGATTACGCCACCGTATCGCATACTGGACCCAAGTTTCTCCAGGCTTCACCCTGGCATTGATCAATGCCGTGATCGGGGTGCGTCCACTAGCACTCGTGAATCGCTGAGTAAACAACAACTCCATTTCAGCGAAGGTCCTGATGGAGTCATTTGGGAGTTCGGAGTACCACTCAAATGCCGTCTCCGATAAGCTACCGACGAACTGGCGAAGCAACAATTTATCATCATCGCCGATATTGCCACAAAGAGCCCTGAACTGGGCAACATGTTGATGTGGATTCCCCGTCCCTTTATATACGTGGAACTCAGGGATCGTATATCCCGGCGGGTAACAGATTTGGTCATACCAGCTCGGATAGGGTCGTCCGGTCCTAACAATTTGCCCAGCCGCTTCACTCGCCTGATGAGCTCGTATTTGCTGAGCTACATAGTCATCCAGTGCGGCCTTGGAAATGGTTTCCTCCTTGGCTGCTGAAAGAGTCGGAGGAGGATTAGATGTCTCTCCTCTATCATCTTCAATAATGATCGGAGGGTCTTCAGCTGGAGGATCCGGCTGTAACATCATACCTACCATATCTTGGAAGAGAAGCGCCATTTGCTTTATGTTAACCGCTTGCTCTGCGGCTTCTTTGTCCTTCTTTTCGAGAACTCTGCGTAGGTAGTCAGCGTCAGTTTCTTATTCATGACGCTACTCTGATGATGCCTCCGAGCTTTCTTTTGGCCCGGTAAGTGTGGCCATTGCAGTCATCATCTCCTGAAGCTTTTGTTGCTGCTCCTGGGTTTTCGTCACGGATCGGGTGAGCGGTCGGTGACCCGTCGAAGCACGGCTTTCCTCCTTTTCAGAAGCCATATAAACAGTGTGCACCACCATGCCCCCAGACTTGGGGTGTTTGTGCTCAGCACGTTTACGGTTCGCCATGTTCACAGGGGCTTTTTGCGGCCTCCTTTTCTTTTGAGTGGTTGAAGTTGAGGGAGCCGTTGCAGCAGGCACCCATCCGGCCGTCACTTTTTGTGACTTTGAGTAGTTCCTCTCCTGCTGGTCCTTCATCTTTTTCTATCGGCGGAGATAGTCTTGATCGACCACTGACTCTTGGACACGTCGCCAAACTTTGTAAATTTCAGAGGATAGCCGTTGAAGAGGTTACTCCGGCTTCTTTTCTGTATCATTCTCTACAGGTGAAGGAGTTCTCTTCAACAATGCAGTAGGAGAGTTCCTGTGCACTTTATTGAGCAGTTCAAAGCTGTTCTCGGTTAGGACAGCAGCCTCGATCCCCATCATCAGAGCTGGCGGAGTAAATCCAGAGGGGGAGTTGCCCCCAGCCTTCTTCACTCGACGCCAGTGGCGACGTCGAGCGTGTCGTGCGGATAGAGTTGGTTTAGCCGTAGGGGTGACCTACTCATGCCCCCTGTGTTGGTCAGAATTCGCTGGTACCAGCCTTTTAAAAACCGACGTCAGTTGAATGGGGACGGTCAACCTGTCAAAAGTAGACTTCCGAGTAGGGGAAGCAACCTTGGTGATTTCGCCTGGAACGGGAGCAGGAATGGCTATCCGTTTCAGGATAACGCATTCTGGTATCGCAGGCCTGTAGACGTTCTGGCCCAGTCTGTTGAAAACTGAGGCAATGGAATTGGGCGACCCGTTGAGAGGGGTCGCGGCAGTGGTAAGTCGATCAAAGACCGGCTTCTTTGGAGCTTCTTGCGATATCATTGGGGCATTGAAGCTCATCAGTGGGAGCATGGTCCCGAAGAATAGTCCAGCGGTGGCTTGAGTTACCTGCTCCACTGGCATCTTGAAAAAGGAGGCCGCTTGGGGCCCATAAGTCACTCCTCCAGTAAGGACCGAGCGAGAGTTGCAGTTGCAGGCAGTGCAGTTTGAAGCCATTGATCTTCTGTTTTCTGCATGGAGCAAGACACCAAATCTTAGTACCTCGAATCCACAGGCAACCACAGCAAACCGCGATTCGTTCGCGAACACGACACACGAAGTGTGGAGTGGAAAGAGGAAAAGGTCCCACCGGGCGTGCCAGAATCTGTTCCCCGCCGGAAGACGCGACCGAGACATGGACGTCTTGCCTGAGATTCGGGGCAGATGCTATTTGGTGCTATCCGTCTACCTCTCCGAAGATGCCAAGTTGATTTATGGCACCGTATATCGAAGGTTTAGACGGATGCGGCCGATGTAGCAGACTTCATCAGATTCCCCCTCTTTCGAGGGGTTTTTGATTGTGGGGACGCTCTTCCTTGCAGGCGCAAGCCCCTGCAGTTAATTACGCTACCGCGTCGCGGTAACAACTTTCTCCTTCTCCAGAATTTCACTTCGTGTCGTGTGTGTTTATTTTATTTGTGGTTGCCCATGGATTGTATACGGAGACTAATTTATATCGTCACCCGTAGGACGTGGATTAGTCCAAATCCGTATTTACTTAGATTTGGGTTTGGGGTTTTAGTTTAAGGATACGTTAACCATGTTTGAGACTAAGATCAACTTAAACGTTCGTTAAGGATACGTTAGTCCAATTTGAGACTAAGATCAACTTAACAGGATCGTTTAGATCCAACAAAAGAACATTTGGGCTCTATTGTTCCAGTTTAAGGACGTAGTGGTCCATTGTATGCACGGCCATCGAGACCCGTCACCTCTCTGACGTCGTTGAAGGATTACAACGATAGGTGTCAGAGGAGTTCAGAGA
Source organism: Agapanthus africanus (assembly GCA_030015575.1). Lineage (NCBI taxonomy): Eukaryota > Viridiplantae > Streptophyta > Magnoliopsida > Asparagales > Amaryllidaceae > Agapanthus > Agapanthus africanus. The sequence goes on from JASDDO010000031.1 coordinate 572,215,317, forward strand.
TGTACCCTTGGATCAAAGTTGATTGGGGGTCTTATAGTCCAATTTGGGACTAAAGTCTGTTTGAATGTTTAAGAATACGTTAGCCATATTTGAGGCTAAGATAAACTTAAAGGATCATTTAGATCCGACAAAAGAGCGTTTGGGAGCTCTATTGTTCCAGTTTAGGGACGTAGTGGTCCATATGTAGTTTAAGGACATTGCGGTCCATTGCCAGTTTAGGGACATGGGGGTCCATTTCCAGTTTAGGGACATAGTGGTCCATTGAATATATGGCCGTCGGGACCCGTCACCTCTCTGACGACGTTGAAGAATTACAATGACAGGTGCCAGAGGAGTTCAGAGATGTACCCTTGAACCGGATGTAAATTGATTTAAAAGAGCAGCCGTGCTCAGTCAATTTAATTTGAGGACTTACGGTCAGAATTGGGCTAAGTCCAATTGAAGATGTTCAACATTTTTATTTATGGTTGGCCTGTTAGGCCTTAGCTTGGGCTTTGCCTTTGTTTAATAATGCAGTGCATTTTTGTCTGGCCTATTAGGCCCCCTTTTAATTGGGCTCTGCCCTTTGTTAAATGATGCACAGCATCTATTTTGAGCCTGACAGACCTTTGTTTGGGCTTTATTCCTTTTAATAGTGCATAGCACTTTGTTTGGTCTGATATACCTTTCTTTAGTGGGCTCTGCCCTTGATAATGCATTGCATTAATTAGTCTGACAGAGTGCCACGTGGCTTGTCAGGCGCTTTGCGCCGATTGAGGAGCGCAAGGCGCAAGTCCATGGGGAGGTGACACGTGTCACACTCTGGTGAGCGCAAGCGCAGTGCGCTGCGACAGTGCGCTGCACTGTTGCGCTGCTGACACGTGGCGCGCTCTGGTGCAGTGTGCCAATTCATGAGAGCAGTGCTCTATTTTAAAAGCGCATAGCGCAAGTTGTTCTGGAGCAGACACGTGGCGCGCTCTGGTGCAGTGCACCAATTCATGAGAGCAGTGCTCTATTTTAAAAGCGCATAGCGCAAGTTGTTCTGGAGCTGATACGTGGCGCTCTCTGGTGACTTGCACCAGCCCAAGAGCGCAACAGTGCAGATTTACAAGTGCAAGGCACTGTTTTAATATCTTGATCCAATTTTGGATTCAAGAAAAGAATCTTTTAAGATTCCAGAACCAGTGGTTCATCAAAAGGGCAATGCCTTTATTATTATGTTTTTATTGAAGATCTTTGATCTTGTTCTTAGATCAATGATCTTTTCAGAAGAAATTCTTCTTTTTAAAAGGTTTACCTTTCTTTTTTCTTTCTGAGTTCTTCAAACTTTTCTTTTTTAGAAGTTCTCTGAATTCTCTCTCTATTTCTCAATGTGTTGATCTCCTATGTCTTTTAGAATTGGGGTCTGAGGGCCTTTATATAGTGCCCATTAATTTGTTAAATTTGTTAAAGAGATCATTCTCTGAGTGATTTGGGGATTTCCCCACCGTTGGATTTTTTATCCAAGGGCTTCTGTTTTACAGAAGACAATCTTCTTGTTTTAACAAGAACAGAAAGATCTTACTGGAATTTTAATTCTGTTTGGCGTAAACGCAACTGCGATGGACACGTGTCGCGCAGCGCAGAGCGCAGCGTAGCTGCGCTGGCGCAACTGCGCTGACACGTGTCGCACAGCGCGGAACGCAGCGCAACTGCGCTGACACGTGTCACGCAGCGCGGAGCGCAGCGCAACTGCGCTGACAAGTATAGCGCAGCGCAGAGCGCAAGTCAGCTGAAGCGTTGCTTCTTTTATAGAGCCTTGCTCTGATTGAGTGCGCTGCCTTGGGTGCTGCGCTCTCTGCGCTGGCGTGTCTGATTTTGACACGTGGCGCTCTGCGCGCAGTGAAGGGGATCTGAAGCGTTGCTTCATTTATTTTAATTTTAATTTTCACTTTAATTTTCAAAACAGAGCTTTGCTCTGATTGGGGGAAACAGAAGCGTTGCTTCGTTTCCCAGCTTGGAATTTGAACAGAGCTTTGCTCTGATTGGGGTAAACAAGAAGCGATGTCCAATCTATCGAAGACAGACCTCTGGGCAGGGGAAGCAGCTTTGAGGACTTCGTCTGGAGCGGGATCTGGAACAGTCAGTCTTGTGAAGACCGACCCTTTAGCAGAAGAAGCCGCCTTTAAGACTTCATGAGCAGGAATGGCTATCCGCTTAGGGATAACTCTTTTCGGTATCGCGGGGTTCTTCATGGGCCCAAATGATATTTGGCCTAGTCTGTCAAAGACTGAGGCGTTGAAGCTGGATGACCCGTTGAGAGGGGCCGCAGTAGTGGTAAGTCGATAAAAGACCGACTTCTTTGGGGCCTCCTGCAACGGCAGCGAGGCATTGAAGTTCATGGGTGGGAGCATGGTCCCGAAGAATAGTCCAGTGGTGGCCTGAGTCACCTGGTCCACCGGCATTGTAAAAATAGAGGCCGCCAAAGGCCCGTAAGTTACACCTCCAGATGAGGCGGAACAAGAGTTGCAGTTGCAGCTGGAACAGTTTAAAGCCATTGATCTTCTGTTTTCTGCACGGAGCAAGACACCAAATCTTAGTACCTCGAACCCAAGGGCAACCATATAAAACCGCGATTCGTTTGCGAACACGATACACGAAGTGTGGAGTGGAAAGAAGAAGAGGTCCCACCGGGCGTGCCAGAATCTGTTCTCCCCCGAAAGACGGGAAGACAAACGTCTTGCCTGAATTTGGGGGCAGATGCTAATTGGTGCTATCCGTCCACCTCTCCGAAGATGCCAAGTTGATTTATGACACCATGTATCGAAGGTTTAAACGGATGCGGCCGATGTAGCAGGCTTCGTCAGATTCCCCCTCGTTGAGGGGTTTTTGATTGTGGGGACGCTCTTCCCTGCAGGCGCAAGCCCCTGTAGTTAATTACGCTACCACATCGCGGTAACCACTTTCTCCTTCTCCATATGGTCACTTCGTGTCGTGGGTGTTTGTTTTGTTTTTGGTTGCCCGTAGATTGTATACAGAGACTAATTTATGTCGTCGCCCGTAGGGCGTGAATTAGTCCGAATCTGTATTTTCTTAGATTTGGATTTTGGTTTGGGTTTAAGGATACGTTAGTCTCATTTGAGACTAAGATCAACTTAAACGTTAGTTAAGGATACGTTAGTCTAATTTTAAACTAAGATCTACTTAACGGAATCGTTTAGATCCAACAAGAGAGCATTTGGACTCTATTGTTTAGTTTAGGGACATTGCGGTCGATTACCAGTTTAAGGACATGGTGGTCCAATGTTAGTTTAAGGACATCTCGGTCCAATGTTAGTTTAAGGACATCTCGGTCCAAGGTTAAGGACATCATAGTCCGTGGGTTTAGACACCCCACAGTCCGAGGTTAAGGACATCATAGTCCGTGGGTTTAGGGACCCCATAGTCCAAGGTTAAGGACATCATAGTCCATGAAATGTATGGTTGTCGGGACCCGTCACCTCTTTGAAGACGTCGAAGGATTACAACGACAAATATCAGAGGAGTTCAGAGATGTACCCTTGAACCAAAGTTGATTGGGAGATCTATAGTCCAATTTGGAACTAAGATCAATTAATTAGATTATGAGCACATTGGCTCAGTTAAATCTGAATTGAGGACTTATGGCCAATTTGGGCTAAGTCCAATTAGGTTTGAAATGTTGGCCCTTTGTTAGACTATTGAACATTGACCATTCATCATGGCTCTGGAGTTTTCTTTGAATGTCATAAAATGATCAAGTTTGAAAGGATGTAGTCGGGGTTTAATCAAATGGGAGTCTTGACTCAGAAAGACTTAGCCAATTTGGGCTAAGACCGGTTTGAGAATAGTGTTAAACACTAAAATATATTTGGCGATCACGTGTTCCCACGTGATGCGCTTTAAAACAGTGTTAAACACTGGGGACAAAATGCTCAAAATAGTGTTAAACACTAAAAGTGGGGTGGTTACGTGGGGTCACATGAGGCGCCTGAGAATTGGGCCAAACCTCATTTATTTTGTTCTTAGAATATTCAAATAAGTGTTAAACACTTTTAGTCTTCAGGCCATCACGTGTTGGCACATAATGGATATCCATGTATTGATTATTAAAGTGTTTATTAAAAGGTCACGTGGGGACACGTGAGGGCGCCTAAAATTGATTCTACCTTTGGCTTTGTTCCTTTTATTTTGAGGGTCACGTTGGAGCACGTGAGGCATTGCCTCCAAGTTTTTCTTTCTCATTTTAAGGAATCTGTTTTAAGGGTCACGTGGGGGAACATGAACTAATTCTGATCATTGAGGATGGGGGTCACGTGTCACCACGTGACCAAGTTCTTTACGTGCATGGAGAGCTTTAAATCTCTTGTTTTAAGAATCAGATTCTCTGTAGGGTTAAACCCTAATTCTGGTTTTAGAGGAATTAAATTCCTATGTATGTGGAAGAATTAAATTCTTATGTAGGGTTAAACCCTAATTTTATTTGGAGGAATTAAATTCCTATGAGTTTGGGAGAATTAAATTCTCATATAGGGTTAAACCCTAGTATTATTTGGAGTAATTAAATTCCTATGAATTTGGGAGAATTAAATTCTCATATAGGGTTAAACTCTAGTTTTATTCGGAGGAATTAAATTCCTATGAATTTGGGGGAATTAAATTCCTTAAACTCAAATTCTCCCTTCTAAGTTTTGGATCTGCATGGCAGAATCTCCTCGATAAGAATTAAATTCTCAACTTGTGGGGAGATCTGCTTCTGCAGATCTTCAACCAAAGGAAGAACTAAGTTCTTATTCAGAAGAGTTAAACTCTTAAATTTGAGAATTAAATTCTCTTTTATTTTATGGAGCTTAGATCTCTTTCCTCATTCTCACCTAGGGTTTCTTTTCTCTGAAAAGATCTTCTTTTCTCTCTTGAGAATTAAATTCTCCTCTCTTTTTCCTCTCTGTTGTTGTTTTTCTCCAGAAAATCAAAATTCCAAAGATCCCTTCTCTTCTCTTCTTGGCTCCTATTTATAGGAGAAAGAAAAGAATCAATTTGTTTAGTCAATCTTTCATTGAAAGATTTTGGTTGTTTCTGTAACTAATATGATCTTTTAGATCACTCAGTGAATTTTATTCATCATTGGATTTTTAATCCAAAAGATATTCTGTTTGTTATTCTTGATGAATTTCAGGGAAATCTTTCCTTGTATAAAATCTTTCCATAAATTGATGATTTTTAATCTCCCTTGGATTTTTAATCCAACGGTGCTCCATTTTACAGAGTACCATCTTTTTGTTTGGAAAGATTTAGAGAGATGTTTTTCCAGTTAAGGTTCTGGATTCCCATTTAATTAGAATTTAATTCTATTAGTTCAGAAGGATTAAAAGCTCCTCACGTGTTGGCATGTGATCCCACTGTTTGATCATTGAAATAGAATTTAATTCTATCAATTAAAGAGCTTAGGAACCCGTCACATATTGGCACGTGACCCCCTTGATTAAACATTTTATTCAGAATTTAATTCTGCCGTTTAACAGAACTAAGGAATCATCACGTGTCAGCACGTGAGCCTTGGTCACGTGTGAGCACGTGATGCCCCATTGGGGTTTTTCCTTAGTGTCTTATTATATCTTTTAATCCTTTTTGGTGGGTTTTAAAGGTCCATCACGTGGGGGCACATGACTCCACTAATTGCCTGCTTGATTAGAATTTAATTCTATTATAACAGAGTCCCAGGAAACCATCACGTGTCAACACGTGACCCTTGGTCACGTGTGAGCACGTGATACCCTATTGGGGAATTTCCTGATATTTTATCAAGGAACACGCCCGAGGGCGAGGACTGTCCCGTGCCCACCAAGTGGTCAAGGGAAAAATGCTTGCCGGGGAACCAGTCCAATGACCCCGCCGCGGTGAGAGTGGCATCGTGGGAGCCCGTCCCCCGATTTGATGTGCTGCTGTCTGAGAGGGTCCTGAGTTGGGCCGGGCTCAGCCCCGTTGAGTTCGTCGGTACGTTAAGCTTGCTTTTTGGTTTTTATATTGCATGTGGCACTGACTTCTTTGCATTTAGTTTTGTGCAGGACCCATGGACGTGGATGAGCTTCGAGCCTCCATGTGCCAGCCGAGGAAGGTCTCGAAGGCTGGAGGCGCCAGCTCTTCCTGTTCGAAGCCTGCCCAGCTTCTTCGGCCTCCGTCCCAGTGCCTCCGGTGGCCTCGTCCCTTGAGCGTTCGGGGGCGGATCCCGCCCCGGGGCCTAGCAGAGCGCCGGGTCGGAAGCGGGCTCGAATTCTGGAGGACCCGGTCTTGGAGGAGGAGACCGTCTCTCCATCGGAGCCACTCAAGTGGGGTTCCCGGAGGTCTCCTCGAGACCCGCCCTCGCCGATCATGATGGAGGAGGGGGGCCTCCGGTTCGCGGTGCCCTCGGGGCTATCTGTCGTGGATAGCCTGCTGCACGAAATAGAGAAGTCGGCAGGGGGTCGGGTCCCCGGGGGGACTTTCAGGGCTCAGATGGCGTCCATCGCCCAGGAGTCCGTGCATGTAAGTGCTCGGTTGCTTGTGAGATTCGGTGCTTCTTTCATCTTCCTGACCTCTTTCCTATTTTTTCAGGTCCTCCAGCACATCGCCCTTGCCTTACGAATGGAGGCCGAGGTGATGGCCCCGGCGATGAAGGCCGCGGACTAGCTTGCCTCACTGGAAAAGAGCGTTGCCCGATACCGCGAGGCCGCCGTGGCTGCCGAGGTCAAGCTTGAGGACGCTCAGGCGCTCGCCAGCAACATGAAGAAGACGGTGAGGACCCTCCGGAAGGAGCCGGGGGCGGCGGTCGAAGCGGTGAAGCGGGCCGACCTCTCGGCGGCGAAGGCGGTGGAAGACTACAAGAAGTCGAAGGACTTCTACAATGACTTAGCCGTGGCCGCCACCCGCATCTGGCACAAGGCCCTCGACGCCGTTAAGGTCCGGATGCCGGAGTTCGCTGATGAAGAGCTCCGCGCCGAATACCCCCTCGCGGACGCCGATGAGTAGGGGGAAGAGATTCCTGACGAGGAGGTGGCCGAGGACCCTACTCGACTCGTGGTAGATATCGGGGACCCCGAGGTCGTGCCTGGCCCCGAGGCCTAAAGCCCCGTCTTCCTCCTCCTTTTATTTTGCCGCTTCTGGAATTTTTGTAAGCCTCCGGGCAGTCTGTAAGGCTGGGGAGCCCAAAATACCCTTTGTAAAGACTTCGCTTTTGGTAGTAAAACTTTTTGTTTCATCAGCTTGCACTTTATCTTCTGTTTGTGAAGTATGCTCATAAGATATCCTTGCTTGCACTGTTGGGCTTCCATGTCAGGTCGGCTATCTGTCTAGTGATCGTTCGTCGAGTTGATTTCGATCACTTGCCAAGTGTGCCAAGCGCTGCTGAGAAGGAGGCATCTCCATGGCCCCGAAGTCGAGGGGGGATCACTCAGACTTGAATAGACCTGATGTCTCTTGTTGGGGCTTCGGATCCGCTGCATGTGAAGGGCAGAGGGATGCCCGTCATAGTTGTGCCGAGCATAAAGGGGCTCAGTGGCCTCATTATGAGGGCTACAAACCCGCAGCGTCTGTTGGGCAGGAGGATGCCTGCTGGGGATGACCGAGAAGGGAAGCTGCTCGGTTGATCTTAGCGAGGGCTTTGATCCCTATCGGTTGTGGTAGGAAGCTACCAACCGAGGATAGCCGAGTAAGGGTCAGGCTCGACTGCCTCTTGGAGGACTTTGATCCTTAGTGTTGGAGAGGCCGTAGGAGGCCTGCTAAGGATAACCGGGCAGTGAAGCTGCGCGGTTTCCTCTTGGCGAGGGCCTTGATCCTTGGCGTTGCGAGTAGGGAAGCTACCGGCCAGGGATAGCCGAGCAGGGAAGCCGCTCGGCTGCCTCTAAGGAGGACTTTGATCCTTAGCGTTGGAGGGGCTGTAAGAAGCCTACTAAGGATAACCGGGCAGTGAAGCTGCGTGGTTGCCACTTGGCGAGGGCTTTGATCCCTGGCGTTGCGAGTAGGGAAGCTACCGGCTAGGGATAGCCGAGAATGGAAGCCGCTCGGCTGCCTCTAAGGAGGACTTTGATCCTTAGCGTTGGAGGGGCCGTAGGAGGCCTGCTAAGGATAACCGGACAGTGAAGCTACGCGGTTGCCTCTTGGCGAGGGCTTTGATCCCTGGCGTTGCGAGTAGGGAAGCTACCGGCCAGGGATAGCCGAGCAGGAAAGCCGCTCGGCTGCCTCTAAGGAGGACTTTGATCCTTAGCATCGGAGGGGCTGTAGGAGGCCTGCTAAGGATAACCGGGCAGTGAAGCTGCGCGGTTGCCTCTTGGCGAGAGCTTTGATCTCTGGCGTCATGGGTAGACAACTACCATCCTGGGATGACCGAGCGGGGTAGCCGCTCAGATGCCTCTTACGAGGGGTTTAATCCCTGGAGTCATGGATAGGGAGCTACCAGCCGGAGATGACCGAGCAAGGGTCGGGCTCGGTTGCCTCTTGCGAGGGAGTTGATCCTTCAGGACGGGGACCGAGCAGGGTTACTGCCTAGTGCCTCTTGGCGAGGACTTTGATCCCTGTCAGTTGTGGTAGGAAGCTACCAGCCGGGGATAGCCGAGCAAGGGTCGGGCTCGACCGCCTCAAAGGAGGACTTTGGTCCTTAGAGCGGGAGGGGCTGTAAGAAGCCTACCAAGGACCTTTGGCCGGGCGGGGTTACTACCTGGTGCCTCTTGGCGAGGGCTTTTATCCTGAAGGATATCCGAGCAAGGGTCGGGATCGACTGAATCTGGGAGGGCTTTTGATCCCTGTCGGTTACGGTAGGAAGCTACCAGCCGGGGATAGCCCAGCGAGGGTCGGGCTCGACTGTCTTTGGGAGGAATTTTTGATCTCTGGCGTTGCGAGTAGGGAAGCTACCGGCCAGGGATAGCCGAGCAGGGTAGCTGCTGAGCTGCCTCTAAGGAGGACTTTGATCCTTAGCGTTAGAGGGGTTGTAGAAGGACTGCTAAGGATAACCGGGCAGTGAAGCTGCGTGGTTGCCTCTTGGCGAGGGCTTTGATCCCTGGCGTTGCGAGTAGGGAAGCTACCGGCCAGGGATGGCCGAGCAGGGAAGCCGCTCGGCTGCCTCTAAAGAAGACTTTGATCCTTAGGGTTGGAGGGGCCGTAGGAGGCCTGCTAAGGATAACCGGGCAGTGAAGCTGCGCGGTTGCCTCTTGGAGAGGGCTTTGATCTCTGGCATCATGGGTAGGCAACTACCAGCCTGGGATGACCGAGCGGGGTAGCCGCTCAGATGCCTCTTACAAGGGCTTTGATCCCTGGCGTCATGGGTAGGGAGCTACCAGCCGGAGATGACCGAGCAAGGGTCGGGCTCGGTTGCCTCTTGCGAGGGAGTTGATCCTTCAGGACGGGGACCGAGCAGGGTTACTGCCCAGTGCCTCTTTGCGAGGACTTTGATCCCTGTCGGTTGTGGTAGGAAGCTACCAGCCGGGGATAGCCGAGCAAGGGTCGGGCTCGACCGCCTCAAAGGAGGACTTTGGTCCTTAGCGTGGGAGGGGCTGTAAGAAGCCTACACCCTTGGCCGGGTGGGGTTACTGCCCGGTGCCTCTTGGCGAGGCCTTTTGTCCTGAAGGATGCCGAGCGAGGGTCGGGCTCGACTGCTGTCACGCCCCGCTTCCAGGTGTATGGGCAGAGGGTGCGACGAGGCCGCTACGTATTTACTGTGAAGTAAATACGCTAAGCGTATCTAAGCAATATAAATATAAATGCACAAGAGACAAGATATAACAAACAACAACTTTATTTATTCACATTCTTACTGTACAATGCATGGAAAAGTAAATACAACTGAATGAAAACAGTGCCTAAACAATGGCATAACAAAAAAGGAAAAGTACTGAAATGAAAGTGTACAATGAACTAAAGCTCTGGGTCTTCAATGAAGTAGTCCAATTCTTCACTAGTGGGCTCGATCTCCGGAGTGTCCAGATCACCTGACGACATTCAAAGAAGAAAGAAAGAGAATGTCGTCAACGAACAAATCGCTCGGTAAGTCCCAAAGATAAGGGAGAAATAGAATAGACAGAAAGAGAAGGTAGATTTTAAAGTTGTATTATATTGTTATAATGTTAGCACTGTTATTTGTAGCTTGGTACAAAAGGATACCAGTGTATACGAGAGAAGTCTCACTTGCCCCGGAGACTAAGGTATCAGAAACTCAAGGAACCGTTGGGCCACGGTACAACAGCAATGGAATATAGGTTAGGTGTCTTATGGTTGCAGTCTCGTGCCACTTCTAACACCTTCCGTACCAATCTACCCCTTAAACCCCGAGATGTCTTATTTGTATAGTTGTATTGTATTGTCTTGTATTGTAAACTGTATAGATTGTATAATTGGATGACTTACCGAAACCATGATATCAGTAAATGGATATAACTGTAGAATCATGTAAATAGAAGTATATCCATGGTTCGGTTCGGTCAATATAGATTGAATGGATTCATGTTGAATTGTAATATTCTAGATTGCAGATTGTAGATTGTAGATTGTACTTGAATCATATTCAAGTCGGTTTATTAACGAGACTCAGTCTGAGTCAGACAATTAGAAAAGTAAATTGAAGTCCTGATGGTTTTGATGTTATCGTTAACCGCTGCATATGGGCGGCAGGATTTGTGTCTTTTTCAAAGACGATTACCGTATTGATAACATCGTTGTTAAGTTGTCTACCTTAGATAGGCAAGCACCCACTTCTTCAGCTCCCTGAGGCTCAAGAGATTGGTCCCGCTTAAACCTATGTTTACTAGGGTCCTTAGGGTAATCTATAGAACTTGAGGGGGTTTTATGTAAAATTACTTTTGTATAGTTTTCAAAATACACCCCAAGTATTAGTTATCGTCTTTAGAGTTATCATAGGTATGGATTTTATAATTGTGATATTTTTAGTGAGAATATCCTAAATTCATAAAAAGGGTATTTATTTGTAATATTGACTTGTATGGAATTCATGGTATATTAATGTAAAGTGATTCTTGGAATATTTATATTATAACAAAAATAAATATTTTGATATTACACACACACATATATATATATACATATATTTTTATAAACATAAATTTTAATATATATATTATAATTCTAGAAATCTCATTTTCTTAAGATTTTCGTATTTCAAATCTTCGAGACCGAATGCTCCTTGCGGAGGTCTGCATCTCGCACTACTAAGCCCGAGGATGTACGGTAATCCGCACCATCCCGAACGGGTTCCCCAAATGGGTTGTAGCGGCGCTTTGCAAAGATTTGTGTCAAATACTAATCATTAAGGGAAATGGTTTTATTAGTAATGGTATTTATTTGAAAAGGTGTTGTTTCCCGTATTCTATGTTTCCGAAGGTATTATGCTATGTTGGATATGAGTGTGTGAGGAGTTAGGTCATTATCTCGTGATCTACTTAAAGGTATAGCAAGTTTAATGGTTTAAATGTCGAAAATGAAACAATATGGTATTTTAATGAAAAAGTACGGTAAAATGGAAATAGAAATTTCTTTTGATATGGAACTTGTTCAATATGATTAGTTAGTATTTAATAGTCAACATGTAATGGTTTAACAAGATTGTATTAAAAGAAAAGTGAGATTTTAGGAAGAACCAAATGGGAAATCGGATTTGTTTCGATTCCGTCGGGTTTTAGAATTTCGTATTTTCAGAAAGAGTAGAGAAGGGGGAAAGTGGGACTTACTGGCTTAGAGCTTAGAAGGGAGGAATAGGAATCGGGATGAGGCGTCGTTTCGTCGCCGGAAGCTCCTAGGGTTGTCGTCGGAATTTCGCCCGAAGCTTCGCCCCCTTTGCTAGCTTGAATTGTACACAATTTCACTAGGGTTTTCTTGAGAGTTTTGATCAGAATTTTGGAGTGAGGGGGTAGTGTTTAGGGGTTGTATTTATAGGGTTAGGTTAGGGTTTAGGGTAGGTGAAAGGTTAAAATGAAAAATGTAATAAAATGTATTAAAAATGTATTAAAAGTATAATAATTGGGGTTTTAAAAAAGCTCTGGAAATGGTCTGAGGACAAAATTTTGCAGGTGTACACGGGAGACCAAAAGACACAATTTTTGTGTTGGGGTCGTCGCCGGAATCGGCCGACTCGGCCGTGACTCGATCGGAGGCCTGAGTCGACCGAGTCGAGGCTGAGTTGGCCGATTTACGGCCGAGTCAGGCGGCCGGAATCCCCCTCGACGGTTCATCTATCCTATGGCAATGTTACATTTTTTGGTGTAGTGGGGTTTTTGTGAGATATGCACGTGTAAACCCTTGGTATTCTAAAGGTTCAAAATAAAACAATATTAAAAATAATGTGGGGTATGGGATTTGAACTCTGGTGCTTTGGTTCAGCGGTGCAAGGTATTACCAATGAACTACAAGCTCCTTCTTGTAATTAAAGAGCTAAACAAATATTTAACTTGTGCTCAGGCAAAAGTAACCCTTTCTTTAAATTTTGAAAAATTTGCACGGAAAGTTGTACAGGGAATTTAAGGTTGTTACAACTGCCTCTGGGAAGGCTTTAGATCCTTGTCGGTTGCGGTAGGAAGCTACCAGCCGGGGATAACCGAGCGAGGGTCGGGCTCGACTGCCTCTGGGAGGACTTTTTGATCCCTGGCGTTGCGAGTAGGGAAGCTACCGGCCAGGGATAGCCGAGCAGGGTAGCTTCTGAGCCGCCTCTAAGGAGGACTTTGATCCTTAGCGTTGGAGGGGTCGTAGGAGGCCTGCTAAGGATAACCGGGCAGTGAAGCTGCGCGGTTACCTCTTAGCGAGGGCTTTGATCCTTGGCGTTGCGAGTAGGAAAGCTACCGGCCAGGGATAGTCGAGCAGGGAAGCCGCTCGGCTGCCTCTAAGGAGGACTTTGATCCTTAGCGTTGGAGGGGTCGTAGGAGGCCTGCTAAGGATAACCGGGCAGTGAAGCTGCGCGGTTTCCTCTTGACGAGAGCTTTGATCTCTGGCATCGTAGGTAGGCAACTACCAGCCTGGGATGACCGAGCGGGGTAGCCGCTCAGATGCCTCTTGCGAGGGTTTTGATTCCTGGCGTCATGGATAGGGAGCTACCAGCCGGAGATGACCGAGTAAGGGTCGGGCTCGGTTGCCTCTTGCGAGGGCTTTGATCCTTCAGGACGGGGACCGAGCAGGGTTACTGCCCAGTGCCTCTTAGCGAGGACTTTGATCCCTGTCGGTTGTGGTAGGAAGCTACCAGCCGAGGATAGCCGAGAAAGGGTCGGGCTCGACCGCCTCAAAGGAGGACTTTGGTCCTTAGCGCGGGAAGGGCTGTAAGAAGCCTACTAAGGACCCTTGGCCGGGAAGGGTTACTGCCCGGTGCCTCTTGGTGAGGGCTTTTGTCCTGTAGGATAGCCGAGCGAGGGTCGGGCTCGACTGCCTCTGGGAGGGCTTTTGATCCCTGTCAGTTGTGGTAGGAAGCTACCAGCCGGGGATAGCCGAGCGAGGGTCGGGCTCGACTGCCTTTGGGAGGACTTTTTGATCTCTGGCGTTGCGAGTAGGAAAGCTATGGGCCAGGGATAGACGAGCAGGGTAGCTGCTGAGCTGTCTCTAACGAGGACTTTGATCCTTAGCGTTGGAGGGGCCGTAGGAGGCTTGCTAAGGATAACCGGGCAGTGAAGCTGCGCGGTTGCCTCTTGGCAAGGGATTTGATCCCTGGTGTTGCGAGTAGGGAAGCTACCGGCCAGGGATAGCCGAGCAGGGAAGCCGCTCGGCTGCCTCTAAAGAGGACTTTGATCCTTAGCATTGGAGGGGCCGTAGGAGGCCTGCTAAGGATAGCCGGGCAGTGAAGCTGCGCGGTTGCCTCTTGGCGAGGGCTTTGATCCCCGGCGTTGCGTGTAGGGAAGCTACCGGCCAGGGATAGCCGAGCATGGTAGATGCTTGGTCGATTCTTCATGAGGTTACGCCCGACTATCCTGTTGCAGGTATGGGGAACAGGAACAGTCGTGGGGAACGTGCGCGTAGCATGCGCATTGAATGTGTGGGGAGGCGAAGCGCCAGAGTCGCGTTGTTTCGATTCCGCCAGAGAAGGCTCAATGATCGCCGCGTGGCAGCGACTTTGTGGGCGAAAACGGGTGACTGTTGGGTTCCGTTGGGGCGCAGTAGGGGCCCTGGGTTCGCTTCGAGGCCTGACGCGGGATTGGAGGGAACTTGAAGAACCCCTCGCCCTAGGCCTCCTCTAGTAACACTGCGAGGGAGACGTTGAGTGGGGTGTACTCCTGGAACTTCAGGTGATAGGGCTGCTGACGCTCCGGCCTCTCTTCCCGAGCCCTCTTCTTCTGGTCGGACCGTTCTGCTTGAGGGAGGTTCGCGTTCATCTCAGACTCGAGCTGGACCTCGCGCTCGGTCCACGCCTTGACCTCGGCTATGGTCTTAGGCTGCGCTAATGCAAAGGAGCGCAACCACTCCTTATGCCTAAGACCAAATCTGAGCTCCGTGATGACGGTCTCGTCCCGATGCTTGGGGACCTCGAGGAGGGCGTTGTAGAAGCGGATGACGTAAGCTTTGAACGTCTCCTTGTCCCCGCTCTTAATTGTGAGGAGGTAGTCGATCGTGCGCTTTTGCCGACGGTTCCCGACGAAGTGGCCGAGAAACTGAGTAGCCAGCTCGGCAAAGGTCGAGATTGAGCGAGGCTCGAGTCCTTGGAACCAGTCCCGACCAGAACGGATGAGGGTGGCTGTGAAGGCTCTGCACTGGGCGGCATCGGAATGGTCCTGGAAGCTCATCTCCGCGGTGAAAGCATCCAAATGGTCTTTCGGGTCGGTTTTCCCGTTGAACAGAGAGACCTTCGGGGGTTTGTTGCGCGAGGATACGTGAACAGCGAGCAGTCCCTCGGTAAATGGCTTGGTGAGCGAGTCGGCGGCGTACTTACCCCCGTCGCCCGAGAGGTGACCTTCTCGGCGTATGCCCTCGATCTTCTTCTCGAGGGCGTCGAGTCGGCCGTGGTACCCCGAGGATTCGGCGCCTTGTGATCCCTGGCCTCTGATGCGGGAGATCCGCGTCTGGGCGTGGCTCCGGTTCCTCTTGATAAGGTTCCTCAGATCCCCGGACGAGGTGGCCCTCGAGCCGCCATGGCGAGCCCCTTCTGTGCGACCCCGTCGAGGGAGGGGGTGTTGGTCATGCCTGGGGACAGGCGAGGTGACCGACATCTCCTCAAAAGGGTGAGGGTCGCGAGGAGGCTCGTGGCAGGACGCTTTGGCGGCGGATCTTGGTGTGGAGCTGTGGGGCACCCAGCAGGCCTCAGAGAATATCGACCCGTGAGATCTATGGCCATAGGACGTAGCCTGTCGGTGGTCAACCATACCGACGTGGGCAGAGTCTTCTGGAGGCAGAGGAGCGGAGATCTGGGACCCAGACCCGGCCGTTTGGACGCGGACGAGCGCTTCCACGATAGACTGTAGTCGGTCTATTCGGACGGCGAGGGCGTTGATGACGGTCGCCGGAGGAGGTTCATCCGCGCCTCCGGTGAGGAGGAGGCGGCGGCTGGTATTTGGATCTTCAGGGTGATCGCTTGCCATGTGGATGGAGATCGGAAGGCCAACTTTTGTTTTTTTGGAGTTTTAGTTCCCACAGACGGCGCCAACTGATGGAGGTCCTTTTCGGGTCTCCGTCGGATGTTGTCTTCCATCGATCTTCCGGTGGATCTTGGAGGTGATCTCCTGTTGCGTGTGGGTCTCAATAGGTTTTGAGGAGATTGGTAGTTTTGAGGGGTTTGCGCCGAGTACCTGCAAGGAAGTCCCGGGATGGTTTGGTACCACCGAGGACCCTCAGACGATCAAGTTAGCACAAGATCTGGGCAGAGTAACGGCTAAGTGGGGTGAAAAAAGCTTACTTGACCCCTCTGTGATGGGAGTTTATATAGTGGCGGCAGCACGCAGTAGCAGGCGCGAGAATCTCGCCGGCAGTTACGCTCCCGACATCACGCCCGCGTAATAAGCGGATCGCCCGTTAATGGGGATCGTGATGGCGTGGAACATGGGATGTTGCCGGCGGGGAGTCCGCGCATGGGAAGATTTGCGGAGCGGCGGTTACGCCTGTGAGTGGTGGAGTTGGTCGGTCGGAGGGACCGAGGAAGATGGCCTCGGCGGAAGAGCTCGGGAACGAGCGGGAGGACCGAAGCATCTTAGTCCTGTGGTAGCTCGGGGCGAGCTGAGAGGCCGAGGAGGCCAGTTTGCAGGGGGCTCTGAGGTGAGCCAGCTTGTGCTTGTAGGTCGGGTACAGGGGTGGCCTGGTCGGCCCCTGTGGGCCCTTTCTTATGAGTTCTGGGGCACGTCATCTGCCACGTGTCCTGATTTGGGATCGCCGACATAGAGCATCATCAGTTTTAGTTAAATTAGAATAACCGGGGTTTCGATTAGGCCAAAGCCAAATTAACACGCTTCAAAGTTAAGTTTTAAGTTGACGTCAGGCCTCATAATATGTTCTAAATAGACCCCCTTGAGCTCGACGATCTCTTCGTGTAAGCCGGAGCTTGTCTTGCAGCAGTTTGCCATAATATCAGTGATCTGTTCTTTATGGAGATAAAGATGAACCTTGGTAATTTGATCCGAACAAAATGAATGTCCACTTCAATGTGTTTTGTGCCAAGTACAAGGCGAAGGTCTTTCTTGATCGGCATAAGTCATAAGGCATGCCTCATTGTCAAGGGATTCAAGTCTGCATCGATACATTTAGTCCTATCTATTCGGGTCTACTCAGGTTGTCCTTTCGCAATCCGTCTCATATTAATGGTCTATGTGTTTAACTTGACATTGATCTCTTCTTATTTGAAGGAGCTTTACGACAAGAAATTAAATAACAAGATAAGACTAACTAATAAGCAACTGAATCTTGAACTTAATCACTTAATCCATTACATTCTACTCTCTTTCTTAAGTGAATAATTTACTTGGATAAGTACAATTCTGTCAGCCGATCGAAAGAATGACATCAACCCAACACAAGTTGCCTATATATGTCCTTCGGACCCGTGCACACTCCAATATAATTGATCCCATGGATGATGGTAGCCATCTCTACCGTCCAAAGTCAAGATCCAACTATGATCAGGGGCCCGTGTAAAGTATGATCATCTAAAGGCAATTTCTTGTATCGAAAGGTTTTGGATATATAGTCCCGGTGCTCTAGCAGAGTGCCATACTAAGCAGCATAATAATTAACATATACAGCTGGCCGCAAGTGTCATCATTGCTCAACGGTGATAAAGACCGCTTGTTGAAATCCATCTTTTCAGCATGTATCGAATGACTAATATAAATGTTCTTTTAAAAGTTGCCACCTCACATTATGGAAATTGAATCAAGATATTCCAATTTGGGAAAGCTATGACTTGGCCAACACTCGTACCTGCCTTTCCTAATCATTTCACTTCCTTGGAATAGCTTGGTGGACATTGAAACCCAAGCAAAGTCACAAGTGGGGATTTTCCAATCTTCTATTAATGGATTGCTGCCCATCAAGAAATGATGAACTCCTAATAGTTGGTATTACTGTGTCTATAGTTAATACTGATGACACCACACCAATATATGTAAACAGCCAAAAATTGAGAGAGAGAGAGAGAAATATAGAAACATATACAGCAATGAAAGAGATATGTTCTTATGGAGAGATGGGCCCACCCACCATAAGCATGCATGATAGAAGCTAACCCTAGTTTTATTACTCTATTAGTACCATATAATTTTTTAGTTCTAG
Organism: Agapanthus africanus; assembly: GCA_030015575.1. Classification (NCBI taxonomy): domain Eukaryota; kingdom Viridiplantae; phylum Streptophyta; class Magnoliopsida; order Asparagales; family Amaryllidaceae; genus Agapanthus; species Agapanthus africanus. The sequence goes on from JASDDO010000031.1 coordinate 572,232,999, forward strand.
GCACCGATAAACTTCATTAAAAACTAATTACACTTAATCCCATTAAACCATTATTCCATTTGCATGCGAACATTGGTCAGGTTAACATATATCTGTCAAGCGACTATTAAAAACCGTCATAGACAAGTTCGGAGGAGGATGAAGAAGAGTCAATTTCATAAAAACATCAGTGTTTCGGTGTGAAGTGTAATGATGCAAGAAAAGTCGTACTAGCTGTAATTTTAAAGTCATGGGAGTTTTATGTAATTTACTCTTAATTGTATCTTATATAATTAAGGAAATACTTTACCTGTCCACTTACTCAAAGAGATAGAAGGGTGGGGGATCAAATTATGATCAAATTATGTGCATAGATAGATGTATCTTGGCCTTTGAGTTTTTGACTAGTGGCATGCATTTGATTGGCAGAATTAATTGTCTTTGTGCAAATGTAATTAATATCTCTGTCATTTTCATGAGATGCCCCTGTCTCCTTTTTAATCACAATTCTAAACAGGACCCTGTGACTTGACATCAATCCAGCAGCGAATTTGGACTCAGTTCCAAAGTGAAAGTGAAATGTGCATCATTCTTTTGCTGCAAAGGAGATCTTCTTATATTTATTTCTAGGGGACAATAATCTTTCATCTCTGTTTGGCTCTTATTTTAATACAGGAAAACAAATTTATTATTCTCATGTTTAAAGGCATCTAATTGGATGCTGCTATGTTTGTGTAATGCATGTCGAATTCCAGCTACTGTTGTGATCACACAATTATTAAATTATAGGCAAAGATCATTTTTTTCAATAAACAAATGGAAACATGCATACGCCCTTTTCTTCCTCTAGTGGGGACTAAAAGAATAGAAAACATTTTACTTGGCTATTGCACTACGATCTCATTTGTCTACCTTTATCACTTCTATGAAATAAATTATTGTGATATTGTTTGATTTGCAGAAAATACAACATTTATTGCATGCATCATTTTGCAGGATATAAAAATCTTTAAATAACAAAAAAGGTTTGTGTTTGGTCGAGCGAAAGCAAGTTAAAATGAAATTTTCTTATATAAACTATAATTTTATTTGAATAGGATAGGATAGGATTGTTGAAGTGCTCCATTCTTTTTGTGGTATAGTGGAAGACAATTAAAGAGATACTACTTCATGGATTCATTGTCAGATGAGGATCTTATCCAAATTTAAAGGCTGCAGTGGAGCGAGCGGTTCAAAAGTTTCAAGTAACAAGATCAATGACAAACTATCAAAGTGCAGCTAAAGACCTAACATGACTATAAAAAAATATCCCCAATGTTTTGTGGTTGATATAATAATGCGTCAAAAATAAGAATTGAGAGTACACAATGCATCAATTTTTTCAATTAAGAACAAACTTTGTCAAAATAATAGTTTTGTATATCTGCTTAGTAACACAGTTACACTATCAATATCAAGTACTTGTGATGAAAGTACTAGTGAACAATTTATCACAAAATATTAGCATGTTCATTTTTCAAGGAAGACTGGCAGGATAACAAGAAGGCTGCAGTCTATACTCATGTGCAGATGATGATTTATCACAGCAAGACTAAATCGGCTCTTCGCAGTTTACAATCCAACTTCACCGGCTCGAGCGATCCTCCCCTTTATAATCAGTATGAAAATCGCATGGCCATTACATCTCAGAATAATTGAAACTCGTAAGCAGTGTTTACTGATGCCGAGCGTACTACTGCATCCGATGCAAATGGCTAGCTAACTAAATGCAGCAATAACATAAAAGTTTAGTCATACCTGCGAATTTGCATGTAACATGGGATCGGATCCTGAGCCTCAATGTTGAATTCACCAATTAGAATCACTCGAATCGGGTTACCTTCAACTCCCTGGAGTGGGTATTTAATGTGGTTTGCTGTGACTGTCATCTCTTACATCCTTCTTCAGTACCTTTCCGCTCCTTTAACAGGCCAAGAGTGCTTTTCTCGGAAAGTTTGATTTCAGAATTTAGCATCCAAATACATAGAACAGAATGAAGGAAAAATCGGCAAGTGGATTGCCGCCAGATCAAATAATATCTGATGAATTATTATAATAATGAACCCCCTACAGGCGGCATGCATTTTGCGGAATATACCAAACACCTGCATGGATTAATGTATTTACAGATGCGCACAAGGTAAATCAGGAATGACTTGAGTTGTCACCAAAATAAAATCAGCAGGTCATATTTAGCAAGAGAAAACGTTTAGAATTGTCAGATGCCAGGTATCCAACGATACATGAATTCATTTAACGTTTATTAAATGGTGCGCTGATATAATCAAAGTTTACCATTATCAGGCATCAAATATGCATCTTAATCAAAGTAAATATCACAATGGTAACATCCAACGGCGGATCTATTCATACGGTCAAGAGGGCACATGTCCCCTCTGGATTGACGGCAATCGTATAGATATATGTATGTAACATGTATAGAAATATATATAATAAATTTGTAATAACAAAGGATGACTGTTTTGCTTTGGTGGTTTAAGAAGTTGATGTGTAGTGTACATTTTCAAGGAGAGTTGCAGGTTCGATGCTTTCAGTGGCCTTTTAATTTTATTTTCACATCAGTCATCGTGTTCATTATAATATTTTTACAAAAACACTTCTATACTCTCACAGATAAAGTTTGCGAATTAAGTTTGTACTAAAAATCCTTTCATCCATGATATAAACACACAGAAAAAATAGATTTTTGATTGAAGAACCAAAAAAACTATGCTAAATGAACAAAAAGATTAAGATGCTCCGGAATGGAGATGCGGGAAATATTTCTGTAATATTGACATTAGTCTTTATTTGAGGTCCACCTCCAATTTAGATTAATCTAATTTGGGATCCTCCATTACTATAGACAGATTGTCAGACTCTGGTAACATTTTAAATTTTCTGTTTTATCTTCACCAAAGGTACTTCATACTTCAAAATTAAGGCAATAGATTTTTTTTATGTTTACATCTATTCTAATAATGATCAATGCATTAAGTTAAACTCATTCCTCCATTTTTACATTAAGAAATTTATTCCGCTTTATATAAAATTATCATTTGATCTAGAAATATTTTGGTAGCGAATTTTGGTTCTATCTAGCATAGAACCTATGGCTTCGCCATCAATGCCTCCTCTTAACCACAATTCCTGTGTCCACCCCAGGTAACATCAGCAGTGAAAAAAAATATTAAAACATAAATCATAAATAACATCATTGCAGAAAACTACGGTACATGAAACATTCGTTTTTACTAGCTAAAAAATGATAGGATGATCGAATCGTTTATATATCTTTTTGGCATTCAATATTCAGTTTCAAAGGATGAAAAGGTGTTGCTAAAATTAATGGAAAATAATAGAACCTTATCCATGCCCCTTAATTATCATGGCATTGAAATTTGATTTGTGGGTTCTCTTTAGACGGATCATAAACAAGAAATGGGATAAACACTCCATGCTAAGCAGAGCAGCTTACCTCTATCGACTAATTATACTAATAATTTTTGAAAAGCAACTAGTGAAAGTTAGATAGACAACTAAAATGATAAAGATAAGATTAACAACTGTAACACACACATGCGCACGCGCGCGCGCGCACATGAACACGAGCCCTTTTATTTGAAATTTAATTTTCTCTGTTTGACGTGTAGAAAAATGTTTCATACACATGACAAGCACCACTTGATCTCAGGCAAGAAAGCAAGATGTTCCTTTATAAAAATCTGGAAGTTCCTAAAGACCTCAGCATGAAGAGCGATGAAACCTCACCAAAAGCATATAACCACAGAGTAGCAATCTCTCTCTCTCTCTCTCTCTCTCTCTCTCTCTCTCACACACACACACACACACACACACACAACTTTGCATGAACGAAACAGAAGATTAGGCGGGGCAAATAATTGGAAAAGGAATATATTGAGAAAATATTTAAGAAAATCTTGCACGCACTCAATAATGATGACGAAAAGTGAACGAAAACTAGGACTCCCCAAGTGCAGAGTAGAGATGCCGAAGGCATTGTTTCAGGCCTGAACAGGGTTTACATTGTAATGAAAGTGATAAATCAAAACATATATCAATCTGCAAATTTCTATCGTTTAAGTTGAGCAAATATTGCTGAAACAAATTGGTTACCAATCATGTTATTTGCACAAGTCTGGCTATAAGCCAATGATTATTATATCTAGAGATAGCCATGCAGAATAAACATATGCTTACCCACATGTAAATAATTCTTATATCAAAAGTGGTACAGAAAATATCCTAATTTCAACCTAAAAAAAAAGAAGAAATAAATGAGTATATGCCAACAGCAAAAAAGATAAGGTAAAGAATACAGACATACCGATTAATGTCCTTGCAATCTGTGGAATCTCAGAATGTTTTGTTGTGACACATTCTCCATTAGGAATATCTTCGACTCTCATGAGTTGATATTCAGCATAGATAGCTCCAACTGTCATCTCTTACATTCTTAATTGGTAGTTTCTCATTCCTGTTATAAGCCAAAAATCCTTTGTTGGAAAGTTTTGATTCAGAAATTTGCATTCAAATACATGACTGAAATGCTGAAAAAATGGCTCACGTACTGCCACCAAATCAAAACAATACCTAGCAGAATATATTGTTCATGAGCTTGCACTTTTTAGTTTTATATACCTTCAGATGCCCACATGGTAAATCCAAAATCATACGAGTTGTCGCCAAATAAATCAGTAAATGTGAGTGCACATTACGTATGCACATAGAAGTCATGTTTAGCAAGAGATACAAGCGCACTTGTAAGGCCAACTGTCTATAGGTACACGAATTCACTTAACAATTTATAATAATAGGTTCTAAATTAAATGAAAGTTTAGCATCGTCGCTATGAAATCAAATTTCTGTCCGGGTCATACAAGCAGCAACGGCGAAATAGTAAGCAAAAACATAACCATATAAACTTTGCAATAACCAAAAAAAGAAAAACTAAAATGGAAATTTATATTTGACTGGCTAGTAAGCAAATAGTAGGTTATTCCTTATATTAAACATAACTCTTTCATTATATACCATTCGGCCATGTAAATTTTCAGTTGCACAAAAGGAAAACATTGCCAAAGATTTTATTGAGTGTGACAATATCTTCTCTATGTGACTTAATTATGGGTTCTCTCTTAATGTGGAGGAGGTACAAGTATGGGCAAGAATTAACATGATGAGTCCAAACAACGCAGAGAGAAGTTTGGACCGATGCAGCTCGGCTATATTCAACTCAAATGCACTTCCAAGTCATAATTTTGAATAACTACAACTGCTCAAAGGTTCTTAAATAAATCGAACATCTGAAATAATAAGGATAATATTAATATTGCTATGAGAAAGCTTCAGAACACAATGCAGGGTCAGCTGCATAAGAAACGCATGTTCAAGTGTTAATGACAAAAATATCGAATACATAACGAGCAAGCAACAAGTTCCCTTTAAAATCTGAAAAATCCTAAAGAATTTGCACATGGTATATCATCTCTAACATAATATTGAAATAAACCAACAATAAATGATGCGGAGAATCAAAAAGACTGCGACAAGTCATACTTTGCAGTTAATTACAGCTATGCTAATAGTAACAATGCAAACTTCAACAGTCTAAGTAATGCTCTCTTTTACAATATGCATCTTTTTCTTGAACTAAAATATATATCTAGTCAGAGTAATCAAGACCTGCAAGCCCAGTACTAGGTTGGAAATAAAAAAAAAACCAGCCTGCCAAGTTAGTGTGAACACTAAGTTCAGATGAATCATCAAGGCCAAAATCTTGCTAGCTCGAGCAACTTTTCTGCCTATGATGGGTATCTTGAAACACCACACACATTACCGCTTGATAATGATAATACTGCGTGCAAAGTGGATAATATGAGTTCGCTTCAGAACCAGCAGAACTCGCTGAATCAAAAGCATAACTGTCCAGGAACTCAGTGGATTCGATGGTTTCTGTGCTGCGGTGGATCTAGGAATCATCGAATATGACCAATTTCGAGGACATGCACCTCAGGACAAAAGCAGGATCCATGCTGAGGTATCGCAAAATAAACCTGTGAACAATGATGAGATGGGTGGTTATCAAATCGATCCCTTGGATATCGATGACAACGATGTACCTGATATTTGAACAAAGTAATTTTAAAAATTATACCAAAAAAAAGAAAAAAACAGACACCGTGCGCAAGGGATGCAAACACATTTTTTTACAGGTAAAAGAAAAGAACTTAGCACACAATACTGAATCTATACATCAGAAAATGACTCACCTAACTTTAGAACCAAGGTTTAAAATCTCGGTATTGGACAGTCACTTTTGGGATCGGAATCCGCTATATCATATTGGAACATTGGATTTTATATCGTTTGAGAAAAATATTTTTTTAAATAATACTTAAGTAACTATAATCGATTTATCAATTCTTTTGTAATTAATGATATCCATATTCATATTAATGATGTCAAACTAACCGTAATAATCCAATAACCTATAATAAATCCATCAAACCACTAATGAACTCATTAACTCAATAGTAAATCCGGTAACTATTAATGAACTCAATACAAAACCCGACTATAAAATGGGAAACACAATATTGCCTGATATCGGACAGTATTGGTCTCGGAACTCAAATGATCATTTTTGGGATCGGAATCAGCCGGCTAATATTTCAAACCATGTTTAGATCCTATAGGTTATTGTAGCTTCGTAATTTTTAAGGCCCTGTTTGGATACGGAGTTAGGAAAACTAGAGTTTATTTTTAAGTGGAAGTAGAGGGTATGCAAACTATAGTTTGCAAGACCCAATCTTCATTTTAATAACTTAACTCTGATGGGTGTTTGGTTTTGGAGTTTTCTAACTTCAAAATGTTGTTTCGGAATTATCTAAACTCCAAAATGGATGTTTTCTTCACCAATTTTTGAACTTCTAAACCTTTGGTTAGATTGGAATTTTGTAAAGTTCAATCCTCTCAATTTTGGAGTTAGATGTCTAACCTCCAAAATACATGGCAAACATGGCACAGTTAGGATTTTGGAGTTAATTAAGCTAATTTTACGAAATTTCGGTTATCTAAACTTAAACCCATTCCCAAACAGTGCATAAATGGTTATTTTATTTATTTATTTATATTCATGTTCCTATGTGGGTACAGGTTGAACTCATCAAATTGTCTTCTGTGATTTCTAACTCCCTTTCACAATATTTATAAGTGGAGACTACGGAGACTACAGGAAGATAAGAGGCAATAAAGGGCATTTAGCCTATAATCATAAGGAAATTAATGCTAGCCTGTAATCATGATGATGATGATACACCAGGAGGTAGTTTTATTTCTCTGGAACATTTGTAAGATTACTTTGTTTATTTAGTTTAGCAAAAAAAAATTCAAATGAATCGACTACAGGTTATATTATCAGCCCAAGGCGAAATTGCATGAATACCCCTCAGTTTTGGATATATAGCAAAAAATACTCTTTTTTTTAGACATGCATCCCCCCCAAAAAAAATTAATGATTTTTTATTTTTTTTGTTAAAGCCATTTTTATTTCCAAAATACCACTTAGTATGAGTATTAATTACAAATCGGTAATGAAACAATTGAGAAAAAATAAGAGTATTAATTACAAATCATTAATGAAACAATTGAAAAAAAAGGTTTAATGGTGTTTCTGAAGATTAGAAATTTGATTCAACGAAAATAATAATAGCGTTAAACTCTGAGGGGACAAAGTGGAGGTTTTGAAGAGAAAAGGTATCTTCTACTATCCGGTCAAAAGTGACGTGTAATTTCTACAATTTAACATTCACAAAAATTTGAAATAGGGTTAGAGTGTCGTGAATGTTATTTCAACCATTAGAGGTTCGATCCGGTGGAGGTTATCCAACCGCGGACTAGGTGTCGAATACTTGGAGTCTGATCCGGCGAGAGGTGGTCAATCGAGGGCTAGGCGTCCGAAGTCTTTAAGTTCAATCAAACAAAGAGAAAGCCCCATCGATATGATGGAGATGTGGCATACACCGATGTTATAAAACGGGGTGGTTCCACGAAGTTAATCGGATACTACATTGATCATCTTGGAATCTTGGATTACAAAGCATGCGTCGAAGAGGGATAAACATTCGATTTGAGGATGTTTTGTATTCTATTGTGGTGTTGGTGGATTGGGATGTTTTTATGTATTTTTCTTTTTTCCTTTTTTCATTGTACTAGCTCCGTTAAACTTTCCATTTAATGAAACGCAGGGGTATTACCTTCATTTTAGTCAAACATTTGCAAAAATTAATGGATTGATGGAATCATTTAATGCCTATCTACATTCATATTCGATCTATAAAGCTATCAAGTTACACATAGTATAGAATAAAGCAACAAATATATAGGGTGCCTAATGAAATGCAGTCATAGATAAAAGTTTAGTCATACCTGCGAAAGTTGCGTGTAAAATGGGATCTGATCCTGAGCCTCAATGTTGAATGATCCAATTAGAACCTCTCCAATCAGAATTGCTGCAACTCTCATGAGGGGGTAATCAACGTAGTTTTCTGCGACTGTCATCTCTTACATCCTTCTTCAGTAGCTTCATACTCTATTTATAGGCCGAGAGTGCTTTTCTTGGATAGATCGATTTCAGAATATTGCATCCAAATACATAGAACAAAGTAGCAAAAGAAATGGCAAGTGGATTGCCGCTAAATCAATAATATCTGATGAATTATTATATTAATGATCCCCTACAGGCGGTATTCATTTTGAGGAATATGCTATGCACTTGCAAATTTTTAACATATTTACAGCTATGTGTAAGGTAAATCAGGAAACACATGGGTTGTCACAAAATAAAATCAATAAATGTTTGTATATGTAATACGTTCATACATGGTCATATTTAGCAAAAGATATAAGCGTACAATTGTCAGATAGGCATTCAGCGATGGATGAATTCAATTAAAGGTCTTTAAGAAATGTTAAATTGTCCAATATAGATTCAAAAAAGACTGTTAAATAAACAAAGTTGGCAGCTCCAATCCTGTAATGTTGACATTGGTCTATATTTGACGTACACCTCCAATATAGTCTAATCTAATTTTGGTATCCTCCTCTATTATAAACAGACTCCAATGTCATTTTAAATTTTCTGTTTTAGTTTCACCAAAAATACCTATTACATTCTGAATCAAGTTAATAGGTTTCTTAACTTTTACATTTATTCTAATAGTGATCCAGGAACTAATTTAAACAATTCCTCCATTTTTCAATCAAAAATTTAATACGCGTTATATAATTTTATAATATGATATTTGAACAGAATTAAAGTGAGGAAAATTATATTGGCTTATTAGAAAAGTAATGATCCATACAACTATATATAGAGGGTTATAGATCAGATCTCCTAACCAACATATAATAACTAATCAAACTAATAACTGAATATAATAATTAAATATACTTTTATAAAAATATTCATAACACTCTATGCAAGCTGGAACGTAGATGTCAATCATACCAAGCTTGAAGAGAAGACGAGCGAAAACCGGTCGGGAAAGAGTTTTGGTAAGAATATATGCTAGTTGAGTTGTAGAGGAAATATGCTGGAATGCAACCATCTTATCTGTCATTTTTTCACGAATGAAGTGACAATCTATCTCGATATGTTTGATCCGCTCATGAAAAATCGTATTCTCAGCAATGTGAATTGCGGTCTTATTATCACAGAAGAGTGTAGTCGGAAGAGAAGAAAAACTCCAAAATCTGCCAACATGGAGATAAGCCATATCAACTCAGCAACTACATGCGGCATAGATCTACACTCGGCCTCTGCAGAAAAACGATCAACAACATTTTGCTTTTTACTTTTCCATGTAACCAAGTTTCCTTTCAAGAAAACACAATAGTCACTCGTGGAACGACGATCATCAACGAATCCAAGCAAAATTAGTATCTGCAAAGGCTGTGAGCGACAACATAGATAATGGTTTGTAAAGATAACCCTATCCTGGAGAACTTTTGATATATATGAGAACATACTCAACTATTTTAAGATAAGACGTGAAAAGATTCTGCATATATTAACTTACTGTGCTAACGGCAAAGATAATATCTGGCCGAGTGATAAAGAGGTAAATAAGCTTCCTAACTAGACGTCGATATCGCCCCGGATCAGATAGTAGAGGATCCGAAAAAGCTTAATTGAGATGGCTTGACTGAGAAATCCATAAGGGGTGTTTGCTGGTTTTCATCTCAGAAATCCTGTCTCAAATAGAAGATGCATACTTACGCTGAGAGAGCTGCAATCTACCAGAATTTCATGATACTTTAATTCCAGGAAAATATCCAAGTGGCTCAAGATCCTTAATATGAAAGTGTGAAACCAAATTTTGTTTCACCTTAGAGATGCAAGCAGAATCATTTCCAGTAATGATAATATCAACATACACCAACGCAATTACCCTGTTCTGAGGACGATAATGTGTAAAAAAAAGAAAGACATGCCGGCGCGACTACGTTTGAAGTCAATCTATCGTAAAATCATGCTAAATTTTTCAAATCAGACACGTGGTAACTGCTTCAGCCCATATAACGATTTGTGTAGAAGACAAACCATAAACTCTTCCGGTCGCTCAAAACCAGGAGGTTGCTTCATATAAATAGTCTATGATAGGTCGCCATTAAGAAAGGCATTCATCACATCAAACTGATGAAAAGACCATGTGTCACGCCCCGCTTCCCAGAGTACGCTAAAATGGGCACGTGACATAGCCAACCATGCTACCTGTGGGTAGGAAGTATTCATCCACAGTCACATTACGGTTGAAGAGATATCAAGAACAAAATAAAACTATCTAAAACATGTCCATAATCCAAGATAACACGAGTCAAGAATAATAAAATGCGGAAGCGAAAGATCCAATACAAAATAACTGGAATGTATGTACCATAATGCGGGCTCACATCAGGAATAAAAATGCAGGAAAGAAAAGCTAACTACTACTGACACTCACAGCTCAACCTGTCGACTGAAGTACTCCTGCTCGGACTGCGACAGCGGTACGGAATCTGGGCCATGCAAAACCCAGACGTCATCGCGTCAAGTCATCAAGTAATAACATAATAAACAGGCAATGCGAATATAAACATGAATAAAGCAAGGGTAACAATAATATGAATCAGAGCAGTGCAGGGTAGTGTGCAGTGGGTAAACTGGATTGTTCTATCAGGTTCTCTGTTCTAAAGTCTTTGAAACCAAATTGATGAATCATCGATGTAACTCAATAGTATCCCGTACATACCCGGGACCACGGCCCCAAGATTCTCGGGCTGAAACCGAGACATGCCGCTAGGCACCAAACAAGAATGTGTACAGATGAATGATGTCAGCATTATCATTCCAAGGCTGGCCTAGCCTAAAACTGATCAGAACAGGTAGCGAACTGTTGAGTTACAAGTCACGTTTCACCTTTGATTTCCTCATACCCCCAAGTTATAAGTGTATGTCAAGTCAGGTATCCCGTAATCAAGAAACTAATGCCAACACAGGATCAGGTAAACAGGTTTGTCTGGATAGACAACGGGAACGGTCCATGAGGACTACATGTCAGGTGTGTTGGCATTAGACACAAGATCAGGTAACGGGTCAGGTCATGGTACATCAGGTCAAGTCAAGCAGTATACGGTACCATGTCGGGTAAAACAATATATACGTAGCAAGTCATGTCAAGGTGTAAACAATATCATGGGTGTGCTCATACTCAGCTACATAATCAAGCTTGGTTATCAACGGCATGATCTAAGCAATAGACAGATTCATTCAATTAGCAGTACAGTTATCAGTTGTGTCACAGAGATGATTTCATCATTATAAGAATGCAGTAAGACAATTATAGCCATTTAATCATGTTAACAAGTTTAAGACTTCATGGATGCAATGATATATATCTATAAGTTCCATGGATGAAATCACAGTTTAAGCAGGTTAAATGTACACGAGTGTCCGAATGAAGTAAAACGATAGATAAAGTACCATAGGCTACGTCATTAGTGAAAATGTAATTAAAACATGTAACTGTGGTTATTAGGTTCAATACAGTAATTGCAAATAGTAGGTTTTACGTTTGGAAGATAAAATGATATATAACAATATTGAACACGAGAATGGGAATTATTGTGCTAAAGTTAAAACTACAGGTTTAGGGTGTCATTAAGTATATATAAATATCGTTTAGCATGTAGCAAGGGGTACTTGCCTCGACGGGTCGCGAATCGGGAAAACGGAACGTAAAACGTCGGCGGGGAAAACTCGCGACGGGCGCACGGTTCACGGAATGAACCCAAACGACGAACAGTGGAACCACACGGATCAGAGTACCTTGCTGGATCGTCGGGACACGTCGCCGGCACGGCCGGATTCCGGCGATCCCAAAAAACAGCGAACGTCAAGAATTGCAACAAGAAAAGGAAAGAAAACAAAGAAGAAGGAAAGGAGGATGGAGAAGAGGGTGCTCACGAGGATCTGTGGAAGGGTGGTGGTGGTCGACGACATCGACGGAGCTCCGGCGGAGCACCTGCAGGGAACAACGGCCAACCACAGAACGGGAAAGAGAATCAGTGAAACGGGGGAGGAAGGAAGGAGAAAGGAGAGGAGAAGAAGATATTCACCGAGGGGGTGCACGAGGCCGGGGGACGGATCGAGATCGCCGGCGGCGATCCCACGAGGCGCTCGCGGTGTGCAGGCGGTGTGCAGGTGGCGTGCAGGCGCTCGGGAAAGAGGGGAGAGGAGGAAGGAGGCGCAGTGGCTGCGACGAGGGCGAAGAGGCGATAAGTCCGGTGGTGATGGCGTCGGCGTTGGGCTACGGCGGCGAAGGGGTGCACGGCTAGGGTTGCGACGAGGTTTGGGTTGCTGAAGGAAAGAAATGGAGGGGGAAAGTATATATATAGAGGAGAGAGATATATATATGGGAGAGAGAGAAAGCGGGAGAGAGAGACGCGGGAGACAGAGAGGAGAGAGATAGAGAGACGAGGAGAGAAAGAGAGGAGAGAGATAGAGAGAGGAGAGAGGAAGAAAACGAGAGAGAGAGAAATGAGGTAGGGCCCACGGGATAGAGAACTGTGATTGGTTGGGAGAGGGATAAGTGGGGGTTAGGAAAATTTAAATAAAAGATTTATAAGTATAAAAATATTATTAGGTTAATATAAAAATATTCGACGGTTTTAAAATAAATTAGAAAATGGGATTTTTGCGCAAAGTAAAACATTTCCAAATTGCGCCCGGGTCGGGTCCAAAAATTTGAAATTGAAATAAGAAAATTTTAGGCGGGATCCAAAATTTAAAATGAAGTGTTTTACAATCAAAAAGCATACCCCCAAAACGGACACACGTACGTGCGCGTAGCCGTCCAAACTCGCCCGTTTCACTGAACGGGACGAGAACACGACGCACGGACGCTACAACGGAGTTAGGGGTGTCAAGCAGGCCATGATAAATATTTTTAATTTTATTTTAGATGCCTTAAAAATGTTATATGAATTGCCAGGTAAAATTTATAACTCACAACAGTCAAGTAGGATCAATGAAATAAATACCATTCATACGGTAACAGAAACTAGTAGCATTGGGCTCGGGTGTTACATTATACCCAACTACAAAAAGAATTTCGTCCTCGAAATTCCAAGAATACAAAGATAGACGACAAACAACTACAAGAAAAGATGAGGAAACTTCTGCCGGATTTCATATTCTCGTTCCCAAGTGGACTCTCCATGCGAGCGATTTCCCCAAGAAACAAGCACAAGAGGGATTACCTTGTTCTTAAGAACCTTTTCCCTTCGATCCACAATTTCAATCGGTCGCTCCTCAAAAGTCAAGTCTTCTCGTACTGTTAACTCCGAATGATCCAATACATGCGTTTCATCTCGAACATACCTTCGTAGTTGAGATACGTGAAACACATCGTGCATATTCGCCAAGGACTGCGGTAACGCCAAACGATACGCTACCTCACCAACACGCTCCAAGATCTCAAAGGATCCAACGAATCGAGGACTAAGCTTTCCTCGACTTCCAAAACGAATCACCCCTCTAGTCGGTGATATCTTCAAGAATACCAAATCATCCACGACGAACTCTAGAGGTCTTCTTGACGTGTCTGCCCGACTCTTCTGTCGGTCTTGTGCTGCCTTCATATGATTTCTGATAGTGTTAACCTTCTCAACTGTCTGCACAACCAAATCTGGTCCCAATAATCTTCGTTCACCGACATCGTCTCAGCAAACAGGTGAACGGCATTTACGACCATACAAAGCTTCAAATGGAGCCATCTGGATAGTTGCCTGAAAACTGTTGTTGTAAGAAAACTCCACCAAATGTTGATGATCCTCCCAAGACCCCTTGAAGTCCAACATGCATGCTCTCAACATATCTTCAAGAGTTTGGATTGTTCTCTCGGACTGGCCATCAGTTTGAGGATGATAAGCTGTGCTAAACTTTAATCGAGTCCCCAAACTCTCATGTAAACTCCTCCAGAAGTGTGATAAGAACCGAGTGTCCCGATCGGACACGATGCTCACCGGTACTCCATGCAATCTTACAATCTCTTGCATGTACCGCTCTGCCAAAGTCTCTGTTGATTGACCAACCCGAAAAGGGATAAAGTGAGCTGCCTTGATCAATCGATCAACAATCACCCATACAGCATTGTTGCCCTTTGGACTTCGCGGTAAAGCCGTCATGAAATCCATGGTTATATGTTCCCACTTCTACTGAGGAATCGGAAGTGGTTGCAATAAACCAGCAACCCTTTGATGTTCAGCCTTAACTTGCTGACACACCAAGCACTTTGCCACAAAGCGAGCAATCTCCCGTTTCATGCCTTCCCACCAGAAATGCTGTCGAATATCTCGGTACATCTTTGTGCCTCCTGGATGTACAGAATAAGCTGAACTGTGTGCCTCCTTCATAAGCTCTTCACGAATATCTCCCTTCGGCACACACCAACGGCTACCATACCTCAACGAACCATCTTCGTGGATCAATAAATCTGTTCGTAGTCCGGCTTCAACCTGTTCTCGAAACTTTTGCAGTCTAGGATCCTGCGATTGTGCTGCTTTAATATTCTCGATCAACGATGAATGTACTTGCAGTTGCATCAACTGCCCCGTAGAATGCGGTAGCACAACCTCCAAGTCAAATCTTCGAAAATCTTCAACGATCTCCTTCTGCGTAGTTAACACCTGAAGCTGGTAACCTACTAAGCGCATCCGGCACGACGTTAACCTTCCCCGAATGGTACTTAAGATCAAGATCGTAGTCAGCCATCAGCTCCAACCATCTACGCTGCCTTATATTAAGTTTCTTCTGTGTGAACACATACTTCAAGCTCTTATGATCAGTAAAAATTTCGACCCTTTCGCCTAAAAGGTAGCATCTCCAAATCTTCAAAGCGAAAATCACAGCCGCAAGTTCCAAGTCATGAGTTGGGTAATTCTTCTCATGGGTCTTTAACTGTCTCGATGCGTACGCTACAACCTTCCCATGCTGCATCAAAACACATCCCAATCCTTTCCCAGATGCGTCGTTGTGAATCACCAATCCTCCGGAATTGTCTGGCACGGTCAGAATAGGAGCGGTTATCAATTTCTGCTTCAACGTCTCAAAAGCTAACGCACATTTGTCCGTCCATACAAAAGATACCTCCTTGCGCGTAAGCTTGGTTAACGGCTCCGCCAGACGAGCAAAGTTCTCCACAAATCTTCTGTAATACCCGGCGAGTCCAAGAAAGCTTCTTATCTCCGCAACATTCTTTGGAATCGGCCAATCACGAACTGCTGCAATCTTTTCTGGATCGACGACAATTCCATCGCCAGACACAACATGCCCCAAAAACTTTACTTCCTCCAGCCAAAACTCGCACTTACTCATCTTCGCATACAACTTCTCATGTCTCAACGTTTGCAGTACGATCTTCAAATGTTCAGCATGCTCTTCAAAACTCGAGTAAACCAGGATATCGTCAATGAAAACCACGATAAACTGGTCCAAGAACGGAGAAAAGATTTGGTTCATCAAGTCCATGAATACTGCCGGCGCAATCGTTACTCCGAAGGGCATCACTAAGTATTCGTAATGTCTATACCGAGTTCGGAACGCCGTCTTGCAAATATCTTATGCTTTCACTCGGACCTGATGATATCCGTATCGCAAATCCAGCTTCGAGAATACCCTCACGCCACAAAGCTGCTCGAAAAGTTCGCCAATGCGAGGGATCGGGTACTTGTTCTTAATAGTCACCCGGTTTAATTCTCGATAGTCGATGCACATCCTTCTTGTGCCATCCTTCTTCTTTACTAGAAGAACTGGAGCTCCCCAAGACGAGTTGCTGCTTCGAATCCAATCCTTCTCAAGCAATTCAGCAACCTGTTTCTTGACTTCTTCCAACTCTACTGGTGCCATTGGATAATACACTTTGGATACTGGCGCTGCACCAGGAATAAGATCAATTGCGAACTCCACGTCTCGCTTCGGCGGTAATCCCGATATATCTTCAAACACGTCCATAAAATCGCGAACAACAGCCGGCTCTTCACTTTTATCAACTTCCATTGGTGCAAGAATATTGTTTGTCGGCCTAGCCCTAAACTCGACTGGCCCGACAGAACGGCTCCCTCCAATGAAGCTAAATTCGGGATGTCCGGGAATCTGGAAAATTACCTTCTTTGCCCTACAGTCAATGTGAGCGTGGAAAGTGCCAAGAAAATCCATTCCCAAGACGACCTCATAGCTGCCCGTATCAACCACCAAGAAATCTGCAAAAAGCTCCCGTCCGCAAACAACAACTGTACAATCTTTACATTCCCTACTAGTTATGATTTTCTCATTCCCAGTGTGTATGTCCCAGAAACTAGACAGGGTCATGTAGTCAATCGAGTGTGTAGTTATAAACTTGGACGACATAAAACAATGGGATGCACCAGAATCAAATAACGCTAATGCGGGAAAACCATGAACGAGTAGAGTACCTGAAACAACTTCTCCTGACGCCTTAGCTTCTTCAGCTGTCAAGGTAAAAGCTTGAGCCTGATTAGGTCCTTGAGTCAGCTGTTTCTGTCCCTGGAACGGTCACTGCGGAGGCTTCTGAAAATCATCTCTCGTACGAAGCTTCGACGGACAAGCACTGACGGCGTGATCTGCCGCTCCACAAACCAAACAAAATCCCAGCCTCCTTCGACAATTCTCTTGCATGTGGCCAGGTAAATTGTAGTAGTTACAAGTCATGCTCTTTCTTCGATCGACGACAACAGGCTTCTTCATGGGTGCTACACCTCGACGGTCCACTGGAATACCTCTGCGACCATGAGCTCGGTTTGGTATAAATGCTGGCTTCCTTACCGCAACTGCTGTCTGCTGCAAACTCCCCTTCATCCCAGATAAACTCTGCTGCTCTCGGGCTGCCGCAAGTACTTGTGAGAAAGTGGTCAAACTCAGGGAGACGATCTGCCTCTGGATGTCCACGTCCAAGCTGCGCATGAACCTCCGTGCCCTGTCTGCATCATTGGCAACTAAAGGTCCAGCGAATCTGCTGAGTCTTGTCCATTCTGCTGCATGCACATCTACGGGTGCTCCATTCTGCTTTAGCCCGATGAATTTCTCTTCCATTTCCTCTCGTGCAGTCCGCGGGAAGAACTTTTCCAGGAAACTCTTTGAAAATCCGCCCACTTGATCGGCTTGGGCAAGCGGTTCTCTTCCACAAGCCACCATTCTCGGGCGTAGTCCACCAACTGAATGCGTACCATATCAACTCTTTTCTCATCTGGAATCTGTGCCGCAACAAGCAAGTTCTCTGTGTCAACTAGCCACTGCTCCGCGGGCAATGGCTCCTCTAAACCAGTAAATGTAGACGGACCCAAACGCCTGAAATCTGCTACGGTCCCTACTCGGTCAACCGGTTTAGCTCCAACATTGTTCACAGACTGCTGAACGATCTGCAAACCTTCCTGAAACGATTCCGCTTGCTGCTGGATCAGCTCGGTCTGTTTCTTTTGATTCTCCAGCATTCATCTTATCACTCCAAGCATGGCGGCTTCGTCCACACGCCTTTGATACGTTTTCAAATTCTTACCGGCCATATTCCTGAAATCAAAACACCCAATCCTTAGCATGATGATAGATTCAAAGTATAGATCAAGACTAGAACTCCAAGTTACTTAAATAGAGTGCCGCATTGTAACTATGCCGCGGTATCATAGCCACAATTACATAACTCCACCCAAGTCGTCTAAGTCCTAGAGATAACAAGGAATCAGGTTTTCGAGTCGATATGCAAAGGAAGTTTGCACATCGTAGAAGATATAATCATGAAGAATTTGATTCAAAAATGGTAAAACGGCAAGGTGGCAGGACATGTTTCCTAAACACGGGTATTCTGATTCGTGTATCGGGTACAATACCCAACTACAAAAGAATCAACCCGACTAACCTATGGCTCTGATACCAAAAGAACCATGTCAAGCCCTGCTTCTTAGAGTACGCTAAAATGGGCACGTGACATAGCCAACCATGCTACCTGTGGGTAGGAAGTATCCATCCACAGTCACATTACGGTTGTAGAGATATCAAGAACAAAATAAAACTATCTAAAACATGTCCATAATCCAAGATAACATGAGTCAAGAATAATAAAATGCGGAAGCGAAAAATCCAATACAAAATAACTGGAATGTATGTCCCATAATGCGGGCTCACATCAGGAATAAAAATGCAGGAAAGAAAAGCTAACTACTACTGACACTCACAGCTCAGCCTGTCGGCTGAAGTACTCCTGCTCGGACTGCGACAGCGGTACGGAATCTGGGCCATGCAAAACCAAGACGTCAGCGCGTCAAGTCATCAAGTAATAACATAATAAACAGGCAATGCGAATATAAACGTGAATAAAGCAAGGGTAACAATAATATGAATCAGAGCAGTGCAGGGTAGTGTACAGTGGGTAAACTGGACTGTTCTATCAGGTTCTCTGTTCTAAAGTCTTTGAAACCAAATTGATGAATCATCGATGTAACTCAATAGTATCCCGTACATACCCGGGACCACGGCCCCAAGATTCTCGGGCTGAAACCGAGACATGCCGCTAGGCACCAAACAGGAATGTGTACAGACGAATGATGTCAGCATCATCATTCCAAGGCTGGCCTAGCCTAAAACTGATCAGAACAGGTAGCGAACTGTTGAGTTACAAGTCAGGTATCACCTTTGATTTCCCCATACCCCCAAGTTATAAGTGTATGTCAAGTCAGGTATCCCGTAATAAAAAAACTAATGCCAACACAGGATCAGGTAAACAGATTTGTCTGGATAGACAACAGGAACGGTCCATGAGGACTACATGTCAGGTGTGTTGGCATTAGACATAAGATCAGGTAACGGGTCAGGTCATGATACATCAGGTCAAGTCAAGCAGTATACGGTACCATGTCGGGTAAAACAATATATACGTAGCAAGTCATGTCAAGGTGTAAACAATATCATGGGTGTGCTCATACTCAGCTACATAATCAAGCTTGGTTATCAACAGCATGATCTAAGCAATGAATTAAGCAATAGGCAAATTCATTCAATTAGCAGTACAGTTATCAGTTGTGTCACATAGATGATTTCATCATTATAAGAATGCAGTAAGACAATTATAGCCATTTAATTATGTTAACAAGTTTAAGACTTCATGGATGTAATGATATATATCTATAAGTTCCATGGATGAAATCACAGTTTAAGCAGGTTAAATGTACACGAGTGTCCGAATGAAGTAAAACGATAGATAAAGTACCATAGGCTACGTCATTAGTGAAAATATAATTAAAACATGTAACTGTGGTTATTAGGTTCAATACAGTAATTGCAAATAGTAGGTTTCACGTTTGGAAAATAAAATGATATATAACAATATTGAACACGAGAATGGGAATTATTGTGCTAAAGTTAAAACTACAGGTTTAGGGTGTCATTAAGTATATATAAATATTGTTTAGCATGTAGCAAGGGGTACTTGCCTCGACGGATCGCGAATCGGGAAAACGGAACGTAAAACGTCGGCGGGGAAAACTCGCGACGGGCGCACGGTTCACGGAATGAACCCAAACGACGAACAGTGGAACCACACGGATCAGAGTACCTTGCTGAATCGTCGGGACACGTCGCCGGCACGGCCGGATTCCGGCGATCCCAAAAAACAGCGAACGTCAAAAATTGCAACAAGAAAAGGAAAGAAAACAAAGAAGAAGGAAAGGAGGATGGAGAAGAGGGTGCTCACGAGGATCTGTGGAGGGGTGGTGATGGTCGACGACGTCGACGGAGCTCCGGCGAAGCACCTGCAGGGAACAACGGCCAACCACAGAACGGGAAAGAGAATCAGTGAAACAAGGAAGGAAGGAGAAAGAAGGAGAGGAGAAGAAGATATTCACTGCGGGGGTGCACGAGGCCGGGGGGGCGGATCGAGATCGCCGGCGGCGATCCCACGAGGCGCTCGCGGTGTGCAGGTGGTGTGCAGGTGGCGTGCAGGCGCTCGGGAAAGAGGGGAGAGGAGGAAGGAGGCGCAGTGGCTGCGACGAGGGCGAAGAGGCGAGAAGTCCGGTGGTGATGGCGTCGGCGTTGGGCTACGGCGGCAAGGGGGTGCGCGGCTAGGGTTGCGACAAGGTTTGGGTTGCTGAAGGAAAGAAATGGAGGGGGAAAGTATATATATATAGAGGAGAGAGAGAGATATGGGAGAGAGAGAAAGCGAGAGAGAGACGGGGGAGAGAGAGAGAGAGACGGGGGAGAGAGAGACGGGGGGAGAGAGAGAGGAGAGAGATCGAGAGAGGAAAGAGGAAGAAAATGGGAGAGAGAGAAATGAGGTGGGGCCCACGGGATAGAGAACTGTGATTGGTTGGGAGAGGGATAAGTGGGGGTTAGGAAAATTTAAATAAAAGATTTATATGTATAAAAATATTATTAGGTTAATATAAAAATATTCGACGGTTTTAAAATAAATTAGAAATTGGGATTTTGGCGCAAAGTAAAACATTTTCAAATTGCGTCCGGGTCTGGTCCAAAAATTTGAAATTGAAATAAGAAAATTTTAGGCGGGATCCAAAATTTAAAATAAAGTGTCTTACAATCAAAAAGCATACCCCCAAAACGGACACACGTACGTGCGCGTAGCTGTCCAAACTCGTCCGTTTCACTGAACGGGACGAGAACACGACGCACGGACGCTACAACGGGGTTAGGGGTGTCAAGCAGGCCATGATGAATATTTTTAATTTTATTTTAGATGCCTTAAAAATGTTATATGAATTGCCGGGTAAAATTTATAATTCACAACAGTCAAGCAGGATCAATGAAATAAATACCATTCATACGGTAACAGAAACTAGTAGCATTAGGCTCGGGTGTTACACCATGCTTTAGAAACAACCAAGAATATAAGAATACGAATCGATGGTAATTTGGTAACTGGTGAGAAAGTCTCAACATAATCAAAACCATACTGCTGAGTAAATCTTTTGGCTACCAATCGAGCTTTGAGACGATCAGTAGTCACATCTGGATTTTGCTGACAGTAAAGACCCATCGATAGCCAACAACCTTCTTCTCTGAAGACGGAGGTATCAATTTCCAATTTCCAAGTTTGATTATAGCGTAGTACGGCAATCTCCTCTAATATAATCACATGCCAACCTGGATATTGAAGTGCTTCCTGAACAGAGGAAGCAATAGAAAGAGAGATTTTCGGAAGGCAGCGGTGGTGGAGAATCAGGAACAGTAGACAATATTGGAGTACTGTTAAAGTTTAGAGTATTTAAACTTGTGAAAGTGATAGGTTTTTTAATAGGTACACATGGGTTTTTAATGATAAGTGGGTTCCAACAATAAGACTCAAGCCTTATCGAGCTGTAACCCATTTTATACTTTATACTCATTTGTTTCTTTTGTTGTTTCCAATGTGGGACTCTCTTTAAAGTCCAATCATTTGATTTTTTGTTGTGTGGAAAGTACAACACTTGGTAGTATTGTTGAGTCAAGTTTAGATCGAGTTATTAGTTCTGATACCATGAACAAAATTAAAGAGGAAAATTTTATTGGTTTATTAGAAAAGTAATGGTCCATACAACTATATATAGTGAGTTATAGATCACTTCTCCTAACAAACATATAATAACTAATCAAACTAATAACTGAATATAATAACTAAATATATTTCCATAAGAATATTTATAACAATATTAAAATATTTTTTTAGTGAATTTTCCTTCTATGTAGCATATTCCTCTGACTCTACAACCAACGCTTCCTCTTACTAAAATTCATGCATTTGTAGCAGTGAAAAAATTAGCCATAAATAACATTATTGCATAAAACCAAGAAACCTGAAACATTCATTTTAACTAAGATAGAACATTATAGGAGATTACTTGTATAAAATATAAACATAGTTTAGTCATTTATCTATCTTTTCGGCATTCAATTTTCGGATTCAAAGGATCAAAACACATTACTAAAAATTTATGGAATATGGAGAACCTCGTCTGTGCACCTTATGTGAAACAATGTGGAGCCTATTGTATTTGAAGCATAATTTTGTATGTTTAAAAGTAGACGAAATTTCAAACACATAACAAGTGTCGCATGATCTTCAGACAAGAAAGCAGTTCTTTCTTTATTAGAATAAGGAGGTTCCTAAGAAAGCATGACTTCAGACAACTTTTTACTAAGTAGAATGTTGAGTTTCCCGGATTTTGTATTTATCTTTCCTTATCACCGATTGTCATTATTAGTTACCTCCATATTGATTTTGTTACAAACCTTTTATATAAATTAAATTTACAATGTTTTCATACTTGCATAATTTCATTTTTACATTATAGCATATATGAAATACTTGCAAAGTATTCTACTAGTTTTCATTGTTATTAAACATGTATATCTATAGAAGTCATTGTACTTATTTTATTTTGTGTGAACAATTTATTTGTTTTCCTAATTCTTTAGTCGAAACTCTATTATAATGGTTATATTTCTAGTTGTTTTATTGTTATGGATACTTCCAGTTTCGAGGACGAAACTTATTTTGATGAGGATATTATGTGATACACCAAAAAAAGGAATTATATTAATGTACAAATAAAGCAATTGGAGGAGGTTTTGTGTAACAATACAATTTTATTGTAAAATCACCGTTCTCTAACCTTAACCGCCATCTCTGTTTTATGCTCTCGATCTCTTTCTATCACTTACACTCTTTTCGATGCCTTCCTCTCTCTTCCCCTATGCACTCTCTCCATTTCCTTTCGATTCTCTCTCTTAGCCGATACCTCTCTCTCAACTCATGGAAGCAATTGTGCGCACACGGATTGGAACTCATGATCGATGTTATCAAGTCAAGATTTATGATCAATATTGCCGAGTTCTTTCGAGCATGAGGACCTTTTCTTCGCATACCAATCTCTTAGAAAATAATGATTAAGGTATGGATCTATACATGTTCTTGTCAATTAGTTTTCTAGACTTAATAATTATTATAATATCCATAGAATATGGACTAGCAATTGTTGCGAAATTTGTTGGAGTATTGGTCGCCATTGTCAACCACTATGGGTTGTTGGGATTTTAATTTGGTTGAAATCTTATGATAGAGGATCCGTCTATCATCTTGATTTGTGAGCTTGGGTTGGAATCCATGTTGTAAAGATGTGGTGAATTAGGAAAGTAGAATTATTTTCCCTAATAAATTCTTTAGTGGTATTTATTCATTTTACTTTATATAATCGACTCAGTAGAATTCTTAGGTAATATTGATTGTTTTGTTTTGTTTGTTTAGTAGATCGATTTGGATTTCGAGATCTGGATATAGAGCCACATCAAACTTTAGGCTTCGAGTACTGTAAGTGGGAATACTTCGTTTAACAATTATTTATCATATTTAGTGCTTGTCCCTTTACGGACACTATAATTAATATTGGTTGAATGTTTTGTGTGTGATGTTTATATATATGCATGTGTATCCATATAATATGGTTGTATGTATTGATTATATTGATATTGTGCGTTCGTGAGCTAAATAGTTTTATGAGACTATCTGTGGTATATATGAACAATGATTGTTATGCGTATAATGAACTAGTTGATGTGAAGTTATATGGAGTTATGGGATAAACTTATTATAAAGAAATCATATTTTCATATAGTTAGATGTGTACACATGCGCCGTGATTTGGATATTGGTTTTGTGCATATGGCACAACCGTTGTATTATTGGTTGAAATATTGAGCACGTGATTGTCGTTAGTTGTGATAAGTTTCAACTATATTTTTGACGCATAGGTTGTATGCATCTCGTAAGTCAATACCGGTATGATTATGGAAAGTTAAGTGAATTACAACACAAATTAGTGTAGTCCCATTGGGATTATAGTGTGTGCCGTAAAGCAATCTCACCGCGGGTCAATATAGGTTCTCCTACCACGGGCTATTAATAGTGGTGTCACTTATGTCAACCGAGATAGAGATGTTGACCGTACTTAGCCGTAATCCACTAGTTTTCCACCGCACGAAAATATAATTTTCTAAACTATTACATATTTTATTGGATGCGCTTGATTATTTCAGCGAAATTATCGACTTATTATTCCTATTTATTTTAATTTATTATTATTATATTTGTTGTTTGGTGTAATACCTTTTCTTATATAAATTGTTAGGCATCATATGCATTTCTCTTGTTGAGTGTTAATACTCATCCATCTTTTATATGGCTGCTAATCAAAATACAGATTATTATATCTAAAGGATGAATCTTTCAAGAGAATAAAGAAAATGACGATTTTTTTTGTTGCGAAACCCAAAGTGTGCATATGGATTGGGATTTTATATTTATCGTTAGTAGTGTTCTTTATTGAGATGGGCCTTGCAGTCTTCTGGAGGAGAAGATTGCAGCATGTCATACTAGGAATTTGTTGATCAGTCAAGTGGTTAGGTTACAAAGAAGAGATAGTTACGTGTAATAATCATATACATGTATATGATATTTATATCTAGAGAGCTACAGAAAATATCATGATCTCAACCAAAAAAAAGAAAGAAACAAATGTGTATATGCCAATAACAAAAATAATAATTATGTAAATAATACAGGCATACCTATTAATGTCCATGCAATGTTAATCGAGACCCGAATCTTGAAATGTTTGCACGATCACACTCTCCAATAGGAATATCTTTAACTCTCATGAGTGCATATTCAGCATATTTAGCTCCAACTGTCATCTCTTAAATTCTTGTGGTAGTTTATTATTCCTGTTATAAGCCAAATTTACTTTCTTAGAAAGTTTTAATTTCAGAAAATATTGCATTCAAATACTTGAATCGAATGCTTAAAAATGGGCTCATGTACCGCCACCAAATCAAAACAAAAATATATTGTTCATGAGGATGCACTGGCATAGTTCTATGTACAGATGCCCACATGACCAATTGGCAAAGCTCATGCAGTAAGAATCTCCTCTCCGAACTGTGAGGTAGTCGGTTTGGCTCCTGAAGGGGTCACATCCACACACAAAAATACAGATGCCCACATGCATGGTAAATCCAAAATCACATGAGTTGTCACCAAATAAATCACTAAATGTGACTATGTGAGTGTACCTTAAGCATGCACGACATGGAAGGTCATATATAGAATGGCAGGTGTTATCTATAGATACATGAATTCACTTAAACATTTTTGTTATGATAGGTATATTTTATATTAATACTACATAAACTAAATGAAAGTTTACCAGCTCTGTCACTATGAATCAAATTTTTGTCAGTCATAAAAGCAACAAAAGCCAACAAGAAACCATATAAATCTTGCAAAAAAACAAACAATGGAATAAATAATGTTTGACTGGCTAAACTTGTAAGGTATTCCTTATAGAAATCTAAATGTTATTTCTTCATTAAATAACTTTTTGTGCATGTAATGTTTTGAGTTGCCTAAAAGGAAATATATAGTTGAAGATGTTGTGGAGTGTGACATAGTTTTCTCTTTACAGCCTAATAATAATTTAATGGTATCTAGGGGTTCTATGTTACGAGTTGTCTCTGAAAATGGAGTACAAACAAGGACTAGCATGATGAGTTGATGATTTCAAGCTACGCAAAGCCACGTTTGGACCAATGCAAATCGACTCTGTTCAATTCAATTGCGCTTGTAAGTCGAAATGTTGAATGATTATAAATGCTCGAAGGTACTTAAATAAGTTGAACATGTGAAATAACAAGACGCTAATAACTGCTATGCAAAGCCATAGAACACAATGCAGGGTTAGCTGCTTAAAAGACATTTGTGTTCCAAGTGTTGAAGACAAAATACCGAACATAAAAACGAGCTAATGCAACCCCAGCAAAGAGAACGACAAGTTTCCTTCAGAATCTGAAAAATGTTAAAAGGATTCACATACACTGCTAATGAAATAGCAAGACGAGCAATAAAACCATATCGACAAGGTTTGAACAACCCTACATGTGGATCACCATTTCTCCGCAATATCGATGGAGATTAGGTTACAACTTACAGGTGTTCTTGACAGCATTCGTTTCATTGTCAGCTCATGAAAGGTGAATGAGGAAGCGATGATGAGCACGGGATACCATTGGAAGACGAAGAGGAGGGATAGAGGGACTTCCTGGTAAAAGAGAGAGATGAAACATATGCCGCTGTTTATTTGGTTTTTTTTCTCTCTTTTCGGATAATAGAAATGTACATCGATTGCAGTTGAATTTACACTGCATATTTTTTTCCAGTTATGAATAAACTTAAAAATATAACTGTTTTGTATTTCTGCACAGTAACATAATTGATATTAAAGATAAGGAATTAAAAGTACTTAAGTGATGACATTAGAGATCAAATTGTTACAGAAAATTAGCATGTGCATTACTCAATAAAGACTGGCAAGATAATGTGAACACCGCATCCATTAGTCAAGTGCAGATGATTTATCATGGCAAGACTAATTCGTTCTCCGCATTCAACAATCCAAACTTCATCAGCTCAAGAAACGCTCCTTTTATAATCAGTATCAAAATCAGGTGACTACTACATCTCAGAAAAATCATGACTGCAAACACTATTTACTGGTGATGACGGTACCACCGCATCGATATGAATTGGGATTGATGGTGCAAAGGCTTAATTTAACATGGCTACAGCTGAAAATTGAACCTTCCAATTTAGTGCCGACACAATTTGGCTATTGCAGGTCCTGCTGATGAACATAATGAGGTGTCTACTGCAAACACTATTTGATGACACAAATTAGCCGGGACTGAACGAAACAGTATAAAATGAACTCTGATCTTATTGTCCAGGAATTTAGTGGATTTGATGATTTTGATGTTTCAGTACCGCGGTTGATATGGGAAACTCTGAGTATCAGCACTTCAAGGACAGGTACTTCAGAACCAAAGCAGACTCCCTACTGAGGTGCCGCAAAATAAACCCATTAATAATGATGAGTTTGGTGAGTATCGAATTGATTACCGGAATATTGATATGATGATTTACCTAATATGGACTTTGAAGCGATCAGGCGTGATTTGGATAGGTGGGTTCTACACCGTCGAAATAAATAAATAAATCTTCTCTGACATGGAGAGTCTCCTTAATTATCGTCACAGATAAGATACAGCAGTGAGGCCATGGCTACTGACACCATGAACAAGAACAGGTTGGTGGTAACAAAGACGAGTGGGAGGAAAGGGATAGTTCTGGCTTTGAATGCGTGATGTGAATTCATCGACTAGTACACAAGTGCCATTAATGTCTACTTCCTCTGCAGTGAAATTCAACCATATTGATTATAATGCAAACTTCAACACCTTAAGTGATGCTCCTTTTTATCATCAGTATACTATACTCATCGGGTGACTGCTACAGCTAATAATAATGGAGACCTGCAAGCTCTGGTTAATAGCTGTAGCAGTAGTTTAAAAAATGGCTCCAATTCCTAAGCAAGGCCAAAGCCTTACGATGTCGAGCAACTTTTCTGCCAATGAGGAGTTTATTAAAGCATTGTACTCTGTCCTGCTTGATGACGATAAAGCTGCATGCAACATGAATTGGGGATTGAATCAAGGAAGCGATTAGGAACAGCGTCGTCACACGAGATTGGTGAGCATCGAACTGATGCCTGGGATTGGGTGATACACCAGAAGCTGATACACCAGAAGCTATGTTTTTTCCCTTTCCAAGCCATTGTAAAATTACTTTGTTCAATTAGTTTAGCAGATACTTTTCAAACAAATTGACTATCGGTTATATTATCTGCACAAAGCTAAACAGCAGGAAACAGCCCTCAGTTTTGGGTGTATTGCAAGAAACGACCTTTTTTCCAAAAATCCGCACTTTGCCCCTATTCTAACACCCTTAGTTCCAAAATACATCTTAGTAAGAGCATTACAACAAATAGTCAATGAAATAATTGGAAGAAAAAACAATAGAAGTTTAAGGGTATTTTTGGATATATAATTTGATTTAACAGAAACAAAAATGGAGTTATACTCTGAGAGGCAAAGTGGAGGTTCTGAAGAGATTAAGAGAAAAGGGTATTTCCTGCTATCTGGCCAAAAGTAAAGTGTAATTTCTGGAATGTAGCCTTCGCAAAAATTATTGGTTATCAAGAAGGGATAGCTTGATGGAATCATTCATGCCTATCTACATTCATATTTGACATATTAAAGCTATCAAGTTACACAAAATATAGAATAAAGCAACAAATATATAGAGCTTTTGAATGTAGTAATAAGATAAAAGTTTAGTCATACCTGCAAACTTAGCAGGAAATACTTCTAATATTTACCCCAATAGTAGTAAATACCCAACTTTCTAAAACGAACACTTTGCCTTCTCATCTTTAATTGATTCCCAAAATGCACTTTATATAAATATTTAATTAAAAATATTTCTTTTTCTCTCTTTCTTATATACCCTCATAATTTTTCGATATTACCCATACCTTTCAAAAATCTTTATGTTTTTTGAAATACCCCCAAACTTATTATTCAATTTAATTTATTTTTCAAATACTGACTTTACTCTCATCATCATCATTGTCTCATCTTCTTCATCAAAACCCGACAAAACCACACCTTCATTTCTTTCTTCTCATCCCTTGGTCTCATTCATTATAATTCTCTTCTTTTCCTCTTTGTTCTCATAAGCTTTTTGTTTCTTCTCTTCACTTATCCTCTATTTACTTCCAAAGTAAGAAACACTAATATAAAAGAACCTAAATTTTAGAAAATTCTAACCCCCCCAAAAAACCTAGAATTATGCAAATCCAAATATAAAAAAACCAAATCAATCAACACTTATAAAATAGAACATCTAAATCAATCAAATTTTATAAGAAAACCTAACTTGATCAAGCAATTTTTGTTTTGGGAATCTGAAATCATGTAAGGAATAAGAAGGGATTAGAGGATATTTACATTTTTTTTATCGATTTGTCCCAAAATTAACCTTCATTTTAATGATGTTGTAGTTTTAAAAAACTTCAAGAATTTGGGGAGGTGTAGGTAATATCAAATTTGCATAGCCTTTTTGGAGGTATTTCAAAAAACCATAGATATAAATATTTTAATTAAATATTTAAATGAACAGTATTTTGGGAATCAATTAAAGTTGACCGGGCAAAGTGCTGGTTTTAGAAAGTCAGAGATATTTCCTTGCAATTGGCATAAATGTTTGGGGTATTTCCTGCCATTTAGCCAAAAAATAATGTTCAAGTGTTGAAGACAAAATATCAAACACATAACGAGCATTTAGAATCTGAAAAATGGAAAATCCTAAACAATCCACTTATAGTGTTCTATTGAAGTAATAATACAAGCATTGAACGACATAAGGTATAATAAAAAGATTTAAATTCAAGTGGTGATGCATTTGGAGATAAATCAACATTAAACCATGCAAGGAACTTAAAAAGATTATGAATTAGGAGAGCAGTAGGGGCAGAGCCCAATTTGTATAAAAACTAAGAAAAGATCCGAAAGAAAAAGAAAAAGAAATTTACTAACCCTCGACGATGATGATGATGATGAAAAGAGAGCAAGAACTAGGGCTTTGACAATTCGCTGTTTAAGGCCTGTTGGGCTGCTTTCACTTGGGAGCATTGGACATCTCTGCTAATCTTTGTTTACTAAAAAGAAGGATGTTAAAAAACCATTGGGGGCCCTTGAAGTAGGAGACCATATACTTAGGTTACGGGTCCATGTTATTATTCTCCTCATGATATACCATACCATTAGATCCAACGGTAAGTGAGTGGATAAATAGAAGGTCCATAGGTTAATATGTTTTGATCTGTAACGTATAATAATAGCATGAATAACAGCATCATCCCCCAATCCACCAGCCTCAAGGCTAGTTTAAGTATTGATCGATAGGAATTGTTAAATTGATTCATCTTCGAATAGAAAAAAAATTAGAAATCCTTGTCCAAATCAACATGATAAATGATTAAATAAAACCGGTAAGAAATGGTCGAATAACTAGTTATATCTTTACTATTAATTTCTTCTTTACTATATTATAATGCAAACACAAAAGGATGTGTAGCGCTTGCCTGCGTTTTCAATTTCAATTCAAGGTGAAAAATTAGATAAAAGGAGAGGGGGAGAGAAAGGGGCGAGGGAGGAATCCTAAATTCCTAATATTACAAATCGCCATATCTTCTTTATAATTGGCCTAGATGGTAAATAACCATCCTCGGCTTATGATCATGTGCAACCTACGTGCAAAAAACTAGTCTGCATAGAGCCTGGTACCGCCCTTTTAAAATTTGTACTTTGACGTTTGAAAAAAGACATATTTGGATCTACTGGTGTCTTTATTAACCTTTTTCTTTGAATTTTGACCTCTAATAAAAGTTTGATTTGGTCTAAGAAAAAATCATGGAAGGATATTAAAAGGTCATGTTGAACATAATATTCAAATTTGGACCAAGTATAGGAGGCAAATGCTGAGGGATGCATACATAAATAAAGCCTGTGCCATGTCCAAAGAGCCAAGGAATTTGGGGAAAGTGAATTTCCAAGGAAACCAATGGTGAAGAAATTCGGTTGTATGGCACTTGTTGTCATGCTCGTTGTTTGTAATAATGTAGGAGCTGATTCAAGAGTCATACACCTTCCATCTTTCCATGTTGCAGGTTTACCTCCTTATATTTTGTTTTTGAAATTTTTTTTCCCTTTCCTTTCTGCCTGAGCTATACTTTTTTGTTGATTAAATTTAAAACGTGGAAAACTTGGTATGGGGCATAAGGCATATTTTTTTATAATTTACTTGGGTCTATAGTCAACTGCAGCCACCACGTCCTAAATATGGTAAAACGTATCCTCGTGGTTAAGTTAACAGCATGAGATCTATCGGGTTGTTTCTATTGCTACGATCGACCGCAACCGTGTTTTGTCTTTTTCTATTTAACACTCTTTTTTATTTGTGTACATGTGATTTTGACCATTTTGATATCCTCCTAACTTGTTTAGGGCAAGATAATTTTGAGCCAAACACTAAAAATCATCTGAGCATACAAGCAACACGAGAGGACAATTTATTTATTAATTAATCTTGGCATAGATTTTTTTTAGTTATCCAACAATCCATCCATAGATGTTTGGATGATTGGATCTTACCAGCGGTTCTTTCCACTAATTTTTTAATTAAAGAATCCAAATTTGGTTTTATGTAACCGATTCCATTTTGGACGTCAAGGGTATGTCCAATGACGGAGAAAAGAAAGAAATTTAAAAGAGTAACAATTTCTTCACATCATACGAAAAATTTCTATGAAGAATGTTATTTAATATAAAGAAAAACAGAAATATTTATTGACTTATTTGTTTATACAAATAAAATTCATGTTGTACCATTTGTGCAGGACGGCTTGAGCTTGGTATAAAAGGACGGGGAAGAGAACTCTTGGGCCGACCACGTCTTTACAGTCCACCATCTCCTTTTGGAAACCCTGAAATCCACGTTCACCACTAGAGTATTGTGTGTTACAATGTAAAGCATGCATAATGAAATCTTTAAGAAAATCAAACTCAGATAATATGTTCTCCTTTCTTATATATTTCATGTTTTTCTGTTGTATTTTGTTAAGAATAATATCTTGTCGTATGTACAATATGTTCTCCATTTTCTAAACTTTCTGGTTATCACTCAACGATATAGTATGGCTTCCTATTTAAAATTGAGTGTGCTATTTAAAGAACTAAGGATAATACTACAACTCAATTTTTATTCATTTATAATGAAGATCATAGTCGGTCAAATATATACTTTGAGAAAATAGATAAAAAGAGATGTCCCATCAATCCATTTAACTTGTTTGTTTTCTTTTTTTAAGGTATTGGATTCATATCAAATTTGGTATGTTCATATCTTATACAATGATGATGAATGCGTCGTCAAAAAATATTAGTGAAATGTTGACTGTTTTCAACGCTTCAGAATGAAACTTCCTCCCATGGCCCTTGAGATTCGGTTTGGTTTGACATGGCAACAAAATATTGTAAATAGCAAAAATGGACATGTACACAAACAATTTAGCAGGATTTAGAGGCTTGGAGTAGCCCATTGGTGGGGCTTGGAGTAGCCCATAAAGAAAGACCAGGAATCAAGCCGGGTGTGGCTAATTTATCCCTCCTGTTATCTCAAAAATTTAGCTCGTGCTTAAAGTCTTAGGATTGATTGAGACAGGACCCACAAGTTAAAGCATCAACCACAGTTAAACTGGCCGTGGCTGTGCACAGGTCCATTAAGCTCACCATAAATACACTTTCATTTCACCATAAATACACTTTCATTTCTTTTCCTACAATATAAACATCCCCTTTAACCAATTTGACATGCATCATGCGCTAAGAATTTTATTTTCAAAATGAAAGCATGTTGGTGTGATTATGAAGTGGTGAGATCCAAAAAGGAAAAAGAAGTCCCCTTAATATAATTTATAGCTAAAGTTGCTTGTTTAAAATTTTAAAAAAGAATCTTCTAATTTTTCATGTACCCAAGTAATCTTAAACCTGATGCGATGCAACAACCACTTGGGAAATAATTCCTATGCTGCCTTATATGTATTTGAAGTTTAAAACGATGAAAAAAACTTTTCTTATCTCTATTTACTAGATAGAAGGCGAACAAACGAAAATTCTCCACAGGCGCTAGCACTATGTTGTTCGCTTTTGTTAACCGACCGACATGCTACCCAATAGATAAACACACTGGGCTCTATATACGGCACTAATATCTAAATGATGTGAACCCATCCTTTTATCTATTGGGTACATACAGGTATGCAATAGATAGAGTATTCCGGTTTTAGGCCAGGGCAATTTGGTGTCCCACTCATTTCTTCATGTGAAAAGAGATCGGAGAATGTAAGTTTTCTTTTAAGCTGAAAAATGTTTAAGGCCATGATTAGGCATGGAGTAAAGTTTGTCTAACGGGAGTTTCATAAAATTTATCTAAAATTAACTCCAAAATAGTAACTTTTCGATCTTAGAAAATCCTGATTATCTTAACTCACCACCGGAGTTTACAAAATCCTAATCCAACCAAAGTTTTCTAAACTCCAAAATTCGTGGGAAAACACCTATTTTTGAGTTCAGAAATCTCTAAAACGGTATTTTCGAAACCAAACATTACAACAACCACCTCTTCAAAACCACCACCAACAGCACTGTTCGATAAAATGCCCCAAACACTCCCACCACCACCCCAATTCCAACTACAACACTACCATGCATTCTCAACATCTCCATTACAACCCACCACCACTGCAATACAATCTACCTCCATTGCATCTTAATTTAGACATCTTATGAAGAGTTTTGGTATTTGATTCGTTTGTAGAATCCATGTATTAGAACAAAATTTACCTGACGATGACTTTTAAGGTGATATAAGGTAAGCCCCGGAATGGCCATGACCCTCATGACTGTTTTTGGTGTAGCCTCTGCACATGATGACCGATCTTAGCTATCGCAACATCCACGATAAATCATTGCAATTTTTAGGAAAATTACACTAAACCCCTATGAACTTTCACAACTTATCAGATAAAACCATTAAACTCTATCAATTACATATACACCATTGAATTGCCGCTTTGTTTTCATTTTAATGGTCTTGTCTGAAACTTTAAGTTGTTGAAAATTGATGCAAATTAAAGTCTATGATTAGATGTCACCTTTTGACATGCATAACATTGTTAGGTGATGACAATGATAGATGGTGACTTTGTTAGGTGCTACTTTTGACATCCATGACATTGTTAGGTGATGACAATGACATGTGGTAACTTTGTTAGGTGCTACTTTTGACATCCATGACATTGTTAGGTGATGACAATGACAGGCGGTGACTTTGTTGGGTGCTACTTTTGACATCCATGACATTGTTAGGTGATGACAATAAGAGGTGGTGACTTTGTTAGATAGTGACATTGTCCTAGGTGCTATAAAAGCACATCTTATGAGTGAGGCATTTTGTATCCATCACAAGTATCATCACAAGAGGCAAAGACAAAGAGGGATTTGTATAGAGAGATTTGAGAGAAGTCTCCTAGGGTTGTTCTTGTGTGTAAATTTGATTCAAATATAGTAGACGTTTGCAGATTCCGCTCTGCCGGGGACTAGCCATACGGTGGGTGAACCTCGTTAACAAATCTATTTTGTTTGTGATTGATTACTTTCTTATTCCTGCATTTTAATTTATATTGTCTTTCGTCGTTTAATTGCGTGATTGTATTTTTGCGTGATTTGGGTTTTGTCGCGAGCATTGTTCCGTGGATCGACTCTCCCTCCCAACAACTGGTATCAGAGTAAGGTTAAGAGAACCTAGGGTTCTTCGATTCTATAATCTAGATAACGGTGGGTAACGACGCTTGTGTCCTCTCCCCCACTTTCTTAGATTGTAGTTTTGAAGGCGTTGGTTCAGATCTAGGAGGAAGTCGGGTTTGCTGCGATACAGATGAAAGATGGCAGAGGATAAGATAAGAATCGAGAAATTCAATGGTCACAATTTTGGTTGGTGGCGCATGCAGTTAGAAGACTGTCTATACCAAAAGGATATATATCTTCCGTTGCTAGGAGAAAAACCCGAGAAGATGACCGATGAGGAGTGGAACCTTTTGTATAGGAAAGTTTTGGCGACGATCAGATTGTCGTTGACTCCGCAGGTGGCCTTTAATATCTCAAAGGAGAAAACAACTAAAACGCTAATGACATTAAATAAAATATTTTTGATGAAGAAGCTTTTCAACATGAAGATGGTAGAGAATGGTTCGGTGATAGAGCACCTGAACGAATTCAACAGTGTGACAAGCCAACTTGAGTCCGTTTCAATCATCTTTGAAGATGAGATTCAAGCCCTACTGTTCCTATGTTCATTGCCAGAGAGTTGGGAGAACCTAGTGATGGCGGTTAGCAACTCTATCTCGGGGATTCTCACGTTTAATGATGCGGTAAGCTGCATATTAAACGATGAGATGCGAAGAAAGTCCGTGAGTGGGAGTTCTGGAACTTCTGCACTTTCGGTGGAGAATCGTGGCAGAACAATGGAAAGGGGAAAGTGGAAAAATGGCAAGTCTAAAAGCCGAGGTAAATCTCAAGGAAAAATCCAAGGCGCCTGTTGGAATTGCGGAAAGAAGGGCCACAGAAGAAGTGAATGTAAGCTTCCGAAAAAAGGCTCAGATGAGAAGACGGATGAAAAGAAAGCGAATGTGGTGTCTACACAAGAACAAGGAGAACAAGGTCTTTGTCTATCGGCGAGCGAGAACACAAAGGCGGATACTTGGTTCCTAGATTCAGGGGCTTCTTTTCATTGCACTTCGGGCAGACACCACTTTAGCGAGTATGTTCAGGGTGATCTTGGACATGTGACGGTAGGAAACGGTCAATCGTGTAAGATCGTTGGAAAGGGGACGATCATCTTACAACTGTCAGGAGGTGGTTAAATCAAATTGAAGAATGCTCGTCACATTCCGGATTTGAAGAAAAGCTTGATTTCCACAAGTCAGCTAGACAACGAAGGGTTTACTACAACGTTTGGGAATTCTCAATGGAAAATTTCCAAAGGGTCGTTGGTGGTCGCAAGGGACAAGCTGATCGGTTCGTTGTACTCACTCAATGGGAGCAGCGGAGGCTCGGCTGCATTGACGGCAGTTCGGAGAAAGATTCGGAGACTTCGTTGTGGTATAAAAGATTGGGACATCTCAGCGAGAAGAACATGAAAATTCTTCAAGCTAAGGGGGTTCTTTCGGGGCTGAAAAGGTGGAGTTGGGACTTTGCGAGAGCTGCGTTTGTGGAAAGCAAAGCGCGCTCAGATTTCAAATTGGAGGCGTAGCGAAAAAGACCAAGAAACTAGAGATGGTGCATACGGACGTGTGGGGTCCGGCCTCGGTGGAGTCTTATGGAGGAAATCAGTACTTTGTGACGTTCATCGATGATACAAGTCGGAAGACATGGGTGTACGCGATGAAGAAAAAGTCCGATGTGCTTGGCATCTTCAAACACTGGATTGCGCAGGTGGAGAACCAAACGGGGATGAAGGTTAAATGCCTAAAGTCCGATAATGGCGGGGAATACTGCACCCAAGAGTTCGAGGAGTTTTGCTCGCAAAAGGATATTCGTTGGTTGAAAACGGTACCTGAGACGCCACAGCAAAATGGCATCGCTGAAAAGATAAACAGAACGATCCTAGAGCGAGTGCGAAGCATGACCTTGGATGCGAATCTGCCAAAATTCTTATGGGCAGCAGCGGTCGATGCTGCTGTGTATCTGATCAACAGAAACCCGACAAGTGCGCTTGATGGAGGCATTCCAGAAGAAATTTGGTCGGGTAAACCGGTCAACTATTCGCACCTTAAAGTATTTGGCTGTATCGCGTATTCTTTGATTGATAAGGCAGAAAGGAGTAAGCTTGACTCCAAATCTAAGAAGTATGCTTTCATCGGATATGGTGGAGACGAGTTCGGATATCGGCTGTGGGATTACACAAGTAAGAAAGTAATACAAAGTCGGAATGTTGTCTTTGATGAGCAGCACTTATATAGAGAAGAAAAGCAAACCAAACATAGTGTTGTATCTGAGTTCGTGGAATTAGACGGAACTCAAAAGAACAATCAGGTGTCCACAAGTGGGGATCAAAACATGGAGGAAGCTGCAGTGCAGGATCAAGTTCAAGAACATGATGGCCACCATGTTCAGCAACCAGATGTACC
The DNA here is from genome assembly GCA_030015575.1 of Agapanthus africanus. NCBI lineage: Eukaryota > Viridiplantae > Streptophyta > Magnoliopsida > Asparagales > Amaryllidaceae > Agapanthus > Agapanthus africanus. Next base: position 572,270,340 of record JASDDO010000031.1, read on the forward strand.
AGTTTTGAGGAGATCTACGAGAGAAAGAAGGCTACCTGAAAGACTTGTGACCGACTTCATTTTGTACACGGATTCGGAAGAGCCTGAATCTCTTGAAGAGGCGACGCAAGACGGTGTTAGTAAGCAGTGGGAGCGAGCTATGGACGAGGAGATGGATTCTTTGAAGAAGAACCGCACGTGGGACTTAGTGAAGCTACCCAAGGGTTGAAAAGTGTTGCTGAATAGATGGGTGTACCGGATAAAAGATGAGGCCGATGGTGTGAAGCGGTACAAGGCTCGCTTGGTAGTCAAGGGATATGCACAAAAGCAAGGAATTGACTATCAAGAGATATTTTCCCCTGTGGTGAAAATGACATCAATTCAGGTGATCCTTAGTATTGTGGCGGTGGAGGATCTGCACTTGGAGCAGCTTGATGTGAAGACCGCGTTCCTTCATAGAGATTTGGTGGAGGAGATTTATATGATGCAGCCACCGGGATACGAGGTGAAGGGAAAAGAAACTATGGTGTGTAGACCGCGAAAGAGTTTGTACGGCCTTAAGCAAGCTCCAAGACAGTGGTATCTCAAATTCGATCAGTTCATGCTAGAGACGGGATTTGTGCGTGGTGAGTCAGATCACTGTGTCTATATTCAGACTTTTGAGGATGGAGACTATATCGTTTTATCACTCTATGTAGATGATATGTTGGCAGCGGGTCCGAACTTCGAGAAAATTCAAAGTCTGAAGAAGATGATGGCTGAAAAGTTTTCCATGAAAGATTTGGGAGCGGCCAAACAAATTTTAGGCATGAAGATCGTTCGAGATAGGAAGCAGCGGAAGCTATGGTTATCGCAAAGCGACTATATCGAGAAGGTTTTGAAGCGGTTCAACATGGACAAGTCAAAACCGGTGAGTACGCCTTTAGCAAAACATTTCAAACTCATGAAGGAGTTTTGCCCTACAACTCAAGAGCAGAAAGACGAGATGGCAAGAGTGCCTTATGCTTCTGCGGTGGGGAGTTTAATGTATGCAATGGTGAGTACGAGACCAGATATTGCACATGCAGTGGGAGTTGTGAGCCGGTATATGCAAAACCCGGGGAAGGAGCATTGGAATGCGGTGAAGTGGATTTTGAGGTATCTTAAGGGTACGTCTAGTCACTGCTTATGTTTCGGGGGCGACTCTCTAAAGGTGCAAGGTTACGTTGATGCGGACTACTCGGGTGATCGAGATAGTGGGAAGAGCACAACGGGATACGTATTTACAGTTGGGGGAACAGCGGTAAGTTGGATATCTCAACCGCAAAAAGTGGTAGTATTGTCAACTACGGAGGCTGAGTACGTGGCGATCACGGAAGCTAGCAAAGAGATGATATGGGTACAAGGGTTACTCGAAGAGTTGAGTAAGAAGCAAGATTTCAATACCTTGTAGAGCGATAACCAAAGTGCAATACATTTGGCAAAGAATGCAGCATATCATTCTCGGACGAAGCATATCAAGATGCGGTACCACTTCATACGCATGGCGTTAGAAGATGGTGAGTTGACACTGTAAAAGATCACGGGAGAAAAGAATCCGGCGGATATGTTCACCAAAATAGTAGATAGAGATAAGCTAAATCTCTGTTGCAGATTGGTGAATCTCTCCATGAAAATTTAATGAGGAGAGAGCAGCAGCGGAATCGTGTGAAGTTTACTAGTGCGAGAATCAAGCCAAAAAATTACTCCAAGTGGGACAATGTCGAGATTGTGATGAATTTACATCAAGGTGGAGTTTGTTGAAAATTGATGCAAATTAAAGTCTATGGTTAGGTGCCACCTTTTGACATGCATGATATTGTTAGGTGATGACAATGATAGGTGGTGATTTTGTTAGGTGCTATTTTTGACATCCATGACATTGTTAGGTGATGACAATGACAGATGGTGACTTTGTTAGGTGCTACTTTTGATATCCATGACATTGTTAGGTGATGACAATGATAGGTGTTGACTTTGTTAGATAGTGATATTGTCCTAGGTGCTATAAAAGCACAACTTATGAGTGAGGCATTTTGTATCCATCACAAGTATCATCACAAGAGGCAAAAACAAAGAGAGATTTGTATAGAGAGATTTGAGAGAAATCTCCTAGAGTTGTTCTTGCGTGTAAATTTGATTCAAGTATAGTAGACGTTTGCAGATTCCGTTCTGCCGGGGACTAGCCATACGGTGGGTGAACCTTGTTAACAAATCTATCTTGTTTGTGATTGATTACTTTCTTATTCCTGCATTTTAATTTATATTGTCTTTCGTCGTTTAATTGTGTGATTGTATTTTTGCGTAATTTGGATTTTGTCGCGAGCATTGTTCCGTGGATCGACTCTCCCTCCCAACATAAGCGGCAGGTTAATTGCGTTATCAGGAATTTATGATATTCAAAAGGTTTTATAAGAAACACAATGAAAGTTTATGGGGATATAGTATTATTTATTTACACTCACTGTCCGGTCCACCAAGTTGATTCACTGCTTCGATAAAGCGCTCATGGAGCACTGGGGTCCACCTCAACCTCGGCTTGGCATCGGTTGACAGAAGAAGCCCTTGCTCTATATGCTCATTGCTCATTTATTCTCTCTTGCTATATGTTTATGTTTTACAATTGTAGTTGTGCTTAACCGCTATTGGAGTAAATGTTTGGGATATTTCCTGTCATTCCGCCAAAAAATAATGTTCAAATGTTGAAGACAAAATATCGAACGAGCATTTAGAATTTAAAAAAAAAAAAAAAATCCTAAACAACCAACTTATAGTGCTCTATTGAATTAATAATACGAGTATTGAACCGCATAATGTAAAATAAAAAGATTTAAATTCAAGTGGTGATGCATTTGGAGATAAATCAATATTAAACGATGTAAGGAACTTAAAAAGATTATGAATTAGGAGAGTAGCAGGGGCAGACCCCAATTTGTATAAAAACTAAGAAAAGATTAGAAAAGAAAAAGAAAAAGAAATTAATTAACCCTCGGGGAGGAGGAGGAGGAGGAGGATAAGAACTAGGGCTTTGCAATTGGGATATAGACAAGGGTTTCGTTGTTTATGGCCTGTTGCGGCCCATTAAAGACTTTGATGGGCTGCTTTCGCTTTGGAGCATTGCAGATCTCTACTAATTTTATGGTAAAAGGAAGGAGGTTAAAAAGGATTGGGGGCCGTTGAAGTAGTGACGTCCAATAAGAAACCATATGCTTAGCTTACTTCAGGGTCCATGTTACTATCCTGCTCATGTATCATTACATCCATTGATGAGTCGGGGAATAAACATAAAATTCATCGACTAATTTTTTTAATCAGTGAGGTATAAAAATAGCATGAATAATAGCACCATCCCTCAATCCACCGGCTTGAGCTGGTTTAAGTATTGATTGGTAGAAATTGTAAAATTGATTCATCTTCGCATTTTTAAAAAAAAACATAGAAAAAAAAATAGAAATCCATGTCCAAATCAACATGATAAATGCTTAAACAAAACCAGTTGTAAGAAATGGTCAAATAACTAGTTATATCTCTACTATTAATTTCTTCTTTACTATATTATAATGCAACACAAAAGGATGTGCAGCTCTTGCTTGCGTTTTCAATTTCAGTTCAAGGTAGAAATTAGAAAAAAGTAGAGGGGGAGAGAGGGGGGGAGGGGGAACCATAAATTCCTAATATTATATATCACCATATTTTCTTTATAATTAGCCTAGATGTCAATAATCATCCTCTGCTTATGACCACATGCTGCAAAAAACTAGTTTGCATAAAGCCTGATCCTGCCGGTTTAAAATTTGTATTATGACCTTAGAAAAAAGACATCTGGAACTACTTGTGTCTTTATTACTAGCATTTTTTCAATTTTCTAGACCTTTAGTTAAAAGTTTGATTTGGTCCAAGGAAAAATCATGGAAGGATATTGAAAGGTCATGTTGAACATAATATTCAAATTTGGACCAATTATAAAGGCAAATGTTGTAAGAACAGGGTGACGGCTAGAACTAGAGAATTTTGAGAGAAAATTTCTAGGGTTTACTCGTGTAATTGATTCGGAGATTATAGTGGGGACTTTGCAGATTCTGCTCTGCCGGAGACTAGCCATATGGTAGGTGAACCCCATTAACAAATCTCTTATCTCTCTGTATTTTATTTTCGTATATTTATATTGTTCTTTCGTTGTTTAATTGCGTAATTGTGTTTGCGTGATTTAGGTGTTGTCGCGAGCATTGTTCCGCGCTTTGATCTCTCCCTGTTGATCCCCAACAACTGGTATTAGAGTCGGAGCTGCGTTTATCTGGTACTAACAACCGGTATCGGAGCTTCGTTAAGAAACCTAGAGTTCTTCAAATTTATGATCTAGATCAACGGTGGATAACGACAACTACGTCATCTTCTTCACTTTTTTAAATCATCGTTTTGAAGGCGTTGATTCAGTTCAAAAGAGAAGTCAAGTTTGCTGTTGTCATGACCCAAATTGGTACGTGACCGGCACTTAGAACACGTGACGTCTAAAAATATCGATGCGATCCAAGCAAACCAAAAACCAAGATCTAAATGTTTTTAAAGATTAAAGAATGTGAAGTTTTCAAAAAACGCATTTAACATGAATCGTAATTTTTTTTTATAAGGATTGTTTGTTTTAAAACATATGTTAAGCTTTTTGAAATAGGGTTGAAATTTTTTTCGTTATTTGAAATTTCGGCAGTACCTCCTATGTAATTTTTGAAAAAAACAAGTAAATAAACATATAAATATAACGGCATCCCCATTTAGGAGCTATCTCAACGCCAATCGGCGGAATCACAACCACGCAGTTATATACGACGTTCAAATGTGAAGGATCACAAGTGTTGGGGTCAAAATTTGCACTCCGGTTGACCAAGTCAAAGTCAAAGTCAAGGTCAACCCCAAGCCAGGTGGGTCTAAGTCCAGATCAAGCGGGTCCATGCCCAAGTCAAGCTCGCGGCCAGCTTCCCCATGCAAGCATAAAATCATGTAATAAATAATTTTAATGTATTTTTTATGCATAAATGGGAATAAAAGCCAAATTTTTGTAAAACTCATGGCTTATGTGCAAAAAGAAATGGCACATGAACCATGGGATGGACAAGATACCATTTTGTAAAGCCCAAGGGGTTATATGTAAATATGTAAGCCTATATAAGGCAACATGATGATGAATAAACGATACACTTTTCATTCTCCTCAAAAACTAGGGGTTTTGTGCCTTCTTCTCCTTCCTCAAGGTTCTAAACCATCTTCTTTCTTTTGAATTAAATCAAGAGTTTTATTCTTTCTTTTCCAAAACTAAATAGCTTTTCACCACAACACCCATAAAGGAGAGCTCGGATCATCCATTAGATCTCAAAAAGGGGAGACTTTTAAGTCTCACCCCCTTTTCTCCAAGATACAGCCGACCAAAAGGAGGAAGAAGGAGACCCATCTCCAAAAATCCAACTTCGGACAAAATCCCAGTCAAGAGAAGATCTAAGACTCAAGAGAGAAGAACCTCTGAATATTTTTAGGGAGTTCAACTCCAAGACCCAAATCCCCAAAGGAGTTTGACTCCTAATCCAGATCCTTAGGAGTTTGACTTCAAATCTAAATCTTTTGGAGTTTAACTCCACTCAAAATCCTCTTTTTTAGGAGTTTATGTTGGAGATAGTGCCCTCAGAGTCAATTATTGGATCACAGGCACGTGATTGCAATGATTGAGGGAGGACCTATCCCGGTAGGACAGTCTTACTCGAGATGATAGTATGCTATCTGGTTTACCTTTATCATCGTGTACTGTTTTAGGCGACCTGACATGTCGCTATTGCACGTTGATAGAGCCCTAGGATTCATGCTTGACTGCCAGCAGTATGAGGGCGATCATATAAGTGAGAGCTGGAGTCTATAAGCACATCCTTAAAAGGTCCCTAGTCGTGGGAGTTTCGAGACAGGGCATCGATACTCCAGAGTAGACTAGTGTATACAGTCGAGACCCCGACGAGGGGCGGTGGCCGGTCTCACAAGCCATTGGTGTCAGTTGGTTCACCTAAGATGTATACAGGTGCTCATTGGGTTATGAGTACACCGGACAGGACTCGCCGGGAACATGCTAGTTGGTCTTATACCTGACGTCAGATAGCAGTTCCCTGGTGACATGTGTACAGGTTAGTTCATCGACCTGGGGATCGTCATTTGTCTCGTGTGAGTTCCCACTGTACTTTGATTATTACCCTACCACGGCTCAAAGGAGTCGTGCAAACAGGTTTTAGTTGGGTACAGTCCCGAGCCACATGGAGGCAGTGAGCGGATCTTCGGGGGTTCGTCTCTCCCGGTATTGGGGGTGAGGTCGCGCTGTGTCTAGGAGAGCCATTACACGAAGACCTTGGCCAAGGCAGGAGATTTACTGGTAGGTATTCCAGTAGTATCTCAGGGTGTTCTGGGCTACACTCCGACACGACTTGTACCGCTTTTGGGGGTCTGACTTTTACCAACCCCCTAGGCCCGCCATGCGATGCTCATAGACGAACGGACCGGACTGTACGGATATTGTCACTGACAGGCTCAGTTGGGTGTCGGGGTGAGCTTCCTCATCGACGTCCCTTTTGGTCAATAGCTGGTGGCCCGTCACGTATTGGCTTATACATCTGACGTGCTAGTGGTTAAATCCACAGCCATAGTATTGACGAGTCTTTAGAGTCCACCACACTTTCAGTTACTCAAGCTTTCGGGCGAAACGCTGTAGAGGCCGTATGGAGATATGGCAGGGTCCGATCAGATACGTGCGGTATTGCACGGATCAGGATCGGACGGTTTTGTACTAGTGGCCGTATAGTTATATGGCAGCGTTCGATCAGATACGTGCGGTATTGCACGCATCAGGATCGGACGGATATTACTAGCCGGCTTTGGCTTAAGCCGGTCCTAGTTTAGTACAGTGTAGATTTTGTCTCATTGCATTTGTACCCGGACGGAATACAAATGCGGGTGTGTATGCACAGTGTGGGGTTTTCCTGTAATTTATTACGGGACCAGTTTTCTAGGGTTGCCATTTTGCTTTCCGTTCCGGCCGGTTTTCCTTTGTTCTTTCCCGGCCGGACTTTTTCGATGGAGGGGGTAATTTGCAGTTTTGCAAATTACACTTTGTGGAGGATTTATTTGCATAAGGATTAATTATGAAAGCATCTTTGCTTTTCTTGCATTCATTGTGATAAGAAAGGATTAGAAATGAAGTGAGGTTTGATTTGAGTTTAGTGATGATTATGCTTTGGATATGGTTACCCTCCACCTTTTACTACCATCACCTCCCTTCATGCTTCATAATCTTTTCCTCCACCATTTTCTAAGTATGATAGTTTTTGATTAGAAAAATGAGAAGAAGAAAAGAGAAGAAGAGAGAGCTTCATCTTTGAGAGAGGTTTTCATTCTTGATCTCATTCCATGCCAAGAAAAATGCAAGCACCATTTTTCTTATCTTTGTTTCCTCCATCATCTTCAAATGGCAACCAACCCCAAAGTGAGACATACATTCTACATTACACTCCCTACAGCATATCTTGAGCATGTCGAGTAGCCGGCTTCATGCGCGATTTTCCTCGGTATTGAGGTGGGAGCCCGTAAAAGTACCCGGCTCTGTGGTGCCCTTTCCGACGAGGAGGAGACGGACGGAGATCCCGCGAGGAGATCGGAGTGGAGATGAAGACCGGAGGACTCGGATCTGTCGGTATATCTCTAACCTATCTTGTTTCTTTGCTTAGACTAGTTTAATGGCACAATCCGGGGTTTAGTGCGCGGTGGTGCCGGTTTGCTAAGTCCGCAAATTTTAAAGTTTATCACCGTTTCCGCGTTTGGCCGTCGGATTGACGGCCGGGGCGCCGCCGTGCACTTACAGTGGTATCAGAGCCTCGCCATTAACATAGTCTAGCTTGGTGTAATGTGTTTTTCTGTTTCGATCGATCGAATGTTCCAAAACTGCATTTTAGTTCGAATCAGTTTCTGTTGAAAATTTTTGGTCTCGAAAATTTTTTCAGGTTGTAAAATATTGATGTACTGGAAAATATAAGAGTTCTGTAAAAATTTGACGAAGTAACTCCACAGTGGGAGCGCGGAAGTGCCGCGAAAACCCCATTCCCGCGGCCCTTCCGCCGCGCACTATTCACATCACTTCACCAAATTTTTTCAGAGGCCTTCTGGGCTTAAAATATGGGTTTTGGAATATTAAAATTGGGCCCAGGATTTCTGTGAGTGCTACAGTTTTGATTGAGGGCCCACTTGTTAATTTTTGATCGATCGGATATTTTAAACACATTTTTCACAGTATTTACATTATATCTGCGACCGTGAATGTCACTCGATCGGTAAATCCGGTCTAACTGCTATAGCCCGGTTAGACGGATTTGCGAACGTGACTTTCACGTTGATGTTCTATGTTTATGCTGTGATGTTGCGGATCGGTCGTGGGGATAGCCTGGTTGCAATGCTAGTACAGTTGTGGTGGTATTATGTATATTTGATATTGCGGGGCGAGCGTCCGACATGTGGACTGCCGTCACTGCCTGTTTGTATTATTCTTTTGGGGCACGACCTGGTTGCGGTCGATGTACCTGGTGTATGTATATTTTACTTTCTGTACTAGGATTACCCCGCGGTGGGGTGCACGGATAGCCGGGTTCTGGAAGGCAACAAGCCCGCATCTCATGGCATTGGGACGGAGGGGGCTTCACTCTGGGATTGGCGGGCTATTCGCCGCACTCGTAGGGGGTACAGGTTGACCCAGGAGGGGTGCCCAAGTTGCCGGATTCCGTAGAGTGCTGGGTGGTCCATTCACGGAGCTGAAGGGGGCTGCCTCGCTTCAGGTTTTGGCGGGTGACTTGCCGCGCCCGTAGGGGTCTAGGATTTCATTGCACAGGCTATCCACACGACCAGGGGAACGTCGGGTTTCAGTAGTGGCTCTGTGAAACCCGGGGATCCCAGATATCTGTATTGTTCTGTGATGCTGTACATTTCTGTGTTGTTGCATTTCTTTTCACGCCTTGAGCGAAATATAATATATTGGTATATATATTAGTAGATGTTGTATATGTTTTTCATCCGCGCTAGTCCAGTCCCCGCTCTGCCGTTAGTAAGCTAACCTAACGGGTGATGACGGGACCCAGTGGCGAATGCGGATGGCATATACGTACGTCAGTATATTTTCGTTCTTTGTGGTGTGATCAATTGATGGGACTGCGTTGATTCGGATCAATGCAAGTTAAAACAAACCTATTCTGATATTGTTGGAACACTTTTCAAAAAGCTGTTATTGCAAGGACGTTCACTTTTGTTTTGCATCGTGGTATTCATTTGGAATATCCTGCTCCTCAGTCGACGAGGCAAGGGCCGAGATCCCTTCACCGGGAGTGACCCCTTGGACAGAAGTTTGCGTCAGGGCATTAACTTCACTATAGCTAATTACTTTTGCTTTGCACCGTGGTATTCAGTTGGAATATCCTGCACCCCATTCTACGGGGAAAGAGCCGAGATCCCTTCACCGGGAGTGACCTCTTTAGTAAAGGTTTTCGTCACTATATTTTCTAAAAAGCTATCCGTTCCTTCAACGATATCAAGTTCATTACGTTAAAGGTTTTCGCCAGAAACCATTCGTAGCCCTCCGTCATTTCAGACGGGTAGCAAGTAGTATTCATGCTATGTTTGTTGACCTTCGTCAAGGCATAGTGTATGGTAGCTGCTTGTTGCTTTTCTGCTGCATAGATAGATGCGTTGGTTTGGGACAGTCGTATAGCCTTGTTGACCTTCGTCAAGGGCTTGTACGGGTGGGTTCAAATTAACCTGGACAATGACGGGTAGAACTTGACATGTGACTTATGATTTGTTGACCTTCGTCAAGGTCATAAGAGCATGGGGTAAAAATCACATCGGGAGTTTCAAAAGAACTGAAACTTGCCAGATATGCGCATACCTTCTGGAGTGTGATACCGTGAGCGGATTCCGTCACGTTGTCATGCGATGATAGTTGGATCCCGATTCCCACTGATGAGTTGGTTTACTCCTCGGGTGACCCCGACTAATTCTTCTTTCAGGTTTGGAGGAGAATTTGAGGTACAGTGGGAGGTTTCCTGATTAGAAAATGTGATAACCATTCTGATCTAGGTTAGAGTGCACGCTGAATGTTTCTTTTCTCTCTCTCTTTGGCAGCGACCTTTGACCCGACCCTAGACTATGACTCAGTGACCAAGTTGACCGAACCTACTTAACACTGGCTTTTGGATTGTCAGAGTTGCAGACCTCATTGCCACTCCTACGTTTACCCTTTTCTCCGGGACACCCCGTATTACTACGAACGTCCACTTCCATTGGACAAAACCATCGTATGGTTAGATACGAACTCGAAGGACTTCGAGGATGGTTTCTGGTTCTGGAGAAAAACGGATAGGACTATTCAGTTGTCTTTTCTTTTCACCTTCTCTCAGGTTGCGAGTACTCCTTGGTTTAGGAGTAGTACACCTATTACGCAAATTGGACAGTCTTCTTCCAAACCATAGGCTGGTGCCGACCGGTAGGGAATGAAGAAAACCAATTAGCCTAAACGGTGTGCAGAAGGTATTAAGTTCAGACAAAGCAAGGGATTAGTAAGAGGGCAAAGTAAATTGCGACTGCTATTCACGACCAAACCAGGTATTTCTTTGCCAATCCTAAATCACCTTTGTATTTCTCCAGGACACTCCGTATCACTACGAAGATCCCACTTTATTGGATAATCCATCGTATGGTTATATACGAACTCGAAAGGAACTTGTTCCAGTTCGGGGATGGATCCTGGTTCAGGAGAAATAGGAATAAAGTACATTCAGGTGTCTTTTATCTTCACCTTCTCTCGCTTTGCGAGTGCTCCTACGATTAGGACAGTACACCCTTTATGCTTTTTGGATAGTCTTCTTCCAAACCATAGGCTGGTGCCGAACGGTAGGGAAGGAAGAAAACCATTTGGCCTAAAGGGGTGTACAGAAGGTAATGACTAAAGACATATGAAGGGATTTGGAGAGGTGGCAAAGAATTATACGGTTACAGTTGTGAATCTGGATAATGGATGAGGCATTACTAAGAATACCAGGATACCCCAACGAAACATTTCAATGTTTCAGGTTCACTGTGTACTGTTAAAAGAAAACTGATTTCCCGATTAGACACTTACTCCAGGGTATGTATTTGCCAGGTATGATTCTCACATCTGTATGGTTTTACAGATGATGAGTGGGAGTAAGTTAATGGGAATTAGGTGATCATCCTCATTATATCGGGATTCGTTGTAATCGGTGATATTTGAGGAGATCATCTGGGTTGTTTGCCGGTCGGCAAATATTTGGTTTTGAATATCCGCTGTTGTGCACCAATTTCAAATTGATATATCTGTACGTCTATTTTTATAGAGTGAGATGTACCTTTTGATATTATGTCGATGACATTTACCTATATCAGTGGATGGTTAGGTAAGGAGCATTGAACAGCGGTGTAATTCTTCTTAACCATAAGTACAGTTTTCAACCTACGACACACAGTGAATGAGTTATCTGACTCAAGGGACTTATACAGAGTATTGTATGTTGTCCAGGGTCCATCAGGACAGAGGGGTTGGTCCTCGTACTGTATTCTGCTTACTTATGACTTCTCTAGTTCTTAGACAGGTGTTTCGTACAAACACAGGGTCGAAGTTTTGAGAAGTTATAGGTATAAGAATAAAGTAGAGAACCAGGTGTTGCAAGTATCGGGATTCTTCAAAGTGATCGAAGATGTAGATACTTGTGTATGGTATTCAGTTGATAGTAATGATTAAGAGAACTTGCTTCTTTTTCGGGTTACTCAAAATTGGAAGTATTCCTAAGTTGAGTAACGCTGATCGGCCTCTCTCCATTTAGTTGACATGCACTGGAGATAGCTGCATGATTTGAATCTGGTTCAATTAAATCAGTGCCTCTGGTTCTATATTGGATATAGAACAGTTCATATCTTAACGTTGTTAAGGTACGGGGAGTTGTCCGGCTTATGATTAAAACCAGACTCTGGATAACTCAAGGCACGTTTCTGTAATGGCTGTTTGTGGGTTGACCCAGGCTATGACGAGGGTTGACTTTCTACCATCTGGGAGATCAATAGAAATATTGTTCAAGACTCGCCACAGTTTTATTAAAAATGGATTTTTTCAAAAAAAAAAAAAAAAAAAAACAGTAGTGGGAGTATGGTAGAACTGGAAGTGATTCCAGAACCGCAAACGATTACTGAAGATTTAATAAGGAACCCAAAGATTCAATCTGATTTGACATTCCATTAGCCACTCCGCAGATAAGGTGGGTAACTTCAGGCACCCGAGAGGTACTTCGGTAGCCTCAAGGACGGTGACAGGGAAGTTCTTCTTTACCCACACTTGCCATTGTTGTTGTTCCAGGCCGTGAGACCCGGTGGGAGGATGAGTATAGCGTCGTTCTAAACTAGCTTTAGAAGTGTACGTCTATATGACTCTGCCAGAGGGTTGTCGTAGTCAGTGGGAGCAGCGGAAGCATTGGAGGACATGTAGCTTATGTCTATTTATAGACTAAAGCAGATGTAGCGGAGATAGATCATCTATTTCTGACGTGACAGTCATGGGTTTGACGTCATCAGAATAGGGGATGGATCTGTTGAGAAGGTAGTAGAAAGGAAACTCCTATACTACGATCGGTTATACTTTGGTCGTCACACAGTGGTTTCTCCACAAAGGAAATGGATTTTATATCTGACATACTGGTTACTGGATCTATGGTTTTAGATCTAGATTTGGGTGGTTTCCCAATCAGGGTACTTGACAGCATTCTAAGAGTATTTAGGATGGACGACTCCTGGCACGGTAGTGTACCTGCAGGTAATGGAGTCACCCTCTCCAAAGGTGTCTTACAGACTAAAGGGGAGAGGGACGTGCATGATTGGCAGATCACTTGCTTAGGCAATTGAGTCAATCATGAGATGTCAAGTACCACACCAGATGTTGTTCTTGCACTAGATGCAATAAGTTGACATTAATCCAATCCTGGAGAAACAGTCGGAAGCAGTTTTAGAACATAAGTGGATGTTCTAGGGATATGATAACGGCAGCCTCCTTTAGGAGACGGTTATCATTCCAGGCTTCCAAGGTGGCATGGACGACAAGGAGGTTGTCAGAGTTATAGTTTTCCTTCTGATGAGGGGCAGTATTTTGGACAGGTGGTCCAGGGCAATACTGAGGGAGGCTTGGCGCAGGATACTGATTAAGTTCGGTTGACGATACAGTCTAAGAAGTTTGGATTTGGAGTTCATTTATGAGCTAAGTCCCATCAGACATCCAGACATTCTAAGACAGGTATTGCTCATTTCGGGAGATGGCTTTCTCCGCGAACTTGAGATATAGAGAGACATAGAAAGAAACATCAGAGCGGATCCACTCACTGAGGCTATTCCTCGAACGCAATAGTTTCACAAACGAGTTTTGTGAGACTGACAAGTAGAGGAGTTGGGTGCTTCGGTATCACACGGGCTGTGAGTATGCGACATCACAATAATTAGCCTTGAGTGCAAGTGGGAGATTGTTGGAGATAGTGCCCTCAGAGTCAATTATTGGATCACAGGCACGTGATTGCAATGATTGAGGGAGGACCTATCCCGGTAGGACAGTCTTACTCGAGATGATAGTATGCTATCTGGTTTACCTTTATCATCGTGTACTGCTTTAGGCGACCTGACATGTCGCTATTGCACGTTGATAGAGCCCTAGGATTCATGCTTGACTGCCAGCAGTATGAGGGCGATCATATAAGTGAGAGCTGGAGTCTATAAGCACATCCTTAAAAGGTCCCTAGTCGTGGGAGTTTCGAGACAGGGCATCGATACTCCAGAGTAGACTAGTGTATACAGTCGAGACCCCGACGAGGGGCGGTGGCTGGTCTCACAAGCCATTGGTGTCAGTTGGTTCACCTAAGATGTATACAGGTGCTCATTGGGTTATGAGTACACCGGACATGACTCGCCGGGAATGTTCAGTCGATAAAACTGCACATTTGTAATACATTTTTCCTACCATTTTTATATTAAAAAAGGACTTTATTATAATATATTATACATATGAGGGTTTATGTGTAAAAACATTATTTTCCATATGTTAATATATTTAATTATCATTTGGTAGGAAAATGTATGCAAATAATATTATTGGTCTAATCCTAGTAGAACAAAGTCTACTAAAATCTTATATGAGTTGTTGTGCAGATTATTTCCAAGTTGTTATGAAGGATTTAACAAACAAATCAATTTGTTGAAGAATACTTTCCAAATTAAAGAGCAAACTTGGAGACTAAGTCTGGAAGCAACCGAGAAAATATTTTCAGATTCTGAAGATGCTTAGGAATGCCAAATGTCACCATCAGAGAGCCCAAGAGAAACGGCAGAGAGATCCACACCAATGAGCGCGGATCCGCGGCCAAACCCACCCTGGGGCCGCGGATCCGCCGCAGTTTAAAGAGTTCATGATGCAAGATTTTGGGAGATTTTCAAATGCTGAATTTTACCAACTTCTGAACAAAAAGATTCTGGGTTTTCACTATATAAAGGCACCGAGGGCATCTTGGAAAAGCTATCAAGCCGAAGAGATCACGAAGCTCCCGACGCTCACGCATCCAGGCTGATCATCGACTGTTCGACTACCTCCCTAGGAAAGATCGAGAAGCAAATCAAGTTTTGTAATCATTTTCTATGGATTGAAAAGTGTAGTTGAAGGAGTTGATTAATAAAGGTAGTTTATTTTAATTGTTTGTTTTCTTTTTACATTATGTTTTCCATCTCTTTCTTTTCATCTTCTTCTCCCAACATGCGCGAGTAATTCTCCGCTTGTTAGGGTTCGTAGGATTAGGGTAGGTTAATGGGGGATGAAAATAATTAAACCCTTTTTAAGTCCTATAAAGTTTAGGAACTTTATCAAAATAATCATTAACATCCTAATCGGGCGCGCTAGCAATTCCTTGCTAGTTCCGACCGCGATTAGAGATTAGATTAATGATTGTTTTGGTAAAGGCTAGATATGAACGGAGTTCCGTGTCGAGATAAGGGTTACGAGTGGGATTCCTTTTCCCTCCAGAAACCCTAATCTACACGCATCACCGTCGTTCTAGTTCTAAATCTATTAATGGATAAAAAGGGTAACTTTTAATTAATCTTCCATAACTACTAAATCCTAACGAACCCTACAAGCCCTTCTTATTATAATTAATCACATCTTTAAACTAATCTAGATCTATATTTACATTCTAATTAAACGTAGATCTAGAAACCATCCTACAACCATTCGTATTTCTTCCTCCTTTTCAACACATCTAAAGTAAAAATAAGAGGTTCCACGTTTCCCAGAGGACGACCCGTACTCATCTCGGTCTAGCTACGCGCGACACCGTTATTGATTGCGGTTAACTACAAACACGATTTTTCGAATCAATCAAATGGCGCCGTTGCCGGGGATACGTGCGTAATTTTTTTTATTTTTACTATTTGTGTTGAATTCTTTGACGAGTCATATCATTATTAACACAAAACTGCAAATTGTATATTTAACGATTTGTGCGTGGATTTTTGCAAGGAGATCTGGAGTCACAGAATTGAGGGAAACAGGAAACAGAGACTTGTTTAGAGATCTAGAGGAGCACAGAGGGACACAGAAAAATTTTCATCAAGTGATCCAACCACCTCGCGGCGGAAGCGCGGCAGAAGGGCCTCTTTGGCGGCGGAAGCGCGGCAGGGTGGAGGGATTAGGGCTTCTGTCTTCTCTGGTAGCTTTCTTAACTCCTTCTCTCTCTCCTCAAATCCAATAAAATCTATCTTCTGCAGGATTCTTTGCAAAATTGCGCCGCTCAAAAATCTTTTTGCAAAAGTTTTGTGATTGGTTTTGTTTTGCATATTTAATACGGATTCTAAGGGGCAAAGACCAAATCAAGATTAGGTGGGGATTTCATCACCCTTCCTAAGCCCCACAAATCACAAACCGAGCATATAGAACAACCCTTCATTAATTTAAAAAATATCTAGACCAGACTTTAAGGACTGTCGAGCTCAATAGGAAAAAGACTAGTATAGGCATCGGCCGTTTATCCTAACTGACATTGCGGTGTCTAGGCTAGTGGTTTTTAATTAGGCCCACTGTAGTGGTGGTTCCTTCCCACTTACCTGGCCGTACTTGTCCGTGAAGAGGCGGTTTGAGGTCTATTTCTAGCCTTAGTTAGGAGCTGTCTAGAGACTGACCTAGGTAACCTTAGTTCTAGGGTTGCTTGTGCATTTTAGGGAGATTTGTCTTGAGTCCCACTTTTTCAAAACAAGCCAATTTTAAATCACACACACGCTGCCACTTGCACTAAACCCGCTTAGTGCATGCTCGGCTGGACACGGGATCCTAGTGCCCGTCTTGTCCGCGTTCCTGTTATCGACGCCGAAGTCGGTACTTCTTCATCTTCTTTTCCCCCACCACACACCACATCGACCGAGATGGACGGCACTCCATCAGAGTATAACACCACGCTGCCACCACCCGCAGGTGCGCAGAATCCACCGCGCATCTCTCTCCAAGAGAGATGCTATCCTATTCGTGGTCCCCTTCCTACTTGTCTATCTCTTCCACCACCTAACGGGGATAATTTCGAGATTAAACCCCACTACATCAATCTGCTGCCCAAATTTCACGGGCTTGAATCGGAAGACGCGTACGTTTTCATCACCAAATTCGAAAACGTATGCGCAATGATAGGTACTTCACAATTGACTTTAGATGCTATGCGCTTACGTCTTCTCCCATTCACACTGTGCGACTTGGCAGAAAAATGGCTTTATAATACTGCCGCACACTCTATCGCTAATTGGGATGAATTCGTCGTAGCATTTCTTAAGAAGTTTTACCCAAATCATAAGACTGCACATGTTAGGAGCGAGATTAACCAGTTCACCCAGCTTCCCAATGAACCATTTTGGAAGTGCTTTGAACGTTTCAAAGATCTGCTTGTCCAATGCCCCCATCACGGGATACAAAGATGGGATTTATGTCGGATTATATATGAGGGCATTAATCCAGCGACAAAGCAGATGCTTGAAACAATGTGTCAATGCAATTTCATGTCTAAAGATGACGGTGAAGCATGGAAATATCTGGAAGATCTCGCTGAACACACGTTGCAGTGGGAAAGCGTAAGACCACCTTCAACTAAGGGAGGTATTCACCAACTCGATGTTTCCATCGCAGTAAAAGCCGAAATGGCAGCGATGCAGAAGAAACTCGATGCTATGGAGAACAAATTTTCATCATTCTCCCTAAATCAGGTTACGCTTCCTAAGACCGTTTGTGGTTGCTGTTCGGATCCTTCACACTTAACGGAAGAATGTCCTATGAATGCTTCGTTTCAAGCTAATGCTGCTTTTCAGCAGCGACCTAGAAACGACCCTTATTCTTCTACGTACAATCAAGGATGGAGGAATCATCATAACTTTGCTTGGAATCAAAACCAACAAAGCAACTATCAAAGACCTCCTCCACAGCAACCACAACCACAGAATCAGCCCCCCTTTCAGTCACAGAATTTCCAAAATCCGGCCAACATTTCTACACCACAAGTGGCCGGTATTGACAACTCACTTGCACAAACTTTGGATATGTTCATGAAACAATCCATGCAAAATTCGGCTGATATGAGGTCTTCTATTGATGCCCTAACGAAAAACTCCTCCTCCCATGGTGAGAGTATTAAATCAATAGAAAACCAAATCGCACAGTTAAACGCCGCAATGAGTGCAAGAGAAAAAGGGAAACTCCCATCTCAACCCCTACCGAATCCTGGCCATTCACAAAGTCATAATGTGAATGCCGTCACTACGTTGAGATCGGGGAGAGTGCTGAACAACCAAGTGGGTGAGCAAGTTGATGATAGTGACACATTTGATACCCCTTCTTCTTCTTCTTCCCCTAATTCGTCTAGTCTCCCACCTTCATCCGAGCCTATTCTCCGTTTTCCCCAAGGCTCAAACATTTCACCAAATCTATCTAAGTCGATTCCCACTCCAATTTTGGGATCGAATCCGTCGCCACAGTCTTCTCCACAAACGTTGGACCCAAAACTTATTGATCGTGCTCCATTTCCTAACCGATTAAGGGCCAACCGACCTAACCCGCAAATGGAGAAGATTGTGGAAATGTTTAAGCAAGTTAGCGTGAATATTCCTCTCCTAGATGCTATTCAACAAGTCCCATCTTATGCAAGAATCCTTAAAGACTTGTGCACTAGGAAGAGAAAAACTCAAGTGCCTAAAAAGGTTTTCATGACGAGTAATGTTAGCACAGCTTTTACCCAACAAATACCAAAGAAACGTAAGGACCCCGGCTGTCCTACAATCTCTATTTCTATTGGGGGTAAAAATATAAATCGTTCTTTACTCGATCTAGGCTCTAGCGTCAACTTGCTTCCTTATTCGGTATACGAGCAGTTAGGAATTGGAGAGTTAAAACCCGCCCATTGTACTCTCCAAATGGCTGATCGATCTATCACCAAACCTCGGGGCGAACTAGAGGATGTGTTAATTAAAGTCGGGGAATTCATATTTCCCGTGGACTTTATTGTTTTAGATACACAACCTGTGGCAAACCCACGCAATCAAATCCCGGTGATACTTGGTCGACCCTTCCTAGCAACTTCTAACGCTGTGATTAATTGTCGTAACGGTTCTATGAACTTATCCTTCGGGAAAATGACAATTGAGCTTAATATTTACAAGCTAGGAAGTCAGCCATCAGAACCTTCTGCTCATTTGCTGGATGTTTGTTCCATCCACGAGATAGCTCCCGAAAGCTGCATGGATGAGGAACTTTGCTTTGATGTTCTCGACAACACTAATGAGACATCGTTTGATCTTGCACCACTTCACAGTGAGGATATGTTCAATGAGTCCGACCTTGAGATTGAACCCGTTGACTCGTTGCAAAAGTCAGCAGCACTTTCCGAGTCAATATCTTATGCAAGTTTTGAACCTCTTAAGGAGTCCGAATATCATTCCGTTACCCCTCCTTCTATTGTCTCTCCGCCAATTCTTGATCTCAAACCACTACCTTCTCATCTTAAATATGCATATTTAGGAGAGAATGAGACTTTGCCAGTGATTATTTCCGCTTCTCTAGCCTTAGAGCAAGAGAATGCACTTTTGGCAGTGTTGAGATCGAATCGGGAAGCATTTGGTTGGACAATGGCCGACATCAAAGGGATTAGTCCCTTAATTGTTGAACATCACATACATCTGATGGATGAAGCCAAACCAACCCGAGACCCACAAAGACGATTAAATCCCGTTATGAAGGAGGCGGTAAAGAAAGAAATCGTCAAGTGTCTTGATAGTGGAATAATTTACCCCATATCTGATAGTCAATGGGTAAGTCCAATTCATGTGGTCCCTAAAAAGTCTGGCATCACGGTCATCACTAACGAGGCTAATGAGTTAATCCAAACACGCACCCAAACTGGGTGGCGCGTATGTATCGATTACAGGAAACTCAATGCCGCGACGAGGAAAGATCACTTCCCTCTACCTTTCATTGACCAGATGTTGGAACGATTAGCGGGACACGAATACTACTGTTTCTTGGACGGATACTCTGGTTACAACCAGGTCCCCATCGCCGAAAAGGATCAAGATAAAACCACTTTTACTTGTCCTTTCGGAACTTTTGCTTATATACGCATGCCCTTTGGGTTATGCAACGCTCCCGCTACATTTCAGCGGTGCATGATGGGGATATTTTCAGATATGGTGGAAAATTTTCTAGAAATTTTTATGGACGATTTCTCCATTTTTGGGGACTCCTTTGAGGACTGCCTTCGTAATCTTGACGCTGTTCTTACCCGCTGTAAGGATAAGAACTTGACTTTGAATTGGGAAAAATGCCATTTTATGGTTCAAGAAGGTATTGTACTTGGACATATAATTTCACATAAAGGCATTGAGGTCGACAGAGCTAAAATAGATGTCATTCAAAACCTCCCTCGTCCCAATTGCGTCAAAGATATACGATCCTTTCTTGGTCATGCAGGATTTTATAGAAGATTTATTAAGGACTTTAGCAAAATTGCTAGACCCTTAACCCTTCTATTGGCCAAGGACACTACTTTTCACTTCAATTCGGATTGTGAGGCTGCTTTTGAATCACTTAAAGAATCACTCACTACAGCCCCCGTTCTATCATCTCCGGATTGGAACCACCCGTTCGAGCTTATGTGTGACGCATCAGATTTTGCTATTGGTGCTGTCTTGGGACAGCATATTGATAAGATGCCACATGTAATTTACTATGCAAGTAGGACCTTAAATGATGCACAAATAAATTACACAACTACCGAGAAAGAACTCTTGGCAGTTGTATTTGCATTAGAGAAATTCAGGCCCTACTTGATTGGCTCGCCTATTGTGGTTTACACTGATCACTCCGCCCTACGACATCTTTTAACGAAGAAGGATGCAAAGGCCAGGCTAATACGTTGGATCCTATTGTTACAAGAATTTGATCTTGTTATCAAAGACAAGAGTGGATGTGAAAACGTAGTAGCCGACCATCTTTCACGCATCACTTCTTCGCCAACTGTGACCGTGCCGATAAATGACTCATTTCCCGACGAACAGCTCTTGAATGTATCCTACGAACCGTGGTTCGTGGATATCGTGAACTATCTTGCAACGGGACTTATACCTAGCGATTGGTCGAAACAAGACAAACTTCGGTTTTTATCCCAAGTAAAATATTTTTACTGGGATGAACCATATCTATTCAAGTATTGTTCCGATCAAATCATTCGTAGGTGTGTCCCTAACGATGAATTCAAGAGCGTGTTATCATTTTGTCATGATCAGGCATGCGGCGGTCACTTTGGACCTCGAAAAACGGCGGAGAAAGTTTTGCAATGTGGCTTTTATTGGCCAACATTATTTAAAGATGCATTTGAACATTGCAAAACTTGTCCGCGATGTCAGCATTTGGGTCGGATTTCACGAAGGAATGAGATGCCGCTCCAACCTATATTGGTTGTGGAAATATTTGATGTTTGGGGTATTGATTTCATGGGCCCTTTTCCCAACTCCTTTGGGAATTTATACATCTTGTTGGCGGTTGATTATGTCTCGAAGTGGGTGGAAGCTATACCGTGTCGCACTAATGACAACAAAGTTGTCATTAAGTTCCTTAAAGAAAATATCTTCTCGCGATTCGGACACCCTCGCGCTATCATTAGCGACAACGGGACACATTTCTGCAATAGGTCTTTCGAGACCTTGATGCGGAAATATTCAATCACTCACAAGCTTTCTACGCCCTATCATCCCCAAACAAGCGGGCAGGCTGAGATCTCGAATAGGCAGATCAAACAGATTTTGGAGAAGACGGTTTCTAAGAACCGTAAAGATTGGTCAACCAAATTGACGGATGCTCTTTGGGCATTCCGCACCGCTTATAAGACCGATCTTGGTATGTCTCCATACCGCCTTGTGTTTGGGAAGGCATGTCACCTCCTTGTCGAGATTGAACATAAGGCAATGTGGGCTATTAAAGAGCTTAATTTTGATCTTGATCATGCAGGCAGCTATCGGAAGCTGCAATTGAATGAGCTAAGCGAACTCCGCGATGAAGCTTACGATAATGCGGTGATAGTAAAGAATAGGACTAAAGTGTTCCACGATAAAAATCTTTCTAGAAAAACCTTCACATCAGGGCAACAAGTCCTTCTTTATGATTCACGTCTCCATCTTCATCCGGGTAAGCTTAAATCTCGTTGGAAAGGACCTTTTGTGGTGCGGTATGTACACCCGCACGGGGCGGTTGAAGTCGAAAATTTGAAAAACGGTTCGATTTTTAAAGTAAATGGGCATAGATTAAAACCGTATTTTTCTGCTGACCCCGCGAAGGAGCTCCTGTTTTTACAGGAGCCGCTTTATCAAAACTAAATTTCCTCCGCCTCACCTCCATATTTTGATAACTTTTTCACATTTTAAGAATGGAGGTGAGTGAAAAATGATTTGATTGAATATCTGTGCGTGTCAAAGAATAAGTTTGGAGAATTTATCATTTAACTATTATTTTACCCCTTGTATCTCTCCCTTAGTATACAGGTCCATGTTCTCAAAAGGCTACATCAGTGAGGACACTGCTGAAAACAGGTTTGGGGGGGAGGTTTGTATTCACTGAATTATCTTTGACACCGGGCATTTAAAATAAAAAAAAAATATAAAATTTTTTTTTTAACAAAAGAATAGAAAGTGAAACATTACATCCAAAAGATAGGAATAGTTTAAGAAAACCTAGAAAATTAGAAGTTTTCTTATACGAACTAGTAATAAGTAGTTATGAGCTGTTGTCCCAAGGGTTAGTAAGATGAAGGAAGTCACTAATCTGAGGATAAAAATAAGTCTGAAAAATAGTTTCTATTCTGGAAGCCAAACATTTGAATGTTGATACCCTACAATATGCACCTACACACGTCTTGAAACTCGGGATAGTAGAAGATACCTTGAAATGCTCTTGTCTAAAAGCCATAGTATGAAGGAAATGATGAAGAAAATATAAAATGGTGAAAAGAAAAAAAAAAAATGAACACTAGTTTTGTATCGCCAAGGTAGCAATAAAAAAATATAGCGAGGGTGCCTCTTCACCTAGTGCCCTAAGGCCAACTGGTCTGGGAGTCACTGCTTAGCCTTAGGTGGTGCAAGACAAGGAAAATATTATCACCAAATCTGCAAGCACATGAGTAATCGGTCGGTTAGTACCTCAAGAAGTATTAACGGTCGCATGAAAATGTGTAAGCAATTCTAAGTATTCATCAAAGTAAAAAGTACTAAGGTAGATGGACAAGAGTATGATAGCTTGAATTGAATTCTCTGAGTGTAGGGATGTTCTTTACACACATGTGGGGTTATATGATCAATGTTTGGATAAAAGGTAGGAATGAAGAATAAAGACGATGTTTTATTGAGGGATGATGTGATTTCTAACATTTTTTCATGACTATTAAGATAGGGCTCATGACAACTGAAAAGCTAGTATAGTTGGAAACTCTTCTTTTCAAAGTATTTCTTTTATGGTTCTTATCTTTATATGTAAATTTCACCATCTCTCTTTTGTTATAGGATTTTGTGGGTGTAATCCGCTGAAAACCCTCAGGAGACAACACTCCTCCTACTAGGGACACCTAGAGGTTTAACGGCTTGTTGCACGTGCTCAGTGCAATCGTGTCTGCCTACGAAAGTGTGCCTAGTTTTCTCCTTTCTTTTTCTCCTCTTAAATAAACTAATTTGCTCGGGACGATCAAAGATAAGTTTGGGGGTATTTGTTCAGTCGATAAAACTGCACATTTGTAATACATTTTTCCTACCATTTTTATATTAAAAAAGGACTTTATTATAATATATTATACATATGAGGGTTTATGTGTAAAAACATTATTTTCCATATGTTAATATATTTAATTATCATTTGGTAGGAAAATGTATGCAAATAATATTATTGGTCTAATCCTAGTAGAACAAAGTCTACTAAAATCTTATATGAGTTGTTGTGCAGATTATTTCCAAGTTGTTATGAAGGATTTAACAAACAAATCAATTTGTTGAAGAATACTTTCCAAATTAAAGAGCAAACTTGGAGACTAAGTCTGGAAGCAACCGAGGAAATATTTTCAGATTCTGAAGATGCTTAGGAATGCCAAATGTCACCATCAGAGAGCCCAAGAGAAACGGCAGAGAGATCCACACCAATGAGCGCGGATCCGCGGCCAAACCCACCCTGGGGCCGCGGATCCGCCGCAGTTTAAAGAGTTCATGATGCAAGATTTTGGGAGATTTTCAAATGCTGAATTTTACCAACTTCTGAACAAAAAGATTCTGGGTTTTCACTATATAAAGGCACCGAGGGCATCTTGGAAAAGCTATCAAGCCGAAGAGATCACGAAGCTCCCGACGCTCACGCATCCAGGCTGATCATCGACTGTTCGACTACCTCCCTAGGAAAGATCGAGAAGCAAATCAAGTTTTGTAATCATTTTCTATGGATTGAAAAGTGTAGTTGAAGGAGTTGATTAATAAAGGTAGTTTATTTTAATTGTTTGTTTTCTTTTTACATTATGTTTTCCATCTCTTTCTTTTCATCTTCTTCTCCCAACATGCGCGAGTAATTCTCCGCTTGTTAGGGTTCGTAGGATTAGGGTAGGTTAATGGGGGATGAAAATAATTAAACCCTTTTTAAGTCCTATAAAGTTTAGGAACTTTATCAAAATAATCATTAACATCCTAATCGGGCGCGCTAGCAATTCCTTGCTAGTTCCGACCGCGATTAGAGATTAGATTAATGATTGTTTTGGTAAAGGCTAGATATGAACGGAGTTCCGTGTCGAGATAAGGGTTACGAGTGAGATTCCTTTTCCCTCCAGAAACCCTAATCTACACGCATCACCGTCGTTCTAGTTCTAAATCTATTAATGGATAAAAAGGGTAACTTTTAATTAATCTTCCATAACTACTAAATCCTAACGAACCCTACAAGCCCTTCTTATTATAATTAATCACATCTTTAAACTAATCTAGATCTATATTTACATTCTAATTAAACGTAGATCTAGAAACCATCCTACAACCATTCGTATTTCTTCCTCCTTTTCAACACATCTAAAGTAAAAATAAGAGGTTCCACGTTTCCCAGAGGACGACCCGTACTCATCTCGGTCTAGCTACGCGCGACACCGTTATTGATTGCGGTTAACTACAAACACGATTTTTCGAATCAATCAGGGAACATGCTAGTTGGTCTTATACCTGACGTCAGATAGCAGTTCCCTGGTGACATGTGTACAGGTTAGTTCATCGACCTGGGGATCGTCATTTGTCTCGTGTGAGTTCCCACTGTACTTTGATTATTACCCTACCACGGCTCAAAGGAGTCGTGCAAACAGGTTTTAGTTGGGTACAGTCCCGAGCCACATGGAGGCAGTGAGCGGATCTTCGGGGGTTCGTCTCTCCCGGTATTGGGGGTGAGGTCGCGCTGTGTCTAGGAGAGCCATTACACGAAGACCTTGGCCAAGGCAGGAGATTTACTGGTAGGTATTCCAGTAGTATCTCAGGGTGTTCTGGGCTACACTCCGACACGACTTGTACTGCTTTTGGGGGTCTGACTTTTACCAACCCCCTAGGCCCGCCATGCGATGCTCATAGACGAACGGACCGGACTGTACGGATATTGTCACTGACAGGCTCAGTTGGGTGTCGGGGTGAGCTTCCTCATCGACGTCCCTTTTGGTCAATAGCTGGTGGCCCGTCACGTATTGGCTTATACATCTGACGTGCTAGTGGTTAAATCCACAGCCATAGTATTGACGAGTCTTTAGAGTCCACCACACTTTCAGTTACTCAAGCTTTCGGGCGAAACGCTGTAGAGGCCGTATGGAGATATGGCAGGGTCCGATCAGATACGTGCGGTATTGCACGGATCAGGATCGGACGGTTTTGTACTAGTGGCCGTATAGTTATATGGCAGCGTTCGATCAGATACGTGCGGTATTGCACGCATCAGGATCGGACGGATATTACTAGCCGGCTTTGGCTTAAGCCGGTCCTAGTTTAGTACAGTGTAGATTTTGTCTCATTGCATTTGTACCCGGACGGAATACAAATGCGGGTGTGTATGCACAGTGTGGGGTTTTCCTGTAATTTATTACGGGACCAGTTTTCTAGGGTTGCCATTTTGCTTTCCGTTCCGGCCGGTTTTCCTTTGTTCTTTCCCGGCCGGACTTTTTCGATGGAGGGGATAATTTGCAGTTTTGCAAATTACACTTTGTGGAGGATTTATTTGCATAAGGATTAATTATGAAAGCATCTTTGCTTTTCTTGCATTCATTGTGATAAGAAAGGATTAGAAATGAAGTGAGGTTTGATTTGAGTTTAGTGATGATTATGCTTTGGATATGGTTACCCTCCACCTTTTACTACCATCACCTCCCTTCATGCTTCATAATCTTTTCCTCCACCATTTTCTAAGTATGATAGTTTTTGATTAGAAAAATGAGAAGAAGAAAAGAGAAGAAGAGAGAGCTTCATCTTTGAGAGAGGTTTTCATTCTTGATCTCATTCCATGCCAAGAAAAATGCAAGCACCATTTTTCTTATCTTTGTTTCCTCCATCATCTTCAAATGGCAACCAACCCCAAAGTGAGACATACATTCTACATTACACTCCCTACAGCATATCTTGAGCATGTCGAGTAGCCGGCTTCATGCGCGATTTTCCTCGGTATTGAGGTGGGAGCCCGTAAAAGTACCCGGCTCTGTGGTGCCCTTTCCGACGAGGAGGAGACGGACGGAGATCCCGCGAGGAGATCGGAGTGGAGATGAAGACCGGAGGACTCGGATCTGTCGGTATATCTCTAACCTATCTTGTTTCTTTGCTTAGACTAGTTTAATGGCACGATCCGGGGTTTAGTGCGCGGTGGTGCCGGTTTGCTAAGTCCGCAAATTTTAAAGTTTATCATCGTTTCCGCGTTTGGCCGTCGGATTGACGGCCGGGGCGCCGCCGTGCACTTACAGTTTAACTTCCATTTCTAGGGGTAAAAACCCCTTCCTCTCGCTAGCGCCCAAAGCGTTAACGTCCGAGCGTCCACGTGTCGGGCACGTGAGGCGCTAGCGCTCAAAACGCTAGCGCCCGAGCGCACACGTGCCTGGAATGTGAAGCGGTAGCATCCGAGCGCCCACGTGCCGGGCACGTGAGGCTCTAGCGCTGCGCTCATGTGCCGGGCACGTGAGGCGCTAGCGCCCGAGTGCCCAAACCGCCAGCACCTGAGCGCCCACATGCCGGGCACGTGAGGCGCTAGCGCCCAAAGCACCAGCGCCAGAGAGCCCAAAGCGCCAATGCCCAAGCGTCCACGTGCCAGGCACATGAGGCGCTAGCGCCAGCGCCCAAGCGCTAGCATAGCGCCTAGTGCTAACTCAAGCGCTCGTGCTAGCGCCTACGCCTAGCGCCTGCGTGCTAGGCGCACGAGGCGCTGGCACCCACGCGTCCCTTGGACGCCATTTTCCACCCATTTTACACACACTCCACACTAAAAAATCTGCTCCGCTAGAAAAAATTTCTAACGGGGTGCTGCCCCGCACCTCGTAAGGGGGCTTCTAGCCCTCTTGACCCCCAGCACGCTATCCGGATAGCGGGACCCTCGTAAAAACTCTGCGAGGGCCCCGATATATCCAAAACCCCTTCAAAACACAACACTGCACATTGAGTTCGCATGACCAGTTTAACCCGTTAATCGGAGGTTCCTTCGCTCCAAAGGCGAGGGGTAATTAACGGCAGCTTAGTCCGCGGCTGCCGGAGATTCAGATCCCCACAATCAATAAACCCCAGCCCACCCTAGGCAGGGGGAATCTGTAATGCGCCTGACAAGCGCGCGTATATTCGCATCTCAATGGGGTTACGAAAAACACCCTACAACAAGCAAATATATAAATAAATTGCATAAGTAAAGCTAACTAGTCGACTCTATCCGAATTCGACCCAAAAGAATATACATAAAGTCACAACTCGATTTAAGTCAAATAATACAGATGGTCTGATGGAGTGACGCAAGATATAAGGTACAAAATATACAAAAGAGGTGGTTACTATACGTGTAACCCACCTAACAAAATATGCGATGAACCTCAAAGTATATATCTGTAACGCCGCTAAGTGTGCGTGTGGTCCGTCCTGCAAGAAACTAAGGCACAACGGGGGTGAGTTGCCAACTTGGTGAATAGAAATATACATCATAAGGTATAATATGATATGCATAGTAATGAATGCAAGTGCGATATAAACGAGGTCACATAAGAATAATATCAATCATCATCAAATTCTCATCAAACTCGTGTCGATCGTCGACACAAAAATCTGGATATCGTAGGCACCGTCTAACCGATCATCCCTCTCCTGATATTAACTCAATCATGGTCAGAATCCTCCGAACATTTGCCGCGCTCCAATGTCACCTCCGGTATCTATCATTCTCGCTAGGCTTCTCGTACCTCCCTATAGTCTTCCTGTCCCTCGGAGTCATACCGGATCCACCATGTATCTGTAATCAGTTAACCCCTATCTCGATTCAGATATCTCATCACAAAAACCAAAACTCATGGTAGACATCTAATCATCATATCACGAGAAAATCGCACTTTTGAAAACATAACCCGTTTTGTAAAAAGATACCCGCGGTTTCTCAAATCCATAAAAACATCAAATCTATGATATCAATAGTGAATGATTCATTCATGCAACATTTGGCAATTATAACATATAATTATACGGACTATAGCATTCGAATAATGGAACATGGTAAATAGCAACTAATACTATCATGAAATATGGTAATACAGTTAAACATAGCAATTCTACGTGTCTTGGCAATACTAATGACGTGTGGTATAGCATGCGAGTATGTGAACTATGCAATATGCAATCATTAGTACTGTGCTTGTGTTCTATCCAATGTATCTATTCTAGCAAATATAATTGTACACTAGAGATGTCAAGGTACTCAATGTAATGTATATGACGGGGAAATGTGGTAAACTATCACTAATAGTGTTTAAAAACCGATACGGAGATTTATAAAGTTTCTGGTAGTCGGGGATGCTATACGCCATCCGCCCAAGTTCCCACTTATAAATGTCCTCCTACTCACCTAAAATCGACACGTGCTAGACGAAACTCGCCAACGCTTTGCCCTTCTTTGCCGTGTCGGACGTCTCTGCGATCGATCCTATACATTAAATCACGCATACTCGTAAGAATCGAAACACAATGTTACTAAAATTCTAACGCACATATACTAGGACGTATGATCGACGTATTCTAACGCGTGCTATCTATATCAAACTACCCCCGGCAATAATGAAAACCAAAACTTAAGTTTTTAAAACGTAAAAAATTGAACTTCTATAAGATATGTGCTCCAGATTTTTATACAATCCGGGACAAAAAGAAGTATACAATAGTCTAATTAGGATGTATAGGAGCCACTGTAAGAACCCCATACCATAACTCAACTTCCAAACCGCAATTTGAGGCCATTACTATTAAATCTGTGGCCATGTTAAGTCCAGATGGGTATGGGCTTTGGATGTGGTCTCTTGTTGTTCTCACCATCTCATAAAATCTCTCAGATAATTTTTCAGAGCTCTCAAATAACAGCAAATATCATTTGAGTACCACAAACACTAAAATCCTAGTTATAAAACTTTAAAAGTTTAGTTTACAAGTACTAAAACACTTCTATTTTTTCAAAACCAGTAGAAATTATACACAAAACCATATAAATTTGGCAAGATAAGAACACAACTTGAATAAAAATTGGATTTTTACCTTATTGAAGAATATTGAGAGGGATCCAAGCTTTAATGGGCGTTATGAACGTTGCGAAGATCGAGGAAAACACCTACGGGGGAAACCTCGTTTAGCCTCTGTTACGGCACTGAGGCAATAGTCCCTGCAGAAATCGGTCTCTCCAGCTATCGAATCGAACACTTCGACGATGAGGCCAATGTCTTGGCACTTCGAAAAAACCTAGACATCTTATTGAAAAAGATAGATCGAGCGCAAATAAGGATGGCCGCATATCAGCAACTGTAATGACCCTAAAAGGTCTATACACTTTTATTTATCCAATATTAATAAAAGAGTGTATTTCTGTCCCGCTTTCGAGTTATAAGTTATTTTTGATAACTTATGTACAAGAAACAATTTGTAGCTCACCGGTTAAGCCTTTATACTACTGTTCCATAGTCTGCAGGTTCGAATCCCATCAGTTCCAATTATTTTTAATATTTTTCTTTTTAATTTTTTCGGAAGTCCAAGAGCTGCACGTGCATTACACAGAGAAACGAAGACTTGAAAATAAATCAAACAATAAAAACGAGACATAAATACGCAGATGAATGCACTGCACGAACCCCGAGGCAATTGCCTCATTTTTTACCGCCGATTTTCGCTCAAAAACCGCCATCGGCGGCCTGCTTAGCCCCAAACTCCTTCATTCTTTGCCCGTGCATCCTTTCAGCCTCCCTCTACTCTATTTTCTTATTTGATTTCTCTAATTTTAACCAGAGACTCTTTAATTCCCCCATTAACTCTATTTCAATTCTTTTAGTTCAATTCTTTAAATTCGCACACCTTCATTTTTCACCTATAAATATCTAGACCAGTTCTACCTCTTCCTTTAAGCATACCACTCTCTTAAATTTATCTTCTCTCTCAAAATTCTCGAACACTTAAGTTCCTTCAAGTAGTCGAGCATGTTTCTTCCCTCTCGCGTCGTCGTTCCTTCAAGATCATTCATCCCTTTCCGTTGCTCCACAACTCTCTCAAGTGACGTCTGTAGATCGAGCTCGACCCTAGTCACATTCACAGTCTCGGTTCTACAAACCGAGGTCTCTACTTTCCTTCTCGTTCGTACGAGTATGAATGCGCAACTGTAAGTACTTTCATTCTCTTTTCTTTCCTTTCTGTATACTCACTTCTACTTTTACATGTCGTCACTCTGCATCACCTGTAACTAAGCTAACTACCCCTCTACTTATTTTTCTTTTTGCTTCTCCCCATATATCGACGCGAAAGAATACTGTATTATAAATAAGTTTAATAAAAAAATAATATATTCATTGTAATTCGGCATGTTCATCATAAATTTCATGTCATGATATCAAGAAAATACGAATTTACAACTCTATCCATATCTCATAATTTTTTATATGATGTTTATTATGTTGAATAACCTGTAGATTACACATAACGGATAAATACCATGAATTTTAAAAACTACCATTTTTCTGATAACTAGTATACCTACCTCTAGAACCTTCATGGGGTAACGACCTACCCTACACGACACTTTTGATTCATAGCACGAAATTTAGATGTATGGTTAATACAAGAGAATACGTTTTTCAAATAAATACCATCACTTTTATAAAAAAAATACGTTTTTATTGATAATTTTAAATTCTTGGCAATTGCGCATCTACAAGTTTCGTTACGGGACCCGTTAATGGATAATGCGGATTATCGCACATTCTTGGGATAGTAGAGCGATATGCAGAGCTCCTCATGGAGTATTCGGTCTCGAAAGAAATAAAAATATGACTTTTAAGAAATACGACTTTTTTAAACAAAACAATCTTTGGAAAACTATATAAAACTAAGAATCCGTATTTTCAATAAAAATAACTTGAGCAATATATTTTTAGAATGAAGATTAGAATTTTAATAAAATACAAACAAATTTTCAAAAGGAGTAGTTTTCATAAAAATACTATCAACTTTTAAAAGTAAGGTTTTTTCACTAAAATACCACAACAATTAAAATATATGTTCATGAAAACCTTAAATGTTATAAATCTTTCACAAGGTTCATTTTTAAACCATATTAAAATATTTTTCATAAAACCCCCTCGAGAATAGCTTCTTACTCGGTCCATCCGAAGCAGGCAGCATCCTGCCCGGCTATGCTATGGATCCAAAGTCCTCACCACGAGGCGACCGAGTAGCTTTCTGCTCGGCCCATCCATAGCAGGAAGCTTCCTGCATGGCTACGCTGTGGACCCAAAGCCCTCATCATGAGACGGCCAAATAGCTTCTTGCTCGGTCCATTTGCAATGGACAGCTTCCTGCCCGGCTACGCTGTGGATCCAAAGCCCTCATCACAAGGCGACCGAGTAGCTTCTTGCTCGGCCCATCCACAGCGGGTGGATTTCTTCCCTGTGCGCTATGGACCCGAACCCCAGCCACACTCAGATCCGAGGGACACCGATCTATTTGTACTTGTGTTCGTATGTAGTGCCTGTCCCATGTCACCTTGACTCCGGGGGAGGAGGGACACTGATCTATTTGTACTTGTGTTCGTATTTGGCGTTCGCTTGTCCTACATCACCTTGGCTCCGGGGGAGGAGGGACACCCAACTATTTGTACTTGTGTTCGTATTTGGTGTTTGTTTGTCCCACGTCACCTCGACTCCGGGGGAGGAGGGACACCGATCAACCCACACTTGTAAATAAAAGTATTACAGCCAGGTACGTCAAAGACGAGATAAAAATACTTTATTGATATGTCAAATTATATACAAAATATTATAAGCTCCCCAACTTTACAAAATGCCCTGTTTCCTGATTTAAAATCAGGAAAGTTTACGAAGGAGGCATCACGTGCTAGCACGTGACCAGCAGTCACGTGTTGGCACGTGACATTTAAAAGAAGCGGCAAAGGCAGAATCAGTTCCCTGACTAAATCAAAGAAAAGGCTCCAGAAAGGGTCACGTGTTCACACGTGACCAGGGGTCACGTGTTGGCACGTGACGGTTGAACAGCGGCTAGAGGACAGAGCGCAGAAAGGAGAAGAAAACTTGTTCCAGGGGGGTCACGTGCCTACACGTGACCAAGGGTCACGTGGCCACATATGACCGACTTGAAAAGCCTCTCTATTTAACAAAATTAAATTCTGAAAGGCATTCAAATTTTTCCAAACGAGAATGATTATTCGAAACCGATTGGACTAAAGATTTAAAGGTGATTAAATATCATCTATTTATGGAAAAATCTTGGACTTGGAAAGATTTCCCCTTAAAATCTAACCGAAATAACAAAGCAATATCTTTGGATTTAAAATCCAATGGTGAATAAAATTCACCTAATAATTCAAAGGACCAGATGAATGATGAATGCAAATCAAATCTCTCAATGAAAGATTCACTAAAACTAATTGATTCTGCTCCTTCTCCTATAAATAGGAGCCAGAAAAGATAAAAAAAAGGAGGAGAGACATATACAGAGATCGATATACAGAGAGATAGAGAAGAAAGAGAGAGAGTCTTGAGACTTTGGAAGAATTGGATCTTCTGCAAAAGAAAACCCTAGGTAAGAAAGGGAAAGCTTTTAAAGAAAAAAAAGGAGAATTTAATTCTCGAAAGAGTTTAACTCTTATTAAAAAAGAAGAACTTATTTCTCTCTTTAGTGGAGGATCTGCAAAGTGCACATTTCCCATTGAATTGAGAATTTAATTCTCATTAGGTTGAGATCCTGCCATGCAGATCTAAAGCATAGGGAGGGAATGGAAGTTTGAGAATTTAATTCTCGTAGGAATTTAATTCCTTTAAAATAAAATTAGGGTTTAACCCTATGTCATAGGAATTTAATTCCTTCAAATGAACAGAACCAGGGTTTAACCCTAGTTAAGAACTCAAATCTGTTAAAATAACAGGACCCTAATTCCTCACATGTATGGGAATTCAATTCTCATAGAAGACAAGTTAGAGTTCAACTCTATCTAAGAAGATGATCCTTCAGAAGAAAACAGGAAGTTTATTGCTTGGGTTTAACCCATGAAGAATCTAATTCTTAAAGAAAGATAAACGCATCCTCAAACAGGCAAGGAAACAGGGTCACGTGCTACCACGTGACCCCTGAAAAGGTCCATAGAGAAGGGTTTTGAGACAACTCATCACGTGTCCCATGTGACCCCTAGCAGAAGCCCTAACAGACGAACACTTAAATGCCCATCACGTGACAGCACGTGACGCTCCAGAATACTCATTACTCTCGGCAGAACAAATAAATAGAGGGCGTTCTCACGTGCTACCACGTGACCCCTCTTGCCTTAGTATTTAACACCAAATCGAAATCTCTGTGTCCAGTGTTTAACACTGATTTGCTTTAGTGTTTAACACTAATTAAAAAAACTCTCTTTGCAGTGTTTAACACTAAATTTCTTAGTGTTTAACACTAAATTAAATTTCGGTTACCATTAATTTGGAATCTCTCTTTCCAGTGTTTAACACTGATTTGCTTTAGTGTTTAAACACTAACCTGAAACCTCTCTGGCCAGTGTTTAACACTGACCTGCTTTAGTGTTTAACACTAATTTGAAAGCCTTGCTGCTAGTATGTGACACTGATTACCTTTTGGCGTTTAACATCAGTTTGTCAAATCTCATTCCCAGTGTTCAACACTGTTAGTCTCTAGTGTTTAACACTAGCTTCAGCCCAATTGGCTAAGTTTCCAGAGGCAAAGCCTCTCCTTCAATGGACCAACAGAGGGCCCATATCCTAAGCATGATTGGACTTAGCCCAAGCTGGCCATAAGTCCTCAATTCAGACTTAACTGAGCCAATGGGCTCATAACATGATTAATTGGTCTTGATTCTAAATTAAGCCAAAGACTATTTAATCTACCTCGGTTTAAGGGTACATCTCTTCACTCCTTTGATACTTGGCGTTGTAATTCCTCAACGTCTTCAAAGAGGTGACGGGTCATACGGACTGTGGGGTCCTTAAACTCACGGACTATGAGGTCCTTAACCTTGACCGTGATGTCTTAAAACTAACATCGGACTGTGGAGTCCCTAGATCCACGGACTACGACGTCCTTAACCTTGACCGTGATGTCTTAAAACTAACATTGGACTTTGGAGTCCTTAAATCCACGGACTACGACGTCCTTAACCTTGACCGCAACGTCTTAAAACTAACATTGGACCGTAATGTCCTTAAACTATCTATGGACCGTAATGTCCTTAAACTACCTATTGACCGCAATGTCACTAAACAAAACAACAGGGCCTCCCCCTAAACTGCTCTCTTGTTGGATCTAAAACGGTCCCGTTAAGTTGATCTTAGTCTAAATTTAGATTAATGTATCCTTAACAAACGTTTAAGTTGATCTTAGTCTCAAATGAGGCTAACGTATCCTTAAACCCAACCCCAAAACCCAAATCTAAGATAATACGGATTTGGACTAGTCCACACCCTACGTGCGACGACATAACTCAGTCTCCGTATACAATCCACGGGCAACCAAACACAAAATAAACACACACGACACGAAGTGAAATTTCCGGAGAAGGAGAAAGTTGTTACCGCAATGCGGTAGCGTAATTAACTGCAGGGGCTTGCGCCTGCAGGGAAGAGCGTCCCCACAATCAAAAACCCCTCAATCGAGGGGGAATCTGACGAAGTCTGCTACATCCGACGCATCCGTTTAAACCTTCGATACACGATGCCATAAATCAACTTGGCATCTTCGGAGAGGTGGATGGATAGCACCAATTAGCATCTGCCCCGAATCTCAGGCTAGACGTCCCTGCGTCGCGCCGTCTTTCGGAGGGGAACAGATTCTGGCACGCCCGGTGGGACCTTTTCCTCTTTCCACTCCACACTTCGTGTGTCATGTTCGCGAACCAATCGCGGTTCTCTAATGGTTACCCTTGGGTTTCGAAGTACTAAGATTTGGCGTTTTGCTTATTGCAGAAAGCAAAGAATCAATGGCTTCCACTTGTGCGAAATGCTCCAGCTGCAATTGCAACCAGCGCTCCGCCTCGCCAGGAGGTATAGCCTACGGGCCCCAAGCTGCTTCGCTATTCACAATGCCCGTGGAATAGGTCACTCGAGCCACCACAGGGTTGTTTTTTGGGACCATGCTCCCGCCGACAAGCTTCACCGCTCCTGTGCTGACAACGGAAGCTCCCAAGAAGTCGGTCTTTGATCGGCTTACACCTGCCGTGACCCCTCTCAACGGGTCGCCTAACACCAGTGCCTCGGTCTTCTCCAGATTGGGCCAGAGCTCCTGTGGGCCCACGATGGGGCCTACAATCCAAGAGAAGGCTGCTCCTGAGAAAATAACCAGTCCTGCTCCTG
This sequence comes from Agapanthus africanus, assembly GCA_030015575.1. Classification (NCBI taxonomy): domain Eukaryota; kingdom Viridiplantae; phylum Streptophyta; class Magnoliopsida; order Asparagales; family Amaryllidaceae; genus Agapanthus; species Agapanthus africanus. The sequence continues at coordinate 572,306,078 of JASDDO010000031.1, forward strand.
AAGTCGTTAAGGAGGCTTTTCCTGCCAAAAAGTCGGTCTTTACAAGATTGACTGTTCCAGCTCCCGCTCCTGCTACCCAAAGGACATCAGTCTTTAACAGGCTGACACCAGCAGCGACCCCCCATTTACACAGGGGGCAAGACGAGGCTATCGCCATCACCGAGCCGATTCCATCAGCACGACACGCTCGACGTCGTTACTGGCGTCGAGTGAGGAAGGCCGGAGGCGACTCCACTCCTGGGCTAACTCCTCCAGCCCCGACGACAGAAGTTAATGCTGCTGTTCCAACTGGGAACAGCTTCGAGATGTTAAATAAGGTGCGTAGGAATTCTCCTACCGCGGTGCTAAAGAGGTCTCCCCATCCGCTGAAAAGGGCTGTAGAAGTAAAGCCAGAACAGCCCCGATCTCCTCAACGGCTGTCTTCCAAAATCTATAAAGTCTGGCGGCAGACCCGAGACTCGGTGATCGATCCAAATTTCTCCCGCCAACACAAGAAGCTGAAAATCCAATAGGAAGTCAGTCACCAAGCTAAGCCACGAAAAGCTGTCTGGGTGCCCACTTCAACGGCCCCCTTAACTTCCACTGCTCATAAGAAGAAGAGGCCAGAGAAGATCCCCGGGCCTGCAACGAAAGCTAAAAGTGCTGAGCCCAGACACCCTAAGGCTGGGGGCAGGATGGTCCATACTGTATACATGGCGTCAGGAAAAGAAGACAGCCGCATATCAACAGGTCATAGACCGCACACGCGGTCAGTGACCAAAGCTCAGGAGCAACAGCAAAAGCTCCAAGAGATGATGAACGCTATGGCCGCACTCACTGGGCCAAAAGAAACCCCTGAAACGTCCTTAGATCAGCAACAAGAACAGGAAACCGACACCGAGTTCCTCCGGAGGATATTGGAAAAGAAAGATAAAGAGGCTGCGGAACAAGCGGCCAACATAAAGCAAATAGCCCACTTATTCCAGATATGGTGGGAATGATGATCCAACAAGACCCACCTGCTGAGGATCCTCTGATCGTCCTTGAAGACGACAGGGGAGAAACGTCAAATCCACCACCGACTCTTTCAACGGCCAAGGAGGAGACAATCTCTAAGGCCGACTTGAACGACTATATAGCCCAGCAGATCCGGGTTCATCATGCGACTGAGGCAGCTGGTCAAGTCGTAAAAACGGGGCGACCGTATCCAAGCTGGTACGACCAAATCAAATATCCGCCGGGTTATACAATACCGAAATTCCACGTGTATAAGGGGACCGGCAATCCCCACCAACATGTTTGTTTCGCCCAATCAGAGCAAGGCTCTGTTGAAATTCAAAATTCAAAATTTTGAAGCAACGCTTCAAATCTTGGGCGCAACGCGCCACATGTCAAGCGCTGATACATCAGCGCAGCGCCCAAGAAGGCGCGCCCAATCAGAGCAAAGCTCTATTTAAATGAAGCAACGCACGTGTCACGTGCTGGGGCATCTGCGCCAAACAGAATTAAATTTCTAAGAAATCTTTGCTGTTCTTGTTAAAACAAGAAGATTTTCTTCTGCAAAGCAGAAGCCCTTGGATCAAAGATCTAACGGTGGGGGAAATTCCCCAAATCACTCAGAAGAAGATCTCTTTAACAAATTTAACTAATTTATGGGCACTATAAAAAGGACCCCAAGCCTCAATTCAAAGGCATCATCATCATCAAGGAAGAGAACTCTTGAGAATTCCTGAAGAAACACAAAAAAAGATAAAAACCTTCAGGAAAAGAGAAAGTTCTCTTATGAACAGATCATAGATCTAAAAACAAGATCAATGATCTTTAATAAAAAAAAAAAAAAATAGTGCTTTGCACTTATGAACCATTGGTTCTCGAAGATAAGAAAAACAAGAAATACTTGTTTTCTTTGATCTAAATTAGATCAAGAAATCAAACAGTGCTTTGCACTTTTTCATGAACCATTGGTTCTAGAAAAGATTCTCAAATTATAGTGTCTTGCACTTGCAAACTGCGCTGTTGCGCTCCTGGATTGGCGCAAGCCACCAGAGAGCGCCACGTGTCAACATCTGAACTATCTGCGCTATGCGCTGTTGAAATAGAGCCTTGCTCTCTGGAATTGGCGCAACTCACCAGAGCACGCCACGTGTCAGCAGCGCAAGTGCAGCGCATTGTCGCAGCGCACTGCGCTTGCGTGACACGTGTCGTCACCACAAGCATTTGCGCTCTCTGATTGGCGCAAAGCGCCTGACTTCCTAAAGGGCCAGGCCCAAATCAAAAAGACCTAGTAGGCCTAATTAAATTGCAGTGCAATAAAAGGGGCGAGCCCAAACAAAATAGATTCTCTGCATCATTTATAAAAGGGCAGAGCCCAAACAAAACAAAAATAATGCAGTGCATTATTTAAAAAGGGGCAAAGCCCTAACTCAGGCCTAATAGGCCAAAGACAAATAAAAATGTTGAACATTCAACTGGACTTAGCCCAGTCATGGCCATAAGTCCTCAAATTAAATTGACTGAGCACGGCTGCTCCCTAAATCAATTTACATCCGGTTCGAGGGTACATCTCCGAACTCCTCTGACACCTATCGTTGTAATCCTTCAACGACGTCAGAGAGGTGACGGGTCCCGACGACCACACATTAATACGGACTGCGGGGTCCTTAAACTCGTGGACCGAAACGTCCCTAAACTAATTTTGGACCGAAACGTCCCTAAACTAATTTCGGATCGAGACGTCCCTAAACTAATATCGGACCGAGACGTCCTTAAACTAATAATGGACCACCACGTCCCTACACTGGAATATGGACCACCACGTCCCTAAACTGGAGCAATAGAGCCCTTAAACGCTCTTTTGACGGATCTAAACGATCCCGTTTAAGTTGATCTTAGCCCCAAACACGGCTAACGTATCCTTAAACTAAAACATCAAACCCAAATCTAAGTAAACACGGATTTGGACTAATCCATGTCCTACGGGCGACGGCATTACTCAGTCTCCGTATACAATCCACGGGCAACCACAAACAAAACAAACACACACGACACGAAGTGAAATTCTGGAGAAGGAGAAAGTGGCTACCGCGATGCGGTAGCGTAATTAACTGCAGGGGCTTGCGCATGCAGGGAAGAGCGTCCCCACAATCAAAAACCCCTCTAGCGAGGGGGAATCTGACAAAGTCTGCTACATCGGCCGCATCCGTCTAAACCTCCGATACACGGTGCAATAAATCAACTTGGCATCTTCGGAGAGGTAGACGGATAAAACCATATAGCATCTTCCCCAAATCTCAGGCTAGACGTCCTCACGTCGTCGCCGCCGTTCGGAGGGGAACAGATTCTGGCACGCCCGGTGGGACCTTTTCCTCTTTCCACTCCACACTTCGTGTGTCGTCTTCGCGAACGAATCACGGTTTGTTAAATGGTTGCCTTCGGATTTCAAGTTACTAAGATTTGGTCTTTTTGCCTGGCGCAGAACTCCAGCATCAATAGCCTTTAACTGCACCAACTGCTCGAAGTGCCACTGCAACGGACGCTCCACCTCACCAGGAGGTGTAGCATATGGGCTCCAAGCGGTTTCCTTCCTCGCTCTGCCGGTAGACCAGGTGACCCAAGCCACTACTAGCCTGTTCTTCGGGACCATGATCCCACCTACAAGCTTCTCTACGCCAATACCTACACCGGAGGTGAACAAGAAGTCGGTCTTAGACCGGCTCACTGTTACAACGACCCCTGTCAACGGGTCGTCCACTACCAAGCCAACAGCCTCTGTCTTTGCGAGGCTGGATCAAAACTTTGAGGGGCCCGTCAAGAAGCCCGTGAACTCTAAAATGGCTGTCCCAAAGAAGGCAATGACTGCTGCTCCAGAAGTCGTCAAGGCGGCTTCCCCTGTCAAGAAATCAGTCTTTTCAAGACTGACGATTCCTGCTCCTGCCCTTGCTCGAGGATCCGTCTTCGACAGGTTAAATATCACTCCTCAAAAGACAACCTCAGTCTTTAAGAGGTTAACACCGGCGGCGCCTCATTCAGACAGGAGGCAAAAAGAAGCTATCTCTATCTCCGAGCCAGACCCAACGGCTCGTCGTGCTCGACGTCGCCATTGGTGATGAGTGAGGAAGGCAGGGGGAAACTCCCCCTCAGGGCTAACTCCACCAGCTCCAGTGGCAGGAGTCAACGCTGCTGTTCCAACCGGGAACAGCTTTGAACTGCTGAGGAGGGTACGTAAGAACTCTCCAACCGCTACGCTGAAAAGATCTCCTCCACCTGCGGAGAGAATTCCGGAAACAAAACAGGAACAACCCCCTCAACGGCTGTCTTCAAAAATTTATAAAGTTTGGCGGAAAGTTCAAGACTCCGTGATTGACCCAGGTCACTCTCGTCGCCAGAAAAAGGCGAAGGTGGAAAAAGAAAAAGACCGTCCGATTAAACGGGAAAGGATGACAGTCACCAGGGTGCCCACTGCAACGGCCCCCTCAACTTCAACGGCCCACAAAAGAAGAAGGCCGGAGAAAACCCCCGCACCCGCGGTAAATGCCAAAAGTGATGAACTTAAACGCCCTAAGTCTGGGGGCATAACAGTTCATACGGTGTACATGGCATCGGGAAAAGAAGACAGCCGTGTATCCACGGGTCATAGATCGCTTACACGGTCAGTGACCAAGGCTCAGGAGCAGCAGCAAAAGCTCCACGAAATGATGACCGCTATGGCCGCACTTACAGGGCCAAAAGAAAATCCTGAAACGTCCTCAGATGAACGCCAAGGGGAAGAAACCGACGCTGAATTCCTTCGTCGGATATTGGAGAAGAAGGACAAAGAAGCTGTTGAAAAAGCAGCCAACATACAGCGTATGGGCCTCCTCTTCCAAGACATGATAGGGATGATGATACAACAAGATCCCTCAGCTGAAGAACCCCCAATTGTCCTTGTAGACGATAGGGGAGAGACATCAAATCCTCCGCCAGCTCTGTCGACAGCTAAGGAGGATACAATCTCCAAAGCTGATTTGGACGAATACATAGCCCAGCAAATACGGGTTCATCATGCGACCGAAGCAGCTGGTCAGATCGTAAAAAAGGGGCGACCGTATCCGGGCTGGTACGACCAGATCAAATACCCGCCGGGTTATACGATACCAAAATTCCATGTGTATAAAGGGACTGGCAATCCTCATCAGCACGTTGCCCAGTTCAGGGCACTCTGCGGCAACACTGGCGGTGATGACAAGCTTTTGCTTCGCCAGTTTGTTGGAAGCTTATCAGATACGGTGTTTGAGTGGTACTCTGAGCTCCCAAATGACTCTATTAAGACCTTCGTGGAGATGGAGCTGCTGTTTACTCAACGTTTTGCAAGCGCCAGTGAACGTACCCCGATGACGGCACTGATTAACGCCAGGGTAAAGCCAGGCGAGACGTGGGTTCAGTACGCTATACGGTGGCGAAACTTATGGTCGAAGTGTGAGCAGCGCATTGAAGAAGCTCCCGCGGTGGGTATGTTTGTAGGAACCCTTGATCCACAAGCAACCATCTCGCAATTTATGATGTTTTTCAAGCCGACTACCTTCCAGGCTTTGATTGACAAGCTAGCGCAGATGGATCAGATGGGCCATAAACCCCCTCTTCCAAAGCCGGACTCCTGAAATGACAAAGGGAAGGGAAAAGCGATCGTCGTCGCTAATGCTTAACAACAACCGAGCGACTAAAAGCCGGTTGCTCGTCAAAATAATATGCGCCCGTACGTACCCCTTGAGGATAGGATGGGACATTCTTATTCCTTTCCCCGCGATAAAACGAGGAGGTTATTCGAGCTGGCGTTGCGCAACAGACTCATAAATCTGCCGGATCCAAAACGTCTGTTGCAGCCAAGTGACATCAACGAGCCCAACTACTGTCCTTATCATCGAGTACTGGGCCATCCGATCGAAGATTGCTACGTTTTCAAGAATTGGCTTGAAAACCAGTACCGACAGGGCAAGTTCGCGTTATCTGACAAATGGAAGTTGAATCCCCCGCAGCCCCACACCTCTAAGGGGACGAATACGCTGGGGGCAATATGCTCCGTCATTGAAGAAGCTCCTTGGGAGGTTGTATTATCGGCCAAGACAAAGAGAATGCTAAATGATCTTCAGACATCTCCAGCGATCAAGTGGAAGAACCCGTTGGAACCACAGATCATTGAAGGGATGCTGAAGCCATGACCAACCCTAAAGACCGATGGTGGTGGTTCAAGCACTTGCAGCCAGCCGTCAAAATCTTCGAAAAAGAAGAAGAAGAAATCTAAGAAGCCCGTGAAGCCTGACGACAAGCGCACGGACCTGCAAAAACAAATTGACGCGCTGGATGAATACAACCAAAAGGCACGGACTCCCATTACGCTCCAAGAGTTCCTCAATCACGTTTTTGAACAGGAAGCTGAGGAAGAAAGTTCGTCAGATGAATCTAAAGAATGCGTGGCGAGCAGTCATGTAATTTCCCATTCGTTCATGAACGATGAAGAAACTCCTTGTACTGGAGCGCTGGGGGCAGATCCTAAATCAAAAATTCTGGGGCCATCAGATGAGATAATTGACGCATTCCTTAATGAAGCTCGGTTGAAAAGTAAAGCTGATCGGCAGCGCGAGGCGGCTATATTTGAAAGGGCCAAGCGCCAGCGACTTGATAAAGGAGTTGAGACGATCCCGTTGGAGCTAAACACCTCCGCTACCGACAAAAGCCAATTCAAGATGAGGAAAAAGTTTGCTAAGGCCATATCAATGGGCATGAAGCTACCATCTTCTGAAGGAAACATCGCCGGTGAAGTGGAAACGCACCCCTCCTATTGCTTATATCATCAAAAGATTTCGCACCCCACTCAAGAGTGCAAAGCTTTCGATAAGTGGTGGCAAGGATACGTTGCCCATCGACAACACTTTAAACGGGAAAAGCGTAAAACTCGTCGGAAGCAAAGAAATACGACCGAAGGGATTAAAAGAACTACCGGCGATTGTCGCGTGGTTAACACCGGCGGGTCACAAGTGCCTACATTCGGGAGCGATTCTGATGAAGAGCTAGAACTTGCCCCTCTCTTTAAAGAGTCTAATTCGGGAAAAGAAGAAGAGCCGAAGGTTTGCGAAAATATTCGACTGCGGAATCGGACGCTGCCTGAAAAGAACCTCGGACCCTCAAACAGAAAAGATAAAGGGAAAGAAAAGGTCTCTGAAGATATCGTCTTAGATGACCAAGTGGTGGAAGAGCTAGCTACCAAAGACCCACCAAAGAAGAATAAGGTGGATTACAACGTCTTAGCACATCTGAGGAAGCTGCCCTCACAACTCAGCATTCTTGACGCCCTTTTGCTATCAAAAGAGACGAGAGATTTGTTGATTAAGGCGCTCCAAGACCCGGAACAATTCCAAGCATGCTTGGCCGAGGAAAAGATGAAGGATGAATTGGAGGAAGTGCACACGGCCGATGTTACTTTTGGCGATGAAGACCTTCTACTTGGGACGTGCGAACACAATCGCCCTCTCTATGTCTCGGGATACTGCCATGATATAAAGATAGGCAAAATCCTGATTGATAACGGGTCGTCCGTTAACCTACTCAACGTGCGGGTGTTAAAGGAAATCTGCATGAGCGTCCAACACCTTGCTCGGGACAAGATCACCATCTCTGGGTTGACTCCGAATCGTCAAAGACTCTTGGATCTGTGATACTGACGCTACGCTTCGGGCTACTCATCACGGACATTAAGTTCCACGTCATAGACGCCAAGACATGCTACAACGCTTTGCTCGGCCGACCATGGTTACACGAGTACAACATCATCCCTTCTATGCAACATCAGTGTATGAAGTATTTTAAGGATGGTTTCGAGTATACCGTGACGGGAGAACTGAACCCGTTCTCTGTGAACGAGGTCCGCAAATACGAAGATGCCAAATACTTCTTACCGGATTTCGAAGACACGGAGAAGTGTCATAAGCCGGAGAATAAAACTAACGCCACCATCCGTGTCTTCGGCAGTGATACCGAGGAGGAAGAGGAGATGGTTTATTCGGGTCCATCCCAACACAACAAGCCAGGGCCATCTACTCCTGCTTTGATCTTTGGTAGCGACTCGGAAGATGAGGTCCACGCTGTATTTTCTGTTCGGCCTTTAATACGGACGTCCGCTGATGAAGAGCAAAGTCTGCAAGTCGCCATGGTGCCGCTTAAACACCATAAAGAACTGGATGCACTTAATATTTACAACGTAGAAGAGCTACAAACATTCTACATCCCTTCCAGGCAAGAGAGCGAGAAAGCAATTCTGTTCTACCGTTCTGAAGAAACCAAGGTGGAAAAAGAAATCTGGCATGGCGCAGATCCTATGCTCGACAGGCTTCAGCCTATCCGTCTTCCCAGATACTATACGGAAGGTTTGAAAAAGCTGCTGAAACGCCAGGGGATATCCTTCAAGCAGACCGTTCGAAAAGCCAAGTTCTATGACAAAATCTGGAACGTTCCCGGGACTCAACGCAAACTGCCTAATAGGAGAATGGAAACAATTGGACTTGGATACATCCGGTCAAAGAAACGAGAGCTATTAAATAGCTGCTATGTCATGTATGACTTCGATGAAGAGGCGGATGCTCAATGGGAGGACGCTAATCCTGAGACAATGAAAATTCCAGATGCAAAAGTGCCCAGTCCGTTGTTCGAAGAACAAATGGATAAGCTTATAAAGGAAGCGGGTCAAAAAGTCCTAGACGACCATAACCGCGAAATGGCCATCTACGAGAAAGCTAAAACGCAACGCCTCCTTCAACAGGCCGTCAAAGATGAAAGTGCCACCCCTTGTCAACCTATTATAAAGAAGGCTCGACGCAAAAGCAGAAACAAGTTGAAAGTCCAAAAAGGCGTTCAACAACAACAAAGCGGGGCTAAGAGGCCACGCGAACGAAAATCAAGCGGTTCTGATCTATCCCTCATAAGAAAAATGAGTCGGGCGTACTCTTTTCCTCGAGACAAGACGAAGAAAATACTCAACCTCGCTTTAAAACATCATATGCTTACATTGCCGGAGTCTAAACACCCCGAACAAGCAGGCGAAGTCTCTCACCCGGACTATTGCCCTTATCACCGAGTGATAGGGCACCCTCTCGAGGACTGCTTCACCTTTAAGAATTGGGTTGAAGATCAGTATCGGCTTGGCAAGTTCGCTCTATCTGATAAGTGGAGGGTAGCGCCGCCGCAGAAGCACGAGCCCAAAGCCACGAGAACAGAACCAACTCCACATTGGGATTGGAAGCGGATTCGCACCTGTCACACGATAACGCTATTAAAAGAAGAGCCTGAGAACATGGACAGCCTTCCCTGGTGTTTCGAAAAAGCAATGATGAGGTGATTTCAGAATTCCCACCAGCTCCGAAAGAACTGGAGGATGGAATACATACCACTGTAGACAACCTCAAGAAAATTGAGTTGGGAACGAAAAGTGACCCACGGTCGACCTTCGTAAGTGAGCTGTTATCTGAAGAGAGGGTGGCTGCGTTGAAAGACGTCCTTGTACAGCATAGAGATTGCTTCGCATGGAACTATTCTGAAATGCCGGGATTGGATCCAAAAGTTGCTGTATACAAATTGGCGATATCCCCGGACATCAAGCCAGTCAAGCAGGCGCCGAGAAGAATGCGACTCGAGCTTGCGATGAGCATCAACGCCGAGGTGAAAAAGTTAATCGACTCTGGCTTTATCCAGGAGGTTCAATACCCTGAATGGATCGCCAACATCGTCCCGGTGATGAAGAAAAATAGGACAGTGCGCATATGCGTGGACTTCCGGGATCTCAATAAAGCCTGTCCGAAGGATGATTTCCCAGTACCGATCACCGAACTGATGATAGACAATACGTCCACGCATGAAGTTTTCTCCTTCATGGACGGCTCATCAGGATATAATCAGATAAAAATGCATCCCGAAGACCAGAAGCACACCGCCTTCAGGACTCCTCTGGGTATATTTTGCTACAAGGTGATGCCCTTCGGTTAAAAGAACGCCGGTGCTACTTATCAGAGGGCTATGACGAAAATCTTCGATGACCTTATACATGAAATCGTCGAGTGCTATATCGACGATCTCGTGGTTAAGAGCAAATCGTATGAGGAACATCTAGAGCATCTAAAGACCGTATTTCGACGACTTCGACAACACAACTTGAAGATGAACCCCCCTCAAGTGTGCGTTCGGGGTTTCCTCAGGCAAATTTCTGGGATTCATTGTTCGACACCGAGGTATTGAAATAGATCCGTCAAAGATCAAAGCGATCATGGAAATGCCTCCTCCGAGAACTCTCAAACAGTTGCGATCTCTCCAAGGAAAGCTCGCATACATACGGCGATTTATAGCCAATCTTTCAGGCAAGTGCCGTCCCTATAGCCACCTGATGAAGAAGGGAACCCCATTCGTCTGGGATCAAAAATGCCAAGGTGCACTGGACGAGATCAAGCAGTACCTGCAGAACCCTCCAGTGTTGGCTGCTCCAGTTAAGGGAAAGCCTCTCATTCTTTACACGACTGCCCTCGAAGGTTCTTTAGGCGCGTTATGGGCCCAAGAGAACGACCAAGGGAAAGAAAGAGCCCTTTACTACTTAAGTCGAGTTCTGCTGGGGGCAAAAAGCAACTACTCTCCCATTGAGAAGCACTGCCTGGCGTTAATCTTTGCGATAACAAAGCTTAGACATTACGCATTAGCACATGAGGTCCGTCTCATTTCGAAAGTGGACCCTCTCAAATATCTAATGTCAAAGGCCATATTGACAGGTCGACTCGTTAAATGGGCTCTGCTCTTGATGGAGTTCTCGATAACGTACCAACCTCTCAAGGCAGTGAAAGGCCAGGCCATCGCCGATTTCCTCGCTGAGCATCCAATACCGGCTGATTCTCCTCTGAATTGCGATTTGCCAGACCAACATGCGTTTGACACTATCGATGGGAACGATACCCGATGGGAGCTTTATTTCGATGGAGCATCTTCCCTGAAGAAGCACAGACAAAACGCCCCTATAATCAAATCGGGGGTAGGCCTAATCTTCGTGACTCCACGAGGAGGGATAATGCGCTTTGCTTTCTCCCTAACGGAGCCGAGGACAAACAATGAAGCCCAATACGAAGCTTTGATAGCAGGCCTCGAGATCGCCATTGATATGGGAATTGAAAACCTCCTCATATACGGAGATTCCCAACTGGTCGTCAGTCAAGTAAACGGCGACTACCAAACGTGCAAGCCGGAATTGGTGAGGTACAGTGAAAAGGTGCAACAACTGTTGACCCAAATTCCCTCCTATACTTTGGAAAGCATACCGCGCGCGGAAAACAGCAAAGCAGATGCGTTGGCCAAACTTGCTAAAGAACTGGCTGACGAGAACCTCGATGACATTAGAATCGTGGTACAAAGCCGTCGGGTGCTTGCCCCAGTAGAAATGCCTCCGGAATCATCCGAGGAAAAGGGAGCAACTAAGCAGACGACCTTGCAAATAGAAGAATGAGAAAAGGCTGAGGACTGGAGAGAAGTCTTCATAGACTACTTTAAGTCCCACCGAATGCCCGAAGATGCGTCCGCAAGACATCAGCTCATGAAACGGGCTCTGTCTTTCGCCTTCGTCAATGATATTCTGTACAAGAGGACGTTTGAATCTCTATGGCTGAGATGCCTAGGACCTGACGAAGCGGAAAGTGTCGTCCATGAAGTTCATGACGGACTCTGCGGTTCCCACCAACCGGGCCCGAAGATGAAGTTGAAGATCAAACGCATGGGCTACTATTGGCCCACGATGATTCAGGACTGCCTCGAATATGCGAAGCAGTGCCACTCATGTCAAATTCATGGGGATTTCATCCATCAGCATCCAAATCCATTACATCCAACGGTGGCTAGCTGGCCGTTCAAAATGTGGGGGACTGACATAGTCGGCCCTATCGAACCAGCATCGTCTAGGGGACATCGTTTCATCCTGGCGACGACTGACTACTTCTCCAAATGGGCAGAAGCAGTGCCGTTGAGGGAAGTGAAGACGGAGAATATCTTCCATTTCTTCAAGACGCACGTCATATATCGGTTTGGAACGCCAAGACGGATCATCTCCGATAACGGGCCAGCCTACAGAAGCCACAAGATCAGTCGCTTGGAGATATTCCTCGGTTTATAATCCGCGAGCTAACGGACTAGCTGAGGCCTTCAATAAGACCTAAACAAAGATTATGAAGAAGACAGTGTCCAGAAATAAGAGAGACTGGCACGAGAGACTGCAAGAGGCCCTTTGGGCGTATCGAACTACGTTCAAGACGGCCACGAACACAACGCCGTATGCGTTGGTATTTGGGACGGAAGCAGTACTCCCCCTCGAGATAGAGTTACCCTCTCTACGAGTGGCGGTCCACTACGAGCTAACGGACGAATTAAATGCTCACCTTCGGCTTGAGGAACTTGACGCCCTTGATGAAACCCTGCTCATAGCGCAACAAAATCTAGAGGCTTACAAAGCAAAGATGACGCGCTCATATGAAAGATTGACCCGACCGAGGACATTCCGCCAAGGCGAACTCGTGCTAGTGGTCAAAAGGCCTATGATCCCCAATCGCGCCAAACGGGGAAAATTCGAGCCAAACTATGAAGGCCCGTACATCATAGATAAGGTTTATCAAGGTGGGGCCTATCTACTCATGGACATGCACGGTGAGAATCCTTTCAGGCCAATAAACGGTCGCTTCCTAAAGAAATACTACGTTTAATGAGCCACAGCCTAGGTCAATGATAGATGACGACGACTATGTCCGCTCGCTATCTTCTTAAGCTCAAGCTTTATAAGTAGCAGCCGGCCTTCTCCACCACGGACCGAAACTTTCTTAAACTAATGACGGACCGAAACATCCTTAAACTAATGACGGACCGAAACGTCCTTAAACTAATGACGGACCGAAATGTCCTTAAACTAACAGCAGACCGAAACGTCTTTAAACTACTACCGCAGCATCTTTAGGCTGACGAGATATAAAAAAAAACAACATATAAAAATAAAATGAAAAAAAAAACGGTATGTCCATAAGCAAAAAAAGGGGCACGGATGAAAACCCGAAAGGGCTCCGTGAGTAAAAACAGCAGGACTACCGGCGAGTGTTCGTGAAAAGCCGAAAGGGCGCGACCTCGTAAAAAAAAAGAGAGAGAAAAGAAGAAAATAAAAAGAATAAATAAAAACGGTATGTCCATAAGCAAAAAGGGCACAGATGAAAACCTGAAAGGGCTCCGTGAGTAAAAACAGCAGGACTACCGGCGAGTGTTTGTGAAAACCCGAAAGGGCGCAACCTCGTTAAAAGACACTTATAGGGTCCTCTCGACCCTGTAAGGAGAAACCACCCGCGTGAGATCCTTACGACTCACAAGGGAGCAACACACTTAGGGATCCCCACGATTCCTAAGGAAAAAATACACTTGCGAGATCCTCACGACTCGTAAGGAGAACTCTCTTATGGGACCCTCACGGCTCATAAGATTTGAAAGTCTTGAGTTACAGAGACCTAAACCTGTGCTTAAGCAACCCCCACAACTTTCGATATTGCCCTACAAGCGGCTCAATACTGGCCCTTGTATACAATCCACGGGCGCGAATAAACATTTCCCTAATCAAGTCCCATTCGAGACCGGGGATATGTTCACATGGTGAACAACCCTTGTAAATCCTCTCGATTTATGAGGAGAAAACCCTCCTGTAAGATCCTTACAACTTACGGAGGAACAAACACTTAGGAATCCTCACGATTCTTAAGGAGAAAATACACCTACGAGATCCTCACGACTTGTAGGGAGAAATAACTTTGTGAGACCCTTACGGCTCATGAAGTCAAAAGCCTTAGTCGACAGGACCTTAACCCTGGTCACTAAGCCACCTTTGTTCGACATCGACAGAGGAAAATGATGATTCACTCCTGGCAATATCCCAGTTGCAGCGGTGCTGATGCCGAAATCGATGTCTAATTTCAGGTTTACGGCGAAAAGCCGATAGGCCGGACATGCATATGAAATAGCCGAAATGATGGGGCAACTTGCAATAAAAGCAGCAAGTAAAAATGTATGCATGCAAAATAGCCGAAATGATTGAGCAACTCGCAATAAAAAGCAGCGAGTGAAAATAAAATAAACAGCCGAAATGATTGGGCACCGCGAAAAATAGCCGAAATGATTGGGCAATCGCGACCTTCGCGATATAAAAGCTGAAATGATAGAGCATCGCGGAAATAAAACAAAAAAAAGATATTGATAAAATTTTGGCCCTACAGTTAAGATCGCATCAATCCCTGTATACAATCCAAGGGCGCAAACGAAGAGGGAACCATACTTTCCCAACAGGCTCCGCCAGAGAACGAAGCCAAATCTCGACGGTTCATCTCAATCCCGAAGAAACCAGTGTCTTCGACAAAACTCCTCGACTCACGGATACAAACACTCCTTGACGAGAGCCTCCTGATCCGCGTCGACACGCAGAGCCACCAGTGCCTCCGTGGGAAATCCTCGACTCGTTTCAAACCCCAAGGAAACAAATAATCCTTGGCGCTTGGGAAACAAATAATCCCTAGCAAACTCCTCGACTCACGGATACAAACACTCCTTGACGAGAGCCTCCTGATCCGCGTCGACTCGCAGAGCCACCAGTGCCTCCGTGGGAAATCCTCGACTCGTTTCAAACCCCAAGGAAACAAATAATCCCTGGCGCTTGGGAAACAAATAATCCCTAGCAAACTCCTCGACTCACGGATACAAACACTCCTTGACGAGAGCCTCCTGATCCGCGTCGACTCGCAGAGCCACCAGTGCCTCCGTGGGAAATCCTCGACTCGTTTCAAACCCCAAGGAAACAAATAATCCTTGGCGCTTGGGAAACAAATAATCCCTAGCAAACTCCTCGACTCACGGATACAAACACTCCTTGACGAGAGCCTCCTGATCCGCGTCGACTCGCAGAGCCACCAGTGCCTCCGTGGGAAATCCTCGACTCGTTTCAAACCCCAAGGAAACAAATAATCCTTGGCGCTTGGGAAACAAATAATCCCTAGCAAACTCCTCGACTCACGGATACAAACACTCCTTGACGAGAGCCTCCTGATCCGCGTCGACTCGCAGAGCCACCAGTGCCTCCGTGGGAAATCCTCGACTCGTTTCAAACCCCAAGGAAACAAATAATCCTTGGCGCTTGGGAAACAAATAATCCCTAGCAAACTCCTCGACTTACGGATACAAACACTCCTTGACGAGAGCCTCCTGATCCGCGTCGACTCGCAGAGCCACCAGTACCTCCGTGGGAAATCCTCGACTCGTTTCAAACCCCAAGGAAACAAATAATCCTTGGCGCTTGGGAAACAAATAATCCCTAGCAAACTCCTCGACTCACGGATACAAACACTCCTTGACGAGAGCCTCCTGATCCGCGTCGACTCGCAGAGCCACCAGTGCCTCCGTAGGAAATCCTCGACTCGTTTCAAACCCCAAGGAAACAAATATTCCTTGGCGCTTGGGAAACAAATAATCCCTAGCAAACTCCTCGACTCACGGATACAAACACTCCTTGACGAGAGCCTCCTAATTCGCGTCGGCTTGCAGAGAAACTAGTGTCTCCGCGGGAAATTCCCGATTCGTCTCAACATGCAAATGAAGCCTCAGGCAGCAGGGACTAAAAAAACTTGCTTCCTGAACAATGGGACCCTGCAAGTCAATCCAAAATGGTCTCTTGCATACTATTCACGGGTCTCACTCTCCAAAGTCGAATTTCGACGAGGAGGGAAACAACCGCTTGTGGATCCTCTCGACTCGTAAGAGGGAAAAATTCTCTTATAGGATCCTTACGACTTATAAGAGAAAACCACACTTAGGAATCCTCACGATTCCTAAGGAGAAAACCCACCTACGAGATCCTCTCGATCCGTAGGGAGAAAAGTCTCTATGAGACCCTCACAGCTCATAGAGTTGAAAAGTCTTAGGCGGCAGATCTGAACCTGTGGCCTAAGCCATCGCTATCTCTTTGAGAAATTAAGTTATCTGCCAATTAGGTTTATCGAGACATCATGCTGAGAAAGGAGAAAACAAAGAAATGGTACAAGACATTGCAAAAAGGAATGTATATCTTTATTCATAAATTCAATCAAAATACAAGGCGAGTCATATAAAGAACAAAGAATGCATATATATACTATGCAAAAATTACAAGTGTATAAATGATACAAAATGTTCAAGGAGAAGGAAGCCTCTTGAATAGCTCCATCAATTGCTCGCGTACTTCCTTCCACGCCTTCTCTTGATCAGCCGCCACTGCCAGTTCGGCCTCTACTTGAGCCCGCTGCTGCATCAAGGATACAAGTTGCTCCCCAACGACCTGCTGAGCTACTTCATGGCCTCGGGCATCATGCTCGGCGGCATCAAGCTTCCGCTTCAGTGCTAGCCTATTAGAGATACGCTCCAGGAGGCCTTCGAAGACAGCTTTCACCTCGGCAGCATTCATCCTAACTTCAGCGTGCAGGCGAGCAGTTGCGCTTGAAGATTCCTGACGTTCCTTCAACCGCAAAGCTGCTTCTTGTTCCAGATGGCGGAAATAAGAAGTGCTTTGCTCAAGCCAAGCTGTCCGCTGGGTGCTTACGGCCAAAACTTCAGGGGAAAGACGCGTCGACTCCAACTGATGTAGGCAGGCCTCAATCTCCCTGCAGTGGTTAACCCAAGATTCGACGACGCCTTCGTTGTGAAAGTTTACGAGCGCCGCCAACATTGGGTTAACCTCCACAGCAAAATCTGCGGCAGAAGGGGGAGCGTCCGCGTTAAGCTCTTCGATATACCCGCTCAGCATGCCCAAACTCATCGCGGCACCCTTTGAAGATGGACGTTTCAAGAAAGGGCCTGTTGGTGAAAGGACACGAGACTCAAGAGGGACCGGAGCCAGAACGATAGCTGCAAAACAAAGCATAGTTAAGCGATGGTTCAAGAGATGTTGAAGAGTCGTCGATAAGATAGTTTACTATACTGGTTGAAGCAGGTGGCAGGGACGGAAGGGCCAGTGGCGCAACCGATCTTTCTTCTCCCCCTTCGATTTGTAACACTGCGGTCAGGACAAGAGAGAGATAGAAACAATTCTACCACTTAAAAACAAAGATATCAATCGGGAATGGTACTCACCAGCGCCACTAGAGGGGGAGGCGAATTCAGATGGGAAGGAGAAGTGTGGGAGCAACACTTGATAGAGATGGTCAAAAAGCACTCTTGAAAGACACAACAGTATAACTTTAGTACACAAATTATGCCTATGGAGGATAAGATTAATAAATTGCAAACCCATACCTTCCAACATCTTCGAGAGTATGAGAGAGGGTTGAGAGGTGACCACCGCCAAGGCAGTCGTTGAAGGCGCTCCCTCGAGCAGTGGGGCATCGGCGCCGTCTGCACCTGCGTTACCAAAAAAAGGTAAATTTGTCAGAAAAATTGTGAGTTAAAGAAAGAACACTAACTTGGGATTTACCTGACGAGCTGCCGGCTGAAACGGAGGCATCTCCCTCCTCCGTGGATATGAGGCCACCGCCCGTGGCCTCATCACCCGACTCGATAGGGACAGTTGTCGTGCTCGCAAGACCTGGAGACGGCGGAAGATCGTACACGGGGAGGGCGATGATTGGAGCGTTGCCGGACTCTTGGGAGAGAGTGGCTAACTCTTCCCCAAGAATCATACCCGTCTCACCCGCTACTTCTTCGGGCTTCGCCGTCTCCAACGGCTCATCCACCGTCACCACGAGGTCGCCGCCCTCAAGCGCCTCGTCTGCCACCACCCTCAATTCAGTTGTAATGATCATTTCATCTACCGCCACTTCAGGCTGGGCATCAATGATCCTCTCAGCTGCAGACCCCTCAACCTCCACCTCGGGCCCCGAAGCCTCGGCGACGTTGCCCACCGTCGGCTCAGGCTCGGTAGGAGCTACCTCATCTGTCTCCTTGGGATCAACGGTTTCCACCTCCCCCTCGATCGGACTTGGCCCTGCATGACAAAGTATATAAGAACCGACAGCTTTATGAGTCTTATAATGAAACTCTGAAAGAAGTGCTACCTGAGGTAGACTTATCGTTAGCCTCTCTATTGGCGTGGATCGCCTGTCTATGAGCGGTAGACAAAGCGACCGGGGACTCTTCTGACGGAGTGTCGGCACGAGGGATGGTGCTTGGGCCCGCTCCCGTAGCCAAAGCAGCCCGGCGCGCCTTCGCTTCACGCCTCAGCCGTTTCCTTTCCTCCCGGGCCGTTGAAATGGACCTTACCAGAGCCTCTTTCATTGAGGCGTCCTCGTCTGTACACAGGGATGCCTCCAAATTCTTCAAGGCATCCCTCGTCGACTTGTCAAGTCGAGGCTCTTGCGGCAGCCCTGACGAGACCGGAACTCCAATAACAGGTTCAGAGGGGATCCCCTCATCGGCTAGTATAACCCCTATGAAGAAACAAAGGAAGAAAGTTAGGTTAACCATAGAAAAAGATAACAAAATTTCTTTTAAAAAAAGGGGGGTGGAACATACGGCACCCGCTAAAGTGCGTTTCTCCTCCTCCTTTTGGAAGGCTTTCAAAGTGGCGGCAATGGCTTCTTCAGTAGAGACACCTGTTGAAAATGGGGAAAAGTATTAGTCAAGAATAATTAAAAAAAAATGTGTGATGAAATGATGAAGAAAATAGCTAATAATTACCTGATTTAGCGAGTTTACTCAACCACGCTTCAAGCCTCGCCGATCGCTCAGAAGCCGCAATGGCGGCCGCCAGGTCGGTGTCTGCAGGGTCTACCACGAAACCCTCATTGCTGCCATATTCACTTATTCCTTCGGTAAGAGGGGCCTCAGGCTCTGAGCCAAGAATCGCGTCAAGGGAAAGGAGCGACTTCTTCTTCTTTTGCCCGCCAGCTCTGGATGCACCCGGGATGGATTTACTCTTCGCGGACACCTTGGGGCGGCGGGTTCCGATATCCGCGCATACACCGGACTCCGGCGATACCATAGTTACCGTCTCCGCCGGAGCACAGGGGGCAGGTGGCACATCCACAGTATCGCGAAGCGGCAATCCACGTGGAGGACTCAACACGCGCGGAGGTCCGCTTCCAGCACCTTTCAGTGGAGAAATAACCGGGGTCCTCGGCTTCAGGGGGACTTTACGATCGCCGCCGGGAGGCACACCCTTGCGGTCAACCATCATGCGTTTTTCCATTTGGATAACTGGACCCATAGCATGCGCATACCAAGCCACGTACGCATTGAGGACTTTGGGGACACAGCTCGGCTCGCTGATGAAGAAATAAGAACCCGTGTTAAGCCGCATAAAGTGGTGCATTGCATTCTTTATCCCCTCTCGGCTAACCACGGGCTTTTCCAAAAAGGCTTCTATCGGGATCCCTTGGTTGTAGCTCGATTGCTGAGCAAACCGGTGAGGGTTATACCTCATGAAGAGTGCTGTCTCATTCTTCCTAAACACCAGGTAGCCTGGCCGAATGGAGTAGAGATGGAGGATCTCCCGAGCCTTTAGTATGGAAGCCCCGTCTTTAAAATTATCACGTAGCGACACTACCGACTTGATGGTCTCTGAGCCTATTGTTATGACCTTATCCAAGAAGGAAACCTTCGCACCGACCAGGTATGGTCGAAGGAGCAGCCTCTTAGCCTCCCGCGGAGGTGCAATTACGATTGAAGTCCCGACCAACCGTATGACCCTTGGGAGCCTACATTTCTCAAAAAAGGGAGGAATCCTATGGGCGCCGAACACCCCGTGCACGTGCATTTCCATCCAAGAGGTAAAGTAGTGCATCGGGAAGTTGGCGGGTTGCACCCCAGGCTCACTACCGTCCGCTGCTACGCTAAGTCCATTATAAAGATAAGCCAGCCCGGCAATTCCTACTGACAACTGCAAACCAGCCACCATCCGATACGCTGGGTAGAAAACGGTCGGCCGCATATGGCGTGGATGCATAGGAAGAGCAAAACTGCACAACCACAAACCCAAGAACCCTACAAAAAAGGTCTCTTTATCCATGTCAGGGACAGCAATTTCTGAAAAAGGGACGACGGCGGCACCGGGAAGATAAAAGTCGTTGTGATCATCCTCCGATGTGGGTCGGCGATCAAAACCAAACCCAAAAAGGTCATCGAGTTGGGCGAACTTCTCACCCCACTCTGATAAGAACTCCGGTCGAATGAAGCGAGCAGTGAAATCTGCAAAATTGACTCCCCGGTCGCCCGATTCCAGATAGAGTCCTTCATAAATCTCCAATACCTTCACCAAGCCCGGGTACTGGTGCTAGATAGCGTTCTCCGGCGTCAGGTTAAACACCAGAGGCTTGGTGGCAAAGACGTACTCATCAGGAGGAAGCAGCTCCTCGTAAGGCTCTCCCCTCATCGGCAGACCCGAGATTTCAGCAAACTCCTCCAAAGAGATAGAGACTTCCCGGTCCGTCATCAGGAAGGTGTGTGTGGGGATATTCCATTGCTCGATAAAAGCCTTAACCCACCACGTTGGAGGAGAAGGATACTCAAAGAGCGAAACATAAATGGCCGAGTACAAACCAATCCTCATCAGATGAGTCCTTTTCGCTGATAGGATGTACCGGGCCCATTGCAAATATCCGGCAGGCGGTCGTGGGATCGGTCCAATGTTATAAGCCTGTCCCTAAGGGCGCGCTTCACCCTGACAAATCCTCCTCCCTAAAATATCTATTGCTGGCGGCGGCTGCACGGGGATAGCACCGATCGCAGGCTGGAGGAGGTCATCCGAATTCCAATTTTTGACCTCCACGACATACTTCACCGGGGGTTCATCTGCGTAGGGGAGTGAAGATGTTGGCTCAGACGGCGTGGCGGAACTGAAACTGCGACGACCCTGGATAATTTCATTGTACCACCTACCCCACAAGTGAAGGTTTTTGCGCTCGGGGTCATGATCCTTGATGAGAGCGAGCACCACGCGGTCCACCGGTGCCTGGGGAAACCCTCCTTCCGAGCGAACAAACGGAAAAGACAAATTGGCAGACATGTTTCCTGCAAAGAGACCAACATTAGCCGTCAGTATTATAATTCCAACGCTCAACATTTTAAAATTTTTACACCATACAGCAGTGCAGTGAGTAGGAGACCAAAGGGGGACCCACAAAATCTAGACGACAGTACATCATTTAATAAGACAGCCCCATCATTGGATGAGACTGTCAATTAATGAAAAGATCCCCAAGAGAATATCCTCATTGATGGGAAATCCCTAAGGACAAAGAGAAAGTCCTCTCTTTTAGAGCAAAAGCTCTGTCAACATAGTGACACTTGTCAAACTCTGGTCTCAAGGGTAAAGATTCTTAAAAAGAGCTTAACTCTATAATAATGATGGAAGAATCCATCAAAAAGAAAACTTTAACTCCTAAAAATAAAAAATTTTAGGATCTTAAAGATCCATGAAAACTTTTAGAAGTTCTCTATGTTCAGATCTAAAAGATCTACATTTGATCTATGAGTAAAGCTCAGTTCATGGGTTAAAACCCATGAACAAGATCTCTATAGATCTGTAGATTTTTTAGAGCAAGGCTCTGTTAATGAGACCCTAAAGGGGTTTTCTTTAGATCGAAAGATCTATGAGAGCAAGGCTCTGATTAATTAAACTTAATTAAATTTAATTTAAATTTTTTTACCTAAGATGGTGCTAGGTTCTGAACTTTGAAAGTTCTTAAAAAGAAACAAGAGTAAGGCTCTAAAAGTTCTTAAACAAGAGCAAGGCTCTGGGATTCAAGATTCAAGAAAACAGTGGAATTTACCAAGGGCCATAGGCCCTATTTATAAGGCGCTTGCGCCCCTTCAGCTCACCCCTTGATCCAACGATCAGGAGTTTGCCACCGCTGCACTCACGTGTGCGCCACGTGAGCGCAACGGTGGGGGGCATTTGTTTCGCCCAATCAGAGCAAGGCTCTGTTGAAATTCAAAATTCAAAATTTTGAAGCAACGTTTCAAATCTTGGGCGCAACGCGCCACATGTCAAGCGCTGATACGTCAGCGCAGCGCCCAAGAAGGCGCGCCAAATCAGAGCAAAGCTCTATTTAAATGAAGCAACGCTTCAGCTGCGCAAGCACTGCGCTGCGCGACACGTGTCAGCGCAGATGCGCTAGCGCAGTTGCGCTGCGCTGTGCGCTGCGCGACACGTGTCAGCACAGATGCGCCTGCGCTGTGCGCTGCGCGACACGTGTCAGCACAGATGCGCCTGCGCTGTGCGCTGCGCGACACGTGTCACGCGCTGGGGCATCTGCGCCAAACAGAATTAAATTTCTAAGAAATCTTTGCTGTTCTTGTTAAAACAAGAAGATTTCCTTCTGCAAAGCAGAAGCCCTTGGATCAAAGATCCAACGGTGAGGGAAATTCCCCAAATCACTCAGAAGAAGATCTCTTTAACAAATTTAACTAATTTATGTGCACTATAAAAAAGACCCTAAGCCTCAATTCAAAGGCATCATCATCATCAGAGAAGAGAACTCTTGAGAATTCCTGAAGAAACACAAAAAAAAGGTAAAAACCTTTAGGAAAAGAGAAAGTTCTCTTATGAACAGATCATAGATCTGAAAACAAGATCAATGATCTTTAATAAAAACAAAAAATAAAAATAGTGCTTTGCACTTATGAACCATTGGTTCTCGAAGATAAGAAAAACAAGAAATACTTGTTTTCTTTGATCTAAATTAGATCAAGAAATCAAACAGTGCTTTGCACTTTTTCATGAACCATTGGTTCTAGAAAAGATTCTCAAATTATAGTGCCTTGCACTTGCAAATTGCGCTGTTGCGCTCCTGGATTGGCTCAAGCCACCAGAGAGCGCCACGTGTCAACATCTGAACCATCTGCGCTATGCGCTATTGAAATAGAGCCTTGCTCTCTGGAATTGGCGCAACTCACCAGAGCGCGCTACGTGTCAGCAGCGCATTGGCGCAGCGCACTGCGCTTGTGTGACACGTTTCGTCACCACAAGCATTTGCGCTCTCTGATTGGCGCAAAGCGCCTGACAAATGCAATGCATTTCCTAAAGGGCCAGTCCCAAATCAAAAAAGACCTAGTAGGCCTAATTAAATTGCAGTGCAATAAAAGGGGCGAGCCCAAACAAAATAGATGCTCTGCATCATTTATAAAAGGGCAGAGCCCAAACAAAACAAAAATAATGCAGTGCATTATTTAAAAAGGGGCAAAGCCCTAACTCAGGCCTAATAGGCCAAAGACAAATAAAAATGTTGAACATTCAACTGGACTTAGCCCAGTCATGCCCATAAGTCCTCAAATTAAATTGACTGAGCACGGCTGCTCCCTAAATCAATTTACATCCGGTTCGAGGGTACATCTCCGAACTCCTCTGACACCTATCGTTGTAATCCTTCAACGACGTCAGAGAGGTGACGGGTCCCGACGACCACACATTAATACGGACTGCGGGGTCCTTAAACTCGTGGACCGAAACGTCCTTAAACTAATTTTGGACCGAAACGTCCCTAAACTAATTTTGGATCGAGACGTCCCTAAACTAATATCGGACCGAGACGTCCTTAAACTAATAATGGACCACCACGTCCCTAAACTGGAATATGGACCACCACGTCCCTAAACTGGAGCAATAGAGCCCTTAAACGCTCTTTTGCCGGATCTAAACGATCCCGTTTAAGTTGATCTTAGCCCCAAACACGGCTAACGTTTCCTTAAACTAAAACATCAAACCCAAATCTAAGTAAACACGGATTTGGACTAATCCACGTCCTACGGGCGACGGCATTACTCAGTCTCCGTATACAATCCACGGGCAACCACAAAAAAAACAAACACACACGACACGAAGTGAAATTCTGGAGAAGGAGAAAGTGGCTACCGCGATGCGGTAGCGTAATTAACTGCAGGGGCTTGCGCCTGCAGGGAAGAGCGTCCCCACAATCAAAAACCCCTCTAGCGAGGGGGAATCTGACGAAGTCTGCTACATCGGCCGCATCCGTCTAAACCTCCGATACACGGTGCCATAAATCAACTTGGCATCTTCGGAGAGGTAGACGGATAAAACCATATAGCATCTGCCCCGAATCTCAGGCTAGACGTCCTCGCGTCGTCGGCCGCCATTCGGAGGGGAACAATGTTGCCCAGTTCAGGGCCCTTTGCGGTAACACCGGCGGTGATGATAAACTGTTGCTTCGCCATTTCGTGGGCAGCTTGTTAGAAACAGCGTTCGAATGGTACTCGGAACTCCCGAACGATTCCATCAAGACATTCACCGAAATGGAACTGCTATTCACCCAGCGATTTGCAAGCGCCAACGAACGCACTCCGATGACAGCATTAATTAGTGCCAGGGTGAAACCAAGCGAAACGTGGGTCCAGTATGCTATACGCTGGCGAAATTTATGGTCGAAATGCGAGCAACGCATTGAGGAAGCGCCCGCGGTAGGCATGTTCGTGGGAACTCTAGACCCTCATGCAACTATCTCCCAGTTCATGATGTTCTTTAAGCCGACCACGTTTCAGGCTTTGATCGACAAGTTGACCTAGATGGGTCACAGACCGTCTCCCCCGAAGACAGAGCCTCGGAATGACAAGGGTAAAGGGAAGGCAACCTTCGTTGCGAATGCTCAGCAGCAACCCAGTGCCTCAAAGCTGGCGGATCAATTGGAAGAAAGACGGCGGTATTATAATAAGAAGATGAAGCGTCCTTACTCGTTCCTGCGGGATACGACAAAACGGTTATTCGAGCTGGCAGTATGCAACAGACTTATAAACTTGCCAAATCCGAGGCGACCGCCGCAACCCAGTGAGGTGAATAACCTCAATTACTGCCCTTACCATCAAACGGTAAGCCATCCGATTGAGGATTGCTTCGTCTTCAAAGGATGGATTGAAGATCAATACCTACAAGGCAAGTTTGCGCTGTCCGAGAAGTGGAAGGTGAACCCGCCACAGCCGCATACTCCTAAGAAGACGGATACACCGGGGGCAACCTGTTCCTTTATTGAAGAAGCTCTATGGGAGGTCGTGCTATCGGCTAAAACCAAAAGGATGCTGAGTGATCTTCATGCGTGTCCGGCAGTCGAATGGAAGAACCTGCTTGAACCTCAAATCATTGAAGGGATGCTGAAACCACGCCCAACTACAAAGATCGGTGGTGATGGCCTAAGTACTCACACCCAACCGTCAAAATCTTCGAAGAAAAAGAAGAAGAAATCCAAAAAGCCCGTGAAGCCTGGAGACAAGCGCACGGATTTGTAGAAACAGATTGACGCGCTGGAGGAGTACAATCAAAAGGTGCGGACTCCCGTCACACTGCAAGAGTTCCTCAACCATGTCTTTCAGGAGGAAGATAATGGAGAGAGCTCGTCAGATGAATCCGAAGAATATGTGGCGAGTTGTCATGTGATTTCCCACTCGGAAGATGAAAGAACTCCTAGCACTGAGAAACTGGGGGCACAGCCTGAGCCAGAACTTGTATGGCCAACAGATGAAATGATCGACGCCTTTCTAGACGAGATTCGTTTGAAGAGTAAAGCCGATCAGGAGTGTGAGATGGCTGCATCGGAAGGAGCCAAGCGCAGGCGACTAAACGAAAGAGTCGAAGCACTCCCGCCAGATCAAAAGATATCCGATGCGAATAAAAACTATTCAAGACGAGGAAAAGGTTTGCCAAAGCCATGTCAATGGGGATGAAGCTACCACCCTCGGAAGAGAACACGTTCGATGGGGCGGAGAGGCACCCTAATTATTGCTCATATCATCGAAAAATTTCACACCCTACGGAGGAGTGCGACGCTTTCAGGATAGGGTGGCAGGGATATATTGCTCACCGACAACATTTTAAGCGCATGAAACGCAAAACTTGTCACGCCCCGCTTCCCAGAGTACGCAAGATTGGGCACGTGACATAGCCAACCATGCTACCTGTGGGTAGGAAATATCCATCCACAGTCACATTACGGTTGTAGAGATATCAAGAACAAAATAATAAACTAATCTAATACATGTCCCAAATCTATAATAACAAGAATCAATAAACAATGAGTGCGGAAGCAAATGATCCAATACAATAAATAAACCATACGTCCCATAATGCGGGCTCACATCTGGAAATGAAATGAAAATAAATAAACTAAACCCTAAGGAACTCACAGTTCAGCCTGCTGGCTGAAGTACTCCTGCTCGGTCGTCGACAGTGGTACGGAATCTGGGCCATGCAAAACCCAGACGTCAGCGCGTCATGACATCAAGTACATAATATAAACATGGTATTAAGCAATGCAAATATGAACATGAATAAAGCAGTACTAAGAAATAACAGAGCAGGGTAATGTGCAATGGTGACTAAACTGTCCTATCAGGTTTCTACTCTATAGTCTTTGAAATCAATTGATGAATCGTCGATGTAACTCAATAGTATCCCGTGCGTGCCCGGGACCACGGTCAAGGTCCTCGGGGCTGAATCCGAGACATGCTGCTAAGCAGTAATAGGTAGCAAGATGGGCGAGTGATGTCAGCATCACCACTCCGGGACTGGCCAAGCCCGTAAGACTGATCAGAACAAGTATCGAACTGTTGAGTTACAAGTCGGTTTCACCTTTGATTTCCCCATACCCCCAAGTTATGTATGTCAGGTCAGGTATTCAGTAGTCAAGGACTAATGCCAACAGAAAATCAGGTAAAAGTAGGTCTGTCTGGATAGACAGCAGGGATGGTCAGGTTTGTCGGCATTAGGCATGAAATCAGGTAACAGGTCAGGTCACGTTTCAACAGGTTGAGTCGATATGTACAGGGTGTCATGTCCGGTGTATCAGTATATGTGTCAGGTGTTTCAAGATCGGTCAATATGTAGTGCAATCAAATGTATGCTGATAACAGGTACAGTAACGAATAAAGAACAACAGCAGGAACGGCAAATGACAATATTATTCCATGTAAACACGGTGATGCTTTGTATTTTCTTATTAACAGGTTCAAGCACCCTTGGGGTGCAATGGTCACAAAGTGAAACAATATCAACAACATACGTAATGAAGCTACATGAATTTAAACTGAAGCATAATAATTGTCTCATGGGTGATTTAACAAATGAAGTGAGGACGATCTACTTGGTTTAGTTAGTTAATGTGTGAATTAATAGCAGACCGGTTAATTACAAGCAACTACTATTAATTTAAAGTTACGGATAATTGTGACCATCAATTCTAAGTTATAAAAAGATATCGATGTTACAAATAGCTGTGTGGTTATAATAATTAATATGATGATTAAGTTTGTAGCAAGGCTTGATCTTGTGTACTAGCATGTTAAAGCAAGTATTCGGATACTTGCCTCGACGGTTTCGCAAACCGGAAAGCACGGATGCAAAGTCGGCAGAAAACACGAGACGGGTGCACGGGCCACGGATCGAGTCCCAACAGAGAACAACGGGATCACACGGACCAGGGTACTTCGCTAGAGCATCGGGTTCAAAAGACGGCACGGTCGGATTCCGGCAAAAGTCATCGGCAACGAGTTAGCAACATGATATATGGAATAAGATCAGCGGGGGGGGGGGGGGGTTTGCACAAAAGGAAGGATGAGGGGTGCTTACAGGGAGACACCAGGGGTAACCCCGGCGGGCTCGACGGCGCTGGAACGCCGGCGAGGCAGCGACGGCGGCTGCGAAGGCTTGAATAGCCTCGGGTTCGCTGGAGAGGGTAGTGCGACGAGTAGAGGAGGATGGTGGTCGGCTCTGGTGATCGAGGGGGAAAGGAGGTGGTCGGAGGTGGCGCGGGTGACGTCGACGAGGGTCGACGGCGCGTTCTACGGCGACCCGGGGATTGGTGCAGGGTCGGGCTCGGGTCTGCTGGTGGTCCGGCGAGGGGAGGAGGAAGGCGACGACGAGGTCGCGACGAGGAGGAGGAGAGGGAGTCTCCGGCGTCGTCGGTGACTGGAGGCGGCGTCGACGACGAGACCTGCGGTGGTTGGTGGCATCGTCGGGGTTGGGTGCAGGCGCGGAAGAGAGCGGAGGAAGGAGGTAGGAGGGTGCGGCTAGGTTGAGGAGGTGCTGACTGCGACGGCGAGGTCACGGGGAGGTCGGCGGCGCGAGTACGAGGGGCTAGGGTTTGGGTTCTCGTGGGTTTTCTCGTGATCGAGAGGGGGAAGGGAGGCGGCTGCATGGAGGGAATTATATAGGGGAAGAGAGAGAGAGATTGGAGAGAGAGAGAGAAAGATTTAGAGTGAGAGAGAGAAGGAGAATAGGGAGAGAGACAGAGAGAGACGGAGAGAGAGAGAGGGAAAGGGGGGCCCACGAGGGATTTAAATCCCTCGTGATTGGCTGCCCAAGATAAGGGGATTTTTAAAGTAAAGATTTGAAAGGATTTTACTGTTAAAGAATATATATACGTATAATTTTAGTTTTAAGATATTTAATTAAATGGGCATTTTTGGCGCTAAATGAAACATTTCCAAATCGCGCCCGGGTTGCGCCCAAATGTTCCAAATTCAAATTATAGGATTTTAAGCGAGTTCCAAACTTTGAAAAGAGGTGTTTAATGATTAAAATGCATGCCCCCAAGTCGGACACTTGCACGCGCGCGTAGTCGTCCAAACTTGCCCGTTTAGCCGAACGGGAAGGAATCTCGACACGCGGACGCTACCACGCGACTAGTGGCGACGAGTAGGCCAACATGGACATTTTTAATTTCATTTTAGGAGTTAAAATTTGTTATGTGCCAAAATGACTTAACCGGTTAAAATTTTGCAAAAAGCACCAACAATCAGGATAATTGGAATGAGCAAGATATAACCCTCAACTAGTAATATAAATAGTATTATTGGGCTCAGGTGTTACATCATACCCAACTACAAAAGAATTTCGTCCTCGAAATTCCAAGAATACAAGATAGCTAACTACTGGAAAAGGTGAGGGAATTTCTGCCGGATCTCGTCTTCTCGCTCCCAAGTGGATTCTCCATGCGATCGATTACCCCAAGAAACTAGCACAAGAGGGATAACCTTGTTCTTA
Organism: Agapanthus africanus; assembly: GCA_030015575.1. NCBI lineage: Eukaryota > Viridiplantae > Streptophyta > Magnoliopsida > Asparagales > Amaryllidaceae > Agapanthus > Agapanthus africanus. The sequence goes on from JASDDO010000031.1 coordinate 572,335,071, forward strand.
AGAACCTTTTCTCTCCGATCCTTGATTTCAACTGGTCGCTCCTCAAAGGTTAGGTCCTCCCGTATGGTCAACTCCGAATGATCCAAGACATGAGTCTCATCACGAACATACCTCCGTAGTTGAGACACATGAAACACATCGTGCACTCCTGCCAATGACTGTGGTAATGCCAAACGGTACGCTACCGCTCCAACACGCTCCAATATCTCGAAGGGTCCAACGAATCGAGGACTAAGCTTTCCCCGACTTCCAAAGCGAATCACCCCTCTAGTCGGTGATATCTTCAGGAATACCAAATCACCCACGGCGAACTCTAGAGGTCTTCTTGACGTGTCGGCCCAACTTTTCTGTCTGTCTTGAGCTGCTTCATATGCTTCCTGATTGTATTCACCTTCTCGACTGTCTGTACCACCAAATCTGGTCCTAGTAACCTTCGTTCACCAACATCATCCCAACAAACAGGTGAACGGCACTTACGACCATACAGTGCTTCAAACGGAGCCATCTGAATTGTCGCTTGGAAGCTATTGTTGTACGAAAACTCCACCAGGTGTAGATGATCCTCCTAAGAACCTTTGAAGTCTAACATGCAAGCCCTCAACATATCTTCAAGGGTCTGGATCGTTCTCTCCGATTGTCCATCAGTCTGAGGATGATAAGCTGTGCTAAACTTCAACCGGGTCCCCAAACTTTCTTGTAAACTCCTCCAAAAGTGCGACAAGAATCGAGTGTCCCGATCGGACACGATGCTTACCGGCACTCCATGCAATCTGACAACCTCCTGCATGTATCGCTCTGCCAAAGTCTCCGTCGATTGACCAACCCGAAAAGGAATAAAGTGAGCTGCCTTGGTCAAACGATCGACAATCACCCATACGGCATTGTTGCCCTTTGGACTCCGCGGTAAAGCCGTCACGAAATCCATGGTTATATGTTCCCACTTCCACTGAGGAATCGGAAGTGGTTGCAACAAACCAGCAACCCTTTGGTGTTCAGCCTTGACTTGCTGACACACCAAGCACTTAGCCACGAAGCGAGCAATTTCCCGTTTCATACCTTCCCACCAGAAGTGCTGTCGAATATCTCGGTACATCTTTGTCCCTCCTGGATGTACAGAGTAAGCTGAACTGTGTGCCTCCTTCATAAGCTCTTCACGCACATCTCCTTTTGGCACACACACACGGCTACCATATCTCAACGAACCATCTTCATGGATCAGTAAATCGGTTCGTAGTCCGGCTCCAACCTGCTCTCGAAACCTTTGCAGTCTAGGATCCTGCGATTGCGCCACTTTAATCTTCTCAACTAAGGACGACTGTACTTGCAACTGCATCAACTGTCCTGTAGCATGTGGTAGCACAACCTCCAAGTCAAATCTCCGAAAATCCGCAATGATCTCTCTCTGTGCAGTCAATATCTGAATTGCTGGTAACCGACTCAGCGCATCCGGCACGACGTTGACTTTTCCCGGATGGTACTTAAGATCAAGGTCATAGTCGGCCATCAGCTCCAACCATCTGCGTTGCCTCATGTTCAACTCCTTCTGGGTGAACACATACTTTAAACTCTTGTGATCTGTAAAGACTTCGACTCTCTCGCCCAAAAGGTAGTGTCTCCAAATCTTCAGGGCGAAGATCACGGCTGCAAGCTCTAGGTCATGAGTCGGATAGTTCTTCTCATGAGTCTTCAGTTGTCTCGATGCGTAAGCGACGACCTTCCCGTTCTGCATCAAAACACATCCCAATCCTTTTCCAGAGGCGTCACTGTGAATCACCAGTCCTCCTGAATCATCCGGTACGGTTAGGATAGGGGCGGTTATCAACTTCTGCTTCAACGTCTCGAAGGCCAATGCACAACCATCCGTCCAAACAAACGGTACTTCCTTACGCGTAAGCTTGGTTAACGGCTCTGCCAAACGAGCGAAGTTCTCCACAAATCTCCTGTAGTATCCGGCCAAACCAAGGAAACTTCTTATCTCAGCCACATTTCTTGGAATAGGCCAATCTCGAACTGCTGTAATCTTCTCGGGATCGACGGCGATTCCATTGCCCGACACAACATGCCCCAGAAACTTCACTTCTTCCAGCCAGAATTTGCACTTACTCATTTTTGCAAATAACTTCTCTTGTCTCAGCGTCTGCAGTGCGATCCTTAAGTGCTCAGCATGCTCCTCTGGACTCTTCGAGTACACCAGAATATCGTCAATGAATACCACAATAAACTGGTCCAAGAATGGTGAAAAGATCCTGTTCATCAAATCCATAAATATTGTTGGCGCATTAGTCACTCCGAAGGGCATCACTAGATACTCGAAATGTCCATATCGAGTTCGAAACGCCGTCTTGCAAATGTCTTCTGCTTTTACTCGGACCTGATGATATCCTGATCGCAAGTCCAGTTTCGAGAATACCCTCGCGCCACTAAGCTGCTCAAAAAGCTCTCCAATGCGAGGGATCGGGTACTTGTTCTTAATAGTCACCCGGTTCAATTCTCGATAATCAATGCACATCCTTCTCGTGCCATCCTTCTTCTTTACTAAAAGAACTGGAGCTCCCCAAGGTGAGTTGCTGCTTAGAATCCATCCCTTCTCGAGTAATTCACCAACTTGTTTCTTAACTTCTTCCAATTCCACCGGTGCCATCGGATAATAAGATTTTGATACTGGCGCTGCACCAGGAATAAGGTCAATCGCAAACTCCACATCTCGCTTCGGCGGTAAGCCCGAAATATCTTCAAACACATCCATAAAGTCGCGGACAACTGCCGGCACTTCATTACTATCCACTACCATAGCCGCAAGAACATTGTTCGTCGGCCTAGCCCTAAACTCGACTGGCCCGACAGAACTGCTTCCTCCAATGAAAGTAAACTCAGGGTGTCCGGGAATCTGGAAAATTACTTTCCTTGCCCTACAATCAATGTGTGCGTGGAAAGTGCCAAGAAAATCCATTCCCAAGACTACTTCATAACTGCCCGTATCTATCACCAAGAAATCTGCAAAAAGCTCCCGTCCGCAAATAACAACTGTACAATCTCTACATTCCTTACTAGCTATGATTTTCCCATTCCCAGTGTGTATGTCCCAAAAACTAGATAGGGTCGTGCAGGTAATCGAGTGCGTAGTTATGAATTTGGATGACATAAAACAGTGGGATGCTCCGGAATCAAATAATACCAATGCGGGAAAACCATGAACGAGCAAAGTACCTGAAACTACTTCTCCTGATGCCTTGGCTTCCTCAGCTGTCAACGTGAAAGCTCGAGCCTGATTAGATCCTTGAGTCAACTGTCTCTGCCCTTGGAACGGTCTCTGCGGAGGCTTCTGAATATCATCCCTTGTACAAAGCTTCGACGGACAAGCACTAACGGCGTGATCTGCCGCTCCACATCTAAAACAGAGTCCCAGCCTCTTACGACACTCCTTCCGCACATGTCCGGGTATATGGCAGTAGTTACAAATCATGCTCCCTTTCCGATCACCCACACTAGTTTTCTTCATTGGTGCTACGCTGCTCCTGTTCACCGGAATACTTCTACGTACGGACGTTTGGTTCAGTGCAGATGCCGGTTCCAGCTCGGTCTGTTCCTTTAGATTCTCCAGCAATCCCCTTATCACTCTACGCCTGGCGGCTAAGACCGCACGTCTTTGGTCCATCTTCAAATTCTGACCGGCCATATTCCTGGAATCAAAATACCCAACATTAGCATGATGATAGATTCTGAGTATAGATCAAGGCTAGAACTCCAAGATACTTAAATAGAGTACTGCATTGTAGCTATGCCGCGGCATCATAGCCGCAATTACTTAACTCTACCCAAGTCGCCTAAGTCCTAAAGATAACAAGAAGTTAGGTTTTCGAGTTGACAATGCAAAGTAAGTTTGCATGTCGACATGATCCGGAAGAATGATTCAAGGATGGTAAAACGGTCAAAGTGGCAGGACATGTTTCCTAATCACGGGTATTCTGATTCGTGTATCGGGTGCAATACCCAACTACAAAGAATCAACCCAATTAACCTATGGCTCTGATACCAAAAGAACCATGTCACGCCCCGCTTCCCAGAGTACGCAAGATTGGGCACGTGACATAGCCAACCATGCTACCTGTGGGTAGGAAATATCCATCCACAGTCACATTACGGTTGTAGAGATATCAAGAACAAAATAATAAACTAATCTAATACATGTCCCAAATCCATAATAACAAGAATCAATAAACAATGAGTGCGGAAGCAAATGATCCAATACAATAAATAAACCATACGTCCCATAATGCGGGCTCACATCTGGAAATGAAATGAAAATAAATAAACTAAACCCTAAGGAACTCACAGTTCAGCCTGCTGGCTGAAGTACTCCTGCTCGGTCGTCGACAGTGGTACGGAATCTGGGCCATGCAAAACCCAGACGTCAGCGCGTCATGACATCAAGTACATAATATAAACATGGTATTAAGCAATGCAAATATGAACATGAATAAAGCAGTACTAAGAAATAACAGAGCAGGGTAATGTGCAATGGTGACTAAACTGTCCTATCAGGTTTCTACTCTATAGTCTTTGAAATCAATTGATGAATCGTCGATGTAACTCAATAGTATCCCGTGCGTGCCCGGGACCACGATCAAGGTCCTCGGGGCTGAATCCGAGACGTGCCGCTAAGCAGTAATAGGTAGCAAGATGGGCGAGTGATGTCAGCATCACCACTCCGGGGCTGGCCAAGCCTGTAAGACTGATCAGAACAAGTATCGAACTGTTGAGTTACAAGTCGGTTTCACCTTTGATTTCCCCATACCCCCAAGTTATGTATGTCAGGTCAGGTATTCAGTAGTCAAGGACTAATGCCAACAGAAAATCAGGTAAAAGTAGGTCTGTCTGGATAGACAGCAGGGATGGTCAGGTTTGTCGGCATTAGGCATGAAATCAGGTAACAGGTCAGGTCACGTTTCAACATGTTGAGTCGATATGTACAGGGTGTCATGTCCGGTGTATCAGTACATGTGTCAGGTGTTTCAAGATCGGTCAATATGTAGTGCAATCAAATGTATGCTGATAACAGGTACAGTAACGAATAAAGAACAACAGCAGGAACGGCAAATGACAATATTATTCCATGTAAACACGGTGATGCTTTGTATTTTCTTATTAACAGGTTCAAGCACCCTTGGGGTGCAATGGTCACAAAGTGAAACAATATCAACAACATACGTAATGAAGCTACATGAATTTAAACTGAAGCATAATAATTGTCTCATGGGTGATTTAACAAATGAAGTGAGGACGATCTACTTGGTTTAGTTAGTTAATGTGTGAATTAATAGCAGACCGGTTAATTACAAGCAACTACTATTAATTTAAAGTTACGGATAATTGTGACCATCAATTCTAAGTTATAAAAAGATATCGATGTTACAAATAGCTGTGTGGTTATAATAATTAATATGATGATTAAGTTTGTAGCAAGGCTTGATCTTGTGTACTAGCATGTTAAAGCAAGTATTCGGATACTTGCCTCGACGGTTTCGCAAACCGGAAAGCACGGATGCAAAGTCGGCAGAAAACACGAGACGGGTGCATGGGCCACGGATCGAGTCCCAACAGAGAACAACGGGATCACACGGACCAGGGTACTTCGCTGGAGCATCGGGTTCAAAAGACGGCACGATCGGATTCCGGAAAAAGTCATCGGCAACGAGTTAGCAACATGATATATGGAATAAGATCAGCGGGGGGGGGGGGGGGTTTGCACAAAAGGAAGGATGAGGGGTGCTTACAGGGAGACACCAGGGGTAACCCCGGCGGGCTCGACGGCGCTGGAACGCCGGTGAGGCAGCGACGGCGGCTGCGAAGGCGGCTGCGAAGGCTTGAACAGCCTCGGGTTCGCTGGAGAGGGTAGTGCGACGAGTAGAGGAGGGTGGTGGTCGGCTCTGGTGATCGAGGGGGAAAGGAGGTGGTCGGAGGTGGCGCGGGTGACGTCGACGAGGGTCAACAGCGCGTTCTCCGGCGACCCGGGGATTGGTGCAGGGTCGGGCTCGGGTCTGCTGGTGGTCCGGCGAGGGGTGGAGGAAGGCGGCGACGAGGTCGCGACGAGGGGAGGAGAGGGAGTCTCCGGCGTCGTCGGTGACTGGAGGCGGCGTCGACGACGAGATCTGCGGTGGTTGGTGGCGTCGTCGGGGTTGGGTGCAGGCGCGGAAGAGAGCGGAGGAAGGAGGTAGGAGGGTGCGGCTAGGTTGAGGAGGTGCTGACGGCGACGGCGAGGTCGCGGGGAGGTCGGCGGCGCGAGTACGAGGGGCTAGGGTTTGGGTTCTCGTGGGTTTTCTCGTGATCGAGAGGGGGAGGGGAGGCGGCTGCATGGAGGGAATTATATAGGGGAAGAGAGAGAGAGATTGGAGAGAGAGAGAGAAAGATTTAGAGTGAGAGAGAGAAGGAGAATAGGGAGAGAGACAGAGAGAGACGGAGAGAGAGAGAGGGAAAGGGGGGCCCACGAGGGATTTAAATCCCTCGTGATTGGCTGCCCAAGATAAGGGGATTTTTAAAGTAAAGATTTGAAAGGATTTTACTGTTAAAGAATATATATACGTATAATTTTAGTTTTAAGATATTTAATTAAATGGGCCTTTTTGGCGCTAAATGAAACATTTTCAAATCGCGCCCGGGTTGCACCCAAATGTTCTAAATTCAAATTATAGGATTTTAAGCGAGTTCCAAACTTTGAAAAGAGGTGTTTAATGATTAAAATGCATGCCCCCAAGTCGGACACTTGCACACGCGCGTAGTCGTCCAAACTTGCCCGTTTAGCCGAACGGGACGGAATCTCGACACGCGGACACTACCACGCGACTAGTGGCGACGAGTAGGCCAACATGGACATTTTTAATTTCATTTTAGGAGTTAAAATTTGTTATGTGCCAAAATGACTTAACCGGTTAAAATTTTGCAAAAAGCACCAACAATCAGGATAATTGGAATGAGCAAGATATAACCCTCAACTAGCAATATAAATAGTATTATTGGGCTCGGGTGTTACATCATACCCAACTACAAAAGAATTTCGTCCTCGAAATTCCAAGAATACAAGATAGCTAACTACTGGAAAAGGTGAGGGAATTTCTGCCGGATCTCGTCTTCTCGCTCCCAAGTGGATTCTCCATGCGATCGATTACCCCAAGAAACTAGCACAAGAGGGATAATCTTGTTCTTAAGAACCTTTTCTCTCCGATCCTTGATTTCAACTGGTCGCTCCTCAAAGGTTAGGTCCTCCCGTACGGTCAACTCCGAATGATCCAAGACATGAGTCTCATCACGAACATACCTCCGTAGTTGAGACACATGAAACACATCGTGCACTCCTGCCAATGACTGTGGTAACGCCAAACGGTACGCTACCGCTCCAACACGCTCCAATATCTCGAAGGGTCTAACGAATCGAGGACTAAGCTTTCCCCGACTTCCAAAGCGAATCACCCCTCTAGTCGGTGATATCTTCAGGAATACCAAATCACCCACGGCGAACTCTAGAGGTCTTCTTGACGTGTCGGCCCAACTTTTCTGTCTGTCTTGAGCTGCTTCATATGCTTCCTGATTGTATTCACCTTCTCGACTGTCTGTACCACCAAATCTGGTCCTAGTAACCTTCGTTCACCAACATCATCCCAACAAACAGGTGAACGGCACTTACGACCATACAGTGCTTCAAACGGAGCCATCTGAATTGTCGCTTGGAAGCTATTGTTGTACGAAAACTCCACCAGGTGTAGATGATCCTCCCAAGAACCTTTGAAGTCTAACATGCAAGCCCTCAACATATCTTCAAGGGTCTGGATCGTTCTCTCCGATTGTCCATCAGTCTGAGGATGATAAGCTGTGCTAAACTTCAACCGGGTCCCCAAACTTTCTTGTAAACTCCTCCAAAAGTGCGACAAGAATCGAGTGTCCCGATCGGACACGATGCTTACCGGCACTCCTTGCAATCTGACAACCTCCTGCATGTATCGCTCTGCCAAAGTCTCCGTCGATTGACCAACCCGAAAAGGAATAAAGTGAGCTGCCTTGGGCAAACGATCGACAATCACCCATACGGCATTGTTGCCCTTTGGACTCCGCGGTAAAGCCGTCACGAAATCCATGGTTATATGTTCCTACTTCCACTGAGGAATCGGAAGTGGTTGCAACAAACCAGCAACCCTTTGGTGTTCAGCCTTGACTTGCTAACACACCAAGCACTTAGCCACGAAGCGAGCAATTTCCCGTTTCATACCTTCCCACCAGAAGTGCTATCGAATATCTCGGTACATCTTTGTCCCTCCTGGATGTACAGAGTAAGCCGAAATCACTTTCGGTGACGAAGACCTTCTCCTCGGGACGTGCGACCACAACCGTCCCCTATATGTCTCTGGATACTACCACGATATCAAGATAGGCAAGATCCTGGTGGATAATGGATCCTCCGTCAATCTCCTCAATGTTCGGGTGTTGAAGGAAATCTGCATGAGCGTGCAACACCTCGCTCGTGACAAAATTACCATCTCCGGTTTCGACTCCCAATCATCATGGACTCTCAGATCTATAATACTAATATTACGCTTCGGACTGCTCGTCACGGACATCAAGTTTCACGTCATTGACGCCAAGACCTGCTACAACGCCTTGCTCGGTCGCCCTTGGTTACACGAGTACAACATCATCCCTTCTACACAGCATCAGTGTATGAAGTACTTTAAGGATGGTTTCGAGTATACCGTAACAGGTGAGCTGAACTCATTTTCCGTGAACGAAGTCCGCAAGTACGAAGACGCAAAGTACTTTTTGCCAGACTTCGAGGATACAGAAAGGTGTCGCAAGCCGGAGAACAAAGCCGCCGCCACCATCCCTATGTTTGGAAGCGATACCGAAGAAGAAGAAGAGATAGTTTACGCTGGTCCGTCTCGACACAACAACCCGGGACCGTCCGCCCCTATGTTGATCTTCGGAAGTGACTTGGAAGATGAGGTTAATGCCGTGTTCTCCAGTCGACCGTCAATACGAGCATCCCCTAGCGATGATCAGAGTTTGCAAATCACCATGGTGCCGCGGAAACACTACAAGGATCTCGACGTACTTCAAGCTTACAATGTGCAGGACCTGCAGACATTTTACGTCCCTCCCAGGTGAAAGGGTGAAAAGGTGATCCTATTCTACCAATCCACAGAAACGAGAGTGGAGAAAGAGATATGGCATGGCGCGGATGCTACACTCGACAGGCTCCAACCCATCCGTTTGCCCAAATATTACACAAATGGACTAAAGAGGCAATTGAAGCGCCAAGGAGTACCCTTAAAATAGACTGTTCGACAAGCTCGGTTTTACAACAGGATTTGGAATGTCCCTGGGACTCAGTGCAAATTGCCCAACGGGAGAATGGAAACACTTGGACTTGGATATGTGAGATCCGAGAAACGGGAGCGAGTCCACGGCAGCTACGCCATATATAACTTCGATGAGGAGGAGGACACCCTGTCGGGAGATGCTAACCCCTCGTCAAAACTGGATCTCGCGAGCGAAGTGCCGAGTCCGTCAGTTGAAGAACAAGTGGACAAGCTTATCAGGCAAGCAGGTCAAAAAGCTCGGGAGGACCACAACCGCGAGATGGCCATCTACGAGAAGGCCAGGACCCAACGTCTATTTCAACAGGCCGCAAAAGACGAAGATGCTCCTCCCTGTCAACCCGTTGTACAAAAGGCCCGACGCAGAGGCAGAAGTAGGTCAAGAAGCGGAAAGAGGAGCCGACAACAACGACGCAGGATTGGAGAATCATGTTATCAGACATTCCGCGGTTCGGATTTGTCCCTCATAAAGAAGATGAGTCGAGCGTATTCCTTCCCTCGAGACAAGACGAAGAAGTTACTCGAGCTCGCTATAAAACATCAAATGATCGCACTTCCGGAGTCTAAGCACCCTGAGCAAGCTAACAAAGTTTCTCATCCGAGCTATTGCTCTTATCACCGAGCCATAGGGCACCCTATCGAAGACTGCTTAACCTTCAAGAACTGGGTCGAAGACCAGTACCAGCAAGGCAGATTTGCTTTATCCAGCAGCTGGAGGGTAACGCCGCCGCAAAAGCACGAACCCAAAACCGCAAAAGCAGAACCAGATCCACATCAGTCTTGGAAGCGGATTCGCACTTGTCACATGATTACAATAGTAAGAGAAGAGCTCGAGAACATGGATGACCTTCCCTGGTGCTTTGAGAACAGCAATGACAAGGTGATCTCAGAATTTCTACCAGCTCTGAAAGAACTGGAAGATGGCATACATACTACCGCAGATAACCTCAAGAAGATTGAGTTGGGATCAGCAGACGATCTGCGACCGACATTCGTTAGCGAGCTGCTATCTGAGGAAAGGGTGGCGGCGTTAAAAGACGTGCTTCTACAGCATAGAGATTGCTTCGCGTGGAACTATTCCGAGATGCCAGGATTAGATCCAGAGATTGCGGTGCATAAATTAGCAATATCCCCGGATATCAAGCCAGTCAAATAGGCGCCGAGAAGGATGCGACTCGAGCTTGAGATGAGCATTAACGCCGAAGTCAAGAAACTGATTGATTCTGTGTTTATCCAGGAGGTACAGTATCCTGACTGGGTCGCCAACATCGTCCCGGCAATGAAGAAAAATGGGACAGTGCGCATATGTGTGGACTTCCGGGATCTCAATAAAGCCTGCCCGAAGGACGATTTACCGGTACCGGTCACCGAGTTGATGATAGACAATACGTCCACTCATGAGGTTTTCTCCTTTATGGACGGTTTATCAGGGTACAATCAGATAAAGATGCATCCCGAAGACCAGAAGCACACCGCTTTCCGGACTCCTTTGGGTATATTCTGCTACAAAGTTATGCCCTTCGGTTTAAAGAATGCCGGTGCTACCTATCAAAGGGCCATGACAAAGATCTTCGATGATCTCATACATGAAATCGTCAAGTGCTATATCGACGACCTCGTAGTGAAGAGCATGTCATACAAAGAGCATTTAGAGCATCTGAAGACCGTATTTCAACGCCTTCGACAATATAATTTGAAGATGAATCCCCTCAAATGCGCGTTCGGAGTCTCCTCGGGTAAATTCCTGGGATTCATCATCCGACACCGAGGTATCGAAATAGATCCATCTAAGATCAAGGCGATCATGGAAATGCCACCCCCAAGGACTCTCAAACAGCTGCGGTCTCTCCAAAGGAAGCTCGCGTACATCCGGCGGTTTATCGCCAACCTGTCTGGCAAGTGCCACCCTTACAGTCACCTGATGAAGAAGGGAACTCCATTCGTTTAGGATCACAAATGCCAAGGCGCACTGAACGAGATCAAGCAGTACCTGCAGAACCCTCCAGTGTTGGCTACTCCAGTTGAGGGAAAGCCTCTCATTCTTTACACGACCACCCTCGAAGGTTCTTTAGGGGCATTATGGGCCCAAGAGAATGACCAAGGGAAGGAAAGAGCACTCTACTACTTAAGTCGAGTTCTTCTGGGGGCAGAAAGCAATTACTCCCCTATCGAAAAACACTGCTTGGCGTTAATCTTCGCGATAACAAAGCTCAGGCATTATGCATTGGCGCACGAAGTCCGTCTCATTTCGAAGGTGGACCCCCTTAAATATCTAATGTCAAAGGCCATATTGACAGGGAGACTCGCTAAATGGGCTCTGCTCCTGAGGGAGTTTTCAATAACCTATCAACCTCTTAAGGCAGTCAAAGGCCAGGCCATCGCTGACTTCCTCGCTGAGTATCCGATACCGGCCGATTCGCCTTTAAACTGCGATCTTCCAGACGAACATGCATTTGACGCGATCGACGGTGGTGATACCCGATGGGAGATTTATTTCGATGGGGCATCTTCCCTGAAGAAGCGCAGACAAGACGCCCCCTATAATCAAATCGGGGGTAGGCCTCATCTTCGTGACTCCACAAGGAGGGATAATGTGCTTCGCTTTCTCCTTAACAGAGCCGAGGACAAATAACGAAGCCGAATACGAAGCTTTGATAGCAGGCCTCGAGATTGCCATTGACATGGGAATTGAAAACCTGCTCATATACGGAGATTCCCAACTGGTCGTTAGTCAAGTAAACGGCGACTACCAAACGTGCAAACCAGAGTTGGTGAAGTACGGCGAAAAGGTGTAACAACTGTTGACCCAAATTCCCTCCTATACTTTGGAAAGCATACCGCGCGCGGAAAACAGCAAAGCAGACGCGTTGGCCAAGCTCGTTAAAGAACTGGCTGACGAGAACCTTGATGACGTTAAAATAGTGGTGCAAAGCTGTCGGGTGGTTGCCTCAGCAGAAATATCTCCGGAATCATCTGAAGAGAAGGGAGTGACTGAGCAGATAACCCTACAAATAAAAGACCGTGAGAAGGCTGAGGACTGGAGGGAGGTCTTCGTAGACTACTTTAAGTCCCACCGAATGCCTGAGGAAGCGTCTTCAAGACATCAGATCGCGAAACGAGCTCTGTCTTTCGCCTTCGTCAACGATACTCTGTATAAAAGGTCATTCGATTCTTTGTGGTTGAGATGCCTGGGACCTGTCGAAGTGAAAAGGGTCGTTCAGGAAGTTCACGACAGACTCTGCGGTTCTCACTAAGCAGGCCCGAAGATGAAATTGAAGATCAAACGAATGGGTTATTATTGGCCCACGATGATCCAGGACTGCCTCGAGTATGCGAAGCAATGCCACTCATGCCAAATCCATGGGGATTTTATCCACCAGCATCCGAATCCACTATATCCAATGGTGGCTAGCTGGCCGTTCGAAATGTGGGGAGCTGACATAATTGGCCCCATCGAACCAGCATCGTCCAGGGGACATCGTTTCATCCTGGCGACGACTGATTACTTCTCCAAATGGGCAGAAGCAGTACCGTTGAGGGAAGTGAAGACGGAGAATATCCTCCACTTTTTCAAGACGCACGTCATATACCGGTTCGGGACTCCGCGACGGATCATCTCCGATAACGGGCCAGCCTACAGAAGCCACAAGATCAGCCGCTTCGCGCAACAGCATAATATAGACTGGAGATACTCCTCAGTTTATAATCCACGAGCTAACGGTCTGGCCAAGGCCTTCAATAAGACCTTGAAAAAGATCATAAAAAAGACAGTGTCCCGAAATAAGAAGGACTGGCACGAGAGACTGCAAGAGGCTCTTTGGGCATATCGAACTACGTTCAAAACGGCCACGAACACAACTCTATACGCATTGGTATTCGGTACGGAAGCAGTACTCCCCCTCGAGATAGAGCTACCTTCTCTACGAGTGGCAGTCCACCACGAGTTGACAGATGAAGAAAATGCTCACCTCCGGCTTGAGGAGCTTGACGCCCTCGATGAAACTCGGCTCATAGCGCAACAAAATCTAGAGGCTTATAAAGCGAAAATGACGCGCTCGTATGAAAGATTAACCAGGCCGAGGACATTCCGCCAAGGCGAACTCGTGCTAGTGGTCAAAAGGCCTGTGATCCCCAATCGCGCCAAGCGGGGAAAATTCGAGCCAAACTATGAAGGCCCGTACATCATAGACAAGGTCTACCAGGGTGGAGACTATCTACTCATGGATATGCACGGTGAAAGGCCTTTCAGGCCAATAAACGGCCGCTTCCTAAAGAAATACTATGCTTAATGAGCCACAGCCTAGGTCAATGATAGATAACGACGACTATGTCCGCTCGCTATCTTCCTAAGCTCATGCTCCATGACGGACCGAAACGTCCTTAAACTAACGACGGACCGAAACATCCTTATACTAACGACGGACCGAAACGTCCTTAAACTAACGACGGACCGAAACGTCCTTAAACTAATGACGGACTGCAACGTCCTTAAAACTACTACCGCAGCATCCTTAGGCTGACGAGATAAAAAAAAGGAAAAAAATATAATAAATAAAAACGGTATCTCCATAAGCAAAAAAGGGCACGGATGAAAACCCGAAAGGGTTCCGTGAGTAAAAACAGCAGGGCTACCGGCGAGTGTTCGTGAAAACCCGAAAGGGCGCGACCTCGTAAAAAAAAAGAATAAAATATAAAGAATAAAAAAACGGTATGTCCATAAGCAAAAAGGGTACGGATGAAAACCCGAAAGGGCTCCATGAGTAAAAACAGCAGGGCTACCGGCGAGTGTTTGTGAAAACTCAAAAGGGCGCAACCTCGTTAAAGAACACTTGCAGGGTCCTCACGACCCTGTAAGGAGAAACCACCCGCGTGAGATCCTTACGACTCACAAGGGAGCAACATACTTAGGGATCCTCATGATTCCTAAGGAGAAAATACACTTGCGAGATCCTCACGACTCGCAAGGAGAACTCTCTTATGGGACCCTCACGGCTCATAAGACTTGAAAGTCTTAAGTTACAGAGACCTAAACCTGTGCTTAAGCAAAATCCCCCATAACCTTCGACAATGCCCTACAAGCGGCTCATATTGACCCTTGTATACAATCCACGGGCGCGAATAAATATTTCCCCAGCAAAGTCCCACCCGTAACTAGGGATATGTCCATATGGTGAACAACCCTTATAAATCCTCTCGACTTATAAGGAGAAAGCCCTCTTGTAGGATCCTTACGACTTACAGAGGAACATTCACTTAGGAATCCTCACGATTCCTAGGGAGAAAATACACCTACAAGATCCTCACGACTTGTAGGGAGAAATACCTTTGTGAGACCCTTACGGCTCATGAAGTCAAAAGCCTTAGTCGACAGGACCTTAATCCTGTTCGCTAAGCCACCTTTGTTCAACATCAACAGAGGCAGATGATGATTCGCTCCTGGCCATATCCCAGTTGTAGCGGAGCTGATGCCGAAATCGGTGTCTAATTTCAGATTTATGGCGAAAAGCCAGCAAGCCACATATGCATATGAAATAGCCAAAATGATGGGGCAACTTGCAATAAAAAGCAGCAAGTAAAAATGTATACATGAAAAATAGCCGAAATGATGGGGCAACTTGCAATAAAAAACAGCGAGTAAAAATGAAATAAATAGCCAAAATGATTGGGCACCGTGAAAAATAGCCGAAATGATAGGGCAATCGCGACCTTTGCGATATAAAAGCTGAAATGATGGAGTATCGCGGAAAAAGAAATGAAATAAAAAAAAATTAATTTATGCCCTACAGGTGATGTTCCATCACACCCTGTATACAATCCAAGGGCGTAAACAAAGAAGTGATCACACTTCTCCCCAGGTTTCATCAAAGAAAGAAGCTAAATCTCGACGGGCCGCAAGCGACCTAGAGATCATCCCAACACTCGTCTCGTAACAACGGACACAACTTCAAACAAAGCGGAGCAACGGCAACCCCTAGTTCCATGGCTCGGCGATATACATATCACCAACAGTCAAACCTCCATTCCGTGAAATGCGGGTACAATCAGCAAAATTCCTGGTTACGTGCAACGCGGATAACGTCACTCTTTGACCCCGTGGAAAACGTCCAGAGCGGAGCCTGGTCCTCGCAGAATATGGCAATGAACCCGTGGGAAGCATCCAGAGCAAAATTCCTGGTTACGTGGAACGCGGATAACGTCACTCTTTGACCCCGTGGAAAACGCCCATAGCGGATCCTGGTCCTCGCAGAGCACGACAGTGAACCCGTGTGAAGCATCCAGAGCGAAGCCTAGTCCTCGCCGAACACGGCAGTGAACCCGTGTGAAGCATCTAGTGCAAAATTCCTGGTTACGTGGAACGTGGATAACGTCACTCTTTGACCCCGCGGAAAACGCCCAGAGCGGAGCCTGGTCCTCGCCAAGCATGGCAGTGAACCCGTGTGAAGCATCCAAAGCAAACACCGGACTGTGGAGTCCTTAAAATCCACGGACCATGATGTCCTTAACCTCGACCGTAATGTCTTAAAACTAACGATCAACCATCCTGATTCTATATTGATTCCACCTTAGTTTAGGGGTACATCTTTTCACTCCTTTGATACCTGGCGTTGTAATTCCTCAACGTCTTCAAAGAGGTGACGGGTCCCCGCAACCACATATCGGACCGTGGAGTCCTTAAATTCTCGGACTATGACGTCCTTAACCTTGACCGTGATGTCTTAAAACTAATATCGGACTGTAGAGTCCTTAAATCCACGGACTATGACGTCCTTAACCTTGACCGTGATGTCTTAAAACTAACATCGGACTATGGAGTCCTTAAATCCACGGACTATGACGTCCTTAACCTTGACCGTGATGTCTTAAAACTAACATCGGACTATGGAGTCCTTAAATCCACGGACTATGACGTCCTTAACCTTGACCGTGATGTCTTAAAACTAATATCGGACTGTGGAGTCCTTAAATCCACGGACTATGACGTCCTTAACCTTGACCGTGATGTCTTAAAACTAACATTGGACTGTAGAGTCCTTAAATCCACGGACTATGACGTCCTTAACCTTGACCGTGATGTCTTAAAACTAACATCGGACTGTGGAGTCCTTAAATCCACGGACTATGACGTCCTTAACCTTGACCGCGATGTCTTTAAACTACGATACCTTGAGCAACCCCTGACCCCGTGAAACACGGATAAGGGTGACCACATCCAGCACTTGCAGGTCCTCACGACCTGTAAGGAAGAAAATTCTCTTGTGAGATCCTTACAACTCTCAAGGGAAAACCCGCTTAAGAATCCTCACGATTCTTAAGAAGAACTTACACCTATGGGATCCTCTCGACCTGTAGAGAGAAAAACTCTTTATGAGACCCTCGTGGCTCATAAAACGCGAAAGTCTTAGGAAGCAGATCTTAACCCTGAATCCTAAGCCATCACTGCCCTGCGAGGAGATCAAGATAAATTGCCCGCAAAACACATTCAATGAAAAGAGACACACCATTGAGAAGAAAAATGTATCTTTTATTCATAAACCAAAATGAATACAAAGTACAATTCATGAAAGAAACAAAAAGAAGATACTCTCATCCATGAGTATGTACAAAAAAGAAAGAAAAAGATACAAGTCTTCAAGCCGGCGGGCGATGTAGCAATTTGGTCAGCTCATCCTGCTTTTGTTGGGCCACGGCCTCATGATTTAAGATCGTTAAAAGACGGGCCTCTGCCTGAGCCTGCTGGGCCTGATACGAAGCGAGCCGGCCTTCAAGCTCTTTCTCGGTGGCCTTATGAGCCTCGACCCTCTCACGAGTGAACGTGGCAGCTTTATCAAGAGTCACCACCTCCTTGATAGACTCTTGAAGCACCTGCCAGAGTTCATACGCTTTGTTGGCCTTGGCAGTAAGACTCGCCTGAAGCTCGCTCAGCGCTTTAGAAGCCAGCTCCCTCTCCGAGAATTTACGACCGAGCCTCTTCTTGCAGGATGTCATGTTTGCCGCGCACCGCGCTATCAGCCTCCGCAAGTCCGCCTTTGCAGCCATGACCTCCGAGGAAAGACGGGAACTTTCATGTGCGTGCAAGCAAGCCTCCACCTGCCGACAGAACTCCACCCAGACTCACACCACCTCTTCGCTATGGTAGGTGGCAAGAAAAGGAAGAGAACCGTTAGCCTCGGTAGCAAATGCTTCAGCTGTGGTCGCACTGCCAGCACGAAGCTCCTCGAATAAAGACGACAGGGAGACAAGGCTCAATTGGGCCAAGCGCTCTGAAGCTCGCAGAGCATAAGGGCCAGGCGGCATGGCGATACGCGATTCCAGCGCTATGGGGGCCGGCAAGGCTGTTCAGATTTGAAAAATGTCAGTAAAACTCTTAAGCAAAGGAACAAGTGGGACTATATTGAAATGTCGCTTACCTACGGTTATGCAAGAAGGAGTTGAAGGTTCCCCTGGCACTTCAACGACCTCGACCTCGTCATCGGCCTCCAAGACTGTAAGAGACATCAATGTCATTTTGCAAAATAGCAACGATGCTATAATAAAAAATGGCGAAGGACGCTAACCTTGCCCAGAGGAAAGGACGATGCGCTGAGGGGAGATCGCCTGCGGAGCTGCCATCTCCAATAGACGCTGAAATGATTGCCGAGGAGACAAATCAGCGATAGAGGCCGCCAGCCCGCGCAATTCTAGGAAAGCAAAAGAGTTCAGATAACAGAAAGATTGCTAATTTAAAATGTAGAGGGTTACCTTCAACACTCCTCCCATTTTGAGTCGGGGGGACAGCGGCTTCGACAGCCTCTGCCGGAACCTCAGGCTCCAACAAAGGGAGGGTAGTCCCGACTACCTCCATCTCAGCCTCCGGGCCGCCTTCGGGAAGAGCCGTTGGAGCGGTAACCTCCAAAGGAGCCTCCCCCAAAGGGGCAAGCACTCCCTGATCAAGAACCGCTGCTGGAGGCCCTACCATGAGAGGAGCAGCCTCATCAGCCCCCTCCACATCGAGCAATGCTTCATCGGGAATTTCGGCAGGCTTTATCTTCAATGAGCCCGTAGGGAGATCCCCCAGCGTCGAAGATTCTGCATAATTCAAATAAGAATAAGGATACATATGTACGGGCATAGATAATCTGAAGAACTACAAAAAGAACCACAACGTACCGATGCGCAAAGAAGCCTTCAATATGGCCTCTTCGAGCCGCTGCTCCTTCTCAAGGAGGCGTGCTCGCCGGGGTTCAAGGGTAGACTCATGGCCGCCGGTCCATAAAGAAAGTGCGTCCGCTGCGTCTTCTGAAGCAGCCTGCTTCAGGGCCCTTTCCCTCATTCCTCCAAAGGACCGATAAACCGCCGCCGAATCCATGAGGGGTCTTCGTAAAAGATTACAGCGGGATAAGGCTTCTTCGGGACCATGGCATTATGAGACGCGTCTTTGGAACGTCGTATGGCCTCGGCCAACTGTGCGGCTTCCTCGGCGGCCGAACTCGGGAAAAGAAGTCCAGCGTCTGACTCTTGCAAGGTCAATGGTTCGTCTTCAAGAATAGGCTCAGATTCCGCTAAAGAATCGAGCAAATTAGTGGCCACTTTCCTCCGCCGCTTGGACCCGGAGCCGGTCTCCGAAGATGACCGCTTCCTCCCCCGCGGAGCCTTAGGGCGGCGCCAGCCCACATCACCCTCGACACCCCCATCCCTATTACCCTCGCTCGGTGCCACAACCGAAGATGACACCGCCATTGTCGATGCGACAGGAGGCAATGCTGCCGCAGGCGGTGGTGCTGCTACCGGGGCCCGTCTACCCCGCGATTGGGTACCTATAGGCATGCCAGCTGTTGGAGTAAGGTCCACCCCTGACTCCCCCGGAATGAGCGCGGTGCCAATCTCCCTCAGAGGGAAGCGGACCGGAGCCCTCGGTCGCAGCTTAGCTCCCAGAACCTGAGGAGGGGCATCATGACCAAGAAGCACCCTTCTTTCCTCAAGAATAATCGGGCTGGCTCGATGGAGATACCAACCCGTGAACGATCCCACGCACTGGGGCGTATGCTCAGCTTCAGGGATCATAAAGTGGGAGCCGGTGTTCAACCTCACGAAATGATGTGCAGCATCACGAACGGCATCAAGTGAAGGGACAGACGCAACTATGAAAGCCTCAAAGGGAACGCCCTGGTCATATCCAAGCTGTCGGGCGAATCGATGCGGGTTGTACCGCATGAAAAGAGCTGCACTGTCCTGGCGAAACACCAAGTAGCCCGGTCTAATTGTATACAAGTGCGCGGCTTCTCGGGGCTTCAGAGAAGGTACGTTGTCTTTGGACTGGTCCCAGAGTTGTTGAACTGGACCTGAGGGAGCAGACAAGACCCGATCATTAAAAACCAGCCCGCCAGCGGCGGCGTAAGGAGAAATCAGCACCCGAATAGCCCCGAATTGAGTCGGGTCGGTGGCAGAAGCATCCACCAATCGCATAAGTCGCGGGAAGGGATAGGCGTCGTAAAACGCGGGCCTCTGATGCATAGCGAAAGCCCCCAGCACATGCATTTCGACCCAGGACGTGAAATAATGAAGCGAAAAGTTTACTACATCCACGCCGGGAGTAGAGGTATTAGCTGCGGTGCCCAACCCATGATACAGGTGCGCCAAGGCCGGGATGCCGATGGCCAACCGTGTCCCCTCAGCGATACGATAAGCCGGGTAGATAACCGAAGCTCTCATAAAGCGACGATGCATGGGGATGACAAACCAACTGAGCCAGACACTAACAAACCCCACGAAGAACGTCTCCTCATCCATGCCGGGAGCAGCAATGGATTTAAAAGACGTCGGTGACATAATATGGATGTAATACTGTGGCAGATCCGATTCAGTGGTCGGCAGCTTCTTCGGACCAAACCCAAAGGGGTCTCTAATGTTGGCGAATTTCGGGGTTGTCTTCAACAAGATGTCCTCACGAAGGACACAAGCAATGAAGCTCTTGAAAGTAACACCCTGCTCTTCGGATTCGGTGAACAATCGGTCGAAGATACCTAGCGCCTTGATCAAACTGGGACGCTTGTGGCGGATGACATTCTCAGCGGACAGGCCGTCAACCGGAGCAGGCTCGGGCTCAAAGATGTACTCGTCAGAGGGCAGCAACTCCTCATACAGACTACCCCTGATTGGCAACCCCGAGATGTCATAGAATTCTGCCAGAGAGATCGAGACCTCGTGGTCCCCTAAAAGGAAAGTGTTAGTGGGAAGGTTCCACTGGTTCAAGAACGCCTTAACCCACCAAACATGCGGGGATTGATAGTGAAAGAGCGACGCATATATCGCCTGGTAAAGCCCTACTTTCTGTAGCCACGCACGATGGGCGGACAGGATGTAACGAGCCCAGAGAAGGTACCCCGTAGGGTGTCGAGGGGTGAGCCCTATCTTGTAGATTTGTCCCCATGGTTGGGCCTCACCCTGGCAAATGCGCCATCCCAGAATGTCTATAGCCGGGATCGGATGATTTGGGATACCGGTCGTAGAAGGCTCGAGCCTCCCCGTTGGAGTCCAGTTAGGCATCTCCACAGCAAAGACCGTCCTCGGAGGGTCCATTGGCAAAAACGGGAAAGTAGGCTCTGTTGGTATTGCGCAGAGGAAACTCCGGCGACCCCGGATAATATGGCTGTACCAAGTTCCCCATAGAAGCAAGTCAGTATAGTTCGGGTCATGAGCCCGGATAATCGCCATCGCTTCCTCATCGGATGGTGATTGAGGAAAAGCGGCCTCCGAGCGAGTAAAGGGAAAACACGGAGCAGAAGCCATCACACCTGAAATCGAATGAAAGAAGACCGTCAAAAGCAAAGTCAGCAATATATATATATATATATATATATATATATATATATATATATCCATGCATGAACATGAAGACTAGTTGAAGAAAGCAACAGCAGACTCTTTTTCTGGGACCATTGACCACAAAACACATGAGCCCCACAGAATTAAAGTCAGCAATATATATGTAAGGTTCCTAGGCACCCTAGTGAGGTCTCACAAGGCATCGAACATGCCAATTTCAAAAATTCTAGGTGCCGAGAGACCCTAACACGGACCATTTGCTAGATGTCTAGGCGAAATAGAAACTAGTTAACACTTAACTACGAGTTTAACGGAAATACAACCTTTGTAGATCCGGTGCTCCACTTCCACGGCTCCGCAACGAAGTCGTCTCCGCTGTCCAAATCAAAATCCGGGCTCTAGTGTCGCTTCGTTGGAGAAATGGCGAGCTAGGTCGTCGATGTCCATGCCGAAGATGATCTACGTCGAGGCATCGCTAAATCAAGCTCCGACTTCATCAAGTCAAGAAACTTGTGAAGTAAACACACTCTACTACTTGGCAAGAGGTAGAGGATGAAGAAATAGGAAGTGGGTAGACTTTAGATTTGGATTTCTCACTCATTTCCATCAATCACCATTGATGGACCTTGCTTTCTTCACTTGAAGAAAGGAAGAAGAAGAAGAATATTGTTATGATAAGAATAATTAAAAATAGAAAAGGAAACAATTCTTATCATAAGCTAACCAAGGTTAGGTGTAGAGAATTAATTAGAGTTAAGTGGAATGGTTAGGTTAAAGCATGAGACAAAATGGTCACAAAGTCAAAGTCTTCATGAAGCTTCATGAAAGAACAAAAGAATTCCACCATTTTTCTCTTTGCATTTCTTTTTCCAAAATCAATAAACAAATAAATAAATAAATGAATAAAAAGAATAAGGAAAAAGTAAACCCTAACCATTTCATTAACCAAGGTTTAATTCTTTACACTTAACCAAAAGGCAAGCATCATCAAACATGATACAAGCAAGTGCACAAAATCATATCGCATATGCAATGCACACAGCCGAGTGAGAAAATCCATCTAAAGTGAACCAATACTAGTTAACGCAAAGTAATATATCAAATATATAATTATGCATTAAATCATTAAATCAACACTTGATTTAACGATCCGGTCATGTCGCACATAACCGACTGGTATCATCAGTAACAACTTATCGAATCAACACTTGATCCGATAACCCGGCTATATCGCATATAACCGATTAATGTCACATCACGAGAATCAAATACAGTATCACATACTGGTATTATTCTCGGTCCCGCACATATCTCATATGCGCTCCTATCTCGTTTCGCTTGAGCCAAGAAACCTCTGTGTAGGACTCTAAAGACTCGTCAATACGCCGACAGCAGGTGATGATCATATCAAACACCCACAAGCCGCAAGCGGTCTGCTAAACGTAACGGCCACCCGGGTATTGAGCGATCTGAAGATCGACGAGCAAGCCCGCTCACACTCCAGTGAATCCGACCAGTAACACTACCGTACAGTCCGGTCTGTCCGTCTGATCTGTCGCATATCTCGCCTAGGGGTGGTGAACGTCAGACCCTAATAGCTCGATAAGTCGTGTCGATACGAGGTCTATAACTGTTCGAGAAACTACTGGTAACACTTACGAGTAAATCTCAGCAACCCTGGCCAGGGATTTCCTGTTATAGCCAATCGAACACAGCGCAACATCAACTCCCTATACCGGGAGAGACGAATCCCCTCCTATCGCTCATTGCCTCCATGTGACTCGGGACTGTACCCAAAAACCACCATTTTGCACGCCCTCTTGGACGTGGTAAGATGGAAATCAAAGCACAGTGGGAACCACACAAGACTCTATGACGATCTCGGGTCAACAGACTACTCTGTACCAGTGTCACCAGAGAACTGCCATCTGACGTGAGGTATAATACCATCTGGGAGTTCTCGGCGAGTCCGTCCAGTGTACCCAGTCTCTACTGAGCACCCGTATATCTCCTCTGATGTCAAACACCAATGGATATGGGATCATCCATCGCCCATCTGTATGGGTCGAGAAGGCACACGCTAGTCTACTCTGGTATATCGATGCCCCATCTCGATACACCCACGACTAGGGACTTTGAAGGATGTACTTATGGACTACCATGTCCCCACTAGTATGATCCGCATCATAGTCCAGATAGTCAAGTACACATCCTAAGGGCTTTACCAACATGTAACAGAGAGACAATCAGTGCACACGTTAAGGTAAAGAGTAACCAGATAGCATACTATCATGTCGAGCAAGAAAGTCCTCCCTATATATGTCCCAGCATCCACTACAATATACATCCAATGTACAGTAATGGCCTCTAGGGCATACATATAACTAACAATCTCCCACTTGCACTAGGGCCATCTGTAGCAGTGGTCGAAGTATCCCATACTCAACCATCCCATAAAAGTCTCTCTATGGGAATAGGCCTTTGTGAGTGGATCCGCCATGTTATCCTCTGAGTCTGTTCTCCTTGCATCGATCACCTTGGAGATCAACCATCTTCATGATCAGGTGATACTGCCTTAGAATAAGTCTGGATCACTGATGGGACCGGCGTTCCTTGGCACAAGCCACAACTCCATTGTCTCACAATGGTAGGAACGTAGTTCATCTCATGAACTAATATACATCCAAACATCCTCTTTGGTAGCATCATAAGTAGCGATGTATCCAGCCTTTATCGTCTAGTATGTCACGGTATCTAGCTTGGAACTCTTCCAACATACCGTCCCTTTACTGAGGGTAAAGACAATGCCTGCGACTGACATTCAGTCGTCTTTAGCATCCTGGAACACTTCCAGTGATTCTCCCCAAGATCGATTGATACCATCTCACTACAGCTAGTGAGGATCCTAACATCCAATTAGATCTATCTCATAGATCCAAAAACCAGGATATAGGAGGTATCATCTTGATCCTACACGGAGAATCTTTGTGATAAACGGAGATTGATCGAGCGTAGCATAAGAAACTCCTTTCTTATCAAGAGTATGTCATCCACGTACTCTACGAGGATCACCACCATACTCCCTACTACCTTTTTGTCTATACAAGGTTCATCTACCATTTTGAGGATGTCAAACTCTCTGACTAATCCATCAAAACAGATGTTCCAACTCCGCGATGCCTGTTTTATCAGATAATGCATCTTGCTCACGTTTTCGCTGCTCCCACTGTCTACGAGGCCCTCTGGCTGTGTACTTATAGACGTTCTCTTCTAAAACATCATTTAGAAAAGATCTCATGGCACCCAACCGCCAGATATCGTAGTCATGGTATGTAGCCGTGGCAAGTAGGATCTGGATGGACTTAAGCATAGATCCTTAGAAAAGGTTTCAACATAATCTATACCTGGTCAATGATGCAAACCTTTAACAAGTCTAGCTTTGAAAGTCTCAACTTTTCCATGTACACCAAGTAATCTTCTCAAGATATACTTGCTCCTGATGGGGATTTAACCCTTCAGATATAGCAACCAAAGTCCATACTTTGTTGGTGTATAAGGATTCCATCTCAGATCGCTAAGCATCCAGCCATTCTTACAGAGTCCCTACTCTTGATGGCCAGCTCGAAACTAGTTGGGTCATCATCTCATGATGCAATCCTCGCTCCCACTGTCATAGAGAAACAGAAGTATCTCTCAGGTGGGTGAGGAACCCTACTAGATCGGCGGAGAGGCTGAGGTTCGTTGGTTTCTACTGAATCCTTTGGTTCTACCAAATCAGCTGCTGTCATTTGTATAGCTGGAACCTTTCCAGTTGTACTTAACAGACCTTGCCTCGAGCTTGTCCGGATTTTGCTTTTAGACATAGGCCGGACAACCCCAAATCTTAACTAACTTAAGATATGGGCTCTTCCCTTTCCAAATCACATATGAAATGGTAGGCTTTGATTTGATTCGAACCGTAATTCAATAGGTATGCAACTTCATAAGTGCATAACTCCTAAAAAGGAAATAGGTAACTCAGTAGTACTCATCATAGAGCACACCATATCGAATAGGGTGCAATTGCTCCGCCCCGACATACCATCGTACAATGGTGTATACGGAGGAGTAATGTTGAGAGAGAATCTCATTCTTCTTTAGAATAGTCCAGGATTTCCGTGCTCAAGTATTCTCCTCCTTGATCTCATCAAAGGACATAATACTTATACCCGTATTTTGGTTCTCTACTTCTAACTTATATTCTGTGAATATCTCAAAGGGTTCGGACTTGTGTTTTAACAGGAACATATGTCTGAATCTAAAGAGATCATCAGAGAATGTAATGAAGTATAAAGAACCGGTCTTGGTATGTGTAGACAGGGGACCTAACATACATCAACATGTATCATCCCAAGAGTTCACTAACTCTTTCTCTGTTTCCTATAAACAGAGCTATGGTCATTTTATCTTTGTGACATGACTGGCGAGTTTCACAAGATGTAAATTCAAACTGATTTAAATATGCATCTAAATGTAACTCCAGCTAGTCGGGTCACATTGATATGACCTAGTCTACAATACCTCAAGAAGGATCCGTTCATTTCTGAACTCTTCCTCTTGTGTGTGTTCCATATACTAAGAACTGTAGTTTGATTTAGAACATCAATGCTTTTAGATAACGTGCCTGAACCGATCAACTTTCGATAAAGGAAATGTTCAAAACATTATCCAACAATACAAAATTTTATCGTTTCTTTACTAATAAAGAGACAGATATGATTTTGTATATCAGGTTCGGTATCTAATAACATTCGTTCAGAATCAATGTATTGGTAATACAGGGTAACAGTGACCAACAGACTTGGCTGCAACACTTGCCCCGTTTTCTGCCTCATGAAACTTATCACCCGTTCTCAGTTTTTCTACTCTTTTGTAGCCCTATGTAACATCTTACATATCTGGGATCCATATCCGGTATCAAATACCAAGGATGCGGAGGATACTGAGAAACAGTTCTGTATAATGAACACACCCGAAGATGATGCATCAGCATGCACTCTCTTCGTTTGGGCGGCACGGGAAATCTGGTATTCCCCAATTTCCTGCTCTGTCTTATAACAATTATAAGTTGGAGCGGGACCAACGTTCCCCAGCTCAGTATAACAAGCGGGTTCGGTCAATAATCCGTATTATTATCTTGATTAAGGCGTGACATGGTCACTACCAGGAGAGAGAGAGAAAAAAACACTCAGCGTGCGCTCTACAAGAATAGATTGGTTATTATTTTATCTAATCAGGATGGCTCCCACTGCTTTTTATCAAATCTTCCTTCAAACCCTAAAAGGAAAGACTAGCCGGGATTAATTACACACTACAAGTTCGCCAATCTTTCAGCCAGGCCAGTGTCGGTACTTTGAGGGAGGCCCCCCGTGCTTTCGCACGAACCTAATTAATGTAAACCTCGTTTTCCCAGAGGCGTAACCTCGTTAACACCTTTCTAGACACCTACTTGATCAGCTAATTGCAATGTGTAAAACTCTCCCAGGAGTAACTCTTACTCGCAGCGGGTATCGGGATCCAACTATCTCATAGAAGGTATGCAATCTCATTGCAAATTTCAACACTTGAAATTCCCGATAACATTTTGCCCCTAGCACCCTATGACCTTGACGGAGGCCAACAAACCATAGGCTACTAGTCAAGTTCAACCCGTCATTTCTTGATCGAATCAAACCCACCCGCACGACCCTTGACGGAGGCCAACAAGGTCGCACGACTACCCTAACTCAATCTGCATCATATGCATAAGCAGATAAATACTGGTTAGCTACCGCACACTGCGCCTTGACGGAGGCCAACAAACGCAGCACGAATACTAAACAGCAGTTATCTGAAATGACGGAGGGCTACGACAGGTTTTTATGAAAACCTATTGCGTAATGAACTTGATATCGTTGTAGGATGAATGAATTTTGAAATGGAGTGTTTTTAGGCTTTTCTAGTTTTGCTAAAGGAGTCACTCCCGGTGAAGGGATCGTCGGTCCTTTCCTCGTCGAATGAGGTGCGGGATATATCATATATATCACTGTGCAAAGCAAAAACTCTTAAAAGCAATCAAAAACAAACCGAATGTGTAGCATCTGCCAGTTATTGCTAAAGGAGTCACTCCCGGTGAAGGGATCTCGGTCCTTTCCCTATCGAATAAGGTGCAGGATATATCACATATACCGCTGTGCAAAGCAAGAACTGTAGCTACCTGTTTTATTTTGAAATTCGATTCTACAACATCTTAGGTTTCTTTTATTTCATTAATCACATTAATGAAGTCCCATCATTTACGTACCTAAACATCACAGATAAATACGACGTACACTTATGCCATCCGCATTCGCCTCGATGTCCCCTCATGCACCGTTAGGTTAGGTAACTAACGGCAGAGCAGGGCAGGGCTAGCACGGGTGTAAAACATAAGTAACGTCTATATAATATATCATATATACTATATGCTGTATCTATCACAGAACATCTCATGATCACATCACAGATATCGCAGCAGAAGAATCATATGAAATATTGGATATACTAGGACGTCCGTGTTTTCAATACGAGCCAGTATAAAACACGGATTCCACGGTCGTGATGAATAGCCAAACCCACACCCCAAGACCCCTACGAGAGCGGCAAGAAACCCTACCAATTCTGGAGTTAGGAGACCCGGACTCGACTCCTCGAGTTGGTCTCCCACTGGACTCCAGAACCCGGTTACTTGTGCCCTCCTCCTTGGGTCTATCCTAATGCGGAAAAGTAAATAATATACAAACGGTGACCACTTCCGCAACCTGGAAGCGCCCTAATAAAAGAATATTACATACAAGTTTTTACATGAATGAAAATGAAAAACACTCATCTCACATAAAAACCCCCGGCTATTCAAACACGACGATCCAATATAACATATCCAGCAACATATAACATCACATGTCATCAACGTAAGTAAATATGCGCATCCCAATTGTTGTTGACATATAGCAACGAAACCGGCGATATCACATATTACACTTACGGTCACAGAAAAGAAAGTGTAAAACTACAACAGTTGGAATCCGCAACCACCTCAGACATCGCATGCCTGACCAAATGAATTCTTTAGACATCGCATGCCTAACAATTATAAACCCCGCATTTTAGTCTCAAAATCGAAAACTCTTTTCAACATTAAGTCGGGGAATTCAACAGGATTCCCGACATCCTGATCGAATGCTCGTCGCAAACTTTAGTAGACGGCCGCACCCCCGATACCGTCGACGAAGTGCACCAAGGCGGAACACCGCTACCGCGAGCACCCTAACGGATGCTTTCGGCGACGGGGTTCTCCTACAGTCACTTGGTCGGGCTATGGAGCGAGGCTGTCTATTAAGTTTACCCGGCGAGTATCCGCGTACGCTACGTGATTGCGACGGACTTTTGATCACATCAAAATTCCGTGGCAACCGATCAAGTGAGACTAAACTGCTATGTTTATAACATTCATTCAGTTATCACATAACTTTTGTGAATTGCAATTATTGTATCCCATTCCAGATAAACAGAAAATGTTAAACTTTTCGATCGAACAGTCAAGCACCCAAGTTTTTCCGATACAGATCAACACATGAAATAAGTCTAACAACATTCAGTTCGTGCCTCAGTACCAACGGTCCAGCCGTAGAAGGGTCAAGCCAACGCCTCACATGTGGCACGCCGTACTGCCCCAAACCCGAAGGTTCAAAGGGCAGTT
Organism: Agapanthus africanus; assembly: GCA_030015575.1. NCBI lineage: Eukaryota > Viridiplantae > Streptophyta > Magnoliopsida > Asparagales > Amaryllidaceae > Agapanthus > Agapanthus africanus. The sequence continues at coordinate 572,363,991 of JASDDO010000031.1, forward strand.
CAAGACGGTCACATAATCGAGTTAAGGTTTGTTGTCTTCTAGAGGGTCCATCGCGTTACTTGCACTACTTAGAACGTCGTTAAACTACGGAAAAATCCAACACTTGGAAATTTCCCGACAGGGGAAAAATCGGGTATTTATATCCGGTCGAACTTTTTAACATATCCAAAAATTTATCCGGAAAGCCACACATACAAAATTTGATAATCCGATCGAACGTACGAATCCCCAAAACAACTGCAGAAAATGCAACTCTTGAAAAATTATTAAAAATTCCCAGAAACATCACCACTGGAAACTAAGAATTACTGTACAAAATAATTTAAATACTGTGGCCGTACGGCCGCGGATCCGCCGCATGAGCCTTCATCCTCTACCTCTTGCCAAGTAGTAGAGTGTGTTTACTTCACAAGTTTCTTTACTTGATGAAGTCGGAGCTTGATTTAGCGATGCCTCGACGTAGATCATCTTCGGCATGGACATCGACGACCTAGCTCGCCATTTCTCCAACGAAGCGACACTAGAGCCCGGATTTTGATTTGGACAGCGGAGACGACTTCGTTGCGGAGCCGTAGAGGTGGAGCACCGGATCTACAAAGGTTGTATTTCCGTTAAACTCGTAGTTAAGTGTTAACTAGTTTCTATTTCGCCTAGACATCTAGCAAACGGTCCGTGTTAGGGTCTCTCGGCACCTAGAATTTTTGAAATTGGCATGTTCGATGCCTTGTGAGACCTCACTAGGGTGCCTAGGAACCTTACAGTGGTATCAGAGAACTGCCATCTGACGTGAGGTATAATACCATCTGGGAGTTCTCGGCGAGTCCGTCCAGTGTACCCAGTCTCTACTGAGCACCCGTATATCACCTCTGATGTCAAACACCAATGGATATGGGATCATCCATCGCCCATCTGTATGGGTCGAGAAGGCACACGCTAGTCTACTCTGGTATATCGATGCCCCATCTCGATACACCCACGACTAGGGACTTTGAAGGATGTACTTATGGACTACCATGTCCCCACTAGTATGATCCGCATCATAGTCCAGATAGTCAAGTACACATCCTAAGGGCTTTACCAACATGTAACAGAGAGACAATCAGTGCACACGTTAAGGTAAAGAGTAACCAGATAGCATACTATCATGTCGAGCAAGAAAGTCCTCCCTATATATGTCCCAGCATCCACTACAATATACATCCAATGTACAGTAATGGCCTCTAGGGCATACATATAACTAACAATATATATATATATATATATATATATATATATATATATATATCCATGCATGAACATGAAGACTAGTTGAAGAAAGCAACATCAGACTCTTTTTCTGGGACCATTGGCTACAAAACACATGGGCCCCACAGAATCAAGATGACGGCTCATTAATAATGAAACCGAGCAGTTATGATAAGACAAACGGGATATCCTCATTAAATAGGAAGTGGGTTTCAAGTGGCCCTGCACATACATTAGAAGACAAATCTACCTTGGGCTCTGCAACAGATCAAACAAGATCAGGAGAATTAAATTCCCACAGAAGACATCATTGCAAGTTTCTTCTTCATTGATCACAGAAGGAAAACCTAGAGCAAGGAAACCCTAAGAAGCCTCCAGGGGAAGAACTTAGTTCTTCTCAGGAATTAAATTCCTTTTGGAAAGGGGAATTAAATTCCCAGAATTTTTTTTCTGTGAACGGAATTAAACTCCATGGACTTGAACTGTCACCATCATTTCCTTAAGGATCATATGAAACCCTAGGAGATCTACAGTTTGAAGGTTAGGTGGTTTTCTGCTCTTGTGGAAAAACTTGAAGAAAAATGGGTTCATTTTAAAAAGGGTAAAACCCTTAATGTGGATTTAAAATCCACAAAGTGTTTAAAATGAAGGTTCTTCGATCGTTCAACATCATTACCTAAAAGGAAGAGTCTTTCCTGAACAGAGTTAAACTCTGAAAAATTTTCAAGGCAGAGAACTAAGCTCTGGGAAACGAGAATTAAATTCTCAAGGGAAAAAGTTCTCAAAAGAGGAAGACAAGCAAAGTGGAGGCATCTCTGAAATGACCCCTATATTTATAGGATGTGATGGAAACGCTTCATCTACCCGAGTCCCTAGAGGAATCCAACGGTCACAAAAGTGACAGCGTTGTACTCACGTGCAGACACGTGAGAACAACGCTGTGGGGGCATTTGTTTCCTGATTTAAAATCAGGAAAGTTTACGAAGGAGGCATCACGTGCTAGCACGTGACCAGCAGTCACGTGTTGGCACGTGACATTTAAAAGATGCGGCAAAGGCAGAATCAGTTCCCTGACTAAATCAAAGAAAAGGCTCCAGAAAGGTTCACGTATTCACACGTGACCAGGGGTCACCTGTTGGCACGTGACGGTTGAACAGCGGCTAGAGGACAGAGCGCAGAAAGGAGAAGAAAACTTGTTCCAGGGGGGTCACGTGACTACACGTGACCAAGGGTCACGTGGCCACACGTGACCGGCTTGCAAAGTCTCTCTATTTAACAGAATTAAATTTTGAAAGGCATTCAAATCTTTCCAAACGAGAATGATTATTTGGAACCGATTGGACTAAAGATTTAAAGATGATTAAATATCATCTATTTATGGAAAAATCTTGGACTTGGAAAGATTTCCCCTTAAAATCTAACCGAAATAACAAAGCAATATCTTTGGATTTAAAATCCAATGGTGAATAAAATTCACCTAATAATCCAAAGGACCAGATGAATGATGAATGCAAATCAAATCTCTCAATGAAAGATTCATTAAAACTAATTGATTCTGCTTCTTCTCCTATAAATAGGAGCCAGAAAAGATTAAAAAAAAAGGAGGATAGACATATACAGAGATCGATATACAGAGAGATAGAGAAGAAAGAGAGAGAGCCTTGAGACTTTGGAAGAATTGGATCTTCTGCAAAAAAAAACCCTAGGTAAGAAAGGGAAAGCTTTTAAAGAAAAAAAAGGAGAATTTAATTCTCGAAAGAGTTTAACTCTTATTAAAAAAGAAGAACTTAGTTCTCTCTTTAGTGGAGGATCTGCAAAGTGCACATCTCCCCTTGAATTGAGAATTTAATTCTCATTGGGTTGAGATCCTGCCATGCAGATCCAAAGCATAGGGAAGGAATGGAAGTTTGAGAATTTAATTCTTATAGGAATTTAATTCCTTTAAAATAAAATTAGGGTTTAACCCTATGTCATAGGAATTTAATTCCTTCAAATGAACAGAACCAGGGTTTAACCCTAGTTAAGAACTCAAATCTGTTAAAATAACAGGAACCTAATTCCTCACATGTATGGAAATTCAATTCTCACAGAAGACAAGTTAGAGTTCAACTCTATCTAAGAATATGATCCTTCAGAAGAAAACAGGAAGTTTATTGCTAGGGTTTAACCCCATGAAGAATCTAATTCTTAAAGAAAGATAAACGCATCCTCAAACAGGCAAGGAAACAGGGTCACGTGCTACCACGTGACCCCTGAAAAGGTCCACAGAGAAGGGTTTTGAGATAACTCCTCACGTGCCCCACATGACCCCTAGCAGAAGCCTTAACAGACGAACACTTAAATGCCCATCACGCGACAGCACGTGACGCTCCAGAATACTCAATACTCTTGGCAGAACAAATAAAGAGAGGGCGCTCTCACGTGCTACCACGTGACCCCTCTTGCCTTAGTATTTAACACCAAATCGAAATCTCTGTGTCCAGTGTTTAACACTGATTTGCTTTAGTGTTTAACACTAATTAAAAAAACTCTCTTTGCAGTGTTTAACACTAAATTTCTTAGTGTTTAACACTAAATTAAATTTCGGTTACCATTAATTTGGAATCTCTCTTTCCAGTGTTTAACACTGATTTGCTTTAGTGTTTAAACACTAACCTGAAACCTTTCTGGCCAGTGTTTAACACTGACCTGCTTTAGTGTTTAACACTAATTTGAAAGCCTTGCTGCTAGTATGTGACACTGATTACCTTTTGGCGTTTAACATCAGTTTGTCAAATCTCATTCCTAGTGTTCAACACTGTTGGTCTCTAGTGTTTAACACTAGCTTCAGCCCAATTGGCTAAGTTTCCAGAGGCAAAGCCTCTCATTCAATGGACCAACAGAAGGCCCATATCCTAAGCATGATTGGACTTAGCCCAAGCTGGCCATAAGTGTAGGGATCCTAGGCATGCACAAGAGGTCTCACAAGGCATCAACCATGCCAATTTCAAATTTTACAGGTGCCGAGAAACCCTAATACGGATCGTTAACTAGAATTTTAGGCGAAACATGCAACTAGTTAAAAGCTTAACTAAGTGAACGGAAATACAACCTTTGTAGATCCGGTTCTCCACCTCCTTAGCTTCGCGATGAAGTCTCCTTGCTGTACAAATCGGATCTTGGACTCTAGTGTCGGCTTCATCGGAGAAATGGACGGGCTAGGTCATCGACGACGATGCCGAAGATGATCTACGTCGAGGCATCACAAGATCAAGCTCCACCTTCACCAAGCCATGAAAACTTGTGAAGGAAACACCCTTTACTACTTGGCAAGAGGTAGAGGATGAAGAAATAGGAAGTGGGTTCATTTTAGAATTGGATTTCTCACTCATTTCATCAAGTCACCATTGATGAAGTCTAGGTTTTCTTCTTGAAGAAGAAGAAGAAGAAGATGATAATATTATGATAAGTTAATTAAAAAATCCAAAAGAAAAAGAATACTTATCATAATATGAACTAGGGTTAAGTGTAGATAATTGACCAAAGTTAGATGAATGGTTAGGGTTAAGCATGAAGACAAAATGGTCACTTTGGTCAAAACTTCATGAAGCTTCAACAAGTTTCATGTATTAAAGCAACCATTTTGTTTTTCTTTTCTCATTTTTTTAATCCAAATAAAAAGATAAATGAATTGATAAATAAAAACCTTAACCATTTACTTAACCAAGGTTTAACTCTTTACACAAACCCTAGCAACCTTGCATCATCAAACATGATACAATCAAGTGCACAAAAATATATCACATATACGATGTGCACATGCGAGTGAGAAAAATCCATCTTAAGTGAACCGATACTAGTTAATGCAAAGTAATATATCAAATATATAATTATGCATTAAATCATTAAATCAACACTTGATTTAATGATTCGATCATATCGCATATAACCGACTAATATCAACAGTAACATCTTATCGAATCAACACTTGATCCGATAACCCGGCTATATCTCATATAACCGATCAATGTCACAAATCACGAGAAACGAATACAGTATCACATACCGGTATCATTCTCGGTCCCGCACATATCTCATATGCGCTCCTATTTCGTTTCGCTTGAGCCAGGAAACCTCTGTGTAGGACTCTAAAGACTCGTCAATACGCCGGCAGCAGGTGATGATCATATCAAACACCCACAAGCCGCAAGCGGTCTGCTAAACGTAACGGCCACCCGGGTATTGAGCGATCAGAAGATCGACGAGCAAGCTCGCTCACACTCCTGTGAATCCAACCAATAACACTTACCGTACAGTCCGGTCTGTTCGTCTGATATGTCGCATATCTCGCCTAGGGGTGGTAAACGTCAGACCCCAATAGCTCGATAAGTCGTGTCGATATGAGGTCTATAACAGTTCAAGAAACTACTGGTAACACTTACCAGTAAATCTCAGCAACCCTGGCCAGGGATTTCCGGTTATAGCCAATCGAACATAGCACGACATCAACTCCCTATACCGGGAGAGACGAATCCCCTCCTATCGCTCATTGCCTCCATGTGACTCGGGACTGTACCCAAAAACCACCGTTTTGCACGCCCTCTTGGACGTGGTAAGATGGAAATCAAAGCACAGTGGGAATCACACAAGACTCTATGACGATCTCGGGTCTACAGACTAAGCTGTACCAGTGTCACCAGAGAACTGCCATCTGACGTAAGGTATAATACCATCTGGGAGTTCTCGGCGAGTCCGTCCAGTGTACTCAGTCTCCACTGAGCACCCGTATATCATCTCTGATGTCAAACACCAATGGATATGGGATCATCCATCGCCCATCTGTATGGGTCGAGAGGGTATACGCTAGTCTACTCTGGTATATCGATGCCCCGTCTCGATACACCCACGACTAGGGACCTTGAAGGATGTACTTATGGACTACCATGTCCCCACTAGTATGATCTGCATCATAGTCCAGGTAGTCAAGTACACATCCTAAGGGCTTTACGAACATGTAACAGAGAGACAATCAGTGTACACGTTAAGGTAAAGAGTAACCAGATAGCATACTATCATGTCGAGCAAGAAAGTCCTCCCTATATATGTCCAAGCATCCACTACAATATACATCCCATGTACAGTAATGGCTTCTAGGGCATACATATAACTAACAATAAGTCCTCAATTCAGACTTAACCGAGCCAATGGGCTCATAACATGATTAATTGGTCTTGATTCTAAATTAAGCCAAAGACTATTTAATCTACCTTGGTTTAAGGGTACATCTCTTCACTCCTTTGATACTTGGCGTTGTAATTCCTCAACGTCTTCAAAGAGGTGACGGGTCCCGATGACCACACATTGATACGGACTGTGGGGTCCTTAAACTCACGGACTATAAGGTCCTTAACCTTGACCGTGATGTCTTAAAACTAACATCAGACTGTGGAGTCCCTAGATCCACGGACTACGACGTCCTTAACCTTGACCGTGATGTCTTAAAACTAACATTGGACCGTGGAGTCCTTAAATCCACGGACTACGACGTCCTTAACCTTGACCGCAACGTCTTAAAACTAACATTGGACCGTAATGTCCTTAAATTATCTATAGACCGTAATGTCCTTAAACTACCTATTGACCGCAATGTCACTAAACTAAACAACAGGGCCTCCCCCTAAACTGCTCTCTTGTTGGATCTAAAACGGTCCCGTTAAGTTGATTTTAGTCTAAATTTAGATTAACGTATCCTTAACAAACGTTTAAGTTGATCTTAGTCTCAAATGAGGTTAACGTATCCTTAAACCCAACCCCAAAACCTAAATCTAAGATAATACGGATTTGGACTAGTCCACGCCCTACGGGCGACGACATAACTCAGTCTCCATATACAATCCACGGGCAACCAAACACAAAATAAACATACACGACACGAAGTGAAATTTCTGGAGAAGGAGAAAGTTGTTACCGCAATGCGGTAGCGTAATTAACTGCAGGGACTTACGCCTGTAGGGAAGAGCGTCCCAACAATCAAAAATCCATCAATCGAGGGGGAATCTGACGTTCTGCTACATCGGACGCATCCGTTTAAACTTTCGATACACGATACCATAAATCAACTTGGCATCTTCGGAGAGGTGGACGGATAGCACCAATTAGTATCTGCCCCGAATCTCAGGCTAGACGTCCCTGCGTCGCGCCGTCTTTCGTAGGGGAACATGCCCGAAGACTACAAAAAAGGAAAAAAAATGAGAGGGCTTCGAACCGCTTTCGCGGACGAGGCCTCCCCACCGTCCCCCTGTTCATCTCCAACAGCTTCGATTATGACCGCAAGCTCTGCGTTCCCGCCTATGGCCTCGCCTCCTCTTGCCGGCTCGGCGCTGTCACCCTGGGGCACTTCCTCGGCAAGGGGATACCTTACATGAAACTCCTAGCCGTCGAACCCAGGCATAGCTTTTTTGACGGCGTCGAGAGCGTTGTGCCACCCGACAGCCGCAGAGTCGGCAAGGCCGACATAGAATTGGTTGGAAGCATTGTACTCCTCCACGGCCTTTCCCGCCCTGCCTTCAGCATGTTTTGCCGCTTCGTAGGCCGTTCGGGCATCCCTCTTGAACGAGTCTCTCTGTCTCTTCATGGCATCATAGAGCCCGTTGACCTCCTCAATCTTGGCCTGAATAGCCTGGTTGGATTCGGTCAGGAGCCGGTGAGACTCCTTCAACTTTTCGATCGTTAGGCCTTCTGCGACCAACCTCGAGTCCAGGGAGGCTGCCTTGTCCTCCATCTCCTTTAAGTTAGGAAGGAGCTCTTCCTCACGCGAGGAAGACTCTCCATCTTTTCTTATTGTAGGGGCCGCCTCCTCGGCCTCCATAGCGGCAAGAAGGGCACAATACTAGAGGACCTACGGAAAAACACAAACCATTTTTAGAAGCTAGACAGAGAAAAAACACTTGGGGATTTTTAGAAAATTACCAACCAGCATGGCCTCCTGAGCTATCGCCACCACTTGGGCCTTCATGGTGCATCAGGGAATTTTGGCCAAGACCTCCAAAACCAGCTCAGAAACGAAGACAGAAAGATGGCCAAGCTCTACTCGAAGATTGACGACTTGAAAAACGTCGTCTTACAGCTCACGGCCTAAGTTGCCTCTCAGCCGTTTAATCAAGCACAGGGCTCCATTCATGAACCGGGAAACAGTGTCCCGAGGAAGCCGACGCTTATTCCTTCAAATCCAAAGGTGGGCGAGCCGCATGAAAGTCGGACACATTATATCTTGGGAAATGTCTTGACTGCCGATAACAACAACCCACTAACTCAAAATCAAATCATGGATTTGATCGCCAACAAAGTTAAAATATTAGTAGCCGAAACCGAAGCGCAAAAAGATATCGGCACTAGTGGGAGACCATATCCAGCTCGGTATGATCTGGTAGAGTTTCCTGGTGGCTATGTCATCCCCAAGTTCGAAAGATTCGATGGGACAGGAAATGCGAATCAGCACATCGCCCACTTTAAAGCCTCATGCGGGAATACTGGGGGCAATGATGCACTTCTCCTCTGCCAGTTCGTTAATAGCTTAATCGATGTCACTTTCGATTGGTACGCGAGCATACCGGATGGCTTTGTTACTACTTTCGTCCAAATGGAATCTCTGTTTCGACAAAGGTTCATGAGTGTCAGCGATAAGATCACCATTGCCGACCTCGTAAGAACTAAGCCAAAGAACAATGAAAGCAACACAGATTTTATAACCCGCTGGCGTAATTTCTCCGTCAAATGCGAACCGCCGATAGAGCAGTACCAATCTGTCAGTCTCCTCGTCGGAAATCTCAACAATTGGATGGCCCCATTTCTATGCACCGCGGGTCTCAAAACATTCCAAGAGCTGACCAGGAAAGTTCAGATGTTGGAGCGCTCAAAGCAGGAGTCCTCCTCTGATTCCCAAAATAACAATAGGTCCTGGAGAAACCAAAAGGACGATAATCGCAAAGGCGGAAATTCCGACGATACTGAATCTTTTAACGCTTCGGCTAACCGAAATAAGCGAGGGATGAGCGGGCTTAATGCCAACCAGCCTCGGAAGCCAGTGTTCGGAGAGGAAGGAGAATCTCCATTGAAAGAGAAGCTGGATAAGGTCTATTCCTTAAGAAGGGACAAAGTCCGTAAAATATTCAAGGATGCCCTAAAAAACGGTCTACAATTGCTAAAATAAAAAAGACCTCAAGAAGTGAATATGACCGACGACCCTATATTGCCCCTATCACAGAGTGATAGGTCCTGCCATCGAGGACTACTTCGTCTTCAAATATTGGGTCGAAAAGCAATACAATGCAGGAGAGATATAACTGTCTAAAGGCGTGTTAACAAACAGTCAAGCAATGACCGCCAATTTCATACAAACGGAGACAGAAGTCCTTCGGGAACCTGATTCTCACAGGCATCTACCTTTCTTTGAAAAGAGCGGACCAAGGCAACAAGATAAGAGCCGAACGAGCAACATTGCCAATGAAGAAGCAATAGACGGGTACACAACCCATACTGTCTACATGATGGAGCCCGGAGGAACAAGTCCTCCTACGCTTTATAGCCATGACGATGATGTGGTTGTTGCCATCCAACACCGGCTCGGTCTAGATGACGAAGAGCCCGCTTATGAAATTAAGCCAAAGGAGCCCATGGTTCCGGCAGAATCGAGCCCAGACTCCAACAGAGGACCACCACATCGTTAAACTGGGAACAATCGACCTCTAAGTCGTTAAACTGGGGATGTAAAATAAAAAATGTGTAAATAAATAAATAAAATAAAAAAAGCCGAAATGATGGGACAACTTGAAATAAAAATCAGTGAGTAAAATAAAAATAGAAATGAACAGCCAAAATGATTGGGCAACCGTGAATGAATAACCGAAATGATGGGGCAATTGCGACCTTCGCGATAAGAAAAGCTGAAATGATAGAGCAATCATGGTAAAAACCCTTCCAAAGACGAATGATGAGTCGCTCCTGGTACCATATTCCAGTGCAGCAATGCAGACGTCGACCAAAATCCAAATCCCAAATGGAGAATGATGAGTTGCTCCTGGTACCATATTCCAGTGCAGCGATGCAGACGCCAACCAAATTCCAAATCCTTAAATTCCTAACGGCGAATGATGAGTCGCTCCTGATACCATATTCCAGTACAGCGATGCAGACGCCAACCAAAATCCAAATCCCCAAATAACGAATAATGAGTCGCTCCTGGTGCCATATTCCAGTGCAGCGATGCAGACGCCAACTAAATTCCAAATCCCTAAATCTCCAACGGCAAATGATGAGTCGCTCCCGGTACCATATTCCAGTGCAGCGATGCAGACGCCAACCAAATTCCAAACCCCTAAATTCCCAACGGCAAATGATGAGTCGCTTTTGATACCATATTCCAGTGCAGCGATGCAGACGCCAACCAAATTCCAAATCCCTAAACCTCCAAACGGCGAATGATGAGTCGCTCCTAGTACCATATTCCAGTACAGCGATACAGACGCCAACCAAAATCCAATTTCCTAAAATTCTCCCAGCCCTACGGTTGGTCCCCAAACTGACTACCGTATATAATCCATGGACTCAAATAAATCTCATCACACCCATACCCCACCACAATCACCAGTCCAGCGGTCGGTCTCTGCCCTCGGAATTATGCTCCGTTTGGGAAGACCCACTCATGCATCCTCACGATACATGAGAAGAACAAACTTACGAGATGCTCCCGACTCATAAGAAAACACCTTTGTAGAATCCTTACGACTCACAAAGAAAAAACACACTTGGGAGTCCCCACGACTCCTAAGGAGAAAGTACACCTATGAAATCCTTTCGACTCGTAGGGTGAAAATGCTTTTATGGGATCCTTACGGCTCATAAAATTGAAAAGCCTTAGGTGATGGGACCTAAACCTGTCTCCTAAGCCATCGCTCCCCAACAGGAAAAGGCAAATGATGAATTGTTCCTGACACTTGTGCTCCGGTGTTAGCAACGCTGATACTGACCCCAACCCTAAAATTCCAAACCCCCGAACCAATAGACCCCTAAGTCGTTAAACTGGGAATAAATGACCTCTAAGTCGTTAAACTGGGAACAGATGACCCCTAAGTCGTTAAACTGGGAACGAGAAAAACCCCCTCACGGCAGATGATGATTCGCTCCCGGTACCATATTCCAGTGTAGCGGTGCTGATGCCAAATTAAAACCAAAATCCCCAAATCCCTTCATGGCACATGATGATTCGCTCATGGTACCACATTCTAGTGTAGTGATGCTGACGCCAAACAAAAACCTAAATTCCAAGTCGCAGGCTCAAAAGCCTCGCTAGACGGATAAGAAACTCCTAAATCAAATCAAATCAACAATTTCTGCGTCGGAATTATGTTTCATCTCAAAATATACCCCGTGTAGAAATCATGCTTTGCCTCGGTATATCTACCTTCCCTGCCGGAATTATGCTCCGCCTCGAAATCAAATCAACCAGCGACATTCTGTGCCGGGGAAACGTCAACCAGCGACACTCAATGTCGGGGACAAGTCAACCAGCGGCACTCCGTGCCGGGAAATCATCAAACAGACACTCCATGCCCGGGACAAGTCGACCAGCGACACTCCGTGCGGGGGACAAATCTACCAGCGACACTCCGTGCTGGGGAAGCATCGACCAGCGACACTCTGTGCCGGGGACAAGTTGACTAGAGACACTCCATGCTGAGGAAACGTCGACCACAGACACTCCGTGCCGGGGAAACGTCGACCAGCGACACTCCCTCTCGGAGACACGTCGAGCACCAACCGTCCAAGTCGCAAAAAGGGCAGCACCGACCGTTCAAATCGCAAAAAGGGTAGCAATGACCTCCGACTCGAAATTAAGTCAACCAGCGACCTCCCCTTCGGAATTATGCTCCGACTCGGAATCGAGTCAACCGGTGACCTCCCTGTCGGAATTATGCTCCGTCTCGAAATCAAGTCAACCAGTGACCTCCCCATCAGAATTATGCTCCGACTCGGAATCAAGTCAACCAACAAGCTCTGCGGCGGAATCATACTTCGTCTCAGAGTGTACCCCGTGTCGAAATCATGCTTCGCTTCAGAGCACCTGCTTTTCCCGTCGGAATTATACTTCGCCTAGGAATTGACCTTTGAGTCGGAATCATGCTTCGTCTCAGAATATATCCTCCCTTGGAATCATGCTCTGCTCTTCGGAATTATGCTCCGCTCGTCGGAATTATTCTCCGATCCCCGGAATTATACTCCCGAAATGATACTCCGCCCCTGGAATGATGTTCCACCTCGAAGTCCAACTCCAAGATCCATCAATTTCATGCACACAACTCATATACATGATGTGCATTTATTGATGGGGGCACTTTGTTAGGGTAAAAAATTACACTTCGGTTGACTAAGTCTAAGTCAAAGTCAACCCCAAGTAAATGGGCCTAAGCCAAGGTCAAGTAGGCCCAAGCCAAGGTCAAGTAGGCCCATGTCAAAATAAAAATTATGTAATAAATAATTTTCATGTAATTTTTATGAATAAATGTAAGAAAAATGGGCATAAATCCAAATTTTTGTAAAGCTCTTGGCTCATATGCAAAAGAAATGAGCACATGATGCATGGGATGGACAAAATGCCATTTTGTAAAGCCCAAGGGGCTATGTGTAAATTTGTAAGCCTATATAAGGCAACATGATAATGAAATGACAGGACCTTTTTTTCATTCCCTTAAAAAACTAGGGTTTGTGCCTCCTTCCCCTTCCTCAAGATTCTAAATCTTCTTCCCCTTTTCTGAATTAAATTAAGCGTTCAACTCTTCCTTTCCCAAAAATAAATAGTTTTTCACCATGAAACCCTTGAAGGGGAACTCAAATCTCCCATCAAATCTTCAAAAGAGGAGATTTTTAAATCTCACATTCCTTTCTCCAAGATCTATCCAATAGAGAGGAGGAAGAAAGGAACTGATTAGCACGTTTTCACCGTATCGTTTTACAAAGAATTTAAAGTTAACCGCAATCAAGACGGCGTCGTGTGTAGCTAGCCGTGATGAGTACGAGTCGTCCGCAGGGAGATGGTGCGTTTTACATTCGTGTTATCACGAGTTAAGCAAGGGTCGGAATGGTTCAATTCTAACCTAAGTGTTTGTATATGCAAAGTATAAGTTTGTTAGGAATAGAGATAGGTTCGTTTAAGTTAGGGAAATCTGTACTCAATCCTTTGTGCCGAGCTTGACCATTGAAGTTAGAGTAATCGACAACAATGTGGATTAGGGTGCTTAAGCACGGTATTAGTGAAATCCGGCTTATTGACCCTTGTCTGTCCGTTCTTGTCCCTTGACTTTCGCCTCCGGTCAAACCGAACGCAACCGGTCACGGTTAGGGATCCCCGATATCTTGGTAGGGTAGGGTGCCTACGGAGCGCTTGCGTAAGGTTTTGGCGGAGTTCAATGGAAAAATATCGGGCAAAGGAAATGAGCAAATGGAATTCCTAACTTACAATACCATTCTCTTTCCAAACAATACCACTATTCACAAACCATCAAAACAACAAAAAGAAAGTGCAAATGAAATGATATAAAAGGAATAACACAACATTGCAAGTAAGTAAATGGCAAGAATTAAATAGCAAGTAAGCAAAAGAGATGGAAAAGGAATACTAAGAACCCAAGTGCACAAATGAAAGCTTCATTAACTTTGAATTGATGATACAAACCATAAGTTCAATAACCAAAACTTAAACTTGCAAGCTCAATGAAGAAATTGCAAGATCAAAAGAAGGCAAAGAACTCAAGGCAAACTACTATGTACAAGAACTAAAACAAAATGGAAAGTGAAAAAGAGTTGAACTATTGCAAAAAGTGTATATCTAAGTCCTACCTTCCCTTGCTCACTGATCTGGTACTTATAGGCACAAAATAAAATTAAACAAACAATATACTAAGAATGATGTAACAACAAGGGAAAGCCAGAAGAAAAATGGGGCTCATTGGACCGGCGGAATCGGGTCTATAAACATTTTCGCCGGTCGACTTGATGACTTTGGGGATCGTGTTGGTTCTGTGTTTTTGTGTGCTCTCTACAATCCCACTGGTATTGTTTGATCTCTTTGTAGAAGCCTGGGTTGTACTCAGTAATTTTGGAGGGAAATCTTGATGCTTTAAATCACATTACATCTTTTAGCATTTATCACACATCACACTCACTTGTGCCCACTTGTGCCATGGGTAGCCCCCTAGATTCATGCATCACAAAAAGATGTTCACCCTTATATGTGTTGGACTATTTTTGATAATAAAGTGTGTACACATGCATATTGTAAAAAGAAACTCTTTAAATATAGATCGGTTTGTAGTTCCGGTTGCAGTGTCGGCTTACAATTGTAATATCCGTGTATTTGAGTGTGTTTCCAGTGTTTTGTCATGAATACCTGTAATCTGTACGGGTTAATAGTACCGATATTATACAAAATTGATAATGAATGAGCGGTATTGAAATGCAGTTTTTTGTAATGAACAGGAACCCATCCCCAAAAATCCCATGTTGAGAAGATTCAAGGCTCAAGAGAAAACCCAGGGCTCAAGGAAGAAGAAAGGGGTCCCCTTTCATCATCTCCGAAAATATCTTAGCAGTTTAACTTCACAAATATATATATATATATATATATATATATATATATATGTATATAATAAATCTTTCTTTTTAGGAGCACAACTCCCAGTACAGGGGCTAAGCCCCTTTGTCCTCTTTTTCATGAGTTTAACTCCAAAAGTCAATTGGGAGTACAACTCCCAGTATAGGAGCTTAGCCCCATGTGAGGCACCGGCGCCCGGCGCCCGCTTGCCAAGCACGTGAGGCGCTGGCGCCCACGCATCCTTTGGACGCTATATTTCCCTCTTGTTTATATATACACACTCCATAACACTTTTCCCGTTAGAAAAAATTTCTAATGGGGCGCTGCCCCGCATCCGGGTAGCGGAACCTCTGTAAACTCTGCGAGGCCCTCAAAACACAATACACGCACACTGCACATTGAGTTCGCATGACCAGTTTGACCCGTCAATCGGAGGTTCCTTCGCTGTAAGGGCGATGGGTAATTAACGGCAACTTAGTCCGCGGCTGTCGGGGATTCGGATCCCCACAATCAATAAACCCCGCCCTACCCTAGGTAGGGGTGTTCCCTCATAAAATATCAGGAAAAACCCTAATGGGGCATCATGTGCCCATACGTGACCAGGGGTCACATGCTGACATGTGATGGTTTCCTGGAGATTCTGTTGAAATAAGAATTAAATTCTAATCAAACAATCAATCATTGGAGTCACGTGTCCACACATGATGTGCCTTTAAACCTACTGAAAAGAATTAAAAGTATAATAAAACAACAAGGAAAAACCCCAATGGGGCATCACGTGCTCACACGTGACCAAGGGTCACGTGTTGACACGTGATAATTCCTGAGTTCTTTAAAACAACAGAATTAAATTCTGGTTAAAATGCTTAATCAGGAGGGGTCACGAGTCAACACGTGATGGGATCCTAAGATTTCTGAAATAATAGAATTAAATTCTAATTAAACGGTCAATCAGAAGGTCACATGCCAACACGTGACAGGCTCTTAAGCCTTCTGAACTAATAGAATTAAATTCTAATTAAGAGGAAATCGAGAACCCTAACAGGAAAAATATTTCTTTAAATCTTTCCAAACAAAAAAGATTTTGCTCTGTAAAATGAAGCACCGTTGGATTAAAAATCTAATGGTGATTAAAAATCACTAATTTATAGAAAAATTCTACACAAGGAAAGATTTCCCTGAAATTCAGCAAGAATAACAGACAGAATGTTTTTTGGATTAAAAATCCAATGGTGAAAAGAATTCACTGAGTGATCTAAAAGATCATGTTGGTTACAAAATCAATTGAAATCTTTCAATGAAAGATTGACTAAACAAACTGATTATTTTCTTTCTCCTATAAATAGGAGACAAGAAGAGAAGAGGAGGAAGATTTTTTTCTGGAGAGATACAACAACAGAAAAAAAAAGAGAAGAGAATTTAATTCTCCAGAGAGAAAAGAAGATTCCCTCAAAAGAGAAAGAAACCCTAGGTGAGAAAGGGAAAGAGATCTAAGCTCCATAAAACAAAAAGAGAATTTAATTCTCAAATTAAGAGTTTAACTCTTCTGAATAAGAACTTAGTTCTTCCTTTAGCTGAAGATCTGCAGAAGCAGATCTCCCCATAAATTGAGAATTTAATTCTCATCGGGAAGATTCTGCCATGCAGATCCAAAAATTAGAGGGAGAATTGAGTTTAGGGAATTTATTCCTCCAAATGCTTAGGAATTTAATTCCTCCAACAGAGACAGGGTTTAACCCTTAAAACAAGAAGTTAGTTCTTCTTCATGGTTGAAGATCTGCAGAAGCAGATCTCCCCATAAGTTGAGAATTTAATTCTCATTGGGAAGATTCTGCCATGCCGATCCAAAACTTAGAGGGAGAACTAGGGTTTAAAGAATTTAATTCTTCCATATACATAGGAATTTAATTTCTCTAAACAAAATTAGGGTTTAACCCTACCAAAGAATTTAATTCTTAAATAAAGGACTTAGACTTTTCATGCACGTAAAAGAAGTCAGTGCCTAACTTGATGTCACGACCCGAAAGAGCACGTGACTGGCCCTTGAACCATATGAAGTCTATAGGACTCCATCTGATCCAAGTAAGCCAAAAGGCCAGAAATCTAAAACCATTTTAAGAGTAATTAAGAAAACTGGTTTAAAGAAGTGAATAAAAACATGTTTGAAGTCAGGGTTTTTAAATAACTAAGCCGAATATGCATTTTAAAAATGTAAAGACTTTTCTAAAAATTTCGGCAGAGTTTCTTTTGTAAAAACTGGCCCCAAACGGGGTACAACAAGAACAACAATATATATATATATATATATATATATATGCAATGATAAAAAGGCATCCCCAAGCGGGAGCTAGCTCTTCGTCAATCGACGGTCCCAACCACACAAACAATATAATATACAACGCCGAAGGGCGAGGATCAAAACTCAAAGAAAACTCAATACGCATGAAAACCGCAATACTACTAAGCGCGACTCTATGGTCGAAATAATATACAAGTTTTGGTTGATGGAATTCTAGATACAAGAATAATACATGTACAATGGCAGTTCTGATACAAAAGAACCTACCTACCCAAGCAAGTCACCCATATAGAAGCAGTATGCCAGAAATGCCGCTACAGAACCTGTACGGCAAAACCTGCAAGAACTGTGGCACAACGGGGGTGAGTTGCCAACTCGTGAATAGAAAACATCTACAAGAAGAAACCGAATGCAAGACATAATCCTACGTCAATACGATCAAATATATAAACTTCCAAGAATAAGCCTGAAGCATGATAAGGTGGAAAAGTAACATCTAAACATGTATGTAGTGCCAAGTACTCAGGTAATAACATGTCATAAGTGTAAGGTATGTCTGCATGAAGTAAACATGATGAAGTATCAAATGAAAATCAATACACATATATTAGCGTCCCATTCCACTAATATTGGTGTAAGGGTATATATAACAGCGCCCTCATACCCTGTTATATATACAAATGAAGTATGATCAATGTAATAAAAGTCTGTATGTAATCAATGTTTGTATAAACGTGGATCCCGTCCACCCATCACCCAATGACAACAAGCATCATGCATGTAAATATGAGGATATAATCAAAATCATGGAAATCATCATGAAACCTGTGCCTAACATCGGCACGTAAATCCTCATCTATCAGGCACTGTCCCCAAGACTAGCCCTGATAGGTACGTATCATACGCTATCTCGAAACCCGAGTGCCCAGCTTCGACCCTCGAATTGTGACGTATGCATACGTACAAAGCTCCGGTCGGTATCCCCAAGATAACCGCCGAGTAAAAGGTAATATCACCGGACGGTATGGTTCCCCTGACAGGCTCACCGTCTAACAAATCCATCGATCCGTTCTCGCCCCGGGGTACCTCCGGGTCCCACCATGTACCCTCATACGGCCTCTACGCCTCCTCGCATGGGGTATATATATA
Organism: Agapanthus africanus; assembly: GCA_030015575.1. NCBI lineage: Eukaryota > Viridiplantae > Streptophyta > Magnoliopsida > Asparagales > Amaryllidaceae > Agapanthus > Agapanthus africanus. The sequence continues at coordinate 572,382,308 of JASDDO010000031.1, forward strand.
TCAGCACCGATAAAACTCATGGTGGAAGCTGAAATATCATATCAAGGGTAACCGGGTTTTTAAAGCATTACATAATCTTTTGAAATATCCACGCTCCCAAATCCAGAAATATCATAGAAACAACAAATGTCTCAATGCGCATAATCATAAAGCATGATGTATGTGACATATAAATGGAATGGAAGTAAATCAGTTTATCATGCAACATAGAATAATGGTATGCACATACAAGGTCATATCCTGATGCAATAATACTACTGTGTAGTGACATGGCAATTATCGATGATGAAGTGTGTGAGCCGGCAAGTAAGTGTACGTGGAATATACGCATCATCGATAATGGTGCTAGTGTCCTAGCAACATGATAGTAATATAACAATAAACATATGCAAAGCAATGTGAATAGCATGAATATACGGAAATCGAATAATCAACGCAACAGTAGAGAATCTACATCAATATGAATATGCCATGCAATTATGTCATTTGAAATAAGACGAATCAGGATTTTTAGTAAAATAAGGGCTACGGTATTTTTAAGAAAGATACGTCCTTTGAAAAATACCCGTAGAATCCCTTTACTTGTTTTTTAAGATATTCCCGATTCGTTAGTTTTGAAATAGGTATAACTCTGGTCTAGTCTAACATCTACTAAATCAAGTCCATCAGGAGGGGTATGGAAACCACCTAAATCTGAGTCGATATATATATATATATATATATATATATATATATATATATATATATATATATAATATAATAGTCGGTGATCCCGCCTCAATAGTATCGCGTACGATACAATATATCATATGACCTCCTCAAGTCATGAGTGCGGATCTATCATCAATATAAAGCTCGTACGGTAAATCGTCGTACGGCATCCCAATAGCTAGGTACGGGTCAGTATCACATTCCTCTTATCCAATATCAGGTATCATTATCATCATATCATATAATCTGGGGCACTAATCTAAGTTTAGTACAAATCGATACCATCTATAAAGTATGAATGCGGGGGTAAACACACATCCAAAGCCCGCAAGAATCACATGTCGTATCCCAAATACGAATCATATCAAATCACCGATCTCACGGCACTAAGCCCAATACCATCGACTCATCTCAAAAGTCATCCAATATCATCAACAAAGTGTAAGTATAAGGAATATGTAAGTGCGTGCGTGTGGGTGTAAAACAATTCTAGGGTTCGCGACTAGGAACTACACTAGTTTACTTCTAACCCTAACTATCCATAATATACCTAACACAAGAACCACGACACATTATAAGCCAACATATATAATATACATATAGTATACTATCTACGGACTGTGGGGGTGCTATACGCCATCCACCCGACTTCCCCCTGTAGATGTAATCTACTCACCTTGCGTCTTCATTTGTCGCCGTCGCCACACGCTTGCTTCTCGTCTCGAAGTCTTCATGGGGTACCTACACGTCAAAGTATCGTAATGCACATTAAAACCCAAATCAAATCTATAACGGCATACGAAAACCAAAACGATACGATAAGGGGCCTATAGGTTAGAACCTACGGCACGCCTTCAAAACCATCAATTAATCCTCGATATCGTCGTATAAATGCCAAATAGTCGAGGTAAAACGAAATACGCAAATTCAGAATTGAAAATACGGAATACGGAAACATGAATCCAAAACAGCAACTAGGGAAAAGGGTCCCAGATTTCACCCTAAGTCAAATTGGACAATTCTAAACATACCAAGGGTCTAATCTATGCATGTAGGGGCTACAGAACCAAAACGAGCAAGTTTGGTTCAGGTCTGGCCGCAAATTGCGGCCAATGGGAATAAATTGGCGTCCGGGAAGAAGAAGTGGGGGCTGGGGTCTTGGGGTTAGCTTCCTGGGTGCCTGCACATCTCACTGTCCAATCAATTTTATTTTAGGATGTCTCGGGTGATAGCAGATTCAATATACCCTTCACAGATTCCACAAATTCTCCGATATCGGTTTCTAAATCTGTATTCCGGGTCTTAAGTCTCAGGTTTTGGGTCTAAATTCCAGCACTAGGGTGTTCATATAATCTCAACTGAGCTCAATTTCACATTACAACACAAATTTCCCCATAACCCTAACTAGGTTTTCCTCAAATCCACAACATCACACAATACCGATTCAACCATAACATGGGGGTAAAGGAAATGCTAAAACTAAGCTAAGGGTTCAGTAATTACCTCATTTGGCAAATCAAGAATTTTTTTGAGTTGCCCCTAGTGGCCAAAATCCTTGCTTCTTTAGTCCAATGTGTAGATCTTGAGCTTGTGCATACTTTTAATGAAATGGAGATAGGGTTTTGGAGTTGTTTTTGAGGTGAAATGGGGCATTGAAGGTGGAGGAAGGGGGAGAAAGCAAGAGCAGCAGCAGCAACAAGAGGGAGAGGGAGGGAAAATGAATGAGGAATGAAGGGAATGGCCAAGTCTTGGTCAACACATCTCACCCTCTCATTCTCTCACTAGCCCATACCCAATATTATAATCCTTTCCCATTTCTTTTCTTTTCTTTTTCTCATCAAATCCTTCTCACATAAATAGTAAACCCAAATAAGAAACCATGGTAGAAAATGCACAAGTGTAGGAAAATAAAAGATATGTGCATGTTTTGCACACAAAAAAAGCCAAAAATCTAATTAGCAATTTTTAATTGCGATTAGTACTAAATTAGCATATAACTAATCATAAAAACTTAAAAATGGCATAATTCCATAAAATACCCTATTTTAGAATTTTCTATAATTTTTCCAAAATTTTTCCTATTTATTTGTATTTAATAATACCAAAATATTAAAATATTCAATAAAATAATATTAAATTATAAAAATTTCCAAAAATAATATTTTATTATTTTTTTTGAAATGTTACACTTGATCACATGGCAACACATGACCTTCCCTGAATGGTCAGAATAGAATGAATGAGATGGGGTCACGTGTTCCCACGTGACCCATGGATAAATTCCTCAAAATAAAAGAACAAAGCAAGGGCAAAATTAATTTTGGGCGCCCTCACGTGTTCCCACGTGACCCTTAAATAGACTCCTCAAGATGAGAAAGAACAAGTCTGGAGGCAATACCTCACGTGCTCCCGCGTGACCCTCAAAATAAAGGGAACAAAGCCAAAGACAGTACTGATTTAGGGCGCCTCACGTGTCCCCATGTGACCCCTGACTAACACCTTTTTAAAAGGGCAAATGAGGGAAAACAGAGGAATTAATACCCAATACATGGGCACTATCACGTGTCCACACATGATGATTACAAAGACTAAGTGTTTAACACTTATTTGCTGATTTTGAGAGTAAAATAAAGGAAGTCTGGCCCAATTCTCTTGCGCCTCACGTAACCCCACGTGACCACCTCATTTTTAGTATTTAACACTATTTTGAGTGTTTTGTCCCTGGTGTTTAACACTATTTTAAGCACTTCATTCTTTTAGTGCTTAACACTATTTTAAATGCATTACATGGGAACACGTGACTGGCAGATATGTGCTAGTGTTTAACACTATTTTCAAACCAGTCTTAGCCTAAATTGGCTAAATCTTCCAGAGGCAAGACTCCCCTTTGACTGAGCCTCAAATACATTCTTGTCTTCCAAGATTGATCATCTCATATGGTATATGAGTGCTCATCACTTAATAAAAGACAAAATACTGTCAGAACCTAGACTCATGTTTGGTATTACTAAATAATGAGGGGTTGAATCCAGACAAATGTTCAACAGTCCAAACAAAGGTCCAACATTTCAAACCTAATTGGACTTAGCCCAAGTTGGCCATAAGTCCTCAATTCAGATTCAACTGAGCTCATGTGCTCATAATCTAATTAACTGATTTTAGTCCCAAATTGGACTACAGATTTCTCAATCAACATTTGTTCAAGGGTACATCTCTTTACTCCTTTGATGCTTGTCGTTGTAATCCTTCAACGTCTTCAGAGAGGTGACGAGTCCCAACAACCATACATTCTATAGACTATGACGTCTTTAAACTACGGACTGTAGGGTCTTTAAGCCCATGGACTATGATGTCCTTAACCTCGGACTGTGGGGTCCTTAAACCCATGGACTATGATGTCCTTAACCTCAGACTGTGGGGTCCTTAAGCCCATGGACTATGATGTCCTTAACCTTGGACCGTAATGTCCATAAACTAAACAATAGAGTCCAAATGCTCTTTTGTTGGATCTAAACGATCCCGTTAAGTTGATCTTAATCTAAAATTAGACTAACGTATCCTTAATAAACGTTTAAGTTGATTTTAGTCTCAAATGAGACTAACACATCCTTAAGCCCAACCCTAAACCCAAATCTAAAAAAATACGGATTTTGACTAATCCACGCCCTATGGGCGACAACATAAATTAGTCTCCGTATACAATCCACGGGCAACCAAAAACAAAAGAAACACCCACGACACGAAGTGACCATCTGGAGAAGGAGAAAGTGGTTACCGCGATGCGGTAGCGTAATTAACTGCAGAGGCTTGCGCCTGTAGGGAAGAGTTTCCCCACAATCAAAAAACCCCTCAACGAGGGGGAATCTGACGAAGTCTGCTACATCGGCCGCATCCATTTAAACCTTCGATATACGGTGCCATAAATCAACTTGGCATCTTCGGAGAGGTGGACGGATAGCACCAAATAGCATCTGCCCTCGAAATTCAGGCAAGACGGACCTACGCGATCACGTCCCCATTTTCGGCGGAGAACAGATTCTGGAACGCCCGGTGGGACCTCCTCCTCTTTCCACTCTACACTTCGTTTGTCGTGTTCGCGAACGAATCGCGATTTAATATGGTTGCCCTTGGGTTCAAGATACTAAGATTTGGTTTTGCTCTCGTGCAGAAAAAAGAACATCAATGGTCTCTAACTGCTCCAGCTGTAACTGCAAATCCCGTTCCGCCTCATCTGGAGGTGTAACCTATGGGCCCCAAGCGGCCTCCCTTTTCACAATGCCAGTGGAGTACGTAACTCAAGCCACCACTAGGCTATTCTTCGGGACCATTCTCCCACCGATGAACTTCAACGCCCCTGTACCATTGCGAGAAGCTCCGAAGAGCTCGGTCTTTAATCGTCTCACAACTATTGCGGCCCCTCTCAACGTGTTGTCCAGCTCCAATGCCTCAGTCTTTGACAGACTGGGCCAAAGCTCATTTAGGCCCATGAAGAAGCCCGCGATACTAGAAAGGGTTATTCCTCAGCGGATAGCCATTCCTGCTCATGAAGTCGTTAATGCGGCTTCTCCTGCCAAAGGGTCGGTCTTCACAAGACTGACTGTTTCATCTCCAGTTCTAGGCGAAATCGTCAAGGCTGCTTCCCCTGCTCGGAAGTCTGCCTTCGATAGGTTGGTTATCCTCACTCAGCGGACATCAATCTTCAATAGGCTGACAACGACAACTTCTGACCAACACAGGGGCATGAAGAAGTCACCCCTATAGCTGAGATAATCCAGATGGCTCGACATGCTCGACGTCGCCACTGGCGCCGAGTAAGGAAGGCTGGAGGCAACTCTCCTTCTGGACTGACTCCGCCGGCTCCAACGGTGGAAATCGATGCAGTTGTTCCAACTGGGAACAGCTTTGAACAGCTAAGAAGGGTGCGTAAAAATTCTCCGACTGCCGTGTTGAAGAGATCTCCTCCACCCATGGAGAATGCTACAAAGGTGAAGCTGGAGCAACCCCTTCAGCGGCTATCCTCTAAAATTTATCAAGTTTAACGACAGGTTCAGGACTCGGTGATTGATCAAGATTACTCTCGCCGACAGAAAAAGGTGAAAGTTCAGCGAGAAGAGGACCATCTTGTCAAGCCACAAAAGGTGACAGCTACTTGAGTGCCCACTGCAACGGCCCCCTCAATCTCGACCGCTCACAAGAGGAGAAAGCTGGAGAAAATCCTGGTGTCTGCGATGAATCGCAAGAATGCTGTATCTAAACGCCCCAAGTCTGGGGGCATGGTGGTGCAAACCATTTCTATGGCATCTGGAAAAGAGGATAGTCGTATCTCCACAGGTCATCGACCGCTTACGCGATCAGTGACTAAGGCTCAGGAGCAACAACAACAAAAGCTCAAAGAAATGCTAACAGCTATGGCCGCGCTTACGGGACCGAAAGCAAGCCCGGAGATATCCTCGGAGCAGAGCTGTGAGCAGGAAACTGATGCTGAATTCTTTCGGAGAATGCTTGAGAAGAAGGACAAAGAGGCTGCAGAATAAGCGGCCAATATAAAACAAATGACCCTTCTGTTCCAAGATATGGTGGGCATGATGATCCAACCAGACCCTCCAGCTAAAGATCCTCCAATAATAATTGAAGATGATAGAGGAAAGACCTCAAATCCTCTGCCGGCTCTGTCAACAGCCAAGGATGAGACGATCTCCAAAGCTACCCTGGATGATTACATCGCTCAGCAGATACGAGTTCACCAGGTGAATGAAGCGGCTGGCCAAATTGTTAAAACTGGATGACCCTATCCAGGCGTCGGCCAAATTCCTCAATTGTGTATATCTGAAGCGTTACCTCCCCGTCTTCCACGCTGGGCCGTGGCAAGACTTCGAAGAGGATATTCCTTTTATGGTTGGCCGAATAGGAAGAAGCGAGCTTGCTCAAGGCGTCGGCTTGGGTGTTCAAGTTCCTGGGAATCTGGTCAACTTGGACTTCGTCGAAATTTTTCAAGAACCTTTTTACCTCGGCCAAGTATTTGATCATGAGGGGTTCCCGGGCCTTGAAGCGCCCGGTTACTTAGCCGACGACCAGTGCGGAGTCGCTGAGAATTCTGATGGTCTTCAGTCCTACCCCAGAGACGATTCGTAGCCCCGCCAACAAAGTTTCGTATTATGCGGCATTGTTTAACGCTTTGAATCCGAGCTTTAAAGAGTATTCCATTGCCGCTTCGTCCGGGCCTCGAATGATCAGGCTAGCCCCGCTCCCCTCCTCGGTAGAGGATCTATCCACGTAGAGCACCCAGTCAAGGACGGAGTCGGGCACTTCCTTGACCGAGGGACATGGTTCAGGACCCTGCGCTGCTGTTCCTTCTTTAGTGGGAATGGTACATTCGACCACGAAATCTGCTAGGACCTGCGCCTTGATGGCTTGCTTGGGGCGGTACTTAATGTCGAGCTGGGATAATTCCCACCTCCATTTTTCCAGACGACCCAATGATTCAGGGGAAGCGAGGATCGTACCTATAGGTCGCTCAGTGAGAACGAGGATTGTGCGCCTGGAAATAATGTCATAGTTTCCTTGAGGCGACTACAAATGCCAAGACTATCTTTTCTATGGCCGGGTATCTCGTTTCTGCGTCCTTAAAGACATGGCTCACATAATAGACCGGCTTCTATATACATTAAAATTCCCTAACGAGCACCGAGCCTGTAGCTTGATCGGAGACCGCAAGGTATAGTAATAGCTCGTCGCCCTCGACTGGTCAGGTGAGTAGTGGTGGAGTTGCTAGGTGCGTCTTGAGTTGTTCGAAAGCGTTTTGACACTCCTCCGACCATTCGAACTTAGTAATTTTTCTTAAGGCCTTGAAGAATGGAAGACACTTTTCTCCGGATCTGGAGATAAAGCGACTCGGTGCAGCCACTCTCCCTGTGAGCCTCATGATCTCAACATTGCTCTTGGGCGTTGCCATGTTGAGAATGACGTTGATCTTTTCTGGGTTTGCTTCGATTCTTCGGTGGCTAACCATGAACCTGAGGAACTTCCCACCGGTGACTCCGATGCGCACTTAGCTGGATTTAGCTTCATTTTATACTTGCGCAGGACGTCGAATATTTCGCCGAGGTCTTTAGTATATCCGGCCAACGAGGTGGATTTTACGAGCATGTCGCCGACGTAGACTTCCATATCCCTCCTGATCTGTGGTTTGAACAATTTGTTGCCCAGGCACTGATACGTGGCCTCAGCATTCTTGAGACCGAAAGGCACAACTTTGTAGCAGTATACCCCCGATCCGTGGTGAACGCGGTAAGTTCTTCGTCTACCGGATTCATCCAGATCTGATTGTAACCGGAGAATGCGTCCATGAAGCTAAGTAATTCGTGGTCGGCTGAACTGTCTACTAGCTGGTTTATTCGAGGGAGAGGATAGATGTTTTTGGGGCGGGCATTGTTCAAATCCGTGAAGTTGACGCACATGCACCATTTCCCATTCGCCTTTTTGACTATGACCACGTTCACCAGCCAATCTGAGTAGTCTAGGTTTCTAATGAAATTGGCTGCAAGCAATCGATCCACTTCGTCCTCTATTGCCTTTTGTTTGATCGGCACAAAATTTCTCTTCTTTTGTCGGTTTGGGTCGACATCGAGCTTGTGGGAGATCACTTTGGGTTCGATCCCGGGCATTTCCGTAGGGGTCCAAGCGAACACGTCCGAGTTATCGCGGAGGAACTGTATCAGGTCCTTGCGGTGGTCCCCTGTTAAGAGAGAGCCGATTTGGATAGTCCGGCCATCGACCCTTTCGACGAGAGGGACTTCCGTCAATGCTTCCACCGGGGATCCTCAGACTTCCTTTTGTTCGTCGTGCGTATCCAAAGACCCCTAGAAATTACACGCATCTTCAAAATCGTCACCCTGCTCTCTGGCGGGGGACGTAGAGCCAAGATAAATCTTAGCGATTTGCTGGTTCCCGTACGCCCGGCCTATCCCCTTGTTCCAAAAGGAATTTGATCGTGAGGTGATAAGTCAAGATTTCAGCTCGGAGGGCGTTTAAGGTTGGACGACCCAGGAAAATGTTGTAAGACGAAGGGACCTTGGCGACAAGGAAGTTCACCAGAATTATTCGCAAATGGCCTGGTTCCCCAATGTTGAGGAGGAGGGTGATGGTTCCCACGGCCGGATAGAGTGGTTGGTGAATCCAGAGAGGACATGGGAGGTCGGCTAGTCCTAGTCCCATCCGCTGGAAATAGTCGTGGAACAGGATATCCGCCGAGCTACCTGAATCGACCAAAATTCTCTAGATCTCATAACAGTGGACCGGGGCCATTATCACAAGAGGGTCATTGTGAGGAAGCGATATACCGTGGAGGTCTTCATCGGTGAAGATGATTGGTTCGTCCTTTCTGCACCTTTTCTGGGGTGGATCGCTTACACCCTTGACTGGGAGGAGGCGGTGGTTCCCGCTATCTTCCCGAGCAGGATCAGAGGTAACGACCATGATTTGCCCGATCGTTACCCCAGGAGGGATCTGGTCCCCTTGCTCCCATTCTGCCTGTCGCTTGTCCCTTAGGTATTTCGCCATGTGGCCGGAGCGGATTAACTCCTCGATGTAGTCATGGAGTTGTTTGCAGTTCTCGGTCGGGTGACCCTGCGACCTGTAGAAGGCGCAGTATGGGCCGCAAAGACGTTTTCCTGCTCTTTGGGTAACTGGTGGAAGCTTAAAGAACCTCTCGCCCTTCGCTTCCTCTAATAGCTCAGTTTGAGAGATGTTCAGAGGAGTGTACTCCTGCAACTTCAGGAAGTATGGTTTTGGTCGGTCGACTTTCCTTTTCTCTTTCCTGCCCCTCTTCTTTTGGTCGGCTTGGTCGCCTCTGGGCAGGTTAGAGTTCACCTCCACCTCGAGTTGGATTTCCCGCTCGGTCCAAGCTTTTAGTTCGGCCATGGTCTTAGGTTGCGCTAATGCAATAGAGCAAAGCCACTCTTTATGCTTAAGACTCGACCTCAGTGTGGTGATGACTATTTCATCGCGATGCTCGGGAACCTCCAAGAGAGCGTTATAGAAACGAGTGACATATCCCTTAAAGGATTCCTTGTTCCCGCTCTTTATGGTGAACAAGTAATCCACCGTCCTTTTCTGTCGTCTGTTCCCGACGAAGTGACCGAGGAATTGAGTAGCCAATTCATCAAGAAAATTCTCTTGTGGGATCCTTACGATTCTCAAGAGAAAACGCACTCAGGAGTCCTCATGACTTCTAAGGAGAAAATATACCTACGAGATCCTCTCGACTCGTAGGGAGAAAAAATCATTATGAGACCCTCAAGGCTCATAAAGTTGAAAAGTCTTAGGCAGCAGATCTGAACCTATTTGCTAAGCCATCGCTTCTTATCTCGATTCAGGGAAATCAGCATCCTTGGCGAGAACCTCTCGATTCGTTTCGACCCGCAAGGAAATCAGTGTCTTTGCGAGAATCTCTCGATTTGTCTCAACTTGCGAGGAAATTAGTGTCCCTATGCATAAAGAAAATTCTCTTATGGGATCCTTACGATTCTCAAGAGAAAACGCACTTAGGAGTCCTCACGACTCCTAAGGAGAAAAGACACATACGAGATCCTCTCGACTCGTAGGGAGAAAAAATCTTTATGAGACCCTCACGGTTCATAAAGTTGAAAAGTCTTAGGAGGCAGATCCTAACCCTGTTTCCTAAGCCATCGCTACCTTATAAAAAGTTCAAGATGGGCTGTTATCTACCATCTATGGGCCGCACTTACCAAAGCTATATGCCACTGAAATGGAGAAGTTACTCATGAGCATATAAACTACTTCATGCCAGAGTAAAACATAAAGAAATGGAGGGGTGCGGTTCATGGAGCTGAGGGTTTGGAATTATATCCCTTAAGAGTCGAGATTTGGGTCAATGATAAATGACGACGCTTGTGTCCGCTCATTATCTTCTCAGATCAAGATTCTGAAAATTATATACCAACCCGAAACTAGTCATACGCTATGAATTACTCTGCACTACTTCACCCACATATATACTTACGTGGGCAAAGTAGTGAGTAGTATTTGTTCGCGCCAAAAAAATTTCTGTGCAAAAGACCCCAACGTATCAAATGGCAGCGATATGTTTAAGAAAATGTGAACCGGTATTTTCCGGGCTATATTTTGACAAATTCCCGAATGTGAAACAGCTAAATTCTGATAGTATCGAAAGCGTCTCGAAAAAGCCTTCGATTTGATATATTATGGGCTTCATAATTCATCCGGGATCAAAAGTTTTCAGCAAATATGCTATGCACGTGTAATCTAAGGAAGAAAATGCGAACCGGTATTTTTCGGGCTGCATTTTGACAAACTCCCGAATGAGAAATAGATAAATTTTGATGGTATCGAAAGTGTCTCGAAAAATCCTTTGATTTGATATATTATGGGCCTCATAATTCATCCGGGATCAAAAGTTATGAGGTATCACGTGCGCACACGTGACCGGGCATCACGTGCCTACACGTGACCAGGCATCACGTGCCCACACATGACTGGGCATCACGTGCAAACACGTGACCATTTACAGGCAAAACCTGTAGGCACTGAATAAAATAAATAATTGGAAATAATTAATCAGTAGGGTCACGCGCCAACACGTGATGGGCTTTTAAACTCACTGAAAAGAATTAAATGTATAATAAAATAACAAGGAAAAATCCCAATGGGGTATCACGTGCCAACACGTGACCAAGGGTCACGTGCTGACACGCGATAATTCCTGAGTTCTTTAAAACAACAGAATTAAATTCTGGTCAAATGCTTAATCAGGGAGTCACGTGCCAACACGTGATGGGTTCCTAAAGATCTATAAATTAATAGAATTAAATTCTAATTAAGAGGGAATCAAAAACCCTAACTGGAAAAATATTTCTCTAAATCTTTCCAAACAAAAAAGACGGTGCTCTGTAAAATGGAGCACCGTTGGATTAAAAATCCAATGGTGATTAAAAATCACCAATTTATGGAAAGATTTTATACAAGGAAAGATTTCCCTGAAATTTGCCAGGAATAACAGATAAAAGATCTTTTGGATTAAAAATCCAATGGTGAATAAAATTCACTGAGTGATCTAAAAAATCATGTTGGTTACAAAATCAATTAAAAATTTTCAATGAAAGATTGACAAAACAAATTGATTCTTTTCTTTCTCCTATAAATAGGAGCCAAGAAGAAAAGAGAGGAGGATCTATTTTTATGGGAAATATACAACAACAGAGAGAAAAAAGAGAGGAGAATTTAATTCTCAAGAGAGAAAAAGAAAATCTCTTCAGAAAAAGAAAACTCTAGGTAAGAAAGGGAAAGAGATCTAAGCTCCATAAAACAAAAAGGAAATTTAATTATCAATTTAAGAGTTTAACTCTTTTGAATAAGAACTTAGTTCTTCCTTTGGTTGAAGATCTGCAGAAACAGATCTCCCCACAAGTTGAGAATTTAATTCTCATCGGGGAGATTCTGCCATGCAGATCCAAAACTTAGAAGAAGAATTGAGTTTTGAGAATTTAATTCTCCCAAATTCATATGAATTTAATTCCTCCAAATGAAACTAGGGTTTAACCCTATATGAGAATTTAATTCTCCCAAATTCATAGGAATTTAATTCCTCCAAATGAAACTAGGGTTTAACTCTATATAAGAATTTAATTCTTCCAAATATACAGGAATTTAATTCCTCTAAACAGAACTAAGGTTTAACCCTATAAAAGAATTTAATTGTTAAAAAAAAGAGACTTAAAGCTCTCCATGCACATAAAGATCAAAGTATCGAACGTGATCACGTGGTAACACGTGACCTTCATCTTCAATGAGTAAAAAAAAGAATGAACAAGACTAGGTCACGTGTCTCCACGTGACCCTTAAACAGACCCCTCAAAATGAAAAAGAAAAAGAATGAAAGCAATGCCTAACGTGCTCACACGTGACTCTCAAAACAAAAGGGAACAAATCCAAGAGCAGAATCAATTTTGGGCGCCTTCACGTGTCCCCACGTGACCCTTAATAACCACTTTAATAATTAATGCATGGGTACCCATCACGTGCCCACACGTGATGGTCTGAAGACCAAAAGTGTTTAACACTAACTGAATACTTTGAGAACAAAATAATGGAAGTCTGACCCCCATCTTCAGACGTCTCACGTGACCCCACGTGATCAATTCAATTTTAGTGTTTAACACTATTTTCAGCACATCACGTGGGAGCACGTGATCGCCAAATATCCTCTAGTATTTAACACTATTTTAAAGCCAAGCTTAGCCCAAATTGGTTAAGTTTTCCAGAGGCAAATCTTCCCTTCAACTGAACCTTAAAATCCAGAGTTATAATGAATGGTTAGTGCTCAGCCAAAGACAAAATATTGTCAGAAACCCAAACCCTTGCTTAGCATTGCTAAATAATGGGGGGCTGAACCCAGACAAATGTTCAACAGTCCCAACAAAAGTCCAACATTTCGAACCTATTTGGACTTAGCCCAGGTTGGCCATAAGTCCTCAATTCAGATTTAACCGAGCCAATGTGCTCATAATCTAATTAATTGATTTTAGTTCCAAATTGAACTACAGATTTCCCAATCAACTTTGGTTTAAGGGTACATCTCTTCACTCCTCTGATATTTGTCGTTGTAATCCTTCAACGTTTTCAGAGAGGTGACGGGTCCTGATAACCAATCATTCCATGGACTGTGGGGTCCTTAAACTCATGGACTATGATGTCCTTAACCTCGGACTATGGGGTCCCTTTAAACTCACGGACTATGATGTCCTTAACCTCGGACTGTGGGGTTCCCTTTAAACCCACGGACTATAATGTCCTTAACCTCAGACTGTGGGGTCCCTTCAAACCCACGGACTATGATCTCCTTAATCTTGGACCACCATGTCCTTAAACTGGTAATTAACTGCAAAGTCCCTAAACTAAAACAATATAGCCCAAATGCTCTTTTGTTGGATCTAAATGATCCTGTTAAGTAGATCTTAGTTTAAAATTAGACTAACGTATCCTTAACAAATGGTTAAGTTGATCTTAGTCTAAAATTAGACTAACGTGTCCTTAACAAATGGTTAAGTTAACCTTAGTCTAAAATTAGACTAACGTGTCCTTAACAAACGTTAAGTTGATCTTAGTCTAAAATTAGACTAGCGTGTCCTTAACAAACGTTTAAGTTGATCTTAGTCTCAAATGAGACTAACGTATCCTTAAACCCAAACCCAAAAACCAAATCTAAGAAAATACGGATTTGGACTAATCCACGCCCTACAGGCGACAACATAAATTAGTCTCCGTATACAATCCATGGGCAACCAAAAATAAAACAAACATACATGACACGAAGTGACCATCTGGAGAAGGAGAAAGTGGTTACCGCGATTCGGTAGCGTAATTGTAACAACTCCAATTTTGTATACCAAAAAATTTGCTTTAAATATAGTGTATACTTGGAGTATTGATGATGCTGGAAACAATTTAAGTATCTATTTCCTTACAATAATTACAAGAAGGAGCTTGTAGCTCATTGGTAATACCTTGCACTGCTGAACCAAGCCACCAGAGTTCGAATCCCATGCCCCACATAATTTTTATATCATTTTGTTTTAATTTTTTTGGGAAGTCAAACGGTCAAACAGCTATAACTCACAAATTAATGCAATTTATAAAAAATAAACTATACCAAAATCTCCCCCAGACCAAACCCTACCCACCGAGACCAGACTCGGCCCTGACTCGACCGAATCGGCCGAATCGGCCGGCACCGCCAGCCAGACTCGGCCGGTCGGCCGAGTCGTCAACATGAAAAATCTTCGTGTTGACTTGGTCTTCATCCCTGCATACTTCATTTTCCCTGTACTATTACAGATATTCTATTAATCCTCTTTTAAGACCAAATTTAATGAATTTTAATGATTTTTACATTTTTTTAATTTTTTTTAATCCTAACCCTAACCCTAGCCTAGCCCTATATAAAGACCCCTATCCTCTACCATTTCATCTCACCACTCTAAGTCCACTCTCCCAAATTCTCGAGAACTCGGTACGAAGAGCGAGAAGCGATGCGCTGCCGAAACCGACGACGGATTTCCGACGACCGGATCAGAACCTTCGCGACGTTTTCAACGCATCGACCACCACCACCTTCCCTAGCCCCCTTAGCTTGTCCAAACCCGTAAGTCCCATCTCTTCTATCTCTCTTTTCTTTAATATAAAAATACGACTTTTTGGAACCCGATGGAAATCGGAACAAACCGATTTCCGATTCGGTTTTTCTACAAATTTCCACTTGTCACCTAATACATAATACCTACCCATATTCATGTTGACTATTAATCACTCATAAACTAATTTAAACAAACATTTTCACATGAAATGATAGGTTCTTTGCAAAACCGTATTCTTTTCATAAAAATACCATGAAGTTCATTTTTCTTCGTTTAATCAATTCCCTCACTCCTAAATAAGTTTATCTTGATCACTAAACTTTTAGAAATCAAATTGAATGAATTTTCACACATAAAATGATAACGTTTTCAAATACCTTATTCTTGCGCTTTAATACCTTCAAGTTTAATATATCATGTTTAACCTCTAAACTTCATTAAAACTTAAAATAAGTCACGAGGTAATGACCTGCCTCTACACACACACAAATATAATCCTAATTGATAAACATCAAAACATAGAATACGACATTACAGGACCTTTCACTAAAATACCATAACCTTTATAACTTTTATTGAAAGCTTTAAGTTGTATACAATTCTAAAACAAAATCTTTTAAAATGAAAGTACGATTTGTCATGGACATCGATCGTTTATCTAAACTGACTTTGTGGTGTCTAGGCAAGTGTGTCTAGGCTAGTGGTTTTTAATTAGGCCCACTACTATGGTTCCTTCCCACTTACCTGGCACTTACCTGGCCGCAATTGGCGGTGAAGAGGCGATTTGAGGCTTCTAATGACTATCGTTTAGACCTTAGAAATAGGCTAGTTGGCTTAGGAAACCCTAATAACTAAAATACGGAAAACTATACTCTTTTACAAATAAATACCATATGTTTATAAAACCGTTTTCCTAAATGAAAAGTATTTATAAAACCTAAGCAAAGTGCCGCTACAACCCACTTTTGGGGAACCTGTTAGGGATAGTACGGTTCATCGTGCACCCGCAGGCTAGTAGTGCGAGATTCAGACCTCCGCAAGGAGCATTCGGTCTCGAAAGGTTTAAAATACGATATTTAAGGAAAATGAGATTTTTGAAAATAAAATATTCATTTAAAAATTATTCATGTGTTTATAGATATATAATTATCATTTAAACACCTATTTTATCATAAGATAAAGTTTCCACTTTTTTCTAAAATTAAATGATTAAAAGTTACATTAAAATACCATGAATTTCAGATAAATCAATTAATACTGTTATTAGGATATATTCACTAGAATAACACAAATAAAATTCACATTTATTATAACTATAAAGATGAATATTAAATACTTGAGGTGTATTTTGAAAACTATACAAAAGTACTTTTTACATAAAACCCCCTCAAGTTTTACAAATGACAATAAGGCCCCTAACTAATATTGAACTTAAATTACCTTTCTTTTAATCTGACTCGGGTTAGAGTCTGACTATTTTTGACTTGAATATGATTCATGTCAATCTATATTCTTTTATTTCCCAACACAATTTGAATACAAGAATCCCTGAATCTAGTTAATAATATATTCATTTTTGACGGAATCAAACCATGGATATTCATCCATTATCCTGATATTCCATTTACCTGATTATACAGTTACAACATGTTTACTGATATCATGGTTTTGCTCAGTCACCCAACTTACATATTCCAATACTACAATACTGTTAAAACATTACGGGGTTTAAGGGGTAGATTGGTACGGAAGGTGTTAAAGGTGGCACGAGGTGGTCAGATTAAGACACCTAACCTGAATCCTATTGCTATTATACCGTGGCATAACGGTTCCTTGTACTTTCCTTTTGCCCTGATCTCTAGCATATAGAGATCCCCCTCGTATACACTGGCATCCTTCTGTACCAAGCTACAAACAACAGCGTTAAACAATATTCCATAATATTCAACAATATAATACTTTAGAAAATACTGTTACTCTGTCATTCTCATTCTTCTTATTCTTTGGGACTTACCGAGCGACCTGTTCGCTGACGACATTCTATTTCTTTCTTCTTTGAATGTCGTCAGGTGCGTTGGACCAAGCTGAGATCGAGCCCACCGGTGAAGATTTGGAGCAGTTCCAAGAAGACCCAGAGCTCTAGATAATTGTACCTTGTTCTTTCCAGTATTTTCATTTTCTGTTATGCCACTGTTTAGGCATTGCTTTTCATTTCAGTTGTATTTTCTTTTCATGCATTGTACAAAGAATGTTATTAATAAAAGTTGCTGTTATTTCTATATTATTTGTCTCTTGCGATTTACTTTATATTGCTAAGTTACGCTTAGCGTATGTACTTCTGAGTATATACGTAGCGGGCCTCATCACGTCCACTTCGCCGTACACTGGGAAGCGGGGCGTGACAGTAATTAACTGCAAGGGCTTGCGCCTGCAGGGAAGAGCGTCCCCACAATCAAAACCCCCTCAACGAGAGGGAATCTAAGTCTGCTACATCGGCCGCATCCGTTTAAACCTTTAATATACGGTGCCATAAATCAACTTGGCATCTTCAGAGAGGTGGACGGATAACACCAATTAGAATCTGTCCCGAAATTCAGGCAAGACGGACTTGAAAGGTCGCATCTCCGTGTTCCGGCGGGGAAAAGATTCCGGTATGCCCGGTTGGAGCTTTTCCTCTTTCCACTCCATACTTCGTGTGTCGTGTTTTCGCGAACGAATCGCGGTTTGCTATGGTTGCCTGTAGATTCGAGGTACTAAGATTTGGTGTCTTGCTCCGTGCAGAAAACAGAAGATCAATGGCTTCAAACTGCACTAACTGCAACTGCAACTCTCGCTCTGTCCCGTCCCGAAGAGTGACTTACGGGCCCCAAGCGGCCTCCTTTTTCACAATGCCAGTGAAGCAGGTAACTCAGGTCACCACTAGGCTATTCTTCGGGACCATGCTCCCACCCATGAACTTCAATGCCCCGCTGCCGTTGCAGGAAACCCTAAAGAAGTCGGTCTTTGATCGACTTACCACTACCGCGACCCCTCTCAACGGGTCGTCCAGCTCCAACGCCTCAGTCTTTGACAGACTGGGCCAAAGCTCATTTGGGCCCATGAAGAAGCCTGCGATACCAGAAAGGGTTATCTCTAAGCGGATAGCCATTCCTGCTCATGAAGTCGTCAAGGCGGCTTCTCCTGCCAAAGGGTCGGTCTTCACTAGACTGACTGTTTCAGCTCCTGTTCCAGGCGAAATCGTCAAGGCTGCTTCCCCTGCTCGGAAGTCTGCCTTCGATATATTGGTCATCCCCGCTCAGCGGACATCAGTCTTCAATAGGCCGACATCCTCGGAGCAGCGCCAGCAATCTTCTTCGCCAACGCTCAACAACATCCGAATGGCCCGAGACCGATTGTTCTCAAAAGCAACAAGCGGCAATCCCTCAATGAGAAGTTGAGACGTCCTTACTCATTTCCCCAAGATAAAACAAGGAAACTGTTTGAACTGGCATTACGCAATAGGCTCATTACTCTACCGGAGTCGAGACACCGACCGCAACCGAACGATGTCAACAATCCTAATTACTGCCCCTACCATCGAGTATTGGGCCATCCACTCGAAGATTGCTACGTCTTCAAAAATTGGGTTGAAGACCAATACCAGCAAGGCAAATTCGCGTTGTCTGAAAATTGGAAGGTGAACCCGCTACAACCACATGCTCCGAAAAAGATGGACATGCCAGGGGCATCGTGCTCATTCATAGAGGAAGTTCCATCGGAAGTTGTTCTTTCGGCAAAAACTAAAAAAAAATATTGAAAGATCTTCAAACATGTCCAGCGATCAGGTGGAAAAGTCCGTAAGAACCGGAGATTATTGAAGGGATGCTGAAACCACGCTCAACATTGGGAGTTAATAGTGATGGTGGACAAAATATTCAGGCCCAGCCGTCAAAGTCTTCGAAGAAAAAGAAGAAGACCAAAAAGCCCGCGCAGTTTGATGACAAGCGCACAGATCTGCAAAAGCATATTAACGCGCTGGAGGAATATAACCAGAAGGCATGAACCCCGGTCACACTCCAAGAATTTCTCAACAATATCCCTGAGAGCGGAGATAACAACAATAACGACGGGGATGACTCGTCAGAAGAATTTGAGGACTATGTGGCAAGGTGCCACATGATCTCTCATTCGGCGTTAACTAACGAAGAAGCTCACTCGGCGATAGAAGATAGCATAAAAGAGCTGGGGGCAGGATCGAAGCCAAAACCCTTGGAACCGTCTGACGGGATGATCGACATGCTACTGAACGAAGTCCGTCAGAAAAGCAAAGCCAATTGAGAGCGCGAACTGGCTATATTCGAAAAAGCCAAACGCCGACGACTGGATGAAAGGTCGAGGCACCCCAACCGGATCAAAACATCCCTATCGCCAGCAAAAGCAAGCTTAAAGTAAGGAAACGATTCGCTAGGGCCTTGTCAATAGGAATGAAGTTGCCCTCTTTCAGAGGAAATTCTCCCGGCGGTATACATCTTGATGAAGCGGACATACATCCTAACTTCTGCTTATATCATCAGAGGATTGCACACCCTACCGAGGAGTGTATAGCCTTTAAAAACTGGTGGCAGGGATATGTTGCCCACCGACAACACGTTCAACGAGTGAAGCGCAAGGCTCGTCGGGAACACAAAAGCACGACAGATGAGCGCAAAAGAGCCGCTGGCAATTGTCACATAGTCGACACCAAGGGATCGCAAGTTATCACCTTTGGAAGCGACTCCGACGAAGAAATCGCCCTCAGCCCTCTTTTCAAGGAATCCACTTCCGACACAAAAGATGCGAAGATTTGCGAGAAAATCTAGCTGCGTAATCATACATTGCCCGAAAAATCTCGGACCTATGACCGAAACGTCGTTAAACTACTACAAACCGCGGTGTCCCCAGGCTAACGTGGTAAAAAAAATAAAAATAAAAAATGGTACACCCACAAGCGAGATGGGCACGGATGAAAACCAGAAAGGGCTCCATGAGTAAAAATAGCAGGGCTACCGGCGAGTTTTGTGAAAATCCGAAAGGGCGCAATCTCGTTAAAAGACACTTGCAAGGTCCTCTCGACCTTATAAGGAGAAACCACCTGCGTGAGATCCTTACGACTCACAAGGGAGCAACACACTTAGGGATCCTCACGATTCCTAAAGAGAAAACACACTTACGAGATCCTCACGACTCGTAAGGAGAATTCCCCTTTGAGACCCTCACGGCTCACAAGGTTCAAAAGCCTTAAGCTACAGGAATTTGAACCTGTTCTTAAGCCATCACAATCTCTAATGTTTCCCTATAAGCGGTTCAATGCTAACCCTTGTATACAATCCACGGGCACGAATAAACATTTCCCTAACAGAGTCCCACCAGCGACTAGGGATATGCTCACACGGTGAACAAACACTTGTAGGTCCTCTCGGCTTGCAAGGAGAAAACACTCATGTAAGGTCCTTACGACTTATAAGAGAACACACACTTAGGAATCCTCACGATTCCTAAGGAGAAAACGCACCTACGAGATCCTCACGACTCGTAGGGAGAAACACCTTTATGAGATCCTTAGCGCTCTGTTCCTGCCAAAATTTTGGCTCACAATCTGCTCCCTTATATATATAAAAAAAATAATAAATAATAATAAATAATAAAAAAAAATAATAAAAAAAATAAAAAATGAAGGGAAAAACTCCACATGCAAAGAATATAACAAATTCCTCAAAGCCAAGAGTTAAAACATTGTGAAGCAACGCTTCAGATCCAGCGCTAGGCGCGCTGCGCGCCACGTGTCAAACACGGATGCGCTAGCGCCAGGTGCACTGCGCCCTAAACAGTGCACCATGAGTGCGATAGCGCTAGGAGCGCTGCGCGCTACGTTTCAAACACGGATGCGCTAGCGCAGGATGCGCTGCGCTCTGCGCTGCGCGGCACGTGTCAAACGTAGGTGCGCTAGCGCAAAGTGCACTGCACCCTAAGCAGCGCACCACGTGCAAAGCACATGTGCGCTAGCGCTAAATGCGTTGCACTTTAAGCAGCGCACCACGTGCAAAGCACGTATGCGCTAGCGCTAAGTGCACTGCACTTTAAGCAGCGCACCACATGCAAAGCACGGGTGCGCTAGCGCTGGAATTAAAAGCTCCCCACCATCAGATCAAAGATCTAATAATAATGATAAATCATTAATTAATCAGAATTAAATTCTGTTAAGGAAAGATTCCTCAAAATATTTCCAAATAACAAAATTGTGTTTTGTAAATCAGAGCACCATTGGATCAATGATCCAATGGTGATTAAAAATCACCCAAAAACACAGAATAAATTCTGTTTGGAAAGATCTTTCCAATCTTGTTAAAAACAAAAAGATTGCTTTCTGTAAAACAGAATCCCTAAGATCAAAGATCCAACGGTGGGGAAACATCCCCAAATCAATCAGAGAAAGATCTCTTTAACTGATTTAACAAATCAACTTGCCCTATATAAAGGCCCCAAGACTTCAAGTCTGATATAGAGAAACCCTCTACAAATTTTGAGAAAACTCAAAAAAAGAAGAGCAAGCTCTTAGCAAAAGAAGATTATTTCTTCAAGGTAAAGAATGATTCTTGAATACAAAGATAAAATCATCTCATGAAAAGAAGAACTATCTTCTAAAAAAAATCATAGATCTACAAAAGACCAAGATCTTTGATAAAAAAGAGATCAAAAGATCTCATCATAAAAACAAAAGAAGTATTTATTTCATTCACAGATCATTGATCTACAAAGGCAGCGCCTTTTTATAAATTAGAACTTTTGTTCTTGAATCTTGAGTTAAAGCCTCCTTTAAAAAAGAACACAAACTTGTTCTCTGATCATAAACTTGATCAAATGCGCTTTGCGCTACTGAAAAGTGTCTTGCACTCATGAACTGCGCTTTTGCGCTCCTTGGACCGGCGCTCAGCACCAAAATATGCCACGTGTCAACCACGTATATAACTTGCGCTCGCACTGAGCTCATGGGCTGGCGCTCAGCGCCAAGCGTGCCACATGTCACTCACTGGTATGCCATCAAACTAGCGCAACACGCTCATAAATTGAAAGCGCAATGCGCCTATAAACTAGCGCATAGCGCCAAGCGCGACACGTGTCCTCTTCGTGTGCGCTACTTGGCAGAAGCGCAATGCGCTCTTTAATTGGCGCAAAGCGCCTGGCGCGCCACGTGGCGCACTGTCAGAACACACATTGTTCTGAAGAATGCTATGCATTCAATATAAGACAAAAAAGAAATGTCAGGATCCAATGCTCAGCATTATTAAAAGGGCCAACCCCAAATAAAGGCTCAATAACCAGAACAATAAAATGTTAAACATTTACTGGACTTAGCCCAACATTGGCCGTAAGTCCTCAACTTATACCATATGCTCATAAACCTTTCAACAGACTTCAGTCCCAAATTGGACTATAGATCTCTCAACCAAAATTGGTTCAAGGGTACATCTCTGAACTCCTCTGATATTTGTCGTTGTAATCCTTCAACATCTTCAGAGAGGTGACGGGTCCCGACAGCCATACATTCTACAGACTATGACGTCTTTAAACTGGACTATGGGGTCCTTAAGCCCACGAACTATGAGGTCCTTAACCTTGGACTGTGGGGTCCTTAAACCCACGGACTATGATGTCCTTAACCTTGGACAGTAGGGTCCCTTTAAACCCATGGACTACGATGTCCTTAACCTGGACCACCATGTCCTTAAACTGGTAATGGACCACCATGTCTGTCATGCCCCGCTTCCCAGAGTACGCTAAAATGGGCACGTGACATAGCCAACCATGCTACATGTGGATAGGAAAAATCCTTCCGCAGTCACATTACGGTTGTAGAGATATCAAGAACAGGAAAGTAAACTAACTATCTAGTACATGTCCATAAGACAGAGTAAAAGAGTCAAGAAATAACAATATGTGGAAGCCAAAAGATACAATAAATGAATCACCTGGAAGTGAAACTACATATCGACAGGAACTTCACCGCTCGTCTAACAGCGGCAATACTCCTGATCAGTCAGCAACAAGGTAGAAGAATCTGGGCCATGCAAAACCCAGACGTCAGCGCGTCACGTCATCAAGCAATAAAATATAAACAGGGTAACAGGCAATGCAAATATAATCATGAACGAAAAGCAGATGTAACAGTAATGTAAATCAGAGCAGTGAAGGGTAGTGTGCAGTGAGTACACTAAATTGTTCTATTGGGTTTTCTAGTCTAAAGTCTTTGAAATCAATTTGATGAATCATTGATGTAACTCAATAGTAACCCGTGCATACCCGGGACCACGGCCAAGATTCTCGGGCTGCATCCGAGACATGCCGCTAGGCACTAAAACAGGAAACATGTACAGATGAATGATGTCAGCAGCATCATCCCAAAGCTGGCCTAGCCTCTAAAACTGATCAGTAAAAGTAGTACACTGTCGAGTTACAAGTCAGGTTTCATTATTGATTTCCCCATACCCCCAAGTTATATGTGTATGTCAAGTCAGGTATTCAGTAATCAAGAACTAGTACCAACACAGGATCAGGTAAGAGCAGGTTTGTCCGGATAGACAACATGAACGTCCGTGAGGACTACATGTCAGGTTTGTTGGCATTAGACACGAGATCAAGTAACGGGTCAAGCCATGGTACATCAGGTCAAGTCAAGTAGTGTACGGTACCATGTCGGGTCAGGTAATATGTATAGCAAATCATGTCAGGGTATACCAGATATCATATGGGTGCTCATAATCAACTAGCATGATCATGGTTATAAGTAATCAAGCATGGTTATCAACAATATAATATAAGCAATGAATTAAACAATAAAGCAGATTCAATTAATTAGTAGTACAGTTATCAGTTGTGGTTCAGAAATGGTTTCAACATTATATGAATACAGGGTGACATTCATGGCCGTTAAATCATGTTAACCAATTTTAAGAATTTCCAGGGATGCAATAATCTATAAATAGGTTCATTGGATGAAGTCACAGCTAAAACAGGTTTAAATGCGCACAAGTGTCCGATGGATTAAAACTATAGAAAGATACCATAGGCTATGTCAAAAATGTGATTAAATATATGATTGTGGTTATGAGATTTGACATTTAAATGTGATCGTGTATGCAATAGTTACCTTTCAAGTTCTAGATCTAAAATAATATAAACCGATGCAAACGGAACATCGAAATGATATAAAACGATGCATGGGGTACTATATTTAAGCTACAGGTATTAGAATATGTATAAGATGATTTAAATAGCATGTAGCAAGGTTAACTTGCCTCGGGGATCCACAGATGCGCGGCATGCAGCAAGAATGCGATAAAACGACAGAAAATCTCCATTGGGGAATTTCGTCGGACATCTTGCGCGCACAAATACGGAACAAAACCAGGCAATGCAAGAATGTAACCGCGTAGGTAGGGAACGTACACTGGGTTGCTCGGATCGTCGGCGACGGTCACGGCTCTGGCGAGACGGCTGGAAAGCAAGAAATAAAGAAAAAAGAAAGAAAGAAATGAGCAGAAGGAGAAGAAGAGGAATGAGGGGTGTTTGGCTGCTGGTGATCAAGCTCTGGTCCTGGGGATAGAGGGACGGGTGACAGCGATGATGGTTTGCCGTCGACGATGGGTAACGGTGAAGGCAATGGGATTCTCGGGTTGCTTGTTTTGGTGTCCAGGATTATGGTGTATGGTTTATGGTGTCGGGAGTTGGAGAAGGAGGTGAGGAGGTGACCGCGGAGATGACGGCGAGGTGAGGGAGATCAACAGTGATGGTTTCTCGGTTGCTCGGGGTCATGGATTTAGTGCAGAGTTCTTGGGTTCGCCGGGTTTGGGTTGCAGGGAGTTCGGCTTGTGCATTCTTAGGGAGAAGGAGGATAGAGAGGCGGTGCAGGAGACAAGGGAAGGTCGACGAGGATGGTCGGTGATGAGGGTGACGACGACAGCGAAGGTTCAGGCATGGTGACGAGGTTGGGTTCGGCCGGGTTCGTCGTCGGGAAAGGGGAGTGGAGGAAGGAGAGGAGATAAGAAGTGTGACGAGAAGATGAGGGTGACGAAATTTGGTGAGGTCGACGGCGACGCCAAGGTGAGGCGCAGGCTTGGGTTAGAGCTCGGCATGGGTTTTCTGGGATGAGGTTGAAGGCGTCATCGGGGGAGAAGAGGGAGGTGATGAAGGAGATGAGGGAATGAAGACGAGGAGGTGATGGTTTAGGCGGCGACGGTGGCTCTGGGTTAGGGTTTGTGAGAGGTGAGGCGGCGGGATCTCGTGGGAAGAAAAGAAAGAAGAAGGAGAAAGAGGAAGGTGAGCGTAGTGAAAGGAGGTGGTGACGAGATCCAAGAAACGCACAGTAAGTGCGAGAGGTGAGAGAGAGGGGGAAAGAGAGAAAGAGAAAGGAGAGAGAGAGACGCGGTAGAGAGAGAGAGAGAGGAGAGAGATAGAGAGGAAGAGAGAGAAGGAGAAAGTGAGAGAGAGAAACAGTTGCGGGGCCCACGGGATTAGAGGTAAGCTCTGATTGGCTGGGGAGTAAAAGAAAACTGTTTGGAAAAATGTAAAAGATTTTCTAAGCAAGATTTCATTGGCCGGGGAATAATGTTTGGTTAGGGAAATATTTTAAATGGTTTTCTGGTTGTTAAACAAATAATTTGGTTAAGGGGAAAAATAGTATTGTAGATAATAGAGGAAATATTTTTAAATTGATTTAGTAATTTAAAAATAGAATTTGGCGGGATCCAAAATAATTCAGAATTGCGCCCGGGTCGGGTCCAAAAATTTGGATTTGAAATATGAAAATTATTAGCAGGTTCCAACAATTAAAATGAAGGACTCTGTAACCGAAAAGCATACCCCCAAGAACGATCGCACGCACGTGCGCGTAGCCTTCCAAACACGTCCGTTTCACTGAACGGGACGAGAACACGATGCAAGGACGCTAGCACAAGGTTAGGGGTATCAAGCAGACCATGAAATGCAATTTTAATTTATTTTACATGATTTAAACTGTTATATGCAAAAGATGCGATGTAGGATAAAATACCAGTATACACTAAATCATGAGATGTACTAGTCCATGCAACAAGTCCAGATAATGTATAATAAGAGTCTAACAGGTTCTAGCAAGCGGGTTGGGTCGAATGCCCAGTAACATGCAAAATACCATTCGCACCCAAACACGCTAAATCAGGAATAGACCATAGATAAGTAAAAATACTGAAACTGGAATTGGTATAAATGAACTCGGGTGTTACATTATACCCAACTACAAAAGAATTTCGTCCTCGAAATTCCAAGAACAAGAAAGGATAATCAATCAAGAAACTACAAAGATAGATGGGAAAACTTCTGTCGGACTTCATCCTCTCGTTCCCAAGTTGATTCTCCAAGTGAGCGATTACTTCAAGAAGACAAGTACAACAGTGATAACCTCGCTTTTAAGAACCTTTTCTCTTCGATCCACGATTGACCTCGGTCGCTCCTCAAGGGTTAAATCTTCTCGTACAGTCATCTCTGAAAGATCCAATACATGTATTTCCTCTCGAGCATACCTATGGGGTTGAGATACGAGAAACTCGTCATGAACATTCTCCAAAGATTGCGGTAACACCAAACGATGCGCCACTTCTCCAATACGCCCCAAAATCTTAAAAGGTCCAACGAATCGAGGACTAAACTTTCCTCGGCTTCTGTAACGGATCACCCCTCTAGTCGGTGACATCTCCAAGACTACTAAATCACCAACAGCGAATTCTAGAGGTCTTCTCGATGTAACTGCCCAACTCTTTTGTCGGTCTTGTACTGTTTTCATATGATTCCGGATAGTATAAACCTTCTCAACTGTCTGTACAACCAAATCTGGTCCTAACAATCTTCGTTCACCGATATCGTCCCAACAAACAGGTGAACGACACTTGCGACCACCCAAAACTTCAAATAGAGCCATCCCAAAAGTCGCCTGGAAACTGTTGTTGTAAGAAAATCTACCAAGTGTAGATAATCCTCCCATGAACCCTTGAAATCTAACATGCAAGCTCTCAACATGTCTTCAAGAGTTTGGATCGTTCTCTCCGAATGGCCATCTGTCTGAGGATGATAAGCTGTGCTAAACTTCAATCGAGTCCCCAAACTTTCCTGTAAGCTCCTCCAGAAGTGCGATAAGAAACGAGTGTCACGATCGGACACGATGCTCACCGGTACTCCATGCAATCTTACAATCTCCTGCATGTACCGCTCTGCCAAAGCTTCTGTCGATCGACCAACTCGAAATGGTAAGAAATGAGCTGCCTTGGTCAATCGATCAACAATCACCCAAACTGCATTGTTGCCTTTTGGACTACGCGGTAAAGCTGTCACGAAATCCATGTTTATGTGTTCCTACTTCCATTGAGGAATCGGAAGTGGTTGCAATAAACCAGCAACCCTTTGATGTTCAGCCTTAATTTGCTGACACACCAAGCACTTCGCTACAAATTGGGCAATCTCCCTTTTCATGCCCTCCCACCAGAAATGCTGTCGTAGATCACTATACATCTTCGTGCCTTCTAGATGTACGGAATACGCGGAACTGTGTGCCTCCTTCATAACTTCTTCACGAATGTCTCCTTTTGGCACACACAAACGACTACCATATCGTAACGAACAATCTTTATAAACTAACAAGTCCGTTCGAAGTCTACTTCAACCTGTTCTCGAAACTTCTGCAATCTTGGGTCCTGCAGTTTCGCTGCTCTAAAATTCTCGATCAACGACGACTGTACTTGCAGTTGCAACAACTATCCCGAAGAATGCGGTAGCATGATCTCCAACTCGAATCTCCGAAAGTCTTCCATAATCTCCTTCTGTGCAGTCAACATCTGAATTGCTGGCACCCGACTAAGCGCATCCGGTACAACATTAACTTTCCCCGGATGGTACTTAAGATCGAGTTCGTAGTCAGCCATCATCTCCAACTATCTACGCTGCCTCAAATTAAGCTCCTTCTGCGTGAACACATACTTCAAGCTTTTGTGATCAGTGAAAACTTTGAACCTTTTGCCCAATAAGTAGTGTCTCCAAATTTTTAAAGCGAAAATCACAGCTGCTTGCTCCAAATCATGAATTGGGTAATTCTTCTCATGGGTCTTCAACTGTCTCGATACGTAGGCTATAACCTTCCCATGCTGCATCAAACACATCCAAATCTTTTTTTTTCCAGATACGTCGCTATGAAACACCAATTCTCCGGAACCGTCTGATACGGGTCAAAATAAGAACGGTTATCCATCCTTGCTTCAACGCCTCAAAGGCTGACGCACACTTATCTGTCCACACCAATGGTACTTCCTTACACGTAAGCTTGGTCAGAGGCTTAGCCAAACGAGCAAAATTCTCCACGAACCTTCTGTAATACCCGGCAAGTCCAAGAAAGCTTCTGATCTCAGCAACGTTCTTCGGAATCGGCCAATCTCGAACTGCTGCAATCTTTCGGGGCCAACAACGATTCCATCTCCGGATACGACGTGCCCCAAAACTTCACTTCTTCAAGCCAAAACTTGCACTGGCTCATCTTTGCATACAAATTTCTTGCCTCAATGTCTGCAATGCGATCTTCAAGTGTTCTACATGCTCTTCCTTGCTCCTCGAGTAGACCAGACTACCATCGATGAACACCACTATAATCTGGTCCAGGGACGGTGAAAAGATTCGGTTCATCAGATCCTTAAATATTGCCGGTGCATTCGTTACTCCGAAGGGCATCACTAAATACTCGTAACGTCTATACCGAGTTCTGAACGCAGTCTTGCAAATATCTTCTGTTTTAACTCGGACCTGATGATATCCGGATCGCAAATCCAGTTTCGAGAATACCCTCGCGCCACTAAGCTGTTCAAACAATTAGCCAATGCGAGGGTTCGGGTACTTGATCTTAATAGTCACCCGGTTTAATTCTCGATAATCGATGCACATCCTCCTTGTGACATCATCTTCTTTGCTAGAAGAACTGGAGCTTCCCAAGGTGAATTACTGCTGTGAATCCAACCCTTCTCAAGTAATTCAGCAACCTGCTTCTTGACTTCTTCCAACTCCACTGGTGCCATTGGATAGTACGTCTTTGAAATTGGCGCTGCACCAGAAACAAGATCAATCACAAACTCCATGCCTCGTTTTGGCGATAATCCCGAGACGCTTCGAACACGTCCATAACTTCTCGAACTACAACTGGCGCTTCCTCCTTATCAACTTCCATCGACGAAGAACATTGTTTGTCGGCCTAGTCCTAAACTCGACTGGCCCGACAGAACTGTTTCCTCCAGTAAAACAAACTCCGGATGTCCAGGAATCTGGAAAATCACTTTCCTTTCCTTACAATCAATATGAGCGTGGAAAGTGCCGCGAAAATCCATTCCCAAGACAACAACAAACAAGGGATGCACCAGAATTGAATAATCCTAATGCGGGGAAAAACAAGAACAAGTAAGATACCGCGATGACTTCATCCGAAGTCAAGATACCGAAAAGGATTAAGCACGGTAAACATGATTCAAGCTGGTGAGAAAACATGAACTGGAAAGCAAGAGAGACAAGGCAATATAAAGACCATGGAATAAGGAAGTGGATCAAGGCCAGGACTCCAAGTTACTTAAATAGAGTACCGCATTGTAACCATGCTGCAGTTCATGGGCGCAATTACATAACTCCACCCAAGTCGCCCAAGTCCTAGGGATAACAAGGAATCAGATTTTCGAGTCGATATGCAAAGGAAGTTTGCACATCGTACAAGATATAATCAGGAAGAACTTGATTCAAAAACGGTAAAACGGCAAGGTGGCAGGATATGTTTCCTAAACACGGGTATTCTGATTCGTGTATTGGGTACAATACCCAACTACAAAAGAATCAACCCTACTAACCTATGGCTCTGATACCAAAAGAACCATGTCACGCCCCGCTTCGCAGAGTACGCTAAGATGGGCATGTGACATAGCCAACCATGCTACCTGTGGATAAGAAAAATCCTTCCGCAGTCACATTACGGTTGTAGAGATATCAAGAACAGGAAAGTAAACTAACTATCTAGTACATGTCCATAAGCCAGAGTAAAAGAGTCAAGAAATAACAATATGTGGAAGCCAAAAGATACAATAAATGAATCACCTGGAAGTGAAACTACATATCGACAGGAACTTCACCGCTCGTCTAACAGCGGCAATACTCCTGATCAGTCAGCAACAAGGTAGAAGAATCTGGGCCATGCAAAACCCAGACGTCAGCGCGTCACGTCATCAAGCAATAAAATATAAATAGGGTAACAGGAAATGCAAATATAATCATGAACGAAAAGCAGATGTAACAGTAATGTAAATCAGAGCAGTGAAGGGTAGTGTGCAGTGAGTATACTAAACTGTTCTATTGGGTTTTCTACTCTAAAGTCTTTGAAATCAATTTGATGAATCATCGATGTAACTCAATAGTATCCCGTGCATACCCGGGACCACGGTCAAGATTCTCGGGCTGAATTCGAGAC
Source organism: Agapanthus africanus (assembly GCA_030015575.1). Classification (NCBI taxonomy): domain Eukaryota; kingdom Viridiplantae; phylum Streptophyta; class Magnoliopsida; order Asparagales; family Amaryllidaceae; genus Agapanthus; species Agapanthus africanus. The sequence goes on from JASDDO010000031.1 coordinate 572,412,719, forward strand.
ATGCCGCTAGGCACTAAAACAGGAAACATGTACAGATGAATGATGTCAGCAGCATCATCCCAAGGCTGACCTAGCCTCTAAAACTGATCAGTAAAAGTAGTACACTGTCGAGTTACAAGTCAGGTTTCATTATTGATTTCCCCATAACCCCAAGTTATATGTGTATGTCAAGTCAGGTATTCAGTAATCAAGAACTAATGCCAACACAGGATCAGGTAAGAGCAGGTTTGTCTGGATAGACAACAGGAACGGTCCGTGAGGACTACATGTCAGGTTTGTTGGCATTAGACATGAGATCAAGTAATGGGTCAAGCCATGGTACATCAGGTCGAGTCAAGTAGTGTATGGTACCATGTCGGGTCAGGTAATATGTATAGCAAATCATGTCAGGGTATACCAGATATCATGTGGGTGCTCATAATCAACTAGCATGATCATGGTTATAAGTAATCAAGCATGGTTATCAACAATATAATCTAAGCAATGAATTAAACAATAAAGCAGGTTCAATTAATTAGCAGTACAGTTATCAGTTGTGGTTCAGAAACGGTTTCAACATTATATGAATACAGGGTGACATTCATGGCCGTTAAATCATGTTAACCAATTTTAAGAATTTCCAGGGATGCAATAATCTATAAATAGGTTCACTGGATGAAGTCACAGCTAAAACTAGTTTAAATGCGCACAAGTGTCCGATGGATTAAAACTATAGAAAGATACCATAGGCTATGTCAAAAATGTGATTAAACATATGATTTTGGTTATGAGATTTAACATTTAAATGTGATCATGTATGCAATAGTTACCTTTCAAGTTCTAGATCTAAAATAATATAAACCGATGCAAACGGAACATCGAAATGATATAAAACGATGCATGGGGTACTATATTTAAGATACAGGTATTAGAATATGTATAAGATGATTTAAATAGCATGTAGCAAGGTTAACTTGCCTCGGGGATCCACAGATGCGCGACATGCAGCAAGAATGCGATAAAACGACGGAAAATCTCCATTGGGGCATTTCGTCGAACACCTTGCGCGCATAAATACGGAACAGAACCAGGCAATGCAAGAATGTAACCGCGTAGGTAGGGTACGTCCACTGGGTTGCTCGGATCGTCGGCGATGGTCACGGCTTTGGCGAGACGGCCGGAAAGCAAGAAATAAAGAAAAAAGAAAGAAAGAAATGAGCAGAAGGAGAAGAAGAGGAATGTAGGGTGTTTGGCTGATGGTGATCAAGCTCTGGTCCTAGGGAAGAGGGAAGGGTGACGGCGATGATGGTTTGCCGTCGACGATGGGTAACGGTGAAGGCAATGGGATTCTCGGGTTACATGTTTGGGTCGTCGTGGATTATGGTGTATGGTTTATGGTGTCGGGAGTTGGAGAAGGAAGTGAGGAGGTGACCGCGGAGATGACGGCGAGGTGAGGGCGATCAACAGTGATGGTTTCTCGGTTGCTCGGGGTCATGGATTTTTTACAGAGTTCTTGGGTTCGCCGGGTTTAGGTTGCAGGGAGTTCGGCTTATGCGTTCTTAGAGAGAAGGAGGATAGAGAGGCGGTGCGGGAGACAAGGGAAGGCCGATGAGGATGGTCGGTGATGAGGGTGACGACGACAGCGAAGGTGCAGGCATGGTGACGAGGTTGGGTTCGGCCGGGTTCGTCGTCGGGAAAGAGGAGTGAGGAAGGAGAGGAGATAAGAAGTGTGACGAGAAGATGAGGGTGACGAGATTTGGTGAGGTCAACGGCGATGCCAAGGTGAGGCGCAGGCATGGGTTAGAGCTCGGCATGGGTTTTCTGGGATGAGGTTGAAGGCGTCGTCGGGGGAGAAGAGGGAGGTGATGAAGGAGATGAGGGGATGAAGATGAGGAGGTGATGGTTTAGGCGGTGACGGAGGCGCTAGGTTAGGGTTTGTGAGAGGTGAGGCGGCGGGATCTCGTAGGGAGAAAAGAAAGAAGAAGGAGAAAGAGGAAGGTGAGCGTAGTGAAAGGAGGTGGTGACGGGATCCAAGAAACGCACAGTAAGTGAGAGAGGTGAGAGAGAGGGGGGGAGAGAGAAAGAGAGAAAGAGAAAGGAGAGAGAGAGACACGGTAGAAAGATTGAAAGATCGAGAAGAGAGAGATAGAGAAGAGGAGAGAGAAAGAGAAGAAGAAAGTGAGAGAGAGAAACAGTTGCGGGGCCCAGGGGATTAGAGGTAAGCTCTGATTGGCTGGGGAGTAAAAGAAAACTGTTTGGAAAAATATAAAAGATTTTCTAAGCAGGATTTCATTGGCCGGGGAATAATGTTTGGTTAGGGAAATATTTTAAATGGTTTTCTGGTTGTTAAAAAAATAATTTGGTTAAGGGGAAAAATAGTATTGTAGATAATAGAGGAAATATTTTTAAATTGATTTAGTAATTTAAAAATAGAATTTGGCGGGATCCAAAATAATTCAGAATTGCGCCCGGGTCGGGTCCAAAAATTTGGATTTGAAATATGAAAATTATTAGCAGGTTCCAACAATTAAAATGAAGGACTCTATAACCGAAAAGCATACCCCCAAGAACGATCGCACGCACGTGCGTGTAGCCTTCCAAACACGTCCGTTTCACTGAACGGGACGAGAACACGATGCAAGGACGCTAGCACAAGGTTAGGGGTATCAAGCAGGCCATGAAATGCAATTTTAATTTATTTTACATGATTTAAACTGTTAAATGCAAAAGATGCGATGTAGGATAAAATACCAGTATACACTAAATCATGAGATGTACTAGTCCATGCAACAAGTCCAGATAATGTATAATAAGAGTCAAACAGGTTCTAGCAAGCGGGTTGGGTCGAATGCCCAGTAACATGCAAAATACTATTCGCACCCAAACACGCTAAATCAGGAATAGACCATGGATAAGTAAAAATACTGAAACTGGAATTGGTATAAATGAACTCGGGTGTTACAATGTCCTTAAACTGGAAATCGATCGCAATGTCTCTAAACTAAATAATAGAGTCCAAATGCTCTTTTGTTGGATCTAAACGATCCCGTTATGTTGATCTCTGTCTAAAATTAGACTGACGTGTCCTTAACAAACATTAAGTCGATCTTAGTCTAAAATTAGACTAACGTATTCTTAAAAAACGTTTAAGTTGATCTTAGTCTCAAATAAGACTAACGTATCCTTAAACCCAAACCAAAACCCAAATCTAAGAAGATACGGATTTGGACTAATCCACGCCCTACGGGCGACAACATAAATTAGTCTCCGTATACAATCCACGGGCAACCAAAAACAAAACAAACACCCACGACGCGAAGTGACCATCTGAAGAAGGAGAAAGTTGTTACCGCGATGCAGTAGCATAATTAACTGCAGGGGCTTGCGCCTGCAGGGAAGAGCGTCCCCACAATCAAAACCCCCTCAAACAAGGGGGAATCTGACGAAGTCTGCTACATCGGCCGCATCCGTTTAAACCTTCGATACATGGTGCCATAAATCAACTTGGCATCTTCAGAGTGGTAGACGGATAGCACCAATTATCATCTGCCCCGAAATTCATGCTAGAAGTCCGCCGCGTCTCGGTCGTGTCTTTCGGAGGGGAACAGATTCTGGCACGTCCAGTGGGACCTTTTCCTCTTTCCACTCCAAACTTCGTGTGTCGTGTTCGCGAACGAATCGCGGTTTAATATGGTTGCATGTGGATTTGAGATACTTAGATTTGGTGCCTTGCTCCGTGCAGAAGATAGAAGATCAATGGCTTCAAACTGCACTAACTGCAACTGCAACTCTCGCTCCATCCCATCCGGAGGAGTGACTTACGGGCCCCAAGCGGCCTCCATTTTCGCTATGCCGGTGGAACATGTGACTCAGGCCATCACTGGGCTATTCTTTGGGACTATGCTCCCACCGATGAGTTTCAATACCCTAATGTCGTTGCAGGAAGTTCCAAAGAAGTCGGTCTTTGATCGGCTTACAAATACCGCGGCCCCTCTCAACGGGTCGCCCAAGTCCAATGCCTCAGTTTTCAGCAAACTGGGCCGAAGCTTAAGTGGGCCCATGAAGAAATCCGCGATACCTAAAGCGGCCATCCCAAAGCGGATAGCCATTCCTACTCCTAAAGTCGTCAAGGCAGCCTCCTCTGCTAAAGGGTCGGTCTTCATAAGACTGCCCGTTTCAGCTCCCACTCCATGCGAAGTCACAAAGGTTGCTTCCCCTGTTCGAAAGTCGGTCTTCGTAAGACTGACTATCCCCTCTCAACGAACGTCAGTCTTCGACCGGCTAGCGCCAATAATAGCCTCTCCTCAAAACAGGGGGCATGACAAAGCCATCCCCATAGCCGAACCAACACCATCTGCGCGACATGCTCGCCGTCGTCACTGGCGCCGAGCACGGAAGGCTGAAGGCAGCTCTCCGTCTGGATTTACTCCATCAGCCCCAACGGTGGAAGTCAATGCTGTTGTTCCAACTGGGAACAGCTTCGAGCTGCTTAATAGGGTGCGCATGAATTCACCCACTGCAGTGCTGAAGAGATCTCCTCCACCCGTGGAGAATGCACCGAAGGCGAGGCCAGAACAACCCCCTCAGCGGCTGTCCTCCAAAATTTACAAGGTCTGGCGAAAGGTTCAAGACTCAGTAATTGATCAAGATTACTCTCGCCGACAGGAAAAGGTGAAGGTCCAGCGAGAAGAGAACTATCCTGTCAAGCCACAAAAGGCGACAGCTACCTGGGTGCCCACTGCAATGGCTCCCTCAACGTCAATCACCCAAAAGAGAAGGAGGCCAGAGAAAGCCCCAGTGACTGCGGCAGACCACAAAGATGCTGAGCCCAAACGCCCTAAGTCTGGGGGCATAATGGTGCATACTGTTTACATGGTTTCCGGAAAAGAGGAAAGCCACGCTTCGACGGGTCACCGACCGCTCACCCGATCAATAACAAGGGCCCAGGAACAACAACAGCAGAAGCTTCAGGAGATGCTGACTGCAATGGCCGCACTTACAGGGCCAAAAGAAAGCCCGGAAGCATCATCGGAATAGCGTCACGAACAAGAAACCGATGCAGACTTCCTACGCAGAGTCCTCAAAAAGAAGGACAGAGAAGCAGCAAAACAAGCAGCCAACATAAAACAAATGTCGCTTCTCTTTCAAGACATGGTAGGAATGATGTTACAGCCGGATCCCCCAGCTGAAGACCCTCTGATCATTATTGAAGACGATAGAGGGGAGACATCTAATCCTCCTCCGGCTCTTTCAGCAGCCAAGGAAGAAACCATTTCCAAGGCCACTCTAAACGACTATATCGCTCAGCAAATACGAGCTCACCAGGCGAATGAGGCGGCCGACCAAGTTGTTAAAATTGGGCGACCGTATCCAGGCTGGTATGACCAAATAAAATACCCGCCGGGATACACGATCCCCAAATTTCATGTATACAAAGGGACAGGCAATCCCCATCAACATGTCGCTCAGTTCAAGGCCTTATGCGGCAACACTGGAGGCGACGACAAACTGTTGCTTCGCCAATTCGTCGGTAGTTTAGCAGAAACGGCTTTTGAATGGTACTCGGAGCTTCCCGACGACTCCGTCAAAACGTTTACAGAAATGGAGTTACTATTCACTCAACGGTTCACAAGCGCCAGTTAACGCACCTCACTCATGGCATTGATCGACGCCAGAGTAAATCCAGGAGAGACGTGGGTGCAGTATGCAATCCGGTGGCGGAACCTATGGTCGAAATGCGAACAACGCATAGAAGAAGCTTCTGCCGTGGGCATGTTCATGTGGACCCTTGACCCTCAGTCGACTATCTCATAATTCATGATGTTTTTCAAGCCGACCACGTTCCAAGCCTTGATTGACAAGTTGGCCCAAATGGACCAGATGGGCCATAGACCATCTCCTTCAAAGACGGATCCTCGGAATGAAAAGGGGAAAGGAAAAGCGACTTTCGTCGTCAATACTCAACAACAGCCGAGCAACTTAAAGCCGTTTGATCGCCAAAACAATATGCGTCCACGCCCATCCCTCGAGGAAAGACTGGGACGTCCTTACTCGTTTCCCCAGGATAAAACGAGGAGACTGTTCGAGCTGGCAGTGCGCAACAGACTCATCAATCTGCCAGATCCAAAACGTCCGTTGCAACTAGACGATGTCAACAATCCTAATTACTGCCCTTACCACCAAGCAGTAAGCCATCTAATCGAAATTGCTTCGTCTTCAAAGGATGGATTGAAGACCAATACCAACAAAGCAAGTTCGTATTATCCGAAAACTGGAAGGTGAACCCGCCACAACCTCATGCCCCTAAAAAAGTGAACGTGCCGGGGGTATCGTGCTCATTCATAAGGGAAGCCCCATGGGAGGTCGCTCTTTCAACCAAGAAAAAAAGAATACTGAAGGATCTCCAAACATGCCCGGCGATCAGGTGGAAAAATTCACTGGAACCCGAGATCGTCGAGGGAATGCTGAAATCATGCCCAACTACAAAAATTGGTGGTGATAGTCAAAACGCTCGCACCCAGCCATCAAAATCTTCGAAAAAGAAGGAGAAGCCCGTGAAGTCTGGTGACAAGCGCACGGACCTGCAAAAGCATATTGACGCGCTGGAAGAGTATAACCAGAAGGCGCGGACTCCAGTCACATTCTAAGAGTTTCTCAGCCACGTCCTTGAGTACGAAGATGATGGAGAAGACTCGTCAAATGAATCTGAAGACTACATAGCAACCTGCCATGTGATCTCTCACTCGTCGATAGACAATGAGGAAGCTCCTTGCACCGAGAAACTGGGGGCAAGTCCTAAGCCAAAACCCTTGGAACCGTCTGACGAGACGATCGACTTGCTACTGAATGAAGCCAGTCAGAAAAGCAAAGCCAATCGAGAGCGTGAACTGGCTATATTCGAAAAAGCCAAACGCCGACGACTGGAGGAAAAAGACGAGACACCCCAACTGGAGCAAAGCATCCCTATCGCCAGCAAAAGCAAGTTTAAAGTAAGGAAACGATTCCCTAGGGCCCTAGCAATAGGAATGAATTTGCCTTCTTTCAAAGAAAATTCCCCTGGCAATATACGTCTTGATGAAGCGGACATACATCCTAACTTCTGCCTATACCATCAGAAGATTCCACACCCTACCGAGGAGTACATAGCCTTTAAAAACTGGTGGCAGGGATATGTTTCCCATCGACGACACGTTCAACGAGTGAAGCGCAAGGCTCGTCGGGAAAAGAAAAGCACGACAAATGAGCGCGAAAGAGCTACAGGAAACCGTCACATTGCTGACACCAAGGGATCTCAAGTTATCACCTTTGGAAGCGATTCTGACGAAGAAATCGCCCTCAGCCCTCTCTTCACGGAATCCACCTCCGACACAAAACATGCGAAGATTTGCGGCAAAATCTAGCGGCGTAATCGTACGTTGACTAATGACCGAAACGTCGTTAAACTACTACCAACCCGTAGCATCCTCAGGCTGACATTGTAAAAAAAATGGTATGTCCATAAGCAAAATGGGCACGGATGAAAACCCGAAAGGGCTCCGTGAGTAAAAACAGCAGGGCTACCGGCGAGTTTTGTGAAAACCCGAAAGGGCGCAATCTTATTATAAGAAACTTGCAAGGTCGTCTCGACCTTGTGAGGAGAAACCACCTGCGTGAGATCCTTACGACTCACAAGGGAGCAATACACTTAGGTATCCCCATGATTCCTAAGAAGAAATTACACTTGCGAGATCCTCACGACTCGTAAGGAGAACCCTCTTATGAGACCCTCACGGCTCATAAGATTCAAAAGTCTTAAGCTATAAGGATCTGAACCTGTTCTTAAGCGGCCACCACAACCTCCAATACTACCCTACAAGTGACACAATGCCGACCCTTGTATACAATGCACGGGCGCAAATAAACATTTCCCTAACAAAGTCCCATCCGTGACTAGGGATATGTCTATACGGTGAACAGCCCTTGTAAGTCCTCTCGACTTATAAGGAGAAAGCACTCTTGTAAGATCCTTACGACTTATAAGAGTTCATACACTTAGGGACCCTCACGATTCCTAAGGAGAAAATGCACCTACGAGATCCTCACGACTCGCCGGGAGAAATACTTTTATGAGACCCTTACGGCTCATGAAGTCAAAAGCCTTAGTCGACAGGATCCTAACCCTGTTCGCTAAGCCACCTTTGTTCGATATTGATAGAGGCAAATGATGATTCGCTCCTGGCAATATCCCAGTTGTAGCGGTGCTGATGCCAAAATCGGTGTCTAATTCCAAGCTTGCAGTGAAGCTAGCAGGCCACACATGCATACGAAATAACCGAAATGATTAGGCAACTTGCAACAAAATCAGCAAATAAAAATGTATGCATGCAAAATAGACGAAATGATTGGGCAACTCGCAATAAAAAGCAGCGAGTAAAAATAAAATAAATAGCCGAAATGATTGGGCAACTCGCAATAAAAAGCAGCGAGTAAAAATAAAATAAATAGCCGAAATGATTGGGCACCGCGAAAAAAATAGCCGAAATGATTGGGCAATCGCGACTTTCACGATATAAAAGCTGAAATGATAGAGCATTGCGGAAAGAAATAAAAAAAAGTTTTTGAAAGAGTGAAACTTTTGCCCTACATGTGAGATCACATCGATCCCTGTATACAATCCAAGGGCGCTAACAAAGAGGGAATCATACTTTCCCACCAGGCTCCATAAAAAAGAAAGCCAAGTCTCGATGGCCACACCTAAAGCCTGGAGACCCACAATGGCATTCATTCGCTGTCCAGTAGGATGTAGATGCAATGTCAACGAAAGACCTCATGGTCGAAACAAAGCGGAGTGACGGCAAAATCCCAACTCCATCCCAGCATTCGTCTCGTTACAGCAGACGTAATGTCCACAACGGCGTTCCTTCGCAGTCCAGCAGGATGCAGATGCAACGTCAACGAAAGACCTCACGGTCAAAACAAAGCGGAGTGACGGAAAAATCCTAACTCCATCCCAGCATTCGTCTTGCTATAACAGATGCAATGTCCAAAACGGCGTTCCTTCACAGTCCAGCAGGATGCAGATGCAACGTCAACGAAAGACCTCACGGTCAAAACAAAGCAGAGTGGCGGCGAAATCCCAACTCCATCCTAGCATTCGTCTCATTACAGCTGACGCAATGTCCACAACGGCATTCCTTCGCAGTCCAGAAAAATGCAGATGCAACATCAACGAAAGACCTCACGGTCAAAACAAGGCGGAGTGGCGGCAAAATCCTAGCTCCACCTCAGCATTCGTCTCATTACACCAGATGCAATGTACACAACGGCGTTCCTTCGCAGTCCAGCAAGATGCAAATGCAACGTCAATGAAAGACCTCACGGTCAAAACAAAGCAGAGTGACGGCGAAATCCCAACTCCACCTCAGCATTCGTCTTATTACACCAGACGCAATGTCAGCAACAGCATTCTTTCGCAGTCCAGAAGGATGCAGATGCAACGTCAACGAAAGATCATGGTCGAAACAAAGCGGAGTGACGGCAAAATCCCAGCTCCACCGTAGCATTCGTCTCGTTACACCAGACGCATGTCAACAATGGCGTTCCTTCGCAGTCCAGCAGGATGCAGATGCAACGTCAACGAAAGACCATCGGAGATCATCCCACACCAGCGCGGAGTGGTCACCACCTCGACGTTCGTCTCGATACAGCAGACGAGATTTCACTACAGCGTTCTTCTTCTAGCAGGATTCAGACGCGACAATCAAACAACGGAGCCACAGTAAAATCCCTAGTTCCAAGCCTCGACGGTTCACCAACAACCTAGAGACAACCGCGACATTCGTCTCGATACAGCAGATAAGATGTCACTACAGCGTCCTTCCTCCAACAGGATTCGGACACACCAAAGCAAACGAAGCAAAGGCCAAATTCCTAGCTTCAGGGTCTTGACGGCAACTCATATAAAACCTGAAAGACTATCAGAGATCACACCAGCGCGGAGTGGTCACCGCCTTGACGTTTTTCTCGATACACCAGACGAGATGTCATTACAGCATCCTTCTTCCAACAGGATTCGGACACGCCAAAGCAAACGAAACAAAGGCCAAATTCCTAGCTTCACGGTCTTGACGGCAACTCATATAAAACCTGAAAGACTATCGGAGATCATCCCACACCAGCACAAAGTGATCACCACCTTGACGTTCATCTCGATACAGCAGACGAGATGTCACCACAGCGTTCTTCCTCTAGCAGGACTCAGACGCAACATCACCCAACAGAGCCATGGCAAAATCCCTAGTTCCAAATCTCGACGGTTCACCAGCAACATAGAGACAACCGCGACATTCGTCTCGATACAGCAGGCGCAATACCAGCAAACGAAGAAAAGGCAATATTCCTAGCTTCACGGCCTTGACAGCAACTCATATAAAGCCTTAAAGACCATTGGAGATCATCCCACACCAGCACAGAGTGATCACTACCTCGACGCTCGTCTCGATACAGCAGACGAGATATCACCACAGCGTTCTTCCTCCAGCAGGATTCAGACGCGACGATCAAACAACGGAGCCACGGCAAAATCCCTAGTTCCAAACCTCGACGGTTCACCAGCAACCTAGAGACAACTGCGACATTCGTCTCGGTACAGCAGACGCAATACCAGCAAACGAAGCGAAGGCCAAATTCCTAACTTCAGGGTCTTAACGGTAACTCATATAAAATCAGAAAGACTATCGGAGATCATCCCACACCAACGCGGAGTGGTTATGACTCATCGGGGCTCTCCAAAATGAGCCTAATCTCAAGTAAAAAGCGGCATGGCAAAACTCCTAACGCTTTCTCTTCCGACGGTCAAACTGCCTAGGAGGATTACTTGAAGACGTCTTGTCCAGCCCCCGAAAGGATCAGAGTCACGACAGTCGCGGGGCTACTCGAACAGCAAGATTATGCGTCGAGGAATACACCAGCCAATGCGACGGTACGACGGACAAAACCCTACTACCACAGACCCTAACGGATTTCTGCCGTAAAGAGCAGAGGTTACTGTGACGTTAGGATATTCTTGCGAGAACTGCTCGATTCGTCTCGACTCGTAAGGAAATTAGTGTCTTTGCGAGAACTTCTCGATTCGTCTCGACTCGTAGGGAAAAGCCTTAAGCAATCGGGATAAGAACCGGTTTCCTAAGCACTGGGGCCCTGCAACTCGGTCCAAATGGACTCTTACATACTATTCATGGGCCACACTCTCCAAAGTCGAATCTTGACAAGGAGGGAAACAACCGCTTACGAGTCCTTTCGACTTGTAGGAGGGAAAATTCTCTTGTGAGATCCTTACGACTCTCAAGAGAAAACGCGCTTAGGAATCCTCACGATTCCTAAGGAGAAAATACACCTACGGGATCCTCACGACTCGTAGGGAGAAAAGACTTTATGAGACCCTCACGGCTCATAAAGTTGAAAAGTCTTAGGTAGCAGATCTGAACCTACTTCCTAAGCCGTCACTACCTCTCGGAGAGTTCAAGATGAAATGTTCTTTATTATCTACGGGCCACATTTACCAAAGCCACATTCGCCGCTGAAGTGAAGAAGCTACTTACAGGTCCTCACAATTCGTAAGGAAAAATACCCGAGTGAGATCCTTACGACTCACGGAAGTAATGAACACTTAGAAATCCTCACGATTTCTAGGGAGAATTTGCACCTACAAGATCCTCTCGACACGTAGGGAGAAAAAACCTTCTTGAGACCCTTACGGCTCATGAAGATGAAGAAAGTCTTAGGCTACAAGGACCCTAAACTTGTCTCCTAAGCTCTCAATTCGGTGGCCGTGCATAACTCTGCACTACTTCACCCACGTACGTACTTACGTGGGCAAAGTAGTGGGGGGCATTTGTTCCCGTCAAAATTTTGGCTCATAACCTGCTCCCTTATATATATATATATAAAATAATAAATAATAAAATAAAAAATAATAATAAAATAAAAATGAAGGGAAAAACTCTACATGCAAAGAATGGAATAAATGCCTCAAAACCAAGAGTTAAAACATTGTGAAGCAATGCTTCAGATCCAACGCTAGGCGCGCTGCGCGCCACGTGTCAAACACGGATGCGCTAGTGCCAGGTGCGCTGTGCCCTAGCCAGTGCACCATGAGTGCGCTAGCGCTAGGCACACTGCAGGCCACGTGTCAAACACAGTGCGCTAGCGCAGGCTGCGCTGCGCGCCACATGTCAAACGTAGGTGCACTAGCGCAAAGTGCACTGCACCCTAAGCAGCGCATCACGTGCAAAGCACGTGTGCGCTAGCGCTAAGAGCGCTGCACTTAAGCAGTGCACCACGTGCAAAGTACGTGTGCGCTAGCGCTAAGAGCGCTGCACTTTAAGAAGCGTACCATGTGCAAAGCACGTGTGCGCTAGCGCTAAGTGTGCTGCACTTTAAACAGCGCACCACGTGCAAGGCACGGGTGCGCTAGCGCTGGAACTAAAAGCTCCCCACCATCAGATCAAAGATCTAATAATAATGATAAATCATTAATTAATCAGAATTAAATTTTGTTAAGGAAAGATTCCTCAAAATATTTCCAAATAACAAAATTGTGTTTTGTAAATCAGAGCATCGTTGGATCAATGATCCAATGGTGATTAAAAATCACCCAAAAACACAGAATAAATTTTGTTTGGAAAGATCTTTCCAATCTTGTTAAAAAAAAAGAAGATTTCCTTCTGTAAAACAGAAGCCCTAGGATTAAATATCCAACGGTGGGGAAATATCCCCAAATCAATCAGAGAAAAATCTATTTAACTGATTTAACAAATCAACTTGCCGTATATAAAGGCCCCAAGACTTCAAGTCTGATATAGAGAAACCCCCCTACAAATTTTGGGAAAACTCAAAGAAAGAAGAGTAAGCTTTTAGCAAAAGAAGATTATTTCTTCAAGGTAAAGAATGATTCTTGAACACAAAGATGAAATCATCTCATGAAAAGAAGAACTATCTTCTAAAAAAGATCATAGATCTACAAAAGACCAAGGTCTTTAATAAAAAAGAGATCAAAAGATCTCATCATAAAAACAAAAGAAGTATTTACTTCATTCACAGATCATTGATCTGCAAAGGCAGCGCTTTTTTATAAATAAGAAATTTTGTTCTTGAATCTTGAGGCAAAGCCTCATTAAAAAAGAACACAGACTTGTTCTCTGATCATAAACTTGATAAAATGCGCTTTGCGCTACTGAAAAGTGCCTTGCACTCATGAACTGCGCTTTTGCGCTCCTTGGACTGGCGCTCAGCACTAAAATATGCCACGTGTCAACCACGTATATGACTTGCGCTTTGCGCTCCTGAAACAGCGCACTGAGCTCATGGGCTGGCGCTCAGCGCCAAGCGCGCCATGTGTCACTCACTGGTACGCCATCAAACTAGCGCAACGCGCTCATAAATTGAAAGCGCAATGCGCTTATAAACTAGCGCATAGCGCCAAGCGCGACACGTGTTCTCTTCGTGTGCGCTACTTGGCAGAAGCGCAATGCGCTCTTTAATTGGCGCAAAGCGCCTGGTGCGCCACGTGGCGCACTGTCAGAACACACATTGTTCTGATGAATACTATGTAAGTCCACGTTGCTCATCCCGGTTCTTACGGGAGGGCGGAAACGACGAAAAACAATAATTTGGCGCAAGGCAACATGGACTTAAAGCACGGATCTTTGCTAAACTAGAAACCAGTAAACTACTAGAGGTTTTAACTACTATGCTGTAGAAAGTATACCTCACGAAACCGGTCCTTCGGGTCTTCATTCCGCTGTCCCGCTCGTCCATCCAAGCTCCAAGCGTCGATCCGGACCTTGGGCACCTCCGCGGTCTTCTTGAGTCGAAGACGATCCACCCGAGAGATGTACACCGAGCTCCACCTCGAGCCGAGGCAACTAGGGTAAAGAGATTGCTAATCAAGAAGCCCTAGGATGTGTAAAGAAGATGTATGGATGTGTTTGTCTTTGTGGGATCTTTTTCTCTCAACACATGAGATCAAAAGATAGAATTAAGAGGGGGAAGAAGGAGGAGGACTTAGCAACCATGAGAGCTCATTTTCTTTTCTTCTCATAAGAAAGAACAAGAGAGAGAAATGAGAATGAATTATGAGCTAAAGAAAATGAACCATGGTTCAATAATGCAAAACATTATCATTACTAATCCCATCAAGATAAAGTTGATGGCTACATTGAAATGACCATTTTCATAATCAAAAGAAAAAGAAAATCAAAAGAAGAGTGTAGATCTCTCATGAAGGTCAATGGTCAACCCCGGTCAACTGGTCAACAAAGTCAAGAGAGGTCATAGTGGTCAAATGGTCAATGCAATTAGCCATCATAAAATTATCACTAAAAGGATTAGTAAATAATGTTTCTGACTCATAATGGTTTTGACCGAACGAATTGGCAAAACCTTAATGAGCCTGCCACATAACGGTTTTGGCCGAACCAACTACCAAAACCCTAATGAGGCACCTCCTCCTTCATCTCTCCTCAAAACAGTGCATACACACCCGCATCCGCATTCTGTAGAATGCGAATGCACAGTAGAAAAATCAAATCCATCCGTGCAATACTAGGATCTGGCTTAAACCAAAGCCCACTAGTATTGCCTGCCCGAACAGCATACGGACACAAGTGCACGTAAGTGATCGTAGCCCTGCCGTAAAACCATACGGCCTCTACACGTTTCGCTCAGTGCAGGGAAACTCTCTGTGTGGGACTCTAAAGACTCGACACTACGCTGGCAGTGGGTTAACCATAGACCTCAAGCGGCACTAGCTGTACGTAACGGTCCCCAGGTAGATGTCGATAAGAAGGCCGATGAGGTAAACCCATCCGAACTCCTACTGAGCCTGTATATGAAAATCTCCGTACAGTCCGGTCTGTTCGTCTGATACATCGCATGGCGGGCCTAGGGGGTGGCGAACGTCAGTCCCCTAATAGCGGTACAAGTCGTGTCGGAGTGAAGCCCAGAACACGCTGAGATAACACTGGAAACCTACCAATATATCTCGCTTGCCCTGGCCAGGGACTACTCGTGTAATGGCTCTCCTAGATACGGCGCGATGTCAACCCCCAATACCGGGAGAGACGAATCCTGTCTAACCGTCACTGCCTCTAAGTGCTTCGGGACTGCACCCAATTACTACCTGTTTGCACGACTCCTTTGAGTCATGGTAGGGTAGTAATCTAAGTACAGTGGGAACACACTCGAGACGAAGTGACGGTGTTAAGTCAGCGGACTAAGCTGTACTCATGTCACCTGGGAACTGATAACTGACGATAGGTATAATACCAACCAACAGTTCCCGATGAGTCATGTCCAGTGTACTCGTAACCTAACGAGCACCCGCATACTATCTCAAGTACGGCGTACTGACGGCTGTAGGACAGACCGTCTCCCGTGCTGGGATGAGAAGCGTATACGCTAGTCTACTCCGGAGTATCGATGCCCTGTCTCGATAGTCCTACGATTAGGGACCTGTATAAGGATGTGCTTATAGATTACCCAGCCCCCACAAGTATGACTGCCATCACAACGCTGGTAATCAAGCAAAGATCCTAAGGGCTCTACTAATATGTATAAGCGATATGCTAAAAGAAACACATGCACATATTGAAGTAGAAATAAACCAAGTAGCATACTACCATTTTGAGCAAGATTGTCTATACAACTGTGAATATCCCAAGCTTCCATTAAGTAATATACAAGCTAGTATGATACAGTAATGGCCTCTAGGGCATATACACTAACAATCTCCCACTTGCACTAAGGCCATGTACTGGCGTATCGAAGATCTATCATCTCGATCAGCCGCTCGAACTGAGTCTGGGGTAGGGCCTTTGTGAGTAGATCTGCAGTGTTGTTCTCCGTATTTACTCTCTTCACCTCAATCTCCTGGCGATCAACGATCTCCCTGATCAGGTGGTACCGCCTCAAAATGTGCCTGGACTTCTGATGGGACCTGGGTTCCTTCGCTAAAGCTATAGCGCCGTTGTTGTCGCAATACAGCGGTATTGGATCAACAATGGTAGGAACCACCTGAAGTTCCGTGAGGAACTTCTTCATCCAGACAGCTTCCTTTGCGGCATCGCAAGCAGCTATGTACTCCCCTTCCATAGTTGAGTCTGCAACGGTCTCCTGCTTGGAACTCTTCCAGCAAACCGCCCCTCTATTGAGGGTAAAGACATAACCCGACATGGACTTGGAGTCATCCTTGTCACTCTGGAAGCTGGAGTCAGCAAAGGCCTCGAGCTGGAGGTCTTTTCCGCCATACACCAAGAATATCTCCTTAGTCCTTCTCAGGTACTTGAGAATGTTCTTTACCGCTATCCAGTGTTTCTCCCCTGGGTTCGACTGATACCGGCTTACAACGCTCAATGCGTATGCTACATCTGGTCTGGTACATAACATCGCATACATTATAGAGCCTACCACAGAAGCGTAGGGTATAATAGACATGCGATCCCTTTCCAAATCAGTCTTGGGAGACATCTCTTTGGAGAGGGTGATCCCGTGACAAGCCAGTAAATTACCGCGCTTGGAATCTTCCATACTGAATCTTTTCAGTATGGTGTCGATGTACCTTGACTGTGAAAGTCCCAACATCCTTTTAGATCTATCACGATAGATCTGGATCCCGAGAATGTAGTTGGCATCGCCCAGGTCCTTCATAGAGAACTTCTGCGACAAGAATCCTTTGACTGACTGTAGCATAGGAATATCATTTCCTATTAGGAGAATGTCATCCACGTACAAGACGAGGAATACCACAGTTCTCCCTACAATCTTACTGTAAATGCATGGTTCATCTGGGTTTTTGATAAAGTCGAATTCTTTGACAGTATCATCGAAGCAGATGTTCCAACTCCGCGATGCATGCTTAAGTCCATAGATGGACTTTAGCAACTTGCACACTTTACCGCTGCTCCCACTCTGAATGAATCCCTCTGGCTGATCCATATAGACGCACTCTTCCAAATTTCCATTTAGGAAAGCCGTCTTTACGTCCATCTGCCAGATTTCATAATCGTGGAAGGCAGCAATGGCAAGAAGGATCCGAATGGATTTCAGCATAGCCACTAGAGAAAAGGTCTCGTCATAGTCCAAACCAGGTCTTTGACGAAAACCCTTTGCAACAAGTCTAGCTTTATAGGTCTCAACCTGCCCATCTACACCAATCTTCTTTCTGAAGATCCATTTGCAGCCTACGGGTTTTACCCCTTCTGGAGCAAAGTCCAAAGTCCAAACTTCGTTGGTGTACATGGACTCCATCTCGGCCTGCATTGCATCCAGCCATTTTACCGAGTCACCGCTCTGAATGGCTTGCTGGAAGCTAGTAGGCTCACCATAATCCATAGTGCAATCCTCTCTATCCCCGTCTATGAGAAAACCATAGTATCTCTCGGGCGGATGAGACGGCCTACTACTCCTACGGAGTGGCGTAGGAATGTCCTGTTCTTTCGAACCCTCTGGTTCTACTAAGCTTTCAATAATAGCTCGTGGTTCTGGAATTTCTTCCAGTTTTATTGCGCTCCCACTTATCTGATTTTCCAAAAACTCAGTTTCCAAGAAGCGGGCATGACGAGAAACAAAAACCTTTTGTTCCTCTGCGTAATAGAAAAGATACCCCTTGGAGTTCTTTGGGTATCCCACAAACTTACACTGTACTGAACGTGCCTCGAGCTTGTCCGCATGCTGCTTTTTTTACAAAATCTGGACATCCCCATGTCTTAAAGTGTTTAAGACTGGGTTTCTACCCACTCCATATCTCATATGGTATGGTAGGCACTGACTTAGTAGGAACTTGGTTCAAAAGATATGCAGTTGTTTCTAGTGCATAACTCCAGAAGGATCGCGGCAACTCAGCCTTACTCATCATGGAACAAACTATATTCAATAAGGTTCGATTCTGCCTTTCCGATACACCGTTGTGTTGTAGTGTGTATGGAGGAGTAAGCTGAGAGAGAATTCCATTCGCTTTTAAGAATTCCAGAAACTCGGCACTTAAGTATTCACCACCTCGATCAGATCTCGGTGTCTTGATACTTTTGCCTGTTTATTTTTCAACTTTATTCTTGTACTCCCGAAATTTCTCAAAGGCCTCAGATTTGTGCTTCATCAAGAAGACATGCCCATACCTAGAGAAATCATCTATGAAAATAATGAAGTATAAATAACCACTTCGCGTATGTGTAGACATTGGACCACACACATCACTGTGAATGAGTCCCAAGAGCTCGCTCGCTCTTTCTCCGTGTCCAGTGAACGAAGTCTTTGTCATCTTTCCCATGAGACAAGATTCACAAGTGGCATAAGACTGGTACTCAAACGGATCCAAGTATCCTTCTTTATGTAATTTTGTCAACCGTGTCTCATTGATGTGACCCAGTCTACAATGCCATAAGAAAGTCTGATTTAATTCCGGAGACTTTCTTTTAAGTGTGTTTTGGACACTGAAGACCTGAGCTTGATTCAAAACGTATATACCGTTTTTCAATGTACCTGACCCAATCAGAACTTGATTTAGGTGGATGTTTACTACATCGCTTACAAAAGTAAAGTCATACCCTTCCTTAGAAAGTAAGGATATAGATATGATATTACAAGTCGCACCTGGTACATAAAAACAGTCACGCAGAATCAATATCTGCCCAGTTGTCAGTCCTAGATGATATTCCCCTACGGATTCAGTATACATGCTCATTCCGTTAGCAACCCTGAGAGTCATATCACCTTTCCTGATAACCCTACGGTTTCTCAGAGCCTGTAACGAATTACAGATATGAGATCCTGATCCGGTATCTAATACCCAGGAAGTAGGGTTAACTGACATACAGTTCTCTATTACAAACACACTCGAAGCCGAAGCCACAACATGCTTCGAATTCTGGCTACTGGCTATACTAGCCCTGCAATCCTTCTGCCAATGTTCATTCCTGTAACAATAGAAACATCCTTCTTTTACTATATCCAGTCCCAAAACTTCTGCCCTTCCCTTTCTTTCTACTTCCCTGGTTTCCTTCAGGGTAGTAGGTAGAGACTGTTGAACTAAGTCAGCATCTGACCCGTTCTTCAACGTGGTCTTCAGGTCCGTGAGCTCAAAAGAGCTGGTCTCTGTAAGGACGTTGCCCCTTACAGATGACCCGATAGCCAACCTCGCTGGAAGCAATTCGTTCGAGGTCTCATATCTTGCGATACGAGATTGCTCTCCATATAAATCTTTGTTATGGAGGAAGATAGAAACTAAGTCCATCTTCTCGTGCTGCCTCTGGTATGCACCATCAACTGAGGCTAACACGAGGCACTTGGCTTTCGCAGAGTTCCTTTCCGATGTCTCGCGGATATGAATATCCATGACAGGGGAAACTGGACCTGAGACGGCAGGGGTTGGATCAGTCAAGAGGTGTCCCAGCTTGTCATGGGCAATGGACATCTGGACAGACCTTTGCCAGTTATAACAGTCAGATTCAGTCATTTTATTATCTAGATGTAACCTAGGTGCGGTCACTGGGTCGCTGCAATTAAGAGAGAGAGAAGAAAACACTCAGCATGATGCTCTTGCAAGTTTAGATTGGTTTTTAATTTATCTAAACAGGATGGCTCCCACTGTCTCTCGAATCCCTCCTCAAACCATAAAGGAAGAATTAGTCAGGATCAATCTCACCGTACAATACTTGCTTAACCGTTGAGCCAGGCCAGTATCGGTACTTCGAGGGAGGTTTTCCAACGCTTTCGCGAAGTTCCTTAATTAAGTAACCTCTTTTCCCTGTGGGTGTAGCCCCGCTAACACCTTTCTAGACACTTACTTGGTTTATAGCATTGATCGTTAAGTGAAAAAGTTCCCGAGGAGTAGCATATACTCACAGTAGGATTGGGATCCAAATATCATCGCGTGACAAAACTGAAGGAATCCTACCAGAATCATCACACTCCAAATGGTATGCAGCGCTAGCAAGTTTCAGTACTTTTGAAACTCCCGATATGGATTTTTGCCCCATGCTCTTATGACCTTGACTAAGGCCAACAAATCATAAGTCACATGTCAGCGTCTTTGCAGGAATACCTTGATTTGTCTCAACCCCAGGGAAATCAGTGTCCTTGGCAAAACCTCGATTCACGTCGACTCACAGAGAAATCAGCGTCTTTGCAGGAATATCTCGATTCGTCTCAACCCCAGGGAAATCAGTATCCTTGGCAATACCTCGATTCAGGGAAATCAGCGTCCTTGACGAGAGCAGCTCGATTCGCATCGACCCACAGAGAAATCAGCGTCTTTGCAGGAATATCTCGATTCATTTCAACTCCGAGGAAATCAGTGTCCTTGGCAAAAACCTCGATTCAGGGAAATCAACGTCCTTGACGAGAGCATCTCGATTCGTATCGACCCGCAGAGAAATCAGCGTCTTTTCAGGAATACCTCGATTCGTTTCAACTCCAAGGAAATCAGTGTCCTTGGCAAAATCTCGATTCAGGGAAATCAGCGTCCTTGGCGAGAGCATCTCGATTCGTGTCGACCCGCAAGGAAATCAGTGTCTTTACAGGAATACCTCGATTCGTCTCAACTCCGAGGAAATTAGTGTCCTTGGCAAATACCTCAATTCAGGGAAATCAGCATCCTTGAAGAGAATATCTCAATTCGTGCCGATCCGCAGAGAAATCAGTGTCTCTGCAGGAATATACAACGTCAGCAAAGCGGAGCTACGGCAAAGTTCCTAGTTCCATGACTCGGTGGTGCACAGACAGCCCAAAGTCAACCCTCGACCTCCCTGTTGAAGCAATGTTTTAACTCGGGAGTAGGTCAACTCATCAATCACTTACGAGTCCTCTCGACTTATAAGGAAGAAAATTCTCTTGTGAGATCCTTACGACTCTCAAGAGAAAACACACATAAGAATCCTCACGATTCCGAAGGAGAAAATACACCTACGAGATCCTCTCGACTCGTAGGGAGAAAAAAATCTTTATGACACCCTCATGGCTCATAAAGTTGAGAAGTCTTAGGCAGCAGATCTGAACCTGTTTCCTAAGCCATCGCTTTTTATCTCGATTCAGGGAAATCAGCGTCCTTGGCGAGAACCTCTCGATTCGTTTCGACCCGCAAGAAAATCAGTGTCTTTGCGAGAATCTCTCGATTCATCTCAACTTGCGGGGAAATTAGTGTCTCTACGCATAAAGAAAATTCTCTTATGGGATCCTTACGATTCTCAAGAGAAAACGCACTTAGGAGTCCTCACGACTCCTAAGGAGAAAAGACACCTACGAGATCCTCTCGACTCGTAGGGAGAAAAAAATCATTATGAGACCCTCACGGCTCATAAAGTTGAAAAGTCTTAGGCAGCAGATTTGAACCTGTTTCCTAAGCCATCGCTTCTTATCTCGATTCAGGGAAATCAGCGTCCTTGGCGAGAACCTCTTGATTCGTTTCGACCCACAAGGAAATCGGTGTCTTTGTGAGAATCTCTCGATTCGTCTCAACTTGCGGGGAAATTAGTGTCCCTACGCATAAAGAAAATTCTCTGTGGGATCCTTACGATTCTCAAGAGAAAACGCACTTAGAAGTCCTCACGACATCTAAGGAGAAAAGACACCTATGAGATCCTCTCGACTCGTAGGGAGAAAATATCTTTATGAGACCCTCACGGCTCATAAAGTTGAAAAGTCTTAGGCAGCAGATCTGAACCTGTTTCCTAAGCCATCGCTTCTTATCTTGATTCAGGGAAATCAGCGTCCTTGACGAGAACCTCTCGATTCATTTCGACCCGTAAGGAAATCAGTGTCTTTGCGAGAATCTCTCGATTCGTCTCAACTTGCGGGGAAATTAGTATCCCTACGCATAAAGAAAATTCTATTGTGGGATCCTTACGATTCTCAAGAGAAAACGCACTTAGGAGTCCTCACGACTCCTAAGGAGAAAAGACACCTACGAGATCCTCTCGACTCGTAGGGAGAAAAAATCTTTATGAGACCCTCACGGCTCATAAAGTTGAAAAGTCTTAGGAGGCAGATCCTAATCCTGTTTCCTAAGCCATCACTACCTTATAAAAAGTTCAAGATGAGCTGTTATCTACCATCTATGGGCCACACTTACCAAAACTACATGCCACTGAAATGGAGAAGTTACTCATGAGCATATAAACTACTTCACGCCAGAGTAAAATATAAAGAAATAGAGGGGTGCGGCTCATAGAGATGAGGGTTTGTAACTATATCCCTTAAGAGTCGAGATTTGAGTTAATGATAAATGACGACACTTGTGTCCGCTCGTTATCTTCTCAGATCAAGATTCTGAAAATTATATACCAACCCGAAACTGATCATACGCTATGAATTACTCTGCACTACTTCACCCACGTATATATTACGCGGGCAAAGTAGTGGGGGACATTTTTTCCCGCCAAAAAAATTTCTGCGCAAAAGAGTCCAAGGTATCAAATGGAAGCGATACGTTTAAGAAAATGTGAACCAGTATTTTATGGGCTGTATTTTGACAAACTCCCGAATGTGAAAGAGCTAAATTCTGATGGTATCTAAAGCGTCTCGAAAAATCTTTCGATTTGATATATTATGGTCTTCATAATTCATCCGGGATCAAAAGTTATGAGCAAATATGCTATGCACGTGTAATTTAAGGAAGAAAATGCGAACCAGTATTTTCCGGGCTGTATTTTGACAAGCTCCCGAATGAGAAACAACTAAATTCTGATGGTATCGAAAGTATCTCGAAAAATCGTTCGATTTGATATATTTTAGGCCTCATAATTCATCCGGGATCAAAAGTTATGAGGCATCACGTGCTCACACGTGACCGGGCATCACGTGCCTACACATGACCAGGCATCACGTGCAGACACGTGACCATTTACAGGCAAAGCCTGTAGACACTAAATAAAATAAAAAATTGGAAATAATTAATCAGTGGGGTCACGTGCCAACACGTGATGGGCCTTTAAACCTACTGAAAAGAATTAAAGGTATAATAAAATAACAAGGAAAAATCCTAATGGGGCATCACGTGCCAACACGTGACCAAGGGCCACGTGCTGACACGTGCCAACAACAGAGAAAAAAAAGAGAGGAGAATTTAATTCTCAAGAGAGAAAAAGAAGATCTCTTCAGAAAAAGAAAACCCTAGGTGAGAAAAGGAAAGAGATCTAAGCTCCATAAAACAAAAAGAGAATTTAATTCTCAATTTAAGAGTTTAACTCTTCTGAATAAGAACTTAGTTCTTCCTTTGGTTGAAAATTTGCAGAAGCAGATCTCCCCACAAGTTGAGAATTTAATTCTCATCGGGGAGATTCTGCCATGCAGATCCAAAACTTAGAGAGAGAATTGAGTTTTGAGAATTTAATTCTTTCAAATTAATAGGAATTTAATTCCTCCAAATGAAACTAGGGTTTAACCCTATATGAGAATTTAATTCTCCCAAATTCATAGGAATTTAATTCCTCCAAATGAAATTAGGGTTTAACCCTATATAAGAATTTAATTCTTCCAAATACATAGGAATTTAATTCCTCTAAAAAGAACTAGGGTTTAACCCTATAAAAGAATTTAATTCTTAAAAAACAAGAGACTTAAAGCTCTCCATGCACATAAAGATCAAAGTATCCAACGTGATCACGTGGTAACACATGACCCTCATCCTCAATGAGTAAAAAAAAGAATGAACAAGACTAGGTCACGTGTCCCCACGTGACCCTTAAACAGACCCCTCAAAATGAGAAAGAAAAAGCATGAAGGCAATGCTTCACGTGCTCACACGTGACTCTCAAAACAAAAGGGAACAAATCCAAGAGCAGAATCAATTTTGGGCGCCCTCACGTGTCCCCACATGACCCCTAATAAACACTTTAATAATCAATGCATGGGTACCCATCACGTGCCCACATGTGATGGTCTGAAGACCAAAAGTGTTTAACACTAACTAAATACTCTGATAACAAAATAATGGAAGTCTGGCCCCCATCTTCAGACGTCTCACGTGACCCCACGTGACCAATTCAATTTTAGTGTTTAACACTATTTTCAGCACAACACGTGGGAGCACGTGATCGCCAAATATCCTCTAGTGTTTAACACTATTTTAAAGCCAAGCTTAGCCCAAATTGGTTAAGTTTTCCAGAGGAAAATCTCCCCTTCAACTGAACCTTAAAATCCAGAGTTATAATGAATGGTTAGTGCTCAGCCAAAGACAAAATGTTGTCAGAGCCCCAAACCCTTGCTTAGCATTGCTAAATAATGGGGGGCTCAACCCAGACAAATGTTCAACAATCCCAACAAAAGTCCAACATTTCGAACCTAATTGGACTTAGCCCAAGATGGCCATAAGTCCTCAATTCAGATTTAACTGAGCCAATATGCTCATAATCTAATTAATTGATCTTAGTTCCAAATTGAGTTACAGATTTCCCAATCAACTTTGGTTCAAGGGTACATCTCTTCACTCCTCTGATATTTGTCGTTGTAATCCTTCAATGTCTTCAGAGAGGTAACGGGTCCCGATAACCAATCATTCCATGAACTGTGGGGTCCTTAAACTCATGGACTATGATGTCCTTAACCTCGGACTGTGGGGTCCCTTTAAACCCACGGACTATGATGTCCTTAACCTCGGACTATGGGGTCCCTTCAAACCCATGGACTATGATGTCCTTAACCTTGGACCACCATGTTCTTAAACCGGTAATTGACCGCAAAGTCCCTAAACTAAAACAATAGAGCCCAAATGCTCTTTTGTTGGATCTAAATGATCCTGTTAAGTAGATCTTAGTCTAAAATTAGACTAACGTATCCTTAATAAATGGTTAAGTTGATCTTAGTCTAAAATTAAACTAACGTGTCCTTAAAAAACGTTAAGTTGACCTTAGTCTAAAATTAGACTAACGTGTACTTAACAAACGTTAAGTTGATCTTAGTCTAAAATTAGACTAATGTATACTTAACAAACGTTTAAGTTGATCTTAGTCTCAAATGAGACTAACGTATCCATAAACCCAAACCAAAAAACCAAATCTAAGAATATACGAATTTGGACTAATTCACGCCCTACGGGCGACAACATAAATTAGTCTCCGTATACAATCCCCGGGTAACCAAAAATAAAACAAACACACACGACACGAAGTGACCATCTAGAGAAGGAGAAAATGGTTACCGCGATTCGGTAGCGTAATTAACTGCAGGGGCTTGTGCCTGCAGGGAAGAGCGTCCCCACAATCAAAAACCCCTCAACGAGGGGGAATCTGATGAAGTCTGCTACATCGACCGCATCCGTTTAAACCTTCGATATACGGTACCATAAATCAACTTGGCATCTTCGGAGAGGTGGACGGATAGCACCAATTAGCATCTGCCCCGAAATTCAGGCAAGACGGACTTGCGCGGTCGCATCTCCGTGTTCCGGTGGGGAACAAGCCCCCTCAGCGGCTATTCTCTAAAATTTATAAAGTTTGGCAACAGGTTTAGGACTCGGTGATTGATCAAGATTACCCTCGCCGACAGAAAAAGGTGAAAGTTCAGCAAGAAAAGGACCATCTTGTCAAGCCACAAAAGGCGACAGCTACTTGAGTACCTACTGCAACGGCCCCCTCAACCTCAACCGCTCACAAGAGGAAAAAGCTGGAGAAAATCCCAGTATCTGCGATGAACCGCAAGAACGCTGAATCTAAACGCCCCAAGTCTGGGGGCATGGTGGTGCACACCATTTATATGGCATCCGGAAAAGAGGATAGTCGTATCTCCATGGGTCATCGACCGCTTACGCGATCAGTGACTAAGGCTCAGGAGCAACAACAACAAAAGCTCCAAGAAATGCTAACAGCTATGGCCGCGCTTACGGGACCGAAAGCAAGCCCGGAGATATCCTCGGAGCAGCGCCGTGAGCAGGAAACTGATGCTGAATTCCTTCGGAGAATGCTTGAGAAGAAGGACAAAAAGGCTGCGGAATAAGCGGCCAATATAAAACAAATGGCCCTTCTGTTCCAAGATATGGTGGGCATGATGATCCAGCCGGACCCTCCAGCTGAAGATCCTCTAATAATAATTAAATATGATAGAGGAGAGACATCAAATCCTCTGTCGGCTCTGTCAACATCCAAGGATGAGGCGATCTCCAAAGCTGCCCTGGATGATTACATCGCTCAGTAGATACGCGTTCACCAGGCGAATGAAGCGGCCGGCCAATTTGTTAAAACTGGACGACCCTATCCAGGTTGGTACGACCAAATAAAGTACCCTCCGGGATACACGATCCCCAAATTCCACGTATATAAGGGGATGGAAAATCCGCATCAGCACGTCGCTCAATTCAGGATTCTGTGTGGCAACACTGGAGGCGACGACAAACTGTTGCTTCGCCAATTCGTTGGTAGCTTGTCAGAGACAGCATTTGAAAGGTATTCGGAGCTTCCCAAAGACTCCATCAAAACTTTTGCAGAGATGGAGCTACTATTCACCCAGCGTTTCATGAGTGCTAATGAACGCACCCCAATAACGGTATTGATCAATACCAGGGTGAAGCCTGTAGAATCATGGGTGTTGATCAGTCGAAAATAATGTATTTTTAACACGGCAATTTCCCTATCTTTTGCATTCATCTAGAGGTGTTCGGTTTGCATATTACACATATTAGCAAAACATCCCTAAAATACCAGATTACATGTGTTATACTCTAAAACCAGCATTTTTAGGGAAATTGACTGTTTATCATGGCATTGCATCATTCTTGTGTAGCGCAACACTTGTTTCGGAGTCTGTGCAGGAAATTCCAGAAGAAAGGCCAAATTTGTGAAAATAATGCTGATAAAATACGCCAACTCAAAGGCTAGAGATCTGGCAGTGATCAAGAATTAATTACAAGTTTCAGCATATTAGAGAATATTCCTGAAGTCAAAAGGAAGCAGAGCTGAAAAATTGACGCAGTATGTCCCTCACATGACCGCGGATCCGCGGCATGAGTAGGCACGTGCCGCAGATCCGTGTCCATAATA
This sequence comes from Agapanthus africanus, assembly GCA_030015575.1. Classification (NCBI taxonomy): domain Eukaryota; kingdom Viridiplantae; phylum Streptophyta; class Magnoliopsida; order Asparagales; family Amaryllidaceae; genus Agapanthus; species Agapanthus africanus. The sequence continues at coordinate 572,439,700 of JASDDO010000031.1, forward strand.
TGATGGCGTCAGCAAATCTTGGCTCCAATATTCTTCTCTCTGTACCTACATCTCAGAAAACTATGGCAATTTCTACAGAACTCCAGAAGCTTCTCCATATCAGCAAGGATCATTAATCAAGTTAATCTTGATTAAGCTAATTAACCTCCAAGCTTCCAAAGCAAGCCAACTAACAGCCTAGTTCTAGAAGCATCCCTCCAACAAACTACTTCTAGAAGCCTCTCTAGCTAACAAACTTTTGGAGGGAAATTCAAATTTTAAATCCTAGATCTAGGGTTAGGAGGTCTATAAAAGGGAACCAAGATCTAGGGTTAATGGTTAATCATTAGTTGTTAATCATTAGTTAGTTCTTCATCTCCCCCAAATTCAATACAAGTTGAGTGACACAACTTGTAAACCCTAACCCTAATTCCAACTCCAATCCAAGATCAAGAATTCCGAGTTCAATCAAAGCAAGAAACCTAGATCCTTTAGAGAGCGAAGCCGATCTTCATCCGAGCAAGTGATCCAAGCCGATCCGCGACTCAAGGAGCCGAGCGACGCCAAATTCAACGATCAAAGTTCCTTCCTCTTGTAGTTCTTGGGAGTTGTAACTAATTGTTGATATAATAAAGATGACAATTCTTTTATCTTGCTTATCTTTTGAATTCGAGCATTATGATTCAATCTAGACTCTTGAATATTTGCTTTGTGATAATGTTTGAGTAAACTCCGCTTGTAAAGGAGTCGAGACGATCGATAGAATGATGATGATTTAGATCGTTTTACAATTCTTAAATCCTATAACGTTTGTAAATTCTTGTAAATCGAATGATCGATGACCTAGTTTCGAGACGATGCATTCTTGATTGTGTTCGCTCGAAACTAGAGATCAACGATCGATCATTTGATTTACTTGAAGCTGGTTTGTGAATGAGATTCATCGAAAGGACAAAGGATAAGATAAGGAAACCCTAGCTTCTTCGCAAGATCCTTAACCTCGATAAATCGTCATCGATCTAGTATCAATTCATTAATGGATAAGAATATGTAATCATTAGATCTCATCACATCTATAGATCCGATCTACTCCTACGAGCTACACTTCGAATCTTGATTGTTGGTTTGGAAATCATCACAAATTCTCAATTCTTGATTTTATTGTTTCTTGATTTAGACTAGATTTTTCTAATTCTTGAACTTCAAATCTTTAAATCATGAATTGTTGTTTGTTTTCTTTTCTTTAAAGTTTCAACTCATCTAATTCTAAACACGAACGATTACACTTTCCCTGTGGACGATCCGCACTTACTAACGTGCCACATTCGACACCGTTATTGATTGCAGTCAAATAATTTTTGGTTGTGATTTCTTTACAATTTCCATTCACACAATCCGAAATCGTATTTTCAATCAAATGGCGCCGTTGCCGGGGATCCGGATAGTGCGCTATTTGTTCGTATTTTGGAATTTGAGTTAAAAAGTTTATTCCATCTATATTTTTAGATCAAAATTCGCGCAAACTCTAAATGTGTTGTTGTGATTTGTTGCGAGAAAATCTGGAATTTATGGAGCTGTGGAAAATTTTTTCAGAGCATTCCAGAGAGCTTAGAAAGTGAACAGAGGCACACTGTAAAATTTTGGTGCAGAGATCTTTCAAACCCGCGGCGGATCCTCGGCATTAGGCGCTTATTGCGGCTAAACTGCGGCGCTACAATAGCGCTACAGTAAAAAAATTCTCAGGTGACTCCTCTGCTTTCTTATCTTCTCCCTCATCTGCTCCAATTAACAATTTGCTGCAGGTTTCTTTGCAAATAAATCGCAGCGCCGCAAAAAGCAATAAAAATTGTGCGTGTTTTTGATTTCTTGGTTGTTTGCATAATAATACGGACTTTAAGGGGCACGGCCAAATTCAGATTAGGTGGGGAGTTTATTACCCTTCCTAAGCCCCAAAAATCACAAACTCGCATCCGCATTTACCCTCATTAACTAAAAAAGATCTAGAGATGACTCTAAGGACCGTCGCGTTCACCTAGGATAAGAGAAGGCCGTGGGTAATTCATTGCTTATCCGCGTTTCTTTTGTGGTGTCTAAGGCAAGTGTGTCTAAGGCTAGTGGTTATTAATTAGGCCCACTACTTACGTAGTGGAGTACCTTCCCACTTATCTGGCACTTACCTGGCCACAGGGGAGACAAAGAGGCAGTGGAGGATTGATCCTGCGACTTGTCTTTTGGCAGTTAGGAGCGGTCTAGAGCTTTGACCTAGGTGACCACTAGAATTAGGGTTTTGCTTGTTGCATTTGTTGTGATCGCATCATTTTTTTCAAAAATCCGTATATTTTTCAAAACAAACACCACATTCATTCATTTCCCCTAATTATAAGTCACGCTGCCACTTGTACTAACCCTTTTTAGTGCAAGATAGGCTGGACACGGGATTCCAGTGCCCGTTTAGTCCGCGTCCCCCCTGATCGACCCTAAAGTCGGTATTTCTACATTTACCTTTTCTTTACCTACCACTACACCCACATCGATGGATCCGTCTCCATCGAACTTCTTTACCACTACTCTGCCGCCGTCCGTTGGTGCGCAGAATCCACCCCGCATCTCTCTCCAAGAGAGGTGCTATCCTACACGAGGTCCTCTTTCGACCTGTCTCTCCATTCCACCAGCCAACGGGGACAATTTTGAAATAAAACCCCAATACATCAACCTTCTACCAAAATTTCACGGTCTCGAGTCTGAAGACGCATATGCCTTTATCACCAAATTTGAAAATGTATGCGCAATGATGGGTACCTCACAGCTTTCTATGGATGCTATGCGTCTACGTCTTCTCCCATTTACCTTGTGCGATATAGCCGAGAAGTGGCTGTATAACACTACCGCACATTCCATCTCAAACTGGGGAGAATTCGTCAAAGCATTCCTTAAGAAATTCTACCCACATCATAAGACAGCTCGAGTCCGTAGCGAAATAAATCAATTCACCCAGCTTCCAAATGAACTATTTTCAAAATGTCTTGAACGCTTCAAGGATCTGTTAGTCTAATGTCCACATCACGGAATCCCGAGATGGGATCTGTGCAGAATCATATATGAGGGCATTAATCTTAACACAAGACAGACCCTTGAATCCATGTGTCAAGGCAACTTTATGACCAAAGACGATGGGGAAGCCTGGAAATTCCTAGAAGATTTTGCTGAAAAATCTTTACAGTAGGAGGGTGTGAGTCAATCGTCTAGGGCTGGTAATAACCAATCGGATGTTTCCATAGGAGTTAGAGCTGACATTTCAGCTATGCAAAAGAAACTCGAGACTATGGAAAATAAATTTTAAGCCGCCCTAAACCAAATGTCACTCTCCAAAACTGTATGTGGCTGCTGTTTTGATCCTTCTCATTTGACGGAAGAATGTCCAATAAATTCTCCGTTTCAAGGTCATGAGCATATCAATTCTGCTTACCAACAAAGACCTAGAAATGACCCATTTTCTTCCACATATAATCAGGGTTGGAGGAATCACCCAAACTTTGCTTGGAACCAATCCCAAAATCAAAATACGGTTCCAAACCAACACAATTTCCAAAGGGTCCCTCCACCACAACAGCAACCACAATTGAGTCAGCACCCCTTCCAAGCACAAAACTTCCAAAATCCGGTCGACACACCTGACCATCTAATCCTTTGCAGTTGACCGGGACTGATGAATCCTCTTCATTTGCACAATACATGAATTTGGTCTTAACAAATATCATGCAAGTTTCGACTGAAATGAAGTCTTCTGTCGATAAAATTGAGAAAAACTCTGCGTCCCAAAGCGAGACTATAAAATCGATGGAAGAACAAACCGCACAACTAAAAGCCGAAATGATTGCAAGAGAGAAAGGGAAACTTCCAGCTCAACCTTTACCCAATCCTGGCTATTCACATCATGTGAATGCAATCACATTGAGATCTGGAAGAGTGCTTAACAATCACGTTGGGGAAGAAGATTGATGACACTGAAAAATCTATTAATGATACCCCGGCCGAGACCTTTCCTTCCACTTCTACTTCTAATTCTGACCCCAGTTCTTCTACCCCGTCGCCTTCTTGCGAGCCTATTCTTCGTTTCCCACAAGGCTCGCCACCTCAGCCCAGCTCTTCTAGTTCTCCACGGACGATCCCTACTTCTATTCTGGGATCGGGTCCACACACACTTCCTTCTCCTATGATGGACCCAACGCTTATTTCTAAAGCACCTTATCCTAATCGGTTAAGGGCTAACACATCGAGTCCACATATGGAGAAGATTATGGACATGTTTAAGCAAGTTAACATCAACATCCCTCTTCTAGATGCCATCCAATAAGTTCCGTCCTATGCGAAAACTCTTAAGAACTTGTGCACTAGAAAGAGGAAGACTCAAGTGCCCAAGAAGATATTCATGGCAAAGACTGTAGACACGGCTTTCCCCCAACAAGTACCACGGAAACGTAAGGACCCTGGCTGTCCTACTATTTCTATTTCTATCGGGGAAAAACACATCAACCGTGCTCTACTAGACCTTGGCGCTAGTGTTAACTTTCTTCCATATTCAGTCTATGAGCAACTAGGTATCGGAGTGTTAAAGCCCTCGAGCATAACTCTCCAGATGGCTGACCGATCAATCACCAAACCTAAGGGTGAACTGGAGGATGTGTTAATAAAAATCGGGGAATTTGTATTCCCTGTGGACTTTATTGTACTTGATACACATCCTGTAGCGAACCCACGGAATCAAATTCCTGTGATTTTAGGTCGCCCCTTTTTGGCCACTTCCAACGCTATCATCAACTGTCGTAATGTTTCTATGACCCTATCTTTCGGGAATAAGTCAATAGAGCTGAACATTTACAAGTTGGGAAGTGTACCCTCTGAACCTACTGCTCAGGTCTGTTCTGTCGACTTAATGGATGTCGACAGCAGCAAATTTGATGATCCTCATGATACCGATCTAGACTCTTTTCATACGTTGTTGTTTGACCCAACTATGTATCATACACATACGGACTCTTCCACCGAGATGTCCGGGTCAACAACTAACACTGATTATGAACTGCTTTTAGAGTCTGAAGATCACCCCGCGATTTGTGATGACATTATTCTTTGGGGTATTGATGGAACTTTTGAGGAAATCTTCGCTGATGAACTCGCATTTTTAAATGACACGGGTGTTGAGATGAATCATCTCCCAATCAATGAAATTGAACCTCCACCCCTTCTTCTGAACTGTAAAAAGAATGCGAGTAATCCATCACATTCACTGCATCGTATCTCCAAAATGAGACGCACACACATTCTATTCCACCCCTTACCCTTTCCCCACTTCTTCTTCCACCAACCAGAGCACTGCATTGATAAAAATTTTGAATGGTTGGTGTTAACGTTCGGTCTTTGCAAAACTTGGCATTGACCACTGATTTTTGACCCCCTCGTGTGATTTTCAAAGATTAACATTGTTTAAGTCAAGTTTTGGGGGGGGGGTATAATCGGGCTCTTGATAAGAAAATTTTTACAAAATTTTGAGCCAAAAATAAGTTTGGGGGAGGTTCTTCACTTAAATATTTTTCCTCCACTAATAAATTCCTCCCAAGCTTACAGGTTTTTCGAGATATAGCGGATGGCAACAGTGAGGACACTGTTGAAAACAAGTTTGGGGGAGGTTTGTGCTTATTTTCGCATCATTTGCATCATACTTTGCATAAGCACAAAACAATTTTGAAAACCTATAAAAATTTAAAAAAAATTCTAAAAAGATAAAAATATTTTTGTACATAAATAAGATAATAAAAGTTTAGATAGTGAAAAATTACATCCATGAGATTAGAAAAATTTAAGAAAACCAAGAAAATTAGAAGTTTTCTTATACGAACTAGTAATAAGTAGTTATGAGCCGTTGTCCCAAGGGTTAGTAAGATGAAGGAAGTCACTAATCTGAGGATAAAAATAAGTCTGAAAAATAGTTTCTATTCTGGAAGCCAAACATTTTGAACGTTAATACCCTGCTATTCGCACTTACACACGTCCTGAAGCCCGGGATAGTAGAGGATACTTTGAAATGCTCTTGTCTTAAAGCCGATGTATGAATGAAATAAAATAAAATAAAATGAATAAAATATAAAATGGTAAGAAAAATGGACACTGGTTTTGTTATCGCCAAGGCAGCAATAAAAAAATATATCGAGGGTGCCTCTTCACCTAGTGCCCTAAGGCCAACTGGTCTGGGAGTCACTGCTAAGCCTTAGGTGGTGCAAGACGAGGAAAAACACCAAATAAGCAAGCACATGAGTAATCGGTCGGTTAGTACCTCAAGAAGTATTAACGGTCGCATGAAAGTGTGTGAGCAATTTCATCTAAATATTCATTAATTAAAAAGTACTGAGGCAGATGGGCAAGAGTATGATAGCTTGAATTGAATTCTCCGGGTGTAGGGATGTTCTTTACACACACGTAGGGTTATATGATCGATGTTTGGAAGAAAGATAGGAATGAAGAATAAGACGATATTTTATTGAGGGAGGACGTGATTTCTGACATCTTTTCATGACTATTAAGATAGGCTCATGACAACCGAAAAGCTAGCTTAGTTGGAAACCCTAATTTTCAAGGATTTTCTTTTACAATTCTTTTCTTTAAATGTAATATTCACGGTCTTCCTTTTATTATTGGATTTTGTGGGTGCAATCCACTGAAAACCCTCAGGAGACAACACTCCTCCTACTAGGGACACCTAGAGGTTTAAAGGCTTGTTGCACGTGCTCAGTGCAATCGTGTTGCTTACAAAAGTGTGCTAGTTAGTTTTTCTCTTTCATTATTTTCTCCTTCACTTTTTAATAAAACAATTCGCTCGAGACGACCGAAAATAAGTTTGGGGGAATTTGATCAGTCGAAAATAATGTATTTTTAACACGGCAATTTCCCTATCTTTTGCATTCATCTAGAGGTGTTCGGTTTGTATATTACACATATTAGCAAAACATCCCTAAAATATCAGATTGCATGTGTTATACTCTAAAACCGACAATTTTTAGGGAAATTGACTGTTTATCATGGCATTGCATCATTCTTGTGTAGCGCAACACTTGTTTCGGAGTCAGTGCAGGAAATTCCAGAAGAAATGCCAAATTTGTGAAAATAATGCAGACAAAATACGCCAACTCAAAGGCTAGAGATCTGGCAGTGATCAAGGATTAATTACAAGTTTCAGCATATCAAAGAATATTCCTGAAGTCAAAAGGAAGCAGAGCTAAAATTGAAGTAGTATGTCCCTCACATGACCGCGGATCCGCGGCATGAGTAGGCACGTGCCGCGGATCCGCGTCCATAATATGATGACGTCAGCAAATCTTGGCTCCAATATTCTTCTCTCTGTACCTACATCTCAGAAAACTATGGCAATTTCTACAGAACTCCAGAAGCTTCTCCAGATCAGCAAGGATCATTAATCAAGTTAATCTTGATTAAGCTAATTAACCTCCAAGCTTCCAAAGCAACCCAACTAACAACCTAGTTCTAGAAGCATCCCTCCAACAAACTACTTCTAGAAGCCTCTCTAGCTAACAAACTTTTAGAGGGAAATTCAAATTTTAAATCCTAGATCTAGGGTTAGGAGGTCTATAAAAGGGAACCTAGATCTAGGGTTAATGGTTAATCATTAGTTGTTAATCATTAGTTAGTTCTTCATCTCCCCCAAATTTAATACAAGTTGAGTGACACAACTTGTAAACCCTAACCCTAATTCCAACTCCAATCCAAGATCAAGAATTCCGAGTTCAATCAAAGCAAGAAGCCTAGATCCTTTAGAGAGCGAAGCCGATCTTCATCCGAGCAAGTGATCCAAACCGATCCGCGACTCAAAGAGCCGAGCGACGCCAAATTCAACGATCAAAGTTCCTTCCTCTTGTAGTTCTTGAGAGTTGTAACTAATTGTTGATATAATAAAGGTGATAATTCTTTTATCTTGCTTATCTTTTGAATTCGAGCATTATGATTCAATCTAGACTCTTGAATATTTGCTTTGTGATAATGTTTGAGTAAACTCCGCTTGTAAAGGAGTCGAGACGATCGATAGAATGATGATGATTTAGATCGTTTTACAATTCTTAAATCCTATAACGTTTGTAAATTCTTATAAATCGAATGATCGATGACCTAGTTTCGAAACGATGCTTTCTTGATTGTGTTCGCTCGAAACTAGAGATCAACGATCGATCATTTGATTTACTTGAAGCTGGTTTGTGAATGAGATTCATCGAAAGAACAAAGGATAAGATGAGGAAACCCTAGCTTCTTCGCAAGATCCTTAACCTCGATAAATCGTCATCGATCTAGTATCAATTCATTAATGGATAAGAATATGTAATCATTAGATCTCATCACATCTATAGATCCAATCTACTCCTACGAGCCACACTTCGAATCTTGATTATTGGTTTGGAAATCATCACAAATTCTCAATTCTTGATTTTATCGTTTCTTGATTTAGACTAGATTTTTCTAATTCTTGAACTTCAAATCTTTAAATCATGAATTGTTGTTTGTTTTCTATTCTTTAAAGTTTCAACTCATCTAATTCTAAACACGAACGATTACACTTTCCTTATGGACGATCTGCACTTACTTACGCGCTACATTCGACACCATTATTGATTGCGGTCAAATAATTTTTGGTTGTGATTTCTTTACAATTTCCATTCACACAATCCGAAATCGTATTTTCAATCAAATGGCGCCGTTGCCGGGGATCATTTGATTTACTTACACAATCGGAAATCATATCAATCAGGTGCAGTACGCGATACGGTGGCGGAATTTATGGTCGAAGTGCGAGCAGCGCATCGAAGAGGCACCTGCGGTAGGCATGTTTGTGGGTACTCTTGACACTCAAGCGACCATCTCATAATTTATGATGTTTTTCAAGCCAACCACTTTCCAGTCCTTGATTGATAAGCTGGCCCAAATGGACCGGATGGACCACATGCCTTCCTTTTCGAAGCTGGAACCGCGGAATGAAAAAGGGAAAGGAAAAGCGACTTTCGTCGCCAATGCTCAACAGCAGCCCGGTGGTCCAAAATTAACTGATCGCCTAGACGAGAGACGGCGATTCTATAATAAGAAAATAAAGCGCCCTTATTCGTTTCCTCGGGACAAAACGAGGAGATTGTTCGAGCTGGCGGTGCGCAATAGGCTCATTAATTTGCCGAATCCAAAATGCCCATTGCAACCCGCTGAGGCTAATAATCCTAATTATTTCCCTTACCACTGAGGGATTGGTCATCCAATTGAAGATTGCTTCATCTTTAAAGGCTGGATCGAAGACCAATACCAACAGGGGAAGTTCGCCCTGTCCGAGAATTGGAAAGTTAGCCCGCCTCAGCCGCATGCTCTTAAAAAGGGGGACACACCGGGGGCATCATGCTCTTTTGTAGAAGAATCTCCATGGGAGATTGCTCTTTCAGCCAAAACCAAAAAGAATGCTGAAGGATCTCCAAACATGCCCGGCGATCAAATGGAGAAGTCCGCTGGAATCCGAGATCATCGAGGGAATGCTGAAGCCGCGCCCAACTCCAAAGATTAGTGGTGATAGTCAAAGCACCCACACCCAGCCGTCAAAGTCTTCGAGGAAGAAGAAGAAGACCAAAAAGCCCGTGAAGCTGGTGATAAGCGCACGAGCCTGCAAAAATATATCGACACGCTGGAAGAATATAACCAGAAAGTGCGAACCCCGGTCACACTCCAAGAATTTCTCAGCCACGTCCTTGAGGACGGAGATGACGACAATGGAGAAGACTCGTCGGATGAACCTGAGGATTATATGGCAAGCTTCCATGTGATCTCTCACTCATTGATAAACGATGGAGAAGCTCTGGATGCAGAGAAACCGGGGGCAGATCCTGAGCCGAAACTTCTTGGACCATCAGATGAAATGATTGATGCATTCCTAAACGAAGCTCTTTTGAAAAGCAAAGATAACCGGGAGCGCGAGATGGCCATATTTGAAAAAGCTAAACGCCGGCGACTGGATGAAAGGGTTGAAACGCCCCCACCAGATCAAAGTACATTCGCCGCAAATAAAAACAGGTTCAGGACAAGGAAAAGGTTCGCCAGAGCCCTATCAATGGGAATGAAATTACCCTCGTTCAGAGGAAATTATCCTAGCAATATACATCTTGATGAAGCAGACACACATCCTAACTTTTGCTTATACCATCAGAGGATTGCACACCCTACTGAAGAATGCATGGCCTTTAAAAACTGGTGGCAAGGATATGTTGCCCACCGACAACACGTTCAGCGAATGAAGTGCAAGACTCGTTGGGAACAGAGGAGCATGATTGATGAGCATAAAAGAACAGCCGGCAACTGTCACATGGTTGATAGCAAGGGATCGCAAGTTCTCACCTTCGGGAGCGATTCTGAAGAGGAAATGATTCTCGGCCCTCTCTTCAAAGAATCCACCTCAGGAAAAGAGGAAGAACCGAAGAGCTGCGAGAACATTCAGCTGCGCAATTGCACATTACCTGAAAAGAATCTTGGACCCATAAACAAGGGGTCGAACAAAAAGGATAAGGGAAAAGAAAAGGTCCCTGAGGATATCATCCTCGATGACCAAGCCGTCGAAGAGCTGACAGCCAAGGATCCGCCAAAGAAAACTAAGGTGGATTACAACATTCTGGCACACCTGAGAAAGATACCCTCACAGCTAAGCATTCTCGACGCCCTTTTGCTATCCAAAGAGGCGAGAGATCTTCGATCAAGGCACTACAAGAGCCCGAGCAGTTCCAAGCTTTCCTCGCCGAAGAAAAGATGAAGGACGAGCTGGAAGAAGTGCACACAGCCGATATCACCTTCGGCGATGAAGATCTCCTCCTTGGAACGTATGAGCATAAACATCCCCTTTATGTCTCTGGATACCGTCATGATATTAAGATAGGCAAGATCCTGATTGACAATGGGTCCTATGTCAATCTCCTCAATGTAAGAGTGTTGAAGCAAATCTGCATGAGCGTTCAGCACCTCGCTCGTGATAAAATCACCATCTCCGGGTTTGACTCCCAGTCATCACGGACGCTCGGGTCTGTAATATTGACACTACGCTTTGGGCTGCTTGTCACGGACATCAAATTTCATGTCATTGACGCCAAGACTTGCTACAACGCTTTGGTCGGCAGGCCTTGGTTACACGAGTACAACATCATCCCTTCTACACAACATCAGTGTATGAAGTATTTCAAGGATGGTCTCGAGTATACTGTGACAGGGGAACTAAACCCATTCTCCATGAATGAAGTCTGAAAGTACGAAGATGCAAAATACTTCTTACCAGATTTCGAAGACACGGAAAGATGTCATAAACCGAAGAGCAAAGCTATCACCACCATTCCAGTCTTCGGGAGTGACACTGAGGAGGAAAAAGAAATAGTTTATTCAGGGCCGCCCCTATGCAGCAAGTCGAGACCGTCCACCCCTATTCTGATCTTCGGCAGCAACTCGGAAGATGAAGTCAATGCCGTATTTTCTGTTCGGCCATCAATACAAGCTTTCGCTGGCGATGATCGGAGTTTGCAAATTGCCATGGTTCCGCAAGAGCATTACAAAGAGCTTGACGCGCTTGGTACTTATAGTGTGCGGGAACTGCAAACATTCTACGTCCCTCTCAGGCGAAGAGATGAAAATGCGATCTTCTTTTATCAATCAACGGAAACCAAAGTGGAGAAAGAAGTCTGGCATGGTGTCGATTCGACACTCGACAGACTTCAGCCCTTCCGACTACCCAGATACTACACAGAAGGTTTGAAAAGGCTGTTGAGGCACCAAGGCGTTCCCTTCAAACAGAATGCTCGACAAGCTCAGTTCTACAACAGGATCCGGAGCGTCTCTGGAACTCAGCGAAAATTGCCCAATGGGAGAATGGAAACGATCGAGCTTGGATATGTTCAATCTAAGAAACGGGAACGATTCCATGGCTGCTACGTTATACATGAATTCGATGAAGAAGGAAATGCTCTATTAGAAGACGCTAAACCTGAACCAAAACGAGGTCCCGCCATGAAAATGCCAAGTCCATCGTTTGAAGAACATATCGACAAGCTAATAAGGGAAGCGGGTCAGAAGGTCCGGGATGACCATAGCCGCGAAATGACCATTTACGAGAAAGCCAGGACGCAATGCCTCCTTCAACGGGCCATGGAGAATGAAAATGCTCTTCGTCACCAGCCCGTCATACAAAAGACCTGGCGCAAAGACAAGAATAAACCAAAGAACGGAAAAAACGTTCGACAGCAGCATAGCGGATCTAAGAAGCCAGGCTATCAAGAATCGAGCAGCCGGGATCCGTCTCTTATAAAGAAGATGAGTCGAACATATTCTTTTCCCCAAGAAAAGACAAAGAAGATATTCAATCTTGTCATAAAATATCATATGATGACATTCCCGGAGTTCAAGCACCCCGAGCAAGCAGACGAGGTCTCTCACCCAGACTATTGCTCCTATCACCGAGCAATAGGACATCCTCTCGAAGACTGCTTCACCTTCAAGAACTGGGTAGAAGACCAATATCAACAAGGCAAGTTCGCTATATCCAGCAGTTGGAGGGTAAGTCCGCTACAGAAGCATGGACCGAAAGCAACGCGTATAGCGAGAGTAGAACCAGACCAACATCGGTATAGGAAGCGATCTCGTACCTGTCATGTGATAACACTATCAGAAGAAGAACCCGAGAATATGGATGATCTTTCTTGGTGCTTTGAAAACAATGAAGATGAGGTGATCTCAGAAATTCCACCGGCGCCAAAAGAGCTGGAAGATGGGATACATACTACTGCAGATGACCACAGAAAAATTGACTTGGGAACGGCTTTACGCTTAAAGACGTGCTCATGCAGTATAAAGACAGCTTCGCATGGAATTATTCTGAAATGCCTGGATTAGATCCAGAAATAACCGTCGACAAATTGGCGATATCTCCGGACGTTAAGCCGATCAAACAAGCATCGAGAAGAATGCGGCTTGAGCTTGAGATGAGCATCAACGCTGAAGTCAAGAAGCTAATCGACTCCGGCTTCATCCAAGAGGTTCAGTATCCTGACTGGATCGCCAACATTGTCCCAGTAATGAAGAAAAATGGGACGGTGCGCATATGTGTGGACTTCCGGGATCTCAACAAAGCTTGCCCGAAGGACGACTTTCCAGTATCGGTCACTGAGCTAATGATAGATAACACATCCACTCACGAAGTCTTCTCCTTCATGGACGGATCATCAGGGTACAATCAGATAAAGATGCATCCCGAGGACCAGAAGCATACTGCTTTCCGGACCCCTTTGGGCATATTCTGCTACAAGGTGATGCCTTTCGGTCTAAAGAATGCCGGTGCCACCTATCAGAGGGCCATGGCGAAGATTTTCGATGACCTCATACATGAAATCGTCGAATGCTATATTGACGACCTCGTAGTTAAAAGAAAATCATACGAGGAACATTTAGAGCATCTGAAAATTGTGTTTCGGCGCTTTTGGAAATACAACTTGAAGATGAACCCCCTCAAATGCACATTCGGAGTTTCCTCGGGCATGTTCCTAGGATTCGTCGTCCGGCATCGAGGCATCGAGATAGACCCGTCGAAGATCAAGGAGATCATGGAAATGTCTCCGCCAAGGACTCTCAAGCAACTTCGGTCGCTCCAAGGAAAGCTCGCGTATATCCTGCGATTTATAGCCAATCTCTCCGGCAAGTGTCGTCTTTACAGTCACCTAATGAAGAAGGGAACCCCGTTTGTCTGGGATCGCAAATTCCAAAGCGCACTGGACGAAATCAAGCAATACTTGCAGAATCCGCCAGTATTGACCACTCCTGTTAAAGGAAAACCTCTCGTCCTGTATACAACAGCCCTCGAAGGTTCCTTAGGCGCGCTGTGGGCATAAGAGGACGACCAAGGAAAGGAAAGAGCCCTCTACTATTTGAGTCGAGTTCTCCTGGGGGCAGAAAACAATTACTCTCACATTGAAAAACATTTCCTGGCGTTGATCTTCATGATAACGATGCTCAGACACTATGCGTTGGCACATGAGGTCATCTCATATCGAAGGTGGATCCTTGTTCACACCATAATATTACATTATTATATTCCCCATTCTTATTCTTTTTATAAATAAACAGGTGCTTGTGACGCATGTCTGCTACATGTTACAGGTTACAGGTTCTTGGACAGGAAACAGTGGAAACGATGTAAAGACGATGAAAATATGGACTTTTGACCAACAAATAGGAGGATCTTAGTCAAGCCTACATCGAAAGACAGTTTACAATCAACAAGGCAACGCAAGGTCCAAAATGTCAAGGCAAAACGGTTAAAAGATCCATTGCAAAATGTTCACTGAAGATCTGGAACTAATGTAGAAGCTCAATTGATAAAATAAACCCAAGAACCAGAAGCCCAAAGAACCCTGAAGAAGCCCATAAAAAATTGATCAACCAATCTTGTCAAAGGACCGTGGAACCACGGCCCAAGCCTACCAATGCCGCGGTTCCGCGGCCGTCTAGTGCCCGGGCTGCATGAAAATTTTACCATAATTTGGGTGCTTCGCTGACTAGTCAACCTAAGAGCTATTTTTGTAATTTCAGACATGCGAATCAAATGTAACCTAGGGTTTCCTATTCTCTATAAATAGGAACTCTATCATTGTAATTTCTTATGCCTCTTTTTAATAATAAATTCCAAAACTCTTTATGGAGAGCATCGGTGCCTCTCTTCAATTCAGAAATTCAGATCTGACAACCTGTGTTGATGATTGGAGAAATGCATCTGTAAAGTAAGTAATTAATTTCAATTTCTTGCCCTAAGTAATTTCAATTCCTGCCCTAAGTTAAATTCAATTCCTTGCCCTAGATAGATCTTTAATTCCTTGCCCTAGTTAAATTTAATTCTTTGCCCTAGATAAATGATAGATTTAGTTTTTAGATTTAATAATCAATCCGAACACCCTTCGGAATTAACTCGTTAGCGCAAATAGGAGATTCACAACATCCCTGTGGACCGACCCGTACTCACCGGCTAGCTGCATGCGACGCCGTTCTTGATTGCGGTTATAGATAGTTTTTGAGATACAAATCAAATGGCGCCGTTGCCGGGGATGGCATAGAACTTCCCTTCTTGCGATTTCGGGTTAATCTTAAAATTAAAAATCATAAAAATCTAAAAAATCCAAAAATTATAAAAATATATCAATTGTTATTTTTTTGGAAAGGGTACTTTGTTGTGTGAATCTTACAGGAACAATCGAGACGGATCTAGAAATTTCCAGAAAGCGAAACAAAAATCAAAAGATCGGAACAGAGGGGGATTTTCAAAACAGAGAGGCAGAAAAATTTTGGAGCCCCAAATCCCCCACCCCGCCGCGTTTCCGCGGCCAAAACCTGCCTTAGGCCGCGGAAACACGGCCGTCTTGACGAATCATCGCACGGGAAAAATTTTGGGGAACCGAGCCTCTGAAATAACCGCGGAAACACGGTCTGAAGGGCCATAGTGCGGCGAAAACGCGGTGGGCCTGGTGCCTCTTCGTGTGAAATTTGCACTGTAAGTTTCCTGTCTCTCTCCTCTGCAAAAATTTCAATATATCTTCTGAAAAATTTCTGCAGGATTATGTGCGCTTTAAAAATCTTTTCCTTTCCAAAATAACAATTTTGTGCAGGATTTGTGCGCCTCGTTTAGAATAGAAAGTGATTGCAAGTAATCTTTTTGTTGCGTATCTTTTCTCGAATATCTCTTTGCAACAATTTTTTCCAAATAAATATTCTTTGTGATATGCTTAAAATAATAACTGATTGCAAGTAATATTTTTTGGTTGCATATCTTTAATTAAAAAATCTTTTTGCAACAATTTTCAAACAAAGAGAAAAAGAAAAAAAAGGGGGAAATTTTTTATAAAAACTTGCAAAAACCTTTGCCGCAAATAAATCCTTGCACCACAACCCTTCTTTCTCTTCCCCTTTCTTACAACATGGGTATCCCACATAATAAATCACTTGCCGAACTTTGGTACCCTGAACCTAATTTTGCGTTGTATGTCAATTTGTTTAGTCAATTTAAAGACGATCCTTCCTTGCCTAAAATATCGTTGAAAGATCGAATAGAAGCGTCTAGGAGAAACAGTTTGACTTTTCAACCCACTTTGTGTCAACCAAGTCAACCTTTACCACCTCCACATGTTGATACTATTTTTTCAAGTCCTGCTGTCTCTCCTAAGCCGATGTCCATTGCTGAGTATATTGCTCAATCTCGCAGCCGATCTTTCACCCCTCTCCACTCATCTAGTTCTAAGGATCCACACGACTATTCACCTTTTTATCCATATGTTGATCCTACCCCTGTCCAATCACCCACTTCCTACCAGTCATACCCGACTTTTCCACCCTCACTAGACACTGTTTCTACACAGCCATTAGGGAGTTTTGCATATCCACACGATTTTGAATCTTTTACCGAAACCCCCTTACCACCCAAGTCTAGTTTGGAAGAGTCGTTGGAGGTGTATATCGCAGCAACAAGCAAAATGACTAGGAATGTGGAAGCGTCCGTGGCCGCCCTTATGCAACCTAGTGAACCGGTAGCTAGTTTTCAACTAGCTTCAAATTTTTCAATGTATAAGGAGGCGGTTAGACAGAGTGAGAATGAGAAAGGATTTCCAAATCAAATCTACCCTTACCCAATTGAAACCCACAACTCCGGTTTTCCATCGATTGCCCTAAATAATTCATCTGTTGAAAATAAAACCGAGTTGTGTGATTTTGTAGTGTTTGATTTGCCAAATTGTGAAGAACCCCTTTCGAGTGAAACTGCACCTAATCCGTTTGACCTTTACACCTCCCATCTAGAACCTAAATCAATAAACATCCATGCTTTTGATGAGGTGGCTAAAGAAAGTGATTTTCACTTGATTGAGGATATAGACGCCGGGAATATTTCGGATGATGAACCTGTCGATTTAATTGAAATTAATGTCCAACTCATCATCCCGAGTTATTAAATGTTTCTCCCGAATCTTATATGCGTCTTGATTTTGATGATAATGGCATGGAGGAGTTGAATTTTGAAGAGAATTATAAGGATAGTATTGAGGAGAGTTTTGAGGATCATATTGAGGTTGAACCATTTTTCTTTGATGTGTCGGATTTTCCAATTCATCCTCTTGAACGTTTAACTAAATCACCCTCCCTCCGTTCCATCGTTCCGACCACGCTTGAAGACTGTGAGCTTGAAAAATTTTCTTTTGAATCTGACACACTTCTCACAGACGTTAACACTTACGAGTGTTTCACTTTTTCGGACGATGTTGATGACTCACCGCCCGAGTTTGAGTCCTTTACATTTTCAGATGAGTTAGTTGAACCATCAGACTCGGTTGATTACAGTAGTTTTGAACCATTAATGGAATCTTTCAAGTTCGAGACAGTTTACTACGGTGAGAATGATACTATCCCTAATTCACTTCCTTTCGTCCGTCCTATTGTTCCGACCGTACAAGTGACCGTTACGCTTTCATCTTCTATACCAAGTTCAGCGTACCCATGTTTTCTTGTGAATCTTGAGGGATTTGACCCCATTTCCCGACGAGTTGATAGGTTAGCGCAATCGCTTATAACATATCGGTCATCACATATTGCGCTAATTTATTCACTCGATTTACACCCTCAAGATCGCGCGACCCTTCTTTCTCCTTTCCGCCCTTCTTCTTCCCCACCGAGACCATATTCTACCATTCTTCTTTCCACACGGTCTCACGTGTTTCTCATTTCTTTCCTCCACACCCCATTCTTGCACCAACTATACCATTACCACGATAAGATTTTTGAATGGTTGGTGCTAACCTTTGGCTTGTGTAAGGCCAAGCTTAAGTTTGGGGGGAAAACCTTGTGTGTATATGTATATATATTTTTTTGTTTTCTTTTTCTATAAAAAATATAAAAAAAAATTCAAAACATTAAAAAAATATATATATAATTATTATAAATAAATAAACAGGGGAGTATCGGTATTTTGACCCTCTTGGTTTAGCATGACAGTGAGGACACTGTCAAGTTCAAGTTTGGGGGTATGCTCGGTACGTCTTCTTCCTTCGCATTCATTTGTACATATTTTTGCATTTGCATACTTATTTGAAAACCCATAAAAAAATTGAAAAATTTCAAAAAATTTATAAAAATTAATGTATTCAATTTTGGCTAATTGACTTGAGTTTGACAAATAGGTCAACTGGTTAGGAACAACTAGATCTTAGACTTAGTAAATTAAAAACCCTAAAAATAACCTTCCTTAAAATTTAACGGTAGAAAGTATATGCCTTGTAGTTTATTTAGAAATAGGCAAATTTTGGGTTCACTTCTTGGGCTAGGTCGAAACGAAAGAAAAATATTGAAGCTTTTATTAGAGTATAAGTTTGAAAAATAGTTCCTAGCTTAAGTCTAGATTCTGAAAATGTATACCCTACAACTTGCACAATCACGCACCTTGAAACTTGGAATAGTAGAAGAGACCTTGAAATGCTCTTGTCTAAAGTCCTTAGTACAATGAAAAAAAAGTGAATAAAGAAAAAAATGGACACTGATTTTTGTGATTACTTAAGGCTGCAAAAATAGAAAAATATTTAGCGATGGTGCTTCATCATCTAGTGCCTTAGACCAACTGGTTTGGGAGTCACTGCTAAAACCTTGGGTGTTACAAGACTAGGAAGTACGCTTAAATGTGCAAACACATTTTGTAATCGGTCGTTGGTACCTCAAGAAGTATTAACGGTCGCATGAAGGATGTGTAAGCAAAAATTCAATTAAAAATTCACCAATTAATAAGTACTTTGGACAACGGATAAGGATATGATTGCTTGATTTGAATTTCCAAGTGTAGGGGTGATTTATACACACACGTGGGGGTACGTGATTGGAGTTTAGATGAGAGAAAGGAGGGAAGAATAAAACTTGTATCTTTAGTAAGGATTGATAGAAATTCCTAAGTGGAGATGGAACCCTAGAAGGAAAACTTAAGAAATGTCGAAAGCTAAGTAAGTCTACAGGATATATATAATCTTAAGTTAGATGATAAGGAAGTGTGAAGAATGTGGGTGGATAATTTACGAGTCGAAGATAATAGAATTCCTTGTTAGAAAACCTAATTGGAGAACAAAAGTCGAAAAGCCGAATTGATAGGATTTTGTGGGTAGTATCCACTGAAAACCCTCAAGAGACAACACTCCTCCTACTAGGGACACCTAGAGGTTTAGCGGCTTATTGCACGAGCTAAGTGCAATCGTGTTTCCCTGCCAAAGTGCGGTTAGGATTTTAGTGAATAAAAATAAGTTTGCTCGAGGACGAGCAAAAGATAAGTTTGGGGATATTTGTTCACACCATAATATTGCATTATTATATTCCCTATTCTTATTCTTTTTATAAATAAACAGGTGCTTTTGATGCATGTCTGCTACATGTTACAGGTTACAGGTTCTTGGACAGGAAACAGTGGAAACGATGTAAAGACGATGAAAATATAGACTTTTGACCAACAAATAGGAGGATCTTAGTCAAGCCTACATCGAAAGACAGTTCACAATCAACAAGGCAACGCAAGGTCCAAAATGTCAAGGCAAAACGGTTAAAAGATCCATTGCAAAATGTTCACTGAAGATCTGGAACTAATGTAGAAGCTCAATTGATAAAATAAACCCAAGAACCAGAAGCCCAAAGAACCCTGAAGAAGCCCATAAAAAATTGATCAACCAATCTTGTCAAAGGGCCGCGGTTCAAAGGGCCGCGGAACCGCGGCCCAAGCCTACCAATGTCGCGGTTTCGCGGCCGTCTAGTGCCCGGGCTACGTGAAAATTTTACCATAATTTGGGTGCTTCGCTGACTAGTCAACCTAAGGGCTATTTTTGTAATTTCAGACATGCGAATCAAATGTAACCTAGGGTTTCCTATTCTCTATAAATAGGAACTCTATCATTGTAATTTCTTATGCCTCCTTTTAATAATAAATTCCAAAATTCTTTATGGAAAGCATCGGTGCCTCTCTTCAATTCAGAAATTCAGATCTGACAACATGCGTTGATGATTGGAGAAATGCATCTGTAAAGTAAGTAATTAATTTCAATTTCTTGCCCTAGGTAATTTTCAATTCCTGCCCTAGGTTAAATTCAATTCCTTTCCCTAGATAGATCTTTAATTCCTTGCCCTAGTTAAATTTAATTCTTTGTCCTAGATAAATGATAGATTTAGTTTTTAGATTTAATAATCAATCCGAACACCCTTCGGAATTAACTCGTTAGCGCAAATAAGAGATTCACAACATCCCTGTGGACCGACCCGTACTCACCGGCTAGCTGCATGCGATGCCGTTCTTGATTGCGGTTATAGATAGTTTTTGAGATACAAATCAATCCTCTCAAATATTTGATGTCAAAGGCTATATTAACGGGACGGCTCACTAAATGGGCCCTGCTCTTGATGGAGTTCTCAATAACTTATCGTCCTCTCAAGGTAGTGAAAGGCCAGGCCATTGCCGACTTCCTCGCTGAGCATCCGATACCTGCCGACTCTCCATTGAACTGTGGATTGCCAGACAAACACGCGTTTGACACGATCGACGGGGAGAGAAGAGAGAATGATACCCAGTGGGAACTCTACTTCGATGGAGCATCTTCCATGAAGAAGCGCAAACAAAGCACCCCCATAATCAAATCTGGGGTAGGCCTCATCTTCATAACTCCACAAAGAGGGATAATGCTCTTCGCCTTCTCCTTAACAAAGCCGAGGACGAACAATGAGGTCGAATATGAAGCTTTGATAGCAGGTCTTGAGATCGCTGTCGACATGGGAATTGAAAACCTCCTCATATACGGAGACTTCCAGCTGGTTATTAGTCAAGTAAATGGCGACTATCAAACATCCAGAGCAAATCCTGGTCTCATGGAACACGGCTTATGTCAATCCTGACCCCATGGGAAGCATCCAGAGCAAATTCTGGTCTCGTGGAACACGACTTATGTCAATCCTGACCCCGTGGGAGAATCCAGAGCAAATCCTGGTCTCGTGGAACACGGCTTATGTCAATCCTGACCCCGTGGGAAGCGTGCAGAGCGGATCCTGGTCCTGTGGAATACAACTTATGTCAATCCTGACCCTGTGGGAAGCATCCAGAGCAAATCCTGGTCTCATGGAACACGGCTTATGTCAATCCTGACCCCGTGGAAAGCATCCAGAGCAAATCCTGGTCTCATGGAACATGGCTTATGTCAATCCTGACCCCGTGGAAAGCATCCAGAGCAAATCCTGGTGTCGTGGAACACGGCTTATGTCAATCCTGACCCCGTGGGAAGCATCCAGAGCGGATCCTGGTCCTGTGGAACACGGCTTATGTCAATCCTGACCCCGTGGGAAGCGTCCAGAATGGATCCTGGTCCTGTGGAACACGGCTAATGTCAATCTTGACCCCGTGGGAAGCATCCAGAGCAAATCCTGATCTCGTGGAACACGACTTATGTCAATCCTGGCCCCGTGGGAAACGTCCAGAGCAACCTCCTGACTCCGTGAAATGCGGATAAGGTCAACCCCTGACTCCGTGAAATACGGATAAAGTCAACCCTCAACTTCCCCATCAAAGCAATTCTTTGATTCGAGAGTAAGTCAACTCATCAATCACTTACGGGTCCTCTCGACTTGTAAGGAAGAAAATTCTCTTCTGAGATCCTTACGACTCTCAAGAGAAAATACTTAGGAATCCTCACGATTCCTAAGGAGAAGATACACCTACGTGATCCTCTCGACCTGTATGGAGAAAATTCTTTATGAGACCCCCACGGCTCATAAAGTTGAAAAGTCTTAGGAGGCAGATCCTAACCCTATCTCCCAATCCATCGTTTCTTCACATAGAAGTCAAGGTAGATTTTCTACAATCCACACTCTCCGACAAGAAAAGAAATAATCACTTACGGGTCCTCTCGACTTATAAGCAACAAAAACTCTCTTGTGAGATTCTTATAACTCTCAAGAGAAAACACACTTACGAGATCCTCACGACTCGTAAGGAGAAATACCTTTATGAGACCCTCACGGCTCATAAAGTTGGAAAGTCTTAGGAGGCACATCTGAACCTGACTCCTAAGCCATCGCTGTCCTATAAGGAGATCAAAATAGATTATCCATAAAATGCATTTACTAAAAGGGACACACCGCCATGAATCAAAATACGTCTTTTATTCATGAATCAAAATGAATACAAAGTACAATTTATGAAAGAATTAAAAAATACCCTCATTCAGGAGTATGTACAAAAGAAGAATATAATATATATATATATATATACAATTCTTCAAGCCGGCGGACGATTCAATAGATTTGCTAGTTCATCCTTTTTCCGCTGGGTCTCGGCTTCATGATTCATTATTGCTAAGAGATGGGCCTCCGCTTGAGACTGTTGGGCCTGGTACGAGGCAAGCTGACTTTCAAGCTCCTTTTCGGTAACTTTATGGGCTTCGACCATTTCGCGAGTGAAAATGACGGCTTTATCAATGGCTACCACCTCCCTGATAACTTCTTGAAGCCCTCGCCAAAGTTCATACGCCCGAGTGGTCTTGGCCGTAAGGTTAGCTTGAAGTTCCGCCAGCACAGTTGAAGCCAGCTTCCTCTCTGAAAATTTTTGGCTGAGCCTCTTCTCGCATGACAACATATTTACGGCTCACCATTCGATTAGCCCCCGCAAGCTCGTCTTTGCGGCCACAACCTCTGAAAGAAGGCGCGTACATTCAAGAATAAGCAAGCAAGCCTCCACCCGACGACAAAACTCAACCCAGACTCACACCAATGTTTCGCTATGGTAAGCAGCAAGAAAGAGGAGAGAACTGTTGGCTTCGGCGGCAAATTCTTCAGCCGTGATCAAACCACCAGCACGAAGGTCTTCGATCAGAGCTGAAAAAGAGTGAAGGCTTAGCTTTGCCATCCATTCCGAGGCACGTAGAGCATAGGAGTCAGGCGGCATAACGATGCGAGATTCTAGAATGGTAAGAACTGGCAAAGCTGTTAAGATTCATAAAAAGAAATCAGCGAGACTTGCAAGCAAAGAGCAGGTGGAACAACGTCGAAACTTTACTTACCCACAGTCATGCAAGAAGGGTCTGAAGGATCCCCAGGCCCGTCAAGAATCTCAACTTCGTCATCGGCTTCCAGAACTGTAGAAGACATCAGTGTCATTATATGAAATAATAATAATGCCGTGAGGAAAGGGCAAATAACACTAATCTTGCCCGGAAGAGAGGACGATGCGTTGAGGGGATATCGCCTGCGGAGCGGCTATTTATAAAAGACGTTGAAAAGACTTCCTGGGGGACAAGTCCATGATGGACGCTGCCAATCCTCGTAGCTCTGAAAAGACAGAAAGGTTCGGATAATGAAGAGATCATTAAAATAAAAGATAGAAAAATACCTTCGATACTCCTCCCACTCTGGACTGGAAGGATAGCAGCTTCGGCGGCCTCCTCCATGCCCCCAGGCACATCATCGAGGACGTAGGCCGGTATAACAACTTCCAATTGAGGAGCAATGGCCATCGCTGCAGGCTCCAATGAAAGGACGGTAGCCTCGACTACCTGTCCCATAGTCTCCGGGCCGTCCCCAGAAAGATCCATTGAATCCGCGGCCAATGAAGATGTCTCTTCCGGGGGAGCAAGCACCGGGGGAATGGAAATCACCGATGGGAGCTCCGTGGCAGGAACAACAGTTGTATCGACCCCCCCCCCACACTTACTAGTGTCTCATCGGGGATATTTGCAGAGTCCATAGTCAAGACGCGACTCGAACTCAGATCCTCTGCCATTGTCGAAGTCCCTGCAAAGTTTTCACGAAGATAAGGATACATATATATATATATATATATATATATATATATATATATATATATATGAGCAGTGCAAAATACTACAAAAAGATATATAAGTATACTAATGCGCAAAGGAGCTTCTAGTATGGCTTTTTCAAGCCGGCGTTCCTTATTAAGAATTCGTGCTCGCCGGGGTGCGGGGGTAGACTCGTGGCCACCACTCCACAACGACAGCGCATTTTCGGCGTCGGCCGAGATAGGCTGCTTAAGGGCTATCTCGCCTCCCTCTTCTAAAGGACCTATAAATATCCGCCGTATCGATGGAGGATCTTCATAGAAGATGACGGCAGGATAAGACCTCTTCAGGACCCTTACATTCTCAGTTTCATCCTGGGAGCGTCTTATAACCTCAGCTAATTGTGCGGCTTCCTCGGTAGATGAACCGGGAAAAAGAAGACCAACATCCGACTCTTGCATAGCTATTGGCTCGTCCTGAAAGATAGGCTTTGATTCCACTAAAAAGTCGAGCAGATTGGTGACCGTCTTCTTTCACCTCTTGGACCCAGAACTGACACCAGAAGACGATCGCTTCTTTCCCCTTGGTGCTTTAGTACGACGTTGACCCACTTCGCCTTCAATATCTTCTTTCGGCAGTGCTACCGATGACGACACTGCCATTGCTGACGCCGCAGCTGATGATACTGCCACCGGCGCCTTATTGGCCCTTGCTTGAGCTCTAGTGCGCAGCGGCATACCAGCTGTGGGAGTTAGATCCACTTCCGCCACCTCAGGAATAAGCACGATACTAATATCTCTCAGGGGAGGGCGAACCACTGCCCGCGGTCGCGGCGGGACTCCCGTATCCTGGATCGAAGTGGGAGCCCTATATCTAAGGAGCATCCTCCTATCCTCAGTAATAATAGGACTGACTCATTGGAGGTACCGGCCCGTGAAAGCCCCCACACATCGAGGGATGTAGTCAGCCTCAGGAATCACGAATGTTCATCCACATGTAGTGATGAGCGGCGTCACGAACAACTTCCGACGACGGGCTGGGCTCCACTGTAAACGCCTTAAAGGGGACACCCTGGTCATATCCCAATTGCCGAGGAAAGCGGTGTGGGTTGTACCGCATAAAAAGGGCCACACCGTTTTGATGAAACACTAGATAACCCGGTCTAATCGAATATAAGTGCATGGCTTCCTTGAGCTTCAGGGAGGGTGCTCTCGAGGGCTTGCTTAAGAATAAGAAAGAGGAATCTTCAATTAAGAGGACCAATTGTCATCTAAAATGACCCATTTTGCGAACTTAGCTCAGTCGAGTTGCGTGATTCATTAAGTGAAAGACGCTAACCGAATTCCAAACGGAGAGTAATAAGATATTTCCATACCTACCTTTCCTAAACTTCCCCTACTTAAAGGTAAGGACAAAAGTCCCTATTTCGACGAGTCAAAAAGCTGTTGAATCGGTCCTGAAGGAGCAGAGAGGACTCGATCGTTAAATACCATCCCGCCCACATTAGCATAGGGATTAAGCAGCACACGAATAGCTCCGGACTAAGTCGGATCAGGAGCAGAAGCGTCCACCAACCTCATAAGCCGTGGAAAAGTGTAGGCGTCATAAAAGCTGGGTCTCTGATACGCGGCAAATGCCCCTAGCACGTGCGTCTCAATCCATAACATAAAGTAATGAAGAGAGAAACTCACTACGTTCATGCCTGGGGTTGAGGTATTGGCTGCAGCGCTTAGCCCATGATACAGATGCGCTAGCCCCGCAATGCCTACGGCTAGTCGCGTCCCTCCGGCAATGCGATGAGCAGGGTAAATGAATGAAGCTCTCATGAATCGACGGTGCGTTGGAATAACAAACCAACTGAGCCAGACGCTGATAAAACCCACGAAAAAAGTCTCTTCATCTATGCCAGGAGCTGCGATCGACTCAAAAGGTACAGCCGACAGGATTGGAATGTAGAATTGCGGCAAATCCTCTTCTCTAGCCGGTAGCTTATTTAAACCGAACCCGAAGGGGTCGTTGATATTTGCAAACTTCGAAGCCGTCTTTGATAGATCGTCTCCGCGAAGGAAGCAGGCGATAAAGCTTTTGAAAGTGACGCCCTGTTCCTCTGACTCTGTGAACAGCTTCTCAAAAATGTCCAGAGCCTTGATTAGACTTGTGTGCTTGTGGCGGACGACATTTTCAGTCGACAAGCCATCAAGCATAGCAGGCTCAGCTTCGAAAACATACTCATGAGGAGGCAGCAGTTCTTCATAGAGCGTCCCCCTTATCGGCAACCCCGAGATCTCACGAAACTCTTCCAGAGAAATTGAAACTTCGCGGTCCCCTAGCAAGAAGGTGTTGGTGGGAAGATTCCATTGATTTAGGAAAGCCTTAACCCACCAGACAGGGGGGACTGATAGTGGAAGAGAGGCGCGTACACCGCCTGATAGAGCTCGACCCTCTGTAGTGGCGCACGATGGGCAGACAGGATATAACGAGCCAAGAGAAGGTGGCCTGTGGGATGTCGAGGAGTAAGCCCTATTTTGTAAACCTGTCCCCTGGGCTGGGCTTCACCTTGGCAGATACGATACCCTAAGATGTCTATAGCCGGCATAGGTTGGTTTGGAATCCCAGTTGTCGACGGCTCAAGCCATCCCGTGGGGGTCCAATTCAACATCTCCACAGCAAAGGCGGTCCGTGGACGCTCCATCGGCAAAAATGGGTAGGTAGGCTCTGTTGGTATCTCGCAAAGAAAGCTGCGGCGGCCCCGAATGATATGCCCATACCAGATCCCCCATAAAAGCAAGTTGGTGCAATTAGGATCGTGAGCTCTAATTATCGCCATCACCTCTTCATTAGACGGTGGCTGAGGAAAGGCAGCCTCCGAACGGGTGAAAGGGAAGTATGGAAGAGAAGCCATTGTCTTGAAACAAATGAAAGGAAACTGTTAATGAATCCCACACGTGTATATATATTTATAAATATATATATAAAAAGACAGTGGAAGAAAGCGACATAAAAAACTTATTTTATGGGACCATTGGTTACAAAACATAGGGGCCCTACAAAATCAAGATGGCGGCTCACTAATAATGAGGCAGGGTAATCATTATGAGAACAAAAGAAAGATTCTCAATAAATGAACAGTGGATTTCAAACAACTCTACATATTCCCCAAGGGGAAAACCCACTGCAGAATCCTATGCAAATCAAGAAGGATCTCTCTGGAAACATTTTTTTTTGCAAATAACAACTCAAGGCAAGAAAATCCCAAGAAGTTCCCTGTAAAGAACTAAGTTCTTTACAGAAATTAAATTCCCAGAAAATCGGCAGAACTAAGCTCTTGGAAATGGAATTAAATTCCATAGAGAAACAGAGGCCGTCATCAAACCCCTAAGATCAGAAAAATGCCTAACAATGGGGTTTGCTACCCAGAGATTGTGCACTCCTAAAAATCAGAAAAATGGGTTCTTTGAAGGGAAAAATCCTTGGTGTGGATTTAAAATCCAAAAAGAGTTCATTTTATATATGAAAGTTCTTCAGTTGTTCAAAACCATTACCTGAAGAAAGGATTCTTTCTTGGATAGAGTTAAACTCTGGAAACAAAATTTGGAACAGAGAACTGAGCTCTGAGAGAGAGAATTAAATTCTCAAGGCAAGAACAAGGAAGGAAGAAGATGAAAAGTGGAGGCGCTTCTGAAGAGACCCCTGCATTTATAGGATGTGATGGGAAACGGTTCACCTACCCCCTTCCCTAGGCAGATCCAACGGCCACAAAAAGTGACAGCGTTGCACTCACGTGCAAACACGTGAGAACAACGCTATGGGGGCATTTGTTCCCTCATAAAATATCAGGAAAAACTCCAATGGGGCATCACGTGCCCACACGTGACCAGGGGTCACGTGCTGACACGTAATAGTTTCCTGGGGATTCTGTTGAAATAAGAATTAAATTCTAATCAAACAATCAATCAGTGGAGTCACGTGTCCACACGTGATGGGCCTTTAAACCCACTGAAAAGAATTAAAAGTATAATAAAACAACAAGGAAAAACCCCAATGGGGCATCACGTGCTCACGCGTGACCAAGGGTCACGTGATAATTCATGAGTTCTTTAAAACAACAGAATTAAATTCTGATTAAAATACTTAATCGGGGGGGTCACGTGTCAACACGTGATGGGATCCTAAGATCTCTGAAATAATAGAATTAAATTCTAATTAGATGGTCAATCAGAAGGTCACATGCCAACACGTGACAGGCTCTTAAGCCTTCTGAACTAATAGAATTAAATTCTAATTAAGAGGAAATCGAGAACCCTAATTGGAAAAATATTTCTTTAAAGCTTTCCAAACAAAAAGGATTGTGCTCTGTAAAATGGAGCACCGTTGGATTAAAAATCCAATGGTGATTAAAAATCACCAATTTATAGAAAGATTCTATACAAAGAAAGATTTCCCTGAAATTCACCAAGAATAACAGACAGAATATCTTTTGGATTAAAAATCCAATGGTGAATAAAATTCACTGGGTGATCTAAAAGATCATGTTGGTTACAAAATCAATTGAAATCTTTCAATGAAAGATTGACTAAATAAACCGATTCTTTTCTTTCTCCTATAAATAGGAGCTAAGAAGAGAATAGGAGGAATATTTTTTTCTGGAGAGATACAACAACAGAAAAAAAAAGAGAATTTAATTCTCCAGAAAGAAAAGAAGATTCCCTCAAAAGAGAAAGAAACCCTAGGTGAGAAAGGGAAAGAGATCTAAGCTCCATAAAACAAAAAGAGAATTTAATTCTCAAATTAAGAGTTTAACTCTTCTGAATAAAAACTTAGTTCTTCTTTTGGTTGAAGATCTGCAGAAGCAGATCTCCCCATAAGTTGAGAATTTAATTCTCATCGGGGAGATTCTGCCATGCAGATCCAAAAATTAGAGGGAGAATTGAGTTTAGGGAATTTAATTCCTCCAATACTTAGGAATTTAATTCCTCCAACAGAGACAGGGTTTAACCCTTAAAACAAGAACTTAGTTCTTCTTCATGGTTGATGATCTGCAGAAGCAGATCTCCCCATAAGTTGAGAATTTATTCTCATCGGGGAGATTCTGCCATGCAGATCCAAAACTTAGAGGGAGAACTAGGGTTTAAAGAATTTAATTCTTCCATATACATAGGAATTTAATTCCTCTAAACAAAATTAGGGTTTAACCCTATCAAAGAATTTAATTCTTAAATAAGGGACTTAGACTTTTCATGCACGTAAAAGAAGTCAGTGCCCAACTTGATCATGTGGCAACATGTGACCTTCCCCCTGAATGGTCAGAATAGAATGAATGAGATGGGATCATGTGTTCCCACGTGACCTTTGGATAAATTCCTCAAAATAAAAGAACAAAGTAAGGGCAGAATCAATTTTGGGCGCCCTCACGTGACCCTTAAATAGACTCCTCAAGATGAGAAAGAACAAGTTTGGAGGCAATACTTCACATGCTCCCACGTGACCCTCAAAATAAAGGGAACAAAGCCAAAGGCGGTACTGATTTAGGGCGCCTCACGTGTCCCCACGTGACCCCTGACTGACACCTTTTTAAAAGGGCAAATGAAGGAAAACAGAGAAATTAATACCCAATACATGGGCACTATCACATGTCCACACGTGATGATTACAAAGACTAAGTGTTTAACACTTATTTGTTGATTTTGAGAGTAAAATAAAGGAAGTCTGGCCCAATTCTCTGGCGCCTCACATGATCCCACGTGACCACCTCATTTTTAGTATTTAACACTATTTTGAATATTTTGTCCCTAGTGTTTAACAATATTTTAAGCACTTCATTCTTTTAGTATTTAACACTATTTTTAAATGCATCGCGTGAGAACACGTGACCGCCAGATATGTGCTAGTGTTTAACACTATTTTCAAACCAGTCTTAGCCTAAATTGGCTAAATCTTCCAGAGGCAACACTACCCTTTGACTGAGCCTTAAATACATTCTTGTCTTCCAAGATTGATCATCTCATATGGTATATGAGTGCTCAGCACTTAATAAAAGACAAAATACGGTCAGAACCCAGACTCATGTTTGGCATTGCTAAATAAAGGGGGCTGAATCTAGACAAATGTTCATCAGTCCAAACAAAGGTCCAACATTTCAAACCTAATTGGACTTAGCCCAAGTTGGCCATAAGTCCTCAATTCAGATTCAACTGAGCTCATGTGCTCATAATCTAATTAACTGATCTTAGTCACAAATTGGACTACAGATTTCCCAATCAACATTGGTTCAAGGGTACTGTTTACCCCAATCAGAGCAAAGCTCTGTTCAAATTCCAAGACGGGAAACGAAGCAACGCTTATGTTTCCCCCAATCAGAGTAAAGCTTGAAATAAATGAAGCAACGCTTCAGATCCTTTGCGCTGCGCGCAACGCGCCACGTGTCAGGCGCAGATACATCAGCGCAGCGCCCAAAGCAACGCACCCAATCAGAGAAAGGCTCTATTTAAAGAAAAATTAAAGGAAGCAACACTTCAGTTGCGCTGCGCTTTGCGCTGCGCGACACGTGTCAGCGCGGATGCGCTGCGCGACACGTGTCAGCGTGGATGCGCTAGCGCAGTTGCGCTGCGCTGTACGACACATGTCACGCGCTGGGGCATTTGCGCCAAACAGAATCAAGATTCTAAAGAAATCTTTCTGTTCTTGTTAAAACAAGAAGATTTTCTTCTGTAAAACAGAAGCCCTTGGATCAAAGAT
Organism: Agapanthus africanus; assembly: GCA_030015575.1. Lineage (NCBI taxonomy): Eukaryota > Viridiplantae > Streptophyta > Magnoliopsida > Asparagales > Amaryllidaceae > Agapanthus > Agapanthus africanus. Next base: position 572,470,308 of record JASDDO010000031.1, read on the forward strand.
CCAATGGTAGGGAAAATTCCCCAAATCACTCAGAGAAAGATCTCTTTAATAAATTTAACTAATTTATGGGCACTATAAAAAGGACCCCAGACCTCAATTCAAAGGGATCAACATTTGTGAAAAATCAAAATTTTCAAACAAAGATAACTCTGAAGAAATTTCAAGAAAAAGGTAAAAACCTTCATAAAATAGAAGAAATTTCTTCCAAAAGATCATTGATCTAAGAACAAGATCAATGATCTTCACATAATAAACAGTGCTTTGCACTTTTTTATGAACCACTGGTTCTTTAAAACAAGAGAAACAAGTAAATACTTGTTTTCTTTAACCTAAATCAGATCAAGAAATCAAGCAGTGCTTTGCACTTTGTCATGAACCATTGGTTCTAAAAAAATTACTATTATTATCAAATTAATAGTGCTTTGCACTTACAAAACTGCACTGTTGCGCTCCTGGGTTGGCGCAAGCCACCAGAGAGCGCCACGTGTCAGCATCTGACTCACCTGCGCTGTGCGCTTTTAAGATAGAGCCTTGCTCTCTGAAATTGGCGCAACTCACCAGAGTGCGCCACGTGTCAACAGCGCAAGCGCAGCGCATTGGTGCAGCGCACTGCGCTTGCGTGACACGTGTCGTCACCACAAGCACTTGCGCCCTCTGATTGGCGCAAATCGCCTGACAAATGCAATGCATTTCCTAAAGGGCCAGGCCCAAATCAAAAGACCTAGTATGCCTAATTAAATTGCAATGCAATAAAAAGGGCAGAGCCCAAACAGAATTGATGCTCTGCATCATTTATAAATGGGCAGAGCCCAAACAAAATAAAAAAAAATGCTATGCATTTTTAAAAAAAAGGGCAGAGCCCAAACAAAGTAGATGCTTTGCATCATTTATAAAAGGGGCAGAGCCCAATCAAAACAAAGAAAAATAATGCAGTGCTTTACTAAAAAGGGCCAAAGCCCTAGCACAGGCCTAATAGGCCAAAGACAAATAAAAATGTTGAACATTCAACTGGACTTAGCCCAGTCATGGCCATAAGTCCTCAAATTAAATTGACTGAGCACGGCTGCTCCCTAAATCAATTTACATCCGGTTCGAGGGTACATCTCTGAACTCCTCTGACACCTATTGTTGTAATCCCTCAACGACGTCAGAGAGGTGACGGGTCCCGACGACCACACATCGACATGGACTGCGGGGTCCTTAAACTCGTGGACCGAGACATCCTTAAATTAATATTGGACCGAAACGTCCTTAAACTAATATTGGACCGAAACGTCCTTAAACTAATGATGGACCACCACGTCCCTAAACTAGCAATGGACCACCACGTCCATAAACTGGAACATGGACCACCACGTCCGTCCCTAAACTGGCGATGGACCACCACGTCCCTAAACTGGAACATGGACCACCACGTCCCTAAACTGGAACAATAGAGCCTCCAAATGCTCTTTTTGCCGGATCTAAACGGTCCCGTTTAAGTTGATCTTAGCACCAAACACGGCTAACGTATCCTTAAACATTCCAATGTACTATAAAACTCCAAATCGACTTTGGTTCAAGGGTACATCTCTGAACTCCTCTGATACCTATCGTTGTAATCTTTCAACGACGTCGGAAAGGTGATGAATCCCTACGGCCATATATTAAATGGGTCACCACGTTCAGTTGATCT